>CAKXYN010000058.1:1351250-2702500 GCA_935064755.1 Tragelaphus eurycerus | reverse complement strand
AGAAAATACTGAAGGTATACATGCTTTTCACACATTAGTGCAATTCTTTCAGAGATTTTTATTGAAAATAAAATTTTAACTGAAAAATAATTTTTTTCTGAATGCAGAAAGTAGCCAGTGAAAAATACTGGTAGCTATGGCGGATTCATGTTGATGTTTGACAGAAAACAACAAAATTCTGTAAAGCAATTATCCTTCAATTATAAAATTAAATTTTTAAAATTACTGGTAGTATATTTTCTTCATTCAAATCATAATTTTGCCATTTATTTAAAATAGAAACTTAACTTCTGAGTTTCCAAATAAACATGGGCTTTTCCTGGAGTCTCTACATTTTCAGTTTGTTCAGTTTTTCCCTCTAATAATGAACTTCTGAGGAATATTTTGGCATGTTACTTTTTCCCACATCCTCTCTCATGTTATCCCCCCATAAAAGTTATTTCTCTTTTAATTCCTTTCTTTGTGAATCTGAGAATCAGCATCTCTAATTTCTAAAAATTATACTATGTTTCTATCTATATCATACCGAGTTATTTGTCTTAAAGAAAATGAGCTCATTAAAATGTTTTAATCATGGATAAAGATGGTATTCTTTGTTTAATGAGGAATTTTATTTCCTCTCAATGCTTTAGTTTTTCTTTCTGTTGTTCAGATGCTATCTCTGACTCTTCGGGACCCCGTGGACTGCAGCATACCAGGCTTCCCTGTCCTTCACTATCTTCTGGAGTTTATTCAAATTCATGGGTCCATTGAGTCGTGATGCCATCCAACCATTTCATCCTCTGCACCTCCCTTCTCTTTTTGCCTTTGATTTTTCCTAGCATCAGGGTCTTCTCCAGTGAATCTGCTCTTTGCATCAGGTGACCAAAGTATCGGAGCTTCAGCATCAATCCTTCCAATGAATATTCAGGATTGATTTCCTTTAGGATTCACTGGTTGGATCTCCTTGCTGCCCAAGGGACTCCCAAGAGTCTTCTCCAGCACAATTCAAAAGCATCAATTCTTTGGCACTCAGTCTTCTTTCCGGTCCAACTCTCACATCCTTATATGACTACTGGAAAAATGATAGATTTGACTATATGGACCTTTTTTTTTTTTCAGAGCCACGTCTCTTTTTAATATGCTGTCTATGTTTGTCATAGCTTTTCTTCCAAGAGGCAAGAATCTTTTAATTTCATGGCGGCAGTCACCATCCACAGTGGTTTTGGAGCCCAATAAGATCTGCCACTGCTTCCACTTTTTTCTCCTCTATTTGCCATGAAGTGATGAAACTGGAGGTTATGATCTTAGTTTTTTTAATGCTGAGTTTTAATCAGGCTTTTTCATTCATCTCTTTCACCCTCATCAAAAGGCTCTTCAGTTCCTCTTCAGTTTCTGATCAACCACTTCAGAAATGCATGTACTTTATTTACATTACATTAAAATACATAAAGAAAGATATGACAGAATTACCAAAATGAATTTGTTAATCCACAACCATGGTAGAGAACTTTAATTCACATCTATTGGTAATTATGTTTAAGAGAGAGGGGGAAAAGCTGCAGGTACATACTATTAATATATCTGAAAACATGTTTAGCTTGAGTTAATGAGAATACACTCTATATCTGAAAATTAGAGAATACACAGGTGGCTCACTGGTGAAGAATCCACTTGGCAAGGCAGGAGACACAGAAGACTCCACTTTGATCCCTGGGTTGAGAAGATCCCTTGGAGAAGGGAAGAGCGAACCACTCCAGTACTCTTACCTGGGAAATCCCATGGACAAAGGAGCCTGGAGGGCTACAGCCCATGGGGTCGCAAAAAGAGTCAGTCACAACTGAGCACACACACACACTGTATTCAAATAATCTTGGAGCATTTATAAAGTGACCAACTAATAATATTATTCAGCAGGACATTAACAGAACACCACCTCAAAAACAAACAAAAAAGAATCACTTGAGTCTCAACCATGTAGGTTACTTCTAAACCATGTAAGAAGTCTAGGAATAAGCAGCCTGCAGGTGATAGAGCCAATCAGAGCCTCTTAGGGAGCCCACTCATTGTGATTTTTGCCATACTGTGGTCATTGTAATCATGATCAAAATATAGTTCTTCCAACTCTACAGCTTGACTCCACATTCACAAGAATGAATGGGTAAGATGAACAGGATATGGGTGAGGCAGGCAAGCCAGACGATGATGTGTCCCCCTCACTCCCCTCCATGACTTCCACCTACTTCTCATGGCCAGCAGAGCAGAACACCTCCCTGGGATTTGGGGATGCCCTGTGGATTGACTATTTTCAATACTATTCATCAACAACTTGAAAAAAGTTTAAAGAAAAAAATCTGCTTCTTCTTTTAAGAAAACATAGGGGAAAATGGACATTGGGAAAAGAGGCTAAAAATAACTGCGATACTAGGATGGGAAGATAAAAAAGAATCAGCACCATAAAATCCACTTAATAAAAATGCCATTAAATTAGGGAAAAGTATATAGCAATTTAGCTATTTAGCAATTGCTAAAAGGTGTTAGTGATTATCCTAGCTTTTACTAGGATAAACTAAATCACTCAGGCAATAGTCAGAAATACCTTTATGAATATGCAGTATACTAATAGTTTTAGAGTCAATGATGATAAATGTATTATATACTAAACTACAGAACATAACTTAAGGTTTATTTTAGGGCACAGCTGCAGACACAAATGTTGTTACTTAATCAAAAAGACTGAAAATTAAAGAACTAGTTGCCCCACCCTAAGGATGAGACACTGAAAGGTAATCCCACACTTTTAACATTTACACTTTTCCATCCCATTTTAAAGTATTCCATGGCCACTCAGAGAAGAGCTAAGGCAATCTCATGCTGAGTACCTTCTTGGGCTCCCCTCTCATCCCTCCTGGGTGACTTCACACAATTCAACAAAGACAGAAGTCATCAAAAGACTTTCCAAAATTAATCCACTCACAGGTTTTTGCATCCAGGAATTTCATACTTTTCCTAATGTAAGAGCTATCATTAAAGGCATTCCCTCCTTCTTTATACTCACAAGTTTAAGGAATGTGGGAAACTGGAAGGCTTTCCAATACTGATGCCATTCAATGGTTTGTTCTCTCCAGAATCAATCCTCATGTCTCTTAAAAACTGAAAGAACCCTGAAGGCTTTCCCATCGTACTTGGTACTTGAAATTTCATCTTCTGTTAACAAAAGCGCTTGTGCTACAGGGTTTTCCACATTCCTTACATGAGTGTTCCTCTGTAGTGACTCCTCTCACGTGTTCTAAGGGACATTTTAAGGGACAAGTGTCCCTAAAGGCTTTTACATTCTGATGATGTTCATCAGATTTTCCCTGCCACATGACTCCCTAAATATCACGACTGTATTCCTCAGATTTATCCCCAATACATAACCTTTTATGTACATTAGGGTGAGTTTGAGCTGAAAGTTTATCATGAAGCTTGGACTTATGAGGTTTCTTTCATGAGTGAATTTACACAGGAGTTACTGAATATCACTTCATATTGAACAGACTGAAAGAAAGAAGGTCTCCTGAAGGCCCTCTTTCAGTGACTTGCCAGATGGTTCCCAACAATCTCTGTTTCCTGGTATTCACATTGAGCATGGTCTCTTCCCACAATGTATCAGGAGTGATCTGTGTGACCCTTAAAGTACTGAAGAAGTGATATGTCCTTCTGGGACAAGGTCATAAAACACTGTAGCTTCTGCATTAGCTCTTCTTTACATCCAATGCTTTGGGACGACCCTGCTTCTACATCATAAATACATTTAACCCTGTAGAGAATCCAACATGGTAAGTAAATAAAGGTTCCCTGCCAACAACCAGCTACTAACTTGCCAGGTGTGCCAGTGAGCCATTTTGGAAGTGGACTCTTTGGCAATAAAGTGGAGGATAGCAGCTCCTGCTGACATCTTGATTGCAACCTCATGAGATCCTGACCAGAACTACACTGATAAGCTGGTTCTGAATTCCTGATCTATAGATAATGTATGTTTGCTATTTAAAGCCACTATGTTTCAAGGGGAAATTTGATATACAGCAGCAGCTGACTCATACATCTAGACTATGAGTTGTCACAAGTTGTCTGAGAGATAAGAAATCAGTTACTGCATTCATATCCACCTGTTATGTATTCTCTTGTGCACAGAAAGGTAAGAATTAGTGGTGAAAGATTTTCCACAATGATTACATTCATAGGGTTTTTCTCCAGTGTGAGTTCTCACATGTTTCTTAACAGCTGAGAGATTATTAAACGCTTTCCCACAGTTACTGCATTCATAGGGTTTCTCACCAGTATGAATCCTCTTGTGAACAGTAAGAGAAAAGCTACTGCTGAAGGACTTTCCACATTGATTACACTCATAGGGTTTTTCTCCAGTATGAGTTCTCATGTGCTGTGTCAGATACGAGCTCTTCCTAAAGGTTTTCCCACAGTCATTGCACTCATAAGGCTTCTCTCCTGTATGAATACTATTGTGCCCAGTAAGGGAGGACCTCGTGCTGAAGGCCTTGCCACACTGATTACATTCATGGTGATTCTCCCTCGTATGAATTCTCTTGTGGCTTTTGAGGTTACAACTAGTGCGGAAAACATGAAAACACTGGTTACATTCATAGGGTTTTTCTCCAGTGTGAATTCTCACATGCAGTCTAAGAGAGGAAGGATCATTGAAGGCTTTCCCACAGTCATTGCATTCATAGGGTTTCTCCCCATTATGTATTCTCTTATGAATAGTAAGGTAAGATCTACTGCTGAAGGATTTTCCACACTGATTACAGTCATAGGGTTTTTCTCCAGTATGAATTCTTTTGTGCTGAGTAAGGTTAGATTTTGTGCTGAAGACTTTAAAACACTGATTACATTCATTGAGTTTCACTCCCAGATGACTTCTCTCCTGTTAAGAGATGAATGAAAACTATAGTTTATAATATTTTTTAATATTCAATGCTGTTATACGAATTTTATCTCCCAGGAATTCTGTTACATTATTACCATTGATGTTGTGGCTATCTATTTTAAATGCTTGTTAAATGGCTTTTGCCCAGTCTGAGTTTTTACAAGTTAAGAAAAGATAAACAGATGCATTCCCACAAGTCCTTATCATATATTCACAGAGCATTTTCTGATAAGTTTAAGACTACTCTATATTTTGACAGTCACATTTAAGGAAGTATTTACTTGTGGGAACTCTCAGCAAAGAAACAAGTCTGGAGCTAATTTATAATTTTCTCCAAATTCACAACTGATTTACAGTATCTCTCCTGAGACACCATTATCTCACATGTTAATGACAGTTCCCTATAATGACACCCCTGATTATTTTGTTGCTTTTCTAACTTATGAAATTTTCCTACTGAGAAAAACTAGAAATTACTGCATTGGTCTTACCGCTCTAACATCATTAGAATGTTCTTTTCTAAAAATATGCTTCTTTGGAGTTAACCATTTTGCTTTAAGTACCGTCTCCAAATCTAAAACAAATTGAAAATAAATTTAAGTTAATGGTGAAAAGAAATATGAGTAAAGACAAACTGAGGGATTAGGGTTTTTGAGGAGGTTTTAAAGGAAAGGCATATGAGTATACAAATTACAGGTACTAAAAAAGGACTCTAAAAGGATTAGAATTGATCAGAGATTTACACTAGGAGGAATTATCAGGAAGGAATCAGAAAAAGAGCTCATGTGAGACTTATTTAAAAAGGAAAAGGGACATTTTCCCCCCTCTGAATCCAAAGTAAAGTAGGACATATTGAACAGAGGGTTAAAGAAAAAAGAAAGAAGGTCCATGAGGAAGCTCATACCAAATCTCTGTGGCCATCTCTGTCAGAAAAAAGCACATTTTAGGTATTTCCTAATGTAACACTCCCATGCCCTGAATCACTGGCTAGAGCTACACCTCAAAGACTATTCCTCATATCCTCCTAGAGCTCACCTGGACAGGTGCCTGGGAGAATTCCTCCTTCCTCTGTCACCACCTTGTCTTCTTGTTCCAACTGGGAGATCAGACTGGGTTTATCAACATGATATCCTATTCATGGAGAAAAGACAAGTACTACTGGGGGGCTGTGCAAGTGACAAGCAACTCTATGAAACTAAAGTCAAGAATTCTGAAGATAGGGAAATGTGGCTTTTGGAACAATGGAATAATTATATCTAAATTCTAATGACTATAGTAACTCTCAGGAAACAAAAGTACAAACAATCTCGTTCAATATCCAGGGTGACAGAACACATACAGTCCCAAAGTCAATACCCGAGTTTAAATACACAATACAAAAGCTATAAAGCTTTTAACTATAGAAAATATAAAGTCAGGGGAAGGAATATTCAGCTCATAGGGAAGACGCTAAATAGCTCTATGAGCATGGGGGCCATATCTGTCTCCTTCATCACCATACTCCTACACCTCAGAAACAGAGAAAAACTTGAAGTCTTGTAAGAAAAAACAATGAACATCACAGAATATGGAACTTCAAAAGTCCCTCCCTCTACAGAAACAGTGAATAAACTGGAAAAACTATCAGAACAACTTTATCAGAACCCTGAAAACTTACCAAAACTCTATGGCAACGAGGAAAATGCTTAATCAAGGACAAAAAATAGCTGACATTTTTAAGTGACCCTTGACTCATCCTCTGTTCCGTGCTTTGGCTATGACACTGAAGACAATTCCTAGTACTAGGGAGAGCAGGATAGACCCTATTCTCAACACACTGTGGTGGTTTGTTTTTACCTTTCTGGTGGTTCCCTGAAGGACTGGCTCAATGGGCTTGCCTTTACTTATCTAACCCCAAACTCTCCAAAGATTGAGCTGGTTATACAGTGGGCTTGTGCTGAAGACATTAAAAAGGCAATATATTAACCACTACTTCCTGAGACAAATGGAAACAGCAGAGGAAAGCAAAAGGCAAACCAAGAAGCCTAAAATAAAAGTATAACCTAAAATGTTTTGGGGAATTTTTATAAAGCTTTTTGAAAACCTCCCTCATATTCCTTTGAATCTGGAAAGCCACACGCATACCAGCCTTGGGCACATGCTCAGAAAAAACATGAGAGGGCATTAAGTCCTCACCTATGACAGACCTTCAGGCTCAGCACAAGGAGAAAGTGAAAACTAAGGCAAAGTTGTAAGCTGCCTAAGTTTGAAGATATGCCCCTGTATAGAGAGACTAGGAGCTTTTTTCTTTTTTGTTCCAACTGCTTAAGGAAATCTCTGGTAAATCATTAGTTAACCATTAAGCTGGGGCTTCACTGGTAGCCAAAGAAAGGCAATGCCAAAGAATGCTCAAACTACCACATAATTGCACTCATCTCACACGCTAGTAAAGTAATGCTCAAAATTCTCCAAGCCAGGCTTCAGCAATATATGAACTATGAACTTCCAGGTGTTCAAGCTGGTTTTAGAAAAGGCAGAGGAACCAGAGATCAAATTGCCAACATCCGCTGGATCATGGAAAAAGCAAGAGAGTTCCAGAAAAACATCTATTTCTGCTTTATTAACTATGCCAAAACCTTTGACTGTGTGGATCACAATAAACTGTGGAAAATTCTTCAAGAGATGGGAATACAACACCACCTGACCTGCCTCTTGAGAAACCTATATGCAGGTCAGGAAGCAATAGTTAGAGCTGGACATGGAACAACAGACTGGTTCCAAATAGGAAAAAGAGTACGTCAAGGCTGCATATTATCACCCTGCTTATTTAACTTATATGCAGAGTACATCATGAGAAATGCTGGACTGGAAGAAACACAAGCTGGAATCAAGATTGCTGGGAGAAATATCAGTAACCTCAGATATGCAGA
Source organism: Tragelaphus eurycerus (assembly GCA_935064755.1). Lineage (NCBI taxonomy): Eukaryota > Metazoa > Chordata > Mammalia > Artiodactyla > Bovidae > Tragelaphus > Tragelaphus eurycerus. The sequence continues at coordinate 2,694,685 of CAKXYN010000058.1, read as the reverse complement.
TGACACTACCCTTATGGCAGAAAGTGAAGAGGAACTCAAAAGCTTCTTGATGAAGGTGAAAGTGGAGAGTGAAAAAGTTGGCTTAAAGCTCAACATTCAGAAAACTAAGATCATGGCATCTGATCCCATCACTTCATGGGAAATAGATGGGGAAACAGTGGAAACAGCGTCAGACTTTCTTTTTCTGGGTTCCAAAATCACTACAGAAGGTGACTGCAGCCATGAAATTAAAAGACGCTTACTCCTTGGAAGGAAAGTTATGACCAACCTAGACACCATATTCAAAAGCAGAGATATTACTTTGCCAACAAAGGTCCGTCTAGTCAAGGCTATGGTTTTTCCAGTGGTCATGTACGGATGTGAGAGCTGGACTGTGAAGAAAGCTGAGCGTCGAAGAGTGATGCTTTTGAACTGTGGTGCTAGAGAAGACCCTTGCGAGTCCCTTGGACTGCAAGGAGATCCAACCAGTCCATCCTAAAGAAGACCAGTCCTGGGTGTTCTTTAGAAGGACTGATGCTGAGGCTGAAACTTCACTACTTTGGCCACCTCATGCGAAGAGCTGACTCAATGGAAAAGACCCTGATGCTGGGAGGGATTGGGGACAGGAGGAGAAGGGGACGACAGTGGATAAGATGGCTGGATGGCATCATTGACTCGATGGACATGAGTTTGAGTGAACTCCGGGAGTTGGTGATGGACAGGGAAGCCTGGCGTGCTGCGATTCATGGGGTCACAAAGAGTTGGACACAACTGAGCGATTGAACTGAACTCACTGGTGGCTCAGGGTAAAGAATCCACCTTTGAAGACAGGAGCCAGAGGTTCGATCCCTAAGTCAGAAAGATCCCCTGGAGAAGGGAATAGCAACCCACCCTACTCTTCTTGCCTGCGAAATCCCATGGCCAGAGGAGCCTGGTATGCTATAGTTTATGGGGTTGCAAAGAGTTGGACATAGAAACTAAAACAACAACAACCATTAAGCTAATAGAAGTTTTCAGTGGCCATGTACAACGAATACTGACATTACAAAAATGAGTTCAAAAAGATCGCTAAACATGCATATCACACCAACTATAACAAACAACACCAACAAACTCTAGGGATGGGGAAAGAAGTGATTCCAGAATTATGTTACAACATTCTAAATGTCTAGTTTTCAACAACAACAAAAAACTATAAGGCAGGCAAATATACAGAAGTATTTAGATAGCATATTAAAAAGCAGAGACATTACTTTGCCAACAAAGGTCCATCTTGTCATGGCTATGGTTTTTCCAGTAGTCATGTATGGATATAAGAGTTGGACTATAAAGAAAGCTCAGTGCCAAAGAATTGATACTTCTGAACTGTGGTGTTGGAGAACTCTTGAGATCCAGCTAGACCATCCTAAAGGAGATCAATCCTGAGTGTTCACTGGAAGGACTAATGTTGAAGCTGAAACTCCAATACTTTGGCCACCTGATGCAAAGAACTGATTCACTGGAAAAGACCCTGATGCTGGGAAAGATTGAGGGCAGGAAGAGAAGGGGATGACAGAGGATGAGATGGTTGGATGGCATCACCTACTCAATGGAGATGAGTTTGAGTGGACTCCAGGAGTAGGTGATGGACAGGGAGGCCTGGTGTGCTGTGATCCATGGGGTCATGAAGAGTTGGACACGACTGAACAACTGAACTGAACTGATGGTCCATTATAAGGAAAAAAAAAAAAAAAGTTAGTAGAAACTATCCTTGAGGAAGCCCAAATTTGGGGCTTGATGACTACATCAAGAATTTAAATTAACTATTTTAAATATGATCAAGGACCTAAAGGAAACCATAAAAACAAATTCTGATCAAAGAGAAAATATCTTAAAGAGAGAAATTATAAAACAAAACCAAACATAGATTATGGAGCCGAAAAGTACAATAACTAAAATGAAAAATTCAGAGGAGGGGTTCAACAACAGACTTGAGCAAGAAGAAACAATCAGTAACTAAGAAGATAGGACAATTTATACTACTCAGTCTGAAAAACAGAAGCAAAGAAAAGAAACAAAATACGGCCAGCACCTCAAAGACCCACAGGATACCAACATACACATAACAGGAGTCCCTTAAATCAAGAAGAAAATGGACAGAACAGATATTTAAAGAAATAATGGCTAAGAATTTCCCCAAATTTGATGAGACATAATGTACACAACCAAGAAGCTTAACAAACCCAAGACAGGATAAACTCAAAGAATCAGAGTCCATCCTAAAACACAATATAATTCAATTCTGAGAAGCCAAAGAGTATCCCTGACGGCAGCAAGAGACAGGTGATTCAACACATGCACAGAATCACTGGTAAGAGTAATAGCCAGTTTTGGATGAGAAAGCATAGGCCACAGACATTGGAAGATATACCCAAGCTACTTTAAAAAAAAAAAAAAAGTTAACCAAAGATTCTATATGTAGCAAAACTGCCCTTCAAAAATAAATCAAGACATTCCTATTTTAAAAATCTGAATATTTGTCATTAACAAATCTATCCTACAAGAAATGCTTAACAGGAAAATTTTAAGCTTGAAATGAATGGGCACTGAATACTGAATCAAATCCACACAAACATATGAAGAACACCAATAAAGGAAAATACACAGGTAAATATAAACATCAAAAACAATTGTTTATTTTTGAATTGTTAATTCCTTGTTATTTTCGGCTGTGACTCCCCTTTTTCCAATATGATTTAAAAGAGAAATGCCTATGTTAATGGGACACAATGTATAAAGATATAATTTGTTTAAAAAAAAAAAAAAACAGTATAAGGAGGGGTGCGGCTATACAGGAGCTAATCTTTTGTATACTGAATTAAAGTCGATATTAAATCAGAACAGACTGTCTAAAATTAAAACTGGAATCCCTCCCACAACCACTAAGAAAATAACTAAAAAATAGAAACAGAAATGAAAAGGGAATCAAAATGATCCACTAGAAAATACCTAACACAAAAGTAAACAATAATGGAGGAACAAAAATGATATAGAGCATACAGAAGACAACAGAATGACACAACTACGTCCTTCTTATAAGGAATTCCATTAAAGGTAAGTGGGTTAATCTGGCACAGTTAAAAGGCAGATTTTAGCAGAACCGATAGGAAAAAATCAATGATACGTGATCTATAAGAGACTTCCATTATAACTAAAGACACTAACAGGTTGAAAATCAACAAATGGAAAAACAAATTTCATACAAACAAGAGATAAAAAAGAGAGAATGTGGCTGTACTACTATGAGGCAAAATAGACTTTAAGACAAAAACTGTTACAAGACACACAAAAAGATACTACACCATGATTAAGAGATCAATTAATCAAGAATATATGATAATTACAGACATATACTACCTAACAACTAAGGTCTGCTACTGCTACTGCTAAGTCACTTCAGTCGTGTCCGACTCTGTGCGACCCCATAGACGGCAGCCCACCAGTCTAAAATGTATAAATTCAAAACTCACAGAATTGAAGGGAGAAACAGATCTACAATAATAGTTGCAGATTTCAATGCCCCACTTTTAATAATGGATAATCAGTAGAACAACTCGTTAAAAGATCAATAAGGAAACACAGGACTTAAACAATCCTATAAACTTACTAGACCTCACAGACATAAAACACTTTATTCAACAACAGAATATATATTCAACTCAAGTGCATGTGAAAGATTCTCTGTAACAGGGCATATGTTAGTTCACAAAACAACTGTACATAAATTTAAAAACAATAAAATCATATAAAATATCTATTGGATCATGACAGAAGCAAATTAAAAGTAAGTAATAGAGGATATATATTGAAAAATTTAATATTAAGAGGAGAATACTAGGGCTTCCCAGGTGGCACCAGTGGTCAAGAACCCATCTGCCACTGCAGAAGAAGTAAGAGAAGCGGGTTCGATCCCTGGGCTGAGAGGATCCCCTAGAGTAGGAGATGGAAACCTGCTCCAGCATATTGGCCTGGAAAATTCCATGGACAGAGGAGCCTGGCAGGCTGTACAGTCCATAGGGTCACAAAGTGTTGGACACAACTGTGTGACTGAGCACACACCCACGATGAGAATACTAACAAAAATCATCTACAGATTCAATGAAACCACCATCAAATTTCTAACGGCCTTTTTTAAAAAAATAATAATAATAAATGGAGAAGCTGATCCTAAAATTCATATGGAATTGCCAAGGGATCCTGAATAGACAAAAAGCAATCTTGAAAAAGAACTAAATAGGAAGAATCCCATTTACTGACATTACCTCAAAGTAACAGTAATGAAGACAATGTGGTACTGGCACAATGAGAGACCCATCAGGTTAGGTCAGGTTTGCACAGGTTAGTGGCAAATAACTGAGAGTAATAAGCTCACATGCTTATGGTCAAATATCTTTTGGCAACTGGGCCAGAACAGTTCAATGGGGGAGGGAATAGTCTCTGCTACAAAGGTGCTGGGACAACTGAATTCATACACACCAAAGAATTAAGCTGACAATTTCTCCAAACCATATAATAATTAACTCAAAATAGGTAAAAGGTTTCACTGAAAAAGTAAAACTAGAACATTTTGGAGAAAAACATAGAGGCAAAATTTCAGGACCTTGGACTTGGCAATAACTGGGTATGATACCAAAAGCACAAGGAAAAAAGAAAAAAGTACATAAACTGGACTTCATAAAAATTAAAACTTTTGTGTATCAAAGGACACTATCAAGAAAATGAAAAGATATCAGACAATGGGAGAAATCATTTGCAAATAGGGTCTAGCATTCAGAATATAATAAACTTTCAAAGCCCAAAACCAAAAAAAACAACAATTAAAAAATTGGCTTGAAAAGACATTTCTCCAAAAATGATATACAGTCAACAATTACATGAAAAAAATGTTCCATTTCATTAGTAATTAGGGAAATGCAAATCAAAACATGTAACAGGAAATGGCAACCGACTCCAGTATTCTTGCCAAAATTCCATGGACAGAGGAGCCTGGCAGGCTACAATTCATGGGAACACAAAGAATCAGACAACAGAGCACTCACTCAAACCAAAACAGGTGAGTTACCACATTATACCCAAGATGATGGCTATCTGCAAAAAAGCAAATATTGGGGGAAGATACGGAGAAATTGGAACTCTCACATAGTGGTGTAGCTGCTGTAAAAAACAGGGTGGTGGTTCCTCAGAAAACTAAACATAGTAACATAAAACTCAAAATTCCACTCCTGGATACACACCAAAGAGGAACTGAAAATAGGTGTTTAGACAAACGCGTGTACACTAATATTCATAGCAGCGTTATTTAAATTAGCCAGTAAGTGCAAACTACCCAAATGTCTATTAACCAATGAATCAAAAAACAAAATGTGGTATATCCATAACATGGACTGTTCAGTCATAAAAATGAATAAAGAACCTATAAATGCTACAACATAGCCAAACCTTTATATTAAGTTGCCTGAAAGAAATGGGAAAGATCACCTATTTCATAATTCCATTGATATGAAAATATTCTGAATAGGCAAATCCACAGAAACAGGAAGCAAATTAGTAGCTGCAGGCAGTGGTGGGGTGGGGAAGACAACAGGTACTGATCAATTAATGGGTACAGGTTTCTTTTAAGGGTGATGAGAATGCTCTGAAATTAGTGTTGATGGCTGCACAACTCTGACTATATCAAAAGCCAAGCAATTATTCTTCAATTTAAAAAATTTTTTAAATAAATTAAAAAAACTTTTAATGTTTAAAATGGTAAATTTTATGTTATATGAATGATAGATACCTCAATTTTAAAAGTCTTGTTACCTGAGTCATTAAATAAATGCAGGAATAATGTAGGGCTTACCAAGCGATGCCAGGTTCCTGCAGTTCTCCAGCATCACGTCTTTATACAGTTTTCGCTGAGAAGAGTCTAGCAGTGCCCACTCCTCCTGGGTGAATTCCATGGTCACGTCCTCGAAAGTCACCAAGTCCTAAACCACCATAAACACCGTGGCTTAACTAAGGACCATCCCCACCAATGCTGAGAGAAAAAGAGCCAAGGACAAGAGTAGGAAGAGAGAGTGCAAAGCAGGAGCTGTATGGGCAGGGTTCTGAGCTCCGCTCTCCACTGTTCCTGGGCTCGGCCCTGGACACTCATCTCCTGTCTATTCATGCCCACCCCCAGGGCCACGTGTGCCCCTAACACACAAGCAATTTTCTTTTCCAGTGAGACCGTGACATCCTGCAATCGAACTCCCCTCAACCTCAAAGGCTGAGCACAGGCCTAAGACACTGCAGAAATCAGAGAAGTACTTGGCAAATGGATGAAAGTCGCCCCAGTGGCCACCAGCAACTGTCTGAGTTTAGGACACAGTCATGTGTTTCTTTAGCTTCCCCTTGAAACTCTCACCAAAGGGGGCTAGGGGAAGGGGGGGCGGGGGGAGGGAGGGAAGGAATGGGAGTTTGGGATTAGCAGAGGCGAACTATCACATATAGAATGGATAAACCACAAGTCCTACTGTATAGCACGGTTAACTATATTCAATGTCCTGTGATAAACCATAATGGAAAGAATATGAAAAAGAAAATATATGTGTGTGTGTGTGTAACTGAGTCACTTTGCTGTACAGCAGAAATTAACATTGTAAATCGCTAATACCTCAGTAAAATTAAAAAACAAAACTCTCAGCAAAACATGGTGTAGACAGTGACCTTGGAGGAAGCTCAACGTGGCAGTAAATGCTGACACGTGCTGACACTGTTTGGGTTGCCCTGAACCCTCCGCCAGATGCCTGAAAACCTGATCCAGCTCCATGTCATTGAAGGGACAAGTCCAGCTTCTGGTCAAAGGAATACCATCTGGAAACAGGAATGTCTGACTCACCTGTAACCAGTCTGTCAGCAAGCCACGGGCCAACCCTTCCTCCTCTGTGTATCCTTTCTGGTGAGGGGCTGTGTACAGAGATGACTGAGCTGGAGAAGAAGAAATATCCCAAGAACCCAGGCTTGCCTCCTGTTCTCCTTCACAAACCTGGAGGCTTAGGCTTCCTCACCTACTTGTAATTGACTGTATCCCCAACACACAGAGAGGACATACCGACACCCAAACACCCACACCCAGCTTCCCCCGGAGGCAGAACGGAGCTCTGTCTCATTCCAGGTCAGCAAAATACGGCCAAAGGTCTTACACCACACTGGAGGAAGAAAGGACTGTTTCTGTTTTGCAGATGAAGAAACTGAACTGCCAAAGGGTACCACTATTACTAGCTCAAGTGTATACAAAGAATCAGAAGTATAATTCAAAAGCTCCCACACATTTGCAACATAGGTGACGTCTCCCCAGATTCACAAACCAGCTAAGTCCCAAATCCCAAGCAGCAGAGAGTCAGGCCTCCGTGACCTTGGGGCTCCAAGGGTAACACTCACGCCTCATCTGCTCAGTCCCCTCCCTCCATCTGCTCTGTGGTGCATGAGACTCTAGCACCTGGTCAGTTCTGAGGGCTGACCCTCAAACTCACCACAAGTAGGGGACAGGACCATGGTCGCCATCCTGCAATTCAGACAGTGACGTTTTCCTCAGCAACAGGGAGCTGGAGGACCAGGACGCCCCTCCTCTTGTCCCCAGAGTGCACTCAGGACTGGGCTCTGGAATGAATGGGAAAATGTGAAGTTGACACAGTCTCTCTCTCCAGGCTACTGAGGATGAGCCTTTCTTGGATGGCCCACCACGTCCTCCATCAAAATGTAATATGTGTCTGTACACACTGCTACCTTTAAAATGCACTGGCATGCATGTTCTTAACCACTGAGCCAATAAGGAAGCCCAGCAAAGGATTACTGTTTGAGTTACTAAGGTTGGGGGTGATCTGTCACTCAGCGATAGGTAACAAATACATCCTCACTTTCAGCAGATGGTCCTGCATCCTACTTCTTAGTCATCTTCGTGAGAAGGAATCTACCTTCCCATCTTGTCACCAAAACTGTGTCCTGCACCATGGTTTTCTCCCTCTCTGGTTATAAACCAGGACCTGGCTTCTCTACAGTGCCGGGTGGGGCAGCTCTGTTCTGTGCTCCATCCCTTTTAGGAGCTGGACACCAGCAATTATCTCTACTTTGCCCTTCCTTTCAAGCTCTCCCACTCTACTGGACTCCCTCTCACCATTTAAACTCAATGCAGTGTTTTCAGTAGTGAGACACTACTATTCTAACCACAGAGTTTTCTTTCTTGTTACCACCCAGTCTCTCTCCCTCCTCACAGCCAAAGTTTTTTTTTTTTCACTCTATCTCATTTCCTCATGTCCCACCCACTCTGAGACACAGTTTTGTTCGGTTTCCACCCCTACCTAATCAATTGGTAATTGCCACTGATCTTACTTACAGAACAAAGACAGAGATTGCAATTACGTGAACGTGAACGTGAAGTTGCTCAGTCGTGTCCGACTCTTTGCGACCCCATGGACTGTAGCCTACCAGGCTCCTCTGTCCATGGGATTTTCCAGGCAACAGTACTGGAGTGGATTGCCATTTCCTTCTCCAAGGGATCTTCCCAACCCAGGGACCGAACCTGGGTCTCCCGCATCGTAGACAGACGCTTTACCGTCTGAGCTACCAGGGAAGTCCTAGGACAGAAAAGACAGAGATTGCAACTACAGTGATAACCATTTCTTATCTGTCAGACCAGTAAAGACACAGAGGACCGCATCTTTCATTGCCAAGGCTGTACAGAAGAGCACTCTTGTACACTGTTGGGGTACAAACACAGCCCCTATGGAAGGACATCTGTCAACCTTAAGTGAAATGCAAAACATTTATCATATTCCTGTCAATCATACTACAAGGACTCTATTTGAAAGACTGTTGTTAAGCTGTGGTACATATATACAATGGAGTATTACTCAGTCATTAAAAAGAATACATTTGAATCAGTTCTAAGGAGGTGGATGGAACTGGAGCCTATTATACAGAGTGAAGTAAGCCAGAAACAAAAACACAAATACAGTATACTAACGCATATATATGGAATTTAGAAAAATGGTAAAAATAACCCTATTTACGAGAGAGCAAAAGAGACACTGATGTATAGAACAGACTTTTGGACTCTGGGACCAGGAGAGGGTGGGATGATTGGGGAGAATAGCATTGAAATATGTATAATAATATATCTGAAATGTATTAATTGTTCAAACTAATCACTGTCATGTTACAATTTGTTCATATTAGATGTTTGTAATGTTTCTGATAATCAATAAAAAAAAAAAAAAGAAAGACTGTTATTGTTTAGTTGTTAACTCATGTCCAACTCTTTGCAACCCCATGGACTGTAGTCTGCTAGGCTCCTCCATGTAAGGGATTTCCCAGGCAGGAATTCTGCAGTGGGTTGCCATTTCTTTCTCCAGGGGACCTTCCCGACCCAGGGATGGAACCCATGTCTCCTGCATTGGCTGGCGGATTTTATACCGCTGAGCCACCAGGGAAGCCCCGTCAACATCAGCAGCTCACATTTCCTATTTCTCTGATGACATACAAAATCTGAACAGACTGATCACTAGCAAGGACACTGAAGCAGTAATCAAAAACCTCTCAGGGAATGAAGGCCCAGGACCAAGCCACTGCACAGATTAACTTTACCAAACATTCCAAGAACTAACACCAAGCCTTCTCAAACTCTTCCCAAAAATAGAAGAGGGGGGAATTCTTTCAAACACAGTTCACAGGGAAAGTATTTCCCTGATACTGAAAACCAGACAAGGAAGCCACACAAAAAAGAAAATTACAGGTCAACAGCCCTGATGAACAGATTGAAAATCCTCAACAAAATATTAACAAACCAAATTCAACAATAAATCATACACCATGGATCACACACCAAGATCAAGTAGGATTTATTCCAGGCATAAAGGGATGGTTCAATTCAATCAATGTGGTATACCACATAAACAAAATAAGGAAAAAAACCATATAATTATCTCAACAGATGCAGAAAAAGTATTCAACAAACTTTAATATCCATTTATGATAAAAACTCTCCACAAAGCAGGTACAGATGAAACATACCTCAAGATAATGAAGGCCATATACAATAAGCCCACAGCTAACATCATACTCAATGTGAAAAGCTGAAAGCTTTTCCTCTAAGATCAGGATCAGGCAAGGATGCCCACACTCTTGCCACTTCTATTCGACATAGTGCTGGAAGTCTCAGCCGGAGCAATCAGGCAAGAAAAAGAAATAAAAGGCATCTAAATTGGAAAGAAAAAAATAAAACCTTTTCACTATTTGCAGATGGCATGATTTTACATATAGAAAACCATAAAGATTTCATTAAAAAACTTACAACAATTGAATTCAGTAAAGTTGCAGGGTACAAAATCAATACACACAAAATCTGTTGTTTCCTTACACTAATAATGACCTATAAGAAAAGTAAATTAAGAAAACAATCCCATTACACAACTGCATCAAAAACAATAAAATACCTAGGAATTTAACCAAGGGTGTGAAAGACCTATATACTGAAAACTATAAATTGCTATTGCACTTTCGTACAAATTTTAGGTGTTCTATTTCTGTAAGAAATACCACTGGATTTTTGATAGGGATTACTTTCAACTCACATATTGTCTTGGGTACTATGGACATTTTAACAATATTAATTCTCTCAATCCATGTCTAGAGTCCTAATCCTAGTTCGAACCCCAAATATTCTGAGTCCTGGCAAAACCCTCATGCATAAGGGTTCAGTCACTCAGTCGTATCCAACTCTTTGCAACCCCATGGACTGTAGCCTGTGAGGTTCCTCTGTCCATGGGATTTTCTAACAATACTGGAATGGGTGAGTTGCCATTTCCTTCTCTAGGCAATCTTCCCAACCCAGGGACCAAACCTGGGTCTCCTGCATTAGCAGGGGGATTCTTTACCACTGAGCCACCTGGCAAGCCTGGCAAACCCCTCAGTTGAATAAAAGAGGATAGCTGGTTACCATAAAATGTGCACTCAAAGCATATCTACTGCATGACAAGCAAGCATTCCCCTTAAGAATGTTACAGAAAAGACAGAATGAGAAAGGCACACACACAAACAATTAGTGAAAACCAACAATATAAGATTACTCAAAATGATTCTCTGCAATATAAATCATCAGACTGTATTTCAGAAACAGTTAAAGAAATAAAGTTAATTCTTATTATAAAGCAAGGTGCAGAGTATAATCTGCAGAAACCACTGCCCTACCCTTCCATCTACAAGCTGTTGCTCAGTATTCCTCCAACTGATTTTTAAATCTCACGAAGATAAAACAAAACACAAAATAAAACCAAACACTTGCTCAAAAGATATTTGGTTGCTGGTTAATTCAATTTTGAATTTCTGTTGCCAATATAAAAATGTACAAATTACTTTTCCCCCCATGCACCCTGTTTTGAATCGTCGTGGAAGATTAATAGGGTTTTAGAAGTCAAACTGAACCAGGCCTGAAGAATGTCGCTGAGCAGTCCGGCTAATCTTTAGTGGGATACTACAGATACACATTAAAAAATGTATATATTTATACTTAAATATATAAAATATACTTAAAATATATAAAATTCTAAAATTTTCGGTGCAAGTAAATCTGTATTTGTTACTTTGGTATAGTTATTTACATGTTTGTTTAATGTGCATTTATTTGCACATAACTGTATTTACTTATTTACACTTGCATCACCACACTCCTTACTATCTTTCCCTTGAATATGATCCCTATCAAACACTGTTTTGTTTTTTTTTTTTAACATACTTTCACTTTCAGTGACTCCTTGTGTTTACAGCCTGAGCACAGGAAAGGCCTATTAGCAGTTCTGCATAGCTGAGGCTGCTGGAAATTGTTTTTACAAGATCCACATGGTACTCACCTGGTCACACAGAAATCCACGTGTCAATGAGGACAGGTGAACCTTGAGACTGGTTTCAACTCAGACTTGAACTCCAAGATAATTTACTTGTCTGTTGGGGGTGGGGGGAGAAAAGGGATATAAAGATTGCTTTTGATATTTGGGGAGGGGGCATAATACAATTGCGGGATGGAAGGGCCACACCATTCACTTTTCTTTTCTTTGTATTAATATTTACTGTACCGATTCAACGCGTAATTGCAGGTTACGACTAGATTTTCCTGATTCTTGTCCAGCCATCTGCCCTCTGAGTAGGAGGAAGCGGCTTCACGCGGTGTGCATTCATTCGCCGTACTCAACTCTTAACTGGATCAGATCAGATCTGTGGATAGTGACTGTCTTTTTGTGATTCCAGACACTTTTAAGAAGACTCGTCACTCAAGGGCACTAAAAGTGTCTCCGCTAACCTTTTAAGTTCATTCAGGGCTTTGGAAATATTAAGATCCTAGAACAGGATTTCCAAACCTCGGCACAATTGATAATGCTTTGTCACGGGGGCTATTTAGTGCACTGTAGAATGTCCAATAGCATCCCTGGCTTCCACCCACTTGAAGCCAGTAGAAGCCCCTCCCATTTTTAACAACCAAAACAATTCCTCCAAACGACTAAATGTCCCCTAGGAGGCAAAAACACACTGGGGCAAGATGGTGGGGAGATGGGGAATTCTGAGGAGGGGACAGCAGTGCCCAGAGCTAGGAGGAAACCGAGGCTATGCACCGACCTGCCGGAACAGCCTGAGGCCCCAGGGGTGGAAACGCGGCTCACGGGAAAGGGGTAGGAACGCTATAGCCCGTGACCGGGGGGCCCCAAACTCATGCCCCATCCTAGACCCCTACAGGAGCCCAGGAGTGCCGGCAGCCCAGAGTTCTGCCTCTTGCAATGATGCCGAACGTACCACGTGAATCCAATCCCCCAGCGGAGAAGACTGTACCCACAGTTCAGCGAGCAGCCCCGCTATTTCTTCCTCTGTACCATCGAGGCTTCCGCTTCCGGTCTTGGGCTGGAGCAGGGGCTTCAGCTTCCGGCATCTAGCCTCCTCAGACAGTGGGCCCTGCAGGGTTGAGGCGGCGGGCTACTGTGGCCTTGCACCCAAGCCTCGGACGAGGCATTCTCGCTGGCGTATCGAGTCCTAGGGTGGGCGGTAGTGTGGGTCAGAGCCAGGGACTGAAACCGGCTCTAGGGGCGGGGCTGTGGGCGGGTACCAGCTTGTGGGCGGAACCAAGCCTGGAGGGCTCGGTTGTGGGCGGACACCCGTCCTGTGAGGGGCCTAAGGAGAGGGCTTTGACTGGGTACGGACCTGGAGGGCGGTGCTAGAGTCTCACAGCCTAACGCTGGGCCTAGACTAGTTCCAGGGGCGGGGATAAGGCCGGGATGAGGCTTGGATAGAAAGGCCGGAGAGCGGGAGAAGGCGGCTATAGGGACCGGATTGAAGGCGGCGGGTTGGCGGGGCTGTGGCGGAGAGTCCATGGATTCCCCAGGCTGTACAGGTTGCGGGGTGCGGGTGGCGGGGGCAGTTCCTGGTTGCTGAGTGATAAAGAATCCACCTGTCAATGCAGGAGAGGCTGGTTGGATCCCTGCGTGAGGAAGATCCCCTGCAGGAGGAAATGGCAACCCCTTCCAGTATTCTTCCCTGGGAAATCCCGTGGACAGAGGAGCCTAACGGGCAAAAGAGAGAAATATGACTTAACCACTAAACAAGAACAAGTAGATGAAAGCTAAACAAACAGCTTTTCTTCAGTCCTTTCCCCATATTCCGGACCCTCACACAGCCCAACAAAACCACATGCCGTATTTAGGATTTTTTTTTTTAATGGCTGTCCTTAAATTTTTTATAAAGTATATTCACTTTTCTCTTTAACTTGCTATCACAAACCAGTAGATAGGGATCTAACACTATTTTATTTTAATTTTTTGTGGGAGAGGGAGCTAGGTCATAGATACACATATAGGAAGTCTTCAAACAGTGGTACAGTCAGTAAAATGTTCTGTCTCATACCATCTCGCAGTCCTTTTGCCCAGATATAACCATAATTTTCTCCTCTAACCATCCAGACACAGTGTATATAGGTATGTCTGTGTATGTGTTTGTACAGTTCCAAGAGGGAAGTCCCTAATCAGGAACTGACGCTGATAAATTGCATCTGGATCTACTGAAAAGAGATTTAAATTTATACTGGAGAAAGATAAACCAGTGATGAATTCTTAGAAATTAAACAAACAAGAGAAATTTACCATTTAGATGATCCAAAGGAAAAAATGAGAAAGAAAATGTAATCATAATATCTGGATCAGACTCATGTCCTAGAATGGTAAACATCCATGTAATAAAACAATAGTCATTGACTTTCGATTTATCCTAACTTATTATACAATTATATTGGGGGAAGGGGAATTACATTTTAACATAGCAAGAAACCTCATGCTAATTTTCTCAGAGAAGAATATTATTAGAAAAAAATCAAAAGCTGAAAAATTGAGAAATACAGAATTACAACCAGAAAAACAAAGAAGTTCTTTGTGGAAGTCGGAATAAAAACTGGGTAAGTAGCTTTTCATAAGGCTTAAAGTTTTGTTTGAGATATAGGTGTATACATACAAACACACACACAGAAACCTGAATTTTTATTTCAAAGGGATCATCAAACTTGGTAGAATTTATTTTAAAAAGGATCTCTTTGCAAAAATAGAATTTAAGAATCACAGACTTCAAGCATTAAAAAAAAAAAAAAAAAAAAAATGGTACTCACCCAGGTGGAAAAATGAATAGCACATTACATTGCACAATGCATTACAAGCATTTTCTGTACATTGTTGTTTAAGTCATTAAGTTGTGTCTGACACTTTGTGTCCCCGTGGACTGTAGCCCTCCAGGCTCCTCTGTCCATGGGATTCCCAGGCAAGAATACTGGAGTAGGTTACCATTTCCTTCTCCAGGAGAATCTTCCTGATGGAAGGATTAAACCTGTGTTTCTTGCATTGGGAGGCGAGTTCTTTACCACTGAAGCCACTTAATGTACTTTACTTCTGAACCCATAAGGAAGATACTATTATCTATCTCCATTTTACGGATGAAGAAATCAATGGGAGCATATTGCTAAAATGTAAATATTTCATTAATGTTTTCAATAGTTATTTTATTTCAAAATCATTATTGAACTTTATTTTCATTAGTAAAATAAGATCTCATTCTAGCAAATAAAAAAGTATGTAGAAAATAGTTTAATAAAACTGCAGTTTTCTTCTGATACAGTTAAATATATCAATCACTTTATTTATTGGATTTCTGTCTCAGATCTAGGAAGGTACTTCCTATCCTAGAGGTTTACTACAAAACTTTACTAAATATTCAAATATCAGGAATCCCATATTTTGCAAACTTCCTGAACATAAACACGCACACAAAAATCCATTATAATAAAACCTTTGATGCAAAATTCTTAAATTATTAATGAATTGATATTAATACAAATCATAATCAGGTAAGATTTACTGTTAAGTAACAAGTAACAGCTTATTCGGAGAAGGCGATGGCACCCCACTCCAGTACTCTTGCCTGGAAAATCCCATGGACGGAAGAGCCTGGTAGGCTGCAGTCCATGGGGTCGCTAAAAGTCGGACACGACTGAGCGACTTCACTTTCACTTTTCACTTTCATGCATTGGAGAAGGAAATGGCAACCCACTCCAGTGTTCTTGCCTGGAGAATCCCAGGGACAGGGGAGCCTGCTGGCTGCCGTCTATGGGGTCACACAGAGTCGGACATGACTGAAGTGACTTAGCATAGCATAGCATAACAGCTTATTAAAAAGCAGAGACATTACTTTGCTAACAAAGGTCTGTCTAGTCAAAGCTATGGTTTTTCCAGTAGTCATGTATGGATGTGAGAGTTGGACTAAAAAGAAAGCTGAGCACCAAAGAATTGATGCTTTTGAACTGTGGTGTTGGAGAAGACTCTTGAGAGTCCCTTGGACTGCAAGGAGATCCAACCAGTCCATCCTAAAGCAAATCAGATCAGATCAGATCAGTCGCTCAGTTGTGTCTGACTCTTTGTGACCCCATGAATCAGACCTGAATATTTGTTGGAAGGACTGATGCTAAAGCTGAAACTCCAATACTTTGGCCACCTAGTGTGAAGAACTGACTCATTGGAAAAGACCCTGATGCTGGGAAAGACTAAAGGTGGGAGGAGAAGGAGACGACAGAGATGAGATGGTTGGATGGCATCACCAACTCGATGGACATGAGTTTGAGTAAACTCTGGGAGTTGGTGATGGGCAGGGAGGCCTGGTGTGCTGCAGTCCATGGGGTCTCAAAGAGTCAGACACAACTGAGTGACTGAACCAAACTGAACAAATATTTATACTTTAGAAATTTAGAAATGTAATTAATGACATTTATGACATTATTGCCAGAGTCCAGCTCCAGCAGCCAGGGAATCAGCCTGAAGAGATGAGCAGTGTTGGCGGAGAATGATGCAGCCTCTGACTCAAGGTTTCAATGAACATGCAGGAGTGCATGTTTATTTCAAGCATCAGATCTTCTTTTATACTTTTTCAAAAGCATTAGGTCAGAGGTTTTACATTCTCAGCTCCCCCTCACCCAGATTTATTGTCTCCATAAATCATTGTTGCCCTTCAACCAGAGTTACATTGTAACTCATGCTTATGTCTGGGCTGCATACCACATCCCTCAATTTATTTCTTATCTTTCTAAATCCTGCTTGCCTCTAGTATCCTAAGCTCAGAAAGAAAGTGAAGTCGCTCAGTCGTGTCCGACTCTTTGTGACCCCATGGACTGTAGCCCACCAGGCTCCTCCATCCATGGGATTCTCCAGGCAAGAATACTGGAATGGGTTGCCATTTCCTTCTCCAGGGGATCTTCCCAACCCAGGGATCGAACCCGGGTCTCCCACATTGCTGGCAGATGCTTTAACCGCTAAAGGCTTCTAGCTATTCTTAATTATTCCTAAATCCTAAACCCAGCAAACTTCCTTTGCCATAAACATTCCCCTCACAAACAGGTCTCAGATAACAGTCCTTCCCATGGCCTCAAGCTGCGGCCTAAGTGCTCATCCTGGAACATTCTTTGTAAAGATCCTTGAACAAATGTCAATGGTTACTTTATAGATTATTTTCTGGGCACAACTGCAGAAGGCTTTGTGCTTTCTCATGCTTCTGTCAAGAACAATAAGCACCTTAACATTCTTTCCAGCCAACTCAACCGAAGAAAGGAAAGAACAAGTCAGAATCACAAGACCTAACTCCTTCATCCTGGGACTGTGCCTGTGGGATGAGGAGAGGAGGTTGGGGCCGTGCCTCCATTTTGTCAGTAATGCCTAACACAGCTCCCAACACATTATGTCATAATTTGACATAATGTAATTTATAATGTTAATGCATGTAAGAAGAATTTTTTCCAATCTCACTAACTGCCAGGAAATCATTTTAAAAAATGCATTGCAGGGGGGAAAATGCATTGCAGCATTATTAAAAACAGCAAAGAGATGTAAACAACCTAAATGCACTTTAATGGATGAAAGAATAAGGAAAATGGGTCATATACATACAATGGAATATTATTTAACCTTAAAAAGGAAGGAAATCCTGTTATATGCTACAACATGCCTGAGCCTTGAGGGCATAATGGTAAGTGACATAGATCAGTAGAAAAGAACAGAGGTTGCATGATTCCACTTTAATGAGGTAACTAAAGTAGTCAAACATAAAAACAAATTAGAAAGGTGGTTTCCAAGACAGGGGTAAGGGGATATGGGCAGTTGTTTGGTGAGTATAGTTTCACTCATGCATAATGTTGGGGGGGAAGTTCTGAGAATCCATTGCACAACAGTGTGCATGTGGTTGAACATAATGTAATGTGTGCTTATAGATTGTTTGCAGGGTGAATTTTATGTTGTGTGTTTTTTGTCACAATAAAATAAAGACGTAATACCCATCCTAATATGTAATTCAAAGAATAGAAATAGATATTAAAATAGAAAATATTAAAATGTTATTAAACCCTTAAAAAAAAAAAAAAAAGATGTGCTTTCTGGTTCTGGATAAGACAATGTAGACTCATTTTTTTGACTCTATGCTAAGTACAATTAAAAACCATGGAAATAATTAAATAGACTATGTGTGGAAATTGAAAGAAGAGACTGGGAAAGAACCTCTGCATTTGAGGAAAAACACAACTGTGAGGTCTTAGGTTTTATTTGAATCACCTATTTATCTTATACTGATCACCAGAGAAACTTGCGACCTGGAATTGCCAACAGACACAAACAAAGAAAAAGAACCTGTTTTGCTGAAAGTTTTACTTTCATTTTAGGTTTGAAGGATTTTTTTAACAAACCACTTATTATACATATAAACCATTTCAACTTTATATAGAAGATTATTTGACTTAATTTCAATCTACAGTCATTAAAAGAAATAGAAAACAGAGAAGTAACTGTGTATAAATCACCAAATTGGGCCAACCTACATCCAAACTTAAACAGCACTAGATCATCTTTAGTTTACAGCAATCTGGAGTCCCAATTTGAAAAGGGTCCCAGGGGGTCAGGGGGGTGGTGGTGCATCCACCCCACAGACGAGACTTCAAATCACAGTTTCAGGAGCTCCCACCACCAACTGATATCATCATCAGTTTGCCCACAAAAGTACAGCTCTGGTTTTACTTTAACCTCTTTACAATTTTTTGCTGTTTTGTTTCACCTTACAAGTCATAAGATTTCATTAGACACCGGGGGTTGGCCAGACCTCCAGGGGCTGAAAAATTCCAAGATTCACTTCCTTTCTTATCTAAAGTGCCCCCTGACCAGCTGTGCTTGCAGGCATCCAAGAAGTGTCCAGGCAGGTCAGAAGCAGGTCAGAGGCCTGCTTCCCTGCTTTTGAAGCCTGAACTAGATTTCCTCCATTTTAATCCCCCTAACAGAACCCTAAGGAAGACCTGTTCTCTTTGGCCAAAAGATTAGAACATGGGACTCACAGAACAGAAACATTTTTGACAAAGCTTGCCCAACACCACCCAAACACCACGGATAACCCCCTGACATCAGTGGGAACTAAGTAGGAAGTATAGATGCCTGTTACCCATCTAAGGTCATCAGATAGCGTAAAGTATGTTCCTTCCTGCTGACCCAGGCTTCACTGACTCTAGTCCCATGACAGCAAGTGACCTAGGAAGTCACACCATAGGCCCACTGGGCAACATCAACAAGAGTAAGTCAGAAATCTGCTCTCCTACTCATCCCACCTCCAACAGAAAACAGCCAGCAATCCAGGTGGGTGCTTTCATCTTCAGTATATATCAGTGGAGACAAAGCTGGGAGTTTGTCCTATTGTCTCCCACAGGTGTAGGATATAGCCTGCTGGATCGGTATCGGAGAGACTAAGAAGGAGGTCTGGACATTTGCCTCCATGTAATGGCAGCAGGAGGACTCCCCAGGTGGCACTAGTGGTAAAGAACCTGCCTGCCATTGCAAGATACATAAGAGATGCAGGGTTCAATCCCTGAGTTAGGAAGATCCCCTGGAGGAGGGCATGACAACCCACTTTAGTATTCTTGCCTGGAGAATCCTATAGATAGAGGAGCTTGGTGGGCTACAGTCCATAGGGTTGCACAGAGTCTGACATGACTGAAGCTTCTTAGCATGCACGCAATGGCAGCAGGACACCCAGGATGACATGTCCTTTTTCTTTTCTCACTAGACATGGAGTTTAAACTTCTACTCCCACCCAGAGGTGGCATGGGGCATCCTTCACTCTCTCAGAGAGGAAGGGAGGAGGACCTTGGAGAGGAAGGAGCTCAAGAAAGGGACTCTTCAGTGCTACACAAGAAGTGCTTGGCAGTTACCTCATGAAGCAAATGTGAACTGATATAATATGCCCAAACTATAAAATCTGAACTGCAGTGTGAAAGCCTATGTTGTCTTCCAAGGCAGGACAGAGTGGCACTCCAAGAGCTCTGAAAACTGCATTGTCATGGGAATCATGGCACACAAATTGATATCAGGACCAATGTAATAAACCTAACTGAGATGAATGTCTGTGAAAATGGAAGATTAAATAGGATCTGGAGTATCTCAATATGTAAAAAGTCCAGGAAAGAATAAAAAGTATAGAAAAATCATAGATTATGTCAGGGACCAAGAAAATTACTAGTAGGACACATACAGTCATAGGATGTCTATCCTTAAATGACTATCATAAGATGTTATCCTTGGAACCTCTCATATTTGGGAATTAAATTATGAGAATGATAAGGCAACCATCACAATTTTTTTCAATTAAAAATTAGAAAAAAAATCTTGAAACAAAAATATGGAAAATGCCAGCAAAGAAATAGAAGGCACAAAAACAAATGAAAACTGTAGAGTTGAAAATATAATAATTGAAAGAAAAAACTCTGGGTGAGCTCAGTAGTATATTGGAGTTGGCAGATGATAGAAGTGGTGAATCTGAGTTTGGATCAATAGAATTTAATGTATCTAAAGACAGAGAAAGTAGATTGGGAAAAAATGAACAAAGCCTCAGAGACCTGTGAAAATATAGCAAATAATTTAATATTTATGTCCTTGAAGTCCTCTTAACAGAAGACCAAGTATGTGAGGCTGAGAAATAATTTAAGAACTATTAGCTGAAAATATCTCAAACATGGAGAAAGGCATAAAACTACAGATTTTAATCTAAGCAGAACTCAAACAGTTCTTCTACCCTTTCCCCACAGAAAGACTATGCCAAGACACTATAATTGACCTTCTGAAAGCTCAAGACAAAAAAATTTTGCAAGCGAATAAAGAGAAAAGAACTAAAAAAGAAACTAAAGAGCCATTGATGAAGGTGAAAGAGAAGAGTGAGTAAGCTGGCTTAAAACTCGACATTCAAAAAACTAAGATCACGGCATCCCATGCCATCACTTCATTACAAACAGAAAGGGACAAAGTATAAGCAGTGGCAGATTTTGTTACCTTGGGCTCCAAAATCACTGCTGATGGTCACTGCAGACATGAAATTAAAAGATGCTTGCTCCTTGGAAGAAAAGTTATGGCAAACCTAGACAGCATATTAAAAATCAGAGGCATCATTTTGCTGACAAAGGACTGTATACTCAAAGCTATGGTTTTTCCAGTAATCATATATGGATGGATATGAGAGTTGGACCGTAAAGAAAGATGAGCACCAAAGAATTTATGCTTTAGAATTGTGGGGCTGGAGAAGACTCTTGAGAGTCCCTTGGACTGCAAGGAGATTCAACCAGTCAATCCTAAAGGAAATCAACCCTGAATATTCACTGGAAGGACTGATGCTGAAGCTGGGGCTCCAATACTTTGGCCACTTAATGGAAAGAGCCAACTCATTGGAAAAGACCCTGATGCTGGGAAAGATTGAGGGCAAAAGAGAAGAAGGTAGCAGATGATGAGATGGTTTGAATGGCATCACTGACTCATTGGACATGAATTTAAGCAAACTGCGGGAGATAGTAAATGACAAGGAAGCCTGGCATGCTGCAGTCCATGTGGTTGTAAAGAGTCAGACATAGCTTAGGACTGAACAACAACAACAACAAAAAATAGGAAACTTAATGGAAATTTTAAAATGGATAAAAAGTAATGAATATGAAAATACATCATGTCAAAATTTCTGGAATGCACATAAAAAGTTGCTGAGAGGGAAATTTATTACAATATATGCTTACAAAACCCTTCCCTGGTGGCTCAGTGGTAAAGAATCTACCTGCCAATGTAGAAGACTCAGGTTCAATCCCCGAGTCAGGAAGACTGACTGGAGAAGAAAATGGGAACCCACTCCAGTATTCTTGCCTGGGAAATCCCATGGACAGAGGAGCCTGGTGGGCTACAGTCCATGGAATCGCAAAGAGTTGGACACAACTTAGTGACTAAACAACTACAACAATGTACAAGAAATGTCTGAAAACAATAATCTGAGCTTCTTTCTCAAGAAATACAAAAGAGAAAACCTAAATAAACTCTGTGATTAGAATGAAGGTAATAATGAAAAATGACAAACCAATGACTTTTAAAACAAATATAATAGAGAAAAAAGAAAAACTAAAGCATTGAGAGGAAATAAAATCCCTGATTAAATAGAGAATACCATCTTTATCAGTGATCGGAACACTTTAAATCAGCTATACCCAATACAAAATAAAAAGTTTAAAAATTATTTAAAATAAATGCAATAATTTGTCTTTTAAAAATTTTAATGAGCTTATTTTCATCCAAAGGAAGTGATTTAGTATAATAAAGTTGGAAACAGAGTATAATTTCTAGAAGTTAGTGATATTGATTCTCAAATTCACAAGAAAAGGAATTTTGTCAAAGTAAAACAAGAATTTTTATTGAGGGATAAAACATTAGAGAGGTTATGGGAAAAAAGTAATATACCAAAATATTTCTCAAAAGTTCATTATTGGAGGAAAAACTGAACAAACAGAATATTGATGCAGAGGTTCCAGAAAAAGCCCATTTTATTTGGAAACTTGGGAGTTGATTAAGTTTCCATTTTTAAGTGGCAAAATTATGATTTGAAAGAATGAAGAAGGTATATTACAATTATCTGTATTCAGAAAAAATTATCTTTTAAAATACATTTTAGACTAAAATTTAAATTAAATTTAAATTAAAATCTCTCAAAGAATTCCATTAACACATATGAAAAGCATGTATACTTTCAATATTTTCTGCTAATATGTATATTTCCACCATCAGCTGATGAAACCAAACAGACAAAATACAATAAAGTGTAGTCTGAAATGCTTTTCCATATAAAATAAACCTTTTGGATACAAGAATGGCCAAAACAAAAAGGATGTACTTACTGTATACTGGAGGTTCAAACAGTAAAGAATTCACCGGCCATGCGGGAGACCTGGGTTCAATCCTTGGTTTGAGAAGATCCCCTGGAGGAGGGCATGGCAACCCACTCCAGTATTCTTGCCGAGAGAATCCCCATGAACAGAGGAGCTTGGTGGGTTTGGTGGGTTGCAAAGAGTTGGACATGACTGAATGACAAAGCACAAACCCAAAAAGATGCTATATACTAAATGATGGAGGCCCCGGCTAGACTTAGTAGCAGAAGCCCTGGCTGAATAGACATGAAGTAGCTTTGATTGTTTCTAATATCTGAATGAATAATGTTATCTCTCTGAGGGGTATATTATTCAAAGGAAATGTAACAGAGACTTATTATGAAATAAAATCTGCATGCCAATTTCTCTTGGAATCTATTTGATTCTTTAAACCTTTCAGATAATTCATCACAGGTCTTAGGAGGATAATGTAGCACTTTGGGATACAGATACAGTCTAGGAGCCCAGCACTGGAGGCCAAGATGGAGAAGGTCTCCATGGCCGCCATGACCTTGCCCTTGGTGCTGTGATAGACGGGGAGAAGGGTGACCCAGATGCTGAGAAACACCACCATGTGGAAGGTCAGGAACTTGGCTTCACTGAAGGCATCAGGCAGGTTTCTGTCCAGGAAAGCCAAGGACAAGGTACCCAGGGCTAAGGAGCCCAGGTAGCCCAGGACACAGTAGAAGGCAGTGACCGAGCCCTTGTTGCACACAATGAGGAGCTCTTTGGGCTCAGAGTGAGCGTCTATCTCAAGAAAAGGGGGAGAGGTTCCCAGCCAGACTCCACAGATGATCACCTGGATCAAGGAGCACATGGGAAAGACATAGTTAGTAGCTCCTGTTACCAGCAATCATCTCATGGTTCTTCCTGGTTTCCTGGCCTTGAATGCCGGGATCACAGCCAGGGTTTTGGCTAAAACAGTGGCCACAGCCACAGTGAACACAGCTCCAAATGTGATCTGTTGGAGGATGCAGGTGGCTGTGTGGGGATGATTGATGAAGAGTAAGGAGTAGAGGAGGCACAGGAGGAGGGAGATGAGCAGGACATGGCTGAAAGCCTGGTTACTGGCCTTGACTATGGGGGTGTGCTGGTGCTTCACAAAGACCCACAAAACTACAGCTGTGATAACACAGAAGCACAGAGCTGTGCAGGCCAGTGACATCCCCAGAGAACCCTCGAACGCCAGGAAGGTCACAACCCTGGGGAGGCAGTGATTTCTCTCCCTGTTTGGATACTCTCAGTCTGGGCATGGGGCACATTGCTCTGCATCTAGAGAGAGAGCAGACTCACCATTTCATTATCCCAATTTTTATTTGTAAAATACTTAAATATGTAGGAAATAGAAATATACCATCTCGTGCAGTGTGCATATTGATCTCCTCTGGTGAAATATTCAGACATATCAAATTAGAAAATGTTGCTGAGAAAGTTAAAATGGAACCTTTGTACCTTCTTGATGGGAATGTAAAATGGTGCAGCTGCTGTGAGAAACATTCTGGCAGTTCTTCTTAAAAATTTAACACAGAATTACTGTTAGAGTGAGCAATTCCCATCTAGGTGTATACTCCCTAAAGTTGAAGGCAGTGGATTGGATAATATCTTACCAGCATTACTTACAATAGCCAAAAAATGGAAACAACCCTGATACCCATTGAGAGATAAATGGTTAAACAAAATGAAGTACATACACACAATGCAAGAATGTCCTGCCTTAAAAAGAAATGAATTTATCTGCCCCATGCTACAATATGCATGAACCTTGAAAGTCTTATCCATTTGAAAGAAGCCACATGCCAAGGGAGTAATATGCTTTTATTTATGAATGTACTTAGAATAGTCAAATTCATAGACACAGAAAGTAGAATGATGTTTACCAGGGCATTGAGAGTAACTGTTTCATGGTAACTGATGAAGTTAGGGGTTATAAGTTCCGTGGCAACACATGAGAAAAGATGGTACAGCAATAGAAATTTATTAATGTCCTTGAATTGTACTCAATAATTAAAATGATAAATTTTAATGTGATATATATTTGAGTGCAATAAAAACGAAGACATCAAAAAAATGCATAAATACATGAATTGAGAAACTAACGCCTAGTGACTCCTTTCCCAAAGTGCTCAGTATTCTTTCCATGGTGAAATTGGTAGGAGGTTGAGTTACCATAGACCATTATGAAATATTTTACCTGTGTGGTTGGAAACGTATCTCTCTGGACACAACACACAAGAGGAAGCAACAAACAGGTTGTCCTTCCTGTGGGGTTTTTCTGAATCCTGAAATGTAACTCTGGCTACACACAGATTTCAGTGTCTGGAAGGAAAGAGAGAGAGTCTTTGGTCAAAGTTGGCACATGGTTAGCTGCTGTCAGAGGATATCTCTTTTTCTCTCAGAAGGAAGGATGTTTCCTCTTCTGTGACATCACTAGGTCCCCTCCCCAATCCCAGCCTTGTCACCTTCTCCAGAAATCTAAGTATGAGATACTAAGTGATGTTTCCACATTCTTTCTTCTGAAATATTTATGGAGACAACCCAAATTTTACCAAAGTATTTCAAGGTTTTTGTTTCATATACTCCTGGCAACATAGCTTGACTTTCTCTTGTTAAACCACCTAGTCCAAACATCTTCTCAGTGCAACTATCCTTGTGATCATAACACTGAAGTTTTATGTGCAGAAAACTATTTTATATGCTCTCCTATTGGCCACAGAGACGATGTAGGTTTTAGGTCAAATAACCTAACAATGTGGAAAGCAGACACACTATGAAAAGTGGCTTCATAAACAATAAATGTAGACTGTGAAGACACCAACTGTGAGAGAGTCTTCTGAACTGCACATTGTGATTAACACAATTCATGGCTCCTGACAGGAATGGCACAGATTTGTAAAACAATTCAAAATACTTTTGTGTGCAAAATGTTAAAGCCTCACATAGAGAACCAGCTTAAAATTAGCCTGAAGTTTTCAAATGTGGGAAATTTTGTCAAAATAGTAGTCAGTGCTTTGAAATATGAATTAGAATGTTTGGCAATCCAGTAATGTGCGTATAACCATAGGAAAGTGTAAATGGAATCTACAAAGAAATAGTTGACATTCGTAATCTAATTGTGTTTATCTAAACTTAAGAAGGGAGCGAAGGGGGGTGGTCCTAAGACAGTGGAGGAATAGGACAGGGAGACCACATTCTCCCCCACAAATTCATCAAAAGATCATTTGAATGCTGAGCAAATTCCACACAACAACTTCTGAACGCTGGCGGAGGACACCAGGCACCCAGAAAGGCAGCCCATTCCCTTCGAAAGCAGGTAGGACAAAATATAAAAGATAAACAGAGAGAGAGACAAAAGAGTTAGGGACAGAGACCCATCTCAGGGAGGGAGTCGTGAAGGAGGAAAAGTTTCCAAACTCCAGGAAACCCTGTCACCGGCAGGTCCTGTGGGGAGTTTTGGAACCTCAGAGGGCAACATAACCGGGAGGAAAAAAAACAAAACCCACAGATTACGCGCCTAACTGCAACTCCCACTGAAGGAGTAGCCCATACGCTTGCGTCGGCCAGCAGTGAGCAGGGGATGAACAGGGAGTCGTGGGCTGCATGCTTAGGGTAAGGACCAGGCCTGAATGTCCTGAGGACAATCTGAGGGAGCTAACGTGAGATAGCAACCCAAACTGTGGGATAGCCAGAGAGAAAAAAAGAGAGAGAGAACTTTCCTGCGAAAAGCTCTAACCAAAGGCACTGCCCGGCCTGCTCACAGAACAAAGGACTGAGCAAATACCAGAGGAGAGCTAGCGGGTTGTGGACCGGCCCATCCCCACGCCGGAGGCAGAGAGGCAGGCAGGCAACAGCCAGAGCCGGAAGGTAAGGGGCAATCTCAGCCCCAGAGAAGGCATCCTCCACCAAACTGTGAGCAGGCCCTCAGTTGCTAACCAAGTCTTTCTGGGATCCTAGATGGTTGACATCTGCCAGAAGGGTCGCAGTCAGAGATCAGCTCCCCAGAGGAGACACATCTGAGATGGCACTCTTGTTGTGCACCCAGGAAACTGAGGGGCTGGGACCCGGGAGGTGATAAGATGTACCACCCAGCTGGGAGAATGCACTCGCCAGCACCTGGTCGCCTGAGCTGCTCGGACCTGGGAAGGGCACAAAACGCAGGCCCAATTGAGTCTGTGCCTTTGTGGAGTACCCAAGCACCTGAACCTGAGTAGCTTAGACCTGAGAAGTGCACACAAGCCAGGTCCCACTTCAGAGAGTTCTCCTGCAGAGCAACCTGGAACCTGAGCAGTGTAGACTAACTAGTAAAGCACAGGAGCCCTGAGCTGGGGCAAACCCAGTGTGATCCATACACTGCGAGCACTCCGCACACACACGAGTGATATTTGTTTGCAGTGTTCCTCCCTCCCCACAACACAACTGAACAAGTTAGCCTAAATAAGTGACCACTTTCGCCCCCTTGTGTCAGGGCGGAAATTAGACACTGAAGAGACTTGTAAACAGAGGAAGCCAAAATAAACAAGAGGGAGGTGCTCTGGAAGTGACAGGTGCAACAGATTAAAACCCTGTAGTTAGCACTGACTGCATTGGAAGGGGTCTATAGACCTTGTTGTTGCTGCTGCTGCTAAGCTGCTTCAGTCGTGTCCGACTATTGTGCAATCCCATAGATGGCAGCCCACCAGGCTCCCTCTTCCCTGAGATTCTCCAGGCAAGAACAATGGAGTGGGTTGCCATTTCCTTCTCCAATGCATGAAAGTGAAAAGTGAAAGTGAAGTCACTCAGTTGTGTCCAACTCTTAGCAACACCATGGACTTCAGCCCACCAAGCTCCTCCGTCCATGGGATTTTCCAGGCAAGAGTAGTGGAGTGGGGTGCCATCACCTTCTCTGATATAGACCTTGAGAAGAAGTGTAAGCTGGAACAAGGTATTATCTGGAACTGAACTGACCCCACACTGCCCTCAACAGCTCCAGAGAAATTCCTAGATATATTTTACAATTATCATTTTTAAATTTAAATTTTTTATTTTAAGTTATTTATTACTCCTTTAATTTTCATTTTTATAACCTACTATTACCTTGCAGAAAAAGACCCTATTTTTAAAGCAAATTTCATATATATATTTTTCATAATTTTTGTGGTTTTGTTTTGTCTCTTTCATATTGTATTTTTCAGAGTCTAAACTCTACTCTAGATTTTTAATCTTAGTTTTTTGCTTTTTGTTATCAATTTTGTACCTTTAAGAATCTAATCTTAAGCTTTGCGTAGTGGCAGTATCGTAGCCAATAAGGTTTATCCAAGCCACGATTATTGCTAACTGAAAAGAATCTAATCTTCAGTACCCATTTTTACTTAGGGGTGTGATTACTGCCTTGATTGCACTCTCCCCCTTTTGACTCTCCTTTTTCTCCCACAGATCACCTCTATCTCCTCCCTCCCTCTTCCCCTCTCTACCTAACTCTGTGAATCTCTTTCAGTGTTCTGGGCTGTGGAGAACACTTAGGGAACTGATTACTGGCTGGATCTGTCTCTCTCCTTTTGACTCCCCCTCTTCTCCTCCTGGTCACCTCTATCTCCTTCCTCCCTCTTCTCTTCTCTGTGTAACTCCGTGAACCTCTCTGACTGTTTCAGACTGTGGAGAGCACATAAGGAATTGATTACTGGCTAGAGTGTTCTCCCCCTTTTGATTTCCCCTATTCTCCTCCTGGTCACCTCTTTCTCCCTCCTCCCTCTTGTCTTCTCCATGTAACTCTGTGAACCTCTCTGGGTGTCCCTCACTGTGGAGAATCTTTTCATTATTAACCTAGATGTTTTATCATCGGTGCTGTATGGATGGAGAAGTCTTGAGGCTACTGTAAGAATAAGACTGAAAGCCAGAGGCAGGAGACTTAAATCCAAAACTTGAGAACACCAGAAAACTCCTGACCCCAGGGAATATTAATCAGCAAGAGCTCATCCAAAAGAACTCATTAATCAAAAGAGCTCATTCAGTGTAGGTAGCTCCATACCTACACTGAAACCAAGCTCCACCCAACAGCCAACAAGTTTCAGAGCAAGACATACCAAGCTAATTCTCCAACGATGCAGGAACATAGCCCTGAGCATTAAAATACAGGCTGCCCAAAGTCACACCAAACCCATAGACACCTCAAAACTCACTACTGGACATTTCATTGCACTCCAGACAGAAGAGATCCAGCTCCTTCCACCAGAACACTGATGCAAGCTTCCTAACCAAGAAACCTTGACAAGCCACTAGTCCAACCCACCCAAAGGGAGCAACCCCCACAATAAAGAGGAACCACAAACTTCCAGCATACAGAAAGGCCACCCCAGACAGAGCGATCTAAACAAAATGAAAAGGCAAAGAAATATTCAGCAGGTAAAGGAACGTGATAAATGCCCACCAAACCAAACAAAAGAGGAGGAGATAGGGAGTCTACCTGAAAAAGAATTCAAAATAATGATAGTAAAGATGATCCAAAATCTTAGAAACAAAATGCAGTTATGGATAAATGGTCTGGAGACAAGGATTGAGAAGATGCAAGAAATTTTTAACAAGGACCTAGAAGAAATAAAAAAGGGTTAATCAATAACGAATAATGCAATAACTGAGATCAAAAGCACTCTGGAGGGAACCAACAGTAGAATAACTGAGGCAGAAGATAGGATAAGTGAGGTGGAAGATAGAATGGTGGAACTAAATGAAACAAAGAGGAAAAAAGAAAAAAGAATTAAAAGAAATGAGGACAACCTCAGAGACCTCTGGGATAATATCAAACACCCGAACATTCAAATCACGGGGGTTGCAGAAGAAGAAGACAAAAAGAAAGGCCATGAGAAAATACTTGACATAACAGTTGAAAACTTCCCTAAAATGAGAAAGGAAATAGCCATCCAAGTCCAAGAAACCCAGAGAGTCCCAAACAGGATAAACCCAAGGCGAAACACCCCAAGATATATTAATCAATTAACAAAGATCAAACACAAAGAGCAAATATTAAAAGCAGCAAGGGAAAGGCAAAAAATAACACACAAGGGGATTCCCATAAGGATAACAGCTGATCTTTCAGTAGAAACTCTTCAGGCCAGAAGGGAATGGCAGGACATACTTAAAGTGATGAAAGAGAAAAACCTACAACCCAGATGACTATACCCCAGCAAGGATCTCATTCAAATATGAAAGAGAAATCAAAAGCTTTACAGACAAGCAAAAGCTGAGAGAATTCAGCACCACCAAACCAGCTCTTCAGCAAATGCTGTAGGATCTTCTCTAGACAGGAAACACAGAAAAGTTGTATAAACTCAAACCCCAAAGAACAAAGTAAATGGCAGTGGGATCATACTTATCAACAATTACCTTAAATGTAAATGCCCCAAACCAAAAGACAAAGACTGGCTGAATGAATAAAAAAACAAGACCCCTATATATGCTGTCTACAAAAGACCCACCACAAACCAAGGGACACATACAGACTGAAAGTGAAGGGCTGGAAAAATATATTTCACCCAAATGGAGACCAAAAGAAAGCAGGAGTAGCAATACTCACATCAGATAAAATAGACTTTGAAATAAAGGCCATGAAAAGAGACAAAGAAGGACACTACATAATGATCCAAGTATCAATCCAAGAAGAAGATATAACAATTATAAATATATATGCACTTGCCAAAGTTAGACTTAAATTGAAGAAAGTAGGGAAAACCAATAGACCATTCAGGTATAAATCAAATCCTTTATGATTATATAGTGGAAGTGAGAAATAGATTTAAGGGACTAGATCTGATAGACAGAGTGCTTGATGAACTATGGATGGAGGTTCGTGACATTGTACAGGAGACAGGAAGCAAGACCATCCCCAAGAAAAAGAAATGTAAAGAAAGCAAAATGGGTATCTGAGGAGGCCTTACAAATAGCTGTGAAAAAAAGAGAAGTGAAAAGCAAAGAAAAAAAGAAAAGATATATACATTTGAATGCAGAGTTCCAAAGAATAGCAAGGAGAGATAAGAAAGCCTTCCTCAGTGATCAGTGCAAAAAAGTAGAGGAAATGGCAATGGGAGAGAATGGGAAAGACTAGAGATCTATTCAAGAAAATGAGAGATACCAAGGGAACAATTCATGCCAAGAAGGGGTCAATAAAGGACAGAAATGGTATGGACCTCACAGAAGCAGAAGATATTAAGAAGAGGCACCCCACCCCAGTACTTTTGCCTGGAAAATCCCACGGACGGAGGAGCCTGGTAGGCTGCAGTCCATGGGGTCGCTAAGAGTCGGACACAACTGAGCGACTTCATTTTCCCTTTTCACTTTCATGCATTGGAGAAGGAAATGGCAACCCACTCCAGTATTCTTGCCTGGAGAATCCCAGGGATGGGGGAGCCTGGTGAGCTTCCGTCTATGGGGTCGCACAGAGTCGGACACGACTGAAGCGACTTAGCAGCAGCAGCAGCAAGAATACACAGAAAAACGGTACAAAAAGATCTTCACGACTCAGGTAATCATGATGGTATGATCACTCACCTAGAGCCAGACATCCTGGAGTGTGAAGTCAAGTGGGCCTTAGGAAGCATCACTATGAACAAAGCTGGTGGAGGTGATGGAATTCCAGTTCAGCTATTTCAAATCCTAAAAGATGATGCTGTGAAAGTGCTGCACTCAATATGCCAGCAAATTTGGAAATTCAGCAGTGGCCACAGGACTGGAAAGGTCAGTTTTCATTCCAATCCCAAAGAAAGGCAATGCCAAAGAATGCTCAAACTACCGTACAATTGCACTCATCTCACCCACTAGCAAAGTAATGCTCAAAATTCTCCAAGCCAGGCTTCAGCAATATGTGAACCGTGAAATTCCAGATGTTCAAGCTGGATTTAGAAAAGGCAGAGGAACCAGAGACCAAATTGCCAACATCCGCTGGATCATGGAAAAAGCAAGAGAGTTCCAGAAAAACATCTATTTCTGCTTTACTGACTATGCCAAAGCCTTTGACTGGGTGGATCACAATAAACTGTGGAAAATTCTGAAAGAGATGGGAATACCAAACCACCTGACCTGCCTCTTGAGAAACCTGTATGCAGATCAGGAAGCAACAGTTAGAACTGGACATGGAAAAACAGACTGGTTCCAAATAGGAAAAGGAGTTTGTCTAGGCTGTATATTGTCACCCTGCTTATTTAACTCTATGCAGAGTACATCATGAGAAATTCTTGGCTGGATGAAGCACCAGCTGGAATCAAGATTGTCAGGAGAAATATCAATAACCTCAGATATGCAGATGATACCACCCTTATGGCAGAAAGTGAAGAACTAAAGAGCCTCTTGATGCAAGTGAAAGAGGAGAGTGAAAAATTTGGCTTAAAGCTCAACATTCAGAAAACAAAGATCACGGCATCTGGTCCCATCATTTCGTGGCAGATAGATGGGGAAACAGTGGAAACAGTGTCAGACTTTATTTTTGGGGGGCTCCAAAATCACTGCAGATGGTGACTGCAGCCATGAAATTAAAAGAGGCTTACTCCTTGGAAGGAAAGTTATGACCAACCTAGACACCATATTAAAAAGCAGAGACATTACTTTGCCAACAAAGGTCTGTCTAATCAAGGCTATGGTTTTTCCAGTAGTCATGTATGGACGTGAGAGTTGGACTGTAAAGAAAGCTAAGTGCCAAAGAATTGATGCTTTTGAACTGTGGTGTTGGAGAAGACTCTTGAGAGTCCCTTGGGCTGCAAGGAGATCCAAACAGTCCATCCTAAAGGAGATCAGTCCTGGGTGTTCATTGGAAGGAGTGATGTTGAAGCTGAAACTCCAGTACTTTGGTCACCTGATGCAAAGTACTGACTTTTTGGAAATGACCCTGATGCTGGGAAAGACTGAAGGTGGGAGGAGAAGGGGATGCCAGAGGATGAGATGGTTGGATGGCATCACCAACTCGATGGACATGCGTTTGGGTAAACTCCAGGAGTTGGTGATGGACAGGGAAGCCTGGCGTGCTGCAGTCCAGGCTTTGCAGAAGCCTGGGTCGCAAAGAGTTGGACATGACTGAGCGACTGAGCTGAACTAAACATAGGAGCACCACAACATGTAAGGCAAATGCTAACAAGCATGAAAGGGGAAATTAACAGTAACACAATAATGGTGGGAGACTTTAATACCCCACTCACACATATGTATAGATCAACTAAACAGAAAATTAGCAAAGAAATACAAACTTTAAATGATACAATGGACCAGTTAGACCTAATTGATATTTATAGGACGTTTCACCCCAAAACAATGAATTTCACCTTTTTCTCAAGTGCACACGGAAACTTCTCCAGGATAGCTCACATCCTGGGCCATAAATCTAGCCTTGGTAAATTTTTTAAAAAATGAAGTCGTTTCAAGCATCTTTGCTGATAACAATGTGGTAAAATTAGATGTCAACTACAGGAAAAAACTATTAAAAATGCACATATAGAGGCTAAACCACATGCTTCTGAATAACCAACAAATCACAGAAGAAATCAAAAAAGAAATCAAAATATGCAAAGAAACTAATGAAAATGAAAACACGACAACCCAAAACCTATGGGATTCAGTAAAAGCAGTGCTAAGGGGAAGGTTCATAGCAATACAAGCTTACCTCAAGAAACAAGAGGAAAATCAAATAAATAACCTAATTTTACACCTAAAGAGACCATAGCAAAAATCAACAAAGCTAAAAGCTGGTTCTTTGAGAAGATAAATAAAATAGACAAACCATTAGGCAGACTCATCAAGAAAAAGAGAGAGAAGAATCAAATCAACAAATTAGAAATGAAAATGGAGAAATCACAACATACAACACAGAAATACAAAGGATCATAAGAGACTACTATCAGCAACTATATGCCAATAAAATTGACAACTTGGAAGAAATGGAAGAATTCTTAGAAAAGTATAACCTTCCAAAACTGAACCAGGAAGAAATAGAAAACCTTAACAGGATGAGCTAAGACGGCGGACGAGTAGGACGGGGAGAATACTTTCTCCTCCACAAATTCGTTAAAAGAACATTTGAACACTGGGTAAATTCTACAAAACAATTTCTGAATGCCAGCAGAGGACATCAGGCACTTAGAAAGACAATTCATTGTCTTTGAAAGGAGATTACGAGCCCTGCGGTTACTCCTTTTGCGGAGAAGCGGCGCGGACACCAGCATTCGCTATTAGCAAGTGGGGGCTGGTCTAGGAGGAGCGGCGAGGCCTGCATCGCTTTGAGTAAGGATTTGGCCTGGCTATCCCCGAGCGCTACCCAAGCGAAATAACCAGACTGTCGGATATCTACTACATCAAGATCAGATCAGTCGCTCAGTCGTGTCCAACTCTTTGCGACCCCATGAACTGCAGCACGCCAGGCCTCCCTATCCATCACCAGCTCTCGGAGGTCACTCAGACTCACATTCATCGAGTCAGTGATGCCATCCAGCCATCTCATCCTCTGTCGTCCCCTTCTCCTCCTGCCCTCAATCCCTCCCAGCATCAGAGTCTTCTCCAATGAGTCAACTCTTCGCATGAGGTGGCCAAAATACTGGAGTTTCAGCTTGAGCATCATTCCTTCCAAAGAAATCCCAGGGCTGATCTCCTTCAGAATGGACTGGTTGGATCTCCTTGCAGTCCAAGGGACTCTCAAGAGTCTTCTCCAACACCACAGTTCAAAAGCATCAATTCTTCAGCGCTCAGCCTTCTTCACAGTCCAGCTCTCACATCCATACATGACCACAGGAAAGACCATAGCCTTGACTAGGCGAACCTTTTTGGCAAAGTGATGTCTCTGCTTTTGAATATGCTATCTAGGTTGGTCATAACTTTCCTTCCAAGGAGTAAGCGTCTTTTAATTTCATGGCTGCAGTCACCATCTGCAGTGATTTTGGAGCCCAGAAAAATAAAATCTGACACTGTTTCCACTGTTTCCCCATCTATTTCCCATGTAGTGATGGGACCAGATGCCATGATCTTCGTTTTCTGAATGTTGAGCTTTAAGCCAACCTTTTCACTCTCCACTTTCACTTTCATCAAGAGGCTTTTTAGTTCCTCTTCACTTTCTGCCATAAGGGTGGTATCATCTGCATATCTGAGAGCCATCCCTAACCTAAGACACCACCAGGATTACATACGGAACAAAGAACTGCACAGAGATAGCCGGCTGCGGACCGTCCCACTCCGGTGACAGGCAGCCAGAGCCAGAAGCGGGCAATCACAGCCCTAAAGAGACATTATCTATAAAACCGTAAGCAGGTTTCTGTGTTAACTAACACTTCTTGGGGCTCTGAACGGTCAACATCCACCTGAGAAGGTGCGCCAGTTGTATGCCCAGAAGACTGAGCGGCGGGGAGGCGATAAGTCGCAGCAGCTGCGCTCGCTAAACACTTCATCACCTGCACTACTCGGACCTGGGAAGGGCACAAAATGCAGACTCAACGGAGTCTGTGCTTCTGAGGACTATCCGAGTGCCTGAACCTGGCCGGCATAGATTTGGGTGTTCATCTCTGCCCCCTCTGTAACAGGGCAGAGATCAGATATTGAAAAGACCAGTAAACTCCCTCAATAAAGAGAATTCAACAAACTACCAGAATATAGTAAGGACACTCTAAACCTGGCAATTTCAACAAGATGAGGAGACAGAGGAATACCCAGCAGCTAAAGGAACAGGATAGATGCCCACCAAACCAAGCCAAAGAGGAAGAGATAGAGAATCTACCTGGTAAAGAATTCCAAATAATGATAGTGAAATTAATCCAAAATCTTGAAATCAAAATGGAATCACAGACTATTTAGTCTGGAGACAAGGATTGAGAAGATGCAAGAAAGGTTTAACAAGGACCTAGAAGAAATAAAAAAGAGTCAACACATAATGAATAATGCAATAAATGAGATCCAAAACACTCTGGAGGCAACAAATAGTAGAATAACAGAGGCAGAAGATAGGATTAGTGAATTAGAAGATAGAATCCTAGAAATAAATGAATCAGAGGAGAAAAAAAGAAAAACGAATCAAAAGAAATGAGGACAATCTAAGAGACCTCCAGGATAACATTAAACACTACAACATTCGAATCATAGGAGTTCCAGAAGAAGAAGATAAAAAGAAAGACCATGAGAAAATACTTGAGGAGATAATAATTGAAAACTTCCCTAAAATGGAGAAGGAAATAACCACTCAAGTTCAAGAAATCCAGAGAGTCCCTAACAGGATAAACCCAAGGCGAAACACCCCAAGACACATATTAATCAAATTAACAAAGATTAAATATAAAGAACAAATATTAAAAGCAGCAAGGGAAAAACATCAAATAACTCACAAGGGAATTCCCATAAGGATAACAGCTGATCTTTCAATAGAAACTCTCCAAGCCAGGAGGGAATGGCAAGACATAATTAAAGTGATGAAAGAAAATAGCTTACAGCCTAGATTATTGTATCCAGCAAGGATCTCATTCAAATATGAAGGAGAAATCAAAAGCTTCAGATAAGCAAAAGTTGAGAGAATTTAGCACCACTAAATCATTTCTCCAACAAAAACTAAAGGACATTCTCTAGATAGGAATCACTAAAAGGGTGTATAAATTCGAACCCAAAACAATAAAGTAAATCCTGCTGCTACTGCTAAGTCACTTCAGTCGTGTCCGACTCTGTGCGACCCCATAGACGGAAGCTCACCAGGCTCCCCCGTCCTTGGGATTCTCCAGGCAAGAATACTGGAGTGGGTTGCCATTTCCTTCTCCAATGCATGAAAGTGAAAAGTGAAAGTGAAGTCGCTCAGTCATGTCCAACTCTTAGCGACCCCATGGACGGGAGCCTACCAGGATCCTCCGTCCATGGGATTTTCCAGGCAAAAGTACTGGGGTGGGGTGCCATTGCTTTCCCCGAAAGTAAATCCTATTTATCAATAATTGCTTTAAATGTTAGTGGGTTGAATGCCCTAATCAACAGACAAAGACTGTCCGAATCGATACAAAAACAAGACCCCTACATACCTTGTCTACAAGAGACAACCAAAAGACTAAAATGGGTCAAATGGATACAAAAACTAGACCCCTATATATGTTGTCTACCAGAGAACCACCTTAAAATAGGGGATATATACTGACTGAAAATCAAGGGCTGGAAAAAGATTTTCTATGCAAATATGGACCAAAAGAAAACAGGAGTAGCAATACTCATATCAGATAAAATTGACTTTAAAATCCTGAAAAGGAGACAATCAAGGTTATACATAACGACTTAAAGGAACAATCCAAAAAGAAGTTATAACAATTATAAATATATATGCACCCAACATTGGAGCATTGATATATCTAAGACAAACATTAATTAATATGATAGAAGAAATATGCAAAAATACAATAATAGTGGGAGACTTTAATACCCCACTCATACTTATACAATCTGGCTGTAATAAACAAAGTAAAGAGGAAAACATATCCACTTATGAGCCTCAAAAAATTCAATTCACTCAGGAGAGTTTAAAAAAAATTTTTTTTTAAATAGACTTATTTGTTCATTCTGTAAATGTTCATTGACTATTTTATGGGTCTGGTACCACTTTGGGTATTAGGGAGGAAGAAGTGACAAATGTAATCCTGTCCTAAATAATATATTGTTGTAAAGATAGACCTACCAATACAAAATACCAAGATGTGCCTAAGATGGACATCCAAACTGGACTTTTAGTTTCCTGAACTTTTCATTTCCAGATCAAACCTCCTAATATAAGATGAATTAAATATGACTTTTTAAAATGTTCTTTGTGATTAAAAACAGAAAGCCATTAGTTAAGAAATTACATATACTCCTCCCCACCATCACTCCCCTTTTTCCTTCCCATTTCCCTCCCACCCTCATTGATCCTGTCCTTTGTCCATTAAAAAAAAAGCAGAGACATTAAAAAAAAAAAAAAAGACAGAAGTGACCTCTGTGCATGTCAGATCTCTGAGAAGGGAAATCCTGCATGTGCCCAGAAGTCCAAATAAATAACACCAAACCTAGAAAAGCTTCTGTCCCTGTGGGCCAAATAACTCCAATTCTGAAACTACAAGGTCAGCTTTGCAGAGGGTCATATCAAGAAACGATATTAACTGGTAGTGGGATTATCAATGCTGAAAAAAAAGAAAACCTTAACAGACTCATCACAAGCACGGGAATTGAAACTGTAATCAGAAATCTTCCAACAAACAAAAGCCCGGGACCAGATGGCTTCACGGCTGAATTCTACCAAAAATTTAGAGAAGAGCTAACACCTATCCTACTCAAAGTCTTCCAGAAAATTGCAGAGGAAGGTAAACTGCCAAACTCATTCTATGAGGCCACCATCACCCTAATACCAAAACCATATAAAGATGCCACAAAAAAAGAAAACTACAGCCAAAATCACTGAAGAACATAGATGCAAAAATCCTTAACAAAATTCTAGCAAACAGAATCCAACAACATATTAAAAAGATCATATATCATGACCAAGTGGACTTTATCCCAGGGATGCAAGGATTCTTCAATATCTGCAAATCAATCAATGTGATACACCACATTAACAAATTTAAAGATAAAAACTATATGATTATCTCAATAGATGCAAAGAAAGCCTTTGACAAAATTCAACATCCATTTATGATAAAGCCCTCCAGAAAGCAGGCATAGAAGGAACGTACCTCAACATAATATAAGCCATATATGATAAACCCACAGCAAACATTATCCTCAATGGTGAAAAATTGAAAGCATTTCCTCTAAAGTCAGGAACAAGACAAGGGTGCCCGCTGTCACCACCACTATTCAACATAGTTTTGGAAGTTTTAGCCACAGCAATCAGAGAAGAAAAAGAAATAAGAAGAATCCAGATTGGAAAAGAAGAAGTAAAACTCTCACTGTTTGCAGATGACATGATCCTCTACATAGAAAACCCAAAAGACACCACTAGAAAATTACTAGAGCTAATCAATGAATATAGTGATGTTGCAGGATATAAAATTAACACACAGAAATCCCTTGCATTCCTATGCACTAACAATGAGAAAACTGAAAGAGAAATTAAGGAAACAATTCCATTCACCATTGTGATGAAAATAATAAAATACTTAGGAATATATCTACCTAAAGAAACAAAAGACCTATATATAGAAAACTATAAAACACTGTAAAAGAAATAAAAGATGACACAAATAGATGGAGAAATATACCACGTTCATGGATTGGACGAATCAATATAGTGAAAATGAATATACTACTCAAAGCAATCTATAGATTCAATGCAATCCCTATCAAGCTACCAGTGGTATTTTTCACAGAACTAGAACAAATAATTTCACAATTTGTATGGAAATACAAAAAACCTCAAATAGCCAAAGCAATCTTGAGAAAGAAGAATGGAACTAGAGGAATCAACCTGCCTGGCGTCAGACTATATACTACAAAGCTACAGTCATCAAGACAGTATGGTACTGGCACAAAGACAGAAATATAGATCAATGGAACAAAATAGAAATCCCAGAGATAAACCCACACATCTATGGACAACTTATCTTTGACAAAGGAGGCAAGAATATACAATGGAGAAAAGACAATCTCTTTAACAAGTGGTGCTGGGAAAACTGGTCAACCACTTGTAAAAGAATGAAACTAGAACACTTTCTAACACCATACACAAAAATAAACTCAAAATGGAATAAAGATTAAATATAAGACCAGAAACTATAAAACTCCTAGAGGAAACCATAGGCAAAACACTCTCTGACATAAATCACAGCAGGATCCTCTATGACCCACCTCCCAGAGTAATGGAAATAAAAGCAAAAATAAACAAATGGAACCTAATTAAACTTAAAAAGCTTTTGCACAACGGAGGAAACTATAGGCAAGGTGAAAAGATAGCCTTCAGAGTGGGAGAAAATAATAGCAAATGAAGCAATTGACAAAGAATCAATCTCAAAAATATACAAACAGCTCATGCATCTCATTTCCAGAAAAATAAGTGACCCAATCAAAAAAATGGACCAAAAACTAAACAGACATTTCTCCAAAGAAGACATACAGATGGCTAACAAACACATGAAAAGATGCTCAACATCACTCATTATCAGAGAAATGCAAATTAAAACCACAATGAGGTACCATCTCATGCTGGTCAGAATGGCTGCTATCAAAAAGTCTACAAAAAATAAATGCTGGAGAGGGTGCAGAGAAAAGGGAACCCTGTTACACTGTTGGTGGGAATGCAAACTAGTACAGCCACTATGAAGAACAGTGTAGAGATTCCTTAAAAAACGAAATAGAACTGCCATACAACCCAGCAACCCCCCTGCTGGGCATATACACCGAGGAAACCAGAGTTGAAAGAGACACATGTACCCCAATGTTCATCACAGCACTGTTTACAATAGCCAGGACATGGAAGCAATCTAGATGTCCATCAGCAGAAAAGTGGATAAGAAACCTGTGGTACATATACACAATGGAATATTACTCAGCTATTAAAAAGAATGCACTTGAATCAGTTCTAATGAGATGGATGAAACTGGAGCCTATTATACAGAGTGGAGAAAGTCAACCCTAGGAAATTTCAAAGACACGGGAAATAAAGGAAGTCTTAGATTAGTCCATTAGAGAGCCACTAGGTAAGTAAATGGAGAAGGCAATGGCACCCCACTCTAGTACTCTTGCCTGGAAAATCCCACAGATGGAGGAGCCTGGTAGGCTGCAGTCCCGGGGGTCGCTAAGAGCCGGACACGACTGAGAAACTTCACTTTCACTTTTCACTTTCATGCATTGGAGAAGGAAATGGCAACCCACTCCAGTGTTCTTGCCTGGAGAATCCCAGGGATGGGGGAGCCTGGTGGGTCTACGGGGTGGCACAGAGTCAGACACGACTGAGGCGACTTAGCAGCAGTGGCAGCAGCAGGTAGGTAAAAAAAAAAAAAAAAGTTATGATTTTTTTTTAGCATAAGGTTCATATAGCTCCTTCTGGTACTAGTAACCTGTGTGAAGAAAGTGACGTGTTGTTTAATAGGTCTCTTTTGGGAAGGAAAGTAACAAATTGTACCCGCTTAAATTAAAACATCATGAAGCTTTATAACAAAATTCAGCTCTATCTTTTTACTCTTCATTAAGTATTCCACATGTTGGAAACTAGAGTTTGGATACCAAGATCCCAGCGTGTTTCTTTTAAATATATATTAAAAGCTATTAAAAAATAGGTACTTTATTTGATCCGATTATTTGATTCAATCAACAACTTGATAATATGTATTTACCTCTTGTATTTGAGCACAAAAATTTCTAAATATATTCTGAAATGGATTTGTAGATTCACAAAAGCCTGCATTAATTCATTTCTAAACCATGTAACTTATTTCGAGTTTATAATTATCATCAGTGTTCTCACATTTTAAATTGTTTGCCGATTTCACAGGAATAGTTATATCTAAAAATAGTTCATTTTCCAGGGTCTGTAGAATATCAGGGAGACCTCATTTCTCTTTGTTACAACAATCATTTCAATGAACATTTGGACAACAGCATATACACAACTATAGATGAAAGTGTTGGATTCTGTTATGGTAATTATGTCAATACTTGGTGACATTAAGTACACTCCAAGGAAATGTTTAGATTTTTACAGTTTTATGGTTTTCATGTTTTGTTAAGTCTCCTCTAGATATTTTACTATATTACACTCTGCTGCTACTGCTGCTAAGTCGCCTCAGTCGTGTCCGACTCTGTGCGACCCCACAGATGGCAGCCCACCAAGCTTCTCCGTCCCTGGGACTCTCCAAGCAAGAACACTGGAGTGGGTTGCCATTTCCTTCTCCAATGCATGAAAGTGAAAAGTGAAAGGGAAGTCGTTCAGTCGTGCCCGACTCCCAGCAACCCCATGGACTGCAGCCTACCAGGCTCCTCCATCCATGGGATTTTCCAGGCAAGAGTACTGGAGTGGGGTGCCATTACCTTCTCTGTATTATACTCTAAACTAGGACAATTTTTCCAGCATGCATTCTAATACAAATAATTAATAAGTAGAGATACTCCCCCATGGTCAAAGTCCCTCAGTCGTGTCTGACTCTTTGTAACCCCATGGGCTATACAGTCCATGGAATTCTCCAGGCCAGAATGTTGAAGTGGGTAGCCATTCCCTTCTCCAGGGAATCTTCCCAATCCAGGGATCAAACCCAGGTCTCCCACATTGCAGGCAGATTCTTTACCAGCTGAGCCACAAGGGAAGCCCTAAAACATGGACTTTATCTAATTGTGTGGCATGCATATCTCTGGTTGAGTTAGTGTAATTGACCCTAATAGAGGTCAAGTAATTAGTAGCTTCCACCAAACTAGAAAATGTACACACCTGAAATATTTCCATCAAACACTCCATTTCATATTTTGGTAAAAGAAGCAGAAGCAAACCATGAGGAAAAGAAACATGAAATGAGACAGCAGGAAGGGACAAAGATTTGGCAGAGGACCTCACACAGAAGAGTAGAAACAGGATTGACATTCTCCCCTCAAATCCGCAACTCTCCAGTAGCAGGGTAGCTACCAACAGAATTAGTGTTGAAAAAATTCCAGATGTAACTAATAAGGAAACAAGATGCACATGTTCTAAACATGTCTTCCACTTCTGAGGACATGGGCATGTTGATAAACATTGCAGAACCATTAGAAACTCTATGAACCAGCAAAACATGAACAGAAAACAGACTGCTTGATGCAAACTCATTGTTAAGCCCTGCTGCTGCTGCTGCTAAGTGCTAAGTCACTTCAATCATGTCCGACTCTGTGCGACCCCATAGAAGGCAGCCCACCAGGCTCCCCCGTCCCTGGGATTCTCCAGGCAAGAACACTGGAGTGGGTTGCCATTTCCTTCTCCAATGCATGAAAGTGAAAAATGAAAGTGAAGTCACTCAGTCGTGTCCGACTCCTTTTTCTTTTGCTTCCAGAATATTGGGCTGAATATCGCACTCTTGGTGGGAGTGAATTAATAGTATTAATATTTGATGGGACTCATTTTTTTAGGGTGGAAAATCCAGCTCACTTCGGGTCTCTCCATGGAGGCACATTTCAGCAATATCTCTGTCAGCAGTCAACATTCAGGCTGAGCCACTTTCTCTAAGAATGGCCTCAGGCCAAGGAACCAGTGTTTCAAAGGAATTGTGTGCCTCAGTCTAAGGGTTCTAGCAGCAGGAGGGGCTGGGATTCAGCAGTCTCACTAATTTTAAGACC
Organism: Tragelaphus eurycerus; assembly: GCA_935064755.1. Lineage (NCBI taxonomy): Eukaryota > Metazoa > Chordata > Mammalia > Artiodactyla > Bovidae > Tragelaphus > Tragelaphus eurycerus. The sequence continues at coordinate 2,651,670 of CAKXYN010000058.1, read as the reverse complement.
TCCAGGAACAGAGCTTGGAAATCCTGCTGGTGAACAGAGTAGGAAAGATGCATAATTCTCTCCTCTCTTGAAAGGAGTGAAGAGGAAAAATTTTCAGATAATAGAAGGACAAAGGATAGAATGTTCAGAATTCTTTGGTCTACATCTCTGCCACTTCTGTGCACACCTCAGATCATTTTCAAGGAGATGAAACACACTATATGCAAATGCAAACTAGAACTTACTCATAAGGTATTATCAGTTGCTTTGGCCTTCTCAGGAAGGAGATCTGGAATACACCTGCTTGTAGTTTTAATATATGGATGGGGGGAAACCTACCACCACATGCCCATCTTTATACACTGTGCTTCAGGCAATCCGCCTAATCTTCAAACTATCCCACATGCAGTGTGTAAAGACTGCAGGACCAAGAAAAGATAAATCGGAGAGAATGACATAGCAGGAGATGCCCAACCGAGAGACCAAGCCCTGTATCCAGGCTCAGCTCATGAGAAGAGGGATTGGCATCTGAACCCTGCTCTGCTCTCAAAAAGGAAAATGCCCCTCAGGTAAGCCCAGCCTATACCCACGACCCCTCTGTCTCTCAGCCTGTGGAAAACTTGCAGGGAGTGTGCCAGACTGGTATGCCAGACCAGGGCACAGGTAGAATCAGAACAGGTGTGTATAAGGGGATCACAGTGCTGAGACCTCACCCTCAGTGTCCCCATGACTCGAGCAGCCTGCTGTCCCCTTTTTACTGCTTCATGTCATTTCCATGGAGGATCTCTGGGGAGGCTCCTGTCCTGGGGCTCTGCACCTGTCTCCCTCCATCCTGGTGAAAAACAATGACCATAAACATGTTTTTCCCCTTCCCTCCGTGATTGCATCACAGTCTGTGACTCTCAAACTTCAGGGCTTGGGAGCAGAGAGGGAGGTGTGGGGGAGACAAGTCCATCCTGACACTGAAGGGCTCTGCCCTCCTATGTTTATGATTGATGTCCCTGCACGGAACTCATGGTGGTTGTGTCAGACACACCAAAGGGAAACTTTTCTGCACTCTTGGTGAGAATGTCAATCGGTGTAGCCATTAAAAAAAAAAAAAAAAAAACAGTACGGAGCTTCATCAAAAAACTAAAATTAGAACTGCTGTAGGAAGGCAATGGCACTCCACTCCAGTACTCTTGCCTGGAAAATCCTATGGACGGAGGAGCCTGGTAGGCTGCAGTCCATGGGGTCGCTAAGAGTCGGACACGACTGAGTGACTTCACTTTCACTTTCAAACATTGGAGAAGGAAATGGCAACCCCTCCAGTGTTCTTGCCTGGAGAATCCCAGGGATGGGGGAGCCTGGCAGGCTGCCGTCTATGGGGTCGCACAGAGTCGGACACGACTGAAGTGACTTAGTAGCAGCAGCAGAAGCAGCAGGAACCAGCAATTCAACTTCTGGGTATGTATCAGGAAAAAAATGAAGCCAGTATCCTAAATAATCATCTACCCTCACATGATCAATGCAGGATCATTTCCAATAGTCAAGACATGGGAAAATGGCCTAAATATCAAAAGATGAGTATATTTAAAGAGTGATTTTATATTTTATGCATCAGATCAGATCAGATGAGTCGTGTCCGACTCTTTGCGACCCCATGAACCGCAGCACGCCAGGCCTCCCTGTCCATCACCAACTCCCGGAGGTCACCCAGACTCACATCCATCGAGTCAGTGATGCCATCCAGCCATCTCATCCTCTGTCGTCCCCTTCTCCTCCTGCCCCCAATCCCTCCCAGCATACGTAGGTACAAACTACTACCATTTCACCTTTTAAATTATTTTATTAAATCTTCAATGTACAATAGCTTCTTTACACATGAACTAAATTTTTTTAGAAGAATGTTGTCTTATTACAGTGATTCTAGCTAGCAGTTTTTCAAAATGTTGGGAAAAATCTTGAAAAAGGATTTTCACATGTCACCCAAAACTTTGAAATTTAACATTATCAAAGAAAGAGATGCTTCTACACTCTTTAAACAGTGGCCACTGGAAAGACATTTCAAAAAGAAAGAATTGTACCTCAAAAGCAGTTTTATATGATTTTTTTCCAAGGACGGTAATTTTTTTTTACATAGTTAAGTCCACTCACAAAACGGCTCTCTGCACGTGCTCTCATGCCTTGGGCCACATCAAATATTTATGCATGACTGAAATGAGAGTTTCCTTGACATCGTTATTTCCATAGCCTGAAGCTGTTCTGGCTCTCATTCTCCCTGATTTAAGGAGACAATCAAGCCCCTGTCAAGTAACAAGCTCAATATAGCCATCTCTTCATAATTCCCACTTCCTCCATGGCCTCCTGGAGGATAGTTTCCTCCAGCATTTGATCCTCCCATATTCCTCCTGCCATTCAGTTTCCCACTCTTCAGTAACTCGTACTTTGAAGGTTTCTGCAAATTATTGCAATTCTGACTTCCATCGCTCCTTCCTCTGTAGTTGGTATAACCACCTCTGTAGTCCCTATCCTGGTGGCCATGTCCAGGTCCTCCTCCATCACAACCGCCTGGTCCTTCTCCATAACCAGGACTAACCCTCAAACTACCCCCTCCTGGTCCTCCTCCATACTCATGGTCACCATCCCCAGACTCACTACCGCTTCCACCTCCATCAGATCTTCCTCTAAAGTCCCTTCCTCGTCCAGCTCCAAAATTTCCACCACCACCGTGCAAGTATAGGACATCAACCTTACCTCTTCCCCTTCCTATTCTAGAATGCTGGAGTTCCCGCATTTCTCGTCTAGACAAGGCCTTTCTTACTTCTGCATGATGACCATTGATGGTGTGGTATTTCTGCAATACAAGCTTATCCACGGGATCGTGGTCATCAAAAGTCACAAACCCAAAGCCTCTTTTCCTTCCAGACTCCCTATCACTAATGATCTCAATGGCATTGATTTTTCCATATTTCCCAAAGTAATCTCTAAGATGATGCTTCTCCGTGTCTTCTCCAATTCTACAAACAAACAGCTTCTTCACAGTGACAAGAGCCCCTGGTTTTCCATAGTCCTCTCTTGGGACAGCGCGTTTGGGGGCGACCCTTTTCCCATCGATGGAATGAGGTCTGGCCGCCATGGCAGCATCCACCTCAGCCATGGAGGAAAACGTGACAAAACCAAATCTTCTTGATGTCTGGCTGGCGGGGTCTCTTATGACCACACAGTCTGTAAGATATCCCCACTGCTGGTAGTAGTTCCATAGAGTTTCTTCTGTGGTTTCAGAGCTCAAGCCACCAACAAAGAGTTTGCAGAATTCTTCATTATCTCTGTTATTCCTCTCCAGCGGATCAGATGTTGACATTTTCTTCATCTCGCGCTTGGTCGCTTGAGCCATTTTTCTGAAGCTGAGGAGGATGAAGGAGATCTCAGAGACTAACAGGAACCTGACCAGTCCCAGCTCTCGGCTTCCGCTGCTCCGGAAACAGAGCCTCCAGGAGAACTTCCTCCACGTCCTGGCCTCGGGGATGCTATTACTGCTTCTGGAGCCTCTGCTGCCCTTGAATCAGTCTTGAGCAACTTTCAATTTTTCTGCAAAACATTATTTAACAGAGTGACCTCTCCTGATGCATATTACCTTCTCTATGTTGATTTCTTCCCACCTTTAATTCTATCTGCATTATTATCTATTAATTTTACACTGTTTTTCTCACAAATAGTATATTCAGTGAATAGATGACTAATGTGGACTTTAAGGTTTTATGCTGAGCTATTTACCTTTTGCTTTGCCCTTATCTGTTTATGATGCGGGAGACCCGGGTTCAATCCCTGGGTTGGGAAGATCCCTTGGAGAAGGAAATGGCAATCCACTCCAGTACTATTGCTTGGAAAATCCCATGGACAGAGGAGCCTGGTAGGCTACAGTCCATGGGGTCGCAAAGAGTCGGACACGACTGAGCGACTTCACGTTCACGTTTGCCCTTACAGGGGCTTGCCTGGTGGCTTCAACAGTAAAGAATATGCCTGCAGAGCGGGAGACCCACGTTCCATCCCTGGGTGGAAAGATACCCTTGAGAAGGGAATGGTTACCCACTCCAGTATTCAGAGGAGCCTGGCGGACTGTAGTTCATGGGATCACAAAGAGTTAAACACAACTGAGTGACTAACATACACACACATGGGGAAAATGAAGCCGAAAGGGTTAAAGGGAGGAAGAAATTAAAATTACTGATAATGAAAAGATTGGTGGTGTGGGGGTTTAGTCACTAAGTTGTGTCTGACTCTTTTCAGCCCTGTAGATGGGCCATAGCCTGCCATGCTCCTCTGTCCATGGAGTTCTCCAGGCAAGAATACTGGAGTGGGTTGCCATTTCCTACTCCAGGGGTAGGTATGTCCTAACTGAGGACATACTTGAGCAGAAAACTTAATTGAAAAAAAAAAAGAGAGAGAGAAAGAAAAGGACTCAACCACAGCGTGCTGCTAAGTCGCTTCAGTCGTGTCCGACTCTGCGCGATCCCATAGACGGCAGCCCACCAGGCTCCCCCGTCCCTGGGATTCTCCAGGCAACAACACTGGAGTGGGTTGCCATTTCCTCCTCCAATGCATGAAAGTAAAAAGTGAAAGTGAAGTCGCTCAGTCGTGTCCGACTCTTAGCGACCCCATGGACTGCAGCCCACCAGGCTCCTCCATCCATGGGATTTTCCAGGCAAGAGTACTGGGGTGGGGTGCCATTTTCCACAGAGGACGACAATTTAAACAAAACAGAGCCAAGTATTGCTTCCATTTCTTGGTGATGTCAATTTTTTTTTTTTTTTTTGATCTGTCCTGTTATATTCCAAGAAAGTTTCAAATGCAAAACTATACAAAACTTTGAATATTTTGTAACATTAACACTTAGGATATACCTTTCAATAACATAACTTTTTCTTGTAAGAGCTACCTCTAGGAAATTTCACCAAGAAAAAAATGCAAGGGGACACTGTTCCCATCAATATGGATGCCCCACTTACCAGAACAGGCTGATCTGTGAAAGAGGCTGATGCTGGTTCCCCCTGATTCGAGAGCTGTCCTGTGATCCGATCCTGAGATGCAGACCAGAGAAAGCTTGCCAGAGAAAGCAGTGACTTCTGCCTCAGATTCCCCTTTTATGGAGGGAGTGGGTAACCCAATCAGTGGATTTTTCAAAGACACACCCTATCTCAGATAAAAGGGATTTAAGAGATTCTTCAGTCATTATACACAAATGCAAAAATAGGAGGCTGTTAACACTGTCAGAAACTATCCTAGATGAAAAAAAAAAAGGGGATTTCGCTGTTGGCACCATGGATGAGAATCTGCCTGCTAAAGCAAGGGACACAGGTTCAATCCCCAGTCCGGGAAGATGCTGCATGCTGTGAAGCAACTAAGCCAGTGTGCCAGCTCAGCTACTGAGCCCGCACTCTAGAGTCTGTGATCTGCATCAATAGAAGCCCCAGTTCACTGCAATTAGAGAAAGCCCACATAGAGCAGGGAATACCCAGCACAGCCAAAAAAGAAAAAAATATTTTAAAAATGTAATACATCTATGTATGGAGTGGTATTTGCAGTTTTATGCTTTTGAACTGTGGTGTTGGAGAAGACTCTTGAGAGTCCCTTGGACTGCAAGAAGATCCAACCAGTCCATTCTGAAGGAGATCAGCCCTGGGATTTCTTTGGAAGGAATGATGCTAAAGCTGAAACTCCAGTACTTTGGCCACCTCATGTGAAGAGTTGACTCATTGGAGAAGACTCTGATGCTGGGAGGGATTGAGGGCAGGAGGAGAAGGGGATGACAGAGGATGAGATGGCTGGATGGCATCACTGACTTGATGGGTGTGAGTCTGAGTGACCTCCAGGAGCTGGTGATGGACAGGGAGGCCTGGCGTGCTGCGATTCATGGGGTCGCAAAGAGTTGGACACGACTGAGCGACTGATCTGATCTGATCAACAAGTTAATCTTTCATTTTTCTCCCACTATGGATACAGTCAACAAAAATAGGAATAGAAGTTTCTATCTATATACAAAGACTTCTAGAAATTGATGTTATAATAGCAAAAAGGAAAAATAGAGACCTTTTGACTGTTTATCATTAATTGTTGAGGTTGTTTATTCGCTAAGTCCTATCTGTGACTCTTTGTGAACCCCTGGACTATAGCCCGCCAAACTCCTCTGTTCATGGGATTTTCCAGACAAGAATACTAGAGTGAACTGCCATGTCCTTCTCCAGGGGATCTTCCCAACCCAGGGATCGAACTGAGGTATTCTGCTCCAAAATGTTTGTTGACAAGTCTGTAATGTCTGTATCACACAGCCATTCTTTTAAAAGGTTAGTATTTTGTACGTTTACCCTTCAACTAATTCCTGGTTCATGTTTGATGATTTCAATCACCTTACTCTTTTCTGATCCTTTGATGTAATTAGTCTCTCTACTCCCTTTACCTCCCTAGACTAGGGTTTAACACTTTTGTTAATCCATTTTTGTCTGGAAACTTGTCAGTCACAAATATACACACATCAGTGTGTAGTTACATGAGTGATTACACTGTAAGTCCTTTGCTTAATAGTCTAATATAGATAATTATTTTTAGCACTTTTTCCAAAAGCTAATAATACCTTAGCACACTTTCAATTCCATTTTAACTTCCTGACTCTTCTATTACCGTTGTCATTGTTTTAATGCTACAGATATTTTAATGTCCCTGGGATAAACCTAGAAGTGCTTTATGAAGAAAATTTATTCATAATTATTTTGGAATTATCCTTTCTTCTCCTATTCATGCTTTTTGCATTCCTGGTTTTTAATATAGAATTATTTTACTTTGGACTTAACAACTCACTCTAGTATTTTGTCTAATTCAATGTTGTTCACAACGAAGTGTTTCACTTAAGTTTTGGCATACATCTTTACTTGGGGCAATGTTGATTCTGAGTATAAAATTCTAGTTGGATTTGATTCTTCTTGAAGGCAATGGCAACCCACTCCAGTACTCTTGCCTGGAAAATCCCATGGATGGAGGGGCCTGGTAGGGTGCAGTCCATGGGGTCGCTAGGAGTCGGATACAATTGAGTGACTTCACTTTCACTTTTCACTTTCATGCATTGGAGAAGGAAATGGCAACCCACTCCAGTGTTCTTGCCTGGAGAATCCCAGGGACGGGGGAGCCTGGTGGGCTGCCATCTATGGGGTCACACAGAGTCAGACACGACTGAAGCGACTTAGCAGCAGCAGCAGCAGCTTATTAAAAATGGTGCTCAAGGGATTTCCCTGATGATCCATTGGTTAAGACTCTGAACTCCCAATGCAGGAGGCACGGGTTCTAGCCCTGGTTGGGAAACCAAGATCCTGCATGCCTCTTGGCCCTATCCCCCTTCCCCCACACCCCCGCAAAAAAGTATAAAAATAGTACTCTCTTGTTATCCATCTTATTTTATTTTTCCTTAGACATCAATTAGCCTTTTTCTTGCTTGTTTGCGGGGAAGGCAATGGCACCCCACCCCAGTACTCTTGCCTGGAAAATCCCATGGATGGAGGAGCCTGGTAGGCTCCAGTCCATGGGGTCGCTGAGAGTCGGACACGACTGAGCGACTTCACTTTCACTTTTCACTTTCATGCATTGGAGAAGGAAATGGCAACCCACTCCAGTGTTCTTGCCTGGAGAATCACGGGGACAGAGTGCTTGTTTGGCCTCTGTATTCTCTAAAAGTGCATTACATTAACTTTGGCTTCTAGACCATAGTTTAGCTCATTATTTTATCCTGTGTATATGCAATATTTGACTCAGGATATTAAGTTATTACAACCATTGGGTGATGTCTTTTTAAACCATGCTTATGTATTTTCACTTCTGATATCAATTTCTCCCCACTTTCTCTCTACTCTCCTTTTCATCACATCTCACTTCTCTTCCAACTGTGTTCTGAGTTTTCCAAGATTATTCCCCTTGGATTCTGTTGGCATATTTGCTCTAGAACTGTCTTGCTGTTTAGTAGTCTGGTCTATGCTGGGATCAATATATTCTTAGCTACTTAAGCTCTTCATTTCAGCTCTAACATAAACAATATGCAGCTTTGAAAGAAAATAGTTGCTCAATGAGGAGAAAATGGATTCCATTTAGTAACAATAAATCTCAAGTAGATAAGGGAAATTTGTAACTTAAATCATATTAAAATATTTTAGGTATCTGTAGTCATCAAAATTCATCTGAAAACTTGAGCAGAGGAAGAGATTTGCATTACATATTTTAGTTAAGTACATCAAACTGAATACTGTAAATACAATAATTCTGTCTGATGAAACAAAATACTGAAAAAACACTGGAAAATGGGTCAAACTGTAGGACAGACATGCCGTAAGAAAGGGTAAGTTAATACTTGGTGTGAGTCTTCTCTTAGAACTGTCAGTCTTGTGAAATCTCAATGTAGGTCAAGAATAATGAATCAGATTTAAAATTTAACTTTTGACTTAACAAGACTTGTAATCATAAGACATCAGTTTTCAAGGCTCAGAATGAAGAAAAGGATATAATGTTTTCTGATGTGGACAACATTTTGAAATATTTCTTTTTGTTTCTTTAAGGACAAATATTATCGAAACCAGTGTTCTCTTTCAATTTACTTTCTTTAGTATGCTTTCTACAAAATTTAAAATTACATAGGTCATATTGTCATTTTCTGTTTGTGTTGGCTGGATAGAGCTTTGTTTGGTGGTCTCTTTCTGTGTGTCTACTTGATCAGGCTAACAGATACCAAGATAGCTGGTTAAGCTTTACTCCTGGGTGTGTTCTTGAGAGTATTTCGGGAAGAGATTAGCATTTGATTCTAATGCTGAGTAAAAGACACCCAACCTCATCAGTGTGGGTATTATCTAATCTCCTGAGGACCAGAAGAAATGGAACCAAAAGATGAAGGAAGGGTGATTCATACCCCCTCTTCTTGAGCTGCAATGCCCATCTTTTCCTGCCCTTGGACCTCAGAGCTCCTGGTTCCCAGGCTTTCACACTTGGACTCAATTATACCACTAGCTTTTCTGCTTCTTCAGCTTGGAGATGACCGTTCATGGGACTTCTCCCTCTCAAACCTACAAGACAATTCCTATAGTAAATTTCCAGATACATATGAAAAATTAAGGTTGACTCAGGTTTTTAAAATATTTATTTGGCTGCTCCAGGTGTTAGTTGTGTCATGTGGAATCTTCAGTTGTGACACATGTGATCTGGTTCCCTTGACGAGGGATCGAACCCAGGCCCCTTGCATTATGAGCACAGAGTTTTAGTCACTGGGAAGTAAGTCCCTAACCCAGGTTTGTATTTCAGCTAGATAATTGTGTCTAGATCTCATGACTAGATAACAAGGAGAAAGGATTTGGAATCTTAAGCTATAGTGGTTAATTTATTGTGTGAATTATTGATTGAAGGAATCAGGTTATCTTTCAAACTTCACTATAATTGGGGTTTTGACCATTGACACTGCAAGGGATCATTTACCTTTACCCTCTGCATCTAACAGCCCATTCCAGAAGAGTTATAGCTGGGCTTAGAGGTACATGTTTTCTTTGGGGTTTAGGGCAAGAAACACTCATATGTGGTGTTGTAGCCACTCACCAGAAGACAATACAATGTCTTCACTGCAGTTTTAAAATTTAACTCTTATCTGACAATTGCACAAATCTACTCATTTCTTGGAGAAGGAAATGGCAACCCACTTGAGCATTCTTGACTGGAGAATCCCATGGACAGAGGAGCCCGGTAGGCTACAGTCCAGGGGGTTGCAAAGAGTTGGACACAACTGAGCAACTTCACTTTCACTCATTTCTTACTCATTTCTCTATGCATGCTGCTGCTGCTGCTAAGTCGCTTCAGTCGTGTCCGACTCTGTGGGATCCCATAGACAGCAGCCCACCAGGCTCCTCTGTCCCTGGGATTCTCCAGGCAAGAACACTGGAGTGGGTTGCCATTTCCTTCTCCAATGCATGAAAGTGAAAAGTGAAAGTGAAGTCGCTCAGTCGTGTCCGACTCTTAGCGACCCCATGGACTGGAGCCTACCAGGCTCCTCCGTCCATGGGATTTTCCAGGCAAGAGTACTGGGGTGGGGTGCCATTGCCTGACATTCAAAATATATTATACTATGTTCATTTTTTAAATTAATTTACTTATTTTAATTGGAGGCTAATTACTTTACAATATTGTAGTGGTTTTTGCCATACACTGACATGAATCACCCATGGGTGTACATGTGTCCCCCATCTTGAATCCCCCTCCCACCTCCCTCCCCATCCCATCCCTCAGGGTCATCTCAGTGCACCAGCCCTAAGCACCCTGTCTCATGCATTGAAGCTGGACTGGTCATCTATTTCACATATGATAATATACATGTTTCAATGTTATTCTCTCATCATCCCACCCTCAGCTTCTCCACAGAGTCCAAAAGTCTGTTCTTTACATCTGTGTCTCTTCTGCTGTTCCACATATAGGGTCATCATTACCATCTTTCTGAATTCCATATATATGCATTAATATGCTGTATTGCTGTTTTTCTTTCTGACTTGCTTCACTCTGTATAAAAGGCTCCAGTTTCATCCACCTCATTAGAACTGATTCAAATGCACTCTTTTTCATAGCCGAGTAATATTCCATTGTGTATATGTATCACAGGTTTCCTATCCATTCCTCTGCTGATGGACATCTAAGTTGCTTCCGTGTCCTGGCTATTGTAAATAATGCTGCAATGAACATTAGGGTACACGTATCTCTTTCAATTCTGGTTTCCTCGGTTTGTTTGCCCAGCAGTGGGATTGCTGTGTCATATGGCGGTTCTATTTCCAGTTTTTTAAGGAATCTCCACACTGTTCTCCATAACGGCTGTACTAGTTTGCATTCCCACCAACAATGTAAGAGGGTTCCCTTTTCTATTTTCTGGTTTGTGTATTTTATTTATCCTCTCAAAAAACCAGCTTTTAGTTTTCTTGATTTTTGCTATAGTCTCTTTTGTTTCTTTTTCATTTATTTCTGCCCTAATTTTTTATGATTTCTGTCCTTCTACTAACCCTGGGGTTCTTCATTTCTTCTTCCGCTAGTCGCTTTAGATGTAAAGTTAGGTTATTTATTTGATTTTTCTCTTGTTTCTTGAGGTAAGCATGTATTGCTATGAACCTTCCCCTTAGCACTGCTTTTATTGAATCCTATAGGTTTTGGGTTGTTGTGTTTTCATTTTCATTCGTTTCTATGCATGTTTTTATTTCTTTTTTTTAACTTCTTCTGTGATTTGTTGGTTATTCAGAAGTGTGTTGTTTAGCCTCCATATGTTTGCATTTTAATAGTTTTTTTCCTGTAGTTGACATCTAATCTTACCACATTGTGATTAAAAAAGATGCTTGAAATGATTTCAATTTTTTTGAATTTACCAAGGCTAGATTTATGACCCAGGATGTGATCTTTCCTGGAGAAGGTTCCATGTGCACTTGAGAAAAAGGTGAAATTCATTGTTTTGGGGTCAAATGTCCTATAGATATCAATTAGGTCTAATTGGCCTATTGTATCATTTAAAGTTTGTGTTTCCTTGCTAATTTTCTGTTTAGTTGGTCTATCCATAGGTGTGAGTGGGGTATTAAAGTCTCCCACTGTTATCATGTTACTGGGTTAATTTCCCCTTTCATACTTGTTAGCATTTGGCTTACATATTGTGCTGCCCCTATGTTGGGTGCATATATATTTATAATTGTTATATCCTTCTTGGATTGATCCTTTGATCGTTACGTAGTGTCCTTCTTTGTCTCTTTTCACAGTCTTTATTCCAAAATCTATTTTATCTGATGTGAGTATTGCTACTCCTGCTTTCTTTTGGTCTCCATTTGGATGAAATATCTTTTTCCAGCCCTTCACTTTCAGTCTGTATGTGTCCCTTGGTTTGCAGTGGGTCTTTCGTAGACAGCATATATAGGGGTTTTGTTTTTGTATCCACTCAGCCAGTCTTTGTCTTTTGGTTGGGAGCATTCAGTCCATTTACATTTAAGGTAATTGTTGATAAGTATGATCCCATTGCCATTTACTTTGTTGTTTTGGGTTCAAGTTTATATACCTTTTCTGTGTTTCCTGTCTAGAGAAGATCCTATAGCATTTGTTGAAGAGCTGGTTTGGTGGTGCTGATTTCTCTCAGCTTTTGCTTGTCCGTAAAGCTTTTGATTTCTCTTTCATATTTGAATGAGATCCTTGCTGGGGTATAATAATCTGGGCTGTAGGTTTTTCTCTTTCATCACTTTAAGTATGTCCTGCCATTCCCTCTGGCCTGAAGAGTTTCTACTGAAAGATCAGCTGTTATCCTTATGGGAATTCCCTTGTGTGTTATTTGTTGCCTTTCCCTTGCTGCTTTTAATATTTGCTCTTTGTGTTTGATCTTCATTAATTTGATTAATATGTCTTCGAGTGTTTCGCCTTGGGTTTATCCTGTTTTGGACTCTAGATTTCTTGGACTTGAGTGGTTATTTCCTTCCCCATTTTAGGGAAGTTTTCAAGTATTATCTCCTCAAGTATTTTCTCATGGCCTTTCTTTTTGTCTTCTAATCTTCTGGGACTCCTATGATTCAAATGTTGGGGTGTTTGACATTGTCCCAGAGGTCTCTGAGATTGTCCTCATTTCTTTTAATTCTTTTTCTTTTTTCCTCTTTGCTAAATTTATTTCTACCATTCTGTCTTCCACCTCATTTAATTTATCTTCTGCCTTAGTTATTCTACTGTTTGATCTCAGTTATTGCATTATTCATTATTGATTGACCCTTTTAAAATTCTTCTAGGTCCTTGTTTAACATTTGTTCCTTTACCTGCTGAATATTTCTCTGCCTTTTCATCTTGTTTAGATTGCTCTGTTTGGGGTGGCCTTTCTATATGCTGGAAGTCTGTGGTTCCTCTTTATTGTGGAGGTTGCTCCCTGTGGGAAGATTTCCTGGTTAGGGAAGTTTGCATCAGTGTTCTGGTGGGTGGAGCTGGATCTTTTCTCTCTGGAGTGCAATGAAGTGTCCAGTAGTGAGTTTTGAGATGTCTATGGGTTTGGTGTGACTTTGGGTGCCTGTATTTTAATGCTCAGGGCTATGTTCCTGTGTTGCTGGAGAATTAGCTTGGTATGTCTTGCTCTGAAACTTGTTAGCTCTTGGGTGGAGTTTGGTTTCGGTGTAGGTATGGAGGCTTTTGGATGAGCTCTTGTTGATTACTGTTCCCTGGGGTCAGGAGTTTTCTGGTGTTCTCAAGTTTGGGATTTAAGTCTCCTGCCTCTGGCTTTCAGTCGTATTCTTATAGTAGCCTCAAGACTTCTCCATCCATACGGCACTGATGACAAAACATCTAGGTTAATGGTGAAAAGATTCTCCACAGTGAGGGACACCCAGAGAGGGTCACAGAGTTATATGGAGAACAGAAGAGGGAGGAGGGTGATAGAGGTGACCAGGAGGAGAAGAGGGGAAATCAAAAAGGAGAGAGCAATTTAGCTAGTAATCAATTCCCTATGTGCTCTCCACAGTCTGGAACAGTCAGAGAGGTTCACAGAGTTACACAGAGAAGAGAAGAGGAAGGAGGGAGATAGAGGTGACCAGGAGGAAAAGAGGGGCAGTCAAAAGGGGAGAGAGCAATCTAGCCAATAAGAAGTTCCCTAAGTGTTCTCCACAGCCCGGCACACCCAGAGAGATTCACAAAGTTAAGTAGAGAAGAGAAGGGGGAGGGAGGAGATAGAGGTGACCTGGGGAAGAAAAGGGAGAGTCAAAAGGTGAAATAGCAATCAAGGCAGTAATCACACCCCTAAGTAAAAATGGGTACTGAAGATTAGATTCCTAAAGGTACAAAATTGATAACAAATATCAAAAAGCAAAGATTAAAAATCTAGAGTAGAGGTTGCTAATTCTAAGTCACTTCAGTCGTGTCCGACTCTGTGAGACCCCATAGACGGCAGCCCACCAGGCTCCCCCATCCCTGGGATTCTCCAGGCAAGAACACTGGAGTGGGTTGCCATTTCCTTCTCCAATGCATGAAAGTGAAAAGTGAAAAGTGAAAGTGAAGTCGCTCAGTCGTGTCCTACTCTTCAAGACCCCATGGACTGTAGCCCACCAGGCTCCTCCCTCCATGGGATTTTCCAGGCAAAAGTACTGGAGTGGGGTGCCATTGCCTTCTCCAGCCTTTCCTAGGACTGGCAATAAATCCCTGAATTTCCAGATCTTTCCTCACATTCCCAAATGCCATCTTCCCCTCTGAAGTTCATAGTATCACTTTTACCTATTTCTCTTCTTGGTACATTTCAAAGTGATGTGGTATTTTAATTGTTTATTATTTATCCACAGAGCCATGGATGGCTCTTTTTAAAGATTTGTTATTTATTTGAGAGGAAAGCAAAACAAAAAAAAACAACCACCTGGAATACACTATGAAATCTTTGAAACTGAAATCTTTGTGCCTCTCCTCTCAAAATCTGTCTTGCTCACAGACATGAGGACTTTTGGCCCTAGGATCCTTTTGAATAACTTTCCTAGGTGATCTGCCTTTTCAGCACTGCCTCTGTTTCTGAGTTTCTCACTTTGAAAAGATGTATTCACTTATTTGAGACTCAGTTTTTCAATAAATCTGAATTTAATTTACTCAGTAGACCTGGGGAGACAGTGTAAAGCTTTTCCAAAGAGGCAAAAAAGGTGAATCTCAGAAAAAAAGAATCTCATTATTACATTCTACATGTCAAATTTTTGTTTAATATTTTTTAAACTGAGTGGATGTCATTATGCTCTGAGGCCTTTTGGGTGATTTCAAATGGCATATCAGGACTTAGACCTGCAGTATCTAAAAGTGTTCCCAGTGATCGTTTACAGTTCCATTTCTTTTTTTTTGGAAATAAGTGACCTCTTCATTTTCTGATAGGAATAGATATTTTGGAGTTTGCCCGTTGAACAAATAAAATAGCGTCACAATTTTCTACCTTCCTTACACACAAACACTGGGTTGACTGCTTTTGCTGTATTTCTTGTGAAGTACCATTTTGTCAATTCAATGGTAATTCAAAGTATTGTGACTGTAGAGCAGAGCCTGAGGACAGTGACTCCAAACTAAAGCACCCTGCTATTTGAAGCAGAGCAGACAGAGGGGGTTTTCTTTGGCATAGATGTCTTTACATGTTATGTTTGAGTTCTGCATCTATGATGTAAGTGCACTCAGAGTGTATTTTGTGTATTGAAAAAGTCTGTGGTCAGGAGTTTTGTCTTCTGGACAAAGAGCCTATGGATCGGGGAGTTATTTTGAGTCTGATCTTAAACTGAATCTTCCTTGCTGCTGCTGCTGCTGCTGCTAAGTCGCTTCAGTCGTGTCCGACTCTGTGCGACCCCATAGACGGCAGCCGACCAGGCTTCCCCGTCCCTGGGATTCTCCAGGCAAGAACACTGGAGTGGGTTGCCATTTCCTTCTCCAATGCATGAAAGTGAAAAGTGAAAGAGAAGTCGCTCAGTCGTGTCCGACTCCCAGCGACCCCATGGACTGCAGCCTACCAGGCTCCTCTGTCCATGGGATTTTCTAGGCAAAAGTACTGGAGTGGGGTGCCATTGTCTTCTCCGAAATCTTCCTTGAGAGTCTCCTTATTTGTGAGGAGGTGAGGAGAGTTCACTCCAGTGATGGCTCAGATGTCCCTATCCTCCTTCACCAGGGACTGACCCACCTTAGGGATTGAGAGAGTCATTTTCCTAGGCAGATTGATAAGGAGTCTAGGGGTCCCCAAGGAGAGAGGGGTCTGGAATTCTCAAGGAGGAAGAAACAACAAACTTTTTTTCTTTCGCCACATTCCTTAGGATTATACAACAATAATGTATCCTGCCTGAGGACAGTGTTATCTTAAAATGTAAATTAGCGGGGTAGACCTGGTCTTTTCAAAGATGCATCCTGCCTGAGGACAGAGTTATCTTAAAATGTCAGATCAGATCAGATCAGTCGCTCAGTCATGTCTGACTCTTTGCAACCCCATGAATCACAGCACGCCAGGCCTCCCTGTCCATCACCAACTCCCAGAGGTCACTCAGACTCACATCCTTCGAGTCAGTGATGCCATCCAGCCATCTTATCCTCTGTCGTCCTCTTGTCCCCAATCCCTCCCAGCATCAGAGTCCTCTCCAGTGAGTCAACTCTTTGCATGAGGTGGCCAAAATACTGGAGTTTCAGCTTTAGCATCATTCCTTCCAAAGAAATTCCAGGATTGATCTCCTTCAGAATGGACTGGTTGGATCTCCTTGCAGTCCAAGGGACTCTCAAGAGTCTTCTCCAACACCACAGTTCAAAAGCATCAATTCTTCGGCGCTCAGCCTTCTTCACAGTCCAGCTCTCACATCCATACATGACCACAGGGAAGACCATAGCCTCGACTAGGCGAACCTTTGTTGGCAAAGTGATGTCTCTGCTTTTGAATATGCTATCTAGGTTGGTCATAACTTTCCTTCCAAGGAGTAAGCGTCTTTTAATTTCATGGCTGCAGTCACCATCTGCAGTGATGTTGGAGCCCAGAAAAATAAAGTCTGACACTGTTTCCACTGTTTCTCCATCTATTTCCCATGCAGTGATGGGACCAGATGCCATGATCTTCGTTTTCTGAATGTTGAGCTTTAAGCCAACCTTTTCACTCTCCACTTTCACTTTCATCAAGAGGCTTTTTAGTTCCTCTTCACTTTCTGCCATAAGAGTGGTGTCATCTGCATATCTGAGGTTATTGATATTTCTCCCAGCAATCTTGATTCCAACTTGTGTTTCTTCCAGTCCAGCATTTCTCATGATGTACTCTGCAAAACATGGTGACAATATGCAGCCTTGATGTACTCCTTTTCCTATTTGGAACCAGTCTGTTGTTCCATGTCCAGTTCTAACTGTTGCTTCCTGGCCTGCATACAAATTTCTCAAGAGGCAGATCAGGTGGTGTGGTATTCCCATCTCTTTCAGAATTTTCCACAGTTTATTGTGATCCACACAGTCAAAGGCTTTGGCATGTCAATAAAGCAGAAATAGATGTTTTTCTGGAACTCTCTTGCTTTTTCCATGATCCAGCGGATGTTGGCAATTTGATCTCTGGTTCCTCTGCCTTTTCTAAAACCAGCTTGAACATCAGGAAGTTCACAGTTCACATATTGCTGAAGCCTGGCTTGGAGAATTTTGAGCATTACTTTGCTAGTGGGTGAGATGAGTGCAATTGTGCGGTAGTTTGAGCATTCTTTGGCATTGCCTTTCTTTGGGATTGGAATGAAAACTGACCTTTTCCAATCTTGTGGCCACTGCTGAGTTTTCCAAATTTGCTGGCATATTGAGTGCAGCACTTTCACAGCATCCTCTTTCAGGACTTGGAATAGCTCCACTGGAATTCCATCACCTCCACTAGCTTTGTTCGTAGTGATGCTTTCTAAGGCCCACTTCACTTCACATTCCAAGATGTCTGGCTCTAGGTCAGTGATCACACCATCATGATTATCTGGGTCATGAAGCTCTTTTTTGTACAGTTCTTCTGTGTATTCTTGCCACCTCTTCTTAATGTCTTCTGCTTCTGTTAGGTCCATACCATTTCTGTCCTTTATCGTGCCCATCTTTGCATGAAATGTTCCTTTGGTATCTCTGATTTTCTTGAAGAGATCCCTAGTCTTTCCCATTCTGTTGTTTTCCTCTGTTTCTTTGCATTGATCGCTGAAGAAGGCTTTCTTATCTCTTCTTGCTATTCTTTGGAACTCTGCATTCAGATGTTTATATCTTTCCTTTTCTCCTTTGCTTTTCACTTCTCTTCTTTTCATGGCTATTTGTAAGGCCTCCCCAGACAGCCATTTTGCTTTTTTGCATTTCTTTTCCATGGGGATGGTCTTGGTCCCTGTCTCCTGTACAATGTCACGAACCTCATTCCATAGTTCATCAGGCACTCTATCTATCAGATCTAGGCCCTTAAATCTATTTCTCACTTCCACTGTATAATCATAAGGGATTTGATTTAGGTCATACCTGAATGGTCTAGTAGTTTTCCCTACTTTCTTCAATTTCAGTCTGAATTTGGCAATAAGGAGTTCATGGTCTGAGCCACAGTCAGCTCCTGGTCTTGTTTTTGCTGATTGTATAGAGCTTCTCCATCTTTGGCTGCAAAGCATATAATCGATCTGATTTCGGTGTTGACCATCTGGTGATGTCCATGTATACAGTCTTCTCTTGTGTTGTTGGAAGAGGGTATTTGCTATGACCAGTGCATTTTCTTGGCAAAACTCTATTAGTCTTTGCCCTGCTTCATTCCGTATTCCAAGGCCAAATTTGCCTGTTACTCCAGGTGTTTCTTGACTTCCTACTTTTGCATTCCAGTCCCCTATAATGAAAAGGACATCTTTTTTGGGTGTTAGTTCTAAAAGGTCTTGTAGGTCTTCATAGAACCGTTCAACTTCAGCTTCTTTGGTGTTACTGGTTGGGGCATAGATTTGGATTACTGTGACATTGAATGGTTTGCCTTGGAAATGAACAGAGATCATTCTGTCATTTTTGAGATTGCATCCAAGTACTGCATTTCAGACTCTTTTGTTGACCATGATGGCCACTCCATTTCTTCTGAGGGATTCCTGCCCACAGTAGTAGATATAATAGTCATCTGAGTTAAATTCACCCATTCCAGTCCATTTTAGTTCGCTAATTCCTAGAATGTCGACATTCACTCTTGCCATCTCTTGTTTGACCACTTCCAATTTGCCTTGATTCATGGACCTGACATTCCAGGTTCCTATGCAATATTGCTCTTTACAGCATCGGACTTTGCTTCTATCACCAGACACATCCACAGCTGGGTATTCTTTTTGCTTTGGCTCCATCCCTTCATTCTTTCTGGAGTTATTTCTCCACTGATCTCCAGTAGCATATTGGGCCGCGACTGATCTGGGGAGTTTCTCTTTTAGGATCCTATCATTTTGTCTTTTCATACTGTTCATGGGGTTCTCAAGGCAAGAATACTGAAGTGGTTTGCCATTCTGTGTGTAGATTCACTTATTTGTTTTTGCATGTGAATATCCACTATTTATAGCACTATTTGTTGAAAAGTCTTTCTTTTCTCCATTGAATTGCCTTTTAGTCCTTTATCAAAGGTCTGCTGCTCCTGCTGCTAAGTCGCTTCAGTTGTGTCCAACTCTGCACGACCCCATAGACGGCAGCCCACCAGGCTCCCCCGTCCCTGGGATTCTCCAGGCAAGAACACTGGAGTGGGTTGCCATTTCCTTCTCCAATGCATGAAAATGAAAAGTGAAAGTGAAGCCGCTCAGTCGTGTCCTACTCTTCAAGACCCCATTGACTGCAGCCTACCAGGCTCCTCCATCCATGGGATTTTCCAGGCAAGAGTACTGTAGTGGGGTGCCATTACCTTCTCCTATCAAAGGTCAGATAACTATGTTTCTCTGGATCTATAAGAAAACAGTTGACTTCTGTATCCTCAGTCTTTCCATACTCTCTTATTAATTGCTGGAGTGATTTCTGGTGTTATGGATCCTTTCAGATATTTTACATAGAAAATCATGGCATACACAACAGAGTCAGTTTTATTTCTCCCTTCCAAATCTGTATATATTTTATTTCCTTGTCTTATTGCATGACCTGGGCCTTCCAGTACAGTGTGGAACAAGGGTGGTGAGAGGACACCGTACCTAGTGTCTTAGTATCTTAACAACAACAACAAAAGCCTCTTGTTTCTCACCAGTAAGTGTGATGTTGCCTACAGGTTTCATGCAAATGTTGTAACTTAAGAGGCAGAACTCCCCTCTATTCCTAGTGCATTATCCTAAGTGGATGTTAGGTTTTATAAATGCTCTTGTCTTACATTCCTTTCATCCCTGATTTTAATATTATCTGTCTTCCCTCTTTTTTCATTTAGCCTGCCTAGACCTTTATCAATTTTACTGATAATTTCAAATCACCAGCTTTTGATTTTGTTGATAGTCTATATTCCTGCAATTTTTATGTCTTCCCTAGTTTGGGGAGTGGTCATTTTATTTTAGTGTTATTGTGATATAACTGACATATAACTATTTTTAAATGTACAACATGATTTGATATTTGTATAGATTATGAAGTATTACAATAAGTCTAGTTAATTAATTAGATGAATATTATCACACATGGTTACAGTTTTTCTTATGATGAAAAATTTTAAATCTCCTCTTTTAGCAACTTTCCAATATGCAATAAAGTATTATTAACTATAGTCACACTGCTACATATTATATCCCCTGATTTATTATATAACTGAAAGTTTATAACTTTTGATCTGCCTTCACCTATTTCACCCACCCCTTTACAACCCTCTCTTCACTTACCCTCTCTGGCAACTACAATCTGTTCTCCATATCTGTGAACTTGGGGTTTTCTTTTTTCTTTTGCATTCTTTGAAGGAAAGCCCTGTAAATCCTTTGTGTTATTATATAATCATGGACAGATTCACTAGCAGACCTCTGTGGACTTGAGTGAACTCCTGTGCAATATGGAGCTCTTAACATATATGGAGCTCTTAACATGTTCCTCAAGGTTACCAAGGGCTTTGACTGAAAAGGGACCTTTCAGTACTTTATCATTTCATTCTGTGTGTTAAAAACTGGTGAGAAGCAGTCCTGAGGCTCATTGTATATAGAATTTGTGGAGGTCTAAGTTGTTAATGTCTTTTTAGCATGTAATATCATGGCAAGTTTTCTGAACCCTAAGTTCTTAGCTCCATGAATGGGAGAGAGAGAATGGAGAAACAGTCTGCAATAAATGTTACACAAACTGAAAGTACAAGAATATTTTAATCTGGCCAGGTGCATCTGGCTAATTCAGGCCAATATGGCTGAGAGAGTCATTTCCTAGGCAGGCTGAAAACAAGTCTAGGGGTCCCCAAGAAGTGAGGGGTCTGGAATTCTCAAGGAGGAAGAAAGGACAAACTTTTTTTTCCTCTACATTCCTTAGTATTATATAACAATAATGTATCCTGCCTGGGGAAAGTCTCTGGATTAAACCTTCTGGCTAATCCTGTTTTGTTAAAATGTAAATTATGGGAGTAGGTCTGGTCTTTACAAGGATTATATAATAATAATGTATCCTGCCTGAGGACAGTCTCTGTATTAAACCTTCTGGCTAATCCTGTTATCTTAAAATGTAAATTATGGGAGTAGGTCTGGTGAGGTCTTTACAACCTCTAGACATTCTTTTGATTCAGTGGAGAGTATATAGATCAGATCAGATCAGATCAGTCACTAAGTCATGTCCAATTTTTTGTGACCCCATGAATCGCAGCACGCCGGGCCTCCCTGTCCATCACCAACTCCCGGAGTTCACTCAGACTCACGTCCATCGAGTCAGTGATGCCATCCAGCCATCTCATCCCCTGTTGTCTCCTTCTCCTCTTGCCCCCAATCCCTCCCAGCATCAGAGTCTTCTCCAATGAGTCAACTCTTCTCATGAGATGGCCAAAGTACTGGACTTTCAGCTTTAGCATCATTCCTTCCAAAGAAATCCCAGGGCTGATCTCCTTCAGAATGGACCGGTTGGATCTCCTTGCAGTCCAAGGGACTCTCAAGAGTCTTCTCCAACACCACACTTCAAAAGCATCAATTCTTCGGCACTCAGCCTTCTTCACAGTCCAGCTCTCATATCCATACATGACCACAGGAAAAACCAGAGCCTTGGCTAGACAAACCTTTGTTGGCAAAGTGATGTCTCTGCTTTTGAATATGCTATCTAGGCTGGTCATAACTTTCCTGCCAAGGAGTAAGAATCTTTTAATTTCATGGCTACAGTCACCATCTGCAGTGATTTTGGAGCCCAGAAAAATAAAGTCTGACACTGTTTCCACTGTTTCCCCATCTATTTCCCATGTAGTGATGGGACCAGATGCCATGATCTTCGTTTTCTGAATGTTGAGCTTTAAGCCAACTTTTTCACTCTCCACTTTCACTTTCATCAAGAAGCTTTTGAGTTCCTCTTCACTTTCTGCCATAAGGGTGGTGTCATCTGCATATCTGAGGTTATTGATATTCCTCCTAGCAATCTTGATTCCAGCTTGTGTTTCTTCCAGTCCAGCATTTCTCATGATGTACTCTGCATAAAAGTTAAATAAACAGGGTGATAATATACAGCCTTGACGTACTCCTTTTCCTATTTGGAACCAGTCTGTTGCTCCATGTCCAGTTCTAACTGTTGCTTCCTGACCTGCATACAAATTTCTCAAGAGGCAGATCAGGTGGTGTGGTATTCCCATCTCTTTTAGAATTTTCCACAGTTTATTGTGATCCACACAGTCAAAGGCTTTGGCATAGTCAATAAAGCAGAAATAGATGTTTTTCTGGAACTCTCTTGCTTTTTCCATGATCCAGCGGATGTTGGCAATTTGATCTCTGGTTCCTCTGCCTTTTCTAAAACCAGCTTGAACATCAGGAAGTTCTCGGTTCACATATTGCTGAAGCCTGGCTTGGAGAATTTTGAGCATTACTTTGCTAGTGGGTGAGATGAGTGCAATTGTGCGGTAGTTTGAGCATTCTTTGGCATTGCCTTTCTTTGGGATTGGAATGAAAACTGACCTTTTCCAGTCCTGTGGCCACTGCTGAGTTTTCCAAATTTGTTGGCATATTGAGTGCAGCACTTTCACAGCATCATCTTTCAGGATTTGGAATAGCTCAACTGGAATTCCATCACCTCCACTAGCTTTGTTCGTAGTGATGCTTTCTAAGGCCCACTTGACTTCACATTCCAGGATGTCTGGCTCTAGGTCAGTGATCACACCATCGTGATTATCTGGGTCATGAAGATCTTTTTTGTACAGTTCTTCTGTGTATTCTTGCCACCTCTTCTTAATATCTTCTGCTTCTCTTAGGTCCATACCATTTCTGTCCTTTATTGAGCCCATCTTTGCATGAAATGTTCCTTTGGTATCTCTGATTTTCTTGAAGAGATCCCTAGTCTTTCCCATTCTGTTGTTTTCCTCTGTTTCTTTGCATTGATCGCTGAAGAAGGCTTTCTTATCTCTTCTTGCTATTCTTTGGAACTCTGCATTCAGATGTTTATATCTTTCCTTTTCTCCTTTGCTTTTCACTTCTCTTCTTTTCATGGCTATTTGTAAGGCCTCCCCAGACAGCCATTTTGCTTTTTTGCATTTCTTTTCCATGGGGATGGTCTTGATCCCTGTCTCCTGTACAATGTCACGAACCTCATTCCATAGTTCATCAGGCACTCTATCTATCAGATCTAGGCCCTTAAATCTATTTCTCACTTCCACTGTATAATCATAAAGGATTTGATTTAGGTCATACCTGAATGGTCTAGTGGTTTTCCCTACTTTCTTAAATTTCAGTCTGAATTTGGCAATAAGGAGTTCATGGTCTGAGCCACAGTCAGTTCCCGGTCTTGTTTTTGCTGACTGTATAGAGCTTCTCCATCTTTGGCTGCAAAGAATATAATCGATCTGATTTTGGTGTTGACCATCTGGTGATCTCTTATCTATAGAGTCTTCTCTTGTGTTGTTGGAAGAGAGTGTTTGTTATGACTAGTGCATTTTCTTCACAAAAGTCTATTAGTCTTTGCCCTGCTTCATTGCGTATTCCAGGCCAAATTTGCCTATTACTCCAGGTGTTTCTTGACTTCCTACTTTTGCATTCCAGTCCTCTATAATGAACCGTTCAACTTCAGCTTCTTCAATGTTACTGGTTGGGGCATAGACTTGGCTTACTGTGACATTGAATGGTTTGCCTTGGAAATGAACAGAGATCATTCTGTCGTTTTTGAGATTGCATCCAAGTACTGCATTTTGGACTCTTTTATTGACCATGATGGCCACTCCATTTCTTCTGAGGGATTCCTGCCCGCAGTAGTAGATATAATGGTCATCTGAGTTAAATTCACCCATTCCAGTCCATTTGAGTTCGCTGATTACTAGAACGTCGACATTCACTCTTGCCATCTCTTGTTTGACCACTTACAATTTGCCTTGATTCATGGACCTGACATTCCAGGTTCCTATGCAATATTGCTCTTTACAGCATCGGACCTTGCTTCTATCACCAGTCACATCCACAGCTGGGTATTCTTTTTGCTTTGGCTCCATCCCTTCATTCTTTCTGGAGTTATTTCTCCACTGATCTCCAGTAGCATATTGGGTACCTACTGACCTGGGGAGTTTCTCTTTTAGGATCCTATCATTTTGCCTTTTCATACTGTTCATGGGGTTCTCAAGGCAAGAATACTGAAGTGGTTTGCCATTCCCTTCTCCAGTGGACCACATCCTGTCAGAGAGTATGGAGAGTATATAACTCCATCGCTAACACTCGCAAGCGGGTACTTTCTACCCTCTTCTGATGTTTATGTCAGAAGCTTTCTATATCTTCTTTATAGTTTAATAAAATTTTATTACACAAAAGCTCTGAGCGATCAAGCCTCTTCTCTGGCCCCGGATTGAATTCTTCTCCAGAGGGCAAGGATCCCGGCATCTTTGCGTGGTTCAACAGCAACCTTTCATGGCTAAATGGTCCTCATTACAAGTTGTATTTCCACAGGCCTCCTGGACTCTCATGTTTGGTGATGGGAAGAGAAGGAAAAGCTCCCATTTCTTCACTGTGTTTTATTCATTAAAAACTACTGCAGATTTGACCTCATACATCATGGCTTTTTGCTTTGCATGTGCACTTAATCATGTCCAACTCTTTGCGACCTCATGGACTGTAACCCATCAGTCACCTCTGTCCGTGGGATTTCTCAGGCAAGAATACTGGGGTGGCAAAGTGGATTAAAGATCTAAATGTAAGACCAGAAACTGTAAAACTCCTAGAGAAAAACATAAGCAAAACACTCTCTGACGTAAATCATAGCAGGATCGTCTATGATCCACTTCCCAGAGTAATGGAAATAAAAGCAAAAATAAACAAATGGGACCTAATTAAACTTAAAAGCTTTTGCACAATGAAGGAAACTATAAGCAAGGTGAAAAGACAGCCATCAGAGTGGGAGAAAATAATAGCAAGTGAAGCAACTGGCAAAGAATTACTCTCAAAAATATACGAGCAACTCCTGCAGCTCAATTCCAGAAAAAATAAATGACCCAATCAAAAAATGGGCAAAAGAAGTAAACGGACATTTCTCCAAAGAAGACATACAGATGGCTAACAAACACATGAAAAGATGCTTAACATCTCTCATTATCAGAGAAATGCAAATTAAAACCACAATGAGGTACCATCTCACACTGGTCAGAATGGCTGCTATCAAAAAGTCTACAAACAATAAATGCTGGAGAGGGTGCAAAGAAAAGGGAACCCTCTTACACTGTTGGTGGGAATGCAAACCCTCTTACACTGTTGGTGGGTACAGCCACTATGGAGAACAGGGTGGAGATTCCTTAAAAAACTGGAAATAGAACTACCATATGACATAGCAATCCCACTGCTGGGCAAACAAACCAAGGAAACCAGAATTGAAAGAGATACATGTACCCTAATGTTCATTGCAGCATTGTTTACAATAGCCAGGACATGGAAGCAACCTAGATGTCCATCAGCAGAGGAATGGATAGGAAACCTGTGGTACATATACACAATGGAATATTACTCAGCTATGAAAAAGAATGCATTTGAATCAGTTCTAATGAGGTGGATGAAACTGGAGCCTTTTATACAGAGTGAAATAAGTCAGAAAAAAACAGCAATACAGCATATTAATGCATATATATGGAATTTAGAAAGATGGTAATGATGACCCTATATGAAAAACAGCAAAAGAGGCACAGATGTAAAAACAGACTTTTGGGCTCTGTGGGAGAAGGCGAGGGTGGGATGATTTGAGAGCAAAAGAGACACAGATGTAAAAACAGACTTTTGGGCTCTATGGGAGAAGGCAAGGGTGGGATGATTTGAGAGAATAACATTGAAACATGTATATTATCGTATGTGAAATAGATCACCAGTCCAAGTTCAATGCATGAGACAAGGTGCTCAAGGCTGGTGCACTGGGATAACCCTGAGGGATGTGATGGGATGGGGAGGGAGGTGGGAGGGAGGTTCAGGATGGGGAACACATGTATACCCATGGCTGATTCATGTGAATGTATGGCAAAAACTACCACAATATTATAAAGTAATCAGCCCCCAATTAAAATTAAAAAATAAAAGAATACTGGAGTGAAATGACCAAGACATAAAATAAATGTTTGAAGGTGATAGAATCATATATAATCTTTCTATAAATTGAGCATAAATCCCAGAGTTCTGTCAGACTCACACATCTTACTGGAAACATATTTGTGATGTTTTAGGACAGTGACTTTTGAGGATGTGGCTGTGAACTTCACTCCAGAGGAATGGGCTTTACTGAATCCTTTGCAGGAGAAACTTTACAGAGATGTGATGCAAATAATTCTGGGGAACCTGGTCTCAATAGGTAAGAATAACAACATTTCTTCACTTCTTCGAGAACAAGTATTCCTTGCCAATCAACATTGTTCCAAGATGTGGAATGTGGAGAAGGAATATAGTAGTCCCCCTTATCTGCATGGAATACATTCCAAGACCACCAGTGGATGCCTGAAACCACAAATAGTACTGAACCCTATGCACACATCTGTTCAGTTCAGTTCAGTCGCTCAGTTGTGTCTGACTCTTTGCAACCCCATGAACCACAGCTGGCCAGGCCTCCCTGTCCATCACCAACCGCAGAGCCCACCCAAACTCATGTCCATCAAGTCTATGATGCCATCCAACCATCTCATCTTCTGTCATCCCCTTCTCCTCCTGCCCTCAATCTTTCCCATACATACTTATGAAAATTTAGAATTTGGTGCACAGTAAGACCAGAGATCAAATTGCCAACATCCGCTGGATCATGGAAAAAGCAAGAGAGTTTCAGAAAAACATCTATTTCTGCTTTATTGACTATGCCAAAGCCTTTGACTCTCTGGATCACAATAAACTGTGGACAATTCTAAAAGAGATGGGAATACCACACCACCTGGTCTGCCTTTTGAGAAATTTGTATGCAGGTCAGGAAGCAACAGTTAGAACTGGACATGGAACAACAGACTGGTTCCAAATAGGAAAAGGAGTACGTCAAGGCTGTATATTGTCACTCTGTTTAGTTAACTTTTATGCAGAGTACATCATGAGAAACGCTGGACTGGAAGAAGCACAAGCTGGAATCAAGATTTCTGGGAGAAATATCAATAACCTCAGATATGCAGATGACACCACCCTTATGGCAGAAAGTGAAGAGGAACTCAAAAGCTTCTTGATGAAAGTGAAAGTGGAGAGTGAAAAAGTTGGCTTAAAGCTCAACATTCAGAAAACGAAGATCATGGCATCTGGTCCCATCACTACATGGGAAATAGATGGGGAAACAGTGGAAACAGTGTCAGACTTTATTTTTCTGGGCTCCAAAATCACTACAGATGGTGACTGCAGCCATGAAATTAAAAGACGCTTACTCCTTGGCAGGAAAGTTATGACCAACCTAGACAGCATATTCAAAAGCAGAGACATTACTTTGCCAACAAAGGTTCAGCTAGTCAAGGCTATGATTTTTCCTGTGGTCATGTATGGATGTGAGAGCTGGACTGTGAAGAAGGCTGAGCACCGAAGAATTGATGCTTTTGAAGTGTGGTGTTGGAGAAGACTCTTGAGAGTCCCTTGGACTGCAAGGAGATCCAACTAGTCCATTCTGAAGGAGATCAGCCCTGGGATTTCCTTGGAAGGAATGATGCTAAAGCTGAAACTCCAGTACTTTGGCCACCTCATGCAAAGAGTTGACTCATTGGAGAAGACTTTGATGCTGGGAGGGATTGGGGGCAGGAGGAGAAGGGGACGACAGAGGATGAGATGGCTGGATGGCATCACTGACTCGATGGACGTGAGTCTGAGTGAACTCCGGGAGTTGGTGATGGACAGGGAGGCCTGGCGTGCTGCGATTCATGGGGTCACAAAGAGTCAGACACGACTGAGCGACTGATCTGATCTGATCTAATCTGAGGAGATTGATATGGAGAATGAAATGGCAGCCCACTCCAGTATTATTGCCTGGAAAATCCCATAGACAGAGGAGCCTGGCAAGCTCTGTAGAGTCACAAAAGAGTTGGACATGACTTAGCAACTAACCAACAATAGCCAAGAGACTGATATCAATAACTAAGAATAGAACAAGTATAATACACACGCACTTAACACATGTAAGTGTTGAGTGTGCATAACTTTGCAGTTCAAGATGAGAAAGCAAAATAAGATCAATTTCTTTTTCTTTCACAATTTAATAACAGAAGATTAATTTCTCCTATAGATCTTAGCAACATCAGTATATAGCTTTTCTTAAGTTGGAATTTTCTTCTTTTCATTTAAAAAGGCCTTTACAGTTTCTGTTTGGCATACCCTAATTCTTGCATCATTATTCTTGCATTTTGGGGCCATCATTAAGAAAAATGAAGGGACTTACCCTGATGGTCCAGTGGCTAAGACTCCATGCTCCCACTGCAGGGGGGCCAGGTTCAATCTCTGTTCAGATACTAGATCTCACATGCAGCAACCAAGACCCAGTGTAGCCAAATAAATAAATATTTTAAAAAAATTTTTTAAGGCATCATATCAGAGTCTTCTAAAGTTTAAAAAAAAAAAAACAAAAAAAAAAAAAAAAAAAGAAAGAAAGAAAGCAAAAGGAGGATTACTTGAACACAAGCACAGGGATATCACCACAGTGATCTGACAGCCTAGATGGCAACTCAGTGACAAATGGGCCGGTAGCATATACAGCATGGATGCAGTGGACAAGGGGATGATTCATATCCTGGACATGACGGATTTAAGGACCAACAGCTTAATTCAGGTTTGAATAATACCTTTGCTGACCACAGGGGTGCCACCCTAAAACCTCAAGGGTAGGATCTTTGTTGCAGTACAGGTAGGGGCTACAGCACCAGAGGTACCCAAGAGTCTGGTGATGGTGTTCCATCATTATGTCATGTCCAACTCTGCAACCCCATGGACTTTAGCAAACCAGGCTCCTCTGTCCTCTGGTTTCTCGTGGAGTTTGCTCAAATTCATATCCACTGAGTCACAGATGGCTACAGTCCGTAGGGTCGCAGAGAGTCAAACATTACGGAAGCAACCTGGCATGCACACGCTAGTGTTTCCGCGGTTAAGACTCTGAGCTTCCACTGCAAGGGGCACAGATTTGATCCCTGGTCAGAGAACTAAGAGCCCTCATGCTACATGCTGCAGCCAACATTTTTTTTCTATTTTTTTAATAAAAAGGTTACTCCCACAGAAAAGAAAATTGCAAACTGCTAAGGAAAATTAGTTACAGGGCCTTAATAATCAACAGAATCACAAATATTCAAATCAGCTGAGATAAGCAGCCCACAGCTCAGAAGGAAAAGCTACATTCTGAAGGCTTCCCAAGTGGCTCAGTGCTAAGGAATCAGCCTGCCAATGCAGGAGATGTGAGTTCAGTCACTGAGTTGGGAAGATTGCCTGAAAGAGTAATGACAACCCAGTTCAGTTTTCTTGCCTAGAAAGTCCCATGGACAGAGGAGCCTAGTGAAATACGGTCCATGGGGCCGCAAAGGGTCAGACATGACTGAGCAACTAAGCATGCACAAAGGTGAAACACTGTCAAGCTTTGGTCTCCAGACTCCTGGTTGAGATTGAACTACTGGCCCAGGTCAGTCCCTGGAGAAGCAGGGTAGGTCCACCAGAGCAGCCACAGAAGTAAACAATTCTGGGAGCTCTGCCCACCCTCCTCTCCCTGGGGAATAATGGGGAAACACTCACTCTCTGGGGCTTCCATTCTCACAGTGAGGAAACCCTCACCCAGATTCACCTAAAAGTTCTGACCCAAAGGACTCTCAAATTCAATACCTTCTGCCAGAAGGCAGAACACGTGTCTTCACAGAATTTTTTTCCCCTCGATAGGCAGAAATTACTTGGAGTGCACCTACATTGTGAATGTAAAACTGTAAACCACATCTTTTCTTTTTTATTGGCTGTGCCAGATCTCAGTTCTGGTGTGTGGGATCTTCAGCTATGGCATGCAGAATCTAGTTCCCCAACCAGGGATTGAACCTGGGCTCTCTGCATTGGGAGTATGGAGTTTTAACCACTGGACCACTAGGGAAACCCCTCTAACCTACATCTAGAAACAGTCACAAAGGAACCATAGTTACAACCTTGAGAAGGGCCTCACCGGGCCACCCCAATAGCAGTGCTGCTGCTGCTGCTGCTAAGTCGCTTCAGTCGTGTCTGACTCTGTGCGACCCCATAGACGGAAGCCCACCAGGTTCCCCCGTCCCTGGGATTCTCCAGGCAAGAACACTGGAGTGGGTTGCCATTTCCTTCCCCAATGCATGAAAGTGAAAAGTGAAAGTGAAGTCACTCAGTCGTGTCCGACTCTTAGCGACCCCATGGACTGGAGCCTACCAGGATCCTCCATCCATGGGATTTTCCAGGCAAAAGTACTGGGGTGGGGTCCCCAGATTTCCAAGGTTATAGCTTCTCTCAGTAGCAAGAGCTTTTTCTCAAGTGGGTGTGAGCAGGAACACACCTACAAGGGAGGTTTTCAGGAATAACCATCTGGCCTTTAAGTTCTCCCCTTTGCAGCTTCAAGACAGGGACTTAGCTTGAAGACACTGACCTCAGGCTCTGCTCCCATTGTTTGAAGAATCCAGTGCATGCATGCTAAGTCGCTTCAGCCATGTCCAGCTCTTTTCAACCCTAGAGACTGTAGCCCACCAGACTCCTCTGTCCATGGGGTTTTTCCAGGCAAGAATACTTGAGTGGGCTGCAGTACCCTCCACCAGGGGATCTTCCTGACCCAGGGATCGAACCCTGTCTCTTACGTCTCCTGCATTAGCAGGCAGTTTCTTTACCACTAGTGCCACCAGGGAAGCCCCAGTAGAACCACTCAAACTCAGTGCTTATATGTAAAGAAGGGAAGAAAATTGTAAAGCACTTTTTTTTTTAGTTCAGCTAGAAAACTCACAACTACATAGTATCTATTCCTTTCAGAAAATGAATATGGCAGTTGTTATGTCCACAGAAAGAAATCCCTTGAAAAACAATCACATTAGAACCCATCTAAGTGTTGCAAGTCTAAGCCTGATAGTCCATTTGAAACAACCCACAAGAAAAGGACAGACTGTAGCAGGGGCCATCCCAGAATAGCAAGCTCCCCACCCAACCCCACCCACACCCCACTACCATGCCTAGCCATGTCCTCCACCTGCCTCTTGTCTGTAGAAAAACCTTAGCCTCCTAGGCCTTCCCCAAGTTCTAAAGAGTAAATTTAATCAGAGGAGTGAGAAAATGCAGAAAGAAAGGTCAACAGTTGAGCAAGACAAAATAATAATACTTCAGCCAGTAAAGTCAAGGACTTTCATTCCTCCTCAAGTGCGTGCTAAGTTGCTTCAATTGTATCTGACTCTGCAACTTCATGGACTGCAGTCCGCCAGGCTCCTCTGTCCATGGGATTCTCCAGGCAAGGCTACTGGGGTGAATGGCCAGGGCTTCCAGGGAACTGTCCCAACTCAGGAATTGAAACCTTGTCTCAGGCATCTTCTGCATTGTTAGGTGGGTTCTTTACCACTAGCACCATTTGGGAAGCCCTGCTCCTCAAGGACTATAGATAATATTCTGAGCCATATCCTCTGAGCTGTTGTGCAGATACTGAAGCCCCCACCAAGTGGAAGAAGTTAACTGTATGCAGCCCACAAGCATATAGACCTCAGACTGGTTGGAACCAGAAGGTTGATGATGTTGACTCCCAAAAACATCAGAAGAATGTCCATCAGCTGATCATGCACCCCACAAACCCTTCTCCCTCATCCTATCTTTAAAAATCTTTCCCTGAAAGCCTTCCAGGAGTTCAGGACTTTTAAGCACTAGCTGCCTGGACTCCTTACTTGCTGCCCTGCAATAAATGCCACGCTTTCCTTCACCACATCCCAGTGTCAGTAGGTTGATTTTTCTCTGCAAGGGTGAGTGAACCCAAGTTTGGTTCCTAACAAGACCTCAGAATAGTTATGCACACTCCCAGGGAAATTTTTAAAAAGGAAGAATTCTTGGCAAATGGAATGTAATAACACTGAAATCATTATTTCATTTTTCTGAAACATTCCTTGCTTGCTCATTTGAAATATTTTATTCTTATTAATGACATTTTACAAATAGAAAAATGAGACTCAACTGAATAAATTTTTCAAGGTGACAAACAGTGAGGGGCAGTGCTGACAGGTGAGTTTCCAAAGAAGAATCTCCACCCAAATGTCTTTCCCAAGGATGTCTGTGACCAGGAAAGATCTCAGAGGATTTTAAACAACACAGTTACAGGTGGTTATTCTCTGGTTAGCTCTCCTGTAAAATAGCCACAAACAAAAAAATAAATCTTTTTTAAAGTGAGCCAAACATTGACTGTGGGGAAATGACAATTAAAATATTGGGTCTGTTTGAAATGATGACAGAGAACGAATAACTGATGACGCTGTGAATTAGAGAGGACAACTTGGCTGTGAGAAGGCGGGAGGGATCTGAAAGTTTAGGGATTTACTGCAAGCCCTAGGAAGCGTTAGGCAGGAGGGACAGGTCATGGACTTGAAGTTCTACTCCTAAATTTTTGAATAATTCAAAAGACAATGAATGCCACTGGGAAGGGAAAAGAGACTGGGGCCCCACAGACCACAGCTGCTCCCATGCGCCAACCCCTGAAACCAAGTCACAACTGTCCCCGGCTGATCCTTCCTGGGGTCACTGTACAATCTAGAGGAGACAAGGGACTGCCGGGTCAGGGCTGCCCAGAGAGGATTCAGAGCCAAAGTCGCGGGGCACAGTGAAGGGACAGGACCCCCGGGGTCCCTGCTTTCAGCCCCGCCCTCACTAGCGAGCCAAAGGGGACTGAGGTCCCAGAGGCGCCCTCGGCCCACCTGGGTCCGCAGACTCCAGAGCTGACTGCAGAGGGGCTCGTGTCCCACCACGGCCGGGACCCACTCAATCACCCCTCCCCGCACACTTCCCGACTTCTGGGGTCCTCCCAGCCTCCCCACTTCCACTCCCGAATCCAGTGCAGGTCTGCTGCTGCTGCTGCTGCTAAGTCGCTTCAGTCGTGTCTGACTCTGTGCGACCCCATAGACGGAAGCTCACCAGGCTCCCCCGTCCCTGGGATTCTCCAGGCAAGAACACTGGAGTGGGTTGCCATTTCCTTCCCCAATGCATGAAAGTGAAAAGTGAAAGTGAAGTCGCTCAGTCGTGTCCGACTCTTGGCGACCCCATGGACTGGAGCCTACCAGGGTCCTCTGTCCATGGGATTTTCCAGGCAAAAGTACTGGGGTGGGGTGCCATTGCCTTCCCCGAGTGCAGGTCTAGGCGCAACAAAAGCTCCACCTGCAGCGGGGAAGCACAAGTGAGACGCGATCCCCAGCGCATCCACGCGGAGGAACAATGTCCACGCCAGGCAGAGAGTGGCCCCACGCACCTGCCCTTGAAAGGACGCTCCCTCCCCACCACCATCACCCTGCACCACCACCACACCCACCCCACCCCACCCCCACCCGCCGGGGGTAACAGCGGGTGGAGGTCACGTGGCCAAACAGACCTGGCTTCTACCCTGACCCTCCAAGGATCCTTGCGTTTAAGCCGAGCCAGCTCCAGACCTGAGTGGGACACACATGCGTAAGCAGAGAACTCAAGGCTGTTTTTAGTGGAATGGACCCCTTGAGGTGCAAGCCCAGAGCACATGGATTGCCTGTGTCAAGACAGCCTGGAACAGGGCGATCTCCTCCCACCAATCACAAACTATGAGACGTCTTCATTAAATTCTTAGGTATCCGCTTTACTCTGGCAGGAGATTGACTTCACATTAGTTTCTGAGTGTGTTCTTAAAGCACTTTGAGATGTGAACAGCTATAATATCCCACAGCAAATTTCCTATTTTCTCTGATAAAAGAAAATAAAGGTTTATGTAAATGTGGGATATACCCAGAAACGACTAATATACTTAAGAGAGTCGATTGATGTTGTTATTGTTCAGTCACTAAGTCTTGTCCCGCTCTTTAGGACCCTATGAACTGCAGCACACCAGGCTCCTCTGTCCTCCACTATCTCCTGGAGTTTGCTAAAACTCAAGTCCATTGAGTCAGTGGTGCCATCCTACCATCTCATCCTCTGTCTTCCCCTTTTCCTCCTGCCTTCAATCTTTCCCAGCATCAGGGTCTTTTCCAATGAGTCAGTTCTTCACATCATGTGATCAAAGTATTGGAGCTTCAACTTCAGCAACAGTCCTTCCAATGAATATTCACAGTTGACTGGCTTGATCTCCTTGCAGTCCGAGGGACTCAAAGAGTTCTCCAGCGCCACAATTTGAAAGTATCAATTTTCAGGCACTCAGCCTTCTTTATGGCACAAAATTCTTAATGCATTTATCCATTTATTTGAAGGGCTTTGTTGAGATGCAATACACATACTACATACAACAGGCCACTTTTAAATGGACAATGCAGTGGTTTTCAGTATATTCACAGACATGTAGTCATCACTATGATCCATCTTAGAATATTTATATCATTTCAAAAAGAAACCCCTGTACCCTCTAGCCATCAGTGTCTTCCCATCTTCCTCCTCCAGGCCCTAGGCAACCACTAATCTGCATTCTGTCTCTCTAGGTTTCTATATTCACTGACTTCATATGAATGGAATTCTGTAAAAGTGTGGACTTTGTGGTTAACTTCATTTACTTAGCATAATTTTTCAAGGGATATCCAGGTATTGATACTTCATTTTTTTATGGCAGAGAAATATGCCATGAAATTAAAAGATGCTTTCTCCTTGGAAGGAAAGCTATGATAAATCTAGACAGCATATTAAAAAGCAGAGACATCACTTTGCTGACAAAGGTAGGTATAGTCAAAGCTATGGTTTTTCCAGTAGCCATGTACAGATGTGAGAGTTGGACCATAAAGAAAGCTGAGCACCAAAGAACTGATGCCTTTGAACTGTGGTGCTGGAGGACTCTTGAGAGTTCCATGGACGGCAAGGAGATCAAACCATTCAATACTAATACCTGAATATTCATTGGAAGGACTAATGCTGAATGTGAAGCTGCAATACTTTGGTCTCCTGACATGACGAACTGACTCATTAGAAGAGACCCTGATACTGAAAAAGATTGAAGGCAGGAGGAGAAGGGGACGACAGAGGATGAGACGGTTGGATGGCATCACTGACTCGATGAACATGGGAGATAGTGAAGGACAGGAAAGCCTGGTGTGCGGCAGCCCATGGGTTTGCAAAGAGTTGGACACAACTTAGCGACTGAACAACAATAAAATATTCTATTGTGTGGCTATCGCACATTTTTGTATCCGTTATAGGACATTGGATTATTACTACTTTTGACTATTATGAAAACTTGCTATAAGCATTTGTAAAAAAACCAAACAGAAACCTCAATTAGTCAGGAGACCACAAGGGGGAGCTCTCATATCCTGCAATGATAGCAGAGCCAAAGAGGAAGAAGGAGGCTTCTTTCCCTGCAAGGACTCGCCAATGAAAAACCATAGACTTTTTTTTAACTATCACCCTCATAACGTCCTTTTCCCTCTGTAAACGCATCCTCCTTCCCTTGCTCTTGGGTGACTGACTCACAACTCACCATGGTTTCAGTCCTGAAGTGTAATTCTCTGCCGATCCCAAGTAACCCATGTTTGCTGGAGAAATATCTCAGTTCATTTCAAATCAATGCATTCACGCACAAGTTTTTGTGTGGACGTGTGTTTTTATTTCACTTTGATACATGCCTGGGAGTGGAATCAATGGGTCATGTGGTAATGCTAGCTTTAATCTCTGAGGAACTGCCAGACTGTTTTCCAAAGTGACTGCATCGTTTTCTATTTTCCACCCGCAGTGTATGAGGGTTTCAATCTCACCATATCCTCAAGTATACCTGTTATTCTTTCACTTTTGATTCTAGCCATTCTAGTGGATATGTAGTTGTTTCTCACTGTGGTTTTTTAATTGAGTTATAATTAGCATATCACATTATACTGAGTTGGCTAGTACTACCTTAGGGAAAAACTTGAATAAACTTTTTGGCCAACCCAGTATCAGTTTCAACTGTACAACATAATAATTCTATATTTGTATGTATTGCAATATGACCACCACAATAAGTCTAGTTAACCTCTCTCACCACACATATCTACCAAAAAAGAATTTTTTTTTCTTGCCATGAACACTTTTAAACTCTACTCTCTTGTGTTCGTTTGCTCAGTTGTGTCCAACTCTTTGAGACCCTTTGGTCCGTAAGCCACCAGGGTCCTCTGTCCATGGAATTTTTCAGGCAAAAATACTGGAGTGGGTTGCATTTCCTCCTCCAGGGGATCTTCCTGGACCAGGGATTGAACCCAGATCTCCTGCATCTCCCACGTTGGCGAGCAACTTTTTTACCACTGAGCCACCAAGGGAAGCCAGTAAATGTTGTTTAGTCACTAAGTCATGTCTGATTCTTTTGCAGCCCCATGGACTGTAGCCTCCAAGGCTCCTCGGTCCACTTTCAAATATGCAATACAGTATCACTGACTATATTGCTATACTGCACATTACATTCCTGTGACTTATTTTATAAATGGGAATTTGTACTATTTGAATTCCTTCACCAATTTTGCCCACCACCCCCACCCTCATTGTAGTTTTGACTTGCATTTCCTTGATGTGTAATCATGTCCAGAAGTCCTAGTATATCTTCCTTGGGAAAATTTCTATTCCAGTGTTTTGCCACCTTTAAATTGGATTATTTGGCTTTTTATTATTGATTTGTAGGAGTTCTTTATACTTTATCCAAATCTCTGGCCAGATATATAATTTTCAATTTTTTTGCCTTCTGTGGGCTGTTTTCACTCTTAAAGAGTTTTTGCTTTTGATTGTGATCACATACACATACTACAAAAATTTACATCTTACCTATTTTAAGTGTACAGATCAGCAGTGTGAAGTACATTGACTATGGAAAACCAATCTCCAGAGCTTGGTTTTCATCATGCAAGACGGAAAGTCTGTACTCATTAAACAGCTCCCCATTCATACCTTCCTCCAGCCCCTGAAAGCACTGTTCTACTTTCTGTCTCTATAAATCCCACTGGTATGGGAACCTCACATAAGTGGGATCATGCAGTAGTGGTCCTACTCAGATAGGCTTATTTTACTTCACATGATGTCCCCACGGTCTATCTATGTTTTAACTTGTGTCAGAACTTCCTTTCTCATTGAGTGTGTACTCACTTTGCTCAGTTGTGTGGGGCCCCCAGTTGTGTGGGCCCCGTGGACTACGGCCCGCCAGGCTCCTCTGTCCATGGGATTTCCCAGGCAAGGATACTGGAGTGGGTTGCCATTTCCTCCTCCAGGAAATCTTCCCAACTCGGGGGTTGAAGCTGCATCTCCTGCGTCTCCTGCACTGCAGGCAGATTCTTTACCACTGACTGAGCCACCGGGGAAGCCCCTTTCTCATTAAATCTGAATAATAGTCTATTACATGTATGCTCCATCTTATTGATCCAGTCGTCCTTGATGGACTCTTGGGTTGCTTCCACATTTTTGCTATTGTGAATAATGGCCCTATAAACAAGTGTACAAGTATCTGCCCATATTTTAGATTATTTTGAGCACACACCCAGTAGAGGAATTGCTGAATCACATATTACCTCTGTATCTTCTGAGGCACCGTCATATTGTTTTCCGTACCAGAAGAATAATTTTATATTCCCACCAATAGTGCACAAGGATTCTAATGATGTGTTCCCTTTCTTGATGGTGCCCTTTGATGCACAAAATTTATTAATTCGGTGAAATCCAAAATATCTTTTTTTCCCCTCTATTTGCTTTCGGGGTCATATCTAAGAATACTTTGCCAAATCCAAGGTCATAAATATTTTCTTCTGATTGAAAGGCGATAGGATCACTCTTTATCTGGCTTTTCTGGGTCTGACATCTAAAAGAGAGGTTCTAACGGAGTAAAGACGCTAAAACTAAGTGATGGGGCAAGTGACTGCTCAAGGGGCAGCAGAGCCAGATCCAGAGTCATCTTCTAGCCCTCATTTATGCTAGAGAGTAGAACTTGAGAGTCCCTTGGACTGCAAGGAGATCCAACCAGTCCATTCTGAAGGAGATCAGCCCTGGGATTTCTTTGGAAGGAATGATGCTAAAGCTGAAGCTCCAGTACTTTGGCCACCTCATGCAAAGAGTTGACTCATTGGAAAAGACTCTGATGCTGGGAGGGATTGGGACCAAGAGGAGAAGGGGACGACAGAGGATGAGATGGCTGGATGGCATCACCTACTCGATGGACGTGAGTCTCAGTGAACTCCAGGAGTTGGTGATGGACAGGGAGGGCTGGCGTGCTGCGATTCATGGGGTCGCAAAGAGTCAGACACGACTGAGCAACTGATCTGATCTGATCTGATCTAGGTTCAGCCAAGTGCTTAGGGTAGCGCCTTGCACAAATTTCAGATCAAGTTGCTGGAATAGGCAGATCCTGTGCTCCCCTCCTCTTAGGGACACACTAAAACTATAACCACATATAGAACCGCCACCTCTGAGAATTGACCTGAAGACTAGCACGACAGATTTTCTACACCTGAGGGTATAAGGTGGAGAAGGCAATGGCACCCCACTCCAGTACTCTTGCCTGGAAAATCCCACAGGACAGAGGAGCCTGGTAGGCTGCAGTCCATGGGGACGCTAAGAGTCGGACATGACTGAGCGACTTCACTTTCTCTTTTCACTTTCATGCATTGGAGAAGGAAATGGCAACCCACTCCAGTGTTCTTGCTGGAGAATCCCAGGGACGGGGAAGCCTGGTGGGCTGCCGTCTATGGGGTCACACAGAGTCGGACACGACTGAAGTGACTTAGCATAGCATAGCAAGGGTATAAGGAAAAGGCCGCATTGAGAAAGGTAGGAGGCGCAGAGTCCTGGTCTAGTGAGAACCAACCGCCCCCACACTCCTGTGAGGCAACCCACAAACAGGAGAGATATCACAACCTCAGAGGTATCTCCTGATGAGCAGGGGTCCAGGTCCCATATCAGGCTCCCCAGCCTGGGGAGCCTGCACTGGGAAGCTGAGTGCCCAAAACAGCTGACTCTGAAAACCAGCAGGGCTCACATCTGGGGGAGCCCAGGAGCTGTAGGAAAGGGAAGAGACTCCACTCTTAAAGGACTCTTGCAGAAGCTCACTCACTCCAAAGTCCATCACAAAGGCAGCAGCTTGAAAAGCACCTGGGCCATACAAAAAGGAGAGTCATCGGCTAATTTCAGGGTGTGCACCAGAGGGGCAGGGGTCCAGTGGAACTTTAGGGATGGAAGTGCTGGCAGACGTCGTTTGTTTTTAGTTTCTTTCCACGTAGGTGGCCTGGTGCTGGTGAGCACCATTTCTATCAGTTTCCATCAGCCTGACTAACACCACCTGCCCTGCCCCTGCTTTCTCCTAAGAACTCAAGAGGCCAGCCATACGCACCAGCACCCCCTCCCCACAGCAGTTTCAGCCAGGGCCTGTAGACATTTGGACCAGGGACCAGCTCGACCTACTAAGGCCATCTGCAGCAGTCACAGACAGGCCTGCCTGGGGACCAACCTCACCCACCAGAATACCTGCAATAACTGCTGTCTGCCCATCACAGGAGGGCACGTGTAGGGGATACCCCCGGGACACCTGGCTTTGTTGACCAGGGGAGACAGCCCCACTGGATCTATAGGACCCCTCCTACATAAGGCCACTCTTTCAAGGCTGGGCGACATAACTGATACACTTAAACAGAGTTAGGCAAAATGAAGGAACTACAGAATCTTTCAAAGAATATCTTTCAAACACGAGGATCTCTCAGAGAAACAACTAAATGAAGAGGAGATAAGAAACTTATCAGATAAAGAATTCAGAGTAACACTTGTAAAGATGTTCATCAGACTCAGTAGAAAACTGGGTGAATTTGATGAGAGAATCACCAAAAGCCTAGGCGAGTTGCAAGCCTCCTTCAGCAAAGGGCTAGAAACCATAAAAAGGAAAGATTTAAAACTTTTGAATTCATTTACTAAAACAAAAAATACACTCATGGAAACCAGCAGGAGGTTAGAGGAGGCAAGAAAACAGACTGGTGATGTGGGTGACGAGGGTAGTAAAAGTCTCTCAATCAGAAGAGCAAAAAGGAAAGAGAACAAAACAGAAACAAGAAAAGGGCCCATGAGGAGTCCCAACTTCTCCGGCAGGGGAAGGAGCAGCCATGGCCAAGCAGACCAGCTTCCAGAGTCCTCTCCCCACTCCCAGCACGTGCCCACCCTGCTGCCAGGGTGCCCCCGAGGACGGTCAGCTCCTCATCGGGGGTGGAGAAGGAGGAGCCCAAGAGGAGGCCTGGGAGGCTGTCAACTAAACCTACTCCTGCCAAGTGAAAGTGAAAGTGAAGTCGCTCCGTCGTGTCCGACTCTTAGCGACCCCATGGACTGGAGCCTACCAGGATCTTCCGTCCAGGGGATTTTCCAGGCAAAAGTACTGGGGTGGGGTGCCATTGCCTTCCCCGCCAAAGGAGTGCCTTCCACTCCTGCCAAAGTGGAAGCAAAGCCAAAGAAGGCAACAGGAAAGGATGAATCTTCACCTAGAAAAGTGCAGGCAAAAGGGGAAAGGGGAGCAAAGGGAAAACAGGTGGAAACGGGCACCCAAGAGACTAAAGATTTACCTGCATCAAATGGAGAGGCTGAAAACAAGGAGAGCCCAGCCTCTAATGGAGCAGGAAAGAAAGAAGTTAGGTGTGATTAAGATCACACAACCGAGCCTATCCGTGGTTCCTGTCTACCTTCTTGTACAATACAAAGGAATATTTTTATCAGTTATTTTGTAAATGCAAAGTTTTTTAGTAGGTCTAGTAGTATTTTTAAGAAGATAGAAATCCTACTTCATCCATTTTGAAGGTGCAAACGCTTTCTTTTTAAATTTGAGCATAGTTGATTTACTCTGTTGTGTTAGTTTCAGGGACACAGCAAAGTGAATTAGGTATACATATATCCACTCTTTTTTTAGATTTCTTTTCCTAAACCAGAGTATTGAGTGCAGTTCCCTATGCTATACAATGGGTCTTTTTAATCTATTTGATATATAGTATGTGTCTTTGTCAACCCTCCCTCCCCCACTCCCTGTAAGCATAAGGTTGTCTTCTCCATCTGTGACTCTATTTCTGTTTTGTAAGCTTACTTGTACCATATTTTAAGATTCCACATATAAGTGATATCACATGATATTTGTCTTTCTCTGTCTGACATCACTCAGTTTGACAATCTCTAGGTCCATTCATGTTGCTGCTATAAATACTTTTTATTTAAGAGTTGAAATTATTTCCTGGTTGGTTGAGTTTGGGTTTGTTTTTTTTTTTTTTGGTACAACCATAAAATACTAGTATATTGAATGTGGGAAATTTTGATTGTGTTTGGTGTCATCTTGATGTTCCATAGCTGGGTTAGCTTTTATATCCTATGATACAAAGCA
The DNA here is from genome assembly GCA_935064755.1 of Tragelaphus eurycerus. Lineage (NCBI taxonomy): Eukaryota > Metazoa > Chordata > Mammalia > Artiodactyla > Bovidae > Tragelaphus > Tragelaphus eurycerus. The sequence continues at coordinate 2,610,201 of CAKXYN010000058.1, read as the reverse complement.
TATTAAATGGCAGTTTTGAGTCAATAGTGCATTTAATGTCTTAAACTTTTTTTTTTTTTTTGACCATGACACACAGCATGAAGGATCTTAGTTCCCTGACCAAGGATCGAGCCCACGCCCCCTGCATTGGGAGTCTTAGCCACTGGACTGCCAGGAAAGTCTCATTGAACACTTTAAATTCCTTCTCTCCCCCTGTTGTTTTTGGGTAGAATTGTTTCCCAAAGCAAACCACTCCTTGATCTTGGCTCTCCGGTCAGAATTTTGTGCACTCTGTAACACCTTGGGTCATGGTAGTCCCAATTTTCCTAGTAACTTTGCTAATGTGCTGTGAACACACGAAAAACTTGAAAAACTTCAGTATGTATTTTATATGATACTAAGTTGTGAGTTAGTGGGACTTGTGATGTAACAACATATCCACATTTGACCCAATTACAAGCACTGAAATTGAAGCTGTGATCAAAAATCTCCCCCAAAAAACAAAAGCCCAGGACCAAATGACTTCATAGGAGAATTCTATCAAAGAATTAGAGAAGATCTAATGCCTATCCTTCTAAAGGAAGGAACACTTCAAACTCATTCTGAGGCCACCATCACCCTGATACCAAAACCAAAGACAACACAAAAAAAGAAAACTGCAGGCCAATATCACTGATGAATATAGATGCAAAAATCCTCAACAAAATTTTAGCAAACAGAATTCAGCAACACATTAAAAAGCTCATATACCATGATCAAGTTGGGTTTATGCCAGGAACACAGGGATTCTTCAATGTACACAAATGAATCAATGTGATATGCTATATTAACAAATTGAAAGATATAAACCACATGATAATCTCAATAGATGCAGGAAAAGCCTTTGACAAAATTTAGTACTCATTTATGATTAAAACTTTTCAAAAATGGGCATAGAAGGAACCTACCTCAACATAGTAAAGGCCATATATGATAAGCGTACAGCAAATATTATTCTTAATATGAAAAACTGAAAGCATTCCCCCTAAGATCAGAAACAAGACAAGGGTGTCCACTTTCACCACTATTATTCAACATAGTTCTGGATGTCTTGCTGCTGCTGCTGCTAAGTTGTTTCAGTCATGTCTGACTCTGTGTGACCCCATAGAGGGCAGCCTACCAGCTCCCCGGTCCCTGGGATTCTCTAGGCAAGAACACTGGAGTGGGTTGCCATTTCCTTCTCCAATGCATGATGGTGAAAAGTGAAAGTGAAGTTGCTCAGTCATGTCCAACTCTGTGTGACCCCATAGACAGCAGCCCACCAGGCTCCCCCGTCCCTGGGATTCTCCAGGCAAGAACACTGGAGTGGGTTGCCATTTCCTTTTCCAATGCATGACAGTGAAAAGTGAAAGTGAAGTTGCTCAGTCGTGTCCAACTCTTAGTGACCCCGTGAACTGCAGCCTACTAGGCTCCTCCGTTCATGGGAGTTTCCAGGCAAGAGTACTGGAGTGGGCTGCCATTGCCTTCTCCGTCTGGCTGTCTTAGCTACCACAATTAGAGAGGAAAAAGAAATAAAAGAAATCCAGATTGGATAAGAAGAAGTAAAGCTCTCAGTTTGCAGATGACATGATACTGTACATAGAAAACCTTAAAGATAGTATAGAAAATTACTAGAGCTAATCAGTGAATTTAGCAAAGTTGCAGGATACAAAATCAATACACACAAATCACTTCCATTTCTATATACTAACAATAAAAAATCAGAGAAATTAAGGAACCAATCCCATTCACCACTGCAACAAAAAGAATTAAATATCTAGGAATAAACTTGCCTAAGGAGATGAAAGAACTGTACACAGAAAATTATAAGACATTAATGAAAGAAATCAAAGACGACATAAACAGATGGAGAGATATTCCATGTTCCTGGGTAGGAGGAATTAATATTGTGAAAATGACTATACTACCAAACACAATCTACAGATTCAATGCAATCCCTATCAAATTGTCAATGGCATTTTTCACAGAACTGGAACAAAAAATTTCACAATTCATATGGAAACACAAAAGACCCCGAATAGCCAAAGCAGTCCTGAGAAATAGAATGGAGCTGAAGGAATTAACCCTCCTGACTTCGGGTTATACTACAAAGCTACAGTCATCAAGACAATATGGTACTGGCACAAAAACAGAAATATAGACCAATGGGACAAGATAGAAAGCCCAGAAACAAACCCATGCACCTATGGGCAACTTATTTTTGACAAAGGAGGCAAGAATATACAACGGAGCAAAGATAACATCATCAATAAATGGGGCTGGGAAAACTGGACACCTACATGTAAAAGAATGAAATTAGAACACTTCCTAACACCATACATAAAGATAAACTCAAAATGGATTAAAGACCTAAATGTAAGACCAGAAACTATAAAACTCTTAGAGGAATACATAGGCAGAACACTCAATGACATAAATCAAAGCAAGATCCTATAGGACCCACCTCCTAGAGTAATGAAAATAGAAACAAAAGTAAACAAGTGGGACCCGATTAAGTTTAAAAGCTTTTGCACAGCAAAGGAAACTATAAGCAAGGTGAAAGGACAACCCTCAGAATGGGAGAAATAAAGAAAGTGAAGTTGCTCATTCGCTCCCGACTCTTTGCGACCCCATGGACAGTAGTCTGCACCAAGCTCCTCCGTCCATGGGATTTTCTAAGCAAGAGTACTGGAGTGGGTTGCTGTTTCCTTCTCCAGGGAATCTTCCCAACCCAGGGATTGAACCCGGGTCTCCCACATTGTAGACAGATGCTTTACCATTTGAGCCACCAGGGAAGTCATACAAATGCAACAATTGACAAAGGATTAATTTCCAAAATATACAAGCAGATCATACAACTGAATGCCAGAAAAACACACAACCCAATCAAAGAGTGGCAAAAAGACCTAAACAGACATTTCTCCAAAGAAGACATACAGATGGCTAACAAACACATTAAAAGGATGCTCAACATTGTTCATTATTAGAGAAACGCAAATCAAAACCACAATGAGATGTCACCTCACACTGGTCAGAATGGCCATCAACAAAGAATCCACACACAACAAATGCTGGAGAGGGTGTGGAGAAAAGGGAATGCTCTTGCAATCCCACTCCTAGGCATATACCCTGAGGAAACCACAATTGAAAAAGACATGTGTATTCCACTGTTCATTGCAGCACTATTTACAATAGCTAGAACAATGGAGGCAACTTAGATGTCCATCAACAGATGAATGGATAAAGTTGTGGTGCATATACACAATGGAATATTACTCAGCCATAAAAAGGAACACATTTGAGTCAGTTCTGATGAGGTGGATGAACCTAGAACCTATTATACAGAGTGAAGTGAGTCAGAAAGAGAAAGATAAATACCGTATTCTAACACACATATATGGAATCTAGAAAAATGGTACTGAAGAATTTATTTACAGGGAGGCAATGGAGAAACAGACATAGAGAACAGACTTATGGAGATGGGGAGAGGGGAGGAGAGGGTGAGATGTATGGAAAGAGTAACATGGAAACATATTACCATATGTAAAATAGATAGCCAACCGGAATTTGCTGTATGGCTCGGGGATTCTGTATCAACCTAGAGGGATGCGATGGGGAGAGAGATAGGAGGAAGGTTCAAAACGGAGGGGATATATGTATACCTATGGCTGATAAGAATCGGACATGACTGAGCGACTTCTCTTTCACTTTTATGCATTGGAGAAGGAAATGGCAACCCACTCCAGCGTTCTTGCCTAGAGAATCCCAGGGACGAGGGAGCCTGGTGGGCTGCCATCTACGGGGTCGCACAGAGTCGGACATGACTGAAGCAACTTAGCAGCAGCAGCATGGCTGATTCATGTTGAGGTTTGACAGAAAACAACAAAATTCTATAAAGCAATTTTCCTTCAATAAAAAAATAAACTAAAAAAAATTTTCCTCCTACGTTTTTTGAGTGTTATAGCTTTTTGTTTGTTTGTTTGTTCACTGCACTGGTCTTCAATGCTGTGCCCAGGCTTTCTTTAGTTGCGCTGAGCAGGGGCTACTCTCTAGTTGCAGTTTGTTGCGGAACACAGGCTCTAGGCAGGCAGACTCAGTAGTTGAGGCTTGTGTACTCTAGAGGACAGGCTCAGGAGTGGAGTGCAGGCTTAGATGCTCCACAGCATGTGGGATCTTCCCAGACCAAGGGTCAAACCCATGACCTCTGCATGGCAGGTGGATTCTTAATGACTGGACCACCAGGGAGGTCTCTACTTGTGTACTGTTCGTGCTAATGATATGTTGGGGTGGTCAGAACTGGGTTTTCCATGGCTTCAAGCACCAGGCTGAAGGGCTTGCACTGGGAAGCAAGGGCAAACCAGAGAATCTTAGCAGACTTGGGTGGATGACTAGGAATTGAAGGCTGGGACAGGTTATATAGTTAAAGCTATGGTTTTTCCAGTAGCCATATATGGATGTAAGAGTTGGACCATAAAGAAGGCTGAGTGCCGAAGAATCGATGCCTTCGAACTGTAGTGCTGGAGGACTCTTGAGTGTCCCATGGACTATAAGGCGATCAAACCAGTCAATCCTAAAGGAAATCAACCCTGAATATTCATTGGAAGGACAAAAGCTGAAGTGTCAATGCTTTGGGCCACCTAATTCGAAGAACTGACTCACTGGAAAAGACCCTGATGTTGGGAAAGATTGAAGGCAGGAGGAGAAGGGGACGACAGGCGATGAGATGGTTGGGTGACATCACTGACTCAATGGAAATGAGTTTGAGCAAACTCTGGGAGATGGTGAAGGACAGGGAAACCTGGTGGGCTACAGTCCATAGGGTCGCAAAGAGTCGGCCACAACTGAGCAACTCAGCAACAGACACTGCCCAAAGACCCGTCCTCTGAGAATCTCTCTGGTGTGCAATTTTCTGAGAAGACAGCTGCTCATCAGACTGTCCTGCAAACATCTTAATCCCCGCGTAGCTCACTCATCCCTCCCTGGGGAGTTACTTGGAGGCAGATCTTGACTGGCTCCATCGCAGGACCCCTCCGCGCCTCGCACAAGGGGACCCTTTGCGCACCCAAAAGGGAACGCGGTCTGCAGAACGTTGCTGCAGTTCAGGCTGTGGCCACGCAGGGGCAGTAGTGTCAAGGTCAAAAGTCTGAGAAAGGCGCCCGGCTTTCTGGCGGCTGCACGCGATCAAGTGAGCTTCCGAGGTCAAGACTTCGGGCTTTTTGTAAATGAGTTTGGGGGAAACCACCACGATCCGGTTTTTTCCCACCTGCCATACCCACCAAGTAGCTGTGTCTCGCAGCCCAGCAGCTAATGGAAGTTACCCAAAACCTATTAGTTTCACCTCTGCTCCGAATTCTCCTTGGCGCCCACCTCACTGGGGCGCCTGCAGCCCCAAAACCCCACCACACCGCATCTTTGTTTCCTCCCACTTTTCCCCTTGCTCCATCTGCTCCAGCCACACTGGCTTTTGGGTTCCTCAAATCAAACTCATAACAATGTTTGATTTGGGGCAGCTTTGATGCCTAGAAAAACTCATCTTTGTGGTCACTTTGTAAACATATAATTTAAATCATACCTGTAGAAACAAGAGTTTCCTTTAAGTGTTCGGTTCCAAGGATAGATATCATGTTACTATACATCTGTCAAAGAGGACTATCATTTTCAAAGAGGTCAGTGAGTGCATCTTTGAGTCCATTCAGAAATGCAGTGAATTGAAATCTCTTAAATATTGTAGATAACATTTATACAAAGTAGTATATTTTGATTCTTTCATCTTAAATGCCTCCACCAAGCAAATGCGTCTGAAATCCTTAGCAGCTGTTACAAATCTAAAAATTAAACATATACAGGGGTTTAAAATGTTCTTTTAAACATTCTGATAATTCTTCTAGAGTCAGATTATCATATCACTTTTTTAATGTTTGTTTATTTATTGTTGGCTGTGCTGGGTCTTCGATGCTGCATGGGCTTTTCTCTAGGTGCTTCAAGCAGGGGCTACTCTTTCTTTGCCATGTGCTGGCTTCTCATTGCGGTGGCTTCTCTTGTTTTGGAGCATGGGCTCTAGGGCACGAGGGCTGCAGTAGCTGCAGCACGTGGGCTCAGTGCTTGCAGCTCCTGGGCTCTAGAGCACAGGCTCAACAGTTCTGTGGCACACAGGTTTAGTTGGCATGTGGGATCTTCCCGGATCAGGGATCCAACTTGTGTCTCCTGCATTGGCAAGTGAACTCTTTACTGACCCACCAGGAAAGCCCTCATACCACTTTGTTATCACAACGCTCCTCTCCCTCTAATCATTCACAAGTGCATAGAGCCCCCACCTGCTGATTTCCTGTGGTGGTGGGTCAGAACTGGGCTTCCTTGGTGGCTCACACGGTAAAGAATCTGCCTGTAATGCAGGAGACCTGGGTTCGAAACTTGGATTGGGAAAATCAGTCGGAGAAGGACATAGCAACCCACTCCAGTATTCTTGCCCTAGAGAATTCCATGGACAGAAGAGCCCGGCAGGCAGTCCATGGGGTCGCAAAGATTTAGCTCAAAACCTCCCTTTCCTTGGGCTTCCTTGGTGGCTCAGACAGTAAAGAATCTTCCCACATTACAGGAGACCAGGGTTCCATCCCTGGGTTGGGAAGATCTCCTGTAGAAGGGAATGGCAACCCACTTCAATATTATTGCCTTGAGAATTCCATGGACAGAGGTGGGCTACAGCCCATGGGGCCTCAAAGAATCTGAAGGGACTTAGAATCCACACGGTCCCTTTCCTTCCACCTGCCTTCCACACCAGGGTAAATTCGATGCCTAGGTTCCTCTGTTGGCCATCTTTGAAATTTTCTTGCAATATACTTACCTCTTTATTTCTTTTTCCACCAACTGTAATTGCTTTCGCTGTTCCAACTGGATAATATCATAAGTGTTTTTCAAGGCACTTCTTACGTGCCAGGCACTCCACAGTATCTCTATACAAATCCACCCATTCAGTACCTGCAACAACCACAATCAAATCTCAGACAAGTACCCTTACTCTCCCCATTTTGAAGAGGAGAAACTGGGGCCCAGAAAGGTTAAGACACTCTCTCCAGGTCACAGAGCTTTGCAAGCAGCAGAACCTGAGCTGCCTCCATTTACTTTTATTTTTTGTTTTGAATCTCATGGGAGATGAGTAAGTTATTTCCCCTGTGGTTGTACCTGAGGTTTATCAGAACTCACCCAGTGTACACTTCAGACTTGTACATACCATTGTATGCAAATTTCACATCAAAGAGAAGAACTGTAAGCCAATATCGAGCTTGAGTTAATGGTATAAGCACTGAAACCATGGCGGGGAAGTGTGCAGAAGTCTCCAACATATTAAAAAGTAAGATGGATGAGTGAGCAGATGGTGAGATAGATATTAAAGTGTGCTGAGTAACTTCAGTCGTGTCTGACTCTTTGCGACCCCATGGACTATAGCCCACCAGGCTCCTCTGTCCATGGAATTTCCCAGGCAAGAACACTAGAGTGGGTTGCCATTTCCTCCTCCATGGGGATCTTCCCGACCCAGGGATCAAACCCATGTCTCTTACATCTCCTGCATTGGCAGCCAGGCTCTTTACCGCCAGTGCCACCTGGGAAGCTCCCAGATATTACAGCTGCTGCTGCTGCTGCTGCTAAGTCACTTCAGTCGTGTCCAACTCCGTGCGACCCCATAGACAGCAGCCCACCAGGCTCCCCCATCCCTGGGATTCTCAAGGCAAGAACACTGGAGTGGGTTGCCATTTCCTTCTCCAATGCATGAAAGTGAAGAGTGAAAGTGAAGTCGCTCAGTCGTGTCCGACTCTTAGCGACCCCCTGGACTCCAGCCTACCAGGCTCCTGTGTCCATGGGATTTTTCAGGCAAGAGTACTGGAGTGGGGTGCCATTGCCTTCTCTGGATATTACAGCAAATATATTCAAATGTTAATTGCAGTTTCTAGGAGCAGGTGTGCGGGTGTTTGCTGGACAATTCTTTCAACTTTGCTGTGTGTTTGAAATATTTCAGAATATGATGCTGGGACCTCTGTCCTGCGTTCCCCACAGGAGAACCTGTCTTCTCCCACCCAGACAAGCAAAAAGACACTCACACCCAATGTATCCACACTTGGGTTTGTCCAGTTCCCCCAGAATGGTTCCTCTCCCTAAGTTTCTTCCTTGGCACTGAGTTCCCAAAAGCTAGGGGTTGTCAGAGATTCCCCCATCTCACCACTGGGATCCGAGATCTCCCTTAGGGTGACCAACTGTACTTCTGGCTTACCCAAGACTGAGGGAGTTCCAGGGATGTAGGACTTCCTGTGTTAAATCAGAAAAGCCTCTGGCAAATGGGCATGAGTTGGGCCCCTAACCTCCCATTGCTGCCTCTTAAACATGGTAGGTTTATACAAACTGCCACTGCCCTGTGCGCTTAGTCGCTTCAGTTGTGTCTGACTTTGCAACTCTATGGACTAGAGCCCACCAGGCTCCTCTGTCCGTGGGATTCTCCAGGCAAGAATACTGGAGTGGGTTGCCGTGCCCTCCACCAGGGGATTTTCCAGATCCAGGGATCGAACCCGGGTCTCGTGTCTCCTGCTCTGGCAAGCGGGTTCTTTACCGCTAGGGCCACCTGGAAGCCGCTGCCGTAGTCAATAATACACACAATAGTGATGATGATAATGATAAACAGTGGCAGCTAGCTTATCGCAAGAGCTGGCTGTGCACAAGTCCCTCTTCTGCACGTTCTGTGTGGCAGGACTTGCGATGCACATGACACTCGGTGTTGAATATCACCTGTGTGAAAGATGAAAAAGCCAGGCTCAGAGAGGTAAAGCCCCAGCCCACCACCACACCGCTGACTAACCACGGGGGAGCTGGAGTCTGAACGCAGGCAGACGGCTCAGCCACCTCCAAACAGCTATCCTGGAGAGCCGACTCGAACATACCAGCTGCCTGAGGTTGGGGGTGAGGGTCCCCCTCACTGTAGACTCACCTTCCGTCAACAGTTGTCTGTGTTTTCATCAGAATGGTTATTTAGGTAAATGCTGTTTTCCTGTATAAACAAAATCTTTATTAGCTTATCATTTTTAAAGATGAATTCAATAAAGAAATTAATAAGGTAGAAGTTAATAATTCCGCAAGGCACCCATCTCCAGAAGATTCCGCTCTTAAACTGGTTCCTGTGGGCACCAGAAGTATTTCTTCTTGGTGAGCAGCAACCAAGCACTTGTAGTTTTCTATCAAGATACAGTGTGACAGGGACTCCCCTGGTGGTCCCGTGGCTAAGAGTCCACACTCCCAATACAGGGGGCCTGGGTTCAATCCCTGGTCAGGGAACTAGATCCTACATGCTGCAACTAAGACCTGGCCCAGTGAAATTACTAAAGAAAAAAGCATATATAAAGGTGTGAACGTGTTAGTCACTCAGTCAGGTCCAACTCTTCGTGACCCCATGGACTGAAGCCACCAGGCTCCCCTGTACACGGAATTCTCCAGGCAAGAATACTGGAGTGAGTTGGCATTTCCTTCTCCAGGTGATCTTCCCAAGCCAGGGATCGAACACAGCTTTCCCGCACTGCAGGCTGACTCTACCCACGGAGCCACCAGGGAAGCCCTTATTAAAGGTATAGCATGATAAATAATAGATAGGTAGATAGATAGATGGGCTTCCTGGTGGCTCAGTGGTGAAGAATCTGCCTGCCATGCAGGAGACATTTCTGGTCTGGGAAGATCCCCAGGAGAAGGAAATGGCAACCCAATCCAGTATGCCTGTCTGAGAATCCCACAGACAGAGAAACCTGGCAGGCTACAGTCCATGGGATCGCAAAACAGTCAAACACAACGGAGTGACTGAGAATGCACACATTCACATATAAAACTCTCGACATCCCATGGACTGTAGACCTCCAGATTCCTCTGTCCATGGGGTTTCCCAGGCAAGAATACTGGAGTGGGTTGCCATTTCCTTCTCCAGAAATAGATAGCAGTAGTTAAATGGATACAGATAGATATAAACAGATACAGAGAAACATGATACAGATGTGTCTGTGACTTGCTTTTTCCTAGATTGATCTTATAAAAACAGCTTGGACCATATCCTCCAAACCTATTGCCTTCCAAATCAAGTCCACACTCCATGGCTCCAGATCCTTGTCCCTGGGACCCTTTTAGCCCTTGATCCCCACCTCCTGAAACCTCCCACCTCAGGCTCTCCTCATCACACATATCAGTCTGGTGCACACCTCCCTCCACTGACTGTTCTTGTTAGAAGTAATATTAACCCCATTCTCCCTTCTCCCCCATCAGGTGTAGATTTCTTGTCCACCCAGATCTGCTTTCGAGGGAATTCCTGGACTGGGGGTGGGAGGATACTTGACAGACCAGAGACTTGGGAGTAGGCGATGGGGGTGTATGTTGAGTCCAGATGTCCGGGAGACTTGAGGAAGTGGTATGGCATTGAAGTCAGGTACTCAAGGACAAGGAGGTGGGCAGAGAGTGGGCCCAAGGCAGGCGCAGCAAGTGCAAAGGCCCTGGGGTAGGAATTTCTTGTTGCTGTTTGGTCACTAAGTCATGTCCAACTCTTTGCAGCTCCACTAACTGCAGCACACCAGGCTTTCCTGGCCTTCACTATCTCCCAGAATTTGCTCAGATTCATGTCCATTGAGTTAGTGATGCCATCCAACCATCTCATCCTCTGTCGTCCCCTTCTCCTCCTGCCTTCAATCTTTCCCAGCATCGGGGTCTTTCCAGTGACTCAGCTCTTCACGTCAGGTGGCCAAAGGATTGGAGTTTCAAGTTCAGCATCAGTCCTTCCAATGAATATTCAGGGTTGATTTCCTTTAGGATCAAATCCACAGGACTCTCAGGAGTCTTCTCCAATACACTGTCTTTGGTGTGACTTGTGCCCTGTGGCCCAGACAGGAAGGAGATGCAAACAGTGACGTATTTCCAGGAGTCCTGCATTATGAAAAACGGCAACAACATTTGGGAATTCCCTGGTGGTCCAGTTGCTTAAGACTCCACACCAGGAGTGCGAGTTTGATCCTTGGTCAGGGAACTAAGATCCCACATGCTGTGCACCTTGGCCGAAATAAAAAATGTTGAGATGAAGCAAGCTGTAAAGGGATGGCTGTGCTGTGCTGTGTCACTCAGTCATGTCTAACTCTTTGCCACCCCATGAACTGCAGCCCTCCAGGTTCCTCTGTCCATGGAGACTCTCCAGGCAAGAGTACAGGGGGGGTTGCCATGCCCTCCTCTAGGGGATCTTCCCAATCCAGGGATCAAACCCAGGTCTTCTGCATTGCAGGGAGATTCTTTACCATTTGAGCCACCAGGGAAGCCCTGGTAGTTAGTGGGGTGGGTTAGTGGTAGGTGACACCAGGAAGGTTTGGGCAGACTGCACATTCAGACTGGAGATAAAAACATGTTGTGCAAGGGTGTCCCCTTCTTCCACCTTTCCACTGATAATTCCTGAGCAGTTGCCATGTGGGCCCCAGATTCTAGATGCCAGAGAAATAGCAGCAAACACGACCGACTGAGACAGTTCTTATCGTCTCAGACCTCACTGGTCTGGGGAGACAGACTGAAAACAAGATAAGCAGAATGTGGTTCAACAGGCAGTGATAAGGGCTACGGATAAAACTACAGCAGGATAAGAGGGATTCGGGATGGCGGTGGGAGGGGTGCTTTTCAGATGAGTTAAAGGAACTTCAATACAGTAGAGAGGCAGCCACGGGGGTAGCTGGAGAAGGAAGGATCTTCTACGAAAATGGAACAGCAAGTGCCAAGGCCCTGAGGTCAGAGCGAGGGCTCCTGTTCCAGGAAGGGAGGGTGAGAAAGCCAGAAGAGTGGTCAGAGCTGCGGCAGAGCAGGCAGGGGAGGGCAGGGAGGAACTCAGCCATGGGATTGACGTTGCTGTTGGGAAGCAAGGCAGGAGTGGAGGGGGAAGGAGACTCAGGGCCAAACCCTGATCCACCTCCACAGACAATCAGAACCAGGTCTGGGTTCCCTGGAGTGAACAGAGAGGAGTTTGCTCAGAACCCCAGAGGTGATCTGAAAGACCTAACTGAGGAGTCGCAAGTTTCTTTACACACTCCACACAAAGCCTGACTTATTTTCACGCACATGTGCTTTTGTGCTTTTTTTATTTAAAAAGGTACAGAAAAATGTTTAGGTGCATGTTAACTTTTAAGAAACAAATGTTATTTTAAAACCTTTAAAAAACAAAAACATTAAAAGATACAGAAAATGTTAACATTTGACAAGGTCAAAAAATGGGTATCAATAGAACTTCCCTGGTGGTCCAGGGAAGGGCTCCGAGCTTCCACTGCAGGGGGCACGGGTTCGATCCCTGGTCCAGGAACTAAGATCCCCACATGTCACACAGCAAAGCCCTTCAAAAAATGCTATCAATTGCATCCCATTCTTCAGAATAAAGATGTAGGCAGACAAAATTAATAATAAAAAATAATTACTGAATAGTGACTCTCTAGGCAGACAGGGGTCGCTAAAAGTCGGACACGACTGAGCGACTTCACTTTCACTTTTCACTTTCCTGCATTGGAGAAGGAAATGGTAACCCACTCCAGTGTTCTTGCCTGGAGAATCCCAGGGACAGGGGAGCCTGGTGGGCTGCCGTCTATGGGGTCGCACAGAGTCGGACACAACTGGTGTGATTTAGCAGTAGCAGTAGGCAGAAACGGGTAATCATTTCCCTTGTGCTTTTCAGTATTTCCTGACGTTTCTACAAAAACCACGTAATACGATAGGATAACAAATATTATAGTTTTGTGTGATCTCAAAAAATACAGAAAGAATAGAAGATAATCCTTCCAACAACCCAGACCTGCTACATGAAGAAGCAAATTTAACAATGGATTCTAATTGCTTCCGATCATTTTGTTTTCCTTTTTCATGAAAGGAAACAGTAGAGATAAATGTGAAGCCCCTTTTCTAGACACCCCTGAGCCCCAATTCCATTCCCTTCCCTGTCTCCCCAGAAAAACAACGACTTCCCTGAATCTGGAGTGAGGTCTTTGTTTTCTGTTTACATTCAGACTACAGATGTGTTAGGAGGAAGTCTGCATTTATTCTACTGGCAAAATAACTAAGCACTTTTCAAGCAAAAATCCATACAATACAGAAAGTATGGGTTTCCCAGGTGGCGCAGTGGTAAGGAATCCGGCTGCTAGTGCAGGAGAAGCAGGAGACATGGGTTCGATCCCTGGGTTGGGAAGATTCCCTGGAATAAGAAATGGCAACCCATTCCAGTATTCTTGCTCGGGAAATCCCATGGGCAGAGGAGCCTGGCAGGCTACAGTCCCCGGTGTCCCAAAGAGTTGGACATGCCTGAGTGACTGAGCACAGCCCACAGCACAGAAAGTATAAAATGGAAAGAGAACGCCCCACCCCACGCCCAAAGAATGGAAAGTAATTAACAGCTAGAATATAAATTTCACCAGCACTTGGGGCCCAGCAGAGCAAGTTTTTCTTGATCTGTCTTATTCCCCCCTGCTGTGTCTATGGGGGTGGGGGGGGAGTGGGTACACCTGCTGGGCATTCAGCGGGTGTTCAATGCACGTTGAATCAATGTTTAAGTTTCTTGGATCGTGCCTATTTTCAAAGTCAACTTTTTTATGTTGGCATAACTTTAGATTTACAGGAAAATTGCAAAAAAAAAAATTTAAAAACAGTGCAAAGAGTTGCAGCATACGTCTCACTGTTGCCTCAATGACTAGCATCCAGTACATGTCACACCTGTAACCACTCCAGGATTGTTTGTTGTGTTACTATTCACAAAACTCTGAATGTCACCAGATTTTCCGTGAGTGCCCCTTCTCTGGTCCAAGATCCCCATGCTCAGTTTGTCCTCCCGTTTCTTGGGGCTCCTCCAGTCTGTGGTACATGTTAGTCACTCAGTCGTGTCCGACTCTTAGGAACCCCATGGACTATAATCTGCCAGGCTCCTCCGTCCAAGGAATTCTCCAGGCAAAAATACTGGAGGGAGTAGCCATTCTCTTCTCCAGGGGATCTTCCTGACCCAGGATCCAACCCAGGTTTTCTGCACTGCAGGCAAATTCGTTACTGTCTGAGCCACGGGGGAAGCCCACAGTCCCTCAAAGTTTGCTTCTTCATGACTGGGCCATTTTAAAACCTGCAGAGTTCTAGGCAGGTTTTCTGTACAGTGGGTTTACAAGAATCCACTTGCCAATGCAGGTGAGGAAAGAGACTTGGGTTCCCCCTCCATCAAGAAGATCCTCTGGAGAAGGGAATGACTACCCACTCCAGTCTTCTTGCCTGATAAATTTCCTGGACAGAGGAGCCTGCACGCTGTAGCCCCTAAGGTTGCAAAGAGTGGGACTTACTGACAGAACAACCACCACCAGCTTCAAAAGGAGGCGGGAAGGGTCCTGTCCTAGCTCCTGGAGAGTTTCAACATAAATTATTTGCACCTCTAAGGAAGGTTGAACTCTCTGCCCTCACACACAATTTAAAGACCAGGAAACTGAGGTTGAAGACGACAGACTTCCTCCCTCGAAGGTGGCCGCAGTCCAGGACTGACGCCCCACCCAGCGCTGCGATAGGGGGGCCCTGGGCACCCCAAGTGTGTAGGTCCCAAGGATGGAGATTCTGCCTGCGTGGGGTGGGGGGCAGGGAAGGAAACGGGACCCCGAGTCACTCTCCCGAGCTGCAGTGCAGCTCGGCCGGGTTTCGGCCGTCCTCCGGGGTGCAGTGCGCCACCCCCAGTTACAGAAGCGCTACCTGCGCCCCGGAGGCGTGGTGACGCGGGGTGACCCAGCAGGATCCCCGGGTGCGGCCGGCAGGTCCAGGAGGTCCAGGCTCCAGCGCTTCCGGCCGCCGGGGATCACCTGGGCCGCCCCCGGCCGCCGCGTCCTTTAAGCCCGGGCAGCCCCGACGGCGAGCGCCCAGCATTCCCGCAGCTCGGCTCGCTCAGCCGCGCCTGGCTTTGACCCCGGGCCCCGCCGAATGCAGGTGAGACCGCCCAGCGGGTGTAGACCCGAGGCCTCCACCCGAGGGAGTGGTCTCCGCCTAACCTCGTGACCCACTTCCTGTTTATCTAGGCTATGGGGTCGGGAGTGGGGGCGGGTGGCAAACAGTCAGCCTGTGTCCTCAAGCCTGGGGATGGGGGCCCCCATCCACCGTCGCAAGGGGCTGTAGCGAGCCATCGTGAGTGCTTATGGGTCCATGGGGCCCGGGAGAAGGGAGGCAGGGAGGGGAGGGGCAGGTCAGACAGGCCTCAAGAGCAGCTGCCGAGGGTGTGAGGGTCAAAAGCCTGTGGTCACACGGCTGGTCACCAGCTCCCTCCTGCCTGGGTTCCTCCTGCAGGAAGGGGGGCCGGGAGGTGGAGGGGAAGATGCGGCCAGGACTTCCTGGAAATGGAGGCCCCTACTGTTTAGGGGAGGGAGGGTGACCCTGGGATTGGGGCTCACATTGGATGTTTCACACACACCTCACACACCAGACCCACAACTCAGCCGAGACACACAACCCACACATACAGCTGGACTGGGGCGCAAGGCAGGGACACACCGGTCCTCATCCCCCACACTCAGTTCCACTTGAGGACTCAGGCATGCCTCCCTGACACACCACACAGGGCCCTGCTGGCGGCTCAGTGTCCACTGCCATGGGGACGTAGGACAAGCACACAGCAGGCATGTGACCAAGGTAGGCACGCTTGGCTACACACAGATAACAGTGCAGACACACCCAGACATGGGCAGACAAACACATCCACTGAGGACGCAGACGCAGGGTGGGTGACTGGCTGGGAGGGGTGCACCGATAAAC
The DNA here is from genome assembly GCA_935064755.1 of Tragelaphus eurycerus. Taxonomy (NCBI): domain Eukaryota; kingdom Metazoa; phylum Chordata; class Mammalia; order Artiodactyla; family Bovidae; genus Tragelaphus; species Tragelaphus eurycerus. The sequence goes on along the minus strand of CAKXYN010000058.1, from coordinate 2,594,415 downwards.
CTCAGGGGCCCATGACACAAATGCGCTCCCCTGGACAAACGCGGGGCCTGTGCGTGCAGCCGAGGCTGCCCTGGAGTGCCAGACCCAACCTCGAATCCCGAGGCCAGAACTGGGGAACTAACTCCCAGGCTCACATGACCCGAGGGGAGGGCTCCTGGAACCGAGGGGAGGGCTCCTGGAGAAACTGCCTCATCCTCTCTAATGATCCATTTCCGCCCCCCAGGAAATAAAGGCTTGGTGCCCAGCCGCTCTGCCCTGGAGCTCACCTGCCGCTTTGAGCCCCTAGGCAACTGGCTTGTGCCTCCTCCAGGGTGAGTGCTGGGTCCCTGCACACCCAGCCAGCTGGATTCTGCTTGCCCGCCCACTGACCCTCCCAGCCAGCTCTTGCCCTGAAGCCCTGGGAACTCGGGCACCAAGCCAGCCCTGCGGGGAGCCCGTCTCTTCCCCTCCCAGAACAGGGCAAGTGGGGGGTCTCAGGGTGGCCTGCTGCCCAAGCCCCACACGCCTGTCTCTCCCCTCCCAGATGGACATGTGGACGGTGCTGCTCATCCTGCAAGCCTCGCTGGTGCTCCCCTGGGCTGCTGCCGCCACCACCCCCGCCCCCATGCTGCGCTTCGTCGCCGTGGGTGACTGGGGAGGGGTCCCCAACGCCCCATTCTACACAGCCCGGGAAATGGCCAATGCCAAAGAGATTGCCAGGACAGTGCAGATCCTGGGCGCAGACTTCGTTCTGTCCCTGGGAGACAATTTCTACTTTAGCGGCGTGCAGGATGTCAACGACAAGAGGTTTCAGGTGTGTGCCCCTGGAGTGGTGGGGGTGGGGGAGGGCGATGCATGGAGAAGCCTCTAGACCTTTTACTAGAGAGGGCAGATCGACACTGATGGTGGTACACACCGAGCTCGCACAGCTTCTCCCTTGTTCCTGGCCCCCAGGTTGGTGGGAGCAGCCAGAGGCTGCTTGAACCTGGGGTGGGTCCTGCCCTTCTGTCTGCTGCAGGAGACCTTCGAGGATGTGTTCTCTGCCTCGCCGCTCCGCTCCGTGCCCTGGTACGTGCTGGCTGGCAACCATGACCATCTGGGGAACGTCTCAGCCCAGATCGCCTACTCGAGGGTCTCCAAGCGCTGGTGAGCCTGCCCCCTCCTGCCTCTCCTTCCCACCCCGCACCAGCCTCCTCCCTCAGCGGGGCAAAGAGGCCGACTGGCCAGAGCTGAGCCCGGGGCGTCTCTGCCATACCATCCGCAGGAAGTTCCCCAGCCCTTACTACCGCCTGCGCTTCAAGATCCCCCGGTCCAACGTGTCCGTGGCCATCTTCATGCTGGACACCGTGACCCTGTGTGGCAACTCCGACGACTTTGCCAGCCAGCAGCCCGAGAGGCCCCGCAACTTGGCGATGGCCCGCACGCAGCTGGCCTGGCTCAAGAAGCAGCTGGCGGCGGCCAAGGAGGACTACGTGCTGGTGGCCGGCCACTACCCTGTGTGGTCTATCGCCGAGCACGGGCCCACCCACTGCCTGGTCAAGCAGCTGCTGCCACTGCTGACCGTGCACAAGGTCACTGCCTACCTGTGCGGCCATGACCACAACCTGCAGGTGAGAGTCCCGAGGGTGGCCTGGGATCCTGGCAGGGGAGGATGTCCCCAGCCTGGCCAGCATGCCACATGGGGTGGCATTGGGGCCCCTCCTGTTTGTGTGTGTGTGCTCAGTCGTATCCGACTCTTTACAACTCCGTGGACTGTAGCCTGCAAGGCTCCTCTGTCCATGGGATTCTCTGGGCAAGAATGCTGGAGTGGGTTGCCATGCCCTCCTCCAGGGGATCTTCCCGACCCAGGGGTCAAACCTCATCTCCTGTGTCTCCTGCGTTGGCAGGCAGCTTCTTTACCACTGAGCCACCTGGGAGTTCCCCTCCTGTTTGGGGGACTCTCAATTATCACTATCCCTCAAACTCTATGCTTGCTAACCAGAAAACAGCCTGAAGTTCCCTGAAAGCCCTCCCAGGGGTCCTTGTTGCTAGTTGCTTACCCAGATCAATATGCTCCCAGAGGTGAAGAAACTGGAGTCTTGGCAGGGGTGGCAAGGGGTGGGGGGCCGGGATTATGTTCCTTGCTCATGGTAACTCTGTGGTGAAGCACAGACCTGACCCTGTACCCAAGACAGGTGGGCACCAAGTCCACAATCCACCTAACCGAGGGGCTGGGGGCTCCACTGACCCTGTGTCCTCTGTCCACAGTACCTTCAGGATGAGAATGGCTTGGGCTTCGTGTTGAGCGGGGCCGGGAACTTCATGGACCCCTCGAAGAAACACATGCGCAAGGTCCCCAATGGCTACCTGCGCTTCCACTACGGGGCCGAGAACTCACTGGGTGGCTTCGCCTACATAGAGATCAGCCCCAAGGAGATGAGCGTCACTTACATTGAAGCCTCGGGCAAGTCCCTCTTCAAGACCAGGTTGCCGAGGCCAGCCAGGTCCGAGCATCAGCACCGCCGCAGGCTCCACGCTGGGGCCTGAGTGAGAAGGTGCCTCCCTGCCAGTGGGTGGGTGAGTCCCACTGGGACACACACACACCCCCACCCTACTCCCCCTGCCCATGGGCAGGCTTTCTCAGGAGCCCGTGGTGTGATGGCAGAGCAGGAAAAAGAAGGGCAGATGAGGAACTTGTGACATAGATGCCCGTGCCTGAAAGAAACATGGACACATGTACGGGCCAGAGTGCCAGGCCCTGTGACCGGGCTCGCCCAGCCTGAGTTCCAGGCACTGAGGGGCAAGGAGGGAGGGAGGCAGAGCTCTCCCCTGGATCAGGCATCCTTCTGTCACTGCTGAATAGACAATAAAAGAAAAACTTGCAAAGGCTGAACGTGTGTGTTGTGAGCATCTCTTTCCTTACCTCCCTGGTGAGATGCAATACTTGGGGTTGGAAAGGTTGGGGCTCCCCCACCATCCTTGCTCTGCACCTTCATCTCTCAGTCTCATCTGTAACTGACGGGCCTCATCCATGAGTATGATTTTAAGGCCAAACAGGAACTTAAATTCCTGGTGGTCCAGTGGTTAAGAATCTGCCTTCCTAACTCAGACAAGGAGAAATACTATATGACATCCCTTATTGTGTAATTTAAAAAAAAAATGATACATATGAACTTACAAAACAGAAAGAGATTTACAGACTTAGAAAAAGAACTTATGGTTGCCGGGGGTGAAGGGATAGTTAGGGAGTTTGGGATGGACATGTGTCCACTACTATATTTAAAGTGGATAACCACAAAGACCTACTGTGGGACTTGGATCAATATTATGTGTCAGCCTGCATGGGAGAGGAGTTTAAGGGAGAATGGATACATGTATATGTGTGGCCGAGTTCCTTCATTGTTCACCTAAAACTATCACAACATTGTTAACCGGCTATATCCCGATTCAAAATAAAAAGTTAAAAAAAAGAAGAATCTGCTTTCCAGTGCAGGGGACATGGGTTAGATCTCTGCTGGGGAAACTAAGACCACCACCACCCCCTCCCCATGCTGTGGAGCAACTAAGTCTGCACGCACAGCTACCCAGCAAGATCCTGAGTGCCTCAATAAGACCCTATGCAGCCAAATAAATTTTTTTTAAAAGACCAAATAGAAGGGTACAATATGAAGCAAGCTTTCTCCTCCAGTATGCTTTCCTTGCATAATTTAAAAACCTTCCCTTTGTCACAAAGAGCATCTCCACATACACGCAGCTCTGCATGCATTTTATCTAGCCACAAGTCAAATGTTCATATCAGAACATTCCTTTTTGCTCATTTCAATATGGGATCAGTGCTATTCATACAGTTCTAAAATCTAAACTTAGTAGAAAGGGAAACTATCTCACCCACCTCATGTTTATTCCTCCACCTTTCTAGAAAAGAAATAGTATTTTTATAAATGCCTTGGGCTTCCTTTGAGGATTTCTGTGTGTAAATAAAGGCAGACCTGAATGTTTTTTTCTCCTCTCTCCCATTTATCTGCACCTTGCTTTTTTAGTTTTTGTGTGTTTGATTTTTTGGCTGTTCCTCAAGGCATGCGGGGTCTTTCTTGACAAAGAGCTATGCTTAGTTGTGTCTGACTCTTTGCAACGCCATGGACCGTAGCCCACCAGGGTCCTCTGTCCATGGGGATTCACCAGGCAAGAATACTGGAGTGGGTTGCCATGCCCTTCTCCAGGGGATCTTCCCAACCCAGGGATTGAATCCAGTTCTCCCGCATTGCAGGTGGATTCTTTACTGTCTGAGCCATCAGGGAAGCCCATGAATGCTGGAGTGGTAGCCTATCCCTTCTCCAGGGGACGTTCCCGACCCAGGAATCGAACAATGCAAGGGTCTTCTGCACTGCAGGTGGATTCTTTACCAGCTGATCTACCAGGGGATCAAACCCGTGCCTCTGCAGTGGGGCTGTGCAGACTTCACCACTGGACCATCAGGGAAGTCCTTGAATCTTGCTTTTTTGGTTTTGATTTTGTTTTCTTTTTAAAATCAACTTCACTGAGTTCTTACGGACACATTTTAGAAGTGTGCAGTTCAGTAAGTTTAGACACAGGCACACACTCCTAAACCCAACACAACAATCAAGAAACAAGCATTTCCTGCACCTGCAAAGGTTTTCTTTTGCAATTTGCTCTTTCTGCCCATTGTACCTGGAGAACTGCCCATCAGCCCTCCAGGGAGCTTATTTCTGGTGCTCCAGAGGCCCCACTGGGTGCCTGGCCCCATTGTCTGTCTACCAAGGAGTGCCCAGATGCCATCAATAATTTTGCTGTCCTCAAATCATGCTGCCATAAATGAGCCTGCACATTTATTTCCTATGTATGCAGAAATGATTATAGAATAAACAAGATACATTCCTAAGAGGAAGACTGCCCTGCTTTTTGACAGCCACGGATTTTCTGCCTTGTGTCAACAGCAGCTCCTTGCTGGGGCTTACAGAAATTTTTTCCACTCCTTCCCTCTCACCAGCACAGCCACCTTGGACACCCCTGGACCCGTGCTTTAGTACGTCTGTGCAAGTACGTATGGGGGAAAACTTCCAGAATTATTTCAGAGCCTGTTCCTGCTAAAAAACGCTGAAAACGAAATGCTCATCCTGAATCAAAAGCTGCAGAGCAATGCACTTAGTTCCCCTCTGGGCTTCTCAGTTGACTAAAATCCACCCACAAACAGCCTGACACAGCCAGTCTCAGGAACTACTATCTTGACTCACCGTCACCGCCCACTTCAGCTGCTACCGACCAGGGACCCAATTGTTTGGGAAATGGCATCTTACATTTGCTACTTTGTTGCAGTCAGTATTGATGAATTTGTTACATGGTACCTGTGTTACTTGGAAGGACTGAAGCTGAAGCTACAGTACTTTGGCCACCTGATGCAAAGAGCCAGCTCATTAGAAAGGACCCTGATGCGGGGATGGATTGAGGGCAAGAGGAGAAGGGGGCAACAGAGGATGAGATGGTTGGACAGCATCGCTGACTCAATGGACGTGAGTTTGAGCAAACTCCAGGAGATGGTGAAGGACAGGGAAGCCTGGCGTGCTGCAGTGCATGAGGTCACAAAGAGTCGGACACGACTTAGCGACTGAACAACAATATGTGTTACTATGCTTCCCAGGTTGTTCAGTGGTAAACGATCCGCCTGCCAATGTAGGAGACACGGGCTGGATCCCTGGGTTGGGAAGATCCCCTAGAGAAGGAAATGGCAACCCACTCCAGTACTCTTGCCTGGAGAATCCCATGGACAGGCAGCCTGGCAGGCTACAGTCCATGGGGTCACAAAGAATTAAACAACTGAACATGCATACACACACACACACACACACACACACACACACACACACACACACGTTATTACTGCTGCTGCTAAGTCGCTTCAGTCGTGTCCGACTCTGTGCGACCCCATGGACAAGCAGCCCACCAGCCCCTGTCCCTGGGATTCTCCAGGCAAGAACACTGGAGTGGGTTGCCATTTCCTTCTCCAATGCGTGAAAGTGAAGTCGCTCAGTCGTGTCCGACTCTTGGCAACCCCATGGACTGCAGCCTACCAGGCTCCTCTGTCCATGGGATTTTCCAGGCAAGAGTACTGGAGTGGGGTGCCATTGCCTTTAAGCAAATCTGGGGACTTCCTTGGTGATTCAGCAATTAAGATTTTGCCTTCCAATGCAAGGGGTGGAATTCTGATTTCTGGTCAGAGTGCTAAGATACCTACCACAAGCCTCATGGCCAGAAAAAAAAAAAAAAAAAGGAAGCAAATTAAATACTTTAAAAATGGTCCACATTAAAAAAAAATCCTTCAAAAACATAAGCAAAACTGTCTTACCAAAATGCCAACCCTGAGTTCCTTTCAGCTGGTATTACTACCAGCCAAGTTCTATGCCAAACAAACAAAAAAACCAAAAAAACACCATCCCAGGACTTCCCTGGCTGTTCTGTGCTTAAGACCCAGTGCAGGGGGCACAAGTTCGCTCTCTGGTTGGGGGAAATACTGCATGCCTTATGGTGCAGCTGGAAAAAAAAGAACAAAAAACACACCATTGCTTCTAATCTTGACCAAGGAGGAAAGGGCCAGCAGTATCCTGGCTTCTCAGGGCACAGAAGCTTGACAGATGAAGTCAGGTGCCCGAAGTCCTGCTCAGGAAATGGCAGACCCTCCATCTTAACCAGGACAGTCAAGGCAGCTCACAGCCACCCTGCCTCTCCCCACTGACTCAGAGACTCCAGGCAGGCAGGAGTCTGAATCAGAAGTCGGCCTCGTGTCCCTGTTTGCAGGGCCCAGAGTGTGGAATCAGCCCAACATCCCAGTTCACAGAGCCCAGAGTGTGGAAAGGAGAAGTGACACATCCAAGCCAACACAGGTGGGAAGGAGAACTGGTCCCCCTCCTCCACCAGGGCCGAGCACTTCTACCGCACGGAGGCCCAAGTCCTGAGCCAACCCAAGGAGCACCCAAAGGAACACGGCAGGGTGGACATACGCCCTCAGAAAGGGCTTCCGTGCAGCTCAGGGCGGGGGACAACGTCCACCAGCGCACGGCCATGGTTGGAAAGCTGCCTTGTCAATTACAGGAAATAAGACGGCAGAATTCCTTAAGGTCACAGTCACAGAGTTTCATCTCTTCCCTCTCTTCCCAACCAACTGCATCTGATTCAACCATCACAGATGTTGCCAACTCTGAACTCCATTCCTCACACCAGGAGCTGGGTCTGGCACTGGTGCCCTTACCCTGCCAGTTGGCTGTCAGTGGAAAGTCAGCTCATACGCACCCTCCTCAACAGCCTCTGAGGTCAAGATTCCTGAACAGTGAGGTGACACCTGCCTGACCAAACAGCAAAATGCACAGTCATCCACACAGCATGACCCTGGCTCCAGGAAAACATCCAGAGGGAATCTAGAAACAAACAAGAGAGAACGATGGCGTGATGTAGGTTAAGGTGATGTCGCAACTTTGCAGGAAAGACGTTATCTGCCTTGTCAGTTTGCCCAGAGCAAAACAGCCTGACCCCTACTTCAGCGTGTGTGCAAAAATGAATTACAAGGGACTCACACGTTTTGGTATAGAAATAAAGCACAGTAATTCAACTATATTCCAAAATAAAAGTAAAATTAAATTAAAACTACAGTAGAGTAATTCAACTATAATCAAAAAAAAGAAGTAAAAAAATGAACATCCTACATGTAGAATGTTGTTCATTCTACAACAGTAGAAAATGAACATCCACACAGAGATCGGAATAAGATAACTCATAGTAGCTTTATACGTAACTGTCCCAAACTGGAAACAATCCAAATGTCCATTTTCCAGTGAAAGGATAAACAAACTGTGTTCCATCCATATGATAAAATGATTAAAAGGAACAACTACTGACATATGCAACATTTGTTGGTGTTGTTTTGTCACTAAGTCCTAACTCTTTTTCAACCCCACGGACTATAGCCCCACTAGGGTGCTCTGTCCATGGGATTCTCCAGGCAAGAATACTGGAGTGGGTTGCCATTTCCTACTCCAGGGGATCTTACCTGATCCAAGGATCGAACCTGCGGCTCCTGCATTGGCAGGCAAATTCTTTTACCAGAGCCACTAGGAAAGTCAAACACAACATGGACATAGGGAATTCTTCGGTGGCCCGGCAGTTAGGACTCTCACTGCCTAGGACACAGGTTCCGTCCCAGGTGCAGGAACTAAGATCCTCCTAAGCTCCAAAGCCAAATCATCCCACCAAACAAAACAAAAAAAAAACCATAGACATGTCTCAGACATACTAAGCTGAGCAAAAGAAGCCAAACTCAAGAGATTTTATATTGTATGATTCTGTTTATGTGACTTCCTCAAGAGCACAAAGTTATAGGAACTGAAAACAGATTAGCTGGTGTCAAGGGCTGGGGGTGGGGTAGGAATTGACTACAAAGAGACATAAGGAAACGTCTTTGCGGGGGGAAGGTGAAAACATTCTCTGCTGATTATGGAGATTGTTTCACAGGCGTATGTATTTGTCAAAACGTGCAGTTTGTCTGTCAATTATATCTCAATAAAGATGTGAGAGGAGGGAAGGAGTAAAAGTAGAGAGAGAAAGGAAAAAAGAAAAGGAGAGAAGAAAGGAAAAGGGAAAGAAAACAAAAAACAACCAGGGAACTTGGCAATCATGAGGGAATATAGAATTGTCCAAATATATACTATGGCAGTCATGCAATAGCTACCTGTAGATGTATTGACCACTACCAAGAGGAAATATCAAGTTGCAAGGTAACATTATGGTATAAGTTAATAGCACAGGTGGTAAAGAATCTGCTTGCAATGCAGGAGACCCAGGTTCGATCCCTGGGTCGGGAAGATCCTCTGGAGAAGGAAATGGCTACCCACTCCAGTATTCTTGCCTGGAGAATCCCATTGGACAGAGGAGCCTGGCAGGCTACAGTCCGTGGTGGGGGTTGCAAAGAGTCCGACATGACTAAACGATTAACACTACTACTACTACTACTACTACTACGTGTGTATCCAGGTTTCTACAAGCAAGATCAAACCAGTCAATTCTAAAGGAAATCAACGCTGAACATTCATTGGAAGGACTGATGCTGAAGCTGAAGCTCCAATGACGCGAAGAGCCAACTCATTGAAAAAGACCCTGATGCGGGGAAAGATGGAGGGCAGAAGTGGACAACAGAGATGAGATGGTTGGATGGCATCATCAACTCAATGGACATGAGTTTGAGGAAACTCTGGGAGATGATGAAGGACAAGGAAGCCTGGCGTGCTGCAGTCCATGGGATCGCAAAGAGTCAGTGGGACTGAGCGACTGAACAAGTTAACACAAGACAAAGCCGGAAGAGAGTCCTCCAGAGAGGCACTTCCTGGGGTGAAGCTTGGCAGTTCCCAGAGTAACACTGCCCCCTAGAGGACTTCTGGAGATAGGTTTATTGGAAACAATCTTATTACAAAGTCTTTCCTTAAACACTCTCAATGAAACAGTTCTTATCAAGACTGCCAGAGACCAAACACTTGCCAAAGTCAACAGTCAACTGTCTTTCATCTTACACAAACTCCCAGCCACATGTGACAACAGTTGATCACTCTTGTCTTGAAATAATTTTTTCCTGGAGACTCCTAGGAGAGGACAACCCACGTGTTTCTCCTCCAATCTCATTGGTCTGGCCCGTCTCTTACTGGCTCCTTCTCCTCCTAATCTCTAAGGTTGGGGACCCCTGGTCTCCTTTCTTTAAACTTATTATTTTATATTTATTTATTTGGCCGTGCTAGGTCTTAGTTGCGGCGTGTGGGGTCTGGTTTCCCGACCAGGGATAAAACATGGGCCCCCTGCATTTAGAGCACATTCTTAGCCATTGGACCACCAAGAAAGTCCCTGGTCTCCTTCCATTTTTGTTTTGTTTTGTTTTTAATAATTTTATTTATTTTTTACTGTGCTGGGTCTTGGTTGCTGCACAGGCTTTTTTTAGTTTCCCTCAGAGAGCAGGGGCTGCTCTCTAGTTGCGGTATGTGGGCTTTTCATTACAGTGGCTTCTGTTGTTGCGGAGCACAGGCTCTAAGAGAGGTGGGCTTCAGTACTTACAACACGTGGGCTTGGTGGTTGTGACTTCTGGGCTATAGAACACAGGCTCAATAGTTGTAGTGCATGGGCTTTGTTGCTCTGTGGTATATGGGATGTTTCTAGATCAGGGATCAAATCCTGCATTGGCAGGCAGATTCTTTCCCACTGAGTCACCAGGGAAGCACCCCCTGGTCTCCTTCTAGCCTTCTTTTGCTGCACTTTGCCCTTTACCCCTGAAACCCCAGGTGACCTCCTCTGGCCCGAGACTTTAAATCATCTCCATATGTAGATGACTCTCAAAATCACATCCAGCTTCTTCTTCTGAGCCCCTAATATCCCTTCCAAAGGCTTTTCCATACCCTCTCTTGCTTCTCTCAAACCTGTCATAGCCAAACACAACCCTTGACCTCTTCTCCAAATCAGTTCTCTCAAGCCTTTCCTCTTCTGAGTAAGAGGCAGCACCCAGAGTTTCCAACCTTGATTCTCCTCTCTCCTTCACTCCCTCTTCTTCTTTTTTTTTTTAAATTATTTTGACTGTGCTGGGTATTTGTTGTAGCTTGGGGGCTCTCTAGTTGCAGAGCACCAGCTTGGCTGCTCAGTAGTATGTGGGATCTTAGTTCCCTACTGCTGCTGCTGCTAAGTCACTTCAGTCGTGTCTGACTCTGTGCGACCCCAGAGATGGCAGCCCACCAGGCTCCGCATCCCTGGGATTCTCCAGGCAAGAACACTGGAGTGGGTTGCCATTTCCTTCTCCAATGCATCAAAGTGAAAAGTGAAAGTGAAGTCGCTCAGTCGTGTCTGACTCTTAGTGACCCCATGGACTGCAGCCCACCAGGCTCCTCCATCCATGGGATTTTCCAGGCAAGAGTACTGGAGTGGGGTGCCATTGCCTTCTCCGCTTGCTTAGTTCCCTAACCAGGGATTATACCCTGGTACCCGCAGTGGAAGGTGGATTCTTAACCATTGGGCCACCAAGGAAGTCCCCCCTCTTAGGTTCTACTTCTGTGTAACTTCTACTCAGCCTCTGGATTTCATCCTGAGCAGCAGCCTCCCGGGCAAGCCTTCTCTAACCTCCCAGACTAGTTGGGCAACCTTCTTCACCATCATATGCTCTGAAATCTACACACTCCCCTCTGCTGAGCTCAACAGTGTAGCAACTGATCCTTTATGTTTTTTATTTTTATTAGAGGATAATTGCTTCACAGTGTTGTATTGGTGTCTGTTGTATAACATGAATCAGCCATAAGTATACATATGTCCCCTCCCTCTTGAGCCTTCCTCCCACTTCCCCCCATCCTACCCCTCTAGATGGTCACAAAGTACTACAGGCTGTTACACAGCAGCTTTCCACTAGCTGTCTTACACCCAGCAGCACGTATATGTCAATGCTACTTTTTCAATTCATTCCACCTGATCCTTCCTCAGCTGTCGTCCACAAGATATGTTTCTGTCCAGCCTCTTCACTGCTGTTGCTGCTAAGTAGCGTCAGCCTCTTCATTACATTGTGGGAATTGTGGGGCTTTGTTTTCCCCTACCCTCGCCCTTACTGCCTGTCCAATCTCATGTATTATAGCTTCCACACTCAAAATTAACCAACAAGACAGGACATCACCAGGGAGTTAGTTAGAAAGGCTGACTTCCAGGTCCCACTCCTGACCTAATGAGCCGGAATCTGTATTAGAATAAGATCCACAGGTTCTTGTTAAAGTTTGACAAGAGCTTCTTACGAGCTTCTCTCACACTCTGATTCAGCCATACAGTTCTGTGCATGTCCTTAGCACTGGGATATATGTATGTGGCTGACGTCTGGGAGGCCCATGTGAGTTGCAAAAGCCTGGGGCTCGAACTGGGAGAGAAGAAAAGTTAAGATGTTGCGGCCAAGGGTGAAGCTGCCTTTCCAGGGCTACTGTGGCCAGGTCCACCTCTCCGGAAACGCGGTAACTGCCAGTGCGGGAGTGCACCAAAGTTGTGCCCACAAGCGCCGGCTCTAACTACCAAGTATGGTCAGACCCTCGTGCAGCCACAGTGCGTTCCTGCCGCCGGGCCCGAAAAGGGGAGTACGCGTGCGCACAGAGAAGATGCTGGAGGAGGCGGGGGTTTCCTCGCTGGGCAGTCCCAGGCTCGAGGAGGATGAGAAGGCGGGGGAGGTAAGAGATTTCCGTTTCCGCCGAGAGCCGGAAGTCACTGTCTCCCGGGTGAACGAGGCGGTCGCCACAAGGGTGTGAGTGCAGGTAAAGGTTCGCGCGGGCGGGGCTGGGCGCTCTGCGACCCCAGGGCGCTCACGGGGTCCTGAAGGAGGCACTGAGGGCCCAGGGCTCGGGGAGCCCTGCCATCGGGGAACTTGATTGCCTTGGGTCTCTGCAGGTCCCAGCCCGCTGCTCTGAGGCCTGGATGCTACCGGCGGCTGGCGGGAGGCGACACCGAAGCTACGGTGAGCCTGGAGGAACAGTCCTCCCACCGCCTCTTGAGTTCCGCCAGGGAGGCTGGCTGAGCTCTCTTCCATCTTCTTGGCGCGCTTTGGACTTAGGTCTCCACTAAGTACAGTCCCCGGTCCCCGGAACTTTACATGTAGTCCATACCCCTTTTCTGCAGTGTAGTTGGGGGGCACTGTAATCACCGGGAAAAATGGGATTCTGGGGCCCATCTCTAGCTTCAGGAGACTTGTTTGTGTATTCAACAGATAGTTATTTAGCACTTAATGCATACCAGGCACTAGGCGTGCTGCTGATTGGTTGTTTAGCTGTTCAGTCCTGTCCGACCCTATGGACTGCAACACTCCAGGCTTCTTTGTCCATGGGTTTTCCCAGGCAGCAATACTGGAGTCGGTTGCCATTTCCTCCTCCACCTGATCTTCTAGACCTAGGGATCAAACCCCAGTCTCCTGCATTGGCAGGTGAGCCACCAGGGCTGCTGATTCCAGCCATGGACAAATCAGGCTCCTACCCCAACCCGCAGAACTGACATTCTGGTTGGGGGACATCTGGTGTGAAGTTCAGAAAGTTGCACTTTTCTGAGCAGCCCCCAGGTGATTCTGTGGCAGGTGGTACCCAGGGTCAGGCTCTGGGGAAATTTTTTCAGCTGGCCAAAGGTGGGAGCCTGGGCTGCCCAAGTGGCTACATTTTATTAAAGCCTGCAGGGACTTGTGGTTGGCCTGCTGCTTTCGTCTTCCATTGCATCTCACATCCATCTCCCTGTTGCTCACTGAGCTTCAGCTGTATCAGTCTTCTTTCTCTTTCTCAAGAAAAACTGGTGCTTCCTTGAAGCCTTTGCAATTGAAGCATTTCCAGCCTCTGCCTGCACTGTCTTATGTGGATTTTCTTTCTCTCATCTTTCAGTCCTCATTTTAAATGACCCTTCCCCAGGAGATCCTTCAGGCTCCACCCTTGAGTGAAGTAGCCCTGTCCCAGAAAAGTTCACATAGCCTTGTTTTTTGTTTTTAATTTTATTTATTTACTGGATGCCCTGGGTCTTTGTGGCTGCGCTCGGGCTTTTTCTAGTTGCGGTGAGCAGGAGCTACTCTCTAGTTGCACTGCAAAGGCTTCTCATTGCATTGGCCTCTCTTGTTGTGGCTCACAGGCTCAGGAGTTGTGGGTATGCAGCCTTAGTGACCCCGCAGAATGTCAGATCTTCCCAGACCGGGGATGAAACCCGAATCCCTTGCATTAGCTACTGGACTACCAAGGAACTCCCACATTGCTCTGTTTTATTAACCTCATAGCACTTGCCAGTGGCTTCCCAGGTGGTGCTAGTGGTAAAGAACCTGCCTGCTAATACAGGAAACGTAAGAGATTTGGGTTCAATCCCTGGTTGGGGAAAATCCCCTGGAGAAGGAAATGGCAACCCACTCCAGTATTCTTGCCTGGAAAATCCCATGGACAGAGAAGTCTGGCGGACCACAGTCCATAGCGTCACAAAGAGTCAGAGACGACTGAAGTGACTTCACACACACACACACACACACACACACACACAGCACTTGTCAATATTTGAAATTTTTTCCCTTATTAGTTAGCTTAAGGGTCTGTCTTCTCCACCAGAATATCAGTTACACAAGAGCAGACACCTTACCTTCCCTGATTACAGCACTGCTGTGGCTTGCTCTAGGCCTGGCATTGGCTGGTTCATTCATTCATTCAGTAAATATTTGTTGAACACCAGCTCTGTGCCATGAAGTGTTCTAGTCTCTGAGGATACAAAGAAAAGACAGAAATCCCTGCCCACAAGGAGTTCACACTCTGAGGGTGGTGGGCAGGAGCCAGTGAGGAAGCTGTTGTGATCATCCAGGCCAGAGAAGACCTGGACTCTGGACTCAGACCACAGAACTGGCCCTGGGAGTGGTGAGAAGTGGGCAGATGCTGGGCGTCTTCTAAAGGTAAAACAGTAGGGAACTTCCCTGGTGGTCCAGTGGTTAAGAATCTGAGCTCCGCTGCCAGGGCGCAGGTTCCATCCCTGATTGGGGGAACTAAGATCCTGCATGCCTCAAGGTGTGGTCTAAATAAACATAGGGCAGTAGGATCAGGGTGAGATAAGGGGTGTGAGAGGGGGCAAAAGGAACTGAGGTCTAGTGCAGGATTTTTGGAAAGGTGGACTTGCTGTCTGCTGAGCTGAAGAAGACTGCAGGAGAGCAGATTGAGGTGTTTGGAGCTGGGTTTGGACAGGTCATGTTTAAACATTGGTTAGCATCAGGTGTGGCTGAGGCACGTGGTCAGGAAGGCTACAGTTCAGAGGAGGCAGTGGAAGCAGTGACACAGGGTAGAGGTGAATGTATTTGGACCAGGGAGAGGCCCAGAGACTGAACAAGTGGATTCACTATCCTTAGCGAATTAGAGAGGTGAGGTGGGGTTGCAGCAGCAGAGACTGCCAGAACTTGCCATCAAGGAGTGAGTAGGGAGAGTCCTGGGTTCTGAGAGCCCTGTGAAAAGGGTAGGTGGAGAAACCAGTATGTCCAGTGTGCTGAGGAGTGGGGACTGCCCCGTGGGGTGGACAGCATGACAGGGGCAGTGGAGAGAGAACCGGAGAGAAGGCAGACAGCTCTATTCAAAAAACTCTCTAAAATGAAGAGATTGTTTTTAATGATGGGCAAAGTCATCCCAAATGTGTTTGTTAATGATCCAGTAGAGAGAGCAAGTGTGATGCTGGGATCTAAGGCCCAAGATAACAAACTGTGTTTGTGGGGAGCAAGGGCGTTCTTCCATAGCAAAAGGGGGAAGGTCCAGTGGGTGGTCCTGGCGACTTGTGGATTGTGGATGTTCACCCAGCTCCTTCTGTTTACTCAGTGAATTGGAAGCGCCCTTAGTTTAGAACCAGAACATCAGATAGAGAGTGATCCCACGTGTGAATGAAACACTGGTCTTTCTCTGGCAGGCTGCTGACCTCTGCTAGTCATGGAAGGATGAGACCAGAATCAGGGGTGGGAGGGGCGCTTCGGGAGGTTAGCCCGGTGCCTGACATGGGAGATTGTACTCTGTGTAGCTGCTGCTGCTTCCCTGTCCACCTGCCTCTGAGGCATCTTCCCCTGGACGTGCCGTTTGCCGCAACACCTTGCTCTTCCTTTGTGTCAGACATTAAAGAACAGGGCCCCTTTCCCCTGAGCCACCCCCTCCATCCCCCACCACAACCTTGGGAGTCAACCTGGACCCTTCCTTCTCACGCTGCTCACCCGCTGCACTGGACTGTTCCTTCTCGACATGCTCACCACTGGCTTGTCCCCTCTGTCTCACTCACCCACTACTGCTTTTCACCCCAAACAACCCTGTCCTGGTTCTGACTTCATCTTCACCCAGCCTTTCCACCCATCCCTTTCCTTAGTCCCTCTCTCTTTTTAAAAATATTTATTTGTTTATTTGGCTGCACCAGGTCATAGATGCAGCATGCGGCATCTTCAGTTTCATTGCAGCATGCGAAATCCTTAGTTGCAGCTTGCGGGATCTTTAGTTGTGGCATGCAAACTCTTAGTTGTGACATGTGGGGTCTAATTCCCTGACCAGGGATCGAACCCAGGGCCCCTGCATTGGGAGTGTAGTCTTAGCCACTGGACCACCAGGGAAGTCCCTCCTTGGTCTCTTTAAAACACCAAGCAATTTCATCCCTACACTCCCCACAGCCTCCAGCATCCATCCAACTATTCACAACACTCCCACCTGCTCCCTCCCCACCCCCTCTCTCCCCTCAGCCTGCCCCTCTATCCAACCCACATGGTCCCCAAACCCTGGCCAGGCCCTCAGCCTTTTATATGGCATTTCCTTGCTCCAGATGCATGTCCCCGTTTCTCTGTCCAGCAGCCCCTCATCTGCAAAGAGCCTGCCCGAGGGGCCCCCAGAGGGCTCTGTCACGTCCGTTCAGTGTCATTCCTCCTGGGTGGCATTGGCCTGTCCCGTGACAGAAGGAGCAGCCTGAATAAAATCTCTCGCTCCTGAGCACTCCTGCCTGACCAGCCTTCACAGAGTCATCCTCACCAGGAATGGTGGCCTCCTGTGTAGGTGCTGGCAACAGACAGGCCAGGCTCTTACCATATGTCCTATTCGCCCTCCCTGTGAGACCAGGCTCAGATGGAAACCTCATGCCACTTCATAGACAGGAGACTGAGGCACAGAGAATTTAAGGAACCCACTTGGGATCCTGCAGGAGGTGGGGGAGCTGCGGTTAGAATCCAGGGCACCTGACCCCATAGTGCACTGAGGTGGTCTGCCTGCCCAGCCCCTGGGAGCCTCAGGCAAGACCTCCCTTCTCCAGATGCAGCCAGCCTGCTTCCTAGGGCATCGGGCTTGGGGGCCGCATGGGCCCACGAGTCACTGACTTCTCTCCCTTCTGCCCACAGGTTCACTCCCCTACAGACATGGGGCGCAGAAAGTCGAAACGGAAGCCACCCCCTAAGAAGAAGATGACAGGCACCCTGGAGACCCAGTTCACCTGCCCCTTCTGCAACCACGAGAAGTCCTGTGATGTGAAAATGTGAGTGGGGCAAGGGATCCTGCCTCACGGGGCCACTTCCTCCTTCCTCGGTTGGGGTGTGGTTCACCCCCACCACTACCCTATCCTCCAGTCTGCCCCAAGCCCTCCTGCTTAGGGGCATCATCACCCACAGACAGAGGCCCCTTCCTTCACTAGTCCCTGCACCTCCTCCTATTCCAGGGACCGAGCCCGAAACACCGGAGTCATCTCTTGTACTGTGTGCCTAGAGGAATTCCAGACGCCCATCACTTGTATCCTTGGGAAACCGGGCTTTTTCCAGGAGATGGGTTGGGGGTTCTGGGCGGCCCAGAGTGGGCTGCTCGAGGACACCCAGCCCTGCAGCGTGCCCTGGGGCCGTGGCCACCGAGAGGAACCAGCGCCACGGGCTGACTTATGTGGTGTGAACGGGGTTCAGGGCAGTGGTCTGGCTAACAGTGGTGTGAGCTACGGAAAAGTAAATGTGGGAAAGGGGTCCAGTGCTACCAGTTGCCCTTGACCGCAGCGGCTCAGATCTGTCAGAACCAGTGGACGTGTACAGCGATTGGATAGATGCCTGCGAGGCTGCCAATCAGTAGCGACGCAGACGGCCCACCCCCTTGGCAGCCCCGCCCACTGGGTACCAATCAAGAGACATTCCAGGGTGTGGGTCCAGGGCCTTTGCAGCCCTGAATGTGAATGTGTGCAGAGTGGGTATATGTGTGTGTGTGTGTTTGCACGTGCGGCTGCAGGTGTGACTGCGGGGGAGTCTTCGTGGGAAGCCGGTAGAGTTGAAGGGTGGTGGGGCCCCAGGGGCCTGAAATGCTTGTTCAATAAGCCTCTGACTGGCTCCAGCCTCTAGCACCTGGGCCACCGGCTTCAGGGCCCTGTTTTCTCTAGAGGCCTGTGTCCTGACCCCCCTCTGCAAGGTCAGGCCCAACAGAGGCTGCCACTGGCCTCTCCAGCGCCTTCCTTTACCTCACCAGCACTTGGCCATTGAAAGGACTGACTGCTCCCCTTCCCCAGCTGCCTTCCCAGGCCTCTGGCCTGGGATTCAAGTCACAGTCCCATGGGCCCCCTGGCAGGGCGACCTGTTTTCATGTTCCCTCGCTTTTGTAGAGGAGGGAGGGGCTGGGCTGGGGACAGCTATCTGTCACAAGCCCTTAAATAAAGCAGCAAATGAGGAACTCTCAGTTCTCTGGTTTCCTGGGCTCTGGGTCAGACCCAGGGGCTCAACACAGGAATAGGGGAGACTGAGGCATTCAGAGGTGGTCCAGCAGGCCGTCCGAAGTGGGGTTCATTCGGTCCTTCAAACCATCCCATGTTTTATCCACTCTACAAGGATTCAAGATGAAACCCGGCAGCTGGGCTCAGGGGACAGGGATAAACACACAGGCATCTGGCTAGGCATTTACAGTCACAGTGGAAACCAGGGCCAACAGAGCCCGGGGTGGGGGTGGGGTGATCAGAGAGGGCTTCCTGGGGGACTCCCCTCGAAGAAGGTCAGGCTCCAGGGCCCCCCTGTTCCTGAGGCTGCTCTCAGGTGTGCCTGCCTTCCCGCCGTGTTCCAACAGCCACCCTGGGAGGAAGATGCTCAGAGATGAGGAAGCAGGCCAGAGATAGGAGGTCGTGGGCCCAGGGTCCCACAGCCAGCAGGCTTCACAGCCCAGGGTCTCACTCATGAGTCCAGGGTCCAGGCAAAGGGAACAACTCCTGGCTTCCTGGGGGCTGAATGGGATGAGGATCCCTGGAGGGGAATAAGGGACCAGACTGTTGTCCTAGGGTGGTGGGGAGACTGGAGGTGGGGCCAGATGCACATGTTCAGTGTAACAAATATTGGTCTTGGCACTTGCCTTGCAGTCCAGGGGTTGGGACTGCAAGCTTCCAATGCGAAGAAATGTTGGTCTTTGTCCCTGGATCCTGGCACAAAGCTAAAACGCTTGGAATTTCCTGGGCAGCCAGAGTATCTTCATCATTCATAAAGAACCCATTTTTGCTTACTGGTGAGATTATGCTAATGAGGTGGTTTAGAATGGGGCCCTAGACATCCTTGGGGCTTCCCAAGTGGCACAATGGTAAAGACTCCACCTGCCAGTGCAGGAGACCCAGGTTCAATCCCTGTCGGGAAGATTTTTTAAAGGAGGAAATGGCAACCCATTCCAGTATTCTTGACTGGAGAATTCCATGGACAGAGGAGCCTGGGGGGCTGCAGTCTATGGGGTTGTAAAGAGCTGAACACGACTGAGTGGCTAGACAACAACAAATCAGCATTACCCATAGTGTATGAAGTAAAGTGGAAGTCGCTCAGTCATGTCTGATTCTTTGTGACCCCATGGATTATACAGTCCGTAGAATTTTCTAGGCCAGAATACTGTAGTGGGTAACCTTTCCCTTCTCCAGGGGATCTTCCCAACCCAGGAATCGAACCGAGGCCTCCTGCATTACAGGCAGATTCTTTACCAGCTGAGTCACAAGGGAAGCCCAAGAATTCTGGAGTGGGTAGCCTATCCCTTCTCCAGCGGATCTTCCCGACCTAGGAATCGAACCAGGGTCTCCTGCATTGCAGGTGGATTCTTTAACAACTGAGCTATGAGGGAAGCCCCTCATAGTGTTTAGTATGCATTAAGTGCTCAATAACTAACACAGCTGAAGTGACTGAGCACTCAACAGCCTCAGCATGGGGCTGATTCCTGAGTAGGAACTCAGCCAACCTACCAACCTTTGGGAAGGGGCCTAAAGGAGATCAACCTGAATATTCATTGGAAGGGCTGATGCTGAAGCTGAAGCTCCAATACTTTGGCCACCTGATGGGAAGCTGACTCACTGGAAAAGACCCTGATGCTGGGAAAGATTGAGGGCAGGAGGAGGAGGGCAGCAGAGGATGAGATGGTTGGATAGAATCACTGACACAATGGACATGTTAGTTGCTCAGTCGTGACTCTGCGACCCCACCAGGCTCCTCTATCCATGGGATTTTCTAGACAAGAATAGTGGAGTGGTTGCCATTTCCTTCTCCAGGGGATCTTCCCGACCCAGGGATCGAATACATGTGTCCTGCATTGCAGGCAGATTCTTTACCCACTGAGCCATTGGGGATATGAATCTGAGCAAACTCCAGGAGATAGAGGAGGACAGGGAAGCCTGGAGGGCTACAATCCATGGGGTCTCAGAGTCAGACGTGGCTTAGCGACTGAACAACAGCAATGGGACCTACAGATGAAGTGCTTTGAGAACAAGATCTGATGAACTTCTGCCTGTGGTGAACACTTAGAGGTGCCGGAACACATGGAAAGGATTCGGGAGTTCCACACCCCTCCCCACGCCTTGCTCTCTGTGCCCCTCCCTTCTGGTTCCTCTTGAGTTTGATCCTTCCATAATAAAACCAAAGTAATAATAAAACCAGTGATCTAATAAAAAGTAAAATGTTTCTCCAGGTTTTGTGAACCAGTGTAGTAAATTAACAAAATCTGAGGAGCGGGTGGAGGGAAACTCCTCTGCCCCCAATCTACAGCTGGTCCGTCAGAAGCACAGGGAACAACCTGGACTTGTGATTGGCTCCTGACGTGGGGGATGGGCAGTCCTGAACGGAACCCTTATCCTGTGGGGTCAGATGCTATCTTCAGGTAGTGTCAGAATTGAGTTAACTGATTGGTGGTGTTGGAAACAAAAACACGCCTGAACAAGCAGACGGCAAGATCCCAGACAATCTGGTAGTCCTGGTGCTCTGGCAGCACGGGGCAGCTCACGCTCCACGCAGCCCCATGAGCCTGGGCAGCAAGTGGAAGGATGATGGAAACTCTGTCCCAGGGATACCCTGAGGACAGAGGCACCCGGCGTGATTCCTGACACGGTGCCAGCAGATGGTGACCCAGCAGGGCAGCAAGGAATATGAACAGCAGAGGAAGATGCTGAGCTGGCCAGAAGCCCTAGCCACCAGGCCCAGCCATTGGGTCTGACGGGTGTCCCCCCAGGCCCACTCTGCCCTGATATGCCCCCAACCCGGTGCTCCTACCTTCCCTTCCAAGACTTCACTCAGATGGGATCCCGTGGCCAAGGCAGGACCCAGTGGACATAGACAGAGTGATTGGACAGGCACCTGGGTTGGGGGCTGCTCTCTGCGGTCCAGGGAGAGGGGCCTTGCTCTTCTGTCAAGGGGTAGGGCCCGCCTACCCCAGTCTCACAGTCTAAGTGCTAATATGGTGCTGTTTTCCCGAGGAGGCAGGGCCCTGGGCCAGGCAAGGATCCTCCTCAGCATAGCTTCCCGCTGCTGGCCCTGGGGGAGCAGGACTCGGGGTAGCCAAGCCAAGAGCTCCTGGAATCTGCTTTACAAGGCTCCAGGGGTTGTGCAAGTGCAGGGGGCTTCTGATGTTTGTCCCAGCAGGTCCCCTCATTCCAGCCTTGCCCCACCCCACCCCACCAGCCCACCCGGGGGAGGTGGACTGCTCTGAGCCCCCAGCATGGCAGGCCACATCCTCTCCATGGAACCCTGGCAGTGGGTAACTTCCAGGCAGGAAAGCAGGAAGAGTGGGGTCCCCCCTGAGATGGGGAGAGTTGGGACCTCGTCCAGACTTCTAGGATCCCTGGCTGCCAGGATTGGAGATGAGCCCTGAGCACAGGACACAGTGTGAGCCAGGCACACAGGCCAGCTGCACCCTGTGGTCAGCTACTTAACTGCTCTGTGCCAGTTGGAAAAAGGCCATTGCCCTGGGCATCCGGAGTGCCCATCTTCCCCACTGCCCTGTCCCTTCCCACCTCCCCACAGGTTAGTTGTTGTTTAGTCGCTCAGTCATGCCTGACTCTGCAACCCCATGGACTGTATACCCACAGGCTCCTTGTCCATGGAATTTCCCGGGCAAGAATACTGATGTGGGTTGCCATTTCCTCCTCCAGGGGATCTTCCCAGACCAGGAATCGAACTCGAGTCTTCTGCATTGGCAGGTGGATTCTTTACCACTGAGCCACCAGGGAAGCCCCATAGTCTACTCCAGGACTCAAGGATTCTCTCTGCCCACAGGGGCTTGTGGTCCATTCTCATGATCAGTCCCAAATACCATCCCCTGTCTGGAGGCGTCATTTCATTGAAGCTTCCTGTGAATCCCACAGGCTTCAATGTCATCATTTTCCTGATGGGAAAATAGACCTAGGGAGGGGAGGTGACTTGCCCAAGGTCACTTGGCTGGCCAGCTCCAAAACTGTGGTTCACATCGTATCTCACCCATCCCATCCCAATGCTGACGTCCACAGGCTCCCAGGGTAGGTACATGGGTGCTGAGCGTGTATGTGTGTGTGTATTGTGTATCTGTGTGAAGGTGTGTGTTTTTGTCTTGGGTAGGCGTGTGTACTGCACATGTGAGTATCTGTTTGTGAAAAGGTGTGTGCACTAAGGCTGCAGGGAGTGTGTGTACACCATACACATGAAGTGTGCATTTGTGTGGATTTTGTGAGGAGGCGGTACAAGTCCTGGGTCCACCAAGTACTGTGAGCTCAGTATGTATATCTTAGGTTGCCTACGTGTGTGCACCTGTGCAGATGTGTGTGCTGGAAATGGAGTGTACCCTGCGCGTGCACGGCAGCCACACAGGCCCCAAGACAGAGCATCCCTAAGTGCTCAGGTGATGGTGATGGTTGATTATGTTTAGTCGCTAAGTCGTGTCCGACTCTTTGTGACCCCATGGACTATAGCCCGCCAGGCTCCTCTGTCCCTGGAATTCTCCAGGCAAGAAGATTGGAGTGGGTAGCCATTCCTTTCTCCAGGCAATCTTCCCAACCCAGAGATCAAACCAAAGTCCACCTTCATTGCAGGCAGATTCTTTACTGACTAAGCCACAAGGGAGGCCCCTCGGGTGATTTTACAGCCATTTATTGTGCTCCAGTGAAGTAGAAAAAGAAAGTGCTCGCGTCACAAACGCCGCTGTCACATCCCGTAAGCCAGCTGCAAACCAAACTGCGTGTGTCCGCCGGGGGTCTGGGCATGCAGTTTGCACCTGCTGCGGGAATGGGGTGGGGACGGGTCAACCCTTGGCTCTGGGGGCTTCGCTTGGGAGGGCTTCTTGTCCTGGCAGGGGGGATCGCAGCTATAGGAAGTGGGAGACAGCGGGGTAGCTTTGCTCAGTGCGTCCTTTGGGTGCTGTGGGGAACACCCAGCTCCATGTTGGACCCTGCAGCACACCAGGGAGGAGCCCCCTCTCCACAGCCCCCCCCCCACCTTCTGCTCCCCCCAAACGCTAACCCTGTAGGCAAGTGCCAGGGGGCCAGAGGAGCCATGCAGGGGGAGGGGGTCGGCAGGCCGGGCTAGGCCCTGCCAAGAGCAGCAGCCAGCCTCCCTGGGGGAAGGCGGGAGGCCGGGGCCCTAGGCGGAGTTGTAGTAGTTGTGCGGGTGGTGGTTGTGGGCCGGCTCGCCCAGCTCAGGGTACTCAGGCGTCAGGCAGTACTTGGGGTCGTAGACCTGGCGGGGCAGCCCGTACACTGTCATGCCCCGCTGCGAAGCTCCCTTGTTGCTGCCCATCTGCAGGCTGACGTTGAGTGTATCACAGTGCTCCATGCCCAGCCCTGGCTCAAAGATCTGCCGCTTGGTCCCTGGTGCAGTCATGCCGGCCTGCGGAGGGCAGCGCAACGGTCAGGCCATGGGGGACCATGAGAGCCCCACCAGCCCGCCACACTCAGGGCCCCCCTTGCTCCGCAACACACCTGGCTGGCTCCCTTGTTGGTGCCCATCTGCAGGCTGATGGTGGCCTGGTCCAGGGGCTGATCCGTGCCCAGCTTGGGGTCATAGAGGTGGCGCCGGGTGCCGTAAGCCGTCATGCCCTGCTGGCTGGCAAACTTGTTGGTGCCCATCTAGGGAGCCAGGAAGAGAGTCACATGGAGGTTACAGGATCCCACCAAGGGTGACCAGACACAACTGATGTCAGCAGACACACGGCCCTCTAATGAGGCCCTGTTTCCACCCCCACTGGGGCAACAGAATGGAAACTGAGGCTCAGAGAAGGTGTGTCATATGACTGCTAAGTGGCCTGATTTCCAGGGTTCAGCTACTCATCACCTGAGCAATCCCAGTAAGTGCGCTAACCTCCAGGCCTCAGTTTTCCCATCTGTATAAAGGGTATGACGGTAACAGTACCCACCCCCTAGGACTGTCAGAGGAGTGAGTTAGGATACCGAAAATGCTAAGGGTTTCCTAAAGACCACATATTCTGTACCGCCCCCCGCAACCCGCCAAAGCCTGCAGGGACCAGGCTGCCCTCCTCAACCACAGCTCATCAGCAAGACCCAGGCGAGGAAAGGGCCATACCTGCAGCCCGATAATGTTCCGCCCTTCTCTTAGCTTCTCTGGCTCAAATCTCCGTTCCTGCTTCTCTGCGTATTTCACTCCCACGTTCACCTTGTTCCCTTTCGTCTTGGCCTGGGTGAGGAGGGGAGGGCCAGGGACTGACAAAGGAGCCTCTGGGCCACACAGTTGCATTGAAAACCCTGAGAGGCACCCGCTTTCCCTCTCCCACCCAAGCAGGGACTGGGGTGGGAGTACCACGCAGGGGACGGGGTACAAGAAGCTCCACCCACAACCCAGCCCAGAACGCCCACCCTTCACCCACACTCACCATGCTGGCCAGGGCCAGGAGAGTGGACTGCACTTGCGTGTGGTTGGTGTTCTCGAACAGGTCGTTGGCCTCAAAGATATCGTGGGGCTTCACGCCATACTTGGTGATGGCCTTGATGAAGTTGCCGATGTTCTCCAGCTGGAGGGGAGCCGGCAGCGGTCAGGGGTGGGGGGCGTGGGCGGGGCTTGGTGGAGGTGGGCGGGGCTATGGGTGGAAGTGGGAGGGGGCTACAGGCCAGAGAGTTAAGAGACTAAAGAGTTGAGAGAGTCTAGGCTCACCTGATGCCAGTTCTGAGTGGACTCATTTACTTTCTTCACGGAGCCTGGCTGGAGCTTATTGATGAACCTACAAGGTGTAGGGGAGGGGGCTGAGGCAGGGGACTCCCTGCTGCCCGTATCCAAGCCCGGCTCAGAGGGACCAGGGATCAGGGGGACAATCGGGGGTGGGGGTGGGGCGCCAGACTTTTTGCTGTTTCTCACTGCAGTCAGACCTCAGAGACAGCCCCACCACAAACCACCCCAACACGCGGGCTGGGCCCAGATGGGAAACCAGCCTCAGGAAGCTGGACCTGTTCTGATCAGAAAGTCTCCCTACGGGAGGTGGAGAGCAGTCTTCTGGGGTGCCCCCGCCTCACTGGTGACCACGTTTCATCTTCATTTTCTTTTTTTTTTTTCCTTTGGCTGCACCGCGCCACTTGTAGGATCTTAGTTCCCTGACCAGGGATTGAACCTGGGCCCTCAGCAGTTCAAAGCCCTGAGTCCTAACCACTTGACCACCAGGAAATTCCCCAGGATCCTTTTCTCATTCAAACCACTACATCTGGGAGAGCCCACAGCTCAGCACCCGGGCCTCTTCTCAGGCCACCATCACCCTGGTGATCTCGTTCGGTCTCTTGACTTTATTTATTTGGCTGTGCTGGGTCTTAGTTGTGGCATGTGGGAGGTTTTCTGTTTTGTTTTGTTTTGTTTTTAGTTGCAGTATGTAGACTCTAAGTTGTGGCATGTGAGATCCAGTTCCCTGACCAAGGATGAAACCCAGGCCCCCTGCATGGGGAGTGTGGAGTCTTAGCCACTGGACCACCAGCAAGTCCCTAGTCTCTTGACTTGAAATGCCATTCATATGCCAACGACTCCCCCAAATCTTCCTGCAGCCCACCTCCCACTCTCCATTCCATCTCCCCACGGAGTAATAGTATATTCGCTCAGTCATGCCTGACTCTTTGCAACCCCATAGACTGTAGCCTGCCAGGCTCCTCTGTCCATGGATTCTCCAGGCAAGAATACTGGAGTGGGTTGCCATGCCCTCCTCCAGGGGACCTTCCCAACCCAGGGATTTAACCCAGGTATCCCGAATCACAGAGGGATTCTTTACTGTCTGAGCAACCAGGGAAACCCATCTCCCCACTACATGTGGGTCTCAAACAATGCATTGTACCGAGACTCCTGATACCCACCTCCCCCTATAGAACTCCCTACATCTTCCCCAGCTCACTAAAAGCCCTCCACTGCCCTTGACACTCCTCTCCCTTTTTCTCACCCCACATCCAATCCCTCAGCAATTCCTTTGGCTCAGCCTCCTGAAGACTTCCAGAAGCCCACCTCCACCCTACTCTGAGCCACCAGTGTCTCTCTCTTCTGGGCTCCTGCCATGACCTCCCTGTGTGCTCCCACTTTCCATCTCGTCCCCTCCAGATGCTCGTAACCCTACAGCTAAAATGCCCTTCTTAGAACAATTCCAGGGGCTTCCCCTGTGGCGCTAGTGGTAAAGAATCTGCCTGCCAATGCAGGAAATGCAGGAGACGCAGGTTTGATCCCTGGGTCAGGAAGATCCCCTGGAGGAGGAAATGGAAATCCACTCCAGTGTTCTTGCCTGGAAAATTCCATGGATAGAAGAGCCTAACGGACTACAGTCCATGGAGTCCCAAAGAGTCGGACGCGACTGAGCACACACGCACTCTCACCCCACAGAGCCAGGGTTTGATCCCTGACTGGGGAGCTAAGATCCTGCAAGCTGTGCAGTGTGGTCCCCAAAATTTCCATTATGGTTTATCGTAGGACATTAAATAGTTTTCTGTGCTATACAGTAGGACTTTGTATAACTTTGCTGTACAGCAGACGTGAATACAACTGTAAATCAACTATGTGCTCAGAGGCTCAGCTGTGTCTGACTCTTTGCAACCCATGGACTATAGAGCACCAGGCTCCTCTGTTCATGGGATTCTCCCAGCAAGAACACTGGAGTATGGTGCCATTTCCTCCTCCAGGGGATCTTCCCAACCCCAGGATCGAAACCGCATCTCTTATGTCTCCTGCATTAGCAGGCAGATTCTTTACCACTAGTGTAAACTGCTGCTGCTGCTGCTGCTAAGTCGCTTCAGTCGTGTCCGACTCTGTGCGACCCCATAGACGGAAGCTCACCAGGCTTCCCCGTCCCTGGGATTCTCCAGGCAAGAACACTGGAGTGGGTTGCCATTTCCTTCTCCAATGCATGAAAGCGAAAAGTGAAAGTGAAGCCGCTCAGTCGTGTCCGACTCTTAGCGACCCCATGGACTGGAGCCCACCAGGCTCCTCCGTCCATGGGATTCTCCAGGCAAAAGTACTGGGGTGGGGTGCCATTGCCTTCCCCAGTGTAAACTGGGAAGCCTGTAAATCAACTATACTTCAGTTACAAAAAAAGATCCTAAAGTAATTATCTTCCAATTAAAAGAAAATATTGGAACCTTGAAAAAAAAAATCCAGTTACTACCCAGTTCAAAACACTGCAGTGCCTTGAGAATAAAAGCCTAACTCCTTAGCTTGAATGGCACAGCACCCTGCACTATCTGGCCCCCAGCTAGCTCCCTGCACTTTCCCTGGTCACTCCAGCCTCTTCAGCATCCTTGAACCCATAAGGCATGTTCCCACCCCAGAGCCTTTGCACTGGCTGTCCCCTCTACCTGACCCACTCGTCCCTAAGATGCCCCAGCAGCAAGCTCCCTCACTTCATCCGAGATTCTGCTCCAATGCTAGCTCTTCAGAATGAGCTTCCAAGCCATTCTGTACAAAACAGCAACACTTCATTCCTCCGCCGGCCCCCCATCCTTCCCAGCTTGACTTTTCCCCATGGTACTTCCCACCACAGGCCTGTATGTGATTATTTCATCAATTATTTGTTCAATCATCTCCAGCAGGACTAAAGTTCTGTATGCGCCCCAAATCGAGTCTATTTTGTTCACTACCCCCAGTGCCTATACCTGGCTGGCACACAGCAGGCGCTCCATAAATGCGCCTCCTCCATAAACAGGTGGGTGGCTCTGCACTCTTTAAGGCCTGGGACAGCAGACCATCCCCCCATTCCTTGGACATGGTTGAACAGCATCCCCCCAGTCCCACCCTTTCTAGCAGCTAGGGCTTGGTAACATGGTGACTTTGGGCAGCTTCTAGAAAATACCCAAGTACAAGCTCCGGCCCACATGGTTACCCTGCCCTGGGTCAGACTCAGAGATGCAGACAAGACCCAAGCTGGACTCAGGGTTCCTACCCAGAAATAGGATTGTGGTGAAATCTAGAAGGTAGAATCTAGAGTCAGGGCTTGGGAATTGTGAGGGCTGGCCTTTCTCTTGATTAGGTTTTGAGAGGAGGAGAAAATCAGGACCCACTGAAATTATTGTGGCACATCCCTCAGGTGTGTGTGCTCAGTCCCTAAGTCGTGAACGGCTCTTTGAGACCCCATGGACTATAGCCCACAAGGCTCTTCTGTCCATGAGGTTTTCCAGGCAAGAAAGAATACTGGAGCGGGTTGCTATTTCCTTCTCCAGGGGGGATGTGGCTCGGTGCCTTTTAGCTGTGACCTCCCATTCTTGGGACTCCAGAGACAATAAATGCGGCTGCCCTGTATGCCTGGCAGTTCAGACTTTAGGTTCTGAAGTCATTTTTGTTGGCACAGTGTGGGACTTTGGGTGACGTGCATTACCTAACTGGGCCTCTGTTTCCTTTACTGTTAAATGGGTACAATGATTATCTGCCACCTCAGAGTTCTGTTTGGAGGTGTCAGGTATCAAGTGTCCAAGCTCTGAGCTCATGGTCATTTTGAAGGGTTCAGGGAATTGAGATGAGGGGTTGGAGGGCAGCCCAAGTGGGCCACGGTTGCCCCCACTCACTCGCAAAGAATGATGCCGTCTTTGAGGCCGTCCATGAAGTTGTTGCCAATGCGGCGCCCCGTCACCCCCTCGATCCACTCTCGGAGCTCCTGCTCCCGCTGGTGGTCATACTTCTGGGCCAGCTGGGGGGTAGAGGGGCAGAGAGAGAACAGTGAGGATACAGCGGGGAGTAGGGCTGGCTCCCTGGCCCAATCCAAGGCTCCCTAGTCCCGATCTCTTCCCTCATCCCTTCCCAACTAAGGCAATTCTGTCCCAGCGTCCAATGGAGGGAGGTGGCGGGGCGGGGGGGGGGGGGTGAGGGGGGGCGCTGAGGACCAGAGTTGAGGTGGCACCTGCCCAGGGGGCCATTCCAGGCATTCTGAGGTTTGGCACCAGAGAACATGGTCTAAGGGGTGGGGAGCGAGATACTCAGAGCTGGGTGGGGGGTGGCGCCTGGCCTCTTGGTTCCCCCTCCGGACCAAACTTGGGGCTTAGCTTCCCCTGGCCCTGCCCCTCCCTCTCCTGGATGCTTCAGGCAGGGGAGGAGGAGCCCAAAGGAGGTGCCCCATATGCCGCTTTGCTGGGGGCTGGTCTGCCTCACATCCCTGTCTCAGTGTCTCTCCAGATCCTCAGCGCTGGGGCGAGGGTCTGTCTTTGTCTCACTCCAGGCCTCATGCATGTCTGTATTTCTCTCTCTCTCCCCCATCACAGGATGTCCTCAGTCTCTCTCCCCGCTCTTTTCTTGGCTCTGTCATCCAGTTCCCATCTCTGCCTGTCTGGCTGGGGGTGGGGCTCGTGGTTCGTCCATCTCTGCTTTCGTAGGTCTCTCTCTGTCTCTCCGACTCCAGGTTCCCTTCTTCTGATGGGGGGTGGCGGTGGGGGTGGAGGACTCGGCCCTCTCTCCGCCTCTTCACCCTAGTCTCCGTCTTATCTCACTCCAGGCTCGCCCTCCCCCATTCCGTCTCTCATGTCTCAGGCTTCCAGAATCTGTCTGCGTCTCTCCCTCCTCTCCTCTCCCACTTCGCACCCTCTCCGTATTTCCAGAACCCTCTACCCCAGCCCAAACTGGCTCTCGGCCCCCTGGGGAACCCGGCTGCCCCTTCTCCTGGGGGGAGGGAAGGAGGAGGGGCGGCCCCCTCACCTGGCCCCAGCCCTGCCGCCCCTCTCCCCACCAGCCCGGCTTTATAAAGCAAACCGGCCCTTATATAGCGCGGCCCCGCGGGCCGGGCTCCCGAGGCCGCCTTATATGGCGCGGCGGCTCCGCACGGCTCTGGGGCCGGCGCTGGGGGAAGGGGGGCGCGGCGCTGGGATCCGTCTCCCGCCCGAGCACTCGCCCCCCACCTGCCCCCTCCTCCAGCCCCGAGAATCCCCCCGACCCAAGTTCCCAATCCCAGCTCCTCCCCTTCCTGCCTGTGGAACAGGCGATCCGAGCCTCAGTGTTCCCTTCTGTTAAATGGGACAGGGATTATTCCCCTGGCAGCGCTCATGGGAGCGTTCCAGTGGGCTGGGGACTTCAAATTTGCAGCCCTGGAGACGCTGACCCCATTTTGATGTGGGGGAGGGAGCAAGTTCAAGGGCCTAATTCTTCACCTCCCTTATGTAGGACCTGAGAGACTTGTCTCCCCTTTCTGAACCTCAGTTTACCCATCATAGCATGAAAGCCATGTGTCTTCTCAGCTCCAAAATCAGGAGATTCCGCTGTGTCCCTAATGCCCACCCTCTGCCCTTCCCCAGCTGTCTCCCTTTCCTTCACAGTTTCCCACATTTTGGGGCCCTACTTCCCAGGAACCCCAGCTCTGGAGAACACCCCCAAAGTCAGGCCAGGAGTGTGCAAAATCAAGGAACAAAGAGGTTAACAGAGAACCTTGATCACGCGGGGTTTACCCAGTGGACCCATCACCTCAGTTTACCTGTGAGCGCCTGCGTGCCCACGCCTCATTTATACCCCAGCATTATAGCTGAGGGCTTTGGAATGCTCAGGCCAAGGAGGTAGGCAGCCCCCTCCCCATATTGGTCCTTTTTCTGTCTCAGGTTCCAAGTCACTTGGGACAGGCAAGAAGGGGGTCCAAGGAACCGCAAGAGCCGGGCCTCTGGCCTGGCAGGGCAAGTGGGCCAGGCTGGGGTGGGAGGCCCTCCAGCCCTACCTTGTTCTTGACCTCAGCCGACAGCCCGTAGGCGGGGCCTCGGTTGAAGTGAGCGGAGGACATGCTGGTTGATGGTGGGTGGGCAGCGGTGGCAGCGCGCTGGGGCCGGCGGCAGCAGCTGAAGCTCCGTCTGCACCCTCTTCCCTCCTCACACGTTTTTGAAGCTCTGGAGGCGGCCCGGGCCTCTTCCAAGACCGTCCCATTGGCCGTAGGGACCTGCCAAGGGGCGGGGCCGCCCCCACCTCGGCCACCCCCCTTCGTGATGTCAGGGCCTTGGTATTGGGAGCTGATTGTGTCATTGTTTCCACCTAGGGGGCGGCCTGGGTTATTCTTTTTTTTAGGGGGGGGGTTTTGCTTGGCCAGGGGCTTCCCTGGTGGCTCAGACTGCAAAGAATCTGCCTGTAATTCAGGAGACCTAGGTTCGATCCCTGGGTCTGGAAGATCCCCTGGAGGAGGAAATGGCAACCCACTCTGGTATTCTTGCCTGGAGAGTTCCATGGACAGAGGAGCCTACACCGGCTACATTCCATGGGGTCACAAAGGGTTGCACATGACTGATCGACTTACACTTTTCCCTTTCAGTTGCTTGGCCAGAGACCAACCTTGCCCCACTCTCCCCTGTTTACTGGGCCTCCGGCTGGGTCTCTTAATTTCTATTTGTCTGTCTCTGAGGCCATCTCTCCAGGTCTCTGAGGTCATCGCTCTCCGTTTCTCACCAGTCTTGAGGCAGGACTACCACCTGTGGTAGTTTATGAGTGCCACCCTGGATTTAAGTCTAAAAACGTAGGTCTATAAATGCAGTCTATAAACGTAAGCCAGTCGTCTCTAAGACCCTGTTGCCACATCTGGAAAACGGACTAAGGACAGTGCTCAGGAGAGTGTTGAGAGGATCAGAAGAAATAATGCCTGGGAATTCCCTGGCAGTCCAGTAAAAGACTCCACGATTCCATTGCAGGTGGCACAGGTTCGGTGCCTGGTCAGGGAGATTCTCATGCCATGGGGTTCGGGCCCCTCAAAAAAAAACACAGGAAGAAGAAGAAGAAATAGTGCCTCTGACACGTCTAGGGCAGAGCCTGGTACAGAGAGACTCAGGACATAGCAGTATTTCTGCTGAGAATCTGGCACCCCACTTCTGTCCTCTCCAGCCCCTCATAAGGATCTAGGGGAGCAGAGATCCTGGCTCCTACACTACTCATCCACATATGAGCTGTCTGAACCACGGAGCGGCTGTGTTAGTGGGTTCCAGGCCATGGGCACCCCCATATATCCCTGTTCCAGCCAGGCTGGCCTGGAATGAACACCTGTCAGCAGCTTTGCCGGGCCAGGTCTCACCCCTGGACCACAGGGGTGGATGACATGCCCACATCATACCATGTAGGTTTAGGCCATGTTCCAACTGTGCTGCTGGAGAACACTCTTGAGAATCCTATGGACTGCAAGGAGATCAAACCAGTCAATCCTAAAGGAAATCAACCCTGAATATTCATTGGAACGACTGATACTGAAGCTGGAGCTCCAATACTTTGGCCACCTGATGCAAAGAGCTGAGTCATTGGAAAAGACACTGATGCTGGGAAAGATTGAGAGCAGGAGAAGGAGGCGACAGAGGATGAGATGGTTGGATGGCATTATCGACTCAATGGACATGAATTTGAGCAAATTCTGGGAGATAGCGGAGGACAGAAGAGCCTGGTTTGCTGCAGCCCATGAGGTTGCAGAGAGTGTAACATGACTGAATGACTGAACACCACCAACAACAAAAGCGACACTTGAATAAAATGCCAGCAAACTCTGATGTATCATACATATGGTATGTTAAGGACATCAATTTGCTGGCTACATGCTAAGAGCACAGGCATGAGGTACTAATAGGAAAACAGCCCTTATGTCAGACCCTGGCCCAAGTGCTGCCCATGTGTCATACCTCACCGCACCCCCAGAAGTGGATGTTGCTATTATTATATGCGCTTTTCACATGGGAAACTGAGGCACGGAAAGGCAAGCGTGGACTTCCTTTCCCAGTATCACAGCTCACTAGTGGCAGAGCAGAGTTTGAACCAGGGCGTCTGACCCTAATGCTATGAGGCTAAGGCAGGGTTTCTCAATTTTGGAACTGTTGACATCCAGACTGGATAATTCACAGTGGGGGGCAGGGGCGGGGGCAGGGCGCTGTCCTGGGCATTGTAGAACTTCCAAAGTCTTTTTTTCTTTCGGCTGCACTGCGGGGCATGTAGGATCTTAGTTCCCCACCAGGATCGAACCCGTGCCCTCTGCAGTGGAAGTACAGAGTCTTAACCACCGGCCCACCAGGGAAGTCTCCTTGCATCCCCTCCCCCCCAAACAGAAATGTCTCTAGAGGTTGCCAAGGGTCTCTGGAAACAGTATTGGGGTGGGAGGGGGTGGCGGCAGATCGCTCTCATTTGAGACCCCGGGAGCTAAGGCAACTAAGGACAAGTTGATGGAGTGTAATGGTATGTTGAAGATAATGCTATAATACATAAAATGTAGCTAACAATTAGCTCCTACTAAGTACTGAGTGCTTTGGATCTGTTAACTCATTCCTCACAGCAGCCGTATGATGTGCGGTCTAAGCGATGCACAGAGAGTGAAGCCAACTGCCCTCAGTCACACAGCTGGAGGGTGCTGGAGCGAGGATTCCTCCGCGTCGATTCTGAGACCCTGCCCAAGCTAAGCGGGCCTCGGAGGGCCACAGGTCGCTACTGCGCATGCGAAGACCTTGGCCGAGCTCGGGGCCGGCGCCCCCTGGCGGATGAGGAGGGCTGGGGGGGGGGTCGCCTGGCGGCATCCGGGGAGCGTTGACGCCACGCGCTGAGTCACTCGGCCCCGCCCCCAGCCCGCGGCCGCTTGGCCATTTATAGAATCCGCGCTGGCTCTGAAGTCACTGCCCAGGCACGACGGGGGCGGGGTGGGGGAGCACTTGGCAGCCCCCAGACGGGGCAGCCCGGGGTCTCCCTAGAGGGCATTCCGTTTTGGGTCCATTTGTCCCTCCAGTTCTGGGTCGGTGTCTTTATCTCTTGCTGTATCATTGGCCGTTCTGTATCCGTTTCTCTGCGTCGCCTAGCCTTTTTCTGTCACAGCCTTTGTCTCTGCGTCTCTATGAATTTGCCTGTCTCACTGTCTCTTTCTCTCTGTCCCCATGTCTCCTCTATCATCTCTCCGTCTTTGTGTCTCTGTTTCTGTTTCACGCCTCTCGGTCACCGTTTTTCCTCTGTGTCTCTGCCTCTGTCTAATGGATGGGGCTAGAGGCGGAGAGAGGGGATTGAACCCCATCCCGAGGCCCCAGTCCTAGAGGACTCCCTCATCACTGGCCTCTCGGCGTGCAGCCCCCTACTCAGCTCCTAGGTGGCGCTTCCCAGGCCAGCAGCTCCTCTGTGCCTCAGTTTCCCACCTAAATGGAAAGGGTGAATTTTGTAAGTCATAGTTGCCAGAGAGTCCCAAAACAGTCATGAAAGAACAGTTCTGTCTTTCCGTAATCTTAGGAGAGCCTAGAAACTTTCTGTCAGAACTCTCATTCTCTCTCTCTCTGACACACACACCTCTGTTCCTGCCTCCAGGGGACTCGGCCCTTTCTCCCCACACTTGCCTATCATGGCAGTCCTGGGTCTGCCAGCCCACCCCGCACCTAACTTTGCCCTCCCCAAATGGCTTCTGTTTCTGGAGGGCTCACTCCATGCCAGGCACCCTTCCAGGCACAACCTCATTTAAGAGATTTAATCTCTTAAGTGAGATTTAAGTTTAAAATTTCACTAAATGTCATTTCCACCCTCTTGGGGTGGAAAGTCTTAGACTCTTTTTTTTTTTTTTTTTTGCCTTGCAGCATGTGCGATCTTAGTTCCCTAACCAGGAATCAAATCCGAACCCCTTGCATTGGAAACACAGAGTCTTAACCACCGGACCTCCAGGGAAGTCCCTTAGACTCTTTTTATAGATAAAGAAACCCAAGATTCAGAGAAACCAGGTCACTCTCCCATGGTCACACTGCTCCTGCTGCTTCCAGATCCTTCCACGCGTATTTCTTAGGTGTCCAAGCATGTTCTCACCTTTGTAGTCCCTTCCACCCGGACCCATTTCCCCAAGATGCCTGTGTGCCCTCTCCCTCATTTCCTCTGCTCAGCTGTCCCCTCTTCAGAGAGGCCCTCCCTGACCACCTGCTCTAAAATAATAGCATCGCCCACCCCCAGACTGTGAGAAGATGGGCAAGGAGGGTGCTGTTCCACTAAGGGTTTGCACCTAGCAGTGGTTATGTTCACCTCCATAAAAGCTTCCATTTGAATAAGTGATTTTAAAAGCCCTCCACCACAGCCCCTGCCTAGCCTTCCCTGGTGGTACAGTGTAGAATGTGCCTACCAATGCAGGGGACATGGGTTCGATCCCTGGTCAGGGAACTGAGATCCCACATGCCCAAGATGAAGCCAAGCCCAAGGGCCACAACTATGGAAGCCCACATGCCCTAGAGCCTGTGCTCTGCAATAAGAAGCCACAGCAATAAGAAACCTGCATGCTGCAACTAGAGAGTAGCCCCTGCTCATCGCAACTAGAGAAAAGCCTGAGGAGCTACGAAGACCCAACACAGCCCAAAAAATTTAAAAAGAAGCCCCCCCACTCTTTATCTCCATTTCTTTCTTTCTTTTACTTGTCATCTCCTTCTTGCTTATTACCTCTCACCCTGCACAGAAACTCCACAAAGGCAGAGCTTTGCTTGTTTTTTTTTTCACTATTTTATCCCTAATACCCAGGAGAGGGTTTGCACACAACAAACTATGCTGAGTAAATGGAATTAAAATCAGTGAGCCAGGACTCGAACCCACATGAATTTGAAATGTTGGTGCTTAACCGCTCACAAAGGAAGGGCACAATTGCCCAGATCCTCTTGGACTGAGAACAGTTGAGATGGGGTCCCCTTTTCATTTTCATTCCAGCACTCCCCAAAAGACCAGTTGGAGGGTGAATAGAGGATTGGGGCACAGGCTGGGGTTGTCCCAAGCCTTTCTACAGTTGCTGACTCCGTCGTCCAGCCTTGAGCTTTGTAAAAAGATGCTTTGTAGGAAAAGCATCTGGTTGAACAAGAGAACTTGTTTTTTTTTTTAGTATTTAGTTATTTATTTAGTTGGGGCATGCTTGATTTCCTTGAGGCACGTGTGATCTTTTAGTTGCTCCATGTAGGATCTAGTTCTCTGATCAGAAATGGAACCTGGGCCCCCTGCATTAGGAGCACAGAGTATTAGCCACTGGACCACCAAGGAAGTCCCTACGGACTGTAGCCCACCAGGCTCCTCTGTCCATGGGATTCCCCAGGCAAGAATACTCACGTGGGTTGCATTTCCTTTTCCAGGGCATCTTCCCCACCTAGAGACCGAAACTGTGAGTCTTACATCTCCTGCACTGGCAGGTGGGTTCTTTACCACTAGTGCCACCTGGGAAACCAGGGAGTCCCTAAGAGACCTTTTTAAAAAAGTGAGCCAAATTGGCAAAAATCGTAACACCTGACAACAGACAGTGCTGGGAGACTTAGGGAACATCACTAATAGGAATGGCAGTTGGTCCATAGCTTTCAAAATGATTAAGTGTCCTTATCTTTTCTGGTGACTGATTTTACATGTCAGGTCAATTGGGCCAGGGGGTGCCCAGATACTTGGTCAAAAGTTATTCTGGGTATGCCTATGAGGGTGTGTTTTTGGATGATACTAATATTTGAATTTGCAGACTGAGTAAAACAGATTGCCCTCCTCAATATGGATGGACTTCATCCGATCAGTTGGAAGCTTGAATAGAACAAAACGTCTGATCTCCCCACCCTCTCCATCCAGTAAGAAGGAACTCTTCCTGCCCAACTGCCTTGAACTGGGACATGGTTCTTTTCCTGCCTTTGGACTGAAACATCAGCTTTTCTTGGGTCTCAAGGCTGCCTGCCAGTTCTCAGATGGACCTTATACTGTTAGCTCTCCAGATCCTCAGACCTTTGTTCTTGGACTTGAACTACATCATCTATTCTCCTGGGTCTCCAGCTTGCCAACTGCAGATCTTTAGTCTATAGCCACATAATAAATCTGTCTCTCTTCCTCTCTCTCTCTCATATGTACATTGGGTTGACCAAGATGTTCATTCAGATTTCTCGTATAAACTTTTTGGCCAACCCAATATATACACATACATATTTTTTTCTATTGGTTCTGCTTTTCTGGAAAGCCCTATCTAATATATTTTATGAACCACCAAATCTCTTTTTTAGAATATTCTTAACGATGAATATGCGTAGGTGTGAAGTGATTTTTTTGCAGGGGGCCTTTTAAAAACAAGTCACACCATAGATCTGTCAACATGGAACGGGTGAGAGTCAAAGATGATGGGAGAATAAGAGCACTTTGTTTCAGTAAAAGAAAGGCACTATGGTGCTGCGGTTAACGGTGTGGGGCTCTGGATCCATATTCCATGGATTTGGGACATGCCCTGGTGGTTGCTGGCTGTGTGACTTAGGACAGGAGTCTTGACCTCTCTGTGCCTCAGTTTCCTCCTCTGGAAAATGGGTATATTAATAGTGCCTGCTTCAGTAGTCCTGTTTGTTTTTAACTTTTTTGTTTGTTTTTTTGTTTGTTTTGCCACACTGCAAGACATGTGGAACTTCTCCACCAGGGATCACACCTGTGCCCCCTGCAGTGGAAGCGTGGAGTCCACTGGACCACCAGGGAAGCCCTGTTTTTA
This sequence comes from Tragelaphus eurycerus, assembly GCA_935064755.1. NCBI lineage: Eukaryota > Metazoa > Chordata > Mammalia > Artiodactyla > Bovidae > Tragelaphus > Tragelaphus eurycerus. The sequence goes on along the minus strand of CAKXYN010000058.1, from coordinate 2,556,874 downwards.
ACTTTTTATTTGGAGGTAATTTTAGGCTTACAGAAAAGTTGCAAAAAATAGCACAGAGAGTTCCCAAATACCCTTCACTCTGCTGCCCTGGCTGTTAACATCTTACATAACCATAGTACATTTATCAAAACTAAGAAACAAACCTTGGCACCAAACTATTAATAAACTACAGACTTGCTTTGGATTTCTCCAGTTTTTTAAACTCATGTTCTTCTTCTGTTTCAGAACCCAATCCAGGGTCTCTCATTGCATTTAGTTGTCATATCTTCTTAGATTCCTTTGCCTGTGATAGTCCCTCAGTCTTTCCTGACCTTGACACTTTTGAAGAGTACTGGTCAGTAATTTTGTAGCCTGTCTTTAAGTTTGGTTTTTCTCAATTGGACTGCAGATTTTGAATTACTGGAAAGGGCTCATTCCAATGTTCCATCTTCCCAGTCTACAGCCAGCTTCCTGTCTCAGCACTCTGTGAAACCTAACGCAAAGGAAGATCCAACGAGGGACTTGAAACAGCTTCTCCAGGAGTTGAGAAGTGTGATCAACGAGGAGCCAGCTGTGCCTCTGGGCAAGAGCGAGGAAGACAGGAGAGCACCATCTCTGGGGGTCTCCTTTGTGGCTGTAAGCAACAACTCATTAAGGGAATCCACTGAAGGCAGCAAATCCAGTGAAACTTTTAGCAGAGAGCCAGTCACGTTACACGTAGCAGAGTTGGAAGATCCGCCTGGTTGCTTTGTATTCCCATCTGCAGGAAGTCCTTCTGTGAAAAATTCAGCTTCCCGTTCATTCCATTCTTCTCCTAAGAAGTCTCCGGTTCACTCACTGCTGACTAGTTCGGTTGAGGATTCCATAGGTTCCTCACCACAGTATAGATCTGCCAAACCTGTTCATTCACCTGATTCTGTTAAAGCTTCACAGTCTCAGCCAATAGAAACAACGGGAAAGACATGCAGGAAGCTCCAGACCAGACTGGAAAGCTTGCAAACTCTGGTAGAAGATTTACAGAAGAAGAACCAAGCAATGTCTTCAATGATCAGAAATCAAGAAAAGAGAATACAGAAAGTGAAAGACCAGGAAAAAATGTTACTAAAATGATACATTGCTTGCCTATTCTTTACAGAGAGATGATGCCCGATTAATTGTGGTGTTACTTATAATTAATGCCCTGTGTACTTTTTTCTTTTTATGTGAAAATTTAATAAAAGATATCCTAAAAAAAAAAAAAAAGAAAATGAATTACTGGAAAGGATACCAGAAAAGTGATGTTCCCTTCCATACCAAGGGCTAATGATGTCACTATGATTCATTGCTGGTGACGTTAATGTTGGTCCCTTGGTTAAAGTGATGCCTGCCAGAATCCTCCACTTCGAAGCTGCTATTTTCTTCCAGTTATTTTGAGAATTGCATGTTTAAGGGTCTACATAAGGGCTTCACACATATTATTGTGCTCTGTTTTTAAAAAGTAACAAAATATATGTATAAATGCCTGTGTTTGAATCAACTACTTCTGGAAGGATAAATAAGGAGAGCTGCATCTGCCTCAGGAGAAAGAGAAACACAGAGGGCAGTTCAGGCTGTGACCACATTGGTGACCCCACCACCGCCCGCCCCCTCGAGCCTTCTTCACCCATAGCCCAGCTGAGCAAAGCGAACTCCACCTACTCAGGGCTTGGCATGCCCAGCAGAGGGCAGTAGTACGCCCAGCGGCTGCCCACGTGGCTGTCAACGTGCTGGGGCGGGGATGCGCCAGCCCTCCTGGACCGGCAGTTGATTGGCTGCAGCCCCTCTTAGGTTGGCCAATCACAGGAATCTGCGAGACAGATGTTCTGCGGCTGCGCAGAGTCGCTGAGGCATCCTAAGGATAGCTGCATCTTTCTGTCCCGCTGTCTGCGCCCTGCTTCATGGAGGCCAAAGCTTGCAAAACTGGCTTTATGGGAGCGGAGAACTGTCCTCTCCGGGAGCCTCTGCTACTGCCAACCCCTCTTATTTTGTGCTAATCTATTTGAGTTATTAACAGCCTAAAACCAGGGCTTTCTGGGAGCAGCCCAGGAGCCCCTCACACCACTCTGACCTCCTCATATACCTCTGTTCATTCCAGCCAATCACAAAGGGCCTTTGCAGTTGCCCCTTGTATCCGGTGTGTGTGTGTGTGTGTGTGTGTACATGTGTGCGCATGCTCAATCATTTCTGACTCTTTGCAACCTCATAGACTGTAGCCCGCCAGACTCTTCTGTCCATGGGATTTCCCCAGCAAGAATACTGAAGTGGATTGCCATTTCCTCCTCCAGGAGATCTTCCCGACCCAGGGATAGAACCCATATCTCATGTGTAGGCAGGCAGATTCTTTACCATTGAGCGATCTGGAAAGCCCCATGAAAAGGTGGGTTCCCTGTAATAAGAATAGCATAGGGAATCCTCTGGTGGTCCAGTGGTTAGGACTGGAGGTCCGAGCTTCCACTGCAAGGGGCATGGGTTTGATCTCTGGTAGGGGAACTAAGATCCACACGCCAGGATGGTGCAGCAAAAAAAAATTTTTTAATACCCCCAAAACCCCCGCATACACTTATATCGCTGTTTGCATAGATAAATTCAATTAAATCTCAAACAAACAATCCTATAAGATTATTATACTTGGCCCATTTCAGGAGTGAGACGATCAAGGCATAGATGGAGTAAGCACTAGCCCAGACCCAGGAACAGAGCCTGTCTCTACTTGAGCTTCCCAGGTGGCGCTAGTGGTAAAGAACCCGCTGGCCAATGCAGGTTGGACGTAAGACACGGGTTTGATACTTGGATCGGGAGGATCCCTGGGAGAAGGAAGTGGTAACCCCCTCCGGTATTCTTGCCTGGGAAATGCCACGGACAGAAGAGACAGAAGAGCCTGGTGGGCTGCAATCCATAGGGTTCACAAAGAGTGGGACACAACAGAAGCGACTTAGCATGCACAAGCATATCTCCGTCACTAATGATAATGTTGAAAACTCAGTGCCTGGCTCAAACATTTGTTGAACAAGTGAAGGAATCCACATCACTTCCACCTTTAATATTTCATTCCCACATTTCAGGTGCGAAAACTGGGGCCGCCCAGGTGTATTCACAAATACACACCTCCGCCCCTTACCCGCCACCCCCTCCTTCCATTCCCCACAAGTCCAGTCTCGCATTGCTCAGTCACTCCTTCCCCAAGCAAACTCCTAAGTCCCCTGTGCTGTTGGCCTACTTAAAGGTGGGGTCTGCCTCCTTCATGGGGTCGCAAAGAGTCGGACACGACTGAGCTACTGATCTGATCTGATCTGCCTCCTTACGAGGCGGGACCAAGGACTTTCCACCTTTCTATTGGCGTTTCTCCCTTTGGGGCGGGACCTCTCTAAACCCGCGGTCTTGATTTGCTGTCTCCCTGGTGGCTTATGACCCGGAACATCTCTGGGAAACATGGCGGCGCCCAGCTGCAAGACAGAACGGGCAGGGATTCCGCGGCCAGCCGCGTGAATAGGTAGGTCGCGCGTCGGGAGGCAAGCACGAACTTCTGGGAACCGGGGAGGCCCGTTCTGGGCTGGCAGTGCGGGAGGGAGGCTTCGGAGGACCCCGGTTCCCGGGCCAGGGCACCATGACCTTTCGGCGTACCGGGCCGGGATGTGCCAGCAAAAGCCGCACTCAGTTTACCTACCTCTCCACGTCCCTAATCTCCAATTTTGCAGATTAGACAGCTGAGGCTCTGAGAGATTAGAACCTTCTTTCGCGGTCACTCTGCAAGTCGGCCGCTAGGCTGGAATTCGACCCCCGGGTCTGTCGCTGTCACCCAAAGGAGTCAAAATCCTGGCAGCCAGCCTCAGCTGCTGTAGGTACATCCTACCTAGGGGTTCAGATTTTTAGAAGTTTGGTAGAAATTTAGCTCTTCCTGATTCAACTGATACTTGTTGGGTACCTACATTATACCAGGCACTGTCCCGGGTGCAGACACACACACACACACACACACACACTGTCCCGGGTGCAGACACACACACACATGCACGCAATAAGGCAGACACACACACACACACGTCCCGGGTGCTGGAGACACAGCAATAAGGCACACACACACACACACACACACACGTCCCGGGTGCTAGAGACACAGCAATAAGGCACACACACACACAATCTCCCCAGGGAGTCTAGAGACACAGCAATAAGGCGCACACACACACACACACAATCTCCCTAGGGAGTCTAGAGACACAGCAATAAGGCGCGCGCGCACACACACACACACACACACACACACACACACAATCTCCCTAGGGAGTCTAGAGACACAGCAATAAGGCGCGCGCGCGCACACACACACACACACACACAATCTCCCTAGGGAGTCTAGAGACACAGCAATAAGGCGCGCGCGCGCGCACACACACACACACACACACACACACACACACAATCTCCCCAGGGAGTCTAGAGACACAGCAATAAGGGAGTCTAGAGACACAGCAATAAGGCGCGCGCGCGCGCCACACACACACACACACACACACACACACACACACACACACACACACACACACACACACACACACACACACACACACACACACACACACACACACACACACACACAATCTCCCCAGGGAGTCAGACATTGAACAAATCAGAAATAAGTGAAACGTGATTTCAGATGCTAATAACTACTTAAAATGCATTCATCAGGGTAATGGGGCCTTAGATTGGGAGTGGGGTGGTGATCAGGAAAGGCTTCTTATTTGACTATAGACCTGAATGACCAGAGACTGATCTGGGGGAGTAAATTTCTGAACAGAGAGAAAAGCAAGTTCAAAGGCTCTGAGATTAGAATAAAGCCAACTTGTTTAAGAAACAAGTGTAGCTGGAGCTACCAGTAATAAGAGGTGAGTTTTGAGGGGCAGATTCTGATTTAATTTTGTGTGCTGTTTCAGTGATTTTAGGCAGGGAACACTAAATTTACTTTACATTTTAAAAAGCTCCCTCCAACTACTGCAGGGAGAAATGACTGGAGGCAGGTAAGGAAAGAAGTTGAGACCGGATAGGTGAAAAGAGATCATGTACTGGAGTGGTGGCCTGCAGATGCAGAGAAATGGATGCATTTAAGATGGATTTGGAAGCAACAGGAGTAGCCGATGAATTGGACTGGGGGAGTGAGGGACACAGTGGACTCAGAATTCCCAGGTTTGTGATCTGAATGACTAGAAGTGGTGATGTCATTGGCTAAGATGAGGAGAGACACATTTAAGCAGGGATATGATTTGGAGCAAAATAAGTTTGAAATGGCTGGGGAAAATACTAAAGTGGCAGTTAGGTCAGGAGACTTGGGTTCAGGACTGGTAATAAACATTTAGGAGCATCAGCACACATTGATCATCATTTCTCAGACCTTAACACACAGAGGAGAAACCTGGAGTTTTGTTAAAATGCAGATTCTGATTTCAGTAGATCTGGATTAAGGCTGAGATTTAGCATTTCTAATAAGCTCCCAGATGATAATACAAATGCAGTTGGTCCCATAGATACTCTTTGAATAGCAAAGGTTTAGAATAAGGTCTTAATTTCAGGTGTGTGTTAGAGTCATTGGGGTGCTTTAAAATGCTAATACCTGGGCCCTACCTCTGTATATTTTGATTCAGTATATCTGGGGTATGGCCTGGGCATGGGAATTTTTAAAGCTCCCAAGATAATTCTAATATGAACAAAGTTAAAAAACCATTAGAGCGGCCTACAGGAATACAGAGAGGAGAGGAACACCTCTTTTGGTAATTGAATGATGTCTTAGATTAGCAGACAGATAAATTCAGAATGTGGGATTCTTCACAGCCTTATTACTAAGAATTCAGTCTCCAGACCAGCAGCAATCAGCAACACTTGGATGTTTGTTAGATGTACAGTTTCTGGCTCCACTGGACCTGCTGAATCAGGATCTGCATTTTAATAAGATCCTCAGTGATTCATCTGCACATTCAAGTTTGCAAACATTGCAAACTTTAGAGAAGGAAGCAGGGCTTGCTGACTGGCTAAAAAACAGGCCTGGGTGCTAGGAAGAAAATCAAGAGTGTTAACATGGGAGGAGGGCTTCACACATGCGAGATACTTCTGAGAAATTGAGCAAAATGAGGCCAGAGAAATAATCACTGGCTTTGTTAAATGGAGAACACACAAGGGGTCTTTACAGGAGTGGTGTCAGTGGAGTGGCTGGGGCAGCAGCCAAGTAGGAAAGAGTGAGAAAGGAGTATAATATGCAGACACCTCTTGGGAGAAGCTGTGCTATAAATGGAACAGAGATGTGGAGCAGAGGCGGAAGGAGATGCTAGAGAAAGTTTAAATGGTGGTAAGAGTGAGCCAAATACTTCCCAGCTCATTTTATGAGGCCAGCATTACCCTGATACCAAAGCAAACAGATATGACATGAAATGAAAACTCCAGCCCAGGTTCTCTTATGATACAGCTGCAAAAGTCCTCAACAAAATACTTGCAACCCAATCTAACAGCAAATAAAAAGAATTATACAGCATGACCAAGTGGAATTTATCAGAGAAATGCAATATGAGTTTAACAGTTGAAAATTAATGTAATACATGATATTAATAGACTAAAGGACAAAATTCACATAAGTTCAATAGATGCAAAAAAAAAAAATCATTTGACAAAATATAATGAATGCCCTTTCTGATAAAAATACTCAGCATCTAGTAATAGAAAGGAATGTCCTCAATCCAATAGCTCATCTGTGGACAATCCTATGATGGCTGACATAGTTAATAACGAAAGACTGGATGCTTTCCCCCTAAGATCAGGAACAAGACAAGGATGTGCACTCTGGCCACTTCTATTCACCTTTGCACTGGAGGTTCAGCAAGGACACCTGGGCAAAAAAGAGAAATAAAATGCATCTGGTTTAGAAAAGAAGATGTAAAGCTATCTCTCTTTGCAGATAACATGATCTTGGATGTAGAAAGTCCTAGGGAATCCAATTAAAATATATATATATATATATTAGGACTAATGCAAGTTCAGCAAGGTTGCAAGATACAGGATCAACATATAAAAAATAAACTGTTTCTAAACACTAGCAATGAACAATGTGAAAATGAAATTTCACAACAGCTTCATAAAGAATAAGATACAAATAAACAAAAGAAGCAAAGGGCTTCTACACTGAAAACTGTAAAATACTTTTGAGAGAAATTAAAGATCTAAATAAATGGAGGGCTTCCCTGGTGGCTCAGTGGTAAAGAATCTTCCTGCCAATACAAGAGATGCAGGTTCAATCCCTGGGTCAGGAAGAGCCCCTGCCAAAGGAAACCCACTCTGGTAATCTTGCCTGGGAAATCCCATGGTCAGAGGAGCCTGGCAGACTGCAGCCTATGAGGTCTCAGAAGAGTCGATCACGACTTTAGCGACCAAACCAACAACAACAAATAAATGGAAAGGTATCCCATGTTCATGGATCAAAAATCTTAATATTCAGTCAGTTCAGTCATTCAGTGTGTCTGACTCTTTATTTCTCAAGTTGATCTACATATTCAACACAATCCCTATCAGAATCTGAGCTTTTTTTTTTCTTCCAGAAATTTACTGCTGATTCTTAAATTTATACGTAATAGTGAATGATCCAGAATAGCCAAATAATATTGTAAAAGAAGAACAAAGTTGCAGGGCTTAATACTTCCCAATTTCAAAACTTACAAAGCTACAATAATTACAACAATGTGTTACTGCTCAACATATAGATCAATAGGACAAGAGTTGAGAGCCCAGAAGTAAACCCTTACGTTTATGGTCAGTTGATTTTCAACAAGAGTAACAGGGAGAAAAAAACAGTCTCTTCAACAAATAGTATTAGGACAAGTGGATATCCATATGAAGTGAACCCCTTCCTCACACCAACCATTTAGAAAGATTAATTCAGAATGGATCAAAGATTTAAATGTAAGAACTAAAACTCCTAGAAGAAAACATAGGAGTGACCTTGAACCAGGCAATGGTTTTTTTGGATACAACATCTAAAGCACAGCTATAAAAGAAAAAACAGAAAACTGGACTTTATTGGAATTAAAACTGTGCTGCTGGAGAAGGAAGGGGCAACCCACTTCAGTAGCCTTGCCTGGGAAATCCCATGAACTATGGAGCCGGTGGGCTCTAGTCTATGAAGTTGTAAAGAGTCAGACATGAATGAGCGTGCACACACACGCACAATAGTAATAACAACGAACACTCAAAAAACATTTCCTAAAAGCCTTTCCTGTTCTAAACCTCTTATTTAAACAACAACAACAACAAATTGTGCTGCAAGTAATAACATGAAAGCAAAAAAACAAAGAATGGGAAAAAGTAGTTGTGAACCATAAAGGTCTAATCAACTGAATTGAACTGATCCGGAATATGAACAACTCAATAAAACCACTCAATAGTAAAAAAAGATAAATAACCTAATTTTCAAATGGAGAAAGAATTTAAATAGACATTTCTCTGAAAAAGATACACAGTGGATAGTAAGCCCATGAAAAGATGCTCAACCATTACTAGTTTTTAGGGAAATGCAAATCCAAACCACAATGAGATGCCCGCTTCACACCCACTAGGAGGATGTCTATAATCAAAAAGGCCGACAGCAACAAGTATTGGCAAGAAGGCAGAGAAACTGGAACCCTTATACATTGCTGGTTGGGATACACTGTTGGTGGGGATGTAAAGTGGTGCAGCCGCTTTGGAAGACACTTTGGCAGTGCCTCAAATGATTAAACATAGAGTTACCATATGTCCCGGCAACTTGATTCTAAGTATATACCCAAGAGAAGTGTAAATATGTGTTCACACGAAAACTACACAAGTGTTCATAGCAGCAACAGTCATAATAGTCAAAAAGTGGGAAGAAGCCCAAATGTTCATTGGTTGATGAATGGGTAAATAAAATGTGGTTAAATCCATATCGTGAACATTTTTTTTTTGGCAGTTGAAGTCTGTTAGATGTTACAACATGGATAAACCTTGAAAACATGTTAAGTGAAAGAAGCCAGTCACAAAAGAGCACATATTATATATGATTCCAATAATATGAAATTCTCCAGGCAAGCATACTGGAGTGGGTAACCATTACCTTCTCCAGGGGTCTTCCTGACCCAGAAATTAAACCCAGGCCTCCTGCACTGCAGGCAGATTCTTTACACTTAGGTTACAAGGGAAGCTCCATGAAATTCCCAGAAGACACTGAATGACTGCAAATGGATATAGGATTCTTTTTTTTGGGGGGGGGGGGTGACAAGCATGTTCAAAAATTAGGTTTAGTGATGGCTGCACAATTCTGTGAATATACAGTCGACCCTCGAACAATGTAGTGGTTAGGGGTGCCAACCCTCTGCACAGGTAAAAATCCAAATATAACTTTACAATTGGCCCTCCATAGCCATGGTTCCACATCTTTAGATTGAACCAACCACAGGTCATGCTATACTATAGTATGTATATATTGAAAAAAAACCAGGGACATCCCTGGTGATCCAGTGGGTAAGACTCTGTGCTCCCAAAGCAGGGGGCCCAGATTCAGTCCCTGGTTGGGGAACTAGATCCTGCATGCCACAGGTAAGATTCAGAACAGCCTATATATATACATTAAAGTCTTTATTGAATTTGTTATGGTATATTTCTGTTTTTATGTTTTTGGTTTTTGGCCATGAGGCTCCTGGAATCTTAGGCATGTGGTATCTTAGCTTCCCAACTAGGGATCAAACCTGCACCCTCTGAATTGGAAGGTGAAATCTTAACTACTAGACTGCCAGGGAAGTCCCACAAAAATAAATATGAAAAAGAAAGAAGTCAGCCTATAAGTGGACCCATGCAGTTCAACCCAGTGTTGTTCAAGGGTCAACTACTGAAAGCACATTTAGTCTTACACCAAGGGTCAACTCTATGGCATGCAAATAAAGGTATTAAACAAAACAGAATGATCTGGCAGGGAGGGGAACCAATGCAGAAGCAGATTGCTCCAGACAGTAACGGATCTGGTGCAGAAGAACAGGGACCCTGATTGTAATCATCACTCCCACTCTACTTTGTGGATGAAGAGACCAGTGGAGCCAGTGTGCTAGCCATGCCGTCAGGGACATGGCGTCTGCCCAGGAGAGAGGTCTCATCGCCTTCAGCAGGTGGGCTGCCAGACTGATGCTGTCTCTTTTCTCTTGCCAGGTGGTTGTCCAACAGGCACAGGCATGAGCTGGGCCCAAGCCATCCTGCTGGCCCGGGGCCTCTCTCGGGGCTTGGGGGGCATCTGCAGCAGTGCCCTCACAGGAGCCCCCTTCTCTCAGGTAACTGCTAGTCTTGGGGGGCCAGGAGGAGGAAGAGGCAGGCAGGCCTGGGATCTGCTCCCATGCCCTCACTATGCACCCAGTGAAGCCAGCCTGAAGAGCAGAGAGGGGAGGGACGAGGCAGGGGTGTCTGGGGGACTGGGCCTGGTCTGTCTGCTCTGAGTGCCAGTTGAATGTCTCCTACTCATTGTGCTTAGTCACTCAGCTATACCCGACTCTTTGGGACCCCATGGACTGTAGCCTGCCAGGCTCCTCTGTCCATGGGACTCTCCAGGCAAGAATACTAGAGTGGGTTGCCATCTTCACAACCCAGGGATCAAACCTGGGTCTCCCGCATTGCAAGCAGATTCTCTATCCTCCGAGCCACAGGGAAGCCAAGAATACTGGAGTGGGTAGCCTATGCCTTCTCCAAGGGATCTTCCTGACCCAGGGAACGAACCGGGGTCTCCTGCATTGCAGGTAAATTCTTTACCAACTGAGCTATCCAGGAAGCCCCTCTTACTCATTATTATTTTTTTTTTTTTTGGCTGTACCACATGGCTTGCAGGATCTCAGTTCCCTGTCCAGAGACTGAACCCGGGCCCTAGTAGTGACAGTGCTGAATCCTAAGCACTGTTCCACCGGGAGCTCCCATGCCTCTCACTCATTTTAAGAAGTGTTGGTGGACTTCCCTGCTGGTCCAGTGATGAAGAATCTGCCTTACAAGGCAGGGGATGTAGGTTCCATCCTTGGACTGGCAAGATTCCACATGGCTCAGGGCAACTAAGCTGGCACACCACTAGAGAGTTAGTGGGCCACAATGAAAGATCCTGCATGCTTCAACTAAGACCTGACGCAGCCAAATAAATCAATACATATTTTTTAAAAAGCGTTGGTGTCCACATGGGTGAGGGTCTTGAATTTAAAATTAAGAAGGTCTAAGGTGGGTGGATTTGGGTGGTGACTCTGGTTAACTCCTGCATTTACTTGTAAAGATGTGAGCAGAAAATCGAATTTCCTTCCCTTACCCTAAGTGATCATGACCATAAATTACAACAAGGATGATGATGGTGACAGTATTAACAGCTCCGTTACTGAACACTTCTGGTGGCCCAGACCCTGAGTTACGCATTTCATTTGCATCATCTCATTTGTAGTGTCTCCCCTTCTTTGGCGCAGTCTAGAATTTGCTTTTCTGCTTATTGCCCTATGCTCATATCACCTGTAGTAGTGCCTACACTTTCACTTTACCTGAATGCTTTTTTTTAAATCTCACCTAAGCAGGATATTGGGATGGTTATTGGGTGCAGTAAGACTGAGGGCTCCAGTCTCAGCTCTGCTGCTTTGCAACTTCGTAACACCAGGCATCTTGTGTCATCTCCTTGGGCCTCAGTTTCCTCTTCTGTAAAATGGGTACACGAAGAGGCACTCCTGTGATGGGCAGTTGGAAAGATTAAATGAGCCTCAGAAATGCTCCACAATGCCTGGAATAGAAGACTATTCCATAAGGGACTTCCTTGGAGGTCCAGTGATTAGGACTCACCTACTGCCAGGGCCCAGGTTCTATCCCTGGTTGGGCAATTAGTTCCCTCAAGCCATACAGCACAACCAAAAAAAAAGTAAAAGGATACTTGTTGACAGCAAGGGAGCTGAGACGAGGAGGCTGAGCCTCCTCTTCCACATTAGCTGGGAATGCAGGTGGTGGGCAACTCAACTACGTGTGTCTGCAAATGGCCAGAAAACACCTTGAGTATTAGCTTTTGAACTACAAATTACAAATGAATTTTAGCAAGTAGGCAAATTCTCAAACATGGAATCTTCAAATAGTGAGGACCAAATATATATATCATCCTTTTTTTTTTTTAAAATACAAATGGGATGCTACTATACACACCGTTTCACACTTTCCTTTTTTTTCATTTAATGATACACTTTGGAGCTCACTCCTGGTCACAAGACACCTCCTCCATGTGTCTTACAGTGGTGGGTGCCCCTTGTCCAGGCTCATGGCCACTTCTTAATTTTTTCCTTGCTGATGCACATTTGGTCCATTTCCACTGATGCAGCGGATGCATAAATGTCATCTGAGGCAGATATGTTTAGAGCGGTTGGATTTAAATACCGGATGCAAGATTGCTGTGTCAGAGGGCGTCTGTTCGTCACCGTGGTGAACACTGCCTCCACTGGGATGTTACCATAGCTGTCTGGCTATGGTAACTGATAACTTTGTGATGGCACCTGGTCGTGGGTCTGTAACCAGGGCACCACAGTTCTTCGGAGGCCATTAGGGATGCTCGCTGGCAACTTTCCCAGCAAAGAGCCGGCCGGGCAGTCCCCCAGGGGCACCAGGAGGCGCAAGGTTCCAGTGGTGGTTTTCCATCCCCAGGTACCGCCCCAGGTCCCACGGGGCCTCCGCTGCAGTGCAGCTGCCCACAGCCCTGACTCATCGCTGGTCCCACACCCACCCGAGCCCCCCAGGCGGCCCGTCAAGGCCCTGGCAGTCCATGAGGAGCTGTTTAGGCCCGCGCTGGATGGGGCACGCAACAAGGCGAACTTCGTGCGGGCAGTGCAGAACTTTACCGAGTACAACGTGCACAAGCGCGGCCACGTGGACTTCATCTACCTGGCCCTGCGCAAGATGCGCGACTATGGCGTCGAGCGGGACCTGTCTGTCTACAACCTTCTCCTTGACGTCTTCCCCAAGGAGGTCTTCCGGCCTCGCAACATCTTCCACAGCATCTTCCTCCACTACCCACGGCAGCAGGAGTGCGGGATTGCAGTCCTGGAGCAGATGGAGAACCACGGTGAGGCCCGCAGGCTGGAGTGGGGCCAGGGGCTGCCTCCCTCTCCCATGTCTCGGCCCTCTACCCACTCCGTGGTTCCTCAGCTCTGACCTCTCCCACCCATCCCCCATCTCTCAGTCATCTCTCTCCCATCATCCCTTCCCTCTTTTCCCTCCCTGAGGCTCTGCCTGCATCTGCCTGGCACAGGGGTGATGCCCAACAAGGAGACGGAGTTCCTGCTCTTGCAGATATTCGGCCGCAAAAGCTACCCCATGCTCAAGCTGGTGCGCATGAAGCTGTGGTTCACCCGCTTCAAGAATATCAACCCTTTCCCTGTGCCCCAGGACCTGCCCCAGGACCCCGTGGACCTGGCCAGTTTGGCCCTGCGGCACATGGAGCCTGACCTCAGTGCCAGGGTCACCACCTACCAGGTAGTCACCCCTGGCCACACCCTCGGCCACCTCCCCAGGGCCAGGCCCCCTTCAGGAACTGGAGTGATTCTGGAAGACAGGCCCTGATTCCCTGGTGGAGCCTTTTCTAGATTTCAGGGCCCTTGGCCCAGCTGGACCTCTGCTCCTACCCCACCTCCCCACACTCACTGTTTTCTGGGCATGGCCCTCCTGTTCCTTGAGCAGTTTGTGGCAGCTCCTTCTCAGTGATACAGCCAAGGTCATGCAGACAGTGGCAGAGGCAGGATTTTCACACAGGTGGGCTGGCTCCAGGGTTCCCTCCCCATGAGCATGTCCAGGGTCAGTGGCTTTGGCTCAATCTGATAGAAGCAAGGAGGTGGTGGTCTTGCGTGATGTGTGGGAGGCCCAGTATTTAGGCCTCAGAGGGGCCCTGAATTTCATTAGAATCCCCCTTCCCCATTTTTCTCCCCGCTTCTCCCCCGTAGGGGTTGTGGGGGCCATAAGTGTCCACCCCTGCTTTCCTTACAGATGCCTTTGCCGAAAGACTCCCCCGATGCAATGGATCCTACAGAGACCCACATCGTAGGTAAGGTCCCATGAAGGGAGGGGTGCCACATTCTCACTGAGCCTGCTGGGAGGGCTCTCTGGGCCCTGGGGCACAGCCCCTGAGCCAGAACTACCCCCACCCCCACCCCATGTGTGTGTGTCTCCACACCAGGGATCCAGAGTCCTGAGCAGCAGAGTGCCCTGGCCTGCCATGACCCAGCCCGCCCAATCTTCGTTGAGGGCCCCTTCTCCCTGTGGCTTCGAGACAAATGTGTCTATTACCACATCCTCAGAGCTGACTTGCTGCCTCCTGAGGAGCGGGTGAGGGCCCAAAGTGGAAGTCAGGGCAGTGGGAAGAGTGAGTTGGTTCAGAGGTGTGGAAGGGGATAGGGGGACAGGAGGGCAGGGACCAGGGAAGAGGCTGCAGGTGGCTTCAAGATCCAGGGCCTCTGACTTTGCCTGCACTGCCTCTCTGGGGTAGAAAGTGGAGGAGATTCCAGAGGAGTGGAACCTCTACTACCCGATGGAGCTAGACCTGGCCTACGGGAGGAGCAGCTGGGATGACTACGAGTTTAACATTGATGAAGGTAAAAACCAGGACAGGTCGGGTTCTGAACACTGCTTGGAATGGGGTACTGCCTCTGGAGTGGAGGGCCAAGACCTAGTCCAGTTACGACTCACCCTCACAGACCCAGCAGAGGCCCAGGTGTACACACACACACACACACACACGAAAGCACGAAACTCCCCACTCAGGGGCTCTAGACCTGTCAGCCCTCTCACTCAGGGGCTCTAGACCTGTCAGCCCTCTCACTCAGGGGCTCTAGACCTATCAGCCCTCTCACTTCCTCCTTCAAACATCTATGGAACATCCCAGGTATACACACACACACACACACACACACACACACATGAAAGCACGAAACTCCCCACTCAGGGGCACACACACACACACACGAAAGCACGAAACTCCCCACTCAGGGGCACACACACACACGAAAGCATGAAACTCCCCACTCAGGGGCACACACACACTCACACACACGAAAGCACGAAACTCCCCACTCGGGCACACACACACACACACGCAAAGCACGAAACTCCCCACTCAGGGCCTCTAGACCTGTCAGCCCTCTCACTTCCTCCTTCAAACATCTGTGGAACATCCCTGTGCTGGCTACCGGGCACAGGTCCAGTCCATCCCCTCAGGTCAGTGGTGGAACAGACATGTTACATTCTTGGGGTCCCCAGGAGGAGGTACACAACTCAGTCTCTGGTGGGGGTCAGGAGGGTTTCCAGTGGAACCCTGAAGAATCAGGAGGCATCACCCAGGGGATGTGTGGAATGGGCAGGCAAGGTGGAGGGGGTTGTGTGTGCAAAGGCTTGGACATACACAAAAGGCAAAGGGAGCTTAAAGAGTGTGGGCGTGAGGGGGCCGAACAAACTGAGGGCCTATCTCTCCCAACAGTGGAGGAAGGGCCTGTCTTTGCCATATGTGTGGCGGGTGCCCATGACCAGGCCACACTGGCCAAGTGGATCCAGGGCCTTCAGGAGACCAACCCAGCCCTGGCCCGGATCCCGGTGGTCTTCCGCCTGTCAGGGTCCTCGGGGGAGCTCCTGCCATCCTCCTCAGAGCTGGAGGAGCCACCCCCACCCCCACCTGAGGGCCAGGAAGAAGAAGTCAGCAGCGACAACAGCAGGGCCAGAGCTGACCCTGGGCGGTCATGAGAGCATAGTCCGCAGACTGGTGTGGAGGCACGAGATCACCTATGCGTGTAGAGCAAATAAAAGTCTTCCTGCTTGGGGCTGCCTTGCCTCCTCTCTGGCAGTGTGGTGTCCGTGCCCCTTTAATGCTTGATGTTATGCCTTTTCAAGGGCTTTCCCGAACTGACAGCTCCCTTGTCATCCCCGCAATGCATTCAGGATAAAGATACAGAGGAAGAATCCCCTACCCGCCGGGGGTCTACGGGTTCTCTTTGTTTCCTCCCCTATCAGCCTCATACCTTCAACTACCCCTTCCGCCTCTTGTTTACTCAAAAGTTTAACAAGGGATTAATAAGAGAGGAGTTGTTGCAAGCGTTTGTTGCGCGCATGCGCAGCTTCTGCTCACGGTCTCCTTTTGACGCCGTGCGGCAGTGAGAGTCCATCAGAAATTTCCCGCCGGCGCGGAACATGCGCGCCACTTCCGGCCGGGCTCCTAACAACGGGGGAGGCTGGTAACCAGGGAGGGGGGATGGCGGAGCGGGCACCGGAGCCCGAGGCGGAGGCGGAGGCTGAGGCGGGCGCAGGCGGGGAGGCGGCCACCGAGGAGAGCGCTGCGGGCCGCAAGGCGCGGGGCCGGCCGCGGCTCACGGAGTCGGACCGGGCCCGGCGGCGGCTCGAGTCCCGGAAGAAGTACGACGTGAGGCGCGTGTACCTGGGCGAGGCGCACGGGCCCTGGGTGGACCTGCGGCGCCGCAGCGGCTGGAGCGACGCCAAGCTCGCTGCCTACCTCATCTCGCTGGAGCGCGGCCAGCGTAGCGGGCGCCACGGGTGAGGGGGCCCGGCCTGAGGGTGGGAGGGAGTGAGGGAGGAGACGCCCCCATCCCCCGCTGAGCCTGGCCCCGCCCCATTTGCCCCCAGGCCCCGCCCATGGCACCTGTGAGCCCCGCCCGGCGCCCCGGCGGCCGGCCTGGGTCTCCGACTGCAGGTCCTGGGACGCGCCTGGCTCGCGGCCCCACCTCCCGTCGCTCAGACTGCCCAATCCTAGGATGCATCTAGCCTCTCGACCCGCCTCCTGGACCATTGGCCCCGCCCCCTAGGGTTCTGGCTGCCCAATCCTAGTATGGGACCCACCTCCAAGCATTCTAACGGACCAGTCTCTGGAGGGGCGGCCCCGCCTCCCTGAAGCCTCACGGTTCTGAGGTCTCCACTGGCCCCAGGAACCTCAAAGGCCTCATCCCCTTAAACCTCCACAGTGTAGCCTGGGGCTGTGACTGAACATCCCAGGCCTCTCAGCCCTAACTGTCCTGAGGTTCCAGTGATCCACCTGGCATTGTATAGGATCCACTCCCAGAAACCAAGGCCTCACACTCCCAGAGGATCCCTTACAACCCCTCAACTTCTTGGCTCTTGGGGAACACCTCTGCCTAGGGAAACTCGGGTGAAAAGGAAACCCCAAGTTAGCTGCTCAGGTGGAGGGCAGAGGTCTTTATGGAACCTTGGTCTTAAAAATGACCGGTAAGGAAGGAATTTTTCTGCCTTATAGGTTGATGTGATGATTAAATGAGTTGAATTACACTCAAATGCTTAGAACAGTGCCTGGCACATAGTGAGCTGTCCGGATATTAGCTATTACGTGTTTGTTTCCTATCACAAGCAATGCTGCAACAAAACCCTGATCTGCCCTGGTTTTCACTTGTATGATGCTGCTGCTGCTGCTGCTAAATCGCTTCAGTTGTGTCCGACTCTGTGCGACCCCATAGACGGCAGCCCACTAGGCTCCTCTGTCCCTGGGATTCTCCAGGCAAGAACACTGGAGTGGGTTGCCATTTCCTTCTCCAATGCATGAAAATGAAAAGTAAAAGTGAAGTCGCTTAGTCGTGCCCGACTCTTAGCAACCCCATGAACTGGAGCCTACCAGGCTCCTCTGTCCATGGGATTTTCCAGGCAAGCGTATTGGAGTGGGGTGCCATTTCACTTGTATATATTCACACATTTCTCTCAGAGGAGATTCTGGGGGTCAGGAATCAACCAGAAGCTGCTGAATTATACACACTCCTTCTCCAGGGTAGCAGGCTGGCTTATATGCCCAACAAAGAGCAGGGCAGGAAATGCTAGGAGCTTATACAACATCAGGCCAGTGTCACAACTACTGGAGTTTCTGATTCAGTTAGTCTGGGTAGAGTTGAAGATCCTATATTTTTTCTGAAGAGCTGAAGCTATATAGCTGGAGTTGAGAACCACTGGCCAGAGGGAGCCCCTGGAGGATCCTAAGCTGAAAGTGATGTTTCCAGAAGCTTATCTGACAGCTGCAGCTGTGTGGGCCTGCAGTACTAGGGCAGGGGCACTGAGACACCCCAGGCTGTGTGTGGTGTGACAACCTGGCCTCAGGGCACAATACGTGAGTAATCCAGAAGATACACTTAGAGAAATTTCTTCCTTTAACCTGCATGACAATTCTGTGTGGGAGGCACTGCAGTTATCCCCACTTTACAGATAAGAAAACTGAGGCCCAGAGGGGACAAAACCTGCTTCAGATTACATAGACTGCTGCTGCTGCTAAGTTGCTTCAGTCGTGTCCGACTCTGCGACCCCATAGACGGCAGCCCACCAGGCTCCCCCATCCTTGGGATTTTCAAGGCAAGAACACTGGAGTGGGTTGCCATTTCCTTCTCCAATGCATGAAAGTGAAAGTGAAGTCCCTCAGTTGTGTCCTACTCTTAGCGACCCCATGGACTGTAGCCCACCAGGCTCCTCCATCCATGGGATTTTCCAGGCAAGAGTACTGGAGTGGGGTGCCATTGCCTTCTCCGGATTACATAGGCAGTCAGTAGCAAAGATGAGACTTGAACTCCGGTCTGAGTGACACCAAGCCTGTCTCCACCACGAAGTGAAGTTCCCAGCACCCCAGCCATGGTGAGGCTATGAATGGGTGGAAGTGGTCGTGGGTGTTTAGATTTGGGTTTGGGTGAGAATTGAGGCAACCAGTCTGGCCCCTTGGAGGGGAGGTGGGGCCATGGGAGGGCATAGAGGCTCCTGGGATGGGACACTGGCATGGATTCCTGGGCAGAGCCTGGACAGGAGGGATAGAGGAGCCCAGAGGAGCTGTCCGGGGACCAGACGTGGAGTATGGGAGCTGAGACTTGTCATTGGGCTGGACAAGGGTCAGAGAGGGTGGGCATTGGAGCTGAAGAGAGACCCTAGACCAGCTGTCAGGATATTTGTGGCAAGAGGGTGGTCCCAGCCACAGTAAGGAGACCAGTGTCTCAAGTCCTGGCTCTGTGACAATATTGAGAATCATAATGGTCGTCGTTGGGCTTCCCAGGTGGCTCAGTGGTAAAGAATCCACCTGCAATGCAGGAGACTTGGGTTCGATCCCCTGGAGGAGGAAATGGCAACCCCACTCCAGTATTCTTGCCTGGGAAATCCCATGGACAGAGGAGCCTGGTGGGCTAGAGTCCATGGGGTTGCAAAAGAATTAGATACAACTGAGCAATTAAATAACAATATGATCATTATCACTATTTGCTGAGTGAATAATTACCAGGCTGTTTACAATGCCTACCCCATGAAGAAGGTACTGTCATGAGGCCCACTACAGATGGGTAAACTGAGGCACAGGGAGGCAGGGTTGCTCACCCATGGTCCCAGAGCCTGCTACTATGGTTTAGATGAGGAAGAGCAGAGAAGCAGTCTGAATCAGGTGAGTAGACTCTGAAGCATGGTGGCAGGAAGGTGGAGGGAGGCCCTGATCAGTCCAGGAGAGATGGCTCTAAAGCATCTCGGAATCTGTGCTGGACTGCAGCTGGGAGACCCATGCGGGGTCAGGAATCTGCTTGGTAGATCTGGTGGCCATCCTGGTACAGGACATGGGGTCCCCCTGCCTTTGGGCTCCCCCAGGCCATGGCCCACGGGGGCACACAGTCAGTGGGGACCCAGGCAGGGCGGGGGAAAGCTCTGGAGGCAGGTGGACACAATGGCATGGCCTTTGGGCAGGACCTTCGTCGAGCAGGCCATTAGGGCCTGACCGTCTCCCCAGGACTCTGGTCCAGACTCAGGGGCAGAATGTGCAGGACCTTGGATGGGGCAGTCTGAGGTCAAGTCTATGATGGTGCTATTGGGTAGCAACTGACTACAGACTCAGTGGCTTTAAAAGTACACAGATTTATGATCTCACATTTCTGCAGGTCAAGTGTCTGGTACATTGTAGCTGGATCCTCAGGTCAGGGTCTCAAGGCTGAAATCAAGGTATCAGCCTGATATGCCGTTGTCGCCTAGAGGCTCACTCAGGGAGAGACCTGCTTCTAAACTTGCTCAGAGCTTTGGCAGAATCCATTTCCTCGGGGCCGTACAGCTGGGGTTCTGCAGTCTTGCTGGGCCATTTTCAGGTCCTGGCCCCTCACAGGCCCCCTTGCTCTCTGTCTCCAGTCTCTGGCTTCAGCAGTGCATTCATTATTGTTATTAGTTTTACTCATTTACTTTTGGCCATGCTGGGTCTTCATTGCTTCGAGGGCTTTTCTCTAGTTGCGGAGAGCGGGGACTACTCTCTAGTTGTGGTGTGTGGGCTTCTCACTGCAGTGGCCTCTCTCGTTGCAGAGTACAGACTCCAGAGTGCACAGGCTTCAGTAGATGCAGCACATGGGTTCAGTAGTTGCGGCTCCCGGGCCCTAGAGCACAGGCTCAGTAGTTGTGGCCACAGGCTTATTTGCTCCACGGCATGTGGGATCTTCCCAGACCAGGTTTCAAAGCTGTGTCTCCTGCACTGGCGGGCAGAGTCCTCAACATTGAGCCAGCAGTGCACTTTTAAAGTCTCCCCTGATTAGGTCAGACTCCCCAAATAAACTCACCCTTGATAAGTCTACTCCCCAGTCTGGGGACCCTGGGCGGGCGGCCTCACGCTGAGGGCCTCAGTTTCCCACTCTGTGAGGTGGGTGATGATGGTAGACCCCACG
Source organism: Tragelaphus eurycerus (assembly GCA_935064755.1). Taxonomy (NCBI): domain Eukaryota; kingdom Metazoa; phylum Chordata; class Mammalia; order Artiodactyla; family Bovidae; genus Tragelaphus; species Tragelaphus eurycerus. The sequence continues at coordinate 2,536,199 of CAKXYN010000058.1, read as the reverse complement.
CCAGGGCAGCAGAGCCCAAGTGAAGCTGCCATGGGCAGCAGGCCAGGCCCAGGAAGCAGAAGCTCCCATGCTGCCCCCCACGAGTAGAATTAGGGTCTCACCATCATCAGGGTCACTCCCCACTGCCTCCTCTCTCTGTTACAGGAAGCCTTGGGAGCAAGTCCCCAAAAAGCCAAAGCGGAAGAAAAGTAAGTAGGGCTGCAGCCAGGGTCGGGGTGGTGATGGGAGTAAGTGGCTTTGTGGCTGGTTCCCACCCTCCCTCCCTCACAGATGGTTTATGGAGGGCCCACGCATGTCAGGCACCACGTGAGATGGGGCAGACTCAGCCCTGCCCTCCCAGAGCCCATAGTCTCACAGGAAATATAGGGGGTGGAGGGCAGGCCAGGCAGGCCTAGGGTGGGGATGTAGGGGCACCAGGAGGCCCAGAGGAGAGGCCTGACTCAGCCTGGGGCTTGGGTGGGAGTGGGGCCAGGAAGGGTCGGAGGCAACCTGAACCAGTGCTATGCCCAGCGAGAGTGCTCTCATTGCCCCCATCTGACCCAGAAAGGCTGAGTCACTGCCCCAGGCTGCATAGCCAGAAAGTGGCCAGGCCAGACTGCAAACCCAGGTCCATGCATCTCCCAAGGGGTCCCATCCGCTCCTCTGCTCTCCTGCCCGGTGCGTGGGAGTCAGCCAGGGAGGAGCCAGAGCATAGGGAACTGTTTGTGCCCCAGCCTACAGGGCGTGTGGTGTGCCAGGCTCAAGGGGAGCTGGGTGTGGGCTGTTGAAACAGAGGCTGGAGCTCCTCCCAACCCCCTGGCCAAGACCCCCGAGCCGTGGGGCAACGGGTCTTAGGCCACGTCGAGCAGGGTGAGGGCCTGTGGTCCAGGGACATCCGTCTGATGTCAGTGAGCTCCTCCCCTTCCCCTTCTCATGGTCAGACGCAGAAGCTGAGCTAAGACCGTGACTCCCAATCCCAGAGGAAATAAGGAGGCAAGTGCTGGGCAGGAGAGGTGGTTGCTGGTGGTACCCCGTGATCATCACTGGGTTGGTGGCCCCAGCACCATCCTAGCCCCCAGGACCTTTCCTAGACCCCCTCCCTCTTCATCCCACAGCCTGGAAAGTGAAGGGCACACCTTCCTCCCCATCAGCTGCAAGACTAGGATCATCACAGGAATCTTAGGTACCATTACCTGTCCTGGGCCCTATGGATGTCATCACTCCCTGCCTCCAGCAGCCCTTAGGAAGTGGGAACCATTATCCTTCCCCAGCTCTGAGGTTCAGAGAAGCTGAGTCTCTTACTGCGAAGTGGCAGAGCTGGGATTTTAGCCCAGGCAGTCTGGCTCCAAGGGCGAGGGGCAGGGCAGGTGTCTGGAGGAGGAGGGCAGAACCCTTGCAGAGGCCCTAAGGCCAGACCATACTTCGGTAGGTGAGGATCTGGGAGGAGGCCCTGAGCCTAGAGTGGAGTGATCAGGGGAGCAGGGGGAGGAGGTGATGGCAGGAGGTGACGGGGCAGGACATACAGGGCTTGGGAAACCTCGGGGGAGGTCTTTGGCTTTTACCCCCAGTGAGATGGGAGCCCCAGTAAGTTCTGAGCAGAGAAGGGTGGTGACTTGGCCCAAGTGTTCAGAGGCGCCTTCTGTCGGCCGTGGTGGGTAGGGGCAGAGGTGAAAGCTGGGAGAGCAGGGTGCAGCGACTGAGCTGGGCAGGTGGGAGATGCTGAGCTGATGAGGACGATCCTAACTATAACCGGTAGCTGACGGTTGCTGTGCACCTGCCAGGCACCAACAGTGGGGACAGTCCCTGGCTAGCCTCTGCTGTCTCCAGGGTAGGAATCACGTTTCTGAGCCTCAGTTTCCTTGTCTGTATACCGGGTACATGCGCGGACAGGACTCAGGAGGGTGCCTTAACCTCTGGGCAGCCGTAAGGCCGAGGATGGTTCTGGGGGCCCCGCTGCTGGGCGGGGTTGGGGGCAAGCACTGCCCCTCACGCTGCCCCGGGCCTGTGTGTGCAGGGCGGCGACGCAATGTGAACTGCCTGAAGAACGTGGTGATCTGGTACGAGGACCACAAGCACCGCTGCCCCTACGAGCCACACCTGGCTGAGCTGGACCCCACCTTTGGCCTGTACACCACGGCTGTGTGGCAGTGTGAAGCCGGGCACCGCTACTTCCAAGACCTGCACTCCCCACTGAAGCCGCTCAGCGACTCAGACCCCGAGAGTGACAAAGGTGGGTCTGCTGGGGGAGCAGGGAGGGCACACCATGGCCTGCGGGGTCTGGGGCCCTGCCAGCATCAGGCCAGCATCACAGACCTCACAGCAAGTAACATGGCCCTGGTGTTCGGTGATCTTGCTGTTCTTGAGTCCTTACAGAACCTGAGAGCTGGTCCCCGTTCTACGAAGGGACCACCAGGGTGTGGCTCAGTGTGCCCGAGGTCAGGGGCAGGCGGGGCTGGGATCCAGGAACCCAGCTCAGCGGCTGGACGGCCTGGCAGGTGCTGGGCCTCTCCTGGCTCCTTGTTCTGCTTTACTTCCTCCGCCTCTTTCTCAGGAACCTCATCCTCTTGCCCTCCCTGCAGCCTGTTCCCCTTCTCCCTGTGCCCCATTCTCTGCTCTTGACCTTCGTCTGGTCAAGAAGACCAGAGACCCACTTCCCCCCTCCTATCTTTCTGTATTTTGTCACTCTTTCTGCCCCCCACATCATCTGGTGCCTTTTTCCTCTACCCCTCACTGTCTCTCCTCCATCTCACTCCCCTTTTCATCCCTTTATCCCTCCCCCACCACCGCCCCCGCATGCTCATCTCTCACTGCCCCAGTCCTTCACCTGCCATCCCACATCGCATGTGTGGACGCACACATACACGTGAGCCAGTGGCCTGCTCAGGACTAGGAGGGACCCACTGGCTCTGGTGGGGGAGCAGAGGAGACGTGGGTGATAAGGGGCTGCCCACCTGCCTCAGGGGCTTGGCACCAGAAGGAACCTGGGGCCCACTGCCAGGCACCCTGCTGGAGCTGAGGGTGGGGTCAGCGACCAGGGCTGGCAGGCGTCTCTGAGCAGGTGGCGTCCCAGCTGGCCAAGGGGAAGCCGTGGGCGAGAGGTGTTCCAGGTGGGCACCCCGGCCAACGGCTGTCCCATGGTGTGTCAGCCAGGCTCCCAGAGAGCAGCCAGGCCCGTGGCCATCTTGTCCTCCTGATGCCAGGCCCTGCCCTGAACCACCCTGGACCCTCCCCACTGCCCCGTCATTAGCAGTTGAGGAAACCAAGGCTCCTGGGAGTCACGTGACTGGCCCATCTGGCTCTGTGTCTGGCTAGGTTGGGGGTGGTACTCAGAAGGATCCCTTGATGGCCCAGCCCAACTGTGACACCAGTGGTTGGGTCTGGGCTCTCAGGAATGAATGCTGGGAGCAATTGGCCAGGTCTGTTGTGAGTGCTGGCCAGGGAGGAGGGGGAGGGAGTGGCTGTGTCCCTGTGCCAGCCCTGGCCCCTCAACAGCACCCTTACCAGCTCTCTTCCAAGGGCAGACCTCCCACCAGGACCACAGGATGCTGGTGGGTGCACAGCCAACTCTGTCATTAACGTCATTATTAACTGGCAAGAAGTCTAGTGTTCGCTTAACAGCTGGACATTGTCATTGGGGATCCAGGCACATGCCCTGGCCAGGCCCCAACTCTCTAGGAAGCTGCCCCCACTCCAGGGTGGAGCCACAGGGCTCAGTCCACCCTAAAGATTACAAGGTGTTAGAAAGAGGGGCGATCGGGACTTCCCTGGTGGTCCAGCACCTAAGACTTCCTCACTATCAATGCTGGGGACCTGGGTTCGATTGCTGATGAGGGAAGTAGCTCCTACATGCTGCAACTAAAGATCCTGAGTACCGCAACTTAGACCTAGTGCAGCCAAATAAATAAATATTTATTTTTTAAAAAAAGGAGGGGCAATCCCCCCCCCCCACCCTTGCTGCTGCCTAGGGATGAGTCAAGGATGGGTGGGGGAATATTACTTTTCTATAAAACTATGATGGGAAACATTGATGAGGTGCTTACCATAAGCCCTACTGTCCTATTTACTCATTTAAATGAGTAAATTAAACACCCCCTGGGTGGGTGCCAAGTTAGCCCCAGGCCCAGAGAGGTTAGCAGGCACCCCAACTTTACACAGGTGGAGGAGTGGGCACTGGGATCCCCCTCCTGAGCCTGTATTCTCCACGTGACCCTCTGGGACTGTAGATGTGATATGTAGTACCCAGACAGTATAGCCCAGCTGTGTCTCAAGTGAGTAGCTGAAGGGACAGTCATTCATTTGCCCAGTCCCCAGTTTCTTCCTACGTGTGGACATTAGTACCAAATGCCTGGGTAAGATGCTCGGCCCCCTTGGACTTCATCACAGCCTTGGTCTTGGATCCCCTCATCCTTACAAACTTGAGCTCAACATGGACCAATCAGCTGGTACCTTGTGCACAGGGACCCCCCATCTTTGTGGAGTTTATGGTCTAGAGAAGCAGACAGTAAACAAGATAAACAAGTAGAGTGAAGTGGAAGGTGGCAAGTATTGGGGAAAAAACAGGAGAGAAAAGGGCACAATTTGAAACAAAGTGGTCCAAAGCATCCCTGAAGAAATACCACTTGAGGAAGGTTGTGATGGAGGTGAGGGAGGAGCCCACGCAGGCATCTGCAGAAAGAGGATTTGGCAGAGCAAGTGGCCAGTGCAAAGGTCCTGAGGCAGAAACCTGCCCAGCATCTCCAGGTATGGAAAGGAGGTCAGTGGGGCTGGAAAGGAGGTGACGGGGGCAGATTGCAGGCTTTGTGGCCATGGAAGAGTTTGGCTGGTATGCCAAGTTAGTTGGGAAGGGCATTAACTGAGGTAAGGGCAGAGGCTGACACAAATACACCCCACCTCCTGTGACCTGACACAGCTCACTTCCACTCTTGTTCCACTGGGACTTAGCTGTATTGCCACACCTAACAGCAAAGGCTGCTGGGACATGTAGTCCACCAGGTGTCAGGAGGAAGAGACGGGGCAGGGGGGCACATGGGGCGGGGGGGTTGTTCGGTGAGCAGGTGGCCTGTCTCTTCCACAGGAAGCAATGAGCAGATTCTTAGAAAGGGAGGTGACCTAAGCAGGTGTTCACAGGCTCCCTCTGACCCCTGAGGACAAGACAGACTTGGTGGGGGACAAGGATGGGAACAGGGGCACCCAGGAGAAAGAAGGGCATGTTCTAGGCTGGTGGGACTCCCCAGGATTTGCGGGGCGGGAGTAGGAGAAGCTGCCCACCCAGGGATGTATTTTGGAAGCAGGGCCAACAGGTTTTGCTGACAGATTGGAAGTGGGTATGAAAGGGGGAAGTCAAGGAGAGCCCCAGGACTTTGGCCTGAGCAACCAGATGGGCACAGCTGCCACCGGCTTAGATAGGGATATCTCTGAGGGGAGATTCAAACCAGAGTCTGAGACGCCCATAAGACCCCCACACACACCAGAGAGAGCAGTGGAGAACGCAGTGAGGTGTGACAGTCTGCACCTCCACAGGAGGTTCATGTGAGAACTGTCCACCGGAGGCACCAGGCCATGGGGAGAGATGGCACTATAATAAAAATAGATGCAGGCAGACCTAGGCGACATTGCAGCTTTCATTCCAGACCACCTCAATAAAGCAAATATCGAAATAAAGGGAGACCCATGAGCTTTTTGGTTTCCCAGTGCATGTAAAAGTTATGTTTACACTAAACTGTGATCTGTTAAGTGTGCGCTAGCATTGCAGGAGAAAAGAAAGGTACATTCCTTAATTTAAACATACTTTGCTAAATCACTTCAGTCGTATCCGACTCTGTGCGACCCCACAGACGGCAGCCCACCAGGCTCCTCCATCCATGGGATTCTCCAGGCAAGAATACTGGAGTGGGTAGCCATTTCCTTATACAAACTTTTGGGAATTCCCTGGCAGTGCAGTGGTTGAGACTCTGTGCTTCTACTGCAGGGGGTGCAAGTTCCATCCCTGGTCAGGGAACTAAGATCCTGCACACCCTGCAGTGCAGCCTATAAACAAACACATAAAGTTTTGAAAACTCTTTTAAACAGTGAGGTTCTGAGAGCTTCCAGGTTGGACATGTGGAAGTGCTGGGAGACTGGTGTGTCTATAGAGAGACTTGCAGCTCCATGATGGGCCCCACACATACACACATAATTGCCTTGCCCTACGTTTTTCTTCCATCGGGCAAATGCTGAGATGTATCCTTTATAATAAAACTGTAATCAGAAGAAGATCACTTTCTTGAGTTCTGTGAGTTGTTCTAGCAAGTTATTGAAACTGAGCAGAGGTCTGCCAGAGCCTCCACTTTATAGCCGAAAGTATGGGTGATCTGGGACTTGTGACTGGTATCTGAAGTGGGGGCAGTCTTGTGCGACTGAGTTCTTTAACGTACGGGGTCAGACACGGTCTCTGGACAGATGGTGACAGAACTGAATCCAATTGTTGGACACCTGGCTGGTGTCCAGGAGGAGGGCAGTGTTTAACGTGGCCAGCCTGACCAATACGCTGGGGTGAGTGGAGAGCTGAGGAGAAGCCCCAGCGAGAGCTTGCCAGGCCCTTAAGAACAGAAAAGGCTGAGAAGGAGCCACCAGGAAGGAGCCAGGAAGCCTGAATGTGGGTCTGGGGGCTGAGGCAGGGGAGTATCCCAAAGTGCAGGGCAACAGTGGAGGATATGGGACTGAGCTGACCACTCTTACAGGGGAGTTGCAGTGCCCAACCCCTGGGGCAGGCGGGCTTCCAACAAATACCAGCTGCTCCTGTTGTACACTGTTGTAACCATCCCCTCTCCTCTGTCACCACAGTGGGCAATGGCCTGGTGGCCGGCAGCTCTGACTCATCCAGTTCCAGCTCTGGCTCTGACTCCGAGGAGCCCCCCGAAGGCCAGCCAACCAAGGCGACAGTGGCCACGGCGGCAGTCACACCCACCAGCCCGCCAGGCAGCAGTGGGCTCATCACACAGGAGGGCGTGCACATCCCCTTCGACGTCCACCACATGGAGAGCCTGGCCGAGCAGGGCACCCCACTATGCCCCAACCCGGCCAGCAGCGGGCCGGAGGCCCTGGAGACAGTGGTGTGCGTGCCCGTGCCTGTACAAGTGGGCCCGGGCCCTGGCACCCTCTTTGAGAACGTGCCCCAGGAGGCACTGGGCGAGGTGGTGGCCAGCTGTCCCATGCCTGGCATGGTGCCCGGGTCGCAGGTGATCATCATCGCCGGCCCCGGCTATGACGCCCTCACGGCCGAGGGCATCCACCTCAACATGGCAGCCGGCAGCAGTGCCCCCGGAGGGGGCCTGGGTGATGAGGTGCCCTGTGCCATGATGGAGGGCGTGGCTGCCTACACACAGACAGAGCCGGAGGGTGGCCCGCCCAGTACCATGGACCCTGCTGCCATGACAGGCATTGAGACCAAGAAAGGTCTGGGGGTGCCATTCCAGTTCGGGGGCTGGAAGGGAGGGCACATTGGGACCTGGCAAGGGGAGGGTGAGGAGTGACCCCAGAATGAGCTCCTCAACAGCCTTAGTCCCCATGGGCACTCACTCTGTGTCCACCCCCGTAGAGAAGGAGGACCTGTGCGTGCTCAAGAAGGAGGAGAAGGAGGAGCTGGTGGCACCCGAGATGGCCGAGCTGGCTGCAACGGTGCCTGAGAGCGCCGAGCCTGAGGCCGAGGCCGATGGGGAGGAGCTAGAGGGCAGCGACATGTCCGCCATCATCTACGAGATCCCCAAGGAGCCCGAGAAGTGGGTGCCAGGCGGGTGGAGGCAGGGACTAGGAGCTGTTCCTGGTGCAGGAACACCGACGCCACAGGCCCCTTTCCCTCTAGGAGGCGGCGGAGCAAGAGGTCGCGGGTGATGGATGCCGATGGCCTGCTGGAGATGTTCCACTGCCCCTACGAGGGCTGCAGCCAGGTTTACGTGGCCCTCAGCAGCTTCCAGGTGAGCTCCCCACCCAGGTAGGCCCTGCAGGGCTGCCTGTGCCAGGCGTCTGGGCACTGTGGCTCATGGGGCGAGGCCTCTAGGCACCACTGGCCTGTCTCGCACACACCCACCCGGCCCCAGATGGTCTCAGCCTCACCACGGAGAGGCAGGCATCGCCTCTGTGCCTTCCCCTCCTGTTCTCCAGCCCCGCCCATCCTGCTCCTTTGGCCAGCCACTGCCTCTGCACACCCTGTATCCTGCCTGGCCCCAGGGGCTCCCCCCACACTCCCCCTCTTCCAACACCTGAATTCTCCCCGCCTCTGCCCAGGCCACCCTGTCAGCTCAGGGTACCTTCTCTCCAAGCTTAACTCAGTGTGCCCCTCTGCCAGGAAGCCCACCCTACTTCCCTCCTCACCCCCGTCACTCACTGCACTACCAGGACATGCCTGCAGTGTGCCCCCTGGGGTCTGGAGAGGGTGCCCTGAGAGCAGAGACAGGGTTCCATCACAACCTCACTCCTGGTGCAGGACATGGCTCCAAGAGAACTTTGAATTTGCCAAGTCATGTTTTCATTAAGCATGTATTGAGCCCCCGTCTGTGTGCCAGCACTCGAGCAGTTGTGCCAGTGAGTTAATGAAAGAACAAAGGAATGAATGACTTGGGGGCTGCCTGCTCCAGGCTCTGGGGGCAGCTCAACAGCACAGAATCACTGTGGGGCTGACAGCCCTGGACTCCAGTCCTAGCCCTGTCACTGCCCACCTGTAAGACAAGACCAAATCACTAAGCCTCCAGAGTCTCAGTTTGCCCATCCACAAGCTGAGCTGGTGGCAGCCCCTTCCTGTGGTTCTGACATGGTTCTGATGAGGCTGACCAATGCCCCAGCCCAGAGTCTGGCTGGAGTAGGTGCCCAGTTAAGCTGCTTGGGCCCCAGCTTGGGTCTGGGAGTCCCTCCCAAGGGCAGGGGCAAGCCTCAGCCAGCCCCCATCTGTCCCCACCCTGCAGAGCTCCCAGGTGGGCCCGTGGCACTCACTCCTGCCCCTCTCACCCCCAGAACCACGTCAACCTCGTGCATCGGAAAGGGAAGACCAAAGTGTGCCCTCATCCTGGCTGCGGCAAGAAGTTCTATTTATCCAACCACCTGCGGCGGCACATGATCATTCACTCAGGTCAGGCCCAGGGCCGGGGTGGCAGCTTGAGCTGCAGGCAGGGGGCCCTGGGCCTGGAAGCCAGGGCTGGGAGCAGGGTGCAACCTGGGCCTGGGGCTGCCTCTCTGAGCCTCCTCCATGTCCACCGCAAGGGCTGGTGTGAGATGGTGGAAGTAAAGCAGTTCACTGGGCACGACCCCAGTGGTCAGTAAGCTGGAGCTGCATGTCCACAAGGACACCTGCTATTATGAGTCATGTGTAGCTGGGCAGGGGCTGGCTGCCTCGTCCCTAGCTTGGCCCCTGGGCTCCCCACTTCCACAAGCAGTGCTCATGTGGGAGCTGTTTCAGGACTGAGCAGGAACACTGAACAACCACAGGGTAGGGAAGTGGACTTGAGACAGGATTTCTGTTCCATCTGCCTCAAGCACCTCCCTGACCCAGGTCATAGTATATAGGTTCGTGGGGAGCGCTGGTGCCTCCCCTCGTGCCCAGCTGGAGGGCATGGCTTCAGATTTTTCGAAAAGCTGGAACTTTGGATTTTTATGTGAAATCGCCCCAATAGGTGAAATATTCGGGTCAAACTCAGGCCCACTCTGGCTTGGCAGTTTGCGTCCTGTGCCCCTCAGGGATCCGAGTTCAGATTCTTGCTCTGCCCAATCGCCTTCCTAGGCAGCCTCCGAGCCTCCTGCGAGGATGTAGCTGCGCTTCGTTTTAGCTGCCTTAGTTATCATAGTCTTCTTCAGGTGTCCGTGAATTCACCTGCGAAACCTGCGGCAAGTCCTTTAAGAGGAAGAACCACCTGGAGGTACACCGGCGCACGCACACAGGCGAGACGCCTCTGCAGTGAGTGACGGGCTTCCGGCGAGGGGCTGGGATGAAGGGCATCCAGGCCCGACCCGCCCAGGGCAGTGCCTAAGGCAGCTGACGCCCCCAGCGTTGCCTCGGGTTTTCCAGAGTATCCCCCAGGTGGCACCGCCCCTTTCTGGGCCGGCCCCGCCCTAGTGGTTGGGCCCCATCCCCGAGGAGAGGTGACCCCTCCCAGGTGCAGCTCTTCGGCCCCGCCCACTCTGACCCCGCCCCCCCCACCCCGTGCCTCCTGCGGGCTCTCTCCCAGGTGCGAGATCTGTGGCTACCAGTGCCGACAGCGCGCATCGCTCAACTGGCACATGAAGAAGCACACGGCCGAGGTGCAGTACAACTTCACGTGCGAGCGCTGCGGGAAGCGCTTCGAGAAGCTGGACAGCGTCAAGTTCCACACGCTCAAAAGCCACCCGGACCACAAGCCCGCCTGATCCGCCCCGACCACTGAACGCCCCTATTTATTCGTCCGACTGGACACCATGCCCGGGCCTGTCAGGGCCGGTACATCCGCGGGGGGCCGCCCGGACCGCGGGCCGGAATGAGGCGCCCCTGCTCCGCTCTAGGGCTGGACCCCCGGGGCAGGTCCCCAACCCCCGCCCGATTTCTGTAGCTGGCCCCTAGGGTTGCACTGCTGGAACTGTGTCAAGAGAGAAGAGCGAGATTAAAGAGCAAGAAAGGAGATGTTCTTCCCTAGGCTTGATTATTGGGGGAAGGCGGGCGGGCCCCTCTCTGTCTCCAGCCTGGTCCTTTCCTGAACAAGGCGGAAGCGGACAGCACGCTTTCCTGTCAACCTCCGCTCTGCCTCGGCTACCTGGGCCTGGCAGGCCTGTCCACTCCCTCCCCAGACAAGGTCGGGGATGGAATGTTGGGGCCCTGGAAGCTATTGAACATCTCTCAGGACTCGGGATCTGACTCCCTCTCTTAATTCCATCAGAGAACACTCATTCCTCACTCGGAGTTCTCAGGGACCAGTTGGGGAGATGTTCAGTAAATCCCTAAGTTAAACATCAACAACTGTGACAAGCACCGTGCAGAAAGTAGAATGATAATTAGTTTCTGGGGCCGCTGTTTAGGTTGGTGGTCCGGGGGCGTTGGGGGGCTCTCTAGGGTGGTGGCATTTAACCAAAATGATTAAGGTTCGACATCCCTGAAGGAAGCCGGAGGAGGCAAATGCCCAGTGGAAGGAACAGCTACTGCCAAAGCCCCGAGGTAGAACTGGGCTCGGCGTGTTCCTGGAACAGGAAGCCGCGGGGGTGGGGGGAGGGATTTGGCAGCGGCAGGGCGGCTGCCTTGGCCCCATTTCCCAGAGGAGGATGCTGAGGCGGCCGCCTCCTCAATGCGGGCCGTCAGGGAGAGGGATGGGGAGCGATTCCAGGCCACGAGGCCGCCAGGTGGCGCGCAAGCCGCGTGGGCCCTGGTGGCCGCAGCCACGTGACTCCGGGGACCGCAGCCGCGAGCTGGGGCACGTGCCCGGGGGAGCCCTGTGGCGCCACGCGCAGATTGGCCCCGCCGGTTCCTCACCAGTTAGTGGGGGCGGGGCTGCAGCTAGGCCTCATTTTATTCTTCGGACTGGGAGCTACCCCAGCCGGGGATGGATGAGTCGGCGAGGATGAGCGAGTCCGGCTGCTGGGGCCGCCCCCGCGAGCCTCCCCCGCGAAGCTCAGCCCCCTTCGCTATCCCCGCACAACTAGGAGCCAGCAGTTTCCATGGGAACTGCAGCCGGGTCTGCGCGCCCAGAAGTAGCCTTCCCGGCACGAGCACAGTTTCCGATCCGACAGGAGCCAGAAGGAAAATGCGGCGGGGAACAAGCCATTGGTCGGGGTGCCCGGGGTCGGCAGCGAGGTCGCCCAGGCAAATCCAAATAGGGCCAGCCCGGGACCCGCATCGCCACCGCCCCGACTGCGCGGGCCATTACGTTTGGTCTTCCCTTTCCATCCGCTTGGCCGCGCTCTTGGTTGCTCGCACTTCCATTGGCTCAATCTCGAAGGCATCTTCCCTCAATTGGCCCTCTGGGGGGCCATCCCTGATTGGTCAAATTAGGCTTTCCTCCTTGGGTTTGATGGCACTCTAGGACAGTCTGGAACCTAAAAGGGCGTGCAGGGACGAGGACAGAATTCAGGTTGCGACTCTCAAGTTAGGGGATCTGGGTTCCCCCGCCTGCAGCGCCCTGGACCGGGCCGTCGGACCGCTGTCTGTGGTGCTGAAGCCTCACTCGAAGGCGCCCCTAAGTGCTCTAGTGAGAACACGTCCTCGAGACTGGCGGCCGCCCCGACAAAAACGCACTTGCGTTCCAAAGGAGACTGCGCCACCCCGTATCGCCTAAGAGAAAGGCCAGGTCCGCCCCCTAGCAGAGAAGAAGCGGGACTCCACAAGCGATCAATCACGAGCCCCGGAAGTCAGAACATTTACACGGCAAAACCGTCCACCCGAAGTTTATGGGGTCTGAGAAGGGTCTGATGGTTTCCCGGGTCTGTAGGACACCAGCGGAGTTTGCCTAGAAGCCTGAGCCCCAAATTTCTTCACTCCCTTTGGAGCAGGGCCCCTGACTGTGGTATGCCCATTCCCCACCCTCTTTGAATTCTAGAGAACCTACCCTGCTCAAAATCCACAGGATCTCAATTCTTTCTGTAGGCAGAAAAGGTTTTCAGCTACCCCCACCTTCCTCCATGTGGTTCTCCCAAATCTGGGAGGGACACAGGAGACCCAGGCCTCTGTTCAGTGAAGTCCTGGTTCCTCGTCCCTTTATAGTCTTCTACGTGGACAGCACCTTCTGAAGGCAGTACAATCGAGCCATCATTACCTCCTCACCCTCTCTGCTTCTTCAGCTCCGGGTACTGGGCAGAGAGGAACGTTTTCTGTCTTCCAGGCCGAAAGCCCGCCCAAGAAGGGGCGCCAACGCAGGAAGTAAGATCCGTGAGGGCAAAAGGGCCCGAATCTGGCAATTGGAGCCCCCAGGTTGTGTGTGCTTTCTGTGTGTGCGAAGTCTTGGACAGCGCGCGCTCGCTTCCACCTGCCGCGCCGTCGGGCGCCGCGAGGAGGCGGGGCTCGGTTGCTGCAGCCAATAAGCGACGCCGGCGCTAGCAGCTGCTGCTATAAAGGGCTGGGGGCGGCGGCGGCGCGGCCCAGAGCGCGGAGCGCGCAGCGCGGGCCGGAGGGAGGGAGGGAGGGCGGGCGAGGGAAGAGGACTGAACACCGGGGACCGGACCGGCCGGGCCGAGGGGCGGCGGCGAAAAGCAGAACGCCGAGATCTCTGTCGGGAAGCGCAACCTCCCCGGGCCCCGCGGGGCCGCGCAGGGGGCGTTCTCAATCCCTCGCCCGCTCGCTCTTTCCATCCCCTGCTGCCCGCAGGCCACCCCGGGGCCCGGTTATCCGCGTTCGCGTACACGGGCTCGGGCCCGTCCCCGGCCCTCGAGGGAGCCGCTGCCCTCACCGAGACCTCTGCAGCGGCCGCACCAGAGGCCGCCCCGGCAGGACCCCGGCTTGAGCATCGAGAGCCCCTCAAAGAGTGCACGACCCCCGGAGCCGCCCTCAACACGGACCGCGCCCGCCGGGCACACAAGAATGGTCACTGTAGGTATTCCCCTGTCGCTAAGAGGGAACCTAGTCGGAGAGGGTTTAGGCACAGGCTCCGAAGAGATGGGGGTGGGGGGGTAGGACCAGGCCTAGCTAGGCCCGGGTGGGGGGGGTAGGACCGAGCCTCGGGGCCTAAGTGTGGGCAGAGCCGCGCCCAGAGTGCTGGGGGCGCTTAGAGTTTGGCTTGAGAGGCCTTAGGGAATCGACCTGCGATTCGGGGGACATACTACGGAGCCCTGGGGGCGGGATTGCCCCCTTTCAGCAGGCCTGATGGGGGAGGGGCCGCGGCGGCGGAGGATGCCTCCTCCATCCAGGCCCGGACTCAGCAGGCCTCCCAGGCAAACGCAGGTCCCCAGTCACTGGTGCTGGGCCAGGACCAGGCGGCAAGGAGTCCCCGAGAGCCCCAGGGAAGGGGGTGGCGTCGGATCGCGCGCCCTGGGCCTCGACCGCGCCCGGGAGCCGGGCATCTCGTCCTCGAGCCCGTCGACCTTGCGGCAAGCGGGGAGGGGAGAAGAGGGGGCGCGCCCGGAGGCCCCGCGGGCCCGCCGCCACCGCCGCCGCGTCCCTTTGTTTCTCGGCGCTTCTTCGCGGGCCGTAGCCTCGCGCGGGCGCTTCAGGCTGCTGGGAGGGGGGAGGGGAGAGAGGGCCCGCGGGGGGGGTTAGTGCTCCGCCGCTCCTGAGCCCTCGCCTCCAGAGGATGGGGAAAGGAGCTCAGGCAGACCCTCTAGACCAGGTCAAGACGCCCCACCCTGCCAGAGCTCAGGGCCGCGGGGTGACCTTGAACGCGCCCGCCGGCCCGCCCGCCGGCGCCCGTCGCCCAGCTCCGGTGCTTTCAGCAGCCGCCGAGCTGGTCAGCTCCCGAGCGTCCAGCCACGCCCGGCCACGCCCTTTCTTACCACGCCCCTGCCCCGCCCATCTAGACCCCGCCCCCGGGGCCCCAGGGGCCCGGCCTCGCCCGAGCCCTCGGATTTCCACTCCTCTCGGCGGCCCGGGCGTATCCCGGGGGCGGGGCTGGCCAATTTTAGCCCCACCCCGGCTCCACCCCCGCCCCCGCCGCGCGACTCTGCTCCCCGCGCCGCCGAGCGTCCTTTGTCTGGTCCCAGCGCCGGGGCCTCCTTCTTTCGCTCTTTCTGTCTGTCAGGTCTCTGCGTGTGTGTCTCTGTACCCTGTATCTCTTTCCGGACCTCTTTTTCGAGTAGTAGAGAGCATAATGGGTGGGGGTATGTTCAGCACTCCCTCCATACCTGGGCCTCTCCCCTTCCAGACCTTGAGACCCACCCACCTGGCTCTGAGAAAGGAGGCCTGAGAGAGGCCACCCTTTCCTGCTGTGTGATCTCAGGCCAGCTCCTTTCCCTCACTGTCTCATGCACCTCACCCAGGTCTAGGAACGTGGGTGAGGCCTCCTGAAGACCCTCAGCACCCCCAGAACAGCCCAGCATACATTGCTCTGATCTCTGCCCCCATGTGAAAAAGGGAAGCTGATGCACAAAGGGGAGAACGTGTGGTCAGAGGTCACACAAGGGCCTTGGAGCCCTCGGAGTCCTGGTCACTCTGATGGCGAGTACTCAGGCAGAGACCCACCACTGAGACAGGCTGGGAAGAAGTCAGAGGATGAGTTGAGACAGTGATGGCCCTGCATGAAGGGAGAAGGACCCAGAAGTGGGAGGCTCACTTAGCACCACGTGGTGGTCCAGCCTTACCATGCATAGCCACTCAATGCCCTATTGTCGTGGGTGCCCAAGCATCTGTCACTGTGACTAGGACTGGGGCACAGCTGGAGGCCAAGGGGGTCTGACACAGCAAAATGATCTCAGGTGTGTTCACTGCAAAAATCCATGTCAGATGTTTGTATGATGGTACAAAAGAGTTGGAGGAAGAGAGAGAGGAAGGGGAGACAGAGAAGGGTTCAGAGGGGAAAGGACGGAGCGGAGAGACTTGGACAGAGAAGAGAAACAGGAAAAGTGTAGCAGAAAGAGGGAAGGACCCAGAGGAAGAGCAGAGACAGTGTGGGCAGGAGGGTGGGGGGAGTTTCCCACTTGCTCCATCTTTAATCTGCCTTCCTCCCCTCTGACTTCACCTCTCTATCCTTGTCCTGGGACAGCCCTCAGCCCTCGAAGGTCTCTGTGATTCCTGTGTCATCCTGGGCCATGCATTTGCTGTGGGCTGAAGCCCGAGAGGGTGTGGCCTCCACCAATCCGATCCCCATTAGCAGCTCAGCCGGCTCAGCCTCAGAGGAAATGCGACACTGATCCCTTTAAGCTCTGGCACAGATGCAAGGGAGATGGGGTGGGGGAAGGTTGAGATTAGCAGGCTGGGCTTCAAGATCCCTAGTGGGAACCCCCCAGTCTCCTCTTAACCCCATCCAAGTTGAGGATAGCATTCAGGGAGGTGGAGAACCAGTAACCTTGTAGGCTCTAGGGTCATCAGATCAAGGAATCAAACCCGAAAACCATCCCTGCCACTTCCTTGTCATCCTGGGCAAGTCACAGCTTCCTTTCACCTTATATTTCTCCATTTGAGAAATGGAGATGATCTCCAGCTTTCAGCATGATTGTGGAAAAAACAGTGAAAATTATAACATGTTCAGTGCACATAGTAGGGCTTCCAAAGCTAGAATCTGATGTGCCTTGCGTACTATGTCCTGCTTTTGGGGGCTTCCATAGACATCAACTGATCACAGAATAATAACTTGCTGAACCCAGACATAAATTCAGACTCCAGCTCTCCATACATGGGGGACCTCTGTGGCATATTTTTAGTGGTCGGACAAAGGCCCAGGGAGGCAGCATGAGTGTCAAAGGACACACAGTGAGGAAGGTGGAAGCAGCAGCTTGGTGGCAGCTAGTAAATAACTTGTTGAGTTGAATGAGTAGACTCAGCCAACAGAGTAGGTTTAAACGTAGTGATGCCCAGGGCTTGGTGTTGAGTGGGTACTCGGCTTTGCTTTCTTATTGTTATTATTTTTACTATTGGCCATTTTGCCAAGGGGCTCTGGAGTCTAAACCCTGGATTTGAATTCTTGGTCTTCTTTTTGCATGCTACCCAACCTTGTTTCAAACCCTTCTCCTTCAATGAGACTCAGCTTTCTCATCTGTCATCTGTTAAATGATCAAAAGAGCTCCATAACATTCAATGTTGGGAGAACTGCCTGGGAATTTTCACATAGAGAATTTTGTCTGGCACATAGCAGGCCCTCAACTCATGGCTATGTTATTAGTAAAGTGTTGTTTTAAGATCAGGATGCTGATGTGTGGAGTGTACATTATTGCTTTCTTTCAGGAGCCTGCTGCAGACATTGCTAATCAACCCAGTCTGTGTTGCTGGTGAGCCTGGATGTGGCTTCAGAATAATCCTCCAGGGAATTCCCCAGTGGTCCGGAGGTTAGGATTCCATGCTCTCTCTGCCGAGGGCCCAGGTTTAATCCCCCATCAGGGAACTAACGTCCCATAAGCTTCATGATGCAGACAAAAATGGAAAAAAATAAAATCAAAGAATAATTCTTCAGGCAGATCTCCCAGATAGCCACTCCCAGCCAATTGGAGCTGCAGGGGAGTTGACCCTCTGAGCCATCCTTTAAATAAGAATAAATGACAAAGAAGCAGAAGCCCAAAGAAGAGCCAAGATTGTCCCTGAGGACATACAGCCATATGGTGGCAGAGCTGCCCCCAGTGTGCTGGCCAGTCATTAGAAACAGCTCTGAAGTCCAACATATCCAGGTTTGAAATCAAGTTCTCCATTTATATCATGCAGTGTCTCTGAGTTCTTTCCCGGGTACCTGACATGGGAGGTGTCAATGGAGCGGGATGATTATTAACAGCAGGACTGGTGGACAGGACAAGCCTGCTTCCACTTCCCGTGACTGTGTATACGGCAAACATAGCCAACTGATCCCAGAATGCTTTCCAGCTGCACCCACGATCAGCTTTAGATTGTTCTCTGGTCACTATACTGGTAATTTATTGGAGTTTTCAAGAAAATGGAGCAGAGGCCCAGAAGTGTGAAGCAGCATACCTAAGGACACAGCTGGAAAATGTGAGAGCCAGCACTAGGCTTCGTTGGCAGTAGAAGTCAGAACGATAGACTTCTAATCATTAAAGCTCATGTGCAAATCCCTGTTGCACCATTTAGGGACTGCATGATCTTGGTAATTTTTTAAACATCTTTGAACCTCACTCTCCTCATCTGTTGTCTTAGTCAGCTCAGGCTGACTAAAATACCATTAACTGGGTGGCTTAAACAACAGACATTTATTTCTCATAGTTCTGGAGGCTGAGAAGTCCAAGATCAAGGTGTGGGCTGATTTGGTTTCGTGGTGAGGGCCAGCTTCCTGGTTTGCAGATGGTTATATTATCACTGTCTTCATATGGTGGAGAGAGATCATCTGTCCCTTTTTATAAGGCTCCATCCTCATGACCTAATTACCTACCAAATGCTCCGCCTCCAAATACGATCTCATCGGGGATAAGGGTTTCAACATATGAATTTGGAGGGACACAAGCAGTTAGTCCGTATGCATGCATACTAAGCTGCTTCATTCGTGTCCAGCTCTTTGCAACTCTATGGACCGTAACCCGTCAGGCTCCTCTGTCTGTGGGATTTTCCAGGCAAGAATACTGGAGTGGGTCACCATGCCCTCCTCCAGGGCATCTTCCCAACCCAGGGATCAAACCGCCACCTCTTAGTCTCCTGCATTGGCAGGCAGGTTCTTTACCACTAGTGCCCTCTGGAAAGCCCATTTAGTCCACAGTCTCTCTTTCTCTCTTATTTTCTTCTGTATCATCTCTTAAGCAGGCTTCTCAGGTGGCTCAGTGGTAAAGAACCTGCCTGCCAATGCAGGAGATGCAGGTTCAATCCCTGAGCCAGGAAGATCCCCTGGAAAAGGAAATAGCAACCCACTCCAGTTTTCTTTCCTGGGAAATCCCACGAATGGAGGAGCCTGGTAGGCTACAGTCCATGGGGTTCAAAAGAGTCAGATAAGACTTAGCACCTAAACAACATTTCTTAAGCTGAGGAAATAAAACCCTCTTCTTTTCAGAGTTGTGAATAAGGGGGGGGGGGGTAAATTGCCTGTAGAGGGCCTTACTCCGTGCCTAGTACACAGTATGCCCCAAATTTGGGGACAACTATGGTATGATATTTTGGGATGACTGAGATGATGTGAACCTGCTGGCTCTTTCTAATTCTATCACCACAATAGACATTGCTAATCAATCACACAATGGTCTTTCCTCCTGAAACTGAATATGGCTTTAAGTCCTTAATTCATCCCTCATGGCACCCCACTCCAGTACTCTTGCCTGGAAAATCCCATGGACAGAGGAGCCTGGTAGGCTGCAGTCCATGGGGTCGCGAAGAGTCGGACATGACTGAGTGACTTCACTTTGACTTTTCACTTTCATGCATTGGAGAAGGAAATGGCAACCCTCTCCAGTGTTCTTGCCTGGAGAATCCCAGGGATGGGGTAGCCTTGTGGGCTGCGGTCTATGGGGTCGCACAGAGTCGGACACGACTGAAGTGACTTAGCAGCAGGAAGACTCTACCAATCTATTCAGGTTTCTAGGTAAGGGCAACCTATTCACTAGCTGTGCCATAGGAGAAAAACCTAAAGAAATGCTGGCTACTTTCCTTTCTCATGCCCATGACAGACAATACCAACCAACCACAGCACTGTTTCCTTCTGAGCCCAGATGAGGCTTTAAAATTCTTCTCTGCATGACTCTTAAGATAGCCGAGGCTAATTTTTTGAATTTTCAGCAAAGTAAGTCAGAGGCCCCCAAGAGAATAAGGAGTATATCCAAGGACACAAAACAAGGAGTTAAAGCTGGTACCTAACTGACTGATTGTCATAGAGAATGGTAGAGAGTGGTCTTCAGGTGTAGACAGGTCTGCATTTGCATTCCAAATGCCACCTCTGATATGCTGTGTGACTTCAATAAGTTCCTTAATATCTCTGAGCCTCATATTCCTTGTCATAGCATAATTGACTTCTACTGAGCTGTTGCATGGGTCAAAAAACAGTGTCCGACTCCTTGTGACAGCATGGACTGAAGCCTGCCAGGCTCCTCTGTCCATGGGATTCTCCAGGAAGAATACTGGAGTGGGTAGTATTCTACCCACAGTGCTGGGATTGGTTGGTATTGTCTGTCATGGGCATGAGAAGGAAAAGTAGCCAGCATTTCCTTAGGTCTTCTCCTATGGCACAGTTGGTGAATAGGTTGCCCTCACCTAGAAGCCCAGATAGATTGGTAGAGTCTTTCTTATATATGGACTTTTTCCGGGTAAAAGATCCCCTTCTCCTGGAGAAGGGGATCTTCCCAACCCAGGAGTTGAACCAGGGTTTCCTGCATTGCAGGCCAATTCTTTACCATCTGAGCCACCAGGGAGGCCCGTTCTTGAACACAGAGGTTAAAAATCCCAAACAAACAACCATCAAAAAATGTGGCAAATCAAATCAAACAATGTATATAAACAAAACTGCAACATGATCAAGTTTAGTTTAGGTTAGGAAAGTTGACTTAATATTAGAAAATCAATTAATGCAATTCATGATAGTAATATAGTAAAGCAAAAAAATCATTTCAATAGATGTAGAAAAACATAGTCAATAAAATTCAATATTCATTCCTTAAAAAAATATCTTGTTAGGATACTAGGAATAAAATTTAAAATTCTTAACTTGATAAAGGTCATCTACCAAAAAACCTATAGTAAAGATCATATTTAGCTGTGAAATATTTAAAGCATTTCCTTTAATGTTTCAAGAATAAAAAGCCACTATCACAAGGTAGCCCCTGCAATAAGACAAGAAAAATAAATAATAGGTATAGATTGGCGATAAAGAAAAGTATCATTATTTGCAGATGTTATTATGTTATACGGAAAAAATCCAAAATGGCTCAGTGGAAAAACAGGTGGGGGGGTTTTTCCACTATGCCTAGTGGGAAAATTATGCATGCTGCTGCTGCTGCTGCTAAGTTGCTTCAGTCGTGTCCGACTCTGTGCAATAAAGCTAAAGAAATAGTAACATATTTGGATAGGTCTTGCCTTTGGTAGAAAGAGCAAAGTACAAGGTCAGGAATGGGATTATGAGGGTTTCATAGCTAATTAAAAAGGTTGCAGTTTTAATTCTAAATACAAATGTATTCATTTCATTATTCTAAAAATGTAGATTGGTTTTAGACAAACAGACAAGCATACATGCAAAAGGGCATATATGGCATTTATATATGGACTTTTTCCAGGTAAAATCACACATAAAATGCTTTGCCCAGTGCTCAAGGAGTGGGAGGGGCTGTAAGAATAATACCTTATCCCCTCTGAATGTTCAAGCCTATGTCAAACATGACACATCTGTCACCACAAACCCTGGTGTGGGGACTGGGCCATGAGTGGGTGTGGCCTGTTGTCTCCAGCAGATACTCGGCGCCATGGAGTCTCAGGTGGCAGGGGGCCCGGCCGGCCCGGCCCTGCCCAATGGGCCACTCCTTGGTACAAACGGAGCCACTGACGACAGCAAGACAAACCTCATTGTCAACTACTTGCCCCAGAATATGACCCAGGATGAGTTCAAGAGCCTCTTCGGCAGCATTGGTGACATTGAGTCCTGCAAGTTGGTTCGGGACAAGATCACAGGTGTGGCTTCTGGCGAGTAGGGGTAGGGGACAGAGGTGGGCAGCCTCAGAAGTACATGTGTGATGCGGAGCCAGAGGTGACCCCGGGTGGGAGGTGATGAGAGCAGGTGGGACCCTCGTGGGGCCTGAGGTATGATGGGGAGCCAGATGTGAGCCCAGGTAGGAGCAAGTGGGACCTTGGTGGAATGTGAGGCATGATGGGGAGACATATGCAACCCTAGGTGGGATACTGGAGGGGTCTGAGGTGTCCTGGGGATAGGGTGGTATACTGGGGGAATAAATAAGGGTGGAATCCTGGTTCTCATAACTGTGATGGGGGTGGTCAGCCTCTCAGGCCTGGGTCTGGGAGGACCCTGGCAGGTCATTGTCCTGGTCCTGCCTGCAGGGCAGAGCCTCGGCTATGGGTTTGTGAACTACTCTGACCCCAACGATGCAGACAAAGCCATCAACACCCTCAACGGCCTCAAACTGCAGACGAAGACCATCAAGGTCAGTGCCCTCGTTCCTGCGACTCCCCATCTTGGCTGTGCCCATTTCCTCTTTATTACCACCCACCTGAACTGACCCTTCCACTGCCACCCAGCCCCCCTGGCCATACCCTCCCCACATGTCCATTCCCCCTACGGCCACCCATCCTCCCCCAGGGCTCATCCCCTAAGGGATTCAAATCATTCCCCAAAGGCTTTCTGGCTGGGGCCCCAGAGCCAATGACTCTGCCTCTCTGAATCTCAGTTTCCTCACCTGTTGATGGGGAGATGATCAACCCTACATTCTCTGGCAACTCAAAGAGTCAGCCAGGCCCTGGAGGTACCCACCCCCTCAGCTGTAGGAGTGACCAGGGTCTGGTGTGCAGCCCCCTCCCTGCCTTTGTCATGGAAATGGGGGAGAGGGGGGGCCCATCTGCCATCTGGAGCCTAACTAGGGTCTAGGAGGGTGGGATTAGGGGTGGGCCCTTCCCCCACCTTTGTGCAATGCCCCTCCCCCCATGACCTCCCCTCAGCAGCTGCAGCTGGGACCCTGCTAGCCCAGGTTCCCTGGGAAGGTGGGGGGGAAATCACCATGGAAACCCTCTCTCTGGGTTTGCCTGGGGGTGTCTGGGCTCCGCCCCACAAATCTGCTTCTGAATCCTGGGGGAGGGTAGGCTGGGGAGGACGCCCATCTGGCCCCCAGTTTGCCGTAAAAACAGAGGTGCTGGAATCTCTTCCTCTCCCTGATGTGGAGGCTGACAAGGGTCTGATGGGTCCCTCTGTGGCCAAGTGGACCCAGAAGCCCCCAGGCTGTGAGGATGGACCCTAGTGATGAACTGTATGACCCCGAGGGCTACTGTATGCGGGTGATGTGGCACGCGTGTGTAGTGCATGACGCCCTAGGCTGTAAGACACGGTGTCTGTGGGACCCCATGGCTAGGTCAGTGGCTGTCATCCTGTGGGCCTGGCTCTTATAGACTCAGGTTGTGTTACTCTCTGAGGACATGGGGTTTTCTTGGTAGGTGCTTTGTGACACACTGCAGCTCCGGCTGTGACCTGGTGGGGCTGTGTGGGTGTGTCTTGCTGTGACAGGGTGTTTGTGTGTTATGGTGAAGTGTGGGTGTGTCTAGCTGTGCCCCATTTGAGGTGGGATGTGTGTGACACTGAGGGCTTGTGCAGTGGTGTGACAGGTGTGTGGTTGGTTCTATGATTCTTACTGTAATTACCCTGGAGTTCGATGAATGTGGCAATGGCCTTGTGTCCCCCTCCTGGTGGTGTAGTCACCGGAGCTGTGCAGTGGGTATCCTAGTGTGGCCCCGTGTGTCTATGTGTGCCTGGGTGGCTGTGGTGTTTGACTGGTCCTAACTAGGTGTTCCAGCAGGTTGTGCCCCAAATATTTCCAGCCATCCATTGTGTGCCAAGCCCTATCCTGGTCAAGGGGTGTAGGAGGAGTCCATACCCAGGTGAAGGACCTGGGTCAGTCCACGTCATGGAAGGATGGGAAAGGACCCTGAATGCCGACTCTACCTTGGATGACCCCTGACCCCAAAACCCACCTAGGAGTTCAGTGTCCCTTCCCCTGTCCCCCAGCTCCAATCCATCAACAAGTTGTCATCCCTAAAAAAGGCACAGCCCCTAGGGTGGGGAAGAGTGGAAGCCATCCAATACATTGCCATGAGTTTTCATTGTTATTACAGAAATATAGCAGCTGTGATGTTTGTCTTTTAGGTTTCTGGAGGACCCCTGGTGCGCACAATCACATCAGTTAGAATCTCCCTGCCCCCACCCCAGAAGCAATATACCCTTGGCCCAATTTTTCATTTTGTTCATTTTTTAATTAGTGACTTCTAGTGAAGTAATATGCCCTTGCAACTCACCCCCCTAAACAAAAGCTGGACTCTTGACAATGACCTCCTCTACCCAGAGGTTAATTTAGAAGAAACAGAAAGATAGACATCAGCAGAAGTAAGGGAGGAAGGAGCTTATCCTCCCACTCCCTGCCCCCGACAGCTCTAGCTCACCCTGTTAGCATTTGGGGGTGGGCCCTCTAGACCATGTTTCCAGGACATTGATAAACACACAATGAGATGGGGTCACACAATAGTCGCTGCTCTGTAAATGGACTTTTCTTTCCCCCACTTTACAATACTCACCACTGTTTCGGGGAAATAAATATACACGTCCACCATTTTTCAAACAGTTGCAGAGAGTTTCATTGTTGGGCTGGGCCACAATTAATGAATCGAAGGGTCATAGGGAAATGTGTCTATTTCATAACTGAGAGAAGGGCTTTGAGAGAGGAACGGGGCTAAGGGTGAAGGACCAAATGCGGATGGGAAAGGGCCATGAGGATATTTCACATGAGGTATGGAGGAGAAGAAAGGTGAGGAAGAGAGTTGGAAGCCCAGGGGACAGCAAGCGCAAAGGCCCTGAGGGTGGAGCAAACCTAGTGTTTGGGGAACATGGAGGGAGGCCTGTGTGCCTGGAATAGAATGAGCGGGGGTGGGTGGTGATGGGTCAGGTCATGCAAGGCCCTGTGGGCCATGAGAAGCACTTGAACTCTGAGGAAGGTGGGAGACACAGGTTTCTAAGCAGAGGAATGTGACCTGGTTCAGATGCTCACAGGTGCCCCCTGGCTGCTGTGGGAGGAACAGCCTGTGGGGGGGTGTGGAGTGGAGCAGGGAACCAGGGTGGAGCCTGCTACACTGGTCTGGATGAGCAATGGGAGGAAAATGGGTAGAAGTAGGTGGATTCTGGATAAGGAGGAAGGTGGAGCCCATAGGATGATGGTGTTTAGACGTGGGTGTGATAGACACGTTGAGGACAACCCGAGGCTGGGGACCTGAGCGCCTGGAACGACAGAACTGTCATTACTGAGTGGAGGCAAATTGGGGTTGCTGAGTGTGACTCCTCCACCATGAAGCCTCCTCACAGGACACCTGGAGGCA
This sequence comes from Tragelaphus eurycerus, assembly GCA_935064755.1. Classification (NCBI taxonomy): domain Eukaryota; kingdom Metazoa; phylum Chordata; class Mammalia; order Artiodactyla; family Bovidae; genus Tragelaphus; species Tragelaphus eurycerus. Next base: position 2,511,661 of record CAKXYN010000058.1, on the reverse strand, counting down.
GGTATCATGCAGGTGTGCAGTTTGGGGGCCAGTCCCAGTGCTGGCTCAGACATTTTGGAGCTGTCAGGATTGAGCTGCGGGCTAAAGAGTGACCCCGAGGGGTGCCCAGTGTAGTAGGGAAGAGACCAGCCAGCACCCCAGGTTCACTTTCCAAAGAAGTCAGAACGTGTCGATGCTGATGAAATGTCCAGCCTGAGAACATGCGCTAGAGACGGAAGGTCTCCAAGGTCCCCAGGGAGACACGTGACCCCAGAAGCGCAGGTATTTGTCATTGCTGTACGCAGGCCGAGCCATGATCGTTATCTTGGTCACAGCCACATCCCCTGTCACCACGCCCCGGTTGACTCCCACCCACTGCCCATGGTGACTGACTACTCATGGTATTTGTTGAGTCAACGGATGAGGGATGTCTGTCGCGCAACGGCAGTTTGGGTGTTGCCTCACTTTCCCCATCTGTGAAATGGGTCTTGCCCTCAGCCCTGTCTGCCTGACCCCCTCCCCCAGGTATCCTATGCCAGACCCAGCTCTGCCTCTATCCGAGATGCGAACCTGTACGTCAGCGGGCTCCCCAAGACCATGAGCCAGAAAGAGATGGAGCAGCTCTTCTCCCAGTACGGCCGCATCATCACTTCTCGCATCCTGGTGGACCAGGTCACAGGTCAGGCTACCGGGGAGGGCTCACCTGGCGGGGGCACGCAGGTCAGAGACACCCAGCGGGGACGAGAGTGGAGAAACAGCAGCGAGGAGGGGGCGGGGTCATACAGGAGGGGGCGGGTCCCCATGAAGCCCTCGCGCCCCACTCCAGGTGTCTCTCGGGGTGTGGGGTTCATCCGCTTTGACAAGAGGATTGAAGCCGAGGAGGCCATCAAAGGACTGAACGGGCAGAAGCCACTGGGTGCGGCCGAGCCCATCACGGTCAAGTTCGCCAACAACCCGAGTCAGAAGACGGGCCAGGCGCTGCTCACCCAGCTCTACCAGTCCTCCGCCCGGCGCTACGCGGGCCCCCTGCACCACCAGACACAGCGCTTCCGGTGAGCCCCTGCCGCTCCCTGCCCCTAGATACCCCAGGCCCCCAGAACCGGGTGCCGAGGCTTGCAGGTACCCTCCTTGAACCCCATTCCTGCACAGTGGAGAGACTCCAGGACGGTGCCCACACTCTGGGGCTGCTGAGGGCAGAAAAGAGGAAATGTGGGGGCCTGTAATGTGTCGAGGCCAGGCCCTGTACACAGCAGGCACTCAATGTCCACAGGCCACTGTGAGTATTATTATTGGCATCAAGAGTTCTAGAACCACCCGATCGGGTCAGCCCCAGCTGCCCCCTCCCCTGGGCACGTGGATCCAGCTGCTGGTTCCACCGGTGCAAGCCACAGAGTGCTCCATGGGGGGCAGGCACCCTTGCTTTTTCTGCCCAGTGATGCCATGAGATCAGAGCCCATCTTGTCCCTTGAGGGACAGAGGGTCCCCAGGGATCCTGAGGCTCAGAGAGGCCGTGTCACTTGCCGGACCCAGGCACTTTGGAGAAGAGACTTGAAACTTCCCTTCTAGGGACCCAAGAGCTGGAGTTGGGGGCAGGTGGTAGGGGTGGTATGGGAGAGCAAGACTGGGTGTCCGGTGTGGGAGGGCGAGGATGCCAATGAAGAGTGGATAGCAGCAGGACAGGCAAGAGGCGGTGCCCGAGTGAGTGACCGCGGTTCCGTGCCAGGCGGTGTCCAGCCGGGCGGGGAGCAGGCGGGCGGGGGCAGGGCTGGTAGCACTGCTGGACTGCTGGCTGGGGGTGGGGAGGGCAGGCTGGCTGCCCAGTGTCACAGCCAGGGGGTGTGCCCAGAAGCCACCAGTGACCACCCCTTCTGCCTCCACAGGCTGGACAATTTGCTCAACATGGCCTATGGAGTCAAGAGGTAAGAGTGCCCCTGCCCCGCTGCCCCCAGCCCCTCCGTATTCCCTCCTGGGATCTTTGCCCTGATGGAGCCCTCCCCCACCTCACCCCCAGGACTGCCCATGCATGGGCATAGTGTGACCATCAAGAGATCTGGGGAATACTGAGTCTGCTAAGTGCCTAGAAAGGGCTACTGTGAAATCTGGACCCAGAGGGCCTATCTGTGGCCTTCTCCATTCCACTGAAAGGCAGGCAGGGTTGCCCGGGTCACAGCTGTGCCCCCACTGGCCACTGTTGGTCATCTTTGCTGAGGGTCACAGGATGCCCCTTTCTGCCTCTTAGCTGGCAAGGAACCTTGAGGCCCCTGCTATACTGTACACATCCCTGATCCTCTGAAGGTCCCTGTGTCTATAGCATCAAGAGCTACTGAGCACACGCTGAGTGCCAGGAGCATGGCTTGGGGCTGGGGACCCAGCATGGCCCAGTCAGACTTGGCCCTGGTCCATTTCCTGGTGGAAATGGAATGACACTGAGCTTGATGCTTGGCGCACGCTGTGGGCTCGCTTGGTAAAAGGCAGCAGCTCTTATGATTATTGTTAATATTATTACTTATTTCAGTCCTTTGGGGAAGGAGACAGATGAACAATGATGTGGGAGGTGAAGAGGGTAGGAGACAGGTTGATGGACATCCAATGGAGACATCACTTGGGGCCAGAAGAGAGTCAGGGTTCGTGGCAGCAGAGATGGCTATACAAAGTCCAGGAGGAAAGAGTGAGCCCAGCAATCATATAAACAGCTAAGGCCCTTGGCGTCCTGGGTCCTGAGATGTAGAGGAGCCTCAGGAAGGCAGGGAGCCAGCGCGGAATGTGGTGAAGCCAGTTCTGCCCCTTCCTCTGTTCTTTCACTCCACACACCTCTCCAGAGGGTCAACTGGTGCTGGGAGCTGTTCTGGGCCTGGGAGCTGAGGGAACTGAACCTTGCAGGGAAGATGGAGCTGAGAATAAATATAAATATATATATATATATTTATAAATATAAATAAATAGGAAAAGGCCTGGGGGCTTCCCTGGTGGTCCAGTGGTTAAGACTCTGAGCTTCCACTGCAGAGGGAGCAGGTTCAATCCCTGGTCAGGGAACTAAAATCCTGCATGCCTCGAGGTGCAGCCAAAAAAAACCCAAAAAAACATACGCATGTACGTGTGTGCCTGCTAAGTCACTTCAGTTGTGTCTGACTCTTTGCGACCCCATGGCCTGTAGTCCGCCAGGCTCCTCTGTCCATGGGATTCTCCAGGTAAGAATACTGGAGTGGGTTACCATGCCCTCCTCCAGGGGATCTTCTCGACCCAGGGATCGAACCCAGGTCTCTCATGTTCCCTACACGGGCAGGTGGGTTCTTTACTACTAGCACCACCTGGGAAGCCCACATATGTACATACGTATGTACATATGTAGGAAAAGGCTGAAGAGGGCCAGAGGGAGGAGGTGACCACTGAGCTGAGACCTAAATAAACAGCAGGGGACACTTAGAGCCCACATTCGCAGCCTGGTTCCAGCACTGCCCTTCCGGGTGGGCCTCCTCCTGGCAGGATGGCCAGTGTGGCAAAAGAGGCGGCATTGCCAAGGGTGAGGTCAGGGTGGTATCTGAGTGGGTGGTGAGGACAAGAATTGGGTGGGAAGACATGCCAAGGGGAGGGTGATAGCCAGGCGAGGGGAAGGGGTTAGGGATCAACAGGGCTGAGGATCAGGTGGGGTCCAAGGTCATGGGCTCAGGAGGTGGGCTGGGGCTCAGGGAAGGATCGTGGGTGAGGACCTAACGTTCAGAGAGGGTCAGAGATCAGGACAGGGCTTCAGGTCAGGGAGGAGATGGGGGCTAGTGTCTTAGAGTGGCTCAGAGTGTGAGGTTTAAGATGGATGGGGTCTCAGATGGAAGTCACAGGGCCAATGCAGGGGTCACACAGTCCCAAGGTCACTGCACAGTCAGAGGTCAAGAGGGGTCAGGGGGCATGCCGGGGGTCAGGGCAGAGCCCGCGTGACCCCCAAAGTAGTCCCCTGTCGCTCATCGCCAGGTTCTCACCCATCGCCATCGATGGCATGAGCGGCCTTGCGGGCGTGGGCCTGTCGGGGGGTGCAGCGGGCGCCGGTTGGTGCATCTTCGTGTACAACCTGTCTCCCGGAAGCGGACGAGAGCGTTCTGTGGCAGCTGTTCGGGCCCTTCGGGGCGGTCACCAACGTCAAGGTCATCCGTGACTTCACCACCAACAAGTGCAAGGGCTTTGGCTTCGTCACCATGACCAACTACGACGAGGCAGCCATGGCCATTGCCAGCCTCAATGGCTACCGCCTGGGCGAGCGCGTGCTGCAGGTGTCCTTCAAGACCAGCAAACAGCACAAGGCCTGAGGCGCTGCCGCCCTCCCCACCCTCCCCGGGCAGCAGAGACAGATAGAGAGAGAGAGAGAGAGAGAGAGAGACAGGGGGCCCGAGAGAGACAGCGCAGGCAGACCACGGACGGCACGAGGGCCCTGCGTCCCTGCAGAAGCCACAGGGTGAGCACTTGGTGGGAGGGTCTGCAGGGCATGGGGGGTGCCGGGGGGTCCCCTCCCCCATCCTAATGCCCCTACCCCCTAGGCTGGGCTGTTCACTCTCTCGTCTTGGTTTCGTTCATGGTGAAGGTTTTTGTTTCCTTTTTCGGCTAAAATGAAAGCAGAGATGTGCCCCTAGCCCACCCCTCAACCACCCTCCACGGATGGCTTGGGGTGGGGCGCATTGGGGGTGCCCTCCCAGGCCCCCTTGCCCAGGCCTCCCCAGTTACCTAGGTGAGCCTGAGACGGGGGGAGGGGGGATCAGGTTTAAAAATCCCCAAAAAAGTGAAACATGAGAGGGGTGTGGTCAGCCCTGGCCCAGAGCCCCTTGGTGTGGAATGTGAGGAGCAGGGGGAGGGGCTGGAGACAGAGACAAAATGAAAAAAAAAAAGGGGGGGTGGGTGGGGAAGAAAAACTCTATTTTTGTAAAAAGGGAAAAAAGACCTCGTGGAGAATTTTTACTGGGGATTCTTGAACTTGAAAAAAAAAAACCACAAAAAAAGACAAAAAAAAAATATTTTGGCAGGTTATGTTTACCAACTGGGGCAGGGACAGGGAGCAGGGCTTAGGAGCTGAGGGTCCATGGGGCCACACCAAGAAACACAGCCACGCAAAGATACACAGGGGCAGGCACATGTACACACCCCGCAGGGACACACACAGCAGCACAGAAGGACCCAGAGACACGCCTCAGGAAAACTCCTTGGCCCAATAAACATGGAAGAGCAAAGTACGGGGCTACACACGCATGGCCACGGTGGACTCGGACGTGGGCAAATGTGGCCAAGGGCGGAAGTGGCCGCAGGTGGGTGTGGCCAAGGGCGGAAGTGGCCGCAGGTGGGTGTGGCCAAGGACAAATGTGTGCACGTGGAGATGGGAGCATTACCCCACGTGCACGTGGCCATGTGGAGACAGATTCATTTGGACATAAATCTAGACACCCAGGCATGGAGACACATAGTCACAACACCCAGAGACATACAGACATGCCCACAGCATCGTTCAGGCCCAGGTTAGCGGTCACAGCCCAGTACACAGCCCACTTCCTCCCTTAGCAAGGCCGGCCGGCCCCACCCCACCCGCTACACTCCAGCCCCACCAGCCCCGCCCCAGGTTCTCTGCAGAGATCTCTCCTGGCTCCTCAGTGGTCCCTGCTGCCCACGATCACAGGCGTGCACACACAGCGTCCATGCATCCAGACACAGGATACCTCGTTACCCTTTTGGCATCACGGTGGGCTGGAGGCAGCCCCCCCCCCACAACACTTGAGGCCAAAGGAACCCCCACCCCCAACCCTGGGGCTGAGCCTCCCTGGGCCAAAGGCCCTGGCCCACAAGGCCAAGGGGGAGACTGGGCCCTGAGCCTCCCGGCTCCAGAGCCTCCCCCAGCAGCAAGCGCCCACCACTCTCCTGGACAGGCCCAGGGTGGATTGGCCCAGGGGCCCAGCCCCACCTTCCTTCCCGTCCACTTGTCACCCCCTTTCAGTTTGTTGGGTTTTTCTGTCTTTCCAGATCAGTGAGGGCAGTGGACGCAGCCCCCATCCCGAGCCCCAGCCTCGGCTTCTGTCTGGACTTTTCCATCCCCCTAGTTTTCATTCTTTGTTTAAAAAAAAAAAAATCCAACAGAAGCCAAAGGCCGGAGCCCTCGGGAGCCCTCGCAGGCCCTCACCCCCACAGTGGGCCCAGTCAGAACCAAGAATGACAAACCCTAGTTTCAGCCCCTCCTCCGGTGTCCCTGCGTTTGGTGTCTGGCCTTGGCCCCATCTGACTGCCCAGCTCTCTCTCCCCGACCCCTCCCGGTGTTGTTATTAAACGTCTGTGGAGCTTCTGCTGCAAGGAACAAAAAGAAAAAAAAAATCAAAAAAGCGACAAAAAAACACAAACAGAAGAGGAAAAAAGCGACAAAAAAAAAAAAAAAAAGGAAGAGAAAAAAAACCACACACACAGAAGAGATTTTTAAAAAAAAGAAAAAAAAAAAGACATAAACTGGCACCAGTTAACTTTCTTGTACTTTTTTGCCGAATTGAGCTTCTTGTAGTTTTAACTTATTGCTATGTTAACTATTTATCCTTGTTGCCCTGTAAGGACATTTGTGTATATTTCTGTTCCTTCATCCAGTTTGCAAGTTTAAAGGAACCACGATGTTCTCTTTGTTTCTTTAAGTTTTGCCGAGATGTGGTTATGCCTAATTTATTTATAAAAGGGGAAGTGGAATCATTAAAGTAATAATAATTATTAATAACAGTAATGGTAGCCGAGCGGCGCCCCGTGGGGGGGCCTGTGCTCTGCAGGGAGGTCCCTGCAGCCAGCGACGTCTGGGGTCTTTAATGGGATTATTTTTGCTCGTCTTGAGAATTTTTTCAGTCCTATTTAGCTGGTGAAACCCTAGCTTGTTCTTGATACACAAACCTATTTATTCTTGTGGTTTTTAAGTCCTCCCCAACCTCCCCGTTTCCCTCCAGCAGGGCAGGCCCCCCAGCGGGTCCATCCCTCTCCCTCTGTTTTCTTGGGGCTTTCTCCCCTCTGCTGTCCGCCCGCAGCGACGCGTGTCCACACGTGGACAGTGTGGCGGAGGCATCTGTGAGCAATAAGGGCTGGGTTTGTCCCCCACCCTGGGGGAGGCCGGGCTCCAGAGAGGGGGCACCTCCCCACACCCCCCTCAACTGAGGCCCTGGGCCCCTGCCACCCCCAACTGGGAGGGGACTCCTTTTTCTAAAACACAGAACTCAGCCCAGCCAGCCAGGCCCCCTTCCTGGAGGCCAGCCCCTCACCCCAGGGGAGGTGGGGCCTGGGGTCTTCCGCATCCCTGCGTGGGGCAGGGGCAGGGCCCATGGGGAAGGGGCTCAGCCCCTCCAGCCCTTCCTTCATCCTGTTATTTATTTGGATGGTTTCAAATCAAGACAGAGTCCATGTTGGAGGTGATAAAAGAACTGTTAAAAAAAAAGAAAAAAAGACAAAAAAAAACCCAAAACCCAACAAGAACACTTTGCGTTGAGTTTAGACACTATTTATTACCGGGATTACAGGCCTGGCCGCGGTAACAGACTTTTACATGGAATTGTTTAATTATTTGTACTTTTCATGCCAGAAAAATAAAAGTTCAGAATCTTATGGCCTTGGGTGTCTGTGCTTCCACACACCAGTCGGCCTTGCTGTGTGGCTGAGTGTATGCCACTGTCTCTCTCTGGGCCTAGCTCACACCTGGAGCCCCCTGGCTTCCCCACAGCACACATGTGATTGAGGGGGGTGGGGTCTGAGACCAGCCCAGGAGGAAACCCAGACGGAAGTGACTCAACAGCTGTCTGTTTACATGGCTCCAGGCTCTGCTGTCCACGGGACATCTCAGGTGAGACCCTCAAACTGGAGCCAGCCCCCCTAGGATCTGCACAGCTGCTTACCATGTTCAGCCTTCTCCACCTCCAGCTCTTCCACACCCCAGCAAAGCCAGACAGACACAGATGAGTTGGAGGGATCATGTTTATTGTTTGGGGGTCACAGGTCAAGTCACTTCCCCACCAAGAGGGAAGGCAGATGCCCTGGGTGGGGGACAGGGCGGGCCAGGCCCCCAGGGTGTGGGGGCCCAAGCAGGACAGGCTCCTTTATTCCATCTGTGGGGGCAGCAGGGGCCTGGGAACATGGCTCTGCCCCGCTGGCCAACCAAAAGCAGGGCATGGAGCCCTACCTGCTTCCTGCCCTGTGGGGTGGGTGAGATGACCCATAGGGGCAGGCCTTGGTCCACACTCAGGGGCGGATGGGCAGCACCACTGGGGGCTGGTTCCACATCTTGATTTCTGGGACCAGAGAGAAACCAAATGAGACAGACGAAGGGAGATGGATGGGGGAGCAGCCATGTGGCCAAGAGCCCCCCCCGCCCCACCATGCCCCCAAACGGTAGGATGGGAGAGACCCCCACCTCCCCCACTCACCTCTGCACTGGGCAGGGCGGGGTGGGGCTAGAGCTCATCATGGTCGCCCTCCACAGGGTATTCAGGCGGGGGCTCTGGGCAGGCAGCTGGCGTCATCAGCTCCATGAGGTACTCGCAGCGGCTGGGCTCTGTGGTGCTGGTCACCACCGTCTCCTTCCCGCACAGCAGGCGCACCTGTGGTGGGCAGACGGGGCTCAGGTGGGCTCTGCGGGCCACGTCCCCACTCCACTTCCCCCAGCCCGCGGGCACTCACGGTGGTGGAGCGATTGGGGCCCTGCCAGCAGCCTGTGCCCTGCTCATACTTCATGGCGCTGAACTTGTCGTGGTCGGGGCCAGCCCACGAGCCCCAGGTGCTATGGGAGAGTGGAGTGCTGAGAAGGGCCGGCCGGAGCAGCCAGGGGTGGGGATGAGGGGCCGAGAGGGGGGCCTAGCCCGAGCTCACTCACCCAAGGCTGGTAGGGGAGCCGCCGAGTTTGGGTTTCTGCGAGACAAGCTTGAAGGGGCAGAGTCTGTAGATGTACCTGTCATGGGATGGGGCTGGTGGGTGGGGGAACAGGGGTCCCAGCCTCCACGACAACCTCCCCACACCAGGACCATGCAAGTACCTCAAATCCCAGTGGCTGCGCCTAAGCCCACCACCCTCCCTCCCCATTCCGTCCTTGCTCAGGCCCAGACCCACCAAGCCCACCCACCACACATGCCCACAGGGGACGCACTCATTGGTGGTGAGCTCATAGCACTGGCTGTAGAGGTAGGCGAACTCGCCGTTGGGGCCAAAATCAAATGAAATCTCCTGTTCCAGGTTCCTAAAGGGGAGGCCCGGAGGTTAAGGGGCAGTGGGGGATGCCAGCCTGACTCAGGACAGTGCAGGAAAGCCTGCTCGAGTGGCGGAGGGTCTCTTGGGGCCTGGGCTCCAGTCCCCACCGCCTGGGGACTCTCTGTGCAGGAGCCACCGCCAACTCACAGAGGTTGCCTGAGTAACTTCCCCACTGCCACCGTCTCTGGGGAGTCGGGCAGCAGGTGGCCATGGGGCAGTGGAGAAGTGGCCTTGCTGCGACCGCATGGGCACACCCATACCTGATGGATTCTTCCATGTCCTTCAGGGACCGCTCAGCCTCTTCAAACTTGTTGCGGGCCTCCTGGGCAGCTGGTGGGGTCAGGAAGGAGGTCAGAGGTGTCCCCACCCCATCCATGAAGACAGGGCAGGGGTGGCGCAGACAGGCCTGATTTCCCCAGCCCCAGGGCTGGCTCTGGGTGAGGACAGGGCCCAGGAAGACCCTCTGGGCCTTGCCAGCCGCCAGGCAGACCCCACCGCCCCCGCCCCGACTCTCAGCTCTTGAGGGAGAAGGGCCAGGGCTCCTGGGGCCCTGCTGGTTCCTCGCCTGCCAAGGGCGACACAAACAACAGCCACCCACGAGGAGGCAGAAGGGCCCCCGAGCCTGGTGTGGTGGTGCCAGCTTCCCCAGACCCCAGAAGCCCCCTCTGGGTGGCCCGGAGTCCCCTGGGCTTGCCTGGGCCAGCCACTGGTCCCCTCGAGGAGCAAGCGGGGCCTGTTTCTTGGGCCCCTGCACCTGCTGGCAACAGGGAGGGGCCCCTCCCTCCCAGGCTCAGCCCTCACCATTGATGAAGGCCTGCGTCTGCTCATCATACGGTGGCATCCTGTCCTCCTCGGTGGGGCTGGCCGTCTGGGGGGCTGGGACTGGGGGTGGGGCGTCCTGTGGGTGGGGGAACAGTCAGCGAGTGACCACTCCCACCCATCACCCCCTCCACCCCTAAACACCCACCTTGGGCTGCTCCCCCTGGGAATCCTCATCCTCCTCATCCTCATCCTCCTCTGTCTCCTCGTCCTCCTCATCTTCGTCCTCCTCTGTGGGCGGTGAGGGCATGGGAGGCTGCTCCTCCTTGGACTCCATCACATCGGGTGCAGGAGGCGATGGTGGGTACTCAGTGGGCAGCACCTGCCGGATGTGCGGAGAGGCTGTGCTGAGGACTCGGGGGTCCACCCCCACCCCCAGGGCCGGGGGCCAGGCTCCCACCATCGCCCAAGGGTGGCCTTGTGTCTCCACCCCTTCCAAGGAGCCTAGAGACAGGGAGGGAAGGACAGACAGCTGGGGGCAGGGTGGCTTCTGTAGAGGAGGCGGGGCCACCCAGCTGGCCAGGGTGGCCCAGTGCCAGAGCTGGAGGCAGTGCCTTTGTGAGGCATCCAGGGGCAGGGCGGGGGCAGCAGAGGGGGCTCAGATCATATCCCTTCCCCTCCCTCTACTGACCTCGGACCGGTACTTGTCCCTGATGGCAGCCCAGACGCGGTCATAGAAGAAAGCAGCATCCATCTGCGTGTCTCCCCCAAGAAGGGTCTGTGTGCATCAGATTGGGGTGGGGTCAGGGGCAGGACCTCTACGTGCCCCTCACCTCCAACCCAGGCACTCTCGTAGTGGGTGCAGGGGCCCTCAGGCTGTGGTGCCAGGCACAGCACGCACTGACTTGCCCAGGGCCAGACTGGAGCTGGGCTGGGTGAGGAGCGTCTGCCAGAAGGGGGCAGCACAGGTCTGTGGGAAAGAGGCGGGGGCCAGAGAAGTGCGGGGTGGGGACTGGAGAGACCAGGGAGAGGAGCTGAGAGACAGAGGCCAGGGTGAGGTGGGGAGTGAAGACCAGCAGGGCAGCGATGGGTGGGGAGCAGAGACCAGGCCTGTGAGGGCAGAGCTGTGAGGAGGGCGCGCGACCAGGTGTGCGCACTGGGTAGGGCGGGGGGCATGGTTGCAGGGAACCTAACTCTCCCCACGAGACGCCCTGAGGCACCACATGACTCCACTAAGTCCCACAGGGGAGGGAGGAAGGCCCTGGGCAGCCCCTCCTAGTCACCTGGCAAGGCCTGGCCACACCAGCCAGGCTGGGCCCCCTAGAACCCTGGCCCTGGGCCAGCAGGGGACTCTCCATGGGAGTAGCCCACAGAAGGCCTGCCTCTGGCCACCCCCGCCCCCACCCTGAGGTCACCCTGGGGCAATCCCCTCCAGAAGTCCCAAGCAAAGGGGTGGGCCGAGTACCTGGGCTTCCCCTTCTGATAATGCCCCGTCGCCATCTGTGTCCAGCTCCGGGTGGGTCTGCAGCTCAGCCACTGAGACCCTGCAGGGTCAAAGGCAGAAGACGATAGAGCAGTGAGCCCATGGGCTCCTGGTCCTGCCCCCCAACCCGGGCCAGGGCTCCTCCTGAGAACTTGCTTTAGGACCTTGGGGCAGAGAGAGAGGGCAGGCAGGAAAGTGGGAAAAAATGAGGTCTGGGGTTAGGGCCCAGGGTCTCTACCCTGGGAAAGGCAGGTCCTAGCCACCCCGTCCCCTGCCTCCTACCCGCTGCTGAGGCTCCACAACCCTGAGGAGCACAAGGGAGGGACAGGCACAGGGGTGGGAGTGGCAGCCGTGTCCTCAAGGCCCAGCTGCCACTCCCTTCCACCCTTAGAGCCCAGCACAGGGAAACGCTGTGGCCTGGCATCCTCCACCGCAGGAGACCCACACACCCATGGTGGCCCAAGCCCCACATCCTGCCCCTATCCCACCGCCCACCACCACTGCCCACCAGGAAGGGGACCGCCCTGCCCATTCTCCCCCCAGGAACCCTCCAAAGTCCCAGACCTCCCACCAGGGGGCCTGCCCAGCCTCCCTGTTCCCAAAAGCCCACCCTCCACTGAGCCATGGGCCTGGGGTCAGCCAGCAAGTTCAGGGGCACTGGCCAGGATTTCGTCTTTCACTAAAGCGTCCTGGGCCACAGAGCAGGCTTTCAAAAAGCACTGAGATCCTGAGTCCCCCTGTCCAGCTCGAGGGGTGTTTTCCTTCATCTCTTCCCCACCCCCCACGCCTCCAGGGGATCAGGCTCCAGGGCAAGGAGGTGGGCTCTGGCTGGTTTCCTAAAGTTGGGGAGAGGGAGGTGGGAGCCCGGGGCAGGTGGCGCTGGCACACTCACGCGCCATCCATGTCATCATCCAGCTCCTGGAAGGCGCTGGCTGCCAGCTCCCGCTCCCGCTGCTCCTTGGAGATGGCCTGCTGCTCTGTGGAAGGACCAGCTCCATCATCCTTTGTCCCTAGCACCCCCCGGGCTCACTGTGTGCCCGGGCCTCTGGGTGCTGGGGCTGGGGCTCTGAGGCCACTGTGGGGGGCAGACTGGGGCCGGGAGCTAGGCAATGAGAAGGGCTGGCCTGTGTGGGGGTAGGGGGGCAGAGGAGCTGGGCAGTGCCAGATGGATGGAGGATCCAGCAGGGGCAGCTGGGGGCATCTGCAGAGAGTCTGAACGATCCGTGACAGTGCAAGGGGTAGGACCATAGGTGTGCCACATTCAGAAGGCCCCCAGAAGAAGAGGTCAGGGGACAGAGGCTGGGGTCGGGGTGCAACCAGGTGAGGCAGATGTCCTGGGGGCCCCGCGGAGTGTCTCGCAAAGGGGGAGAAGCCAGCAGCACGGAAGACGGGAACTGAGCTGTGGCCAGAGGATGCAGGGCGCTGCAGCCCCACACGTGCTCTGATGGTCTCTCCTCGGCCTGTCTCAGCCCAACCGGCTCAGGGGGCACTCAGGAAAGCACCCCCAGTGCAGCTGCACTATGAGGCTCGGCCCTCTCCACCAGGATGAGCAGCCTGTGTCCCAGGAGACAGCCGACAATGTCCTCACAGATGAGAGCCCCAGGCTCATGTAGATGAAAGGGCCTACCCATGGTCACCCAGCTGGTGAGGGGCACAGCCGGGGGCCCAAGCCAGGCCACGTGCTTCCAGAGCCCATGCTCGTCCCCACCACCCTCTGGGAATCCCAGTGCAAGCTCCGTGGCGTGCCAACCCTGAACCTGAGTCAGCAACTCCACACCAAGAAGCCAGGCACTAGTCTGCCCAGCCTTGTGTAAAAGGATGCTAGACATGGTGCAAAAGAAGGTGCAAACAGAAGCAAACACCAGAGTTCGTCCACTTTCTAACACGTGGCCCAGAAAGAAAGAGTAAGGGAGCCTGGCAGCAAAGGTGAAAGAGAAGACGCCTGCAACTTCAGTCACCAAGGGCCAGCCCCTCGGTACACACTTACAAGCAGTGGAGACCAAAAACCTGATGGGAAAAATGGACCTGGACGAGACAACCCCACCAGGGTCACACGCTGGAATGGACAGCAGCTCTTAAAAAGGAAGCAGGGGTCCCGACACCGGGCTACAACATGGATGACCCTTGACAGTACAACGCTAGGGGAAAGCAGTCAGCCACAGAGGCCCCTCACTGCCTGACTTCCTGATGTGAAACGTCCAGAGCAGGTCAGTCCATGGAAACAGGAAGCCAATGCGTGGGGCCGGGGGCTGGGGCCGGGGCCAAGGGGAGATCTGGAGGGCTGGTTTAATGGGCCTGGGGGTCTGTCCTGGGGTGACAGGAATGTTCTGGAACTAGACAGCAGCGATGACGTCCTGCTGGACATTGTCAACAGTGTGGACGTACTTGACACCGTTGAGTCGGGCACTGAAAACTGGCTGAAATGGTGAATCTGTAACATGACTGGGACTTTACCGGAGTGAGAAAAAATGGAGGGCAAAGAGTAAAAGGAAACGAGGCACCCAGGGACAGAGCACAACACGCATACACTGTGCAGACCACTGCTGTCCGGTGGAATTTTCTAGAGGGGGACGTGTGTCACCGCTGAGCACTGGGCCTGCAGCCCACTCGACACACATTTGCAGTGGGCATGGCTGGAGCAGAGGCCTGGGAGCAACAAAGACCAGCAGCTTCGCAGGGCTGGTGGGGTGCGGGCGGCAACCAGGCCAACACGGCACGTACACGGGGTACAGAGAGCAGGGAGACGCCCTCGACTGCAGGGGGTGCTGTAACCAGCCAGTGCTGGCCCAAATGCTGCCCCACCCAAGGCACTGGGGAGCCAGGAAGACTGCTGGCCTGATGGAGGGAGGCCATCAGGAGGACAGAAGGGGCAGAATGGGCCCAGGGACTTCCCTGGGCGTCCAGTGGTTAAGAATCAGGCTTCCAGCAAAGAATCTGTGCAGGGGAAACGGGTTCGACCTCTGGTCCGAGGGGACTCCACATGCTGTGGAGCAAGTAAGCCTGAGCGCTACAACTACTGAGCCTGTGTGCCGCCACTACTGAGGCCTGTGCACCGAGAGCCTGTGCTCTGCAACGAGAAACCCCCCACCCTAACAAAAAGCAGCCCCCGCTGGCCGCATCTAGAGAAAGGCTCCAAGCACAAGGAAGACCCAGCGTGGCCAAAAGTAAATATAAATTAGTGATAAAAAGTCAGCCTTCTAATTCTAAAAATTCTAATAAAGAACAATAATTTAATATAGTTTAATAAAAATAGAAATGTAATAATTTAATATAATCTAATAATCCAAAGAATCAACACAGGGGACACATTTCTGGCTGGGGAACTAAGATAACATATGCCGTGGGGCAACTAAGTCCGCCTGCCGCAACTAGAGAAGCCCCCACACCATGCAACAAAGACCCAACACAGGCAAAAAAAGCTGGGCCCTGAGCGAGGCAGGAGCAGGCTGGTGACTCAAGCCTGCAGATAAGGGACAGGGTCTGCAATCGGAATAATGTGGGCATCAGTCTAGCTGGCAAGCCAGTGGCCTCTTTGGCCTCAGCTTCCTTGTTTGTGAAATGAGGTTATGTCTGGGAAAGGGGAGCAGGGGCAAAAACACAATGATCCTTGTGAAACAAGCACTGGGTGCTCTGGTCTACCCAGCGTCAGCGTGGGAGAGAATACTGGTGTCTGTATCAGGGGTCAGCAAACTTTACTGTAAAGAACCCAACGCTAAATATTTTAGGTTTGGCAGGTCATAAGGCTTGACCTTGGCAACCCCTGAACTCTGTGGCTTGATCACAGAAGCAGCTGATGTTATGTAAACAAAGAGGGGGAGTCTCCGCTCATTCACCAACATGGTCTCTGCGTGTGGTGTGTGTGTGTGTGTGTGTGTGTGTGTGCACTGCTCAGTCATGTCTGACTCTTTGTGACCCCATGGACTGTACCCCGCCAGGCTTCCCTGTCCATGGGATTTCCCAGACAAGAATACTAGACCAGGTTGCCATGCTCTCCTCCAGGGGATCGTCCCAACCCAGGAACTGAACCTGCATCTCTTGTGTCTCCTGCATTGGCAGGCGGATTCTTTACCGCTAGCACCGCCTGGGAAGCCCATGGTCTCCTTGCTGCTCCTTAAAAACTAGATAAGATGCAGCCTCGCGACCTTTGAGCCTGTCCCTTCTACAGGCAGAGGGCTTCCTCCGTCTTAGTCAACGATGTACTGTGGGCACCTGGGGTAGACCCGGCACATTACAGGCACGCAGCAGGTGCTTGTCAGATGAACGACTGAATTACTGATTATGAGAAATCAGGACAGAGAGAGGGAAGGGTGGAAGAACACAGCAGATGCTTAAAGAGATGGAGGAGATCACAGCACAGCCTCAGAAGGCTACCAGCCGCTGGTCACCATCCCTGTGACCGGCTGGGGCCATGGCTCCAGATATTTCTGGCAATGCTTGATCTCAGTCTTTCAGCTAGTCTGGAGTGGGTTTCTGCCCCACCTCTCCGTTCTATCCACCTTCCGCCATGCGTGTCCCTGCACAGAGCAGACTCAGAACAAATGCCAAGGTTTCAGATTATCCACAACAGCGGCACAATCTGCCAACAGCAAGAAAATGCTGAACCAAGCATTAAAAAAAAAAATCACCTTAAAACCAACCCCAGGCAGTATGAGTTGCCAGAGCAAAGAGGAAGTGAACAAGAGAAGAGAAGAAAGAAGCTGCTTTCATCCGAAAGGATTTTGCCAAGCCTGGCAAATGTGGATGTCCATTTGATAACTTGTGAGGGAAGGGAAATGAAAATCAAGGTCCAAGGTGACCCGACCCATAACTATGACCCCATGGGACTCCCCTCAGGGCTAAGCTGGGCCAGGAATCAGCCAGCCCTTGCTCAGACCTCGGCTCTCTCTGCCTGGGGGGCTGGAAGAAGCTCCAGCCTCGACTTCAGACTTGAGGTCCCTGAATCCAGTGTTCCCACAAAGAAGGCAGAAAGAAAAGCCCCTCTTCTCGAGAGAAGGACCTCTCATCAAAGCTGCAAGTTACTGCTATAAACGACTTTTAAACACAATGCCCAACACACAGTCGAAGATAACGAGGCACCTGGGGAACTAAAGTGCTGTGATTTAAAAAAACCAGTGGAACGACAGACAAGAGACAATGAGCAAGAGACTCCTGGGCCCAGACTCTTCTCTGGCAGGAG
Source organism: Tragelaphus eurycerus (assembly GCA_935064755.1). Classification (NCBI taxonomy): domain Eukaryota; kingdom Metazoa; phylum Chordata; class Mammalia; order Artiodactyla; family Bovidae; genus Tragelaphus; species Tragelaphus eurycerus. The sequence continues at coordinate 2,495,045 of CAKXYN010000058.1, read as the reverse complement.
CCGAGGGGGTGTCTCAGCCACATGGGACGCAGCGACGTACCTTCCCACAGCCTGCGGTGCTGGTCTTTGGCCGCCTCCTCTGGCTTCTCGGCTTCCTCCTTCAGGGTCCGCAGCACCTCCACCTGGTCCTCCAGTGACTTCTTTCCAGCCTGCAGCTCAATGAGCTTTTTCTGGGAAGGCAGAAGACAGGGGCCGGCTCTCAGACTGTTCTTCCCTCTTCCTCTCCTGCCTCTATTCCATATTATCTTTTCCTAATACACCCCACTCCTGGATCTCCCGCAACCCCTGCTGCTGTGGTTCTCTGGAACCCACTGGAGAGAAATCCAAACACCTCAGTGTACCCCTGAGGCCCTGCCAGGACCCTGCCCAACTCTCCAGCCTCATCCCTCCCTTTGCTATCTTAACTGCCCTAATAACAGTCAAAGCTCTCCACACACACTGCCCCCAGTTTCTCACACAGGCTTTCCCTCTGTCTGCAACACTCTGCCTGGATAACTCTGAATAAACCTACAGATTTTGATTTAGATGGAGACCTCCTCCTCCAGGAAGTCTTTCTTGCTTCCCATGCCCCAAGGCGGCTCAGAGAGCAGAGGGACCAAGGCAGGGAACATGCGTTTGATCCCTGGCTCAGGAAGACTCCACGTGCCGAGGAGAAGCTAAGCCCGTGCGCCACAACTACTGAGCCTGTGCTCTAGAGCCTGGGAACTGCAACTACGGAAGCCGGCATGCCTAGGGCCTGTGATCCACAATAAGAGAAGCCACTGAATGAGAAGCCCGCCTGCCGCAACTAGAGAAAGCCTGCGTGCAGCAATGAAGACCCAGCACAGCCAAAAATAAAATTCTTTTTAAAAACTGATTGCTCTTATTTAAAAAAAGAAAACAAAAGAAAGGGGATTTCCCTGGTGATTCAGTGACCAAGACTGTACTCCCAATTCAAGGTGGCCAGTTTGATCCTTGGTCAGGGAACTAGATTCCACATGCTGCAACTAAGACCCAGCACAACCAAATAAATAAAAACAAAAAATATTAAAGGAAGGAAGGAATGTGTGTACTGAGTGGGCTCCAGCCTAAGAATGTGGGACCTAGGCTGTAGGGTCCCTCCCAAGACTTTGCCTGACACTTCAGTCTGATCTGCTGCCAGGGTCCTCCTGCTGGCCCAGGAAGTCAAAGGTCATTTGGCACCAACTTCACCGTGTGGCTAAGCACGGGAAGGATCTCACTGGTCCTGAATACACTGCCCCCAATGAATTCAGGAGGTACCTCACTAGCCAGGCCATGGGGGTGGGAGAAGACCCGACCCTTCCCTGGTCTGAGAAACAGAGCTGGGACCCTTGCTCAGAGGGTTAAGCAAGAGCCCCGAAGGAGAGTTGAGGACTCTGACCCACCAGTTAAGGGGGTGGCAGACAGGCAGGGAGAGACACACCCCTGGGGACTCACCCTCTTCGGCCCTCCTCCCCCACATCCCCAGCACCCACCCTACTGAGCTAACCTGGCTGTGGTTGAAGGACCTTGTCTTGAGTCCTCCCCCAGAACTGGTAAGGCATGCAGTCACTGGCCTTAACTTACAGATGAGAGCACTCTGGAACGTGGAGGAGAGGTGTCCCTCCTCCAAGCCCACTTTGGTCTGCACCCAAGGCCTAGGTCCATGCCTCTACTGACTGCCGCCCACCTGGTACCAGCCTAAGCAACGACTAAACGTCAAGTGGACACAAGGGTCCAAGGCGCAAACAGACAGCAACTGGCCCCAGGACACGACTGGTTGGGAGCAGATGTAAACCCCAGCCAGCCTCACCAGCCTCCAGGTTGTCCTGGCTCAGCCCCACCAGGCCCCTCACCTGCTTCTCCTCCCGGGCCTTCTTCCAGTCCTCAATCAGGATCTTCTTCAGGCGGAAGCCCTCGCGGGTCACCTCTGCCATCTGCTGCAGTGTCTCTCTCTCCTTGCGGCCCTTCTCTCTGGAGGGAAGGGAGACACAAGCACCATTGGGACGGCGTTTAGTGCCCACTAGGTCTGCCTCTTCCAAAGGAGTTCAAGCCCCTGCCATCACCCCATTGTGTGGGCAAAAACAGGAGCTCAAACACTCCTGCTCCCTCCTCCCCAAGGTCCTCCTGGCTTCAGAGTCCCTCACCCCTGTCCTAGAGAGGAGGTGCAGTGGACAGGGCTCGCTCACCCTCAGGGCCATGGGAGAGACTAGGGGGTGCTGGGATGTGGGGCTGGAAGGAGGTTCCCAAGAGGAGAAAGAGATGAGCACACAAGTCACAGACTCCCTGACAGAAGGGCTGTCTGGCCAGTAAGCAAAATCTGCTCAGTCTACTCTCTACTTAAGAGACCTTCCATCAGTAGGATTTACAGAAGTGTCACGACGCTCAGCTTCTCTGAAAAACATATCCGGCCCTGCCACCTGCTCCCAACTCACAGGAGTGGAGGGAGGCTGTCCCTTTTAAATGCCACAATCCTCATCACTCCCTGACTGCCTTACAATTGGCCTGCATGCACTTGCTTCCATCACCTGCCTGTGGGCATTTCAGTTTTCAGGTGCTGCTGCAGCGGTGCAATTAAAATCACAGAGTCCCAGGTTAGACCAAGCTGGATTTGAGTCCTGGTTCTGCTATCTCTTAGCTATGAGACCCTGAGAAAGTCATTTTCCTTTCTGAGCGTAAGCTCTCTCATTGGCTGAACAGGCAAACGCATGACACTCGCTTCCAGGCCAGAAGGGAAACCGCTGATAGAGCATGCACAGAGCACCAGGCACAGGGTGAGCCCTCGACACACAAAAGCAGAGAGGAGAGGGAGCCCGATTCACCCAGCAAGGCGAGGCGAGGGAAGGGGGAGAGCGGGGCAAGGGAACAGGGGTGTCAGCTACGTACTTGCAGGTGTTCTCACAGACGATCCCGCTGTTGTATTCGTCGGTTCCGTCACAGCAGTCTGAGGGCAGACGTGGGGGTGCCGTCAGGACTCCCCCCACCCCGCAATGCCGCCTTCCCTCCGCCCAGCACCCTGTCCCCCATCCTGGGGCCAGTTCATTCACCACACACTCCATCGTTGACCCATCTTGAGGAGATGTACAGGGCCTTGTAGCCTGTGTTGGTGCAGTGGAAGCTGCCATTGGGACATGCAGCTGTGCCTGCGGGGAAAGGAGGGAAGGAGGGTTTGTGGAGTGGGTTCAGGATCCGGCAGGTCACGCCCACCACATGTACACGGGAGCGTAAGAAATGTGAGAATAACTGTTGCCAAGTAAGGGGAGGAAGGACCACTGCACTTTGGGGGCCTGAAACAAAACACTCCTGGGCTCCCTCCTGCCTCTCCGCGCGGGGGGGCCCTCCCAACTGGGCCCTGCCAAGCCCTCCCTCTCCCACTCTGGGCTCCCATGGCGCCTCCCCATCTCCTCACCAAACCACTGACCCACTTTATTCTGTGCCTGCTTGCCTCCACTCAACAGAGAGCCCTGTGAGGACAGGACTGGGTCTGTCTGGGACACCACACAGGACGTAGCACTCACCAGCTCAATAAATGTCCAATGAATGAATGAACGGATGCATGGATGAATGAAGAAAACACTCACCTGGTTCATCTGAGCCATCTTTGCAGTCACAGTAGTCATCATTGACCTGATCAAAGGGGATACTGGCAGAGCCATCCAGGCAAGTGAAAGGCTTTGACTCGTCATAGAAGTGATGGTCTGGGGAGTGGGACAAGGGGCCAGTTCAGGGCAGGAAGAGAGCCCTTTCCACCCAAAGGTACTTCTTCCCACTCCCACCGGCTAAACATTGCAACCTTTCCTGCCCAGAGTCCAGAACACTAAGACCGAAGGCTGTAAGCGCCTATTCCGGAAGCCTCCCACACCCCACCCCCACTTCTGGCCACCTCCAGTGGCTCACTCACTGGTGAGGGAGACGCCCCGGGGTCGCCTGACTTCCACGGCCCAACACATCGGCAGTAGCAGCAGCAGCAGTAACATCTCGCTAAAGCCTCGGAAGCCGGAAATGGGTTCTGCCAGAAGGAGGCTACTGGGAGATGCACTGCGACCCCACGCTGCAGCGATAAAGAGGCAGCAGGTCAGTGGGAGAGGGTTTCTTCCAGCCGAAGGAAGGCGCCTCTCCCTCCGGTCAACTGGATTCCTTCATCGCTCCGGGCAAAGAGGTCTCACTTAACTTCCCACACTGGGGGCACGGGGACCGGGGCGGAGGCGCGGGGTTGGGGGGTTCTCCCCAGTCCTACCTAGTGGAAGGGAATCTCACTTGGCCCAAATCAATGGTGAACGGAACTCAAAACCTCCGCTCCCTATGGGTCGGAGGTGGTTCTCTATCCAGTTCCCGCCAATCGGCCAAAAGGGTTAACAGTTTCCCCCTCTCCAAACGCACACCCTTCGGCTGCCCCTAAGTAGGAAATTGGGGGGGGGTCGTCCCGCCCACTAGTCCACCACGTACATGAGGCTGGGGCAAAGGTAAATATCCACCGCGCCCCCCTGACCCAGCAGCCAACGGTTTCTCCTGCAGAAAGGAAGCGGAAGTGTGTGAGAATCGTCACTTCCGGCATCACGCTCCGCGCTAGGGACGGCGGGTCCTGGTTGCCATGTTGGGGGTGGCATGTGGCAGGCTCGGAACCCAGTCGGCCATCTTGCATAGGACTGAAGCCTGAAAGGGAATAGTTCTGAAGGTTCGCGCTTAATGGCGGCGCAAGGTGCCTCCATCTTGGGAGTGGCGGGTTCTGGAGCCGGAACAGAAAGTTCCTGAAAAATGCCCGCGAAACTCCACACCGCTGCCCCCGGTAGAGTTGAGATGGAGAGGTGGGGAGGAAAAAGGATGAGCACGTGACTCAAAAGTACCCTCCCCCATCTTTCTGCGGTCTGCTCTGCCCGGGTCCCCTGCAGGGACTGCCCCTCCGCTCAACGTCAGCCAATGAGAGTCGTAGACTGGAACGCGGGCGGTTTCCATGGGAGCGCTGGAGGGAGGCGGGGAAGGTTACCTAGCAACCGGAGATGCGGCTAGGTCCCACTGAGCGGTCGACAAGAGCATTCCCAGAGCCCAAGGAACCTGAATTGACTGATCCTAGACAGAGGCAATTCCCCTGAGCCCCAGAGGCCCTCGACCTCAACCCCAATCATGACGTCTCCCCTGTGCTGGGCGGCGGCCTCCAACGCCATGCCTTCTCAGGATCAAATTTCAACCCCCTCCAAAGTCAAGGCCACTCAAGTTCAGCTCAAGCCCTACCGCTCTGGAGGCAAGGGCTTGGTGCCTGTCTGGCACTCACTTCATTCCAAGGCAGGACCCTTCCATGCCAGCGAGGGGAAGTCCGCTGTGAACATGCAGGTGGCTGAGTTACAAAGGAAGATACAACTGTTAGGTAAGATGACTCCAGAGGGCCCAGAATGGTCGAGTCAACAGCCCTCTGACCTGGCAGGAGTTCTTTCACTAGCATTCGTCCAGGTGTCCAGTATCCAGAGGCAAAAATTCATGCTTGGTCATGGTTTTCCTAATCTTATACAACTTTTCCTGAGCTCAGAACCGAGTGAACTGTATTTCATACTTTAACGTGTGTGCGTGCTAAGTCACTTCGGTCGTGTCTGACTCTCTGTGACCCTATGGCCTGCACCCTGCCAGGCTCCTCTGCTCATGGGATTCTCCAGGCAAGAATACTGAAATGGATTGCTGTGCCCTTCTCCAGGGGATCTTCCCAACACAGGGATCCAACCCACTTCTCTCACGTCTCCTGCATTGGCAGGGGGGTTCTTTTACCACCAGTGCCACCTGGGAAGCCCCTACTTTTATGTAGTTTCAACTTTTCTATCATGCATGGGAGAATGAAGGATATAGATTCTAGAGGCAGATTTTCTGGGTTCAAATATACTAGCTCTACATATGCTATTAATAATTGTTTGATCTTCAGGGACCAAGAATAATGTAATTGCTCTCAGTTTGTCCAGCCATTAAATGAGGATAGTAACAGTACCGCCCCCATAGGTAGTTGAAATGTGTAGAGTGCTTAGAACAGTGCCTGGCACAGAGTAATACTATGGAGTGTGAACCAGTGGTTCTCAATGGAATCGGGCTATTTTGCTTCCCAGAAGACACTTGGCAATGTCTGGAGAGACATTTTGGTTTGTCACATTATTTGGCGGTGGTGGGAGGGGGAGCGGATTGTTACTGGCATCTAATGAGTAGAGGTCAGGGATGCTGCTCAACATCTGACGATGCACAGGACAGTTCAACACAGCAAATAATCATCTATCTCAAGTGTCAGTTGTGCCGAGGTTGGGAAATCCTGGTGTAAACTTATCACTTTGTTGTTAGGAGGTAATGTTGCATAGTGGTTGAAAGTATGTGCTGGGGAGTCTGACTGCTTGTCAGACTTATTAGAACTGGAACAGTCTAATAAGCATGAGCCTTGTCATGTGTGAAATGGGTATAATATGGATATGGGTATGTACATACTGGCACATCCTCTCTGATACCTAGAAAATGATTAGTCCATCCCTGGCCTTCCAGTGGTTAAGATGCTGTGCCTCCACTGCAGAGGGTGTGGGTTTGATTCCTGGTTGGAGAACTAAGATCTCACATGCAGTGCAGTACAGAAAAAGAAAATAATTAGTCCAGCATCTCTGCATGCGTGCTCAGTCACTCAGTCGTGTCCAACTCTTTGCAACCTCATGGACTATAGCCCACCAGCCTCCTCTATTCATGGGATTTTCCAGGCAAGAATACTGGAGCCGGTTGCCATTTCCTACTCTAGGGGATCTTCCTGGGCCAGGGATTGAACCTATGTCTCCTGAAGCTCCTCTACTGGCAGGTGGATTCTTTACCATTGAGCCATCTGGGAAGCTCCAGTCCTGCATCTAACGCATAACAAATGCTCAGAGCAAAATATTGTTATACTGTTGATACCTACTAAAAGGTCTTCCCTCTGGGAAGTACCCCCTCCCATGATGCTCTGCTTCTGCCTGCCCACCTCACATGACCCTAGAGGGTGACCGGAAGGCCTTTTATGAGAGCACCCAGTGGAACATCAAGAAGAATCAGGAGACCATTAACCAGCTCCAAGAGGAGACCAGGGTACTGCAGCTACAGTTGACAGCCCTGCTCCAGGTGAGGTGGATGAGGTTCCAGGGGTGGGGAGGCAGCATCCCCAGGGGATGCTCTCAAGGAGAGGATGACCGGAATTTGTAGTGTGACCTGGGCTCTCCTCCTTGCAGGGAGATGAGAAAGTGGTCCAGGCACTGATTCGAGAATGGAAGTCAGAGAAGCCGTACCTGAAGAACAGGACAGGCCAGGTTTGCCCCTTTCCCCATTCCCACTCCCCACTCCCATTCCTCTGACCACTTCCCTTCATTTCTAGCCTGGGTCCCCACCTGACTCCCTGACCCCCATCTCACTCTCTCCAATCCCTTCTCCATACCAGGTGCCATTAATTTATTTCTCAGTCTTTCTCACACACTGACCACGTGCCTGGCATGGCTTTAGGTATTGGTTGCCATACGCTGAAAAACACAGACCATGTCCCCACTCCCCATAGTCTCATCTTGGTGGAGAAAACAGACACCGCCCCCCCCCCAAGAAAGGAACAATAAACATAGAAAGAAAGTGATTTCCAATGGTGACAAGAGAAATAAATGCAATAAAACAGAGTGGCTCACTAGAGATGGATGGGGGTTAGGGCTTTGCCCTTTAGATTGTGAGGTGGGGATCTTTGCTTTCTCTGCTGCTGCTGCTAAGTCGCTTCAGTCGTGTCCGACTCTGTGTGACCCCATAGACAGCAGCCCACCAGGCTCTGCCATCCCTGGGATTCTCCAGCCAAGAACACTGGAGTGGGTTGCCATTTCCTTCTCCATTGTGTGAAAGTGAAAAGTGAAAGTGAAGTCACTCCGTCATGGCCGACTTGTAGTGACCCCATGGATTGCAGCCTACCAGGCTCCTTCATCCATGGGATTTTCTAGGCAAGAGTACTGGAGTGGCTTGCCATTGCCTTCTCTGTTGCTTTCTCTAGGAAGGTGATATTTGAGCTGAGAAGGGATCAGGCAAGTAGTGATCTGGGGGAAAGCATTCCAGACAGATGGAACAGCAAGTGCAAGGTCCCTTGGGTAGGAACAAAGGTAGAGTATTGGAGACACAAAGGAGGTCATTGTGGCAGAATGGGAGTGAGTGAGGGGGGCTCCATAGGAGGTGAGGTTAGAGGGGTCAGCAGGCAGCAGGGGCAGAACCTTGCATCAGGCTTTGCTGCATGAGTGCAGATTTTATATTAAGAATCAGAGAAGTGAAGGGACTTCCCTGATGGTCCAGTGGCTAAGACTCTACACTCCCAATGCAAGGGACCCGGGTTCAATCCCTAGTCAGGCAACTAGATCCCACATACCACAGTTAAATATCCCATGTGCTACACCTATAGACCAGGTGCAGCCAAATAATTTTTTTTTTTTTTTAAAGAAAAGAGAGAAGTGGAAAATGGGCTCTGAGGAGGCAAGAGTTAGAAGCCATCCAGAGGAGGTTATCAAAGTGAAGGATGATGCTGGCTACACTAGGGCAAAAGAGGTAGAAATAGGAGGAAAGAGATCTATCTGGCTCAGTCCCATCCAACTCTTTGCGACCCCATGGATGGTAGCCCACCAGACTCCTTTGACCATGGAATTTTCCCAGCAAGAATACTAGAGTGGGTTGCCACTTCCTCGTCCAGGGGATCTTCCTGACCCAGGGATTGAAGCCATGCATCTACTGCACTGCAGACAGATTCTTTGCCACTGAGCTACCAGGATCTCTCTGGAGGAAGCTTTAAGACAGAATAGAGAATTGCTAACAAACTGGGTGTAAGTGGGAGAGAAAAAGAGAAGATGAGGATGACATGAAGGTTTGGGACTTGAGCACCTGGAAGGATAGAGTTGCCATGAGCTGAGATGGGGAAGATTCACAAAGGGAAGTTTTGGGGAAAGATCAAGGATATACTCAATTTTGGACAAATGGTTTTGAGCTTCCTGTGGAGACATCTAGAAGGCAGTGTAGATATGGATATACGAGTCTCGGGGGGAGGCTAAATTGGGATGTCTTCAGTGTAGAGGTGGGGCTTCCCAGGTGTTGCTAAGTGGTAAAGAACCCACCTGCTGATGCAGGTAGACATAAGAGATATGGGTTCGATCCCTGGGTCAGGAAGATCTGGAGGAGGGCATGGCAACCCACTCCAGTATCCTTGCCTGGAGAATCCCCGTGGACAGAAGACCTGGCAGGCTCCAGTCCATAGGGTCGCAAAGAGTCGGATAAGACTGAAGCGACTTAGCATGCTTATAGTGTAGACGTGACTCAGAAAACCCTGAGACTGGATAGGATCAAGTGGTATGTGTGGTCAGATGAAAGAGCCTCTTCAAAGGCAAAGGAGATGGGTAAGGGGCAACCAGGGTGGTGGCTGCCCACCTGGAAACCAGCCCCCCCCCCAAAAAAAAAAAAAAGAGAATCTGCAGGAGAAGTGGGATCAGCCAGGTTTCAGATGCTCTACCAAGAGACAAGAGAGATGAGAACCAAGATGTGGGAGAAGGAAGGACTAGGTGGGGGGTCAGGCCCCTACTGTTGCTTCCCTCTCTCCAGCAAGCCCTGGAGCATCTGGACTACCGGCTGAACGAAAAGGTGAAGCAACTGAATGCTCTTCGGCACCAGCTGGGACTGCGGCAGAAGTGGCTGGAGGAGCTCCAGCTGCAGCACAGTTTGCGTGAGCTGGAGATAGCCGAGGCACAAGACAGCAACACCGAGGTGGCCAAGGTAGGGCCTGTGGGGTCTGCAGAGGCCTCGATCCTGCAGGAGGCACTGAGCAGGGGAGGGATCCAGCCCAGCCTTGCTTCCCTCTTGTTGTTCAGTTTGCTCAGGCATGTCCGACTCTTTGAGACCCCGTGGACTGCAGCACACCAGGCTTCCTTGTCCTTCACCATCTCCCCAAGCTTGCTCGAACTCTTGTCCATTGAGTCAATGATGCCATCCAAACTCATTCTCTGTCACCCCCTTCTCCTCCTGCCTTCAATCTTTCCCAGTATCAGGGTCTTTTCCAGTGAGTCTGTTCTTCACATCAGGTGACCAAAGTATTAGAGCTTCAGCTTCAGCACCAGTCCTTACGATGAATATTCAGGGTTGGTTTCCTTTTAGGATTGACTGGTTTGATCTCCTTGCTGTCCAAGGGACTCCCAAGAGTTTTCTCCAGCACCACAGTTCGAAAGCATAAATTCTTCAGCAGTCAGCCTTCTTTATGGTCCAACTCTCACATCTGTACTGGAAAAACCATAGCTTTGACTATACAGACCTTTGTTGGCAAAATGATGTCTCTACTTCCTCTAGACCATGCGGAACCTGGAGAACCGCCTGGAGAAGGCCCGGATGAAGGCAGAGGAGGCTGAACACATCACCAGTGTGTACCTGCAGCTCAAGGCCTACCTACAAGTAGGGACCAGGGTGACTGGGGGTAGGTAGGGGACAGCAAATGGGAGGGCCAGCCAAGTTAGGGACATCAGTCACAGGCTCACCCATCTCTCACGCCCAGGAGGAGAGCCTTCACTTGGGGAACCGGCTGGACTTTATGGAGGCTGAGGTGGTGAGGACGAAACACGAGCTGGAGGAGCTGCACCTAGTGAATCAGGAGGCGCTGAATGCCAGGGACATCGCCAAGGTGCCAGCCCACCGGCCCCTGGGAATCCTGCCCTGCCACTGCCATGGTCTCCTGACCTCAGCATCTGAACCCCAGCTGCCCCGAAACCCATCCCATCTCTGTCCCAGGACCCCACAACTTGCCCCAGTTGTCTTGAGTTAGGCCTGCAGCCCTGGCCCAGAGCCCCAGTAGATGCCAACAGGTCCTGTCGTTCCCCCGTCCAACCTCCAGAACCAACTGCAGTATCTGGAAGAGACTGTGTTCCAAGAGCGCAAGAAGCGCGAACGCTACCTAACCGAGTGCAAGAAGCGCGCGGAGGAGAAGAAACTGCAGAACGAACGCATGGAGCGCAAGGTGGGCGCACCAGGGATACAGGGCTGAGATCCCAACCTGCTCCTGCTTGGACCCGGACCTGCGCGGTCCCCGCCGCGCCCCTACATTGCCCCAGGCTCTAGACCCTTCGGCAGTTCGGAAGTTTCTCCTTCCAGGGCTCCTCCCACATCCCTGACCCCGCCCTCCAGCCCTCCCCTTACTCTCCTGGGATCCTCATCCTTCCCAGCCAAACTTGCCCATACCCGAAATTGATCCCGCCTCTAACCGGCCCCTTACCCGACAGGCCCCGCCCCCACGCTCTTGACCCGCTCGCTGACGCTGCCTCTGAGGCTTCCCTCCTAACCAAGGCTCTGCCAAGCACTCCTGACCCCTACCCGGATGCCCTGCGTGCGTGCATGCTGAGTGGCTTCAGTCGTGTCCGACTCATTGCGACCCTATGGACTGTAGCCTGCCAGGCTCCTCTGTCCATGGCATTCTCCAGGCAGGAAAACTGGACTGGGTTGCCATGCTCTCCTCCAAGGAGATCTTCCCAACCCAGGGATGGAACCTGCCTCTCTTGTGTCTCCTGCATGGGCAGGCTGGCTCTTTACCCCTAGTGCCCCCTGGGAAGCCCTGACTTGGCCCCAAGCTTGGTCCCCACCCCCTTCCTGAACCCAGTGGGGAGATATTTTCCCAATGCCCCTGGCCTCTGCCCTAAGCCCTCAGCTGCGGACTGACCCGGGCCCTGACCCCCACCCATGAACAGACCCAGCGTGAGCACGTGCTGCTGCAGTCTGACGACACGCTCCAGGACAGCATGTACTCCAAGGAGGAGGAGCTGAAGCGGCGCTGGAGCATGTACCAGATGGAGGTGCTCTTCGGCAAGGTCAAGGACGCCACAGGCGTGGCAGAAACGCACGTGAGTGCGCCCTCAGCCCTCAAGCTCCCAGATGGCCTGAGCCAACCCTGGGAAGCTGACGCACCCAGCCTCCTTTTTCTGCCCGGTCAGTTCATCAGCATACAAAAAAAGACACCCCTCCCTCCTTCAGCTGCTGCCCCACTTCTCTGCTACCTCTCACAGCAAAAGCGACACGAGTTATCTACACTGGCCACCATCCTCTCTTCTGTTCCTTATATAAAAAAAAATAATTTTGTTTATTTATATTTGGCTGTGCTGGATCTTCATTGTCGTGTGGGCTTTTCTCTAGATGCTGGGAGCAGGGGCTACTGTCTAGTTACGATGCTTCATGGGCTTCTCATGGCAGTGGCTTCTCTTGTTGCAGACCACAGGCTCAGTAGTTGCAGCCCCTGGGCTCTAGAGCACAGGCTCAGTAGTTGTGGTGCACAGGCTTAGTTGCTCTGCAGCATGATGGAACCCATGTCTCCTGCATTGGCAGGCAGATTCTTTGCCACTGGACCACCAGGGAAGCCCCTCTCTCCTGTTCCTGCATACACTGGCACTGACTTCTTTGGCACGTCAGCACTAGGAGAATGGGGAATGCTGTCTCTCCTCTCCTGTATCTTCAGCCTCTGTAGCAGGGTCTGGGGCCCAGTACCAGCCTCCATCCCAGAGAAGCTGGGCTCCTACTGTGGGGCCCGCACTTGGCAGCATCTTCCTCAAAATTTTCTAAGACTTTAGGTCCCCGGCTGTGAAAGTGTGAAAGTATTAGCCGCTCAGTCACATCAGACTCTTTGCGACCCCATGGACTGTAGTCTGCCAGGCTCCTCTGTCCGTGCAATTCTCCAGGCAAGAATACTGGAGTGGGTAACCATTCCCTTCTCCAGGGCATCTTCCATATGCAGGGGTCGAACTTGGGTCTCCGACATTGCAGGCAGATGTCTTTACCATCTAAGCCACCATGGACGTCTCTGGCTGGTCAACACTAATTCCCCTGGATCCCTGTCTGATCTCTCTGTTTGGGGAGCTCTCCAACTCACCACTCATCTCATGGGGGTGACCCCCAAGGAGTTCCAGGACTTGGATGTATTGGCCATCTCGAGTGCTGCGGCCAGACATCTTTCCAGAAATTGGCCTTGGGGGTGGGTTGCTCCCACGACCAGTCATATTTTCTCATAGGAGTGGGCGTTGTTTGCACATTGATTTTGGAAAGCAGCTGTGCTCACTGCTGTGGCTGCCCCAACATCTGATTTTGGTTGATTCATTTTCCTTATATAGACAAAGAAGGGCCTGCAAAAATCATTCGTTCAGGGTTGCACACCCTTAAGGCAGCCCTGAGTCCAAGGCTCACAGAGTGCCAAAAGAGCATTGTGCAGAAGCCATCATCAGCTCAGGCGACTTGTCCCGTGCATCCCTGGGAAAGGAGGAGCGGGACAAGCCCCTGGCTCTGACAGGTCTGTCCCCACCCCCCCCACCAGGCAGTGGTGCGGCGGTTCCTGGCTCAGGGTGACACCTTCACGCAGCTGGAGATGCTCAAGAGTGAGAATGAGCAGATGCTGCTGAGACTGAAGCAAGAGAAGCAGCGGCTGCAGCAGGAGCTGGAAGACCTCAAGTACTCAGGGGAGGCCCTGCTGGTGAGGTGAGGCCCCATGGTGCCCGGTGTAGGTAAGAGCGGGGCCGGTGTGGTCAACAGTGCCCCAGTGGTGGTCACCCTGCTCCCTACAGCGAGCAGAAGCGGCAGGCCGAGCTGCAGGGGCGCCTCAAGGTGGAGGAGCAGCGGCGTGCTGATGCTCAGGATCAACTGGACCGAACCACGAGGGCCTTGCAAATTACCAAGGAGGGCCTGGAACACCTGGCCGGCAAGCTGAACCACATCGTAGTGGCAGGTTCCACCTACGAGGAAGGCTCACCTGAAGCCTCCATAGACACGAAAGGCAGTGCCACCCCACAGGTGGGGTTCCCACCCTGAAGTCCACTCCAGAGAACCCACCCCAGGCCCTGTTCAGGATATGAGAAGCCTGAACACATGGGAAACCCCAACCCACTCCCGAGTCTCCACTCCCCATCTCAGGAGGCGCCCCCTTACTACTCAAGAGGCCCAGGAGTTCAGAGACCCCTGTCCCATTTCAAATCCCATTCCCATGGGAAAGTCTCATCTAGCTCCCCCATACACACTCAAAATCTAAAAGATACCCTGCTCCAATCCTGAAGCAGCCATAGACAAGAGAGGCCCAACCTGCCCACTGTGGAATCCTATTTCTTTTTTTTTCATTTTCACCAAAAACTTTATTGAAGAAAGTATTCACCATTTTGTTCCACTACTTTCTGCCATTTTTCAGTTGTCATTGTTCTTTAGTCGCTCAGTCGCATCCAACTCTTTTGCGACCCCATGGACTTTAGCCTGCCAGGCTGCTCTATCCGTGAGATTTCCCAGGCAAGAATACTGGAATGGGTTGCCATTCCTTTCTCTAAGAATCTCATTTCTTAAGAAGGTCTTCCAGCAATGGCCTCTCTCCAGTTAATATCCCAGCCTGCCCTCTCACTAAAAGGCTCCCCCTCCCCTCCACCATCCCCCTGCCCATCCCTTGGCTTGGGTCTCTGGAGTTCAGAGGCGTTGCTTCACAAGCGTGGCCCTTGACGGCAGAGTCCCTACCCCAGAGAGAGTAGCACCACTCCTGTGGATGGCCCCTAACTTCAAAGCCCTGCCCCCTGGGTGGGGCCTCCCAGGGGCCCCGCCCCTCCCGACTCATCCGGCTCCGCCCCCAGCCGCAGGAGACCGGACGCTCTGTCGAAAAGGAGCTGGATCCCAAGGTGGATGACTATCTGCCCAACCTGCTGGGCCTGGTGGAGGAAAAGCTGTTGAAGCTGCATTCGCAACTCGAAAACCACAACGTGCCAGAGATGCTGCGCCATATCGTTGACCACGAGGTGCCCATTCAGCCAGGGGCTGGGGCGGCAAAGGAGGGGTCGGGGCAACCCCTTTGAGGCCAGGGAGGAGGGTGATGGGCCGGGAATGGGCCTTAGGGACAATAGGTGAGGTTTAAGGAGTCAGGGATGAGCCAGGAGAATTACTAGAGGTAACTCTGATAACCTGGTAACTCAACAGGCCAGAGGTCAAGGCTGCAGGGTGAGGGGGTGGGGGGTGGGAATCTGGGGTCTGCTCTCTAGAGGATAAAAGGTGGGACCTAGAGACCAGGGCAATGGCACCCCACTCCAGTACTCTTGCCTGGAAAATCCCATGGACGGAGGAGCCTGGAGGGCTGCAGTCCATGGGGTCGCTAAGAGTCAGACACGACTGAGCGACTTCACTTTTACTTCTCACTTTCATGCATTGGAGAAGGAAATGGCAACCCACTCCAGTGTTCTTGCCTGGAGAATCCCAGGGACGGTGGAACCTGGTGGTCTGCCGTCTATGGGGTCGCACAGAGTCGGACACGACTGAAGTGACTTAGCAGCAGCAGAGACCAGGGGCGGGCCTGGGGGGCAGGCTGGGTATCAGGGTGCACGCTAAGAACAAATGATGGGGCTGCACCCAAGGAAAATACTAGAGTGGGCAGAATTTCCCTGAGGATCCAGTGGTTAGAGCCCTCTTCGCTTCCAATGCAAGGGGCGCGGGTTCGATCTCTGGTTGGGGAATTGGATACCATGCCGCATGGCACGACCCCTCTCAAAAAAAAAAAAAAAAAAAAAAAAGAGGCAGAGGAGTGGGCAGAGGTGTTGAATAGAGTCGGGGTACATCTCAGACAGG
This sequence comes from Tragelaphus eurycerus, assembly GCA_935064755.1. NCBI lineage: Eukaryota > Metazoa > Chordata > Mammalia > Artiodactyla > Bovidae > Tragelaphus > Tragelaphus eurycerus. Next base: position 2,479,481 of record CAKXYN010000058.1, on the reverse strand, counting down.
GATGGGGAGGACGAGGAAACACGGACCTCTCTGCACGCCCTGCCAATTCACACACATCCTTCCCGCTCCCTCCTCCCCTTAGTTCTACGCTACCCTCGAGGGAAAACTGCCGTCGTACAACACCCGCATCGCCCTGCCAGTCGCCGGTCACAAGGACAAGTTCTTTGGTCAGTACGGGCAGGGAAAGGGGGCGAGGCTGGGAGCCCAACAGTGCATCCGGAGGTGGTCAGAGCCGGACATATAGAGCCCAGGTGGGGATGGGGTGGTAAAGGCCGGGGAGAGAAATCTGATCCGGGAATGGGAATCTCTCAGACGAGGAGGAGAGTGAGGAAGACGACAGCGACGTGGTGACCCGTGCGGCGCTCAAGATGCGTTCCCAGAAATTAATCGAATCCCGCAGCAAGAGGCGCGGTCGCTCGCGAAGGTCCTAGACGCACGCTCGCGCACGCCTGGCGTTTCCGGGCCCCTGCCGCGGGGGCTCACGGGGCCCCTTTAAGGGCTGAACGCGGCCCGGACAGGGGAGCGGAGCTGTCAGGCGATGCCCAGAGTGAAAAGGGGGGCTGGGCCGCCGGATGTTCCCACAGTAAATTTCCCCAGGCTGGTCCACGCCGGTCTCGGGATCGCGCAATAAAGGTCACCGACAAGCCCCTTGAGTATTCGCCTCTCCTTGATCCTGCACCGCCCCATAGACGGCTGCCTCTCAAATCCAGGGCCACAGCCTCAGTCGCCTCCGACCCGGGAGTGATGACTCCCAGGGTTCAGGACATTCCGCCCCTCCAGGGAAACGAGATACCGCCACACCTGGAGCAGACCAGCCCTCCCCATCTGAGCAAGGGGACTCCCCTCTTGAGGACGCTAGACCTGTCCCTGTGTTAGCTATGCACACTAACTCCCCCACACGTGGGGACACAAAAAAATACCCCTCCCCTCGTGGGGAGTGTCCTTTCTCCGGGGCTCAGATTCACACACGTTTATCGGGAGAACCCGGGCCGCTTCCCAGGAGCCTGGGTTGGGCGCTGGGGTCCGGCAGGGGCGTCCGAGAACTGTGGGTCCACTCCGCCCCGCCCCCGCACGGCCCATCCGCCCCGCCCCGCCCGGCCGGCCCAGTGCCCAGCCACTGCTCCCCAGCCGGCCCTTCCGCCTCACTCAGCAGTTCAGCAGAGCGGGCCAAGCGCGTACCATGGAGCGCCCAGCAGCGGGCAAGGAGCTCGCCCTGGTAAGGGGACCTGGAGTCCCAGGACCCTACATCCCTGGCAACCCCAGGGTCCAGAAACTCCAGGCTCCCAACCGTCCCCTTGGACTCTCTCCACAAATTAGGCTCCTTGGAACAGCCTGGGGGGTTCCTACCTCGGGCCTCTGGGCCCCTGACCCAGTGAAATGGCTGGTTCCTTTTCGGGGGGAGTCTCTGAAAGCATCTATGGGAGAGATCATAGACAGACTCCGTGAGACTGGACACCAAAGTGCCACCCCATCCTTCCAAGGACCAGAGAGGAGAGTACCGGCGGCGCCGAGGGATTTCCCTGAGCCTGGGCAGGGAAGGGAGGATGAAACTGGAGGGCCCAGGCTTGAGTCCACTGGAGAGGTGGGCAGTGGTCCCGGGACCCTTCCCTTCGCCGCGTCCTGAGCCCGCCTCCGTGTCCAGGAGCCGCTGCAGGACTGGGGAGAGGAGACCGAGGACGGCGCGGTGTACAGTGTTTCCCTGCGGCGGCAGCGCAGTCAGCGTTCCAGTCCGGGGGCAGGGCCCGGGGGCACCCAGGTGAGGAAGGGGTAGGAGGCTGGGGCGGGGCGGAAGGCGACCAGGTGAGGGCGGGGCTGAATGGAGGGGCGGGACTGGGGCCCGTAGGAGGGGCGGGGCTTAGAGGCGACCTGGTAAGGATGGAGCGGGGTTTAGGGGCAGCCAGGTGAGTGGGGTAGATGAGGAGGCGGGGCCAGGTAAGACCGCGGTGCCCAGCAGGACCTGGGGACTGAACTGGATGACTGGGCTTAGGTAAGCCAGGTTTAGTGGGGCGGAGCTGGAGAGGGAGGAGGGGTCTTTAGAAGCGGCTGGGCGAGGGCAAGGTGGGGCGGAGAGCACGGGAACGCGCCAGTGGAGCGAGGCAGGAGAGCTGAGAGCAGCCTGGGGGTAGGGATGGGGGTGGGGTTTTGGGGGTTGTGGGTGCCAGGTGAATAGAGCCTGGGCGACAAGGCTGTTCCGGGCGGGTTTCGGGTGTCGTTTGTGCACGGTACATAATAATGAACTAAGGGAGCGCGGTACACAGGAATAGACAGGGTCAGATGCAAAAGCGGTGCTCCCCAAAGACACATTGGAGATGGATGCCGGGGCCCATTCTTCTGTGTCTCATTGCGGTCCCCCTGGCCCGCAGGCCCCCAGCCCCGCGCCCGACACCTTCCTTCATTACCGCACCAGCAAGGTGCGGGCGCTGAGGGCGGCGCGGTTGGAGCGGCTAGTGCGGGAGTTGGTGTCCGGAGACCCCGAGCAGGACCCAGGCTTCGTGCCCGCCTTTCTGGCCACCCACCGGGCCTTCGTGCCTACTGGCCGCGTGCTGGGCCTCCTCCTGCCGCCACCGGCGCCGCCACTCCCGCCCGGGTCAGTACCAACGGAAGAGTCTCCAGTGCCCACCCCAGACTCTCACTTGGATGCTCGATCTACTCTCTCTGGAGCCCTCCTCCTCCCCTCCAGAACCTTCCTCCTAAGTCCTCTCCAGCCCCTCCCTTCTTCACCTGATTTGGGTGTGGGGGTGTCTTTCCAGGGTAGAAATCAAGAAAACAGAAGGAAGAGATCTGACTTTCAACAAGAACTTGAGGTTTGCCTGCAATAGGGTGGGGGAGGGGGAGGGCAGAGGTCAAAGATCGGATCTGAAATGTAGGAGCTCCTGGAGTCTGGAACTGTGGGATGGGCTCTGAGGTCCCACCCCTCTTGGCCAGGGCTGTGGTGTCAGTGCTGGGCTTATGGCTGCGGGACCACCCTCAGGATTTCTGGGACCCCCCTGCCCACTCGGACCTAGGCAGTGTTTGCAACTTTCTGGGCTGGGCAGCTCCATCTGGGGCTGAGGCCCGGGAGGCTGAAAAGCTGCTGGGAGATTTCCTGAAGGAGGCTGAGGCAGAGCAGGAGGAAGAGGAGCAGTCCCAGACACTGGCAGGTGAGCAGACTGGGAGCGTATTCTCCCTCCCCCAGGGATATTCTCCCCTCTGGAAGATCTACAGATCTTGGGCAAGGTCCTTAGCTCTGTCTGAGCCTCAGTTTCCCCACCCATAAAATGGGGATAATAACCCAGTATTGTCATTTATCCCTCACCTCCCCCACCCAACACATGACAGCTATAAAGACATTCTTTCATGGGGTCGGGATATCTTGTGTTTTTGGCTACAAATCATCCTATTGCTACTTGCCTTAGGAGCCACAGAGACCTGGGTTCAAATCCCAGTTCTGCCATTTGCTGACTGTGCGACCTTGAATAAGTCACTTCACCTCTCTGAGCCTGTTTCCTTATCTTCAGAATGGGGGCAATGACAGTACTTACCACATTGGCTTCTTCGTTCATTCAACAAATAAACTGTGGATAGGAGCTCCCTGTTCCCTGGGGAAGACAATTAGTAGACAAATAAGTAATGAGGGCTTTGCAGGCAGATTCTTTACTGTCTGAGCCACCAGGGAAGCCCAATGAAGGCTTGGCAGATAGTATTATTTTCATTACTGTCGGATGTCAGCAAACTATCTGGCCTTTAATAGAAAAGTTTGCCAAGAATTTCCTGGAGGTCCAGTGGTTAATACATTGCATTTGTGTGCAAGGATGCAGGTTCAATCCCTGGTCAGGGAACTAAGATCCCACATGCTGAGCTTGCCAACCTCTGTTGTAGAGAGCTTTGGAAGGAAGGAAAAATATCCACATACTTCATTCAAACCTTTGTTTAATTGTCACCTGCTCAGATGTGCATTCTCAGATCTCCTCCCAACAAATATAGCCTCCCACTCTGAGTCCTCTTACCTGCCTTATTTTTCTTCATAGAATCCATTGGTCGTGTCCCCAACTCTGTCCCCAGAGTCAGTTACAAGATGGATTTATTTATTGAATAATTGCATCCTGCCTATAAAATATCATCTTTCACCCATCTGTGTTTGATCTGATCCCTATCACAAAAGCTTCATAACCTTAATCCATTCTTTAATCTATAGACTAATCTGGCCATATTTCTCTCTGCTTTACAAAGTAGCAGCCACTTCTCTCCCCTAGAGACAAAGTCTCAGCTATTTAAATATGTTTTATCACTTCGGCTTCTCTTTTGGTTACTAAATATCTTTCTTCCTTTGCCTTCAAGATTTCTCCAGCTTATTCCAAGTCATCCAAGCTGCACAGACTAGTGAGGTAGCCACTAGCCCCATGTGGCTATTGAAATTTAAGTTAATAAAAATTAGAATCAGTTCTTTGGTCACACTAGCCACGTTTCTAGTGCTCAGTAACCACATCAGGCAGCACAGGTAGAAAATATTTTCACCACTGCAAAAAAATTCTATTGAAAAGGCTACCCTAAACTGTGAGTATTTGAGGTCAGAGAAGAAAAATGAACATTTATTGAATGCCAACTCTATGCCAGGCTCTGTAAACTTTAACATCTTTATTTGGAGGTTACTTTTTACCATGATTTCAAACACATACAGAAATAGAAAGAAGTAGTGTAAAGAACACTCACACACCCCTCACTCATTTTCAACAATTATCACTTTAAAAATATTTATTTATTTGGCTGCACAGGGTCTTTGTTGTGGCACGCAGAATCTTCAGTCTTCCTTGGGGCATGTGAAATATTTAGTTGTGTCAGATGAACTCTTAGTTGAAGCATGTAGGATCTTGTTCTCTGACCAGAGATCAAACACAGACCTGTGCATTGAGAGTGCAGAATCTTAGCCATCGGACCACCAGGGAAGTCCCTCCTATGCTCATTTTTAAAAACTAATATTTTGTAATACCACCTGTCCTAATATGAAATGAAAGACAGATAATTAAAAGAACTTACACCAATAATTTAAAAATAATAATATATTGCAACAGTAATAGCAAGGAGAAATAAGACAAAAGCAATTTACACAATGGTGTTGGTATGTCAATGTCTGGGCATGCCTCACCAGAAGACATAATGAGGTTGTCCAGTGCCTTCACCTGCCGTGGCATCACAGTGAATATGCAAACCACAGACTAATGCAGGGGAGTGCACCAGTGACAAAGATGCCGTAGCACAGATGTTAGTGACATCGATTTCCAAAACGGTGAACAACATGTGCAATTTCCATATAAAACAAAGTCCAGGCTCTTACAGTCCTTGCATTCCTGGAGCCAAAATAATTAGTGTTTATGAGCAAGACAGGGCTTCCCAGGCGGCTTGATAGTAAAGAATCCGTCTGCCAATTCAGGAGACACAGGTTCAACCCCTGGGTTGGGAAAATACCCTGGAGAAGGAAATGGCAACCCACTCCAATATTCTTGCCTGGGAAATCCCATGGGCAAAAGGAGCCTGGCGGGTTATGGTCCACGGGGTTACAGAAGAGTTGGATACGACTGAGCGACTAAATAGCAACAAGAGCAAGATAGTTGGGTTCTAGATGCAGATTATTGTAAATAGTTTTTTTAAGGACACAAATTTGGAGGGACATTTGGAGGCTGGGTGTTAGGATTCTTCACTATGCGTGTCTGGATTTCCAAAGTGTCCCCTAGGGGGCACCACTATTGACCACCTCCCCACCCCACCACCTTGAGAAAAATAATTCATATTTATTGAGTACTTTATAAAAGTCTGGTATCCGTGATCTCATTTGATTTTTTTTTAAAATCCATACTTTTGATGCATTAATAATGAATTAATGTTTTCACACTTGGACACTGAAAAAATAAATCCAGATGAGGAAACCAAGGCACAGAGAGGTTAAAGGCTTGTTTTAATTCACACAGCTAGCCCAGTGGATCAATTTGGATTCGAACTTGGGGCATTAAGACAATGTCTTAAACTTCCCTTAACCACAAGGCTGGGCTTCCCTGGTGGCTCAGTGGTAAAGACTCCGCCTGCCAATGCAGGAGATGTAAGAGACAAGGGTTCGATCCCTGGGTGGGGAAGATCTCCTGAAGAAGGGAATGGCTGCCCACTCCATATTCTTTCCTGGAGAATCCCATGGACACAGGAGCTTGGTGGCCTACAGTCAGACTGAGCGTTTATGCTTACCTAGTCAATGCTCCCTCAGGACTCCCTGGGACTGCCCAGATCCTCTGCCCAGACTCCCCGGTGGGCTGCCTGGAAGACGACGAGGGCCTCGTGTGGGAAGGTCCTGAGCTTCTGGACTTCAGTGTAGACGACGTGGCGGAGCAGTTGACCCTGATGGACGTGGTGAGTATCAGAGCCGGCCAGCGCAGGCAGGGGCTGGGATAGGGGATGGGTAGCGGGTCGGGGAGGGAGGAGGAGTTGGAGGAGGTCCCTCTGAGCTCAGATTCCACCCTCCTCCACCCCCTGCTCAGGAGCTCTTCTCGCGCCTGCGGCCCTTCGAGTGCCTGGGCTCCGTGTGGTCGCAGCGGGACCGGCCGGGGGCCACAAGCATCGCCCCCACTGTGCGCGCCACCGTGACCCAGTTCAACACAGTGACCTGCTGCGTGCTGGGTTCAGTGCTCGGGGAACCGGGCCTGGCCGCCCCACAGAGGGCGCAGCGGCTGGAGAAATGGATCCACATAGCTCAGGTGCGTCTCTGGCGGGAGTGTAGGGGCAGGGCATGCGCCGGGCTCAGTGAGAGAGGCTGGGGGCGGGCGGAAGGCCAAGGACTGATCTCTGGGTAAGCGGAGGGTTGAGGCTGGGAGGTGCCTGAAGGAAAGTCCAGCACGTGGCCTTGAGCCGCAGAGGGTTCAGTTCAGTTCAGTCGCTCAGTCGTGTCCGACTCTTTGCGACCCCATGGAATGCAGCATGCCAGGCTTCCCTGTCCATCACCAACTCCCTGAGCTTGCTCATCTCATTTTCTGTCGTTCCCTTCTCCTCCTGTCTTCAATCTTTCCCAGCACCAGGGTCTTTTCTAATGAGTCAGTTCTTCGCATAAGGTGGCCAAAATATTGTAGCTTCAGCATCAGTCTTCAGGACTGATTTCCTTTAGGACTGATTGGTTTGACCTCCTTGAAGTCCAAAGGACTCTCAAGAGCAGCCGAGAGTACTCCGTGCTGGTTAAGGAATAATAAGGATGGGATGATGGGCTTCCATTGTAGCTCAGTTGTATGGGCTTCATTGTAGCTCAATCTGCCTGCAGTGCAGGAGACCCTGGTTCGGCTCCTGGGTCAGGAAGATACCCTGGAGCAGAAAATGGCAATCCACTCCAGTATTCTTGCCTGGAGAACCCCCAAGGACAGAGGAGCCTGGCAGGCTACAGTCCATGGGGTCACAAAGAGGCAGACAGGAGTGAGCGACTAAACCACCACCACAAGGATGGGATGGGAATACTGGGGAAGGAATAGGCTTGGTACCAAGCCAAGAAGAGGAGGTGGAGGTCTTGAAAGAGCCCGCGTGGAGGTGGGGCAGGAACCTCTGGGTAGAGAGGAAGAGTAGAACTGGGGCCCAGGAAAGGGAGTGGGGGCGTGGCAAGGCAAGGGGCTAGAGGGTCGACACCTGGAATGAGACTTAGGTTGAGGATGAGGAGTCTGGAACTAGGAGAGATGCTATGGGTCCGTCTAGGGCCCAGGGAGAAGTAAGGAGTGGGGACACGGAAAGCCAAGGTCAGACTAAGGGTACGGAGAGATAGGTGGGGGAGGAGGCTGAATCCGGGTAGCTTGTCAGATGTGGAGCGAGATGTAAGCGTTTGACCTGGGGTCACACGTCACGGGATCAAAGGTGGATCATACTTGGGGATCAGGCAGGTTTGAAGTGTTACCAACACCCCCTCCACCCCGCCCCCCAGCGCTGCCGGGAACTGCGGAACTTCTCCTCCCTGCGCGCCATCCTGTCCGCCCTGCAGTCTAACCCCATCTACAGGCTGAAGCGCAGCTGGGGCGCCATGAGCCGGTGACCAGGGACTGGGGGTGGGGGCACTGGGGTGGGACCTCTAGCCCACCGCATCCCTGCTCTAACACTTCCCATGGCCACCGGTGACTCCTCTCCTGTCCTCCCCAGGGAACCATTATCCACTTTCAGGAAACTTGCCCAAATTTTCTCCGATGAGAACAACCATCTGAGCAGCAGAGAGATTCTCTCCCAGGTACAGATGGGTGAGGCCCCCGCAGACCCCAGGCCCAGGAAAGGGCCATTGCTTGTCATTGTCATAACACTCAGCGTCCTTTCCCATACCTCTCAAGAATGGCCTTCCTCCTGTTTGTAGGCAGCCCTGTGTTTTTGCTGCCTCTGCTGCCCTCATCAGAGCTCACACTTGACAGCTGCCTTATTTACTCATTCAACAAATACCAGAAGCTACAGTGAAAAGGTCACTGAAGGTCAGAGTCACAGCAAAGAGTGAAAAAAAAAAAAATTGTGCCAAGGACTTGACTTTGATAAGCAAAACAAAACAAACAAAAAAAGTGTGCCAATGAGTCTGACTTACTGCAAGCAAGATTTAGGTTCTGACTGCAATTAGGTGCTGGTTCTTGGGGATGAATCCAGAATAGAGACTTCCTTGGTGGTCCGGTGATTAAGACTCTGAGTTCCTGATGCAGGGGACATGGGTTCGATTCCTGGTTGGGGAACTAAGATTGCACATACTGCAGCACAGTCCAAAAAATGCAGAATAGATGGCACTGGAAGTCTGTTCTTTTGCCAAGAATGTTCTTCCCACCCTCTGCAGGTGTCTCCCCCAGTGTCCCCACCTCTGAGAGGCCCTCCCTATATCCCCCACACATCCATTCTACCCCCATTGCCCTTATCTCTGCCTGTCCTTAGATTACACATCTAACGTGGTTGTTGCTGTTTCGCCGTGGCTGACGTCTGCTCTATGAGGCCAGAAATTTTGTCTGTTTTGTTCACTGCTGCCTCCCCAGCACTCCAAACAGTCCTTGGCCCAGAGTAGGTGATCAGTAAATAAAGTGAACAAATGTCTCAAATAAGGATGAGAGCTCAAGGAACTCTGCATTAAGTGCCAGGCAGTTGCCAGGAGGCTCAGCCACGAAGACACAAACACACTTTCCTCGCCTTGGAGGGCTTCAGGCCCCAGATGGGGACACACACAATTTAGTAATTGCCCCAGCAATTATATCACTAATTACCAGGCAGAACAGTGCTGTGAAGGCAAAGTTCAGGGCATTGTTTGGGAGGAGTCGCCAGGTACAAGGATTCTCACCTGTGTTATAGGCCAGCCTTGGGGTCCACGGCATTCATAAGCCCCATCTCTCATCATCTCCTGTGGGGCCTGCCCCCTGCTGCTTATCTGCTCTCTCCTCCTCCCTGTTCACTTTCCCTTGGGTATGGCTGTGATGGAGGTATCTTCCCTGAGGGAGGGGTCAAAGAGACCCCAGGACTGCTCAGTCCTCCTCCCCCTCAGTTAGTTCAGTCACTCAGTCACGTCCAACTCTTTGCAACCCCATGGACTACAACACACCAGGCTTCCCTGTCCATCACCAACTCCCAGAGCTTGCTCAAACTCATGTTCATCGAGTCAGTGATGCCATCCAAACATCTCATCTTCTGTCATCCCCTTCTCCTGCCTTCAATCTTCCCCAGCACCAGGGTCTTTTCTAATGAGTCAGTTCTTAGCCAAAGTATGGAGTGTATGGCCAAAGTATTGGAGTTTCAGCTTCAGCATCAGTCCTTCCAATGAATATTCAGGACTGATTTGCTTTAGGATTGACTGGTTTGATCTCCCTGCAGTCCAAGGGACTCTCAAGAGTCTTCTCTAACATCACAGTTCAAAAGCATCAGTTCTTTGGTGCTCAGCTTTCTTTATGGTCCAACTCTCACATCCATACATGACTACTGGAAAAACCACAGCTTTGACTAGATAGACCTTTGTTGGCAAAGTAATGTCTCTGCTTTTTAATATGCTGTCTAGGTTTGTCATAGCTTTTCTTCCAAGGAGCAAGCATCTTTTCATTTCATGGCTGCAGTCACCATCTGCAGTGATTTTGGAGCCTAAGAAAATAAAGCCTCTCACTGTTTCCAGGAAGCAACTCAGGGGCCCCAAGAGGAGGATGCCCCCACAGGAAGCCCATCCTCCGTGAGTGATGTGGTTTGAGATGAAAGACAAGTGGGATGCTGGGGCAGGGGGTGGAGCCTGATGGGGTCACTGATGGCTGAGAGTGACTGGAGCTCTGGGGGCCACAGAAACTGCTCCCAGGCCCTGTCCCCTACCTTGGCACCTTTCTCACGGACCTGGTAATGCTGGATACCGCCCTGCCGGATATGCTGAAGGTCTGAGCCCTGACTCTTGACTCCTTACCCTCAGCACAGTGAGCCTCCTGACCTCTCACCCTTGACCTTGCCCATGCTCCCTGACCCCAGCTCCCTTAGTGCATGAGGTTCCTGATATCCCAGCCCCTGACCTTGATCCTCGACCCCTGACCTTGGAGTCTGAACTGTCTCCAGTTCAGACAAAGTTTGTCCCCAGGGGGATCTCATCAACTTTGAGAAGAGGAGGAAGGTAAAGGAGACCTGCGGTGGGCAGGGGTGGAGGTGGGGAAGGGGTCCAGGGTTGGGGCAGAGCATGGGCGGAGGTCTCAGAGGCCGCCCCCTCAGGAGTGGGAGATCCTGGCCCGCATTCAGCAGCTGCAGAGACGCTGTCAGAGCTACTGCCTGAGCCCCCACCCGCCCATCCTGGCCGCCCTGCGTGCCCAGCACAAGCTCAGCGAGGAGCAGAGGTGACAATTTGTGGCCTGCCCTGATAGCACCCCTCCAACCCTGCCACTGACCCTGGATGACACCCCGGATCTGCACACCCCATGCATCTCCCCAGCTCCTCCTCAGATCCCCTCCTTAGCCTTCACCTCACCCCCTGCCCTGCCAGCCTGTCACCTGACATTGTCTCCAGCCCAGCCGAGGGCCCCAGTTGCCCTCTGACCCCAAACTTTGACCTCATCTGACTTTCTTTTCTTTCTTTTTTATTTTTTTGAAAAGTCACATTCTTTATTTTTGGCTGTGCTGGATGGTCATGGCTGCTTGGGCTTTTCTGTAGTTGCAGTGAGTGTGGTTACTCTGTTTCTGGTGCACCGAGTTCTCATTGTAATGGCTCTTGCTGTGGAGCATGGCCTCTAGGCACACGGGCTTCAGTAGTTGCGGCTCCTGGACTCTAGAGCACAGGGTCAGTAGTTGTGATGCCTGGGCTTAGTTGTTCCACAGCCTGTGGGATCTTCCCAGACCAAGGATGGAACCAGTGTCTCCTGCATTGGCAGGCAGATTCTTTACCACTGAGCCAGCAGGGAAGCCCTCGTCTGACTTTCGGACTTCAGCGTTTAATGTGTAGCTAGCTGTTCCGTTCAACCATCCTATCTTTTCTCTTCCCCACCTCTGGCCCCATCTGACCCATGACCCACCTCTGACTCTCTGAGCCCAATCATTGACCCCCAGTTCTGAGCAACTGACTCCAACTTTGACTTGTATCTGACTTATGACCCCCAGGCATATGACCCCCAGTTGACCCCAGTTCAACTGTACCAACTCATTCTATTGAATCCATGACCCTAATCATTGACCCCAGTGATTATCTGACCTTGAACTCTATCCTTGACCCAATTTGACTCCTCAGTCCCACTCTGTGAATCCCTGTGTGTCCTGCTAACCAAGCCATCTCATCTAATCACTGATAAGACTCTGAAACTGTAATATCCACATTTATTACCCTGATCTTGACATTGGGTACCTAATTCCTGGCTGTACCCTCCCTCTACCCACACACACCCCCCAAACCCAGCTCCTAACTGAATCTAATTTATTTCTCAACCCACCCACCCATCTACATCTTGACCCCTCAGCTACCGCATTTCCCGGGTCATTGAGCCACCAGCCTCCTCCTGCCCCAGCTCCCCACGCATCCGACGGCAAATCAGCCTGACCAAGCGCCTCAGTGCGTGAGTCGCAGGGAGTATGTGGCCGGTGATGTGGGCAGGGATGGGATCTGCTCCCGGGTCTGGGTTTGGTTTTCACCTCATTCCATTCTCTATTTTCAGGAAGCTGTCCCGAGAGAGAGTTTCATCCCCTGGTGGAAGTCCTGGGGATCCCTCATCCTCCACCTCAAGGTGAGCATCCCATCTGATGAAGGGACTGGAGAGGGGTCAGAGTTCAGGGCAGCCACCCCACTTCAGACTCTGTGTCTCCCCCAGTCTGTCCCCAGCATCCCCTCCATCCAGTCCTAGAACCAAGGACCCTCCTACAGGCAGTCCTCCAGCCTCTCCAGGGCCCCAGAGCCCCAGCACCAAGGTACCAAGACTATGTGTACACGTGGGCCTGTGGGCACCCAGGGCTGTTGTGTGTGTGTGTGTGTGTGTGTGCGCGCGTGCGCACGCCCACGCACACACAGGATTTCACAGCCAGATATGTGTACAGGAGACCGTGCACACAGTTGACTCAGCACTCTGAGCATCTGGGAAACTGCATGCATCTCCATGGACCCACTTAAGGGACTGTCTGTCACTTATGCTCAGATCTGGACAAGAGCTTCCACTTACCCACAAGGCACTCTGGGTTGTAGTCACTACTTTTGTAAGGATATATGTTTTCCCAGGAATGGGCTTCCCTGGTGGCTCAGCCATAAAGAATCCACTTGCGGTGCAGGAAACACATGAGACACATGTTCAATTCCTGGGTCAGGAAGATCCCCCAGAGGAGGGCCTGGCGACCCACTCCAGTCTTCTTGCCTGGAGAATCCCATGGACAGAGGAGCCTGGTGGGCTATAGTCCATAGGGTCACAAAGAGTTGGACTCGACTTAGCACAAACACAGGAATTTGCATACCTGGAGGAGAAATGCTGGCACGACTAGCCATAGTATCCATGAGCCCTGTGCAAGGCTTGTGTTCATGGGCTTGTGCCCATCCAACAGTTGTGAGCAAATGTGGGCACTCGCTGCTCTCAGGTTACATGGGGTTTCTGGTGTGTGAACACGAGTCATGTGTGAATTCCTGTAACAGTATGAAGGTCTGTATGTGATGGGATGGCATAGATGCGGGCATCTATGGGATGGGATGACATAGATACCCTAATTGCACGTCCCCAGGCTCAGGATATGCAGGAAGATGTGTTGAATACAATGAGGGAGGGGCCTCACGCTCTCCCCGCTCAGCCCCCACCCCCGCTGTCCACAGCTGCCCCTGAGCCCGGACCTGCCAGGCCCCTGGTCCCTGGCCCTGCCCTTGAGTGGCCCTCGTATCTCCCTCCCCGGGCAGCAGGGCTCAGAGGCCCGCGTCATCCGGGTCAGCATCGACAACGACCATGGCAATCTGTATCGGAGCATCTTGGTGAGGAGCTGAGCCTGAGACCTGCTGGGGACAGCCCTGCCCTTGGGGCTTGGGTGGTCATCCCTTACCTCCCAGCCTCTCTTTGCAGCTCACTAGTCAGGACAAGGCCCCCACCGTGGTCCAGCGAGCCTTGGAAAAACACAATGTAGCCGAGCCCTGGGTCCAAGACTATCAGCTCTTCCAAGTCCTTCCTGGGGACAGAGGTGAGCAAGGACAGCTTGGAGCCTGGGCTAAGGGGCAGTTGGCTGGGGAGGATGGCAGACTGACCAGGGTGGTTCTGGAACCAAGTAGGGGTGAGATGCAGCAGGATGGGGTTACGAGGCAGAAAAATATTGATGCCTCCCTTAGGTGGGGTCATTAGGTTGTCCTAGCTCAGTGTGAGGGAAGAGGGCACCAAAAGGGTCTTCCTAGGATTTATGGGGAAATGAGATTATCTGGGAACCAGTGGGAGAAGGAGTATAGAAGATCATCTGGGCTTTGATTTGTAGAACTGTGAGGTTGTTTGGGCTCAACCTCGTGGAGCACAAGACTGAAGGGGGGGTCTCAGCTTGGATCTGAGGCGAAATGAGTTTGTCCAAGTTTGGTACTGGGGACTCTGAAGTTACTTGAACTTGGCATGGGAGAGGGCCATGTGGTACTGAAATTCAGGGTAGGAAACAAGATTATTCAATGTAAAGTGAGTAGAAAGTTGTCTACTTTTAAAGGGAGAGAGGTAACAGGGAACTATATTGAATATCCTGTGACAAACCGTAATTGAAAAGAATATGTAAAAGCATATATGTGGGCTTCCCTGGTGGCTCAGATGGTAAAGAATCTGCCTCAGTGCAAGAGACGAGGGTTCAATCTGGGTTGGGAAGATCCCCTGGAGAAGGGAATGGCAACCCACTCCAGTATTCTTGCTTGGAGAATCCCATGGACAGAGGAGCCTGGCAGGCTACAGTCCATGGGGCTGCAACACCACTAAGCGACTAACAGTTTCACTTTTTTCACATACATATATATGTATGAATAACTGAGTCACTTTGCTGTACAGGAGAAATTAACAACACATCGTAAATCAACTGCACTTCAATTAAACATTTTAAGAAATGAAAAATATGTATATAAAGGAGGGAGAGGCAAGACATTGACATGCTAGGGAATTCCCTGGCAGTCCAGTGATTAGGACTCCACGCTTTCACTGCTAGGGGCCTGGGTTCGACCCCTGGTTGGGGAACGAAGATCCTGCAAGCTGTGTGGTGCAGCCAAAAGGGAAAAAAAAAAAAAAGAGACTGACATGCTAAAGGGATATATGAGGTTGTTCACATGACAAGTGTGAGGGTTGTACAGGCTGGAAGTGGGAAGTCAGAAGTTGTCCAAGTTCATGGTGAGAGCAGCATGAACTTGGCTGGGAGTTGGCTGCAGGGGAGAGGGTAGGGTGAGCAGGAAGTTGATTGGGGTGGGAGGCCTGACTTTGCTCAAGCTTCTAGTGTATGTTGTCTAGACTCCAGGGGAAATAGGAGGAGGTTGCCCAGGTTCACGGTGAGGGAGACATGAGGTTGTGCAGGCTTGGAGTGGGAAGTTGTCTAGATTTCCAATGAGAGGGGAATGAGGTTGGCTTAGCACTGGCTGAAGGGATCCAAGATTGTCCAGGTTGCGTGGTGAGTGGTAGAAGGTTCCCTAGGTCCTTTGTGGGGGAAGTGCCAGGTTGTGTGAGCTTTTCACCATCTTCTCCATGCTTGGCCAGAGCTCCTGATTCCTGACAACGCCAACGTGTTCTATGCCATGAGCCCAGCCGCCCCTGGAGACTTCGTGCTGCGGCGGAAGGAGGGGGCCCAGCATACAACCTCAGTCTCCCTACCCTCTCCTCCAGGATATGGGCCTCATGGGCAGCAAGGGGTCTGGCTTCTATAACCAGGAGGTGGGGAGGGGGCTCCTCTATGAAAAGCTTCAATTCCCCAGTAGAGGTCATTGTGCTCCATACCCTGTAACCCCCCCAATTTTATTGGACCTCACCCCTCTGACCCTCTTGGCACCAGATCCCTGTTCCAAAGACACCAGCCCATGAGGATGGCTGGAGGAGAGCTTCATCTTATAGAAAGGGGTGGGGTGTCAGGGGTCAGATCTTCCCCCAGAGAAACCTTGTAACTATTGGAGACACACCAAAAGTAACAAAAATGGATGAAAATAGTGACCAAAGTTATAATACAGGAGTCAGTCTTGTTTGTTCTGTGCCTGTGCCCCAAGTCTACTCTTCATTAGGATAAAAATTTAAATAAGAAAAGAAGGGTTTCCCTGGTGGCTCAGTAGTAAAGAACCCGCCTGCCAACACAGGAGACACGGGATCCATCCCTGGTCTGGGACGATCCCACATGCTGCAGAGCAACTAAGCCTGTGTGCCACAACTATTGAGCGTGTGCTTTAGAGCCTGGGGACCACAACTCCTGAGCCCATGTGCTGCGACTCTGAAGTCTTCAAGCTCTAGAGCCTGTGTTCCACAACAAGAGAAGCCACCACAATGAGAAACCTGCGCGCCGTAGCTAAAGAGTAACCCCCACCTGCTGCTTAAGGAAAATCCTGTGCAGCAATGAAGACCCAGCACATCCATAAATAAATAAATAAAAATTAGAAAAGAAAAACTAAGGGCCCTAAGAAAGGGGTTGAGTGGGACACGGCTGACACCAGCAGGGGGTGGGAGTGGGGTTCTGTCACAAACAGAGGGTTCAGGACTCTGTCCCTCAACATTGTTGGGGTAATATAATTCTTTCCTGCTGTGTATATGAAAGAGGGAAGAAATGAAATTCCATCAGAACTTGAAACAAATATCATCATCATGTGAAAAACAATCATAACAACATCAGCAACAACAATAATAATACCGTTATGAACTCCCACTCTGCTAGACATCAACCATGGGCTTTATATCTAACTGTATTAATAAGGGTTCTTGCTTTTTCAAGTGGTCAAAAACCCAATTCAAAAAGGTATGGGCAAAAAAATAGAAATGAATGCCCCTGTAATTGAAAAGTTCCATGAGGCCAGCTTCAGGCACTGTTGGATCCAGGGACTCAAAAGATGTCACCAGGACTTTGTAACAGAGTCTCTTGCCTCTGTTTTGCTCTGAGGATGAGACTGTCCATTGACTCCCTAAATCCAATCACCTTCTCCTATGGTTACAGAAACACTGATTTTTCAGCTGGCTACCCAGGGTAAACACTGCATTTCCAGTCTCCCTTGCAGTGAAATGTGGTCATATGACTAAGTCTCAGCCAATGAGTTGTAAAGGGAAAGGATGTGGGTACATTCCAGGCTCTGCCCTTAAAGAGAAGGGGTGTGTCCTCTCCTGCCTTTTTTTGCTTTGGGTTGATTAGAATGAAGATATGGAGTGGATCAGCTTGGACTGGGTGGTTCATACCATCTGAACAACTGAGCTGCAAACTAGAAGGATCATGGCCCTCTGACCAAGGAGCAAACATACTGTATTGCTGCTACTTGAACTGTTACAAAAGAAAAGAAATATCTATCTCAAGACTTCCCTTGTGGTCCAGCAGCTAAGACTTTGAGTTCCCAACGTTGGGGGCCTGAATTCCATCCCTGGTCAGGGAACTAGATCCCACATCCTACACACCACAACTAAAGATCCTGTGAGCTGTGATTAAGACCTAGCACAGCCAAATAAATACATATTCTTCTTAAATGCCCAGCTTATTTAAGCCATCAGTATTATTTGGGTCTCTGTTACAGTAGCCAAAAAAATTTTTTTAATGAATATTGCCCCACTCCAAGGCAGGATCGCCCTCATGGGGCAGTCTCATTCTTGCATCCCACCAGTTCCACCTGCCATGGAAGGAAAATCCCTGGGACTTCCCTGGCAGTCCATTGGTTAAGAATCCCCCTTGCAATGCAGGGGACACGGGTTTGATCTCTGGTGAGGGAACTAAGATCCCATGTGTCTCAGAGCAACTAAGCTTGAATGCCACAACTAGAGAATCTGTGTACTGCAACAAAAGATCCCACATGCTGCAACTAAGACCTGATGCAGCCAAATTAATTCATTTAAAAAAGCAATTGGATGTAACAGTATTCTTCTTAAATTGTTATTGTTGTTCAGTCACTAAGTCATGTCAGACTGTTTGCAAACCCCATGGACTGCAGCACAATCTTCCCTGTCCTTCTTAAATTAGCTTAAGCAGATAATTGCTATCCTTACTGAGAGCTTACTGTGTGCCAGGCATGTTCTCGTAACTTGATGTAATCTATTCATGATCCTCACATAAGCCTTATGAGGGGGCATTATTATCATGCCCATTTTATACATGAAAAACCGAGACTAGGGAGCGTTAAGTAGCTTATCTAAGGTTGCAGGGCAAGTGACACGTGGAATGCGTCAGAACATATGCTCTTAAGGGAGCTAGCTTGCCTCTCATAAGAACAGTTTACAGTTTCTTCCTCTTTCTCTCTCTCTCACACACACAAACACACTCAATCCCAATGCCAATTTCCTGAGGAAGAGATTCTCATTGACTTTTTTTGTTGTTGTTCCATGGCACGAGATGTGGGATTTTAGTTCCCTTCAGTTCAGTTAAGTTCAGTTCAATCCAGTTCAATCGCTCAGTCGTGTCCGACTCTTTGCGACCCCATGAATCGCAGCACGCCAGGCCTCCCTGTCCATCATCAACTCCCAGAGTTCATCCAAACTCATGTGCATCGAGTTGGTGATGCCATCCAGCCATCTCATCCTCTGTTGTCCCCTTCTCCTCCTGCCCCCAATCCCTCCCAGCATCAGGAAAATCCCTCATTTTCCAATGAGTCAACTCTTCGCATGAGGTGGATAAAGTATTGGAGCTTCAGCCTCAGCATCAGTCCTTCCAATGAACACCCAGGATTGATCTCCTTTAGGATGGACTGGTTGGATCTCCTTGCAGTCCAAGGGACTCTCAAGAGTCTTCTCCAACACCACAGTTCAAAGGCATCAATTCTTCAGCGCTCAGCCTTCTTCACAGTCCAACTCTCACATCCATACATGACCACTGGAAAAACCATAGCCTTGACTAGACCTTTGTTGGCAAAGTAATATTTCTGCTTTTGAATATGCTATCTAGGTTGGTCATAACTTTCCTTCTAAGGAGTAAGCATCATTTAATTTCATGGCTGCAGTCACCATCTGCAGTGATTTTGGAGCCCCTCAAAATAAAGTCTGACACTGTTTCCACTGTTTCCCCATCTATTTGCCATGAAGTGATGAGACCAGATGCCGTGATCTTAGTTTTCTGAATGTTGAGCTTTAGGCCAACTTTTTCACTCTCCTCTTTCACCAAGAGGCTTTTTAGTTCCTCTTCACTTTCTGCCATAAGGGTGGTGTCATCTGCATATCTGAGGTTATTGATATTTCTCCCGGCAATCTTGATTCCAGCTTGTGCTTCTTCCAGCCCAGAGTTTCTCATGACGTACTCTGCATATAAGTTAAATAACTAGAGACCAAATCCACGCCCCCTGCAGAAGCACAGAGTCCTAACCACTGGACAGCCACGGAATATCTCCACTTCTGTTTTTAAAAGTACAGGAGGTTAAAAAAAAAAAAAAAAGAAAGAAAGAAAGGTGCGGGAGTACTCAGGAATAGCTCTCTCCAGTGGCTAACACAAGGTCAGCTGTCTCCCTACACCTCTCAGGTTGGTTTTTCACTCATCTTTTACTCCACAAATATTCCCTGATCTCCTATTATATGCCAGGCTCTGTTGTAGGTGCTGGGGATATAGAAATGAACAAAACAGACTAATGAAGGTGGTGAATCAATAATAAAACATCAAATACATATTACATATTTATACAAAAAGTACAGGGAATGCAAAATGCTGCTGCTGCTATTGCTACCAAACCATTTAAGGACTGACTTGTGTGTGGGGTGAGGCCGGGGCGGTGAGAGGGGGGTGGTGAGAGGGTTGCTATTTTAAACAGGGTGATCCAGGAGGACTTCACTGAGGAAGTGACATTTAGTTAGAGTCCTGAGTAAACTGAAAGTGAGCTGCATGTTCATTTAGAGGAAGAACCTTGCAAGTGGAGGGAACAGACAGTGCAGAGGCCCACCTTAGCTTCACCATCAGCCAATTTTTTTCCTCCTAATGACAAAGATGTCTTTGGCTACTTTACTCCATCTGCCTACCTATCATCCAATACAAAGCTGCACCTCCTTTCCTAGCTACTCCAGGGAAAATCCCAGAATGGAAGCTCACTGGACCCCCTTGGGTCACATGGATCACATGCCACCCCTGAACCAATTACCGTGCTCCGGGGAATGGAGCTCTCTGATTGGCTAATCTGGGGCTGGCTGACGCAATAAGGTAGGTCTCCCCTGCTTCCCCAGGCATGCATCTCTTTGGGGCAGAGGGTGATTACCCCAGTTGAAGCTCAGCCCGAGAGAACAGCTTTTATGATGTGTACTATACAGATTATTGAAAGAACTGCATGTTCCTTGTAAAGTAAAACCCCGAGTATACAAATGTAAGCAGAAAATGCCCCAAAATCACAAATAAAATCTTGCATTCTAGAATACATGTAATTTTTACAAACGCAGGCTCTTTCGTACTTACTATCTGGCAGTACTTCTCAACATTGTGCAAACATTCAACGGCTACTATTAGGCTTATTATATTCCTACCCAGACTGGGAAGAGATGTTGATTAGTACGATAATATCAGTAGTTGTAGTTTACATTTTTTGAATGCTTGCTGTGCCAAGTCGGATTTTACAGATTAAAAGGCTGAAGCTCAGATAAGGTAAGTAACCCGTCTAGGGTCGCACAGCAAGAAAGTGTCTGAGGCAGAAAGCAGAGCAGTTCCTTCCCTCCACCCCCAAGGGGGTGCGGAGCCCAGGGCCCCTGCTCTCTGTAGCCTGGCCCCACAGGGCGGCTGCCTCCCTCTTATCTCAGCTCGGGCTGCCTGCTGGTCCCGCCCCCTCAGGGGAGCTGCCACTTGGAGACGCCTGGCCGGGAAGGCCTGGTCAGCTGTGTCCGGCGGAGGCAGCTGCTGACCCAGCTGTGGCCTGTGCCAGGGGCGGAAGAAGTTGGGGGGGCGGGCAGGCAGGAGCCCTGGGCCCCCGGCGGCAGGGGCTACATTATGTATCATCTCCCGGCACCCCTCCGGGCTGGAATTGGCTTCCTCTGCCTCTTGCTTGCTGGGGCAGCCTGGGCTCCCCAACCCAATCCAACGGACCCCAAGTTTGAAAACAAAGGTAAGGGTGGAGTTGAGTGTAGACCCCAGCACTGGATCTTGGAGGGCAATACTGGGGCCCGAACTTCCTGCCCGGACCCTTGGGGGCCACCCAGGTTCTCATTCTGAGTCTGTGACCTGGAGCCCAAGGTGGTGTCTGAACCCCTAGACTGGGATCTCATATGGCATGCTGGGGTCTATATCCCCAGACTGGGTTCTGGGGGAGAAGCTAGAAAGGGGCATAAGAGTCCTGCTTTATCTCTACAACGAACTTGGGGCGTGCTAAACGCTAAATGGGGCAGGGGTGATGCTGTAGTCTAGAGTCCTATATTCTAGAGTCCCTGAGCTAAGGGGATCCTAACCGACCCTTCAAGCGGGGAGGGAAGGTAAAACCCGAGTCCGAGTCAGAGGGGCCGAGCCGCAGGCGACTGTAAACACGGTTGGCATGCGGGCGCCAGATCCCTGGGTCTGCTGGGTTGAGGGAGGGGAATGGGGGGCACGGTTGGCGCTATCGGGCCGCCAGGAGCCTGCCGGGGCTGATAGGGGACCCCGCCTCCTGCACACACACTCACCAGCACGCAAGTCCCTAGGTTGGGGCGGGGCCGGCAGCGGGAGGCGGAGGCCTTGAATGCTGCGCTCCGCAAAGCCGGTCGCGGGTGGGCGGCGTGTGTGTTGGAGGGAGACAATAAGACACGCAACCTACGCTTGGAAGTTTGGGGGGCACTACTTCGGCGGACCCCTCGAAGGGCCCCGCTGGAAGAACGGGGGCGGGGCTTTTTTCTTATCGGTCCGCACAGGCTGCAGAAGGGAGGGAAGGATGCTGTGGCTCGAGAAAGGGGCTCGGGTCCCTTGACCCCCTCCCCTGATCCCCATCCTCAGCGGCCCTGCTGACAGCCCGCGAGCCTGATGAGTTTCTGTGCTTCACCGAGCGCTTGGAGGACTTGGTGTGTTTCTGGGAGGAAGCGGCCACCGCCGGAGTCGGCCCGGACAACTACAGCTTCTCTTATCAGCTCGAGTGAGTTGGGGTCAGGTGGATCGCCCCACAGGTGCAGGGGGCGGGCGGGCCGGACAGACCTCCCAGGAGCTTGCATCTTGGGATATTTCCTGGTGCCAGGGACCGGCTGCATCTCTGCTGGTGGGCACTTGTGGGAAGCCCACGGAGTCAGGGCTGACATGCACCCTAGTGGTCGGGGTGGAACACTCCCGTGATCACTGCTGGAGGGCAACCGCAAACTTCAGGGCAGGAACAATACCGCTCCAAAGCAGGACTTAAGGCGTCGCGTACGTCAGGGCTGGGTCGCCCCCTGGTGGTGGTATCCAGAAACGCGCCCTCGGTCCCCGCGAAACCTCCAAACTTGATCCCCCTACCCTCGCTGGTTCCTGGTTGAACAGGGGTGAGCCGTGGAAACCATGCCGCCTGCATCAGGCGCCCACCGCCCGCGGCTTGGTGCGTTTCTGGTGCTCGCTGCCTACAGCCGACACGTCGAGCTTCGTGCCCCTAGAGCTGCACGTCACTGCGGCCTCCTCGGGCGCTTCACGCTACCGCCGTACCATTCACGTCAACGAAGTGGGTAAGTGCGCTGGGAACGGGGGATTGGTCGGGAGGGAGTCCCAGTTTCCGCCCACCTAAGCAAACCCCTCTCCGCAGTGCTCCTAGACCCTCCCGCCAGGCTTGTGGCTCGACGGGCCGACGAGGGCGGCCACGTGGTACTGCGCTGGCTCCCGCCGCCTGGGGCACCCATGGCGAGTCTAATCCGCTATGAGGTGAACATCTCGGCAGAGAACGCCGCAGGGGGCGCACAGAGGGTGAGGCCCGCCCCTATGACCTAGCCCCAGAGGGCTCCAGACTGGACAGGCCCTCTAAGTCTCACCCAGACTGTCACTAGGGCCCCGCCCCCTTGGCCTCGTCCCTTCCACGCCCTGCCCAAGACATCTCCACGTCCACTGACTTGTCCCCTTTCCCAATGATCCCCTTTTCCTAGCCCACCTGGACTCAACTTTTCTTAACCCTTGCCCGGAACTCTAGACCGCTCCAGTGCCCGCCCTGTCTGTTCGCCGGCCCAGCTATTAAATAGCCGAAGTGCGCCTGTTTCTACCCAGGGCCCCATCCTGATTGGCCCCAAGCCTTCCTGGGCCCCGCCTCCTACTTTCATTCCCGCCTCCCCATGCTTGCTTTCTGTTCTTCCTTTTTCTGATTGGCTAGCTCCCTCAGAGTCCACCCCTACATGTCCTCCTTTGCCCACCCTGCCCCTGTGGTATTGGCCACACCCCTCACCCGGGCCCCGCCTACAGGTGGAGATCCTCGACGGCCGCACCGAGTGCTTGCTGAGCAACCTGCGGGGCGGAACGCGCTACACCTTCATGGTACGCGCGCGTATGGCCGAGCCTAGCTTCGGTGGCTTCTGGAGCGCCTGGTCCGAGCCTGCGTCACTGCTGACGGCTAGTGGTGAGGCCCCAGGCAAGGGAGGTAGGAAGGGCTGGGCGGAGCATGGGGCCCAAGCTCACCGCCCTGACCTCTTCCCTGCTCCCCCAGACTTGGACCCCCTCATCCTGACGCTCTCCCTCGTCCTCGTGCTCATTCTGCTGCTGTTGGCCGTGCTAGCCCTGCTCTCCCACCGCCGGTGAGCGCCCCACTCGGCACTCCACTAACTTTCCCCTTTCCCTGTGAAAACCTAGGCTCAGAGACGGGCAGGCACTTGCCCAGGGTTACACAAGGAAGAGTCGGTGGCAGGGTCAGGATGCAAGCCAGGTCACACTCAGATTCTTAAAATTCTCTGCTCTTGGGCATACTTTTTGGGTTTTCCTCCTACTTCAGTGTCTGCTCCTTCTTGGATTCCCTTGTGAATGTACGTGCATGCTATGCTAAGTCACTTCAGTCGTGTCTGACTCTGCGACTCCATGGACTGTAGCCCGCCAGGCTCCTCTGTCCCTGGGATTCTCCATGCAAGAATACTGTAGTGGGTGGCCATGCCCTCCTCCTGGATTGTTCCGACCCACGGATGGAACCTGCATCTAACTCCATCTCCTGCCTTTTAGGCAGATTCTTTACCACTGAGCCACCGGGGAAGCCCTTCTTTGGGAATACTTTTTTCCCAGTTTCATCAACTTCTGTAAAGCCAACCAAATGGGCTTCATGAAGCGATTTAGCCCCAAATGCCTCCCACCCGTTGTCAAGGTCCTTAGGTGTTTTATGACATGACCAGCCATCCTGAGGTTTTTGTCATTCAGTTTTTGTAACCTGAGTACATACTATGTGTTTTCACACCCCCAAGCCTTGGGATACACTGTTCCTTCTGCCAGGAATGTCCTTCTTGCCATGCCTGCCAAGCAATCTCCTAGTTCTTTCAAAGCCTTGTTTATTTACTTGATTGGGAAATACTGAGTGCCAGCTATGTGCTAGGCACTGGGAAGAAGGAGCAAAACAAACCAGATGTGTCTCTACTCTTGTGGATCTCATCGCTGAGTCACACAACAAATAAGGGAACCAACAGATATTTGATTATAAATTGTGATGAGAGATAGAAATATCGGGCTTCCCAGGTGGCACTGGTGGTAAGGACCTCCCTGGCAAGTGCTCAATCCCTGGGTTGGGCTGATCCCTTGGAAGAGTGCATGGCAATCCACTCCAGTATTCTTGCTTGGAGAATCCCATGGACAGAGGAGCCTGGTAGGCTACAGGCCGTAAGGTCACAAAGAGTCAGACATGACTGAAGCGACTTAGCATGCATGCACATGGGGACAGGACAGAATAGATAGGTGAGAGGAGGTGACATCAGAACAGAAGCCTGAATCCTGGGAAAGAGGCAGCCACGTGAAAAGCAGGGAGCGAAAAACAGCAAGTGCAAAGGTCCTGAGATGGGAATGAGCTTGGAACATTGAAGCAACTGCAAGAAAAGCTGGTTCCCTAGAGCAGAGTGTGTAAGGTGGCGGGGGGTGGGGGAGGGAGATGAGGGAGGTAACAGGGATTAGATCATGTAGGGTCTTCTGTAGGAGTTTGGACTTTATCCTGAATGCACTGGAGAACCATGGAAAAGAGTGAGAAGGAAAGTAGCATAATGGACCTTCAGACAAGCCTGGGTGGGTTTTAGAGGGACCATAATGCAGTGTATATTGAACTCCTATGTATCTTTCAAAACCCTGTTCCCATTGCCCTTCTGTAGGGCCTTGCAGATGCTTTGGCAGAACCCCTGTTCCTCAGTCCCATGCACTCTTCTGTCTTCAACATGACCACAAGGGACTAGGAGTACCTTTGCCCCATGGATAGTGCTGAGGGGGTGTTGGTGAATGTTCAGTGAAACATGCCCAGGTATCTGTTTTGGTTTCACCAGGACTCTGAAGCAGAAGATCTGGCCTGGCATCCCAAGCCCTGAGAGCGAGTTTGAAGGCCTCTTCACCACCCACAAGGGTAATTTCCAGGTAGGCGGCCTGGTTGTTCCTTCCAGGCCTGGGGCTTCCCTGCTCCTGTGGCCGAACTCCAAGTCTCTGAGCAAGCTGGTGCTGTTTCCCCAGCTGTGGCTGTACCAGACTGACGGGTGTCTGTGGTGGAGCCCCAGCACCCCCTTCCCAGAGGACCCACCTGCCCCCCTGGAAGTCCTCTCTGAGTGCTGCTGGGGGGTGACGCAGGCAGTGGAACCTGGGGCAGATGACGGGGGCCCCTCCTGGAGCCAGTGGGCAGCGAGCATGCCCGAGACAGCTACCTGGTGCTGGACAAGTGGTTGCTGCCCCGGAGTCCGCCGAGCGAGGACCTCCTGCAGCCTGGTGGCAATACGGACATAGTGACCATGGATGAAGCTTCAGAAGCGTCCTCCTGCACATCCACTTTGGCCCTGAAGCCTGGGCCGGAGGGGGCCTCTGCTACCAGCTTTGAGTACACCATTCTTGACCCCAGCTCCCAGCTCTTGCGCCCAAGGGCACTGCCCCCTGAGTTGCTCCCCACCCCACCCCACCTAAAGTACCTGTACCTCATGGTGTCCGACTCTGGCATCTCAACTGACTACAGCTCAGGGGGTTCCCAGGAAGCCCAGGGGGGTTCATCCAATGGCCCTTACTCCAACCCTTATGAGAACAGCCTCATCCCAGCCCCCGAGCCTTCACCCCCAAGCTACGTGGCCTGCTCCTAGGACTCCAGCCCTCAGAGGCACAGAGACCCAGAATGACCCCACTGCCACTCCAGGCCCAACGTTTATCCAGCAGGTTCAGTGAGGCCTGCTGACCTTGGCTTTCTGCTCAATTCATCCTGCTCAGAAAGTCACAGCCTTGCAGTATTTTTAAATGTATAGTTTTTTTGTGTAGATAGATAAATATATATATATACTTTATATATAAATATATACAAGTTTCCTGTCGTGACTTCTATAAATACCTGTAAGCCCCATCTTTTCCCTGGGCCCAGGCCATAGGAGAAGCAGCAAAAAGTCTGGAATTAAGTCTAAAATCCCGACCTGGCAATCTGAATAATAATAACAGAATGAATTGGTCAGTATAAGTTATGCTAGCTGCCCTAACAACAACCCATTCCCTTCTGTAGGGGGTCTTCTCGACCAAGGGATTGAACCCAGGCCTCCTACATTGCAGGCAGATTCTTTACCAGCTGAGTCACCAGGAAAGCACTTTCTCTCATACAATTCAAATAGATGGTTAGCTTATCCCTGGGATGAGTCAGAAACCCAGGCTGTAGCTTAACCATCTCCTAGGGGTACTCTGGGGTCTTCAGATGGACCCTCTGCATCCTTCCAGCCAACAAGAGAGAGACAGCAGAAAATTTTTGTGGGCCACTTTAGGGATGTAGCCTGGAGCGGGGGGCGCCACCTCTTCACAAATTCTGCTGGCTAGAAATGGGCATGTGACCCCAGTTAAGAACCATGGACAGCTGGGAAATGTAGTTCAGCTGTGCAAGAAGAGCTGTTTAATGAGCAGCTAGCTAGTCTCTGCCACTAATAATACTAACATGAATTCCTAAGCCTTTATTCCGAATCTGGTTCTAAGAAAGCACTCTAATGATACCAAAGGTCAATCAAGTGGCTCACTGGAAGTTTTCGGCTTAACCGCTTTTTAAAAGTTTGACATAACCTAGGAAAGCATACCTTCTATTCCAGCAATTCCACTTTTAGATATGTACCCTAAAAACCCTCACACACATGGACCAGGATATGTGTATGAGTGTTAATAGTAGTAAATAAGTCAATCTGATCATACCTAATTTAGGGTATAGTCACTTATGGAATTCCATGCAGTATGGAAAAAGGAATGAATGAAAATGTGGCCAAATCTTAGTACCAGTGTTGAGAGGGAAGTTTCAGATTACATTTATCATGAAATTCTTCTTTATAAAATTCAAAACAGAAAAATTAAACAATATGTTGGCTGGGCACAATATATACAGGATAATGGTATATTTACGAGAGAAAAAGCACTTTACAATCTTAAGGTCTTTGAATTTGCATCTGTCTTGGGTAAACTCCGGGAGTTGGTGATGGACAAGGAGGCCTGGCGTACTGCGGTTGATGGGGTCGCAAAGAGTTGGACACGACTGAGTGACTGAACTGAACAGAACTGAGGTAGGTGTTCCAGACAGAGAAACAGGCATGGAGAAGTTGTCATACTCCAAAGCTCACGGTTGGCCTCCAGAGCTTGAACCCTTGTGCGAGCTGGTGTCAACCGCCTGGGTGGGCCATCGGGTGACTGTCATCTCTCCATCTGGTTGAAAAGTCACCCACCATTCTTCCCTGGGGCCCAGCCCACCTGGCTCCAGGGAGGCTCGGAGGCAGCACTGTCCTGGGCCTGCTGCATCCGGCTGCAGCCAGCACTGGGCAGGGAAATACCTCTGAAGGAGTGCCAGCTGCAGAGCATTTCCACTGTCACCTCCTTCCCCCTGGGTCTGGAGGGCCACAATGAGCCCACAGCCCCGGCCAGGCCCAACCCGGTGGCTGAAGTGGGCAGCTGTGTCCAGAAGCAGGGCAGCCAGGTAGGCGGCTTCCTGGGACCCAGGGTCTTCTACTAGGTACTCTTCCAGGCTATCAAGCAGCAAGAGTGAGGGGGCTGGTCCACGGGCCTCATGGGCAGAGCACAGAAACCGGAGGAGCTCACGGGTTGATGGTGGGTACTGGAAGCGGATCTTCTAGAAAGGGAAAAAGGAAAGGGCCAGATTCAGCATAGGAAGCCGGGCTTCCAGTTAGAGCAGCCCTGCTTCCTTGCATACTCCCCTGGACGAGGCTCTCACCCACTAGACCTCTGGTTCCAGCGTGAAGCAGCTCAGAGGGATCGAATATTCTGTTCACCAACCCCTCACCTCGTTTTTTTCTTATCCTGCACTCGTCACTGCCCTGTATTATTAAGAACATGGTATGCTGCTGCTGCTGCTAAGTCGCTTCAGTCGTGTCCGACTCTGTGCGACCCCATAGACAGCAGCCCATCAGGCTCTGCCATCCCTAGGATTCTCCAGGCAAGAACACTGGAGTGGGTTGCCATTTCCTTCTCCATTGCGTGAAAGTGAAAAGTGAAAGTGAAGTCGCTCAGTTGCGGCCGACTCTTTAGCGACCCCATGGACTGCAGCCTACCAGGCTCCTTCATCCATGGGATTTTCTAGGCAAGAGTACTGGAGTGGCTTGCCATTGCCTTCTCCGAACAAGGTATGCCTTTCTGCCAAATCTCTAAGGCAATCTTTCCACGGAAAACCTGCCCACAGCGTCCAACTCCACCATGCACTCCGGTTTAGCTCCGCCCCTGACTCCACCCATTGGGACGCAAATTTGTGGATTCCGCCCCCTCATTGGATGGTTTCTCATTCAATCTTAACAAGGCTTCGTATCTCCAACTCGTCCATATTCCTTCCCATACTGTTTGCTTCGTCTCCGCCTGTCAGTCAATTCCCCATTCGCCCCGCTACGGGCTGGTCCGCCTCTGGTCCCACCCCTCCCTACTTGTAATCGCAGTGGTTCGAGCGCCGCTCCAGTCCTGCGGGGCAAGCTTTGAAGAGGCCTCCGGGTCAGGAAGAGGACCGGGCCTCGGCCTTCCCCTGCCGCCTCCAGGGCCGCCGCGAATAGCAGCGCTGTCTTTCCAGAGCCTGGACCGCCGAGCAGCAGCAAAGGCGGTTCGACCTCAGCTGTGTTCTTCCCGGGGCCCGCCGCGCTGCCCAAGTTTAGCACTCGCCTCAGCGTCTCCGCCATTTGTCGCGTACTTCTGTTCAATCGGCGGCCGGTGCCTGCCCTTAATCCCGCCCAGGGCGGGGTCTCATTGGTTACAATGCATTTAGCTTCTCCATTAGTCCAAAAATCTGTTCCTCAAAGTTAGATCGACGTTTCCTAGCTCCTCCCCTGGTGAGGGGGCAAATAACCTAGTTTGAGCAACAAATGGAGGCGTTTCAGGGCGATAAGTGCCTCTCGTGAGTGAGTCCGCTGGCGGAAGCACCACGAATACTATTATTGTGAGCTAAGCAGCTGATCAGACAATGTAAGGGTTGAGAGTTGGAGGGAGCAGGCCCTAATCACGGACACATTACTTAAAATCTCTTGAGCCTCAGCTTTGCCCACCTGTAAGATGGAGCACATGGTCTCTCAGGAATATTGCGATGTGTGCGCGCGCGCGCGTTTCTGCTCATGTTACCTAATGACAATGAAGGGGAGAAGTGGATAAGCTATGCACTTGTCTCTCTCTGCGCTTGAATGCTTGCACAAATGTGTGTGTGTTTGGGATTGCAAATTTGAGGATATTCATGTGCAAAACATCCGTCAGACAGCAAAGAAGCGTCTTTGAGGGTCTGTGAGAAGAGTCTCAGCTGGCTTCCTCATTGGCCTGGGGGCTTCTTGAGTTCTGCTTAGGGTACAGTGAGAGGCAGGACCATAGAACAAAAAAAAAAAAAAAAAGGAGAGAGAGAGAAAGAGGCAAAGATGCAGGGGCTGGGAGACTGAGGGAGAGCCACAGCAGGACCTTCTTTGTCAAGTTCACTTCAGTATCTCCAGCGCCCAGACAGTGCTTAGGGCATTGCAAGTCTCAACAAAGGCTTGTTAAAGGAATGAATAAAGAAAGGTAGGATAGATTGGAAACTGGGAGAGAAGGAAGAACAAGGTGAGTGGCCAAGTGAGCACTGGTTGGATATCTTCACACAGACTTCTCCCCAGAGCTGCCACTCACAACCCTGTTGCCCTGGCAACTCTGTCTCCTGGTAACTTCAAAGTGGTGCCGTTGCCAGGAGACCCAGGGGCAGAGCTGAACTGAGATTTCCAGGGCGCTCTCTCTCCCTCTGGGGCCAGAAAAGAGCTTCACAACATCCCTCAATACACCCACTCACACATACAGGCACCCCCATACTCCTACACCCACTCACACAGAGAGGCACCCCCACACTCCTACACACACACACACACAGAGGGCATATATTTCACTTTCAGAATCCCCACCACCCACATGCTCACAATCATATCCTGACACAAAGCACCCCATACATACTCTTTCTCACATTCATGCCCCCACACCCTTTCTCCGCAAGCACACCAGAACACAGTCTGATACAACAATTCTTTTGCCACCACACACACACGGCACACTGTTAAATTGTCCTGTCAAATGCACCACCTCCTCCCCTGATTCACCTCGCTTTGCAACACTCTAAATACACAAGCACCTGTATCATACGGTTTCACATAGTTATAAACACGGGAGCATGCTGAACAGAGCCCCATTTCAAGTCCTTTGCACTTGCTGTTGCATTTCCTAGAGCATTCAGCTCCCAGATATCTATCCCTCGTTTTTTCCATTCTATTCAGGTCTCTACTCAAATTTTCTACTCACTTTTCCTGACTACCTGTGTAAAATCACACCCCTCCTCACTCTTTCACTGCTTCTTCACCTTTATTTTCTTTTCAAATACTTATCACTTCCAACCGTATGTATTTATCTTATTGCCTCTCTCCCCACTAGAATGTCAGCTCAATTGAGGTAGAGTCCCTCTTTCTTTCACTGCTGGGTCTCCAGCTCCTAGAATAGCACCTGACATAGGAGAGGTGCTCCTGAATGCATATACTGGCAGAGATGCAGACATTAGATGTATCTCTCATGCATACACTGCTTCTTTCCCTTGCTTCTTGGGACCCCATATTCATGTCCTGACAGAAGGACTTTACCTTACAGGGGCTCCCTGGAGGAGGCAGAACCAAAGGGTGAGGTGGACAGTTCAGGGTCAATCTGTACTCCTCCCCAGTTTGTTGGTATCCTCAAGTGATAAGTTTATTCATTTAGCAAACACTTACTGAGCAAGTATGTTGTTCCTGACCCTGTTCTAGGAGGCACACGGACTCAGCAGTGAACAAACAACAACATCTCTGTCTTAGGGGAACTGACATCTTAGTGAGGGAGGTGATAATGGCCACCAAGCATAATGAAGAATTTAAATAGTCCATGAGCAGATGATAAGTCTGTATAAAAAGAGAGAGAGAGAGAGAGAGAGAGAGAGAGAGATTTGCACAGGGAAAGGAAGGAAAGGGACAATTGTTTGGTTTTTTGCAATTTTAAACAGGATGGTAGGGGCAGGCCTCCTGGAGAAGGTAACACTTGAGGAAAGGCTCCTAGGAGGTGAGGGAGCGAATCATGCAGATATGAGGAGGAAGAGCATTCCAGGGGGGAGGCACCTGCAAGTGCAAAGGACTGGAGGCACTGGGAGAACTTTGGCTTTTACACAGAGTATCATGGAGAGCCCAGAGAGTGTTTGAACACAGGAGGGTCATGGTCTGACTTACATTATAAAAAGGAGCTCAGTTTTGATCAAGTTGAGGACAAGAGCCGGTGGGTCATGTGGAGAAGCCTTTTGAGTAAGCAGGAACATCTTTATCTGGATTTTCTACCTAAGATTATCCACCCTGCAATGGGGGTGGGTAAGACCAGGGCTGCAGTCTCCACCCTCTCTAGTGGGTCCAGACACTTCTTTGTGCCTGGCAGCCCCAACCTGACCTTTTTCTTGGCCCGGGCTTAACATCAGAACCATGGACAGCGCCAACGGGTTTGTTCGTAGAATACTGTCTCTGTGCTGAAACTTTGCTTCTCTGCTGGGCCCCATGGAGGCAGCTGTGCTACGGGGCTCAGGGGGAGGCAAGCCCTGGAAGTAGATACTCTATGCGGTGAAGTAGGGGGCTACATGATCCTATCCCTCCTTTGCCTTCAGCCCTCTCATGCGTCCCTCTCATTTCTTGCAATGCAGAATCAACCATACCCCACTCCTCCAGGCACACTTCCTTTCCCTTCTATTTCCCCGTCGCTTGATCTGCTCCAGCCGCTCAGGTCTCCTCACTGTTCCCTGAACAAAGCCGGCACGTTGTCACTTCAGGGCCTTCATTCTTGCTGTTCCCTCTGCCTGGAACACTCCCCCACTCCACACTGCGGTTATTTGCAGGGCTCTCGTCCCTTCCTCCCTCCACACCACATCTCCAGTGCCAACTCCTCAGAAATAGCTTCCCTGGACACTCGTTAAATTGCAAACCATGTCCTCATTCCAAAGTTGTCCCACTGTCTTCTCTAGCTTGAGTTTTCTGTTTATTACTTATCAGTATCTAACATATCAACGATACCAATTTCTGACCCAAATTCTTGATCCTGCAGTCAGAAATTTAGATTTTTTAAGATTTTCAAAAGGTACTATGGTGTAAATATGATGTACTGATTAACACCCCTAGTTGGACCTGGGGTAACATTCTAAATCAAACACTGAATCTGCAACGAAACAAGAATATTCACATAAAGTTAAGCAAATAAAAGCTATAATGACTTTATGTCAGTTCAGGTCAGGTTTTGCCACAAATGAGTTATGAAGATAATTTTGGTTTCCAGACCTTGAAATTGGGAATTGTAGTTTTGTGGCTAACTTATTTACCTTGTTTACTGTTTCTCTGGTGTTAGAATGTGAGCTCCATGAAGGCAGGATTTGGTGTCTGTTCTGCTTAGTACTGCAGCCCCTTTGCCTAAGAAGACAGCACCTGCCACGCATGGGGGTGGGGTGAGGCGTGCTCCACAATGTTTTTTGACTGAATAAATGGATGGGTGAATGAATACATGTGAAAGGAAAGCAGACTTCCCTTCCCTGGTTTTTGAATGACTCTGTGCCCTGAATGGCCTGTCTGAAGTCTCTTGAAGCCACAGAGAGTGTGTGGGGGCTGTATGTGACTCCCTGTCCTTCTACCTTCCCCAATCTCTGCTGGGACCTCAGGGGTTGGTTCTCAGCACAACCTCATAAACAAAACCCCTGCTCAGATCCATGTAGTCGGGGACGCAGGGTGGAGGTTCCTGCTGCCCTCACATCCCCTTCTATTAGGACCTCTACGGTCCCCTCACCGTATTCCCTGTACCCTCAGCACCCTGGCCATGGTCAGAAACAGGCCAGCCACCTGAGGAAGACAGTCACGAGGCCCCTCACAGTATGTTTGTGTGCCTTACATGTGGTTTGCATGGCTGTTTGCATTTGACAGATGAAGAATCAAGGGCACAGAGAGGTTAATTAACTTTCCTGAGGTGACACAACCGGGAAATGCTGAGCCTGGATTAAAGCCAAGTCATGGACCCTACAGCCCCATGCTGCCTCTCCACTATCTCCCTGTGACTATACACTCACACGGAGCCTCACTGACACCCACACCCAACATCAAAGTCCTTCACCCCTGCCACCTGGAGGAGGAAGGCAGGTGGCCAAACTTCTGTTACAAACAGGTCTTTATTAAAGATGAGGAGGGGGTGTGAAAGGGGGGCAGTGTCTCCCCTGCCCACTGCCTTTGGCTGCCAGGGGTGGAGAGCCCTCTTTGCTCCACCTATGCCTCTATGATGGCACATCTGTATGAGGCTGAGGCATGGGTGGGGGGGCAGTGTGAAGAACAGGGGTGGTTCTAAGGAAAAAAAAACTCCCTTCCCACAGCCCTAATAAATAACAGAAGGATTTGAAGTGATCTGGGCACAGACAAGGGGGAATGCAGCACCCTGAACCCCTGCACAAGTTGGGAGTTAAGAGAGACTGGGTGAGAGATTGCACATGGGGGAGGGGCTGAGAGAGGAAGGGGTACCCAAAGGACCCTGCCATGGGGGAGCCTGCCCCCCACCCTCCAGCTGGACTCTGATTCTGAGGAGAGAGCACTCTCTCCTTTGCACATGCTTAGACATGGGCGGTCCCCCATTGACTGGAATCATACCCACCCACCTTGAGATTCTGAGAACCAAGGACTCCTATTTGTTGTTCAGAGGCTGAACACTGACTAGAGTTGCCCTCTTGCCTGAGGTGTCTAAGAAACGATGGGGATTCTCCTATTGGCTGGAGTAAACTCCTTTTGGCTAGAATTCTGAGAACTGGGAAGCTCCCATTGGCTGGGCAATGGCCAATGGGATCAGGCTTTGGCCCTTAAAAGGGCAATCCTAGGAGGCAAGGACCCACCTCCCAATTATGCCTCCTTGGATGTGCCAGAGGGCAAGAGACACGGGGTCCCCTCGATGTCCTTCCAGCCATCCTCTGATGTATGGGCCTGGCTGGCCTGGGGACAAGGGCTTTGGCACTCACACAGCACACGCACACACACGCGTGGCAGGGAAGAAATGGGGACTGGGCAGATTCTGGGTGGGTGTCAGGCCTCACAGCAGGTGGTCGCGGCTGGCAAACAGGTAAGGGCTGAAGTTGTCCCGGTGGAAGGGGGAGGGATAGAGTCCGCTAAGGGTGTATAGGTCCCGCAGCAGGGGTGTGGGCAGCAGCAGCTTCCGGCCACGGCCACCACCCCCGCCCGGCCCCCCAGGCCCAGGCGAAGAGGGTGAGGGGCCCTGGCTGGGGGCTGGTGCCGGCAGGGGCAGAGGCAGAGGCAGGGGCGTCGGCTCAGACCTCAATCGAGGGCGGGGCACACGGGGCGATGAACACATGGCTGGAGCCCTGGAGGACACGCAGTTGGGGATCAGGTGGCCACGGCGGGCGCAGTTCTGCGGCTCTAGGGATCAGGAATCAGAAGTCAAGGGATTGGAAAGCTTGGGAGGTGCCACAAGAACACAGTGACACCTCTGTGGCAGTGACAGCCATCTGGAAGTCCCCCCATTTATCCTCCCATCCCCTTGATACTCACTGGATGGGGTGAGCCGTGCCGGTGTCGAATGCGGCCTGCAGCCCTCGGGTTCCTGAGACAAAGAGGCAGAGGGGAGGGGCTAGTGGCCCCCTGGGCACCGCTGGCCACAGCCACAAGGGGCTCAAAGTGCATAGAGCCCAATGGAACAGGTAACGAGTTTTCAGGATTAATCATGTCTCCTTGAGAGGGAGGGGGTACACACCCTTCCATTCTGTGGGGCGGCCCCCCGGGGACCCAGGTCCACTGAGACTAGTGATCCCTCTACCCCTCCATGGCCCTGAGACCCTCCACCGCCTGCCCGACTTCCTCCCTCCTTGGTCCCCCTCCACCCACCACCCTCTCCAGCCGGGAGCAGTCCCCGGCCCCCCTTACCTGGGCCACACTTAACTTTTCGAGGGGGCTGTCCATGGTGGGGGCTTGGCTCAGGTCCTCCCAAGGGGAGAGCCTTCGGCCAGAGGGTGGCCGGCTCTGGAAGTTGTGCACGACACAGGTGACCTATGACAGAGGGAAAGGGGTGTGTTGAGGCCTGAGGCCGATAAGGTAGATTACTGGTCCCATTTATCAGATAAGGAAATTGAGGCTTAGGTTTTCAAGAACAACTAACACTTTTATGGTGCCTATAATGTGCCAAACACCGTTGTTTCCACTTTACTAAGAAATAGGTACCCTTATTACTTCTTCCACACGGGGAGGCAAATGATGCTGAGTTGTATAACAACAGGATCTAATCCTGTCCTTATTTAAACCTTTGGTATTTTGGACAACATGGGTTTTTGCATTAATCCTGATTTGGAAGAACATTTCATTAGAATATTATTTATCTTGGGACTTCCTTGGTGGCCCAGTAGTTAAGATTCTGTGTTTCCACTGCAGGGAACAGAGGCTCAATCCCTGGTCAGGGAACTAAGATCCTGCATGCCATGTGCCTCCAAAAAAAATATTTTAATAAATAAAATAAAATTTATCATGATTAATATTATTTTTATATTATTAATATTTCTCTGATCTTGAGTGTTCTTGAGTGTTCTTAGTTGGTGTACTCAAGCAAGTGCCTCCAAAAAAATATTTTTAATAAGTAAAATAAAATTTATCATGATTAATATTATTTTTATATTATTAATATTTCTCTGATCTTGAGTGTTCTTGAGTGTTCTTAGTTGGTGTACTCAAGCAAGTGCCTCACTTGCCTTACCCAGGTCCCAAACCTGTTATCCCATTTCACAGATGAGAATGTCCCAGCTAGGTAAGGCTAAGGGACTTGCCCAAGGTCACACAGAATCCACACCCTTCATCATCATGCAGTCCTGCCTCGGGTCAGGGATGGAAGGCAAGGGGGCTCACCAGAAAGGTGGCAATCGCTGCCCCTGTCAAGAAGCCAGCCAACACGTCCGACCAGTGGTTGCGGTACTCCGCCACACGGACCACGCCCACCAGAAAAGCAGGGCACAGCAGGGCCAAGCAGAGTGAGGGTTTGACCAGGCGAGAGCCCTTCACGCGGAACACGAGTGTCACGTACATCTGCGGGAGCCGGACAGGTCAGAGGTCACACGGCAGCAGCAGTTCCCAAACTCAAGTGGACATTACCTTCAGGGAAGGGGGTGAGGTCTGAACCCTGAGAAGCCGCGTTGGGGCTGGAGGCACTGGCCAGGGGCTCCAAAGAACACAGCCAGGGGGACTGGAGTTCAGGGGATAGAGTCATGGACCCCCAGTGGGCCTTTTCAGGGAAGGGGGTGTAGCCTGAGCACCAAAGAAGAGCAGTAGATAGGGTCTGGGGCCCCAGGTCTCTGGGAGACCAATCATAGATGGTGAAAGATACTTGCTGGCTGAGGGTGTAGCCACAAAGTCAGAGGGTGGAGTCAGGCCCAAGTGACAAGTGCTGTCAGGAGCTCCAAGAGGTGGAGTCCCCAAACACCTGGGGACCACTAACAGAGTTAGAAGCATAGTCCCCAACACCAGAAAAAAGAGCAACAATGGGTGCAACCAGGGAAAAGCAGGGGACAAGAATCAGGAAGTTTCAGCGAAATTGACTCAGGAGTATGGCCAGACCAATAAAAGGTGATGTCAAAGTGGGGGACAAGGGCTCCAGGGGACAGAGTTGAAAGCCCACTACCTAGTCACCCAGCCAATAACCAGGACCTGTGACACTGCAGGGAGTTGGCTAGGCTTCACTGGACAGTCTATAGAGCTGAGCCAATAGCCTCCTTCGGATGCGGGGTTAGTGGGTCTGGAGGCGTGGCTAAACACCAAGGGACAGCTCTTGACTCAAGATGGGGGCGTGACCAGACTCCAAGGGGTGGAGCCAGAGCCTCCACCCTAGGGGCGGAGTCACAGTGACGCAGGGCATGGCCTCACTCCGGGAGGGATTGGAGGCTCCAGCCCACAAGGTCTTCTGACCACTGGCCGCCCCTCAACTGCCTTGCCTCCATTTCGGGGCTCACCGCTGTGTAGGTGACGGCATAGGCGCAAAGGGCAGCGTCCTTGCAGGGGAAGGCGCGGCGCGCAGCAGCCACCAGGCTGGGACTGCCGGCACAGGCACCCTGGTCAGTGACGAAACGGTCGGGCCCTGGCCGGTCCGGTGAGGGTGGCAGGCAGCCCAGGGCCGTGTAGTTGGGGCGGCACACGGACAGGAAGTGAGGCGTGGGATTGCCGGTCACCACCTGCCCCGCGTTAGCGAAGATGGTCGTGGTGAAGAGGCCGAAAGAGTAGACCCCTGGGGTAGGATGAGAGGGGGTTCATGCCAGGGCCCAGCAGCTGTTCTCCTGTGAGCCCCCTTAAGGTCCATCTGGGTCCCTGTCTCCTTGTTCCTGTGACTGACATGAAGGCACACCTCGGACTCCCCCTAGCACCATATTCCCTAACACTTGGGCCATGTTCCCTTGGGATGTCATTCTAAGCCTCCTCTACCTGCCCCTGTTCTTGCTATTACTGAGCTGCTCATTTTTCTCCTGGAGGATCTTCAGCCCTCTCCCCCAGGGACCACCATTTCGGGTGAGCTCTGCCCTTCTACCCCAAGGCCACCAACTGCGGCTGAGACCATATTTAGAGGACTGCCAGGGATCTCACCCCACTGCCCCGAGGACATCCTGTGCTTTTTCTGCCTGAGATTGTTCTTATGGTAATTTGGGGCCCTCCTCAGAGTTGCCATCATGGTTGGCTTATGGCACACCCATATCTCTAGAACCTCCACTAGGACTGCCCGCAGCCCAAATTCCTCTTGCCCCATGAAGTCACCATCATGGACATTCTAGGGCCCTTTTCCCCATGGAATTCTTATTATGGCCGAGCCTGGCTCATCTCCCTTTTGCACGGCTGACCCCTGACCAAGTCACTCACCCAGAAAGCGGACCAGCCTCCGCAGCGGGGGGCTGAAGCGGCAGCAGGCCCCGGACACAATGGTGCTCTCCCCAATGATGGGGACGGCTGAGGGCAGTGCAGGGAAAAAGGCACGCGCCAGCTCCCCAAGCAGGATCTGTGGGCAAGACCAAGGTGTGGTCTTCTTGGCCTTCAAACCCAGTCCTCCACCCACCACCCACTGGCCCTCCTGCCTCCTGGAAGGCCCTTCCCATAGTCTGAGCCGGGTTACCACCAGTCTCACCGTGAGGGTGGGCCCAGCGGTGACCAGGGCGTAGATGAGGGCTGGGGGTGCTCTGCTGGTAGCCTCAGGCCCTGGGTAGGGCTTGGCATAGGTACTATCATAGCAGAAGAAGCCCTGGGTGTGCACAGGGAACGTGTCTGTGAACTCCAGGCGGTAGGCAAGCAGGACCACGATGCCCAGCAGTACTGACTGCCGTCCAGTCAGGGTGGAGAGAGAGATGGACAGAGAAGAGAGAGGAAAGAAAGGGTCAGGTCTGAGTCAGAGCCATGGAGACAGAGACACAGAGATGGAGAAAGAGATAAGGATGAGAGATACAGAGCGAGATGAAGAGGAGAGGGTAGAGAGAAGGGACTGGGAAGAAGGAGAGAGAACAGGGCCAGGGCTCAAAAAGTGAGTGTGATGGAGGGACAGAGCAACAGAGAAAGAAAACTACTGGTAGAAATATTGGGTTGGCAAAAGTCATTTGGGTTTCTCCATAACGAATTTTTTGCACCAACCCAATAGGAGCAGCCACAACAGGTGTAACTCTTACTGTGGGCTGGGCATCATACTAAACCTTTTTCTAAAATTAATCCATTTTACTTTCATAACAGCCCTAAGAGAGAGGGAGCGATGCCAATTGTGCCCATTTGCAGATGAGGAAACTGAGGCTTGGGAAGGCATGTGAGGTGCCCAGAGTTCCACAGTAAGGATAGGCAGAGGTGGGTTGGAATTCTAGGGAGTGCCACTTCAGAAGGTGCCTCCTCCCTCTTGAGGGTCTGGGCCAGAGAGGAACTGCGCTCCTCACCTCCACGAAGACAAAGCAGGGAATGATGGAAAAACTCCTCTTCAGCTGAGGTCTCCCTCCCGCCATGGTGATGGCTGGGCCTGTGGAGATGCAAGGGAATGGGACCGCCAGGGGCGGGGCCTAGAGGGAGCCTCAGGTCATCTGTTCTTGGAGTCTTCTGGCCACACCCTGGCCCCCATCCCTGGTCCTTCCAACTACACCTGGCCCCACCCCCTAAGCCTGGCTCTTCCAATTACAGCCAAGGAGCCCTGGCCCCGCCCCCCTGAGGCTTCTGGCCACGCTTCCACATACCCAGGTCTTTGCCCCTGTCCCAGCTTATTAGAGGCACGTGCCTCCACCGATCCAACCTGCTCAGCTCAGCCTCTGCTGGGGTGCCCACCGATTCTATAGTGGTCCCCCATAGCCTGCACAGGAGATTCTGACTCCATACCTTGTAGGGGGGCCAGTCTCCCTTAGCATGTGGGAACCCTCCCCTTGGCCTTCAGCAGAGAGTTATCCTGCTTAAAGGGAACCCCCTTCTACAAATAAGGTTCCTCACCCCGACTAGTTTTTAGGAAACCCCATACTCTTCCCCTACGTGCTTTACAGGAAGCCCTATGCTCCCTGTTACCCACCTCCACCAGGCCCCTCCGCCCATACCACTTCCCCCAGAGCCCACAGGGGCCTCCCTCTCCTGTCCCCATGGGCTGTGCCTGACTGGTTTGGGCTGATGGCCAGGCCCTCCCTCTCTCCCAGCTGCCTCTCCCTCTCTCCTTCCTTTCCCCTCCTCCCAGCCCGTCTGCCTCCCTGTATTATGAGAGAGGGCTATCTCCCCCTCAACCCGCTCCCCCCCCCCGCCCCCAGTCTAACCTCAGTCAGTCCCCAGCACTGAGAGGCCTACACAGTCACCTGCTTGACCCATTCTCCCAGCCAGACCTCACCTGTGAACGGGCCCTATGGCTTCCCGCAGGCTGCTGCCACGCCCACAGACTCACAGCCACTCCTGGCAGCCAGCAGGGCAGGGATGGTCACCCCCATTGCCCAGATGAGGAAACTGAGGCCCAGACAGGCAGGGGTTGGCACTCTGGGTCCAGTGCCCCATCCACGTCGCTTGCTCTGCAACGTTACACGTGGGGTGAGGGTCACACCAGAGATCCCAGATGCCCGAGATGCCTACCCAGCCATGGCCCCCTCACTCTCACAGAGACACTGACATACATCGGCACCCCGCCCAGAGTACACAACTCAGCCAGAGCTTCCATCCCAACCACCTTCCCCAACACACACACACACACACACATATCCAATCGAACAGCATTCGTTCATCCCACCAACAAGGATGAAAGGCCTGCTGGGTTCCAGGCAATGCACTGGGTGTCAGCCTTGTGATGAACAAGATGGGCTCGCTCATTCAGACAGGTGCCCAACACCCACTACACACAACTGCACACTCAGACAGCACGGTGTGCACACGGCCTGTCACAGACACCCACGCAGATCAAACAAATCCCCTGCACCCAACACACACAGTCACTGGGACACAACAGGAGGTCCTTCACACACCTCATGGCCTCACATACAGCCCCACTCCACCCCCATCAGGGACAGAGACTCAAGGCTGCCAATACACTTAAGAGTCACATCAAAAAAAAAAGTCACCACACACACAGTGGAGGTGGGGGTCACAGAACTGGTCACAGCGTCACACCCCCAATTACAAGGCACAGAATGACACATATTAAGCCTGGGGTCCACCTTGACAGTCACAGAAGAGCCCTGCCAGCCACAAGCACATCCACATGGCCACACAAGGGCACATACGTGGACTGTAGCATAGACTTGCACACAGACACATAGGCACACGATCAGTCACATAATAATGGGCTCCCACACACCATCAGAAAAAACACACAACAGCCACACAACAACAGTCACATGCACACAACCACACAGACACCGAGACAGCCACACAATCACTGAGAGAGCAGTCACAGGGCCACTCAAAGGCGGCCACAGCAACACGACCACCACACAGTCACCATCAGAGTGATACCCACGGCGACAATCACACAAAGACAGCCACGGGAGACACAGTCACACAGCCACCACACGGACACCCCTGATGCCACACACACACTGACACATAACGACAACCACCTGGTCACCGGCAGCCTCACCGGGGTACTGTCCCCATCCACCCCTCCCCTAGCTGGGTCTCCAAGCCTCAGCTCGCAGCCTCCCCTCCCCC
Source organism: Tragelaphus eurycerus (assembly GCA_935064755.1). Classification (NCBI taxonomy): domain Eukaryota; kingdom Metazoa; phylum Chordata; class Mammalia; order Artiodactyla; family Bovidae; genus Tragelaphus; species Tragelaphus eurycerus. The sequence continues at coordinate 2,438,232 of CAKXYN010000058.1, read as the reverse complement.
TCCCCGCGCTGGACCCGCAGGGGACCCGACCCACACGAACGGAACCCTGGCCAGACAGACCCAACGAGGGTCGGAAGCCGGCGAGAAGAGGTACAGGCGGCGCCCCGAGGCCCTCCTCCTCACCAGGTCGACACTACCGCCGCGTGAGCCCTGGCTCCACCTAGATGGCCCCGGCGCGGCGGGGCGGACAGACAAACCGACCGCCAGCCAGCGGGCAAACGCGGAGATGGAGACGCGGTCGGCCGGCCCGGCCGCGCCGCGCAGTCTCCGCGCCGGAGGGAGGGGGCGGGGCCTCCGGGACATTATTTGCATAACCCGTGAGGCGGGGCCTCGCGATGTCTCATTAGCGTGATGGGGCGGGGCCCCACTTGCTTTTAGGGGCGAGCCAGGAGGGAACGAAGACCGGGTTAAGAGGGAAGGACCCTGGTGGGTGCTGAGAGGAAGAGGGTGGGATAACGAGACCCTCCCTCTCTGAGCCTCAGTTTCCCCATTTGGCAGTAGGGACAGCAGGCAGGATCGCCAGGGCACCCCACAAAGGAAGACTGGTGGCTAGTGAGGAAGAGACTGTCTGGTCACTCAGTAACTGGACAGACTGACCTCTGACCTTGTCATATACTAAATCCAGTGTCACACTGCCCCCTGACTCTAGACCCACATATCCTGTTCAGCCCCTTGGTCTCCACATCTTGCCCAAGACTGGGTAGTAAATTGAAGGGGTCACTCGCAGGCCCAGGAAGAAGCAGGAGCAACAGTTCACAGGCGGAGGAGGGTCTCAGCTAGTTTATTTTCTTTCCGGAGGAGTCTTCAAGGGAGAGCAGTCCCGGCTGCTCAGGCTGCGGAGAGAGAGGGTGGGTCAGAACCTGGCTTGGTCCAGGGGACCCCAGGCGTGGAGGTCAGGGAGCAGATATCCAGGTTGGGAGTTGGGGGTGGTGCCCAGACTCTGGGACTCCAGGGCAGGCCAGAAGGGGAAGGGAAAGGTGGGTTGGGGGAGGGGAGCATCCGCACCAGGTGGAAAGGAGCTGCGGCTCTTGCTGAGCAGTAGCTGGGGAGGGCCCTGGTCCGTGTCTGAGTCTGAGTCCCAGCAGGGCAGAGGAGGGCTCAGGCATCTGTGTCCCTTATAGCCTGCAGGAGGGACATGTGCGATTCTATCATGAAACCTGAATGTGACCCTTGAGTGGTCTGTGAATATGAGCCCAGTACCCTTGATATAATGTGATCCTTGATCATGTCCCTTGAATGTGACCCAACATGACCCCAAACTATGATCTCAATCGATGACCCTTGAATTTTACCCCATTCGTGTGTGTGCGCTAAGTTGCTTCAGTTATGCCCGACTCTGTGAAATCCTATGGACTGTAGCCTGCCAGGCTCCTCTGCCCTTGGAATTCCCCAGGCAAGAATACTGGAGTGGGTTGCCATGCCCTCCTCCAGCGGACCTTCCTGACCCAAGCACCCAACCCATGTCTCTTATGTCTCCTGCATTGGCAGGCAGGTTCTTTGCCACTAATGCCAGTTGGGGAGTCCCAAATTTTATCCCACTGACCCTTAAAAAAGATCAGTGAACCTGAGTGACCCTTGGATGAAACCTCCAGGGACTCTCTAATGTCACCCCAGAACATTATTTAATGTGACCACAGAATAAGACCCAACAGAGGACTTCCCTGGTGGTCCAGTGGTTAAGAATCTGCCTGCCAATGCAGGGAACACAGGTTCCATCCCTGGCTTGGGAAGATCCCACATGCCATGGGGCAACTAAGCCCATGTACCGGAGTGCCCAAGCTACATCTACTGAGCCCACGAGACCTAGAGCCCATGGTCCGCAACAAGAGAAACCACCTCAATAAGAAGCCCATGCACAGCAACAAGAGAGTAGCCCCTGCTTGCCACAACTTGAGAAAGCCCATGTGCAGCCATGAAGACCCAACATAAGCAAAATTGAATAAATAAATAACTGTGAGGGGAAGATCCAACAGATGTGACCCCCAAATATGACTTCTGACATGAACTCCATGTGTGAAGCTGGAGAATGATCTCCCCCCGCCAACCCTGGAGTGCTGCTCAGTCCCCCTCACCCCTGAGGTTTGAGGCCCTGGGGCGGCCCCCTGAGGATATGGTGAGGCCATCAAAGGAGTTCTGCAGCACATGCACAGCGGACCTGTGGGGAGATGGTGATCTGTAGGCCCTCCAGAGGACTCTGGACTGCTCAGGGCTGGGGCAGGGGGGCTGTGGTTGGGGAGGGGTGGAGATGAGTCCCAGGAGGAGAGGGAGACCTGGACTCAGGTGGGTTCCAGGTTCTGGTGGTCACTGGTCAACCTGATTGGGAGGAGAGGGCAGGGGAGATGAAGGTCAGGGGTCAGAGGTTACAAGTGGGAGCTCATCACCATATGTCACCCAGCTCCTTTTGGAGGTTATCCCTCCAGGAACCACTGCATCCTGGTGGCAATTCCTCAGTCTCTAGCCAGTTGGCTGTCTCGTACCCTTGCTGCTTCATCTTGGTCAGGACCTGAGGTCAGAAAGGGATGGGGAAACAATAATAATAATAATGGTGAAAGGTGTGATTTAGCATTTATTACATACCAGGATGCCTTTAAACAGCTTATCACTCAGTTAATGCAACTACTCGGTCAGGCAGGGCTATGTTGTTACAGCCATTATACAAATGAAGAAACTGAGGCTCAAGGAGGGGAAGTGACTTGATCACAATCATATAGCAGTAAGTAGCAAAACTGAGATTTGAACCCAGGCCTTCTGGCTGCAGTATGATGGTAGAGGCCAGCAGAGATCCCCATACTCCAACTCACACAAGGTTCCCCTCCCACCCCACCCTGCTCTGCTCACCTTGCGGCACTTCACCTGTGTCTTCTGCATCTTCTGGATGTTCACCAGGTTCTCTGTTATCTCCTGTTCCTGTGCCTCTGTATGGGGAGGGGACTTAAGGGGGCCGAAGCTGTAGAAGGACCTCCACCCTGCCCTCCCAGCCATAGGCTCTGGGCACTCACGGAGCTTCTGATAAATGAAGGTCACCTCTTCTCGTACCAGCTCCAGCTCCTCCCATAGGAACTTCTTGCTGGGGAGACAGGGCAGCCTCTGGCCTCCTGTATCTTGGCCTCCTGGCTTCCCATTTGTCCACCTGCCTCCCCCAAGCCACTGCCACCTTCCATGTTTCCATCTGTTCAACTACCATCCCCCAGAGGCTTGTCCCCTCCCCCCACCTGCCTACCCACCTTTCCCCTTCTACTACTATTCCCCACCTCCTACCCCTCCCTACCTGCACCCTGTCCACCCCTTCTGACCTTCAGCCTCCTATTCCCTCAGGCCCCCATTTCCTGGCTTCCAGTTCTCCATCTTCTGGCATCCTTGACCTCTCATACCCTGACTCTGCCCCTCTCCACCACCTCTCCCCTCCAGTTTCCCAACTCACCCCTGCCAGCTTTCTGGTCCCCTGAGCTCCCTTCCCATCCCTGTCTCCCCTTCCTCTGGCCTCCCAGTTTCCCACACAGCCCCATTGCCTCCTGCCTCCTCCAGCCCTTCCTCTTATCCCCCAAGCTTTCCATGGCCCCCAGACTCCCTTACTTACTTCCCCCTCCCATTTCCCCCATCCCACCTGTGGCCCCTTCACCCTGGCCTCTCTTCTCTCCTGAAGCAACCTCCATGCAACCCTCCTGGCAACACCCACCTGTCCCGGATCTCCTGGGCCAGCAACTGCAGGCAGCGTGTGGTGCGGGCCCGCTGCACCTCCTCGTTGTCATGCAGGCTCTTCTGCAGCCCCTGCAGGCCTTGAGCCAGGGCCTCATACAGCTCCTGCCGTCCCTCCACCACATCCCACTTGTGCCCTTCCTTGTCTCCCTGGTGGCTCGTGGGGCCCAGCACCTCTACAGAGATGGTGGGAACTTGCCTGAGCCCCACCCACAGCCCTGAGCCTAGCTTTGAACACAACTTCCCTAACCCTCACCAGACCCTGGCCTGAAACCCAAACTCATCCAATTTTTCCCACCCTGGCCTGACCTGGCTGACCTTGACAGGGCCAGCCTCCAGCCTTACCTCGACCCTTGGCCAGTTCTCACCTTCCAGCTGTTGGATCTTGATTTGCTGCAGGCAGCTCTCCTTCTCCAACAGGGTCACTGAGTGGTTTAGGAACTCGAAAGCCTGGGCCGAGAGGTCAGGCCTAGGGGTGGGAGCAGGGGTGAAGTGGGAGGGGATGGAGACAATTGCTGGGGGTGGGGCCGAGGTGGCTCACCTTGGTCTGGGCCTGTAACTGACACCTGAGTGACTCCAGTTCACATCTCAGAAGCTTCTGGCAGTCGGGAATCATCGTGGTGGACTTAACTGTGAGCAGAGGTGAGGGTCAGCCAAGGCTGGGAAGGGTGCAGGTGGGGGCAAGGTCAGGGCAGAGGTCAGTAGAGGTTCAGGGTTGGGGGTGAGGCAGGGGACAAGGTAAGGAGCTGGGGGTAGGCTGAGGCAGAGGTAGAAGAAGGAGTAGGGGTCAAGGTCAGAGACAAGGATGAAGGGCAAGGTCAGGGGCAAGGGTCAGCTGATGACAGGACAGGGATGAATGGGAAGCAATGGTGCAGGTCCACTGAGGAAGAGGCAGAAGGTGGAGGTAGGAACTGGTGGGTCTTCTACCCATAGTCTTGTTGGGTGGAAGGTTCTTACCTTTGGTTTTGGAACAGCTGGTCTCCAAGGGCTTCTAGAGAAGGAGGACATGAGGGCAGTAGAAATTTACCCCTGGGCTGCATCCTTGCTCACCCTAACCCAGGGTGTGGGGGTTAGACATGATTTGGATCTGCTGACTTCTGGGTGTCCTAGACCCCCGAGGGGCAGGCAAAGCTGCCTCCAGGCATATGCATGCACCCCCAACCCCACCTCACCTCTGCCCCAGCCCGAACACACTCAGAAGCGCATCTGTGTGGCAGGCTTGGGGGCTGCCCCTGAGAACACACAGCTTCAGAGCCCTTACTCCGGCTTGGACTCAGGTAATGGCCCTCTTCTTTAGGGGCAAACGGCATCAACAATGTCTGTAAGGAGCACCAGCAACCCCTGATGCACAACCACACACGGTCATCGAAACACAACCATAGACACACAACCTCAGACACAGAGATGCATGCTAAGTCATAAGACCCAGGGCATATGCTCATGCCCATCTCAGACATACAACCACAGTCACAGACACACAGGCAGTCACATCCAGAGACAATCACAGACAGAACCTCATTAAGACACATAATGGCTTCCCCAGTACTCAGACGATCAAGAATCTGCCTGCAATGTAGGAGACCTGGGTTCAGTCCCTGGGTCGGGAAGATCCCCTGGACAATGCAATGCTAACCCACTCCAGTATTCTTGCCTGGAGAATCCCATGGACACAGGAGCCTGGTGGGCTACAGTCCATGGGGTAACAAAGAGTCAGACAGGACTGAGCAACTAACACTTTCACTTTCACAAGACACACAATGAGGCATCCATTCCATTCATTCAAGACATTTTTAGTGCAGGCCTGGCTGAGCACTGGGCGCTGTTCTGGGTGCTGAAGACATAAGGCGTGAGGGTTCTCAAGAACTCTCTGCCCCACAGCCCCCACCCAAAGCCCTGCAACAGTAGACTGAGGTGTGGCAGGAAGGGGTTCCCCAGGTAGGGTAGACCTTAGTGCCGCTGTTATGCCTCTTCGGAAGATCCTGGCCATTACACGGCTCCTGTGAGTCTGAGCAAAGGGTGGAGGGAGACCCATGTGACTGACACCCTGAGTCTCTCCCTGGCCTCCAGGCTTCAGTTGTCACTGTGTTTTCAGGTGCAGTCGGTTGTGAGGTCTCTGGCTCTGGGTCCTTGGACCAGTGAAATGTATATTCCAAGGTCTTTTCTGAGGAAGTACCTGGCAAGAGGGATGGGTGGTGAAGGTTTCCTGAGAGCCAGCCCACATCACGCCAGCCCCCCAGTCCCAGGCTAGTCCCTCAACAAACCACTGCACTTGTCACACTTCTTGTGAGCAGGCGAGCACGAACCACAGCACTTGTCACACTTCTTGTGAGCAGGTGAACATGAACCACAGCACTTGTCACACTTCTTGTGAGCAGGTGAACATGAACCACAGCACTTGTCACACTTCTTGTGAGCAGGTGGACACACGTTGGAGGGTGAGGGAAGTGAGCGGTAGCAAGGCACGGAGTACTCAGGGTCCAGAGGTAGGCCAGCCAGAAGAGGGTTGCTTTGAGTGGGGGGGACAGAGGGCTGCACTGAGACCAGCTCCTGGGTCCTGACAACCCCAGGACCTCCCTGACACCCCAGAGCGGCCGCAGCCCTCAACACAGGCTTCTTAGTTATGGTAGGAGCCAAAGCCGGGTGAAAGATGATCCTAGCCCCAGGGGTTGGACTGGACAGTGAGAAGAACCCAGAAGTTCCCACAGAAGGAACTGAGGTCTGAGATAAGCCTACAAAAAAAAAAAAAAAAAGATCTTAACACTGGCCCTAAAGGAAGGACATCCCTGGCAGGAAACAGCATGTGCCAAAGCTTAGAGGTCTGTCTGTGTTCCCAGTGCAAGGAGTCCAGGTTCAATCTCTGGCCAGGGGGGCCTGGATTTGATCCCTGGTCAGAAAACCAGATCCCACAAGCCCACAACTAAAGATCCCAAATTATGCAACTAAGATCCAGTGCAGTTAATTATATATATATATATTTAAAGCTTGGAGGTCTGGAACCAGGTGCTCTGTGCTGATAAAGTCAGGGTGGCTGGAGGCAGAGGTCCAGGAGGAAGCAGCAGGAGGTTGGCAGGACAGCTCAAACAAGTCAGGGCAAGCCAAGCAGGGGAGTTGGGAACTGGCTCCCCAGTAAACGAGAGCCACAGAATGTGAAGAGAGGCACAGCACATCCATTTAACAAATGTTAGCTGAACTGGGGCCCAGGCCTGTACTAAGTAAGGCTGGGAACAGGAAAGGGCTCATTTCTGGGTCTCACATACATACCCCCTGCCCTTCCAGTGTAGTGAGGGCTGTCACAGCTGGAGAAACTTGGGACAGGTCTGCCTGGAAAAACTTCCAGGTGAAGGGCATCTTGCCATGGATCACACTCAGCCAGAAAGGCCACAATATAGTGCTTTCTCTTCTTTTGTCCTTTCTGGGCCCTCTGGTATCCTTCCCCTAGCCCAGTCCTCCTGGAAGACTCCTATATACCCTTCAAAACCTTACTCAGTATCGCCTCTGTAAAATCTTCCTTAATCCCTTTTTAAGTTCATATTTTCTGAACATTTTGCTGAGTGCTGGGCACCACCATAAGCCCTCACTGGGTCTTCACACCCACCATAATAACTTGCAAGAGTTATTATTCTTCCTGAAATGTTCTAAGCTACCCCTTCAAAAGTTACTGCCTCAGGGAGGTCCTCACTGCCAGAGGCAGTACAGCATGATGATTAAGCAAGGAGACCCTACAGTTGGATGGTCTGTGTTCAAATCCTAGTTTTGTCCCCTTTCCAGCTGTGTGATGTTGGGATAATTATGAAACCTCTTCAAGCCTCAGTGTCCCCAACTATAAAAATGGGATATCATACTACCTACTTTACTGGGTTGTTGTGATTAAGTAAATTAATCCATACCAGTGCCTGATACAAATAACGGGAACTCAGTGTTTGTCTTTGAAAATTACACTGAGGACTTGGTACTTTGGAATCATAGGAGCCCGGGGAGACTTGGGAGGGGAAAAAGCAGGATGCATTTCTGAGTGACAATTGCAGGCAGGACATCAGGTCGATCCCCGCCCCAACGCGCCTCCAACATCACCTGCTTCTCCCTCAGTCACTCCAGATAGAATTCTCGGAGGAAGGGGGCGGGGTCATTTGCCTGGGCCCCGCCCCCAGGGCCTTGAATCCTGCGCCCGCCAGGCTTCCGACCCCTTTCCACCCCCACCTACCACATACCACCTGCTCATGCTCTCCCATCAGGGACCGCGAAGCCAGTCCCCAGCTGTGACGCTGAAATTTGATCCCGTGGGGACACCATCCCATTAAAACGCGCGGAGCCCAAAGGTAGAGTCACAGAGAGGGGTGTGGCTGGCAGTTTAGCTCCGCCCCCGCCGATGCAGCCGAAGGCTTCATTGGCGCCTTTCCGCTTCCGCAGATCCTAGGATCCGCGGTATAATTGGATGAGAGTCCGGAGAGTGGGCGGGATTTCAGGCTTGGTTTCCGTTCATCGATTGGTCAATATTTAAGAGGGCGGTACAGGAGATACAGATCTCCAGTCCGATTGGCTTCTGGCTTAGCTGGGGGGAGGGACGAATTCTTGGTCCCACGAGGGGAGGTAGCTGAGCAGGTCCGAGGGCCACCCCCGAGCGCGGGAGTGAGATACCGAGCCCAGCAAGCCTGACACCCTAGGTCCAGCCCGGGACTCTTGGTGCTGCGGGTCGAGATCCGGGTCCAGTGGTGGGGTCGGTTTCCTCCGGATGAGATTTGGGGTTTCCCAGGATTAGAACGCGTCTCTGGGAGGTGCTTCGGGAATGTTCTTAGCGACATCCTGTCATGAAAGGAGGTGTCTTTGATGTTAGAAATGTGTCCCTAGGGTGATATTTGGGAGTAACTGGGGTGATCTCTGAAGATCTAGGGCTGCAAGCTTGAGCTGCTGGAGCTGGAATTTGGGGGTCTCAGAGGTGGCATGGATGTTGGGGTCCAGAGACCCTAAGATCTTGGGGGCTGACATTTGGAGAGATAGGGTCGGGGATGTCACAACTGTTTTGGGTCTTCCCCACCCCCATTCCTGAGCTGCTATCCCGGTATCTCTGCTGGATAGACCATGACCCTGGCCTTGTGCAGGCTCACAGAGTCTGAAGGCCACAGGGCAAATATAAAGCTCTGACTTACCTGGTGCCTTCTTCTCAGGCCTGAAAGATGGAGGAAGGCGGGAATCCAGGAAGCTTGACTAAAGTGGTCCATCTCCTGGTCTTGTCAGGGGCCTGGGGCATGCAGATGTGGGTGACCTTCATCTCAGGTAGGGATCGTCGGCCTGGACATCATGGATGCCCGCGGTGGGGACAGGGATGAAGGAGGGTCCTTGGACGTGTCCTAACACTGGTCCCCTGCACCCCACAGGTTTTGTGCTTTTCCGAGGCCTTCCCCGACATACCTTCGGTCTGGTGCAGAGCAAACTCTTCCCTTTCTACTTTCACATCTCCATGGGCTGTGCCTTCGTCAACCTCTGCATCTTGGCTTCACAGTGTTCCTGGGCTCAGCTCACATTCTGGGAGGCCAGCCAGGTATGCGGGCTTGGGCTCCACTACCCTCTGGACATTCATTCCCAGGACTGCACTGAGCACCTATGACACCTTTGTGACAATTAAAACAAGACCCCCCCCCCCAAGCCACTCCGGCTTCCTGGTGTACACAGAGTTGGGCTTTGGATACCCTTGAGCAGTGCACAGCCTGCACAACCATCCCCAGCAGACCTGTCTATTCCCCCCGTGTCTGTCTGCTGGCTGTTGCTCTCTCTCCTCCCCCTGACTGGGCCTACAGCCAAGCTATGGTGACTCAGCTGGGCTGAGGCACTGACCCCAGCTCATTGTTTAAAAACTAGCCTGACTGGGGATTTACAGTCCCCCACCCCCATCCTTGGAGAAGGAAATGGCATCCCACTCCAATATTCTTGCCTGGGAAATCCCATGCACAGAGAGGAGCCTGGTGGGCTACAGTCCATGGGGTCACAAAAGAGTCAGACATGACTTAGTGACTAAACAACAGCAACAACTCCCATCCACACATTTTACCCAGCCACAAGGCAAGGAGCCATCTCTGCATCTCATGTTTCTCTATCCTGCCCTCCCCCGACCCCAGTCTGTCCCTCAGATGTGGGCAGGTAAGGCCTGGAAGGGGTTTTGATAACCTCACAGACACATGAGGGATTATGGGTAACTGGAACTTCGGGGACTTTTAATCCTTTCCCTGTGGGCCCAATGTCAGCTTCTAGGGACTAGGCTGGGGCCACAAAGGAGACAGGCCCAGTCTTAGGCTCTTTGAGGGAAATGAGGGGACAGTTACCGTGGTGCTCTGTCCCAACTCAGGGAAGAGAGGCTCTGCCCATCCTCAGTTCTGGGGAAGAATTGGGTAGGAGACAGGCTGTGTTCTGGAAAGTCCCAGTCAGTGTATCAGAAGATAAGCAGCTCAGGAATTTGGGGGAGAAAGAAGAGACAGCGGTGGAGCCTTTCCTTAGGAACTGCAGATCTCAGGATATGAGAGCTGGAGCTCTGTTTGGGTTTGGGGATGGAGCAGGGAGACCTGGCTTTGACCCCATCCTGTCTCTCATTCCCCTCTGGCCTTTGAGGATGCACAAGGACATGCCCTGGGGCCCCTCCTGCCTCCCAGGAGTGGCTCACCTTGTCCTCCCGCTGCCCCACCAGCTCTTCTTGCTGCTCCTGAGCCTCACACTGGCCACCGTCAATGCCCGCTGGCTGGAGTCCCGCACCACGGCTGCCATGTGGGCCCTGCAGACTGTGGAGAAGGAGCGGGGCCTGGGCGGGGAGGTGCCAGGCAGTCACCAGGGCTCGGACCCCTACCGCCAGCTGCGGGGTCAGGACCCCAAGTACAGCGCCCTCCGCCAGCAGTTCTTCCGCTACCACGGCCTGTCCTCCCTTTGCAATCTGGGCTGCCTCCTGAGCAATGGGCTTCATCTGGCAGGCCTCGCCCTGGCCCTCCACAACCTCTAGCTCCCACTGACCCTCTGTCTCTGCTGGGGCCCTGGATGTCAATAAATGCTTCTTTGGAAATGACTGCCTTCATCTTTCTCCAACTGGGAAGCAAGGAAGGGGAGGGGCAGGCAAGGGTTGTTGTTGCTGTTGTTTAGTCACTCAGTCGTGTCCGACTTTTTTGTGACCCCATGGACTGTAGTCCACCAGGCTCCTCTGTCCATGGGATTTCCCAGGCAAAGAATGCTGGAGTGGGTTGTCATTTCCTCCTCCAGGAGATCTTCTCAACCCAGGGATCGAACCTCCGTCTCCTGCCTTGGTAGGTGGACTCTACCACTGAGCAACCAGGGAAGCCCTTGTAGGCAAGGGTAGAGCTGAGGGATTCCGTTTTCCCATTCACATGGCATACTAATTCAGAGCGTAGTATGTTGCAGCCCCTAAGCTCATCTTACAATGGTGCCATTTGTTGAGCACCTACTGTGTGCCAGGCATGGCACTAACCATTACACATATCATGTATTATGGTAACAGTATCTGGTTCTGATCCATAGAGGACAATTGTATTTTTTCACCTCACTGACATTAGGAATGGCCATGTGACTTGCTTTGGCCAATGAAATGTGAGCAAAGTCACTTTTGAGAAGAAGTATACAAGCCAGTGCCTGATTCACCACATCTTCCCCTGTTTGCAATGATCAGTGTGAGTGACAAGCAAACCTTGGATGTAAGGGACTTGTGAACACAGTAAGGGAAGGAAAGAGTGGGGCAAAGGTAGAAGGTAGCACTGACCTATATACACTACCTTGCGTAAAATAGATAGCTGGTGAAAAGTTGGTGTATAACACAGGGAGCTCATCTTGGCACTCTGTGATAACCTAGAGGGGTGGACTGGGGGAGGGGAGGGAGGCTCAAGAAGGAGGTGATGTGTATAACTATGGTTGATTTGGGGTGTTGTATGGCAGAAAACAAGACAACATCATAAAGCAATTTTTCTCCAATTTAAAAAAACAAAGCCAACCTTGGATGTTGGGTGCCATGGTGACTGTGGGGCTGCTTGTTACTGAGCATATACCAGCACGTCTTGACTAACACACATCTCAGTTCATCCACAGTAGCCCTTGGAGGTGGCTAACATTGCTCCCAAGAAGCAATGGGGGCCCAGTGAAGTTCAGCAAGTGGCCTCAGGTGCAGTTGTTTGAATTAGGACCCCAGCAAAGCCTGAACTTTAAAAATTTTTGGTTTTAAAAATTTTTTGGTCACATGACATCTGGGACCTTAGTTCCTGAGCAGGGGATCAAACCCATGCCCCCTGAAGTGGAAGCATGGAGTCTTAACTACCTGGCTGCCAGAGAAATCCTAAGCCTGAGCTATTATAAATGCAGATTCTCTACTGTTGGCCTGAAGGAAAAAACCACAGTTGGGCCTGGATGTCAAATTTTGTGGCCTCAGGCCAGGGCCTGCCCCTCTCTGATTTCCAATTTCTTTATCTGTAAAAGGAGGGGGTTAAATATCAATAACCTCAGATATGCAGATGACACCACCCTTATGGCAGAAAATGAAGAGGAACTAAAGGGCTTCTTGATGAAAGTGAAAGTGTAGAGTGAAAAAGTTGGCTTAAAGCTCAACATTCAGAAAACAAAGATCATGGCATCCGGTCCCATCACTTCATGGGAAATAGATGGGGAAACAGTGGAAACAGTGTCAGACTTTATTTTTCTGGGCTCCAAAATCACTGCAGATGGTGACTGCAGCCATGAAATTAAAAGACGCTTACTCCTTGGAAGGAAAGTTATGACCAACCTAGATAGCATATTCAAAAGCAAAGACATTACTTTGCCAACAAAGGTTCATCTAGTCAAGGCTATGGTTTTTCCAGTGGTCATGTATGGATGTGAGAGTTGAACTGTGAGGAACGCTGAGCGTGGAAGAATTGATGCTTTTGAACTGTGGTGTTGGAGAAGACTCTTGAGAATCCCTTGGACTGCAAGGAGATCCAACCAGTCCATTCTGAAGGAGATCAGCCCTGGGATTTCTTTGGAAGGAATGATGCTAAAGCTGAAACTCCAGTACTTTGGCCACCTCATATGAAGAGTTGACTCATTGGAAAAGACTCTGATGCTGGGAGGGATTGAGGGCAGGAGGAGAAGGGGACAACAGAGGATGAGATGGCTGGATGGCATCACTGACTCGATGGACGTGAGTCTGAGTGACCTCTGGGAGTTGGTGATGGACAGGGAGGCCTGGAATGCTGCGATTCATGGGGTCGCAAAGAGTCGGACACGACTGAGTGACTGATCTGATCTGATCTGATCTGAACTCTTAAGGGTATTTGGAAAAGGTGTCTAGCCCAGTTTAGGGTCAGGCGCTGCACTTTACAAACAACAAACTCCTATGAACCCTTACCCAACCCTGTGAAGTGGGCACCCTTGTTAATGACCGACCACATGATGGATAGGGAAAATGAGGCCCGGGGAGGTTAACATGTCCAAAGTGACAAGGACTGGAAGTGGTGGAGCTGAGATTGGAACCTGGCTCCAGAGTCCGTGCTCTTAGCTGCTGTGCACATGTAGGAACTCCACGTCTCGTTGGTTAAAATGAAATGTTTATTGGCAGGGAACAGACAGCTAGCTGCGCGCTTGGAGATACTTCCAGCCCCTCCCCCGCCCCACTCCGCCCCCGCCCAGCCCCACAAGCCCCGCCCCGGTTCCTCCCCGCCATTCCCCAGGAGCGGCCCCTCCTCCCGCTTAGGGGCGAGGCCGGAGCGGGATCCGGGTGACTGCTGGCAGCGGCGGCGGTGTCTGCGGCGGCGGGGTCTGGGTCGCAACCGGGGCCAGGTCGCAGAGAGTTCGGAGGCAGAACCCTCGCAGCCAGCGTCCCCCACTACGCGAAGTGACTGCCTCGGAGGGAGAGCACTCCAGCCCGCGCCTCCGCGTCCCAGCAGGTCTCCAGGGGGGACTGGGGCTTAGCGGGGGAGGGCCGGGGTCCTGGGGAACAAAGGCAGGCGGCGGGGGACGCCTCTTCCCTCGCCCCTACCCAGCTGGGCTCATCGGGAGCGTTAATGCGGCGCGGGCGGGACAGAAAGCCCAGCTGGGGACTAGAGATGTGACCATATGGTGATGGGAGGAAGCTCGGAGCTCCCCAGCACTGGCTAGGGCGCCCCACATCAGGTGACGAGGGGCACAGGACCTAGCCCTCCGGGGTCCCTTAACTCTTGCCTGGCCTGAGGGAGAGTCGCCAGATGGTCAGATAAGAGGTGGGACCGGCTGACAGGTGGGCTGAGGGTGGGGCGGAGTTGGGGCCCCATCCCAGCTGCCCTGCCTAGCATGGGGAAAGGCTTCCTGCCTCTTCCCTTCCCCTCCTCAAACTCGTTCTCCCGGAACACGGGGTGGGGCAGAGGGCTGGGCAGGAAAGGAGGGCCTGCTGGGTCCTCCTTTTTAACCTGGATAAAAGCCCCAGGGGGTAGTTGAGAAATGGCTTTGCCAGGGGTGTCTCTGCTGGTTACCCCACATTCACCCAGGCCTTCTGGGGCCTCCCTGTGAGGCTCAGGGAGCAGCCACAACAGCTAGGAAAATAGGCCTCTGCAGTGACTGAGGAGGTGCATGGCCCCAGATGAAGCAGCCTTATCGTGGGGACAGATTGACAGGAAAGGCCCATCCAGGTGGTCAGGGTGGTGGCTGAGGTGGGTGGTGTCCTTGGATTGGAAGACCATCTTTCTGGCCTCCATGGGCTGACGCTGGGCTGGGGTGAGTCAGCTTTCCTGGGAGGCAGATGGGCCCAGCCCCTTTGACAAACAGAAGGTGGCAGGCCCCATTTGGGGGTAGAACTGGGCATTAAACCCTGGGGTGTATCCACTGAAAGCCCCCTCCCCATGGTCTTCAGGGAAGGACTTAAAGTTGGCCTGGGTAGGGGCAGGCGGGTGGCTAACACCTGCCAAAGTCAACACCCAGGCCCTGGGTGGTGGTGGGGTCGGGCGGGGGGGCTTTATCCAGCTGACAGCCCCAGCTACCCCCAGCTCACACGTGGGCCATGCCAGCTTCTCGCTCCGGGGCAAAGTCCACACCTGCACCTTCCGAAGGTTCTGGTTCCTCAGCAGCCCGATGAGGCACCCCCAACCTGGACCCTTGCATTTGGCAAACATCCCCATTTTCTAGGCGAGGATGCTGAGGCCCCACAAGGGCAAGTGACGCATCCAAGATCACTTGACTTCCAAGTGGCAGAGCCAGGATTTGACCCCAGGTCCGGTGCATGGGCTTCCCAGGTGGCTCTGTGGTAAAGAAACTGTCTGCTGATGCAAAGGACATGGGGTTGGGAAGATTCCTTGGAGGAAGAAATGGCAACCCACTCTGGTATTCTTGCCTGGAAAATCCCATGGACAAAGCAGCCTGACAGGCTACCGTCCATGGAGTCGCAGAGTTGAACACGACTTAGTGACTACAACAACCAGTGTAGACACTGGGACCATTCCCGGTGTCATTTTCCCTGCAGGGCTCCAGCTCTCCCAATCCCAGGAGGCTCCCTGCCGAGATGGCATCAGCTGGAGACCCCCCGACAGGCCAGCGGGATGCAGCGGACCAGAACTTCGACTACATGTTCAAGCTGCTGCTCATTGGCAACAGCAGCGTGGGCAAGACGTCCTTCCTGTTCCGATACGCCGACGACTCCTTCACGCCCGCCTTTGTCAGCACCGTGGGCATTGACTTCAAGGTCAAGACAGTCTACCGCCACGACAAGAGGATCAAGCTGCAGATCTGGGTGGGCCAGGCGGCAGTCTATGGGTCTGCCAGCCTAGACAGGAGCTGGGGTTCCTCTGGGGAAGCTCAGGCGAGGGTGTAGGGCTGTGGGGAGGGGTCCCGGGTCAGGAACAGTGATCCATAGTCGGGGAGAGGGCTTGGAGTAGGTGTGAAGAGCAGCAGGGGTATTATCCATGAAGTGAATTCATCAGGATGAGGGGGATTTACCCTGCCCTCTAGGGTCTGAGGGGGAGACAGTACTAACCCAAGCTGGATTAGAAGATCTGGTGACGAATGGGGAAGAAGTTTGGGTACCCTGTTAGGACAGGCCCGGAAGCTCCCACTGAGCTTCTTCAGAGTCATGCTCGCACTCCCAAAGCACCTGCTGGTAATGATTGTCATGGCAACGAGCATCAGCCTGTCGGCATCAAGGTGGTACCCTCTGGTCAAGGTGGTTCTTGTTTGTGGTCATGAAGTTGGTTCTTGGAGATAAGGTCATAGGGGGCTTAGTAAGTCTTTGAGAGGCCACCGACCCCTCAGACTGGAAACCCCTCAAGGACAGGTTACATGTCCCCTCCATCAGACTAGAGCAGGCCCATATTTCTCCCCATTAAATCGGGCACTGTGAGGGCAGGTCCATGTTCTGGTCATCAGACTGGGGCTGTGAGGCTGGGGTGCCTACTTGGAGAGGTAGGGTGGGGAACAGGGTGGCTTCTAGATGCCTGACCCCACTGTGTGCCCAGGACACGGCAGGCCAGGAGCGCTACCGTACCATCACCACAGCCTACTACCGCGGAGCCATGGGCTTCCTGCTCATGTATGACGTCGCCAATCAGGAGTCCTTTGCTGCTGTGCAGGACTGGTGAGTGCTTGCTGACCACTGACCCCCTGACCTTCGCCCTCTCTCCCTGACCCTAATCTCTGGCCTAACACAGCCTTCCAATTCCACAGGGCCACGCAGATCAAGACCTACTCCTGGGACAACGCTCAGGTCATCCTCGTGGGGAACAAGTGTGACCTGGAGGATGAGCGTGTTGTGCCCACCGAGGAAGGCCGGAGGCTCGCCGACGACCTTGGTCAGTGCCCAACCTGGGCTACAGGCCCTGGACCTCCCAGAACCAAACCTCCATCCCTATGTTTGAGTCCCAGGTCCAACCGCAGTCACCAATACTTTGCCCTTTGAAGATCTGCCCAGAAAAATACCTGCATGTATACCACCTGCTACATTTAATTCCAGAGGATTTACCCACAGATAACCTTTACTGCCCCACTGCCCTGGGAACCCAAACTCAGCAAAACCATTTCTGGGAATTTAATCCTACAAACACCTGCACCCATGTGGGAAGTGACGGGTGTATCAAATTACAGCACAGTGATTAGGAGGGAAACTTGGCAGCCTCCCAAGTCTCTCACAGTGGGGGAAGCAGCTACATATAAAGTATAGTCACATGGGGAATACTATGCAGCTGTGAAAAAGGATGGGGCCATTCTTTATGTTCTGCAGTCTGTGGATATATGGGTAAGTGGAAAAAGCAAACTACAGAATAGTGGGTATGGCTGCTTCTTTTAGTCCAGGGATCAGCAAGCATTTTCTTTTTCTGGCTGCACAGTGAAGCTTGTGGGATCTTAGTTCCCCAACCAGGGACCGCACCCATGCTCCCTGCAGTGGAAGCAAGGGGCCCTAACTGCTGGACTGCCAGGGAAGTCCCGTGCCAACATTTTCTTACAGGGCCAAATAGGAAATATTTTCAGTCCTAGGGTCTAACTGCTCAGCTGTGCCTGAAAGCAGCCTTGGATAATACATTGATGAATGAGTGTGATTGTCTGCCAATAAAACTTCAATTACACAAATAGGCAACAGCACCTGACACTAACACGTAATATGATAAATAGCTATGTTCATGCATGTTCAGTCGATCAGTCATGTCCAACTCTGAGACCCCACATGCTATAGCCCTCCAGGCTCCTCTCCATGGAGTTTTCCAGGCAAGAATACTGGAGTGGGTTGCCATTTCCTTCTACAGGGGATCTTCCCGACTCAGGGATCGAACTTGTGTCTCCTGCCTTGGCAGACAGATTCTTTACCAGTGAGCCACCAAGAAGGCCCAATATACTTAAATTTAGTTCTTGAATAAATACTTAAATTAAAAAGAAAATAGGCAACAAGCCAGATTGGCCTGCAGCTCAGTTTGCCAACCCCTGCATTAGCGTTTAAAAAGGGCGTATATTGATGTTTGCTTAAAGGAACTCTGGAAGGATACAGAAGGATCTAGTAACCCTGGTGACCTGGGATGCTACCAGGGTTGGAGGGGAACTTTTCAGCCTACCTTTGTGAATCAGGTGAATGGATTCTCGATTCAAAGTTTAAGCTGAAAGAAACTCTTGTCCTGGAGTATTCTAGGCCCTCCCCAGGACTTTGTGTGCAAGAGGGAATATAAGCACTATGCAGGGAGGGCGGGTTAAGGACCGAGACTCTGGAGCTAGAATCCCCTCCTGTAACCCACTGCCTCACCTACCCTCTGTGCTTCCATTGCTCCATCTAGGAAACAGGTGAAGACCTCATCTACCTCATAGGGCTGTTAGATTAAATAAGCAAATCCTGGCCCTGATTGAACATTAACTCCAGTTATTTCTTGATGGCTTTCTGATCTCGCACCGGTGACTTTAGCTCTCTGGGCCAGCACTTCCTCGTGTGTGGAAGGCAGATAATATAATAACAGCCCCACCTGGTTAGGTTGTCAGGAGGGTTAAACGAGTTATGACGCATGAAGCAGTTCTAACAGAATCCTGCGTTTGTGTAGGTTGCATCTAAGTGTTAGCTAGCATGATTGTGAAGTGTTGCTGATGTTTGTACCTAAAACCTAAGAGATTTACTGTCTGACCCTTTGCAGAGAAACTTCACAGACCCCTGGACCATAACCATCCCCTCTTTCTTTTCTGTTTTTTTTCTTGCCATCATTTGTTGGAGAAACTGGGTCTTTGTTCTGTGGAACGTCTCCCGTTTGGGGTTTGACTCTGCTCCTTTGTCCACTGTGTTTTACGAACCTGAGCCTGGGTCTCATTTACAGACGTGCTGGGAGTCAGCTGTTGGGGCCCTGCCACAGGCTGGAATACTTGAGGATGCTGCCCACACCATTTTTGTTGTTGGCTACAACACTCGGGATGGGGGATCTTAGTTCCCTGACCAGGGGTTGAACCCTTGCCCCCTGCCATGGCCACGCAGAGTCATAACCACTGGACCACCAGGAAGTCCCCTGCCCACACCTTCTTGTGGAAAACATCTAGTTCCTGGGGGTGAGGGGGAGATTCCTGCTCTTCCATTAAGTTTAAAATATCAGACAACAAATTGGGAGATGGATTTGGACCCCAGTTTTGTAAGAAAAAAATCCACACATGTGTGCACACATACTCCTACCCACTACAAACCGAACCTCAACAATTATATTTTTTTTTTTAAAGTGGAAAGCTAGATGTCAAAACGGCAATAGTAGTTGTTTCTGGGTAATGAGATTACATACAACATTTTTAGCTGACTTGATATTTTTCAGTAGTTTCTCTAGTGAATATTTGTAATTAGAAGAAAAAAAAAGTGTTTTAAAAAAACCAAACTGGGACTTCATTGGTGGTCCAGTAGTTAAGGCGCTGCACTTCAACTGCAGGAGGTGTGGGTTCAATTTCCTGGTTGGGGAACTAAGATCTGTTGTGTGGGGCAGCCAAAAATTAAGTCTTAAAAAAAGAAGAAAAACACAAGATTATTTGAGGCAGAGCTGGACATGATTAATGAAATGCCAGATTTGCCTAGGAAGACGGTGGGGTGACATTGATGATCACCAGGCTCAGGATAGAGGTCGTGTCCTGCCTCTGTCATCCACCCATTCATCCTTCATCCATCTATTCATCCATCCACTCATCCATCCGTCTATACATCTATTTATACATTCATCCATTCATTCATCTATATATCCATCTATCCATCTATATACTTATCTATACATCCTCCCATCTACCCATCCATCCATCCACCTGTACACCCAACCATCTAAATATACATTATTCATCCATATATCCCTCTACCCACTCATCCATCCATCCATCCATCTGATCAGTCATTCAGTCAGTAGTTTCTGAGCACTTGCTCTGTGCCAGGCCCTGGGCTGCAGTTGTGGACAAGGCAGATAGACATCCTGCCCTCTTGGTGCGGGCATTCTAATAGTGGAGACATAGATGGATAATTATACATTTACTAATTATAATGATATTTATCTAGTGCTGCATGATAATGACGGGGGTTAGAATGCTGCTACTGCTAAGTCACTTCAGTCGTGTCCGACTCTGTGTGACCCCAGAGACGGCAGTCCACCAGGCTCCCCTATTCCTGGGATTCTCCAGGCAAGAACACTGGAGTGGGTTGCCATTTCCTTCTCCAATGCATGAAAGTGAAAAGTGAAAGTGAAGTCGCTCAGTCGTTCATGGACTGCAGCCTACCAGGCTCCTCTGTCCATGGGATTTTCCAGGCAAGAGTACTGGAGTGGGGTGCCATTGCCTTCTCCAAGGGTTAGAATAGAGGCCTGTTCGCCCTGTGCTGTGTGTAATAGCCTGGACATTTGTCTGAATTTCTGGCCTACCTTGGGAACGGCAGATGGGGATGCACTTGGGACGATAGTTCCCAGCAAGTAGAGCCTGAACCAGGGCGCAGGGTGCAGGAAGGACAGTCATGTGTACCCTTATTTGCAGGTTGCTGGGCCACTTCTTGTAGCACAGGAACTCTGGGCAGGTCCCCAAAGCATTTGTACCACCTCTCACCTTTTGCTAAGTGGATAAACTTTTTTTTTTTTTTATTTTGCTGGGTCTCGTTGCAGTGCTAGGTTTTCTCTTGTTGCAGAGCATGGGCACAGTAGTTCCAGCACTCAGCCTTAGTTGCCCTGAGGCATGTGGGATCTTAGTTCCCCAACCAGGGATTGAACCTACATCCCCAGCATTGGAAAGCAGATTCTTAACCACTGGACCACCAGGGAAGTTCCTAAACATTTTTTTTTAAAGAGAAAAAGTTATGATGATCCCTGTGATGCTAAAAGTCTATTCAAATCTGCTTCACCCTCCCCTTCCCCAAAAGAAATCAGCCAGCCTGCCCTCCCTCCTGAAGCCCAAGGTGGTACAGGAGAAATGTTTAATCTATTATTATTTCAACCAGGCAGCCTGAGTGTGTTAACCTGTGTGAATTTACATGAGTGACTTTCCTGCTGTGTGCCTCAGTTTGCCCATCTATAAAATGGGCTATAATAGCATAGGGCATTCCCTAGCAGTCAGGTGGTTAGGGCTCCACCCTTCCACTTTAGGGGACATGGATCCAATCCCTGATCGGGGAACTGGGATCCCACAAGCTGCATGGTCCAGCTCCCCCCACAAAAACTATCTACCTCAGACTGAGTGACTGCGCATGCACAGAGCATTAAATGAATTAATTTACATAAAGTTCTTAGAAAAGTGCCTGTTGCATAGTGAGCATTGTGTAAGCACTGCCTATTATTACTGTTTTTAGTGCACTCTGTAGGCCAGGAACTGCGTACATTGTATGCTCTCTAAAACTCTGTGAAACCTGCCATTATCTGGCTTACAGAGGTTACAGACTGGGTACCCCTGGGCTGAAGCCAGTCCTGTTTTATTTCACCTGGAGCATATGTTCCAGAACATGTGAAATACTTGGCTGCGCTTAAAAGGTCCACATAAATATTGGGCTTTGTGAGGGGCACCCTGGCTGCGCCTTCCTGTGCAGCAGAAATTGGATAGAGGATGAGTGCCACTTAACTGGGGGTAAGACTCTTGCCACCACTGCCTTGTGACCAAGAGATACGCAGGGTAGTCCGGGCAAGCGCTGCTGTCACACATTTTTATCAGCATCAGCAGCATCATTGTTCCCATTTTACCGAAGAGCAAACTGAGGCTCAGAAAGACTAAGACTCTCAGTCAAGGTCCCCCAGCTGAATGAAGGTCAGAACAGGGCTTGGAACCCAGGTTCGTGTGATGCCATAGCCCAGGCGCTGACCCCCCAGAGTTTCACAGATCATCCTATCTTTTTTTGTAATATAAGCCATTTATTATTTTTAAACACCCTCCCCCCTCGGCCCCCCACCCTCCCCCCACCCCGCAACATGTAGGATATTAGTTTCCCAATCAGGGATCAATCCCGTGCCTCCTGCAGTGGAAGCACGGAGTCTTAGCCACTAAGGGAATTCCCAGATCTTCCCATCTTACATTCCTCCAGGTTTTGAGTTCTTCGAGGCCAGCGCCAAGGAGAACATCAACGTGAAGCAGGTCTTCGAGCGCCTGGTGGACGTCATCTGCGAGAAGATGAATGAGTCCCTGGAACCCAGCTCTAGCCCTGGCAGCAATGGGAAAGGCCCGGCCGTGGGGGACACTCCAGCCCCACAGCCCAGCAGCTGTCCCTGCTAGAGATGACTGCCCCACCCCACCCCCTCCTGCCTTGGCAGAGACTGTAACTGAGGCATGAGCCATAAGGGCTGTTTCCAAGCTCAGGGCGCCCCCCACTCCCGCATGGCGCGTTCTCTGGCCAAGGCCACCAGCCTGCCCAAGCAGCCCCTGTCGCAGGCTCCAGACCCTGCACTGCGTTGTCATGGTGATAGCACGCACGCGGCGCGTCCCACTCCGCCTGGTGAAGGGGCAACCGCCATGCCTTCTGGGTTAGAACCACTTATCCGCATCCGTTTCTGAGTTGGGCATTGATTTTAGTTCGCGTGCTGGCCAGAGATGGTTCTTCTCCCTTGTGCAGTTGGGGTGGGAGTGGGGAGTTGGTGGGAGGGATCTCAGAATTCATCCGTGGAGATGTGGAAGGCAGGTCCTTTCTCAGGATCGCCCAGTCTGCCTGTGAACCAGGGTGGTGGTTTTGCATCTCCCAGACCCCTCCCTTCTGACCTGCAGATCTGCCTGTGAAAGCAGTATTAAAGCGGCTTTTCCCAGAGCGCCCCCTACCCCCACCCGCGGCTTTAGGGACCCCAGAAGTGCCTTCTGAGCTTCCCCTGAATTTGTTCAACCCTGCCACTGTTACAGCTGACCCACTGCATTCTCGACCCAGAATAGAATTCTGGAAACTGTGGGCTGCTCCGGGCCAGGCAGAGAATCATGCGTTCCTGCTGAGGACTTTTTACCAGGAGTTAATTCAGAGTTAGAAGCTTAGGCTCTCCTGCCCTGACCTGCCTTCCACGAGCCCTGTTTGGCTGGTAATGTTTTAAGCAAGGTCTTTCCACATCCCATATCCTGCTCAAAAAGGAAATTGAGCAATATTCCTGTAGCATAGCCTGCACTGGCTGGCTCTCTCCATGTGAGGACATCGGCTCCTCCCACTTGAAAAACCTTGAAGACTCAGGGCTGGCTTCCGGAGCCATGTTATCTCTGGGGTCCAGTGATGTTCTCTGCTAATGGAGGAGCCACAGGAAAGAATGCTCTGGGGTTTGGCTGGAGGGGCAGCAGGGAAAGTAGGGCTGGGTAACCTCTGTTGCTACTTGTATTTCCCAGATGCCGCTTGGGAGTGGCAGGCTGAAGGCAGATGGGTGGAGAACCAGGCCCCCTGGTTGGTTGAGGCACTAGCAGGGAGCCCACCAGGTTGGGGGTCCCTAGCTACCAGGGGCTCCTGCTGGGAGGTGATCCTCATTTTGACACCTTCCTGGCCCCATCCTCCACTCTGGCCCTTCCTGGCCCACCTGAGTCCAATCTTGGTGACACAATACCTCTTTCTACCCTGGAACACTGATACCCCAGAACTTGCCACCGTGAGGACAGCCAAAGTGTATAATTTGTCCAGTCTCCCAGCCCCTGCTGCCAAAATGATTTTCTGTAGCCTTGAGGATCTCTGCTGCTTCCTACCAGGAATGGGCAAGGTCTGGGTCAAGTTTAATGTAGTTCTTACCTTTACAAAAGCTGGAGATTGAATTTGTTTCAAGAGGGCCCTGTTCACCCCAAACCAGGGACTGCCCTTAGAGCGTCAAAAGTGGGGATATTTTTGTACACCAACAAACGACTGCGATGAAAAGGACAAATTCTTGGAAATACACCACGTGAGACTTATCAGAAGGTTTGGGGCAGGGGAGTCTAAAATGTTGCTTTAACATAAAAGAGAAATTAAAGCGAGAAATTAAAGCAGTTAGAAAAAGGCTTCTTAAGACACACCATGGCCTGTCAAGATTCCCTTTGCCTGTCCATTTTCCTTAAACTGCCGCCAGAAAAAAAATGTTTGGCCAGAGTGTCACTAAAAAGGGGACCAGCTGACTTGTGTGGTAGCCTGTGTGATAAAAGACAGTTTTGGCTGCATCTTGTACCTGACCTGGCCTAAGATTTCTGTTTGCACAAGACTTTTCAGCAGTTCAACTTTAAGTTGCAATTGAGACAGCTGCCACTCTTGAGGGTTCTCTCAAGCCTGGGAATGATGTAGGAGAATTTTTCTTGTTTGGTCTAAAAATGGTGTTAAGTTTTTAATCTTATGATGTTTTGGGGGGAGGTTTAACTCCTGACAGTGTCTGGGAGGAAATGGAGGTTTGTTGAGTTACAAACAAAAATTAAGCCAAAGGCTGTGGGAAGACAGCTTCCTAGTGCCAGGGAGGCTGGGATCTGGGGAGGTGACTTGAGTCTGTATCCTGCATCCCCACTGTGCCTTCTTATCATTTGCTTTCAAGCTGTCTTTCCAATGTCAGCAGGAAATTGCCATGATCGCCTTTTGGGGTTTGGGGTTATGTTTGTTTTGCTTTTCTTTGGCTTCTCTGGGGATCATTTTCTTGTGTGTTTCTCTCCCAACTCCATTGAAAACAAAACAAGGGGTGAAATTTGATCTCAGTGTTTAAGTGCTAATTCCAATAAGTGACTTCTCCTCCATGATCCCAGAACACACCAGGAGAGAGCTCTAGACCTTTATGTTCTGGGTGTGGTTCTCCTTGTGTAAGCCGTTCTTGGATGTTCAGTCATAAAGATGTGCACTTTTCTCGAGGAAATAAAAAATTAAAGTTGTTATGCCCAGATGCGGTGGTTCTTTTCTTTCCGTTAGTGAAATGGAGTTTCCAGGAAGAGGGCAGTTGAATCACAGCCAAGTGGAGAGTTGGTCGAGGGCCGTGTGTGATGCTGCAGAACCTGAATCAGGACAGGGAGGCTCAGGCCTGGGGCTGCCTCTAGTTGGGCTGATCTCTGGTGACCTCCATGGTGGCTCAGATGGTAAAGAATTTTCCTGCAATACAGGAGATCTGGGTTTGATCCCTGGGTTGGGAAGATCCCCTGGAGAAGAAAATGGCAACTCACTCCAGTATTCTTGCTTAGAGAATTCCATGGACAGAAGAGCCTGGCTGGCTACAGTCCATGGGGTCGTGAAGAGTTGGACACGACCACTAACACTTTCTTGTCACTTTCCGGTGGTCTCAGCCTGCTTGAATCAGGGCTTTGTTTCCTGACCAGAGATTGAGGCTGGACCTCAACAGTGAGAACAACAAATCCTAGCTACTAGACCAGTGGTGAGTGACAAGGTCCTGGCTCTTCTGCTTTGCAGAGAAGAATTTGCACAAAGACAGAAGGTAGTGAAACAAGTGAAGTATTTATTAGGCGGAGAAAGAGCACAGGTGGACAGACGTGAAACCCTTAGGTGTCATTTCCAGGGCTTTGAAGAACTCTGACACCACAGTTCTTTATGTCTCAGCACAGAAGGGAATTCAGCGAGGGGTGAAGTGATAGATGTACGCTTCCCAGTGTGGTGCTGGTGGTAAAGAACCTGCCTGCCAATGTGGGAGACTTAAGGGACACAGGTTCAATCCCTGACCTGGGTTTGATCCCTGATTCAGGAAGATCCCCTGGAGAAGGGCATGGCAACCCACTCTAGTATGCTTGCTTGGAAAATCCCGTGGACAGAGGAGGCTACAGTCCACGGCAGGCTACAGTTCCTAGGATCGCAGAGTTGGACATGACTGAATCGACTTAGCATGCATGCAAAGTGATAGATAAAAGGTGGTTTCTTAGAAAGGGATTCTTGCAAGGTTCACAAGTGGGCAGCACAATGCTTGCCTGCCCCGGGTACTCAGTGAGTTACATTTTTATAGTCAGAGGAAGAGAGTAGAAGGGGAGAAAATCTTATTTGTCTTTCTTGAGAGACATCACGTTTTCCATCATCAGTTCTTCCCCCAGGTAGGGCAGGGAGGTTTACTTGTCCCTCGCTACATGGTCAAGCCAGGACTGTCACAGCACTTTTGAAAAATATTTTCAGGTCTCAGTACAATGAAGTTCCTTCATTTTGAAAAGTCACCTTTCCATAAATGATAGTTTTTTGTGTCCACAGAGCCTGATTGTGGAGTCATTAACTTGATGACACCACTGGGCAGATCTTAGGCCTTATTTTCTGCTGTTGTTTTATTGTTTTGGGGGACATGTTGCAAAGAACACATCTTAGGGGCCAAATAACACGTTCTGGGGGTTCCTAACTCAATGAGCTCACTGGGCAGGATGTGGGTCTCATGCCACCATTGTTTTATTGCTTTGGGGTATGCCCCCTGCTCATGTTGCATGGTTTTGTTGTTAAGCAAGTTGCAAGCCAGTCTGGCTTTGATGCTAAGCGATCTGTTTTGCTATGTAAGTCAGGCAGGCCCACCTTGTTTCGGAATTTTCCCATTACTTTCTTGAGTGATCATTAATCTTATTAACGGAGTTTCCAAGCTAACGATTTGATCCTCCTCTTTTGTCCCCATCAGACACGCAGGTGAGATCAGAGTCACACCCTCGTGGTAGTTTGAATCACTTTTATGGTACATTTCTTCCTGGTTTACTTACGTCAGTCATCTTGCTTTGCCTGGTTCTGAGCCCATCTTTTGTTTGTCTTAGGCTCCTCCAGGGCTTCCCTGATAGCTCGGTTGGTAAAGAATCCGCCTGCAATGCAGAGACCCTGGTTCGATTCCTAGGTTGGGCAGATCTGCTGGAGAAGAGATGGGCTACCCACTCCAGTATTCTTGGTCTTCCCCTGTGGCTCAGCTGGTAAAGAATCCACCTGCAGTGCAGAGACCCTGGTTCGATTCCTAGGTTGGGTAGATCCCCTGAAGAAGGGAAAGGCTACCTACTCCAGTATTCTGACCTGGAGAATTCCATGGGCTGTAGAGTCCGTGGGGTTGCAAAGTGTCGGACATGACTGAGCGACTTTCACTTTCACTTCACTTTCAGGCTCCTCCCAAGTGTGCATGCACATCTCTTAGCCAAGAAGGATTTCAGCAAAGAGGCCTATGGGTAGGTTGACATCATGTACTATATGGTGACACCCCCTCTCTTTTGACCTCTAAGGAGCCTTTCTGCACATGTGTATGTAGTCGGCTTCTCCTTAACTTCAAGAATGAGGAATAAATGGTCTTTACTCTCTTATCTGGCTAGGGCCCAGCCTCCTCCATCATCTTGCTTTTATGGAGTTTCTGCTACTGTGAAAGGAAATGCTTCCTCTCATATCCGTGGGGCAAGAAATATCCTAGCTATCTGTGATTCTGGACTTCCAAATGTGAATTTCTGAATTCAGAAAGTACTCCCTACAGGAGGAACTTAGTCACAGTCATCAGTGATTATAGCTGTCTGGTGTGAGCTGGTGGGCCCTAAAGGAATTCAAGAGAGGGAAGAATACCTCTGTCAAAATGCAGTATGCTGGCCCTAGGTCGCTGAGATGCATATGAAAGAAATGGCTTCAGTAATCCCAAACTCTTGCTTCTTTCCATACACGAAAGTGAGAGCAGCATAGAAGAGTGCTACATGCCTTGATAAGTGGTTTTCCTTAACAATAATCTTTGATGTTCAGATTGCCTGCTCCCTTTGTTGCAAACTTCTTTACAGCCTGACTCTCTCTCCCACCTCCTTGGAGTTGTTTCTCAGGGCTGCTAAGATGCTGTCTCCTGGGCTCAGAGTCCTAAACATTTCCACCAAATAAAACATTCTCTACTTTCAGCTTATGATTAATTTTTTAGTCGACAGTATTATGGACTTTCTGTATACAGGAGAGAACTTCTTCACCCCGGGGCCCATCTAGCTCCTGCCTCAGGACCTCATGGTCACCACCTTGGTATAGAGGGTAAGGAGGACGATGCCACATGGCCCAGCAGTAAAGCCTGTAATGCAAGAGACCCTGGGTTCAATCCCTGGATCAGGAAGATCCCCTGGAGGGTGGCATGGCAACCCACTCCAGTACTCTTGCCTGGAGAATCCCATGGAATGAGGAGCCTGGTGGGCTACAAATCCGTAGGGTTACAGACTCGGACACGACTGAAGTGACTGACCATGCATGCAACTGATTCTAGTTTGAAGTTCTGTCCTCCTCATATTGGCAAGAGGGCATCTTGAATACCTGAGTTAGATAGTGTGCTTCCTTTGGTTGGAAGGCTCCATTGCTCCCACCTGACTTAGAGTAAACTCCTAAGTCCTCCTCAGGTTCCACAAGTCCCTGCATGCTCTGACCTGTTACCTGCTCTCTCACTCTTCCCATTCGCTACCCTCTCCCCCACCAACTTGCTCTGCTCCTTCCTGTTGTTTGAGCACGTTAGGCACAGCCTTGCCCCAGGGCCTTTGCACTGGCTGCTCCCTCTGCCCGGATTCACACGGCTTCCTCACTCACCCTCTCTTTCAGATCTTTACACAAATCTCACCTTCTTGTTGACCCACCTCCCTCCCAACCCCCTGGTTAGTACTGTAACCCCTCCCCAAGCATTTATTTATTTTTTGCCTGGCCATGCAAGGCAGCATGTGGGATCTTAATTCTCACACCAGGAATTGAACCTGAACTCCCTGTAATGGAAGCACAAATCTTATCTTAACCACTGGACTGCCAGGAAAGTCTCTCCACTCCCCTCCCCGCCCCCCTCCCCAATCATTACTTTCTTTTTAAAAATATTTATTTATTTGGCTGTGTTGGGTCTTAGTTGCAGAGTGCAGGATCTTTAGTTGCAGTATGAAAACTCTTAATTGCAGCATGTGGGATCTAGTTCCCTGACCAGGGGTTGAATCTGAGCCCCCTGCATTGGGAGAACAGAGTCTTAGCCACTGAACCACAGGGAAGTCCCTCCCCTAGAATTCCTGATGTCTCTTTCCCTGTGTCCTTCTCCCTACAGCCCCTAGAATCTAAAATACTATATAATTTACTCGCTTAACTTGTGTCTCCTTCACTATAATATCTGCACCTCAGAGGCAGGAATTTTTAAATTTTTTACTTCCACACCCAACTCTTTCCTGTCTGACACAATAAAAAGGAAATATTAGGTCTTTGTTCTGGGCTCTTGGCACAGAGCTCCTAAAAACCCTTGGAATTTCTGAAGTGATAAGCATCTTTTGTGTACTAATAAGAAGACAGCCTAGGCTGGGACCCGTAAGTAGCTCCAGTATAGGGCTGATCACCAGAAAGACCAAACCATGATTACAGATTTGGAACCATCAGCCTGTGATGGTTTGGAACCATCACTGTATGGCAAGTAGAAGGGGAAAAAGTGGAAGCAGTGACAGAGTTTCTTTGCTCGGGTTCCAAAATCACAGACTGTGACTGTAGCCATGAAATTAAAAGATGCTTGCTCCTTGGCAGGAAAACTATGACAAAACTAGACAGCATATTAAAAAGCAGAAACATCACTTTGCTGACAAAGGTCCATATAGTCAAAGCTATAGTTTTTCCAGTAGTCATGTATGGATGTGAGAGTTGGACCATAAAGGCTGAGCACCAGAGAATTGATACTTTTAAATTGTAGTGCTAGAGAAGACTCTTAGAGTCCCTTGGACTGCAAGGAGATCAAACCAACAAATCCTGAAGGAAATCAATCCTGAATATTCATTGGAAGGACTGAAACTGAAGCCACCTGATTCGAAGAGCCGACTTATGGGAAAAGACCCTTGATGCTGGGGAAAATTGAGGGCAGGAGGAGAAGGAGGCAGCAGAGGATAAGATGGTTAGATCACGGACATCACGGACTCAATGGACATGAATTTGCGCAAACTCTGGAAGATAGTGAAGGACAGGGAAGCCTGGCATGCTGCAGTCTGTGAAAAGAGTTGGACACGACTTAGCGACTGAACAACAACCATCAGCTTCACGTCCTGGGAGGGAGCTCCAGAGAGGAAAGGGGCTGGAGACTGAGTTATCACCTGCTGTCACTCACATCTGAGTTATAGGCTTGGTAATATTAATAGTAACTAAAGAGTTTTGTGGGACTTTCCTGGTCATCAGTGGTTAAGAATCCACCTTCCAATGCTGGGGACATGGGTTTGATCCCTGGTTGGGGAACTAAGATCCCACATGCCACCTGGCTTGCACAAAGCGATAAGAAGTCCTGCTTGCTGCAGTTAAGACTGATGCAGTGAAATTAATATATATATATATATATATATATATATATATATATATTTAAGGATTTCCTGAGTTCTGTGGTGAAGGATGATTGTAGCCAAATCAAAGTGAAGTATGGGTACCTTGGGGACCTAATACTGGTGACAGGCATCTGGGGTGGGGGCAGTCTTGTGAGACTGAGCCCTTAAACTGTGGGATCTGCACTGACTCTAGGTAGTTTCAGAATTGAATTGAACTGTGGGGTACCTCGTAGAATTGTTTGGTATGGAAAACTTCCAGGTTTGCGATTAGAAATAGTAAAAACTGTAAAAACAGAAAAAAAAAGTTTTTTTCTTTCCATTTATTGACATACAGCTCTGTATAAATTTAAGGTGTATACCATAATGATTTGACTTACATACATCATGAAATGATTGCCTAGTAAGTTTAGTGAACATCCATCAAAAAAGTCAAGGTGTTAGTCACTCAGTCATGTCTGACTCTTTGAGACTCCACGGACTGTAGCCTCTGTCTATAGTGGATTGCCTCTGTCTACAATGGAGTGGGTTGCCATTCCCTTCTCCAGGGGATCTTCCCAATCCAGGGATCAAACCCAGGTCTCCCACATTGCAGGCAGATTCTTTACTGTCTGAGCCATCAGGGAAGTTATCTCATATAAATACAAAGGTAAAGAACTAGGGAAAAACGCTTTTTCCTCTTGATGCAAACTCAGGATTTACTCTTAATGATTTTCATATATAACATACGGCAAAGTTAATTATATTTTAAAATAATTTTTAAAATTGATTTACTTTTGGCTGCGCTGGGTCTTTGTTGCTGCACGGATGTTTCTCTAGTTGCAACGAGTGGGCGCTACTCTCTGGTTGCGTGCACAGGCTTCTCACACTGATACCGCTCCTTGTGGAGTGCAGGCTCCATGGCATGTGGGCTTCAGTAGTTGTGGTTCAGTCAGTGCAGACCCCACAGTTTAAGGGCTCAGTCTCACAAGACCGCCCCCACCTCAGATGCCTGTCACCAGTATTAGGTCCCCAAGGTACCCATACTTCACTTTGACTTGGCTACAATCTTTCTTCCCCACAGAACATAGGAAATCCTTTTTAAAATAATAATGGTTGTGGTTCAGTAGTTGCGGGCTTCAGTCCAATAGATTGGTTCCTGGGCTCTAGAGCACAGGATCAATAGTTGTGACGCACCGGCTTAGTTGCTTCGTGGCATGTGGGATCTTCCTGGATCAGGGATCGAATCCGTGTCTCCTGCATTGTCAGGCGAATTCTTGACCACTGAGCCACCGGGGAAGCCCAAATTATATGTATTGTGTTGTACATTGCAACCCTAGTTCTTTTTATCTTATAATTAGGAGTTTGTAGTTTTTTGACTGCCTCTGTCCAATTTCCCCTCCCCTCATGCCCTGCTTTTGATAAGCACAAACTTTATCTCTTTTTCTATGATTTTGTTTGGGGTGTACGGCACAGCTTACAGGATCTTAGTTCCCAAAGTTAAGTGGGTGGAAGTTGCTCAGTCGTGTCTGACTCTTAGCAACCCCATGGACTATACAGTCCATGGAATTCTCCAAGCCAGAATACTGGAGTGGGTAGCCTTTTGCTTCTCCAGGGGATCTTTCCAATCCAGGGATTGAACCCAGGTCTCAAGCATTGCAGGCAGATTCTTTACCAGTTGAGCCACAAGGAAACTTAGTTCCCAAACCAGGGATTAAACTGGGGCAGTGAAAACACTAAGTCCTAACCACTGGACTGCTAGAGAATTCCATTTATTTTTGAAGTATAATTGACCCACAGCACTGTTACTTCCTGTTACAAAACATAGTGGTTTGATATTTCTATACATTGCAAAATGATTACCAGATATGTCTAGCTACCGTCTGTCACCATATAGAGATATTACACAGTTATTGCCTATATTCCCCACACTGTACATTTGAAACCTCTGACTCATTTATTTTGCAACTGGAAATTTATACCTCTCAATCCCCCTTACCTATTCTTCCCCCTGTCCCACATTCTCCCCTCTGGCAACCATCTGTTTGTTCTCTGTATCTTTAACTCTTTTACTGTTGTACTTTAAGAACAGTTCGTTTCTGACACACAGCAGACACTCCGCAGATATTTTTTAAGTGCATCCGTGACAGAGCCCAAGTGTCAGCCAGGACTTGTGTCCTGTCTCAGGATTCTTTACGCCGTCTCTTGCCCCCAAGAGGTAATTTCCTGTGAACAAGGTGTGCTCCCCCACAACCATGGTCACTGGGTATTCAAAGTCCCAAAACCAAGTCTCACTAGCCAGCTTGGGTCCCATGCCCATGCCTGAACCAATGACTGCAGTCAGACTAATGAAAGGTGCTGATTGGCCCCTGGGATCACGTGGTGCCTCTGGTTTACAGACAGAAATCGGAGAAGTGGGTAGGTTCAGGGTGGGAGGCTGGGGGGCAACTAGGAAAGGTCCTGCCCAGTTTTGACAACTCCCCTCTTTACCCTCCTTAAGACCCCTCCAAAAGAAAGATGGAAGAATTGGATAAACCATTTTGCAAATCCTCAGTGAAAAAACTGATTCAGGTCACTATGACCTTTAGATGAAACTCGGTTTATTCTCAGCTATGATCATAACCACCCCTTGTAGTCAGCTGGGTGAATGAAACAGTCTCCATGCCCAGGCCACAACCCAGACAGATTAAATCAGGAGATAGTGAGATGTGGTGCAGGCTCTGATATTTCATTAAAGCTCCCAGGCAGTTCTTCTTCTTCTTCTTCTTTTTTTTTTCCCCCTTTCCTTACTTTTTTGGTGATATCAGGAAACATGCAGGATCTTAGTTTCCCAACCAGGGATTGAACCTACGCCCCCTGCAGTGTAAGCGTGGATTCTTAACCACTGGCCAGCCAGGGAAGTCCCCTCCCCAGGGGTTCTAAAGTAAAGCCAGGGCTGAGAACAAGTGATGAACAGGAAATATGGGGCAAGAGGAACAAGATAAGGGGACCACAGAGAAGCAAGCCCCAAATCCAGAAGGTATGGTATTCCCCAACATTCTACACTTTTCCTCCCTCAAGGGGGTGGGTAGAGAAGGGAGAATCCAGAGCAGTGATTCTCAAAGTACATCACCCATACCAGCAGCGTGGCCTGGGAACTTGTTAAAAAAGCAGATTCCTGGGCCTCCTGCCAGATCTCCTGAGTCAGAAGGTCTAAGGTGGGGTTCAGACATTTGTGCTTTAACAGAATATCTAGGACTTTCCAGGTGGCTCACTGGATAGGAACTCACCTGCCATTGCAGGGGACATGGGTTCAATTCCTGGTCTAGGAAGATCCCATATGCCTCGGAGCAACTAAGCTCATGCACCACAACTACTGAAACCCACTTGCCCACAGCCTGTGCTCCATAACAAGATAAGCCATCACAATGAGAATGCGACGGCTTACACGCCTGCTCAGTGCAACTAGAGAAAGCCTTCGAAAAGCAATGAAGACCCAGCTCAGCCAAAACACATGCACGCACATGCATAAGACCCAGAGTATTCTAATGCATTTTCCAATTCTATAACTACTGGATTAGGATAAAAGGAAATTAGGATACATGAGAAACGTATTGTGTGGACCTGGTTGGACCTAATTCAAAGAAACTGAGTGTAAAAAGACATTTCTGAGCCAATCAAAAAATTGAGTGATGACCTGGGTTTTGAGTGATGTCAAGGAATGACTGTTAGTTGTCTTGAGTGTTGTCTTAGTCCGTTTGGGTTCTGTCAAAGAATAGACTGAGTGGTTTATAAATAACAGACATTTCTTTCTCACAGTTCTGAAGGCTGGGAAGTTCATGATCAGTGCACCAGCAGACTGAGGGTCTGGTGCGGGCCAGTTTCTTGATTCATAGGTGGCTGTTTTTCTCTTCAGGGAGCTCTCTAGAGTCTCTTTTACAAGGACAGTAATCCTATTCCCTGCTGGCTCAGTGGTAAAGAATCCACCTGCCAAAGCAGGAGATGCAGGTTCCATCCCTCGGTCAGGAATGTCCCCTGGAGAAGGTAATGGCAACCCACTCCAGTATTCTTGCCTGGGAAACCCCATGGACAAAGGAGCCTGGTGGGCGACAATCCATGGGGTCACAAAAGATTTGGACACGACTTAGCAACTAAACGATAATAATCCCATTCCTGAGGTCTCCATCCTCATGACCTAATGACTTTCCAAAGACCACATCTTCTAATACCATCACATTGGGGATTAGGTTTCTTACTATGAATTTTGAGGGTATACTGGAATTACAATTGTGTACTGGAATATGAAAAGGGGAAATGACATTGGGATTTGTTTTAAAATACTTCATCAGGGACTTCCCTGGTGGTCCAGTGGTTAAGAATTCACCTGCCAATGAAGGGGACACAGGTTCAATCCCTGATCTGGGAAAATTCCACATGCTGAGGGGCAACTAAGCTTGTGGGCCACAACTATTGAGCCCACACACTGCAATGATTGAAGCCCATGTGCTCTAGATCCCACGCTCTGCAACAAGGGAAGCCACCCCAATGATAAGCCCACGGACCACAACCAGAAAGTAGCCTCTACTCACCTCAACTAGACAAAGCCCACTTGCGGCAACAAAGACCCAGAACAGCCATAAATAAATTAATTTAAAAATTTAAATACATGTAAAAATAAATAAATGAGCTACAAACTTTAAAAGTAGAATACTTTGTTAAGGACTTCCCTGGTGGTCCAGTGGCTAAGACGCTGTTCTCTCAATGCAGGAGGGCCAGGTTTGACCCCTGGTCAGGGAACTAGATCTCACATGCCTCAACTAAAGATCCTGAATGCTGCAGCAAAGATTGGAGATCACATGTACCACAACCAAGATCCTGCACTGCCAAATAAACAAATAAATATTTTTTTAAAAAATACCTCATCAAGGGGAAAAAAAGTTTAATGAAACACTATTGAACTCTTGGTGATGGTTGAAACTGGCTAAGGGTCTAGAGGATTCTTTTTCATGAGAATTTTAGATTTTTCTCACAAATTTTTTTTTAACCTTCTTTTTTGGCCACATCATGTGATTTGCAAGACCTTAGTTCCCTGAACCCATGCCCCCTGAAATGAAAGTGCAGGGTCCTAACCGCTAGACCACCAGGGAGGTTCCTCACAAAGTAATTCACAAAACAGGACAGTTTCAATGGCAGGAAGCCACGCCATCCCATTCAGGTATTTGGAATTACAACCGATGTCAGCTGGGATGAAAATACAATGAAGGAGAAAGGAGTCAAGATGAGGAGAATGTCCCGAATCTTTTATTATCAATCTCCTTTCCAGATGCAGGGCGCGCCACAGAGAGACAGATTGAGACCACATCTCCTTCCAGCAGCCAGTGGGGCTTGGGGTCCTGTTCTCCCCAGGTCTGTCAGCCCAGCTTGATGAACAGCAGCAAGGTGGCAAGAATTCCTGGCAGCTGAAATGGGGGAAGAAAGAAACAATGAACCAACATGAGGCATCTCTGGAACCCACATCAAATTTAATACACGGAGATACATCGTGATTTAGAAAGGTCAGGGCAGGGTGTGACCGACAGCAGAGGGACTCTCAGGGCCACGGTGGAGGGAATTTGGACGGTTACCACAATAAATCTCACCAGAAGGTAGAAGGAGGAGGCGTTTTATGATACACACCAGTCATTCTCCTTTTGTTTCCCCCAGATCTCATCTCTACCCTCTTTTGTTCACCCCCACCACCCGGGTCCTGAAAACGACATTTCCCAGAATCCCCTGCTCCCGAGGGTCGCAAAGAGTCGGACAGGACTGAGCGACACACACACACACACACACACACCTGCTCCCTAGTCGGACAGAACTGAGACACACACACACACACACACACACACACACACACACCTGCTCCCTAAATTCCTGTTAAGTTTGGCCAATAGGAAGTAACAATAGGAGATGGCTGGACAGAAAGGTTGGAGTATTCTTTCCCCGACTCCCTCCTCTCTTCTGCCCACCCTGAGCTCTGCAAGATCACAGTTGTGGGCAGATGGCTCCTTTTCCTTGACTCTTGCTCTCCCTACCCCTTCAGGCATAGGAAAAGTAGTCCTATGTGGCTAGCGCTCATTCTCCTTAACCCTGCTGATACTTTCACAAGGGGCCCCTGAAAACTTTAATTTTTTAAGTTTTTTTTTAATGTGGACCACTTTTTTTTTTAAGTCTTTGCTGAATTTGTCACAATATGGCTTCCGTTTTATATTTTGGTTTTTTGGCCACAAGGCATGTGGGATCTTAGCTCCGTGACCCTAAAAATGTCGTCAACGGACCCTCTAGGACTTCCCTGGTGGTCCAATGGTTAAGAATATGCCCGCCAATGCAGGGGACAAGGGTTCATTCCCTCATGTGGGAAGATCCCACATGCCGCAGAGCAGCTAAGCCTGTGCACCAAAACTCCTGAGTCCTTGCTCTAGAGCCTGAGAGCTGCAACCACTGAAGCCTGTGTGCCTAGAATCAGTGCTCGGCAGCAAGAGAAGCCCGTGCGCTACAAGGAAGAGTAGCCCCTGCTCACTGTAACTAGAGAAGGCCTGTGCACAGCTACAAAGGCCCAGCACACCCAAAAACAAACAAATAAATGAATAACATTAAGGGAAAAGTCATATATATATTTATATTTATATATTTTAAATGACTTTGGAGGCTGGATTCTGTTTCTTGCTAGGATCTTGACTGTTTTGACTTCCCTGGGGAGGATAGTGTGATATACTTTGCAAACAAATCTTCAATATAAATGTGTACAATGAAAAAAAAATCCATTTAAAAATATGAATCAGACAGATGAGACTCATCCATATCTTGGCTGGTGGTAATCTGCAGAAAAACAGTTTCATGTGAAGCTTCCCAGGTGGCTCAGTGGGTAAAGAATCTGCCTGTCAATACAGGAGACACAAGAGATACAGGTTCTATCCCTGGGTCAGGAAGATCTCCTGGAGAAGGAAATGGCAACCCACTTCAGTATTCTTGCCGGGAGAATCCCATGGACAGAGGAGCCTTATGAGCTACAGTCCATGGAGTCGCAAAGAGTTAGACATGACTGAAGGGACAAAGCAGAGGCATGAAAAATCAATATGGGGGAAAATGTGAGAAAAACTTCCAGGGCTCAAGGGGATGGACATTTTTTCTAATTAACAACTTTATTGAGATGTAATTCATTTATCATACAATTCACCTTTCTAAAGTGTATAGTTAAGTGGTTTGATTCATTTACATTTAACGTAATTGCCAAGAAACTAGGATTTATGTCAGCCACTTTGCTGTTTTCTATTTGCCTTTTTTGTTGCTCTTCTTTTATTCATTCTTCACAGTCTTCTGTTCTGTTGGATATTTTCTTTTTAAATATTTATTTGTTTAGCTGTGTTGGGTCTTAGTTGCAGAATGCAGGCTCTTCACTGCAACATTCAGGCTTCTCTAATTACGGTGACTGGGCTTAGCTGCCCCAAGGTATGTGAGATCCTAGTTCCCCAACCAGAAATTAAACTCACCTCCCCTGCAATGGAAGGCAGATTCTTAACCACTGGACCACCAGAGAAGTCCCCGTCTGCTGGATATTTTCTAGTGCACCATTTTAATTCCCTTCTTGTTTTTATTATATTTAAAAATTATGTTCTTAGTTGTTGCCCTGGGGAGTACGATGGACATCTTAACTATTCATAATCTAATTTGGATTAATACTAAATTAATCAGTACCATACAAAAACTTAACTCCTATATAGTTGTGTTTTCTCCAACATGCTTTGTGTTATTCTTGTCATGTAAATTACATGTAAATTATATCTTCATATAAGCACAGTTTTATGACTGTTGCTTTATGCAGCTGTCTTATAAATGAGGTAGGAGACTAGCTTTAACAACCATTTCTGTCTTTTGTCACTGCTGTGTCTCAGTGTCCCAAACAGTGCTTGGCACACAGTAAATTAAAAGACCTCGGTGTGTCCCAGAGGAGCTGGAACTTACCTGCATCACTGCTGCCCCCAGACAGCCCCCACTCAGGTTGGCGCTCTGAGTCTTGGTTATTTTCAGGAGCTTAGGGAAACAGCCCTGGAGAAACAAGCATCAAAGTAGGAGGGACCTGGTTAGGGACTAGTGGATTCTAAAGTGAAGTGAAATTCACTCGGTCGCATCTGACTCTTTGCAACCTCATGGAGTGTACAGTCCATGAAATTCTCCAGGCCAGAATACTGGAGTGGGTAGCCTTTCCCTTCTCCAGGGGATCTTCCCAACCCAGGGATAGAACCCAGGTCTCCTGCATTGCAGGCGGATTCTTTACCAGCTGAGCTACCAGGGAAGCCCTGATGGATTCCAAGGCCCCATCAACCCCTACAGGTCAGATTTTTTTCACAAAGTAATTTATTTATTTTTTTACTTTTTTTTTTTGCCTCACCCACTGCATGTGGGATCTTAGTCCCTTGACCAAGGAGAGAACCCATGCCCCCTGCAGTGGAAGTGCAGAGTCTTAACCACTATACTGCCAGGAAAGTTCACCCAACACAATTTTTATAGAAGTCAGTAGGAGGAATTCCCTGGTGGTTGGGTCGGATAGTTAGGACTCTGCTTTCACTGCTGAGGGTTCAATCCCTGGTCAGGGAAGTAAGATCCAGCTGGCCCCTCGGTGTAGCCGAAAAAAAAGTCTCTGGCCCTCAGGGTCTACATAGGTGACGCCTGTGTTGCGTGGGTGCTCAGTTGATCAGTCGTGTCTGATTTGCAATCCCATGGAGCGCAGCCCATCAGGCTCCTCTATCCATGGGATTTTCCAGGCGAGCCATGTCCTCCTCCAGGGGATCTTCCTGACTCAGAAATTGAACCCGGGTCTCCTGCATTGCAGGCAGATTCTTCAAAATCTCCAGTTACCTCCTGGTAGATGACGTCTGCAGACACGTTGTGTCCATCGCAGTCCACGGTCCCCAGGGATTTACAGCAGCACTGGGGGTAGGTGTGACCTGTCACCCTTTCAAAGGAGGAGCCAGAAAAATCTGTGTAGTTCTTCACTCCACAGCACTTGAGCTGCAGAGAGGAGAATAAACACTTGAAGACTCCCTTTCAAATATTGAAAAAATCCAAACAATAGAAATCACAGTCACCATGGCTACTGTTTAGAGCAGGCAGTCGCATTATTCCAGGGCCTGTGTTAAACACCGCCCTTTCTCACTCCCTCATGGCTCAGAACCCTCCACGACTGTCACCTTACTTGAGGTAAAAGCTGAACTCTTCACCATGGCCCGTGGGGCCCTGCATGATCCTCCCCATCACCTTCTCATCTCCCTGCTAGGTCCCTTGAACTCACCCAGCTACATATTGGTCTTCTCTCTGTTTCTTTTTTTTTAAAAATTATTTATTTATTTACGGCTGTGTTGGGTCTTCGTTGCTGCATGTGGGTTTTTCTCTAGTTGCGACGAGTGGGGGTTACTCTTGGTTGCCGTACACGGGCTTCTCATCGCAGTGGTTTCTTCTGTTGCAGAGCAAAGGCTCTCAGCTCGAAGGCTTCAGTAGTTGCAGCTCACAGGCTCTAGAGTGAGGTCTCAGCAGTTGTGGTGCATGGGCTTAGTTGCCCCTTGGCACGTGGAATCTTCCCAAATCGGAGATCATACCTGTGTCTCCTGCATTGGCATGCAAATTCTTATCCACTGTGCCACCAGGGAAGTCCGTCCTTTCTTTTTCTTTTTTTAATATTGACTGTTTCTTTTTATTGTTTGGTTTTGCTAAGCAAAGGGGATGAGACAAGATGAGGGTGGTGGTGGTTTATCTGCTTCAGTCGTGTCTGACTCTTGTGACCCCATCAACTGCCACCCACCAGCCTCCTCTGTCCATGGGATTTCCCAGGCAAGAATACTGGAGGGGGTTGGTATTTCCTTTTCCATTTCTCTCTGTTTCTTAAGCACACTTAGTAAGCATCAGCCTCAGAGTCTTTAGATAGCTATTTGTGGAATGCTGTTCCCTCAACTACCTGCATGACTTACTCCCTCACTTCATTCAGGTCTCCAGCCCTGTATCCAGACAGGTTTTCAATCTTAGCAGTTCCTCTCTCACTCACATGACATCCTCATCCTAACCTGGCAGGAGAACTCCACTTATCAAGGTCTCTCAGGGACTCAGGCTGGCGAAGCAGTCACCATCCAGATGGTTCCACCATTGGGGCAGAAGGAAAAGGAAGGTCTAGAGACCCCTGCACTGACAATTACATAATTTGGCCAGGAAGTGACTCATATGACTTCCCATTGGCCAGAACTCATCAACGATCCCCAACTAACTATAAAGGACTAGGACAGGCCATCCACTGTGTGTTACAAATAGATAGCAACTAGTATCTAAGAGGAAACAAAATCCTCTCTCTTTTCCTGCCTTGGTTTCTTCATAACACTTAGCACTCCTGACAACAGTCTTGACTTAGTGGTTTCTTGTCTGTCTCCCTACCCAAGTGTCAGTAACACAGAGCAAAGGACTTTTGTTTTGCACCCTGCTTTGTCCCTAGACCCCCGAACACCGCCCAGCACACAGTAAGTGTTCAACAAAGATTCATGGAAGGACAACCACCTAAAAGTCCATAGACAGAGGAATGGATAAAGAAGATGTGCTACATATATACGATGGAATACTACTTAGCCATAAAAAGAATGAAATAATGCCATTTGCAGAAATATGGATGGACCTAGAGATTATCATACTAAGCAAAACAAGTCAGAGAAAGGCAAGTATCATATGACATTGCTTATATGTGGAATCTAAAGAGAAAATAATACAAATGAACTTACAAAACAGATAAATATAGATATAGAAAACAAACTTATGGTTATCAGAGGAGGGATAAATTAGGAGTTTTGGGATTAGCAGATACACACTGCTATATATAAAATAGATAAACACAAGGACCTACTGTATAGCACAGAGAACTGTATTCAATGTTTTGTAATAAACTATAATGGAAGAGAATAGGAAAAAACTATGTCTGTATAACTAAGTCACTTTGCTATATACCAGGAACAAACACAAAACTGTGAATTAACTATACTTAAATTTAAAAATATTAGTGGAAGGACTGTATGAATGAATGAGAGGTACTTTCCACCATCTCAAACTTTAGAAGCCAAAACAGGGATGCAGGCAAGTCCCCTACCCATCATGTGATGCCTCCAGAGCCTGAACTTGACCCCATACCAGTTCCTGGGCCCCAAACTCAGACAGAAAACATTCCTACAAACAGGCAATGGCTTTTTCCTTTCACATGCTTCCTGGCCTCACAGACCCTTCTCAACTATCTGCCTCAAAAGCTTAGATGACACATGGAGGCTGGTCCTGCTCTTTAAACACCAAGACTAAAGAAATGAACCCTGGGGACTTCCAGTGGTCCAATGATTAAGAATCTGTCTTCCAAGGCAGGGGACGCAGGTCCGATCCCTGGTTGGGGAATTCTGATCCCACATGCCATGGGCAACTAAGCCACAGCGCCTCAACTATTGATCCCGTGCACAACTGGAGAGAAATTTGCTCATCACAATGAAAGATCCCAAATACCGCAACGAAGACCCCATGTGGCCAAATAAATAAATATATATTTAAAAAGGAAATAAATCCTAACACCTCACACCCTGCTGACGGGAATATGAGCAGTTGCTGTGGAAATCAGTATGAAAGTTCCTCAAAAAAATTAAATGTAGAATTATCAGATGATCCAGCAACTCCATTTCTGGACATACACCTAAAAGAATGGAAAACAGAGACTCGGAGAGATATTTGTACACCTGTAAACCCAAGTGTTCATCGACGTATGTGTGTACTGCTAAGCTGCTTCAGTCATGTCTGACTCTTTGCAACCCCATGGACTATAGCCTGCCAGGCTTCTCTGTCCATAAGATTCTCCAGGCAAGAACACTTGAGTGGGTTGCCTCTCCCTCCTCCAGGGGATCTTCTTGACCTGGGGATCAAACTTTTGTCTCTTATGTCTCCTGCATTGGCAGATGGGTTCTTTACCACTAATGCCACCTGGGAAGCCCCTGTCCATGGACAGAGAAATGGATAAATAAAAATAAAATGTAGTCCACCCATACAAAGGAATATTATTTAGATTTTAAAAGGAAGGAAATTCTGACACCTGCTATACCATGGATGAACCTGGAGAATGCTTAGTGAAATAAGCCAGACACAAAAAGACAAGTACTGCATGATTCCACTTAGACAACGTCCCTGTGTCTGAGCGTACTCAGTTGCTCAGTCATGTCCGACTCTGCAACACTATGGACTGTAGCCCACCAGCCTCCTCTGTCCATGGGATTCTCCAGGCAAGAATACTGGAATGGGTGGCCATTTCCTCCTCCAGGGGGTCTTTCTGACCCAGAGATAGACCCTGCATCTCATGCATTGCAGGCAGATTCTTTACCAAGCGCCTATGAGGTCCCTAGACTCTTGAGAGTCCCTTGGACTGCAAGGAGATCCAACCAGTCCATCCTAAAGGAAATCAGTCCTGGGTGTTCTTTGGAAGGAATGATGCTAAAACTGAAACTCCAGGACTTTAGCCACCTGATGTGAAGAACTGACTCATTTGAAAAGACACTGATGCTGGGAAAGACTGAAGGCGGGAGGAGAAGGAGACGACAGAGGGTGAGATGGTTGGATGTTATCACAGACTCAAGGACATGAGTTTGAGTGAACTCCAGGAGTTGGTGATGGCCAGGGAGGCCTGGAGTGCTGCAGTCCGTGGGGTCACAAAGAGTCGGACACCACTGAGCGACTGAACTGAACTGAACTGAAAGGAGCCATATTCTTAGAGCCTTGTAGAATGGAGGGCGGTGGCTGCCCGGGGGGGCTGAGGGAGGGAGAAGGAGCCTTTGTGGTTAAAGGGGATAGTTGCAGTTGTGGAGAGGCAGGCTGGCGATGGGTGCACAACCATGTGAATGCGCTTAATGCCACCAAACTGAGCACTTAAAAATGGTTAAGACGGTGAATTTATGTTATGTGTCTTTTATTACAAAATTTTTTTTTTTTTTAAATGTGAATCTCACCTTCTCCATGACCAAATTCCATCGCATGGAATAGTCATCTGGCTCCTTGTAACCTCTGTAATTCTTCCTCAGGGTCACGAAGTTGTGCTCCAGGGCCACTTCTCGAACCTCAGCGAAGAAACGGGGAGCGGTGAGCACAGAAAACAGCAAGGAGCCCATTTGGGGAGGTTTCTTAGGGACTCGGGGTGGGGGCGGGGAAGGGGATTTCCCGTCTGCTTCCCTCCTGGCCCCTCCACCAGCCAGGGGTCTGCGCTGGGGGAGGAAGAACTCGGGCTACCGTCGGGCCTGCCCCCCGCCCCGCAGAGGGACACAAGCAAGAGCGTGGGTGTGGAGCCCAGCTCATCTGGCTGCGTTCATCCTCGCAAACCGTTTTGAATCATCTGCTCTTTTGAATCGCCCACTCGCCCGCTACGCCCCCGACTGGGTTGCAATTCGATTAGGGACTTGAAAATCATCTTTAGCAACTGAATCTCTCTCTGCACAAAAGGCGCGACTTTAATTTTCTGTGTGTGTGTGTGTGCGCGCGCGTGTTTGAATAGAGGTTTACATTTAAAACCTTTTTTTTTTCCCCCAAAGAGGTAAAATAATCGCATGGTTCAAAATTCACAAAGCACAGACGGTAAATCATGAAAAGTCTCCCTCCCACTTTTTTCTTCCAGCCGACAAGTTTCTCCCACTCCATCACGGGGTTACAGTTTCCTGTGTCCCCAAAGAGATATACTATGCGTGTCAAAGCAAAGACTACTCTCCTTATTGTTCTCCTTGCTTCATACTACTCTCTCCCACTGTTCGGCATCCGGCTACTCTCATTATTCGGCGTCCGGCTGTTTTCAACAAGAGCATTAGCCGCTCTTGGTAGCCTGCTCAAATCCCGGGGGCTTCGCTTATTTCTGTGCCCGGGAGCCTGACTTCCCGCTGCCAACGACTGAGGTGCTCTACGTGGCTTCTCAGTACGCATGCGCCCTGGGAGCAGCCCGTAAACAATGACTGATGAGAGGTGGTGGATCAATACTGCAGCTCCCTCGCCCCTTGGGTGGGAAAAATAGTTGCGTGCTCTTTGCGTCCCAACTAGGATTGATCCCAGTTGTACCGTGTAAGCTTTTAGGGGCTACATTCCCTTCCCTGCCTCACTGCTCATGCCCCCTACTGGTGCTTCTTGGGATCATCACTCAAACAAGGAGCCTTCAAATTCTTGTCTCAGGGTGAGCCTCGCCGGAGGTAAACAAGAACAGAACTACGTTCTGGAGAATGTACAGTGTCCTGTACCTAAAGCCTCCTCCTTCCTTCCTTCCAGCTGCATCAGGCTCCCTCCCCGCAAACTGATGCTCCACTAGGACAGAAGCGATCTTTTGCACATCCTGGTATACGTATGTCATGCTGCCCACAAACAAGCATATCCTTGGATAATTCCTAGAGACCAGATGGTTGGGTCAAATCCGTGCTTTGCCATTTTGATGAATATTGCTAAACAGCCCTCTATTTTGAATTCATTTCAAAACCGCAACAATTTTCACAGCGTTTCCCATTACCATTCCCCGCAAGCCTCACCGCAAATGAAGGAGAGAAGTCAGATTAACTCAGCAGGTTTTTTGAGGACAGCCTTGGCGGAGAGGGCTGAGGTTTTTGGCTTTTTCACCCCATCTCTAGAGACTCAGTCTCCCACCGTCACCAGATCTTGGAGAGCGTGGGTGCCTGGCGGGGACGGGGTGGGGGTGGGGCCCGCGGACGGGAGGGGGCGGGGCTCTATTGATTCCATCTATTTTTAATGTGGAGTGGGAATAGCCGTCCTGTACTTACAACCGGGAAGAAGGCAAGGACCACCGTGGCAGCCGTGATTTGCACAATGAGAATGATGACCATGACCAAGAAACACTGGAAGACACAGAGCGGGGCGCGGGGTGGAGGCTGGGAGCCTGCTAGAAGTCCTTCCACCCCCACCCCAAGGCCACCCTGTAGCCTCTACAGTTTGAAAAACTTCACACCTGGGGTTGGGTGGTGGTGGGGTGTGAGGTGGGGTGGGTGGTAGGGGTAGCAGGGTGGGAGGGTTTAAAGGGGGATTTTATTTCTTCCTTGTGTCATTTTCCTGGATGTTGTCCAGGATGCTGGCAGTGGGGTATT
The DNA here is from genome assembly GCA_935064755.1 of Tragelaphus eurycerus. NCBI lineage: Eukaryota > Metazoa > Chordata > Mammalia > Artiodactyla > Bovidae > Tragelaphus > Tragelaphus eurycerus. The sequence goes on along the minus strand of CAKXYN010000058.1, from coordinate 2,393,383 downwards.
CTTAAGAGCTAATAGCTAGAACCTCATTTCATGTCCAGCACTTTCTGGGAGTCCCAGAGCCCTAAGAGGGGACTTCTGACTGCGTGTGCAGACAGCAGGTCCTGAGTACGTGCTAAGTCACTTCAATTGTGTCCGACTCTTTGCAACCCCATGGACTATACCCCGCCAGGCTCCTCTGTGCATGGGATTCTCCAGGCAAGAATACTGCAGTGGGTTGCCATGCCCTCCTCCAAGGGATCAAACCTGAGTCTCCTGCATTTCCTGCATTTGGCAGTGTGGTTCCTTAGCATTAGCACCCATCTAGGAAGTCCAGAGAGCAGGGAGGGATAGTAAAACAGGAGGGACAGTGGGGACAGAGAACAGAGGCAGGAGGGCATTCCTCAGCGGTTCAGTGGTTAGAACTCCATGCTTTCACTGCTGAGGGCCCAGGTTCAATCCCTGGTCAGGGCACAAAAATCCCACAACCCATGCTTTGTGGCCAAAAAAGGAAAAGTTGCCAGGAGAAGAAGCAGGGCTAATAAATCTGATATGTAAATTGGGGAGGAGGGGTGATAAGACTGAAGGGGAGATGCCAGATGACAGGTGGATGAGTGCCAGGGAGAAAATATCAACATATGCTGCCTCATGTTTCCGATGAAATTCACATGCCTGGTGGGAAACAGTGGGAAATACTGTGAGGGGAAGGAGTGTCCAAGAAAGATCAGCTCCTGGTCTCCTTTCTCATCTATTTCTGCCTATGCCTATTATTATTATCAGTCCCTTGGACAGCAGGAGATCAAACCAGTCAATCCTAAAGGAAATCAACCCTGAATACTCATTGGAAGGACTGATGCTGAAGCTGAAGCTCCAGCACTTTGGCCACCTGATTTCGAAGAGCCGACTCATTGGAAAAGATTCTGATGCTGGGAAAGATTGAGGGCAAGAGGAGAAGGGGGCGAGAGAGGATGAGATGGTTGGATGGCATCACCGACTCAATGGACATGAGTTTGAGCAAACTCCGGGAGATGGTGAAGGACAGAGAAGCCTGGTGTGCTGTAGTCCATGCGGTCGTAAAGAGTCAGATACAACTGAAAAACAGCGATAGTATTTCCCGACCTCTGAGTGAGTGAGGCATCCAGAAGACAGATAGCCAGGCATCGAAAAGCCCTATTGGTGACTTCTTCAGAATCTGTCCTGAATCTACCCACTTCTAATGCCCGCCAGGGCCCCAGTGGGTCTAGTCCGGACTATCTTCCATCAGGACAAACACAGTTCTTCCACTCTGCTCCTCCCCTCACGGTGTTCCCTCCGTAGCCACCAGAGGGCGCATCTGTCAGGGGACAACTCTGCTCAGATCCCTCCGTGGCTCCCAATGCCCTCAAAAGGACTTTACTTTTGTGGATGAGGTCTCAGAGGATTTGGATGGACCGGAGGCTGAGGGTAAAGTCGACTGAACTTGCCAGTGGGTTGGACTGTGGTGTGAGAGAGAAGACTCTTTGATCCCTCCAAGTTAAACTATGGATAAAATAGTGCCCACAGGGACTTCCCTGGAGATCCAGTGATTAAAACTCCCTGATTCCACTGCAGGGGGAGCAAGTTCCATCACCATATGCTGGGCTTTAAGGCTAAAAAAGCAAAAAGTGCCCCCCCCCCCATGCTGTTGATCCTGTATGCATATTAAAAAGCAGAGACATCACTTTGCAGACAAAGGTCTGTATAGTCAAAGCTATGGTTTTTCCAGTAGTCATGTATGGATGTGAGAGTTGGACCATAAAGAAAGCTGAGCCCTGAAGAATTGATGCTTTTGAACTGTGATGCTGGAGAAGACTCTTGAGAGTCCTTTGGACTGCAAGATCAAACCAGTCAATCCTGAAGGAATATTCATTGGAAGGACTGATGCTGAAGCTGAAACTCCAATACTTTAGCCACCTGATGCAAAGAACCAAGTCATTGGAAAAGACCCTGATGCTTGGAAAGATTGAGGGCAGGAGGAGGAGGGGGTGATAGAGGATTAAATGGTTGGATGGCACTACCAGCTCGATGGACATGAGTTTGAGCAAACTCCGGGAGATAGTGAAGGACAGGGAAGTCTGGGGTACTGCAGTCCACAGGGTTGCCAAAGGTCGGACATGAATACGACTGAGTGACTGAACAACAACAACATCCTATAGAAGAGAAAATTAAATATTGCAGGCACAGGGCTGGTTCAATAAGTACTTGTTGAATGAAGTAATCAAGAAAACTAGAGATAATAGATATTCAGGGAGGTGGAGAGTGAGGATGGATTCTTTAAAAGTGGGGGATGTTGACTCTCTGGGAGATGGCTAGAGCAAGGATTGCCTTGAAACCTCTAATTCAAAACCACTGGAATTTTGCAGCAACACAGGAGGGGAAGATGCTGGAGGCAGGGACTTCCCTGGTGATCCAGTGGTGAAGAATCTGCCTTCGATGCAAGGGATGCCAGTTTGATCCCTTGTCTGGGCGCTAAGATCCTACACACTGCAGAGCAACTAAGATGCTGTGCTCCAACTAGAAAAGCCCTTGGGCCACAAGGAAAGATCCTACCTACCCCAACCAAGACCAGACAGAGCCAAAAAAAAAAAAAAAAGAGAGAGAGAGAGCTTGTTTAAAAACAAAACAAAAAAGATGTGGAGACAGATACAACTTAAAATGGGATGATCAGTTCAGACAAGATTGTAAGAGAAGTGGGAATGGGGACTCTGGGAGCTGGACGCTGGGGAGACATTTGGCCAAGGCTACATGTGAGAAAGAGTAAGACATGTAAAATCTGTGATGTGATCTGATGATCATGCTCAAAATATTCATACTCCATGCATCTGACCATGTACTTGTGCTGCATGGCAATTACTATAGTGTTGTATTCATGGGGGACATATACATTGGCCAACAGAACAGAGCAGTGTGCACAGAACAGACCTGAGCATAAAGGAAACTAGCAAAGACAGAGGAGGACTGGATGGGCCAGGTGGTAAGTGCAATAGTATGTCACACAACTAGGAAAAAAAAAAAAAGAAATCAGATCCCTACCTCACACCACACACACACAATCAAACTCCCAAAGACTAAAGAGCTCAGAGTGAGAAAGTAAGACTTAAAATCACAGGAAGAAAACCTAGGAGGGTATAATTTATGCACTTGGGTAGGGGAGGGGTTCTAAATGAGACCCATCATAAAGAAAAAGATGGGACTCCCCTGGTGGTGCAGTGGATAGGAACCTGCTTGCCAGTGCATGGGACATGGGTTCAATCCCTGGTCCGGGAAGATTCCACATGCCTCAGAGCAACTAAGCCCTGCACCACAACTACTGAGCCCACACGCTGCAACTTCTGAAGACTAGATCTTCTAGTCCTAGAGCCTGTCCTCCATCCACAGGACAAGCCTGAACCCTGCAACAAAGAGTAGCCCCCCGCTTGCCACCAGAGAGACTGCACGCAGCAACGAAGACTGAACAGAGCCATAAATAACTAACTTTTTATTTTTTATTTATTTATTTATTTTTTTTTTAGAAAAAGAATGACTTTTATTGTGAGGTCAAGCAACAGGAGGCAGGGCTCAAATCTGTCTCCCCATCCAGTGTTCAGGGTGAAAGGTAAGGGGTCAGGGGAATTTCAAATTTGGCACGGTCTTATTGGCTAGTCTTGGAGGTCAGAAAGCCGATTGGAATCAAGCTACTTGGACAGCCGGAAGCTGTCCAAGTCTTTCTTATTGAAGAACTTCTTGCTGGTAAAAGGCTCCAGGGGCAACAATTCTATTTTGTGAGTTCTGTAAACTGAAGATTCTAGGTCCGGGGGTCATCCTGGAGACACGGGTTCCCGCCTGCCACAGGTGCCGTGCTGTCTGTAAAACAACTCAAGGCTTGATTAATCAACAGCCTATTCAAGGAGGCAAACCAGGGTCAACAGGTCAACGTTTATGTGCTATTTCAGATTTCCCCCCTTTTCTTTGTACATTCCTCAGTCTTAAGGCAAACAGGGCAATGCCCGCTCTAGCTGTAGGACATGCTCTCCAACAGTGTCACAGGAATAACACAGAGGACAGTGGCTCGCGAGGCAGGCTCCACTTCCGCAGGCAAAGATGCGGGAGCCAGCGCGCCGCGTGGGACGTGCTCCCAGTGTTCATCCCTGAAACGCAAGTTCCCTCCCCTGGATCCTCGCAGGCGGAGGACCACAGAGTCACAATCTTCCCGGAACGGCGCCCAAGTTTTTATTGGTCGATGGGGGTCATGCGTGATACTTGTAAGCTTCTGAGTGGAGGATTTATATTAAATATTTTCTCCAGCCCTTCAGTTCTTTGCACGTGTCCAGGGTAAAGCCCACAAAATTAGCCTGCCAAATTGTTCTTATGAGGAAGAGAAACCAGGAAGGTAAGAAAACAAAAGGTTGACAAAGAGTCACCATCCTAGGAATCTTGTTCACAAGCCAGATACATACACACACACACACATATATATATACCTCCCTAGTTAACTATTCTAAAAAAAAAATTTATATGAATCCATTTCTTCAGTCTTTCTTCTTTGGTAGAAAAGACCATATTTTTCTTACAATTCCCACCCCTTTTATGATGGTTGATTATTCTTTTCCTGGAACTTAGCATCATATGACTTTCGTGTTCAGACTCCTCCAGGAATAGGTGGTTGATATGATGGGCCGCAGCGGACTGCTTGGTGAGAGCTGTTATTATTCATCTGTGCACTAGGCTCCTGACACAAGGAACGATGCAACACCCTACCTGGATGTTTCAAGTGTGACAATACGGGTAGTCAGGATAGACGTCATGATGCCTCTCTGTATCCCAAACCACTGTTCCATCAAACTGGACAATGGGTTATCTATCCCTGAGTTTTCGGCCGACTCATTACCCAAGGTGGTCAGATCTTGCAAGGCCCTTGTCATTGTGCCATCAGGGGCCGTGTTGTTGGGTATGAAAGTACGACATTGACACCCTACCAAAACACATACTCCTCCCTTTTCTGCCAGAATCAGGTCTGAAAGTGAAAGTGAAACTCATTCAGCCGTGTCCGACTCTTTGCAACCCCACGGACTATATAGGCCATGGAACTCTCTAGGATAGAATACCAGAGTGGGTAGCCTTTCCCTTCTCCAGGGCATCTTCCCAACCCAAGGATCAAACCCAGGTCTCCTGCATTGCAGACAGATTCTTTACCAGCTGAGCCACAAGGGAAGCCCAGAATTATGTCTGTTGCTGCTACTGCTAAGTCGCTTCAGTCGTGTCTGACTCTGTGCGACCCCATAGAAGGAAGCCCACCAGGCTACCCCGTCCCTGGGATTCTCCAGGCAAGAACAGTGGAGTGGGCTGCCATTTCATTCCCCAATGCATGAAAGTGAAAAGTAAAAGTGAAGTCGCTCAGTCGTGTCCGACTCCTAGCAACCCCATGGACTGCAGCCTACCAGGATCCTCCGTCCATGGGATTTTCCAGGCAAAAGTACTGGGGTGGGGTGCCATCGCCTTCCCCGTAACTTTTTAAAGTTATTAAAAAAAGAAAAAGATGTTTGCATCTGGTGTTCTTAAAAAGACACCAAACACACTATAAAATAGGAAACATCAAAGGAGTTTAGAACACCGGCAAGGAAGGATTCAGACATGGCGGAGGAGTTGTGGGGTCTGTGTGCAGATGCAACTTACAAACAAGAGGGTGCCTCTGCTCTCCTTGGCTGCTCCATGCCGCCTGGCGAAGCCGAGCAGCACCGTGACGCTGCCCATCACCAGGCACAGGCAGCCAACGTGAAACAGGTACGCAGAGGACAGCCCGAGGACCTTGGTCAGGACAGCCCCTCGGAAATTCACATAGATGCTCAGACCAATGAGGATCATGCCAGAGAGCTTTAGAACAGAAAACAGGGGAAAGCCATCTGTTAGTTGTATACAAATCAAACTCCTGGAGGAGGCAACAAAGGCCAATAAAATCAGCAGAAACATTTCAAAACTCATAATGCCCCGAGTTGGTGAGGATGTAGAGAAACTTTCCATACACTGCTGCCAAGCAACAGCCTTTTTTGAGGGAAAGGGCAGAACGATACTTTGTAATTGGTATTTAAAACCTTCAAGGTTTTGTGGTAAAACTTTTTACCCAGAAATTCCATTTCTGGACATTCAACCTAGGAAAAATAGTCACATATGATGAGCCTCAGAACCAGGGAAAAATGTTGGAAATAATTGAAGCAACCAATAATACAGATTGGGTAGGTAAATCATGGTACCGCGTTGCAATGGGATCCTAGACAGTTATTTTATTTTTTTTCCCCATGGAAAAAACCCTCTTGTTAGACAGTTATTTTAAATGATGCTTGTAAGACAGAGGGTGGCACGTTTTTTGGGGAAAAGTCCCCAATATTGTGAGCTTTGCAGGCCATACATTCTCAGTTGAAATGACTCAGCCGGTGTATTGGATTGCACCATACATGTGTGTGCATGTGTGCTCAGTCACTTCAATTGTGTCTGACTTTTTGCGACCCCATGGACTGTGGTTGCCAGGCTCCTCTGTCCATGGGATTCTCCAGGCAAAAATACTGAACTGGGTTGCCATGCCCACCTCCAGGGGATCTTCCCGACCCAGGGATCGAACCCACGTCTCATGCGGCTCCTGCGTTGCAGGCGGGTTCTTTCCTGCTGAGGCACTGGGGAAGCCCAGCCATACACAATTCATAAACAAATTTATTTTATTTACAAATAAATTTTATCTATTTACAACATTGTACTTCACCGACTTCTGTTGTAGGAGAATGTTTATTGATACACAAAGATGTTTTTAAGGCCTATATTTTTTTAAAAAAATAGATTGTCAGCAGTCATAGTCCTTGGTATTTAGCTAACAGAGTTGAAAACTTATGTTCACATAAAAACCTACACATGGATGTTTCTAGCAGCTTTATCCATAGCTGCCAAAACTTGGAAGCCACCAAGATGGCCTTCAGCATATGAATGGATAAATAAACTATGGTACATCCAGACAATGGACTATTGGCACTAAAAAAAGCATGAGCTGTCAAGCCAGGAAAAGACGTAGAGGAAACTTACAGGCATATTGCTGAATGGAAGAAGCCAATCTGCAAAGGCTACATGGTTTATGATTCCAAGTCTATGACATTCTGGAAAAGGCAAAACTATAGAGACAGAAGAAAGATCAGGAGTTGCCAGGGGCTGGTGGGGGGGTGACAGGTGAAGCATAGAGGACTTTTAGGGCAATGAGACTATTCATACGATGCTGACACGGTAGATACACTTGTGAAAAGCCACAGAATGTACACCAGGAAGTCCCCAGCAGTTCAGTGGTTAGGACTCCATGCTCACACTGCAGGGGGCATGGGTTCGATCCCTGGTTGGGGACCTAAGATCCTGCAAGCCAGAAGACACGGCCAAAAGAGAGAACAATGTACAGTGTACAAGGTTATAATGACATCAATGTCTTGCCCGCTCAGTCGTGTCCGACTCTTTGCAACCCTGTAGACTGTAACGCGCCAGGCTCCTCTCTCCGACTCTTTGCAACCCTGTAGACTGTAACGCGCCAGGCTCCTCTCTCCGGGGAAATTTTCAGGCAAGAATACTGGAGTGGGTTGCCATTTCCTCCTCCAGGCGATCCCGACTCAGGGATAGAACTCTTGCATCTCCTGAATTGGTAGGCAGATTCTTTACCACTGTGCCACCTGGGAAGCCCCTGATATCAACGTAGGTTCATTATAACAAATGGACCACTCTGATATGGAATGTTGACGGCAAAGGAGGCTGTGCATGTGTGTGGGGCAGGGCTTACGTGGGAAGTCTTGGTACCTTCTGTTCGATTTTGCTGTGAACCTAAAAGTTCTCTAAAAAGAAGTCTCTTTAAGAGGAGGAAAAACTAACAATTATTCAAAAGAGAAAAAAAAATGAAGATGCTAAAGCAGTCGCATACCACATTTGTGTTGCTGTTTTTAAAGGTACATAGAAAGGTCTGGAAGGACATAATAATGATATTTATTGAGCCATGTTCCCATGACAGGCATCAGCCTTTTAAATGCGCTATCTTGTTTGCTGCCACACAGGTGAAGAGAGTAGGAGTAATATTTAATTTCCTTCTCTTTTCTGGCAACCTTTCCTCATACAGTCTTACTATTGAAAACAGTGACTGCTTCAGCAGTGAGCATTTCAGGTTACTTTTTTTTTTTTTTTTTTTAATTTGTTTGCCCCGGGTCTTAGTTGTGGCATGTGAGATCTAGTTTCTGGATCAGGGATCAAACCTGTGCCTCCTGAATTGGGAGCACAGAATCTTAACCACTGGACCATCAGGGAAGTTCCATGGGTTACTTTGTAGTAAGAAAAAAAAAATGGTTTGAAAAATGTAAAGGACCAAGAGAAGAACCATTCTCTCCTGCCTTTCCAAACAACTTTCATTTTCTGCAGGGTTTGCCTAAGAGCTGAGTTCTTCCACTACTGACCCCAGGTCCCCCAGAGTACACAATTCTGCTTGATTTAGCAGCTCTGGGTTGGTGGAAGCGACGCCTGTTCCCAGTGCATCCTGCTCCTCGTCCGTCTGCCCTACATCCCTTCTGGGTCCCTGGGGACCACAGATCCGGATGCCAGCGAATTTGGATCAACTTATTTCTGTCTTTGAAGGAGCCAGCCATGGAGGAAGGGCTGCAAAGCCCCAGGGTCCGGGTTGTGACATACTTACAGCAGTAACACCATTGAAGAAAGAAAACAGTTTCTTCAAGGAATAATATGGAATGTGTGTTTCAGCCATGTCAGCCAGACTGGGGTGCCCTGACCAGTTAAGTCAGCATCTTTCTAAACCTCTGGGCTCCTGTTTCCCAAGATGGTAGAGGTCTGGGGAGTGGGGTGGGGTTACCAAAGCTGACTTTCTCTGCCCCTCTCTCTCCTGGCTGCCTGATCCTCAGCTGGGGAGGGGCCCCAACGGCTGCCCCTCTTCAGGTCACAGCCTTTATCACATCACAATCAGATGCTGGAGCGAGGCTCCCAGCGCCAGGGAAGCGAGTGCCCCAAACTGTGCCCTGCTGGTTCTTCATCAGGAATGGAGAAGAAGTCACTCTGTTACAGCCCGCCCCCCAGATGCTACCCAGGACCTGCAGGGATAATGCTCAACATTATAGTGGTCAACATTATTGACCACTCATGTGGCTGATGCCCCTGCTGACTGGGGGCTCCAAGTGGATGCGTGTGTGGGCTGTCCAACTCATGGTGCTCAAGAAACCACTGTGAAATGAATGAATGAAGAGGTTCCATGAAGCAGGAATCTAGCTACAAGCCATCGGGTTCCTCAGCCCCTGGCTTACACATTAGCTCACTGGGCACAGACTTCTTACATGGCTCAGAGAGGCCAAGGTAACTGCCCAAGACCACACAGGAAGCAGGGCTGGGCTTTGAAGCTCCAGGAGTGACACAGAGGTGGGAACCTCCATCCCCTTCCCACCTGAGAGCTTGTACTTTCTGCATCTGAGGCCTCCTTGGCCAGAGCTGATGAAGATATCATCCTTAAGCCAATAGTCATTGATCAGTGGGTCTTTCTTGATGATGATGAAACAAGCAGAGAGAGCATTTCAGGGCGAAAAAAGGGGAAGCAGGCACTGAAGGCCTCCAGGCCCAACTCCTGCAGCCACCAGCCCTCACTGTCTCCTGGACCGAAGTCCGTCTGGGTCCAATCCTGGAGGCTCCTCTGTCCAGCCCCTGGGCTGGAGTGTGTCTGTGACCAGGTCCTGGAGGGCTCAGGGGTTTCACGATCTTCTGTGATCCCCAGGGCACAACTCAAAGAAGGAAAAAAAAAACAAAAAAACTTTCCATTTGAATTCATTTAATGAATGTTGTTTGTCAAACTGCCTGATTCTAGAAATATGTAGAACTAAACCAGATGTTCGTAGATGCGTGGCTGTCTCCTCCCCGGACCACGGGTCACGTTCACAACTAGGAGTGTGTCCTTCCATATCTTTCTCTAAAAGGTCATTTTGGAAAAAAAGAGCCCCGGAGCTAGATGCTGAGGTCCCGAAAAAGGGGGGCGCAAATGTTTGAAGAACACCAGAGCAAAGCAGGACAGGAGAGGGGTGGAGTTGATGAGGGCGGGGAAATGAAGGGTGGATAAGGACGGGGAGGGTGGGAGGCAGAGTGGTGTGACCTCAGGGGCACGGTGGAGCGCCTGCCATCCATGGGACGCTAATTGGGAAGCTAGAATTGGGAAGCTAGATCAGATGCAGGAGGCCGCAGGAAACTCTCAGAGGAGCCTCGCCCCCGCGGCAGCCCCGCCCCGCGGCAGCCCCGCCCCCGGTTTCCCTACCAGGCAGAGGCCCAGATCCCGGCCTCTCGCACTCCCTGGTGGCCATCATCGGAAGCACCTGTGCCCCGACCCTGGCGCCTCCCAGCCAGACACATCCCAACGCATCTCTTTCTGCACCACCCGTCCCAACCCCTGAGCCTCCGCTCAGCCCTCAAGTGTGAGGGAATGGAGGGACAAGAACCACCCCCAAGTCCTTCCAACACACACCCGTTGAATTAATGCGGAGAGCCAGAATAGTGCAGGCATCCGGCAAATTGCAAATTCAAGACACGGACCAAAAATAAAAGCATGCAGAAAACTAGTGCAATTTATCAGGCACAGTTCAAAGGTTCTAGAAAACAGTGAAAAATTCCCCTTGAAGGATAGAACCCAGGGATAAAACAGAGCGATTGGGAGGACACTGAAATACCATGGTAGAATAACAAGAGTCACTCTAGTATTTCCTTAATTACAGGGCTTAGGGTGTGTTGAGGGGCTTCCCTGGTGGTTCAGACAGTAAAGAATTCACCTGCAACATAGGAGACCTGGGTTCGATCCCTGAGTGGGGAAGATCCCCTGGAGAAGGGAATGGCTACCCACTCCAGTATTCTTGCCTGGAGAATTCCATGGACAGAGGAGCATGGAGAGCCACAGTCCATGGGATCCCAAAGAGTTGGACACGACTGATCAGCTAACACACACACGTACACGGGGTGTGCTGAGAGTCCTAATGTATTTCTCCACATGCTTGGTCTCCTTCCTTATATTTTAGAAGTTTTGGAAAAGCATGATTTTCAAGAAAACAGTGTCAGATTAAAAATAAAAATTTTAAATGTTTATAAAAAAAGGAGACAATGTCTTACACACACAGCATTTATATCAGTAGCCCATGTTGGTCTATGAACTGTCCTTAAATTGATATATTTGTCATCAATAGCAATAATGGAATTCTCAGGACTTTTTAAAGCATATGGATTGGGGGGAGCGGATATCCCCCATAGGAATTTCTACAACAGATTTATTCAGACACCCATAGACCGGTAGTTAACAAAACCTTGCTTTTTAAATTTTTCTTTTCTTTCAGTTTTTATTGGAGTATAGTTGCTTTGTAATGTTGTCTTTCCACTGTACAGCAAAGCAAATCAGCCATACATATACATATACACATATATATACATATACATATATTTGGCTCAGTGGTAAAGAATCCACCTGTTAATGTAGGAGACGTGGGTTCAGTACCTGGTTCAGGAAGATACCCTGGAGGAGGAAATGCCAACCCACTCCAGTATTCTTGCCTGGAAAAATCCCCTGGACAGAGGAGCCTAGCAGGCCACAGTCCATGGGGTTGCAAAGAGTCGGACATGACTTAGTGACTACAGAACAGCAGCAATACATATACCCCCTCTGTTTTGGACTTCCTTCCCATTTAGGTCATTATAGGGCACTGGGTAGAATTCCCTGTGCTGCACAGTAGATTCTCCTTAGCTATTTAGCTGTATAGCTATGATACACAGCATCAATAGTGAACGTCTGTCCATCCCAATCTCCCAATTCATCCTATTCCCCTTTCCCCCTTGGCATCCACACGTTTGTTCTCTACGCGAGTGATCAAATCTTTTCTGGAAAGGGCCAGAGAATAAATGTTTCTCACTTGTCACTCCACTGTTGAAGCCTACACAGTATGTAAATGAGCGATATGTAAATACACGTAAACGAATGGGTGTGACCACATGCCAAAATGTTATTTACAAAAACAGGTGGTAGGCTGTAGTTTTGCCAACACTTGCTCTAAAGCCTAGTTTGAGTTAGTGAATGATTAGAAATAACCTAAATGCCTTCACAAGGGGGCTGCTTAAGTATGGCATGGTCCAACGATAGGGAAGGGTTAGGGGCGGATTTGTGTTCCCTCCCCCCACAAAAATTCATATTGATTCACAATCCAGGGACAGAGACCTCACTAGAAACCAACGCTGGCATGTCGATCTTGGATTCCAGCCTGTAGAACTGTGAGAAAATAAATGTCTATTGTTTAAGCCACCCAGACTATGCTATTTTGCTATGACAGCCTGAGATAAGACAGAAGCTATATTCTGCAGCTGAGGAAATGAAGAAGTAACAAAGGTAATTTGGTTTTGAAATGAGATCTTCAAATCATAGTCTGTCTCTGTCTTTTTTTCTTTTCCCTTTTAGTTTATTTTTGGCTGCTCTGTGTCTTCACTGCTTCAAGTAGGCTTTCTCCAGTTGTGGTGATTGGGGACTACTCTCCAGCGGGATGCGCAGGCTTCTCTTTGCAGTGGCTTCTCTCATTGTGGAGCATGGGCCTTAGGGCTCTTGGGCTTCAGCAGCTGTGTCCAACAGGCTCAGTTGTTGCTCCACAGCATGGGATCCTCCCGGACCAGGGATCTAACCCATGTCCTTTGCATTGGCAGGCAGATTCTTAATCACTGGACAACCAGGGACATACCATGGTCTCTTAAGTGAAGAAATAAAGTACAGACCCACGTGTATGTATGGAATACATATTTAAACAAATAGTGATTCATCCATACCGTGTAATATTATTCAGTCTTAAAAAGGTATATGAGGCTCTGATGCATGTTGCTGCCGCTGCTGCTAAGTCGCTTCAGTCGTGTCTGACTCTGTGCAACCCCATAGACAGCAGCCCACCAGGCTCCGCCGTCCCTGGGATTCTCCAGGCAAGAACACTGAAGTGGGTTGCCATTTCCTTCTCTAATGCGTGAAAGTGAAAAGTGAAAGTGAAGTCGTGTCTGACTCTTCTCGACCAGATGGACTGCAGCCTACCAGGCTCCTCCGTCCATGGGATTTTCCAGGCAAGAGTACTGGGGTGGGGTGCCATTGCCTTCTCTGCTGATACATGCTACGATGGGGATAAACCCTCCAAAATAGCACGCTGAATGAAAGAAGCCAGACCCAGAATGCCATGTATTGCCTGATTCTATTTATAGAAAATGTCCAGAATAGGCAAATCCATAGAGACAAAGCAGATTTGTCATTGCCGAGGGCTCAGGGGAGGCAGGGAATGGGATTGACTGCTTTCTGGGGGCATGATTCCTTTTGGGTGGTAAAAATGTTTTGGAACTAGATAGGGTTGGGGTGGTCCAACATTATGAATGTACTAAATGCCACAGAATTGTACACTTTAGTATGGTTAATTGGATGTTATGTGAATTCCACCTTTCAGTTCAGTTCAGTCACTCAGTCATGTCCGACTCTGTGACCCCATGAATCACAGCACGCCAGGCCTCCCTGTCCATCACCAACTCCCAGAGGTCACTCAGACTCACGTCCATCGAGAGTCGGTGATGCCATCCAGCCATCTCATCCTCTGTCGTCCCCTTCTCCTCCTGCCCCCAATTCCTCCCAGCATCAGAGTCTTTTCCAATGAGTCAACTCTTCGCATGAGGTGGCCAAAGTACTGGAGTTTCAGCTTTAGCATCATTCCTTCCAAAGAAATCCCAGGGCTCATCTCCTTCAGAATGGACTGGTTGCATCTCCTTGCAGTCCAAGAGACTCTCAAGAGTCTTCTCCAACACCACAGTTCAAAAGAATCAATTCTTTGGCACTCAGCCTTCTTCACAGTCCAACTCTCACATCTATACATGACCACAGGAAAAACCACAGCCTTGACTAGACAGACCTTTGTTGGCAAAGTAATGTCTCTGCTTTTGAATATGCTATCTAGGTTGGACATAACTTTCCTTCCAAGGAGTAAGCATCTTTTAATTCCACCTTTAGTTCAGTTCAGTTGCTCAGTCGTGTCTGACTGCAACCCCATAGACTGCAGCACACCAGGCCTCCCTGTCCATCACCAACTCCTGGAGCTTACTCAAACTTATGTCCATTGTATTGGTGATGCCATCCAACCATCTCATCCTCTGTCGTCCCCTCTCCTCCCATCTTCAGTCTTTCCCATCATCAAGGGCTTTTCCAATGAGTCAGTTCTTCACATCAGTTTGCCAAAGTATTGGAGTCCATGGGTTGCAAAGAGTCGGATGTGACTTAGCACAGCAGAAACTAACACAACACTGTAAATCAACTATATGCCAATAAAATTATATTTTAAAAAGATATTTTTAATTTTTCTGCTGCACAACAAAGTGAATTAGTTACGCATATACTACTCTTTTTTTAGATTCTTTTCCCATGTAGATCATTACAGCGTATAGAGTAGCATTCCCTGTATTATACAGTAGGTCTTTATTAGCTATCTATTTTTTAGTATTTATTTATTTATTTGGCCGTGTCAGGCCTTAGCTGTAGCATCCTTGTTGCAGCTCACGGTATCAGTAATTGTGGTGCCCACGGGCTTAGGTGACCCTCGGCATGTGGGATCTTAGATCCCCAATCAGAGTTGCTAACTCACATCTGACTCTTTATGACTCATGGACAGTAGCCACCAGGCTCCTCTGTCCATGGGATTTCCCAGACGAGAATACTAGAATGGGTAGCTATCCCATTCTCCAGGGGATCTTCCCAACCCAGGGATCGAACTTGTGTCTCCTGATTTGCAGGCAGATTTTTTACCTTCTGAGTCACCATGGAAGCCCATCTATTTTATATATAGCCGTGTGTGTATATCAATCCAAATCTCCCAGTTTATCCCTCCCCCTCTTCCACCCCTGTAAGCAAAATGTGCTTTCTACATCTGCAGCTCTATTTCTGTTTTGTTAATAAGTTCATTTGTACTCTTTTTTTTAGATTCCACATATAAATGATATCATATGATATTTGTCTTTCTCTGTCTGACTTATTTCACTCATTAGGGTGCTCTCTAGCTCCATCCATGTTGCTGCAAATGGCATCATTTCATTCTTTTTTATGGCGGAGCACTATTCCATTGTATTTACGCACCACAGTTCCTTTCTGAATTCATCTGCCGATGGACACAGGTTGTTTCCACGTCTTGGTTACTGTGAATAGTGCTGCCATGAACACTGGGATGCACGTATCTTTTCAAATTATGAATACTTCTGAATACATGCCTAGGAGTGGGATTAACGCAGAAACACTTGGATTTTCCCCAGATGGTGTGTGTGTGTGTGTTGTGTTTAGTCATGTCTGACTCTTTGTGATCCCCCTGGACTGCAGTCCACCAGGCTCCTCTGTCTATGGCAATCCCCAGCCAAGAGTACTGGAGCAGGTTGCCATTTCTTCCTCCAGGGGGGTCTTCCTGACCCAGGGATCGAACCCGTGTTTCCTTGGTCTCCTGCATTAGCAAGCAGATTCTTTATCACTGCACTACCCGAGAAGTCCCCAAACTTTGGTAGTCAGATGGAATTTACTGGGAATCCTCGAGGAAGGCCGTATGGTCAGAGCTTTGGGCCCTAATACTTGGTTTGTTCAGATCATAGTGTCCCCGCTCACTAGCCAAATGACTTAAGCCTTGGCCTCAGTTTCCTTACCTGCCACATGCTGATAAGGACAACATCTGCTTCCCACAGTCGTTGTAAAGCTTTCCATGCAATGGGCAAGCCCTCAGGCACTATTACCCAGAACTGTCATCTATTTTAAAAATTGGAATATCCTTTAAAGGCCCATTCTAATCATAAATTTAACTCTGGTCTTAGTTATAGATCTTCAAAAAAGTCAAACTCATACAATGGGCAAGACATGAATGGATAAAGTAGACGTGGTACATATATTCAGTGGATACCACTCAGCCATCAAAGAGAATGAAATTATGCCATCTGCAGCAACATGGATGCAACCTGAGATTATCACACTAAGTGGAGTAAGTCAGACATAGACAAATATCCCATGATGTCACTTATACATGGAAACTTAAAAAGTGATACAAAGGAACTTATTTACAAGATGGAAATAGGACTGTCCTGGTAGTCTAGTGGTTGGGCATCTGCCTGCCAAAGCAGGGGATGTGGGTGGGATCCCTGGCCTGGGAGGATTTCACATGCCCTGGGGGCAACTACTGAAGCCATGACCACCGAAGCCCAAGCACTCTGGAGCCCGTGATCTGCAACAAGAGAAGCCACCACAGTGAGAAGCTCATGCCCCACAGACTAGAGAGTAGGCCCTTCTCATGGCAACTACGAGCCTCACGCAGCAACCAAGACCCAGTGCAGCCAAAAATAAATAAACACTTTAAAATTATACTTAAAAAATCAATGACTAGTGTCTTTATTTAAAAAGAGTTGGGTGGGGGGAGATTTGGACACAGAGAGAAGAGGCCGTGTGAAGATGGAGGCAGAGCTTGGGTTGATGTAGCCACAAGCCAAGGCCTGCCAGGAGCCAACAAATGCTGAAGGAAGAAAGAAGGATTCTTCCTCAGAGTTCTGGGAAGCAGTGTGGGGGCGTCCCGAGTGGCTCAGCAGGTGAAGGATCCACCTGCAGCGCAGGAGACAAGGGAGACCCGAGTTCGATCCTTGGGTTGGGAAGATCCCCTGGAGGAGGAAACAGCAGCCACTCCAGTATTCTTGCCTGGAGAGTCCCATGGATGGAGGAGCCTGGCGGGCTACCGTCCATGGGGTTGCAGAGTCGGACACGATTGAGCGTGCATGTGCACACGCTGCCCAGGAAGTACCTTGTTTTCAGACGTCTGGCCTCCAGAGTAGGGCGAGAATACCTTTCTATTGCTTCAAACCACCCAGCTTACGGTAATTTATGGCAGCGGTAGGAAACCAACATAGGCGGGAAACAGTGGGTGGTCGGTGGCAGATATTTCAGCTGCCGGTGGGAATGAGAAACGCAAGGTTTGGGAAAAGAGTCCAGGTCCATGGAGGGGTCCTCTTCTTTCTCGCAACAGATCTTGCTGGTGGCCTCAGCTCTAAAAATAAAAGAAAAAAAATTAAAACTTTTTTCAGTTGAACATCTGGATTTGGGGTTTCTCTTGGGAAATCCAGAGTTGCGACTATGCTGGAACTGCACTCGCTGCTATACACAGACACGCGTGGCTGAAATGAATGTCTGTGGTCTCCTTCACGGAGTGGGGAATGGGGTCAACTTCTAGTTTGCCGGCGTGTCCCCACCTCCCTCCAGCTAGGCAGGCCAGGTAGGCACCTGAGTTGAGGCCCCACAGCCAAGACAGCCAATGACTGATATTCAGAGGGGGTCCCTGCAAGAAGGACCCAACTGCAGCCGCTGGTAGAAAGGGAGGGTCAGAGATGTTACAGTCTGTCCTTAGTATGCTCATTCGCTCGGTAGTGTCCAACTCTTTGCGACATCATGGACTGTAGCCTGCCAGGCTCCTCTGTCCGTGGAATTCTCCAGGCAAGAATACTGGAGCGAGTGGGCGTTTCCTCCTCCAGGGGATCTTCCCAACCTAAGGATGAACCCGCCCCTCTTACATCTCTTGCGTTGGCAGGGAGGTTCTTTACAGCTAGGGTCACTTAGGCTTCTCCTAAGTGTCTTGATGGCACCCCACACCAGTACTCTTGCCTGGAAAATCCCATGGACGGAGGAGCCTGGTAGGCTGCAGTCCATGGGGTCGCGAAGAGTCAGACACGACTGAGCGATTTCACTTTCACTTTTCACTTTCATGCATTGGAGAAGAAAATGGCAACCCACTCCAGTGTTCTTGCCTGGAGAATCCCAGGGACGGCGGAGCCTGGTGGGCTGCCGTCTATGGGGTCACACAGAGTCGGACACGACTGAAGTTACTTAGCAGCAGCAAGAGTCTTGAATTGCCCTTCCTTGAGAGGTGATGGAGGCAGGACCCACCCACCATTAAGCTCATTCAAAACTTGACCATTTTCCCCCTCACTCCAGGTCCATCCCCTGTCATCTCGCACCTGGGCCAGTACTGTGGCCTCCTCCCTGGACTCTTGGCTCCGCCCCTCATGCCACAGTGAGTTCCCGCCACCAGAGGGCGCCTGTGAGCAACTGAGTCATTTAGGTCCATCCTCTTGATGAAAGTGAAAGTGGAGAGTGAAAAGGTTGGCTTAAAGCTCAACATTCAGAAAACAAAGATCATGGCATCTGATCCCATCACTTCATGGGAAATAGATGGGGAAACAGTGGAAACAGTGTCAGACTTTATTTTTCTGGGCTTCAAAATCACTACAGATGGTGACTGCAGCCATGAAATTAAAAGACACTTACTCCTTGGAAGGAAAGTTATGACCAACCTAGATAGCATATCCAAAAGCAGAGACATTACTTTGCCAACAAAAGTTCGTCTAGTCAAGGCTATGGTTTTTCCTGTGGTCATGTATGGATGTGAGAGTTGGACTGTGAAGAAGGCTGAGTGCCAAAGAATTCATGCTTTTGAACTGTGGTGTTGGAGAAGACTCTTGAGAGTCCCTTGGACTGCAAGGAGATCCAACCAGTCCTTTCTGAAGGAGATCAGCCCTGGGATTTCTTTGGAAGGAATGATGCTAAAGCTGAAACTCCAGTACTTTGGCCACCTCATGCAAAGAGTTGACTCATTGGAGAAGACTCTGATGCTGGGAGGGATTGGGGGCAAGAGGATAAGGGGACGACAGAGGATGAGATGGTTGGATGGCATCACTGATTCGATGGACGTGAGTCTGAGTGAACTCTGGGAGTTGGTGATGGACAGGGAGGCCTGGCGTGCTGTGATTCATGGGGTCGCAAAGAGTCGGACATGACTGAACGACTGATCTGATCTGATCTGTTCTGAACACCCAGTGGCTCCCACCTTACTAAGAGCAAAGCTGTCAGCTACAGATTGGCACTTGCCATCTACCTCTACAAGGATTAAGTCATGAGCTGCTGCAGCAGTTCCTTTCAACACCTCCTGAAAGGAGTTTAGGGTGGAGAGCAGAAATGAGGCACTGTGTGCTCGGGGAAAAACTGGCGAGAGATAGTTCAGATAGTCAGATATTTTTTAGGAGCTGATTTTGTGAGTCCAATTCTTGTATCTCCTCATATTTAGAAAAAGCACTAAAATGCTTCATGGGGATGACTGTTCCTTGACTTCCCTAGCAGAAAGCTTCACGAGACCAGCAGAAACTTCTGGAAAAAAATATGTGCCTGATTGCATGTAGTCCCCCTTCACCAAAATCACATATATACTGACCTTCTGATGATAGCACTGGCCCAGGTGCGAGATAACAGGGGATGGACCTGGAAAGTAGGGGAAAGTGATTGAGTTTTGAATGATCTTAATGGTGGGTGGACCCTGCCTCCATCACTTCTCAAGGAAGGGCAGTTCAAGACACTTAGGAGAAGCCTAGGCAGTGCTAGTGGTAAAGAATCCACCTGCCAATGCAGGAGATGTAGGAGACCTCGCCTGCAATGCAGGAGACCCTGGTTCGATTCCTGGGTTGGGAAGATCCGTTGGAGAAGGGATAGGCTACCCACTCCAGTATTCTAGGGTTTCCCTTGTGGCGCAGCTGGTAAAGAATCCGCCTGCAATGTGGGACACTTGGGTTTGATCCCTGGGTTGGGAAGATCCCCTGGAGAAGGAAAAGGCTACCCACTCCAGTATTCTGCCCTGGAGAATTCCATGGACTGTATAGTCCATGGGGTAGCAAAGAGTCGGACATGACTGAGCGACTTTCACTTTCACTCCCCCATAACCTCTTTGGAGCAGATATCTCAGAGATATCGCATAGGCTGCAGTCCTCATTTTGCCCAAATAAAAGTTAACTCATAACTCTAATATGAAATTTTTTAAGTAGACAAAACCAAAGTCTTCCTCATGCCTTACAAGGCCCTACTGTGTCCTCAGGGACCAGAAAAGTGCCTAGCACACAGTAGGTATTCAATAGATGCTTATTGAATGAGCAAATTAATGCAATGGCCAGCCTTCCACATCTTCCAATTATTGCAAACCTTCCATCTCATGATAAGAAATCATTGCTCAGAGGACTTCCCTGGTGGTCCAGTAGTTAAGAATCGACTTGTCAATGCAGGGGACACCAGTTTGATCCCCAGTCTGGGAAGATTGCACATGCCATAGGGCAGCTAAGCCCGTGCGCCACAACTACCAAGCCCACGTGCCGTGACTACTGAAGCTGGCATGCCTAGAGCCAGTGCTCCAAAAACAAAAGAAGCCACCACAGTGGGAAGCCTGAGCACTGCAACTAGAGAAAGCCCAGGCACAGCAGAGAAGATCCAGTTCAGCCAAAAATAAATAAATAAATAATTGTCCATCAGACTTCCTTGTCTGTATCAGGCTTTCCCCCAGACACTCCTCTCAGGGGTGGGTGGGGCTACCCTTTTTTTCTCACTGCAGAAGAAATGAGCCACAAAACTTAAAGAATCCTCCAACTCTTTCCACCCCATGGACCTGTAGCCCTCCAGGCTCCTTTGTCCATGGGATTTCCCAGGCAAGAATACTGGAGTGGATTGCCATTCTCTTCTCCAGGGGATCTTCCTGATCCAGGCATCGAACCCAAGTCTCCTTCACTGCAGGCAAATTCTTTACCATCTGAGCCACCAAGAAGGCCCCCGGAGACCAGCCCAACTAGAGGCATCAGAAAAATCCCCAGGAGAACACAATTCACAGTAAGTCCCTGGCTGTCCAGTGGTGGACGCCTCCAATGCAGGGCACGTGAGTTCGATTTCTGATCAAAAAATTAAGATCCTGCAAGGCATGACCAAAAAAAAGTCACTGGGTACCAGGGATTCAGGGAGAGGGGGAGTGGGAGGTAGAGGGAGAAACAAGTGAGGGGTTTAGGGTAATGAAATTGTTCTCTATGATGCTGTACTGGCAGATACAGGACACTGTGCATTGTCAAAACCCACGGAATGTCCAGTACCAAGAGTGAACCTGAATGTGAACTGTGGACTTCAGTTGATAATAGTGTTATCAGTATTGGTTCATCAGTTGCAATAGTTACCACACTAATGCAAGATGTTAATAATAAAGCAAATGGAGCAGGGAGAGAGGAGATATATGAGAATGTACTTTCCATTTAATTTTTCTGCAAGCCTAAAACTTTGAAAATTTAAAATTAATTAAGTAAAATGTCCATTATTTGGTAATCACTTTAAATGGAGTATAACCCATAAAAATATTGAATCACTATATTGTACACCTGAAACTAATATAATACTGTAAGTCAGCTATACTTCAGTAAAGAAAGAAATGAAAGTGAAACTCACTCAGTTGTGTCTGGCTCTTTGCAACCCAGGAACTCTCCAGGCTAGAATACTGGAGTGGGTAGCCTTTCCCTTCTCCAGGGGACTTTCCCAACCCAGGGATCAAACCCAGGTCTCCCACACTGCAGGCAGATTCTTTACCATCTGAGCCACAAGGGAAGCCCAAGAAAATTGAAGCGACTAGCCTATCCCTTCTCCAGCGAATCTTCCCCACCCAGGAGTCAAGCCAGGGTCTCCTGCATTGCAGGTGGATTCTTTACCAACTGAGTTCTCCCAAAATAAAATAAAATCATTGAGAAATTAAAAAAAAAATCTGATAATGGTATCTGTTTTTGGAGCAAAAAAACAGATGCTTTGTACTTTGTAAAATAAATTAAACGTATTTAAAGAATCTTTTTAAAATGAGGATCTAAAATACAAATACAGAAAACTCCATAAAGCACATAGGCTGGTACCATGAATCACGGCAAAGCAGACACCGCTGGATGCATGTTTTGTGGTTTTATAAAATACAGTATTGAAGGTGTGATTTACATAACTCGCTAGGAAGGCAGCGTGGTGTGGTCCCTAAGAACATGGAGGAATTCCCTGGTGGAGCTCTGGACAAGAATTTGTCTGCCGACGCAGGGGACTGTGGTTCGATCCGCAGTCCAGGAAGATCGCACACGCTGCAGAGCGACTACGCCTGTGTACACAGCCGCTGACGCCTGTACTCCTAGAGCCTGCGCTCCACAACAAGAGAAACCGTCTCGATAAGCAGCCCTCGAGCCACAAAGAAGAGTAGCCCCGGCTCGCTGCAACTAGAGAAAGCCCACTTAAAGCTTAAGAAGACCCAGCACAGCCAAACATAAATAAAGAAATAAATAAAATTAAAATTTTTTTTTAAAAAGAGCTTAGCACAGAGCCTGGTGCACTGTGAACGCTAAGCTTATGTTTTTAAGACATGGAAACCTTTCTCTGCTGTTGACTCTTGTGGGATCCAGAGTTGTTGTGAGATTAACTGTACTAATATAGGGATCTTCTTGGTGGTCCAGTGGTTAGAACTGCATGCTCCCAGTGCAGGGAACCCAAGTTCCATTCCTGGTTGGGGAGCTAGATCTCACATGCTGCAACTAAAGATTTCACATGCCCCAACTAAGGCCCAGAACAGCCAAATAAGTGAGATAAAAATAAATATTTTTAAAAAGTGGACTAATATATCCCCATTTTACAGATGGGAAAACTGAGGCCCAAAGATTAAAACACTCCCACTGAGTCAGAAAGTGGTAGGAGCCAGAATCTGACCCCAGGGCCTCAGTCTTAACCACCACATAGATGCCTTGTTGACCACCTGTGACATCACTTTGCTGACAAATGTCCACATAGTCACAGCTATGGTTTTTTCAGTAGTCATGTACCAATGTGAGTATTGGACCATAAAGAAGACTGAATGTCAAAGAATTGATGCTTTCAAATTGTGGTGCTGGAGAAGACTCTTGACAGTTCCTTGGACAGCAGGAGATCAAATCAGTCAAACCTAAAAGAAATCAACCCTGAATATTCATTGGAAGATCTGATACTAAAGCTGAAGTTCCAATACTTTGGCCACCTGATGTGAAGATCTGACTCATTAGAAAAGACTCTGCTGCTGGGAAAGAATGAAGGCAGGAGAAGGGGATAACAGAGGATGAGATGGTTAGATGGCATCACCGACTCAATGGACATGAGTCTGAGCAAACTCTGGGAGACGGTGAAGGACAGGGAAGCCTGGTGTGCTGCAGTCCCTGGGGTCACAAAGAGTCAGACACGACTTAATGACTGAATAACATCCGCCCTTTCCCTTGCGAGTGTAGTTTTTCTTAGCTTTTGTTTTGTTTTTGGCTGTGTTCGAGAGATATGTGGGATCTTAGTTCACAGACCAGGGATCAAACCCACGTCCCCTGCAGTAGGAGCCTGGAATCTTAGTGACTAAACCACCAGGGAAGTCCTAGTCTTTCTTATCATAAAGTATGAAATCCACCATGGCCTTGGAGGCTCAGTGATGGAGAAAACCCAAGTAGAAAAATCCCTACATATTACCAGAGGACACGTTGTTCAGTTGCTAAGTTGTGTCTGACTCTTTGCAACTCCAAGGACTGTAGCATGCCAGGTTCCTCTGTCCTCCACGATCTCCCAGAGTTTGCTCAAATTCATGTCCATTGAGTGGGTGATGCTCTCTAACCATCTCATCTTCTGTCCCCACTTCTCTTTTTGCAGGTTCCACAGCAGGTTCCAAAGCTGTGCATTCAGAATAATCTCATCTTTTGAAAAATTAGCAAAATTACCTGTTCTGTATGGAAAAATGACCAGAAGAAAATTCACAAAAATGTCAGCCTTGTTGAACTTTGGGGCAACTTTTTTTTTTTTTCTTTTCTTATGTAGTTTTTCTCTGAAAAAAACGTTCACAAATTGTCTAGAATAAGCATGGATTCCTTTGGCACGCAGAAGAAATTGTGAAGAAAATGGAGGGATGTTATGATTGTCAAAGGTGACGGGGTGGTGGGGGAGGGAACTTGAGGACAGACTTCTGCATTCCCAGGAGGGTTTTCTCACCATCTCAGCGGATACTCCTTGCTGAGCCTGGCAGGGATGTTGGAAACCACGACCTCATCTTGGACCACGCGAGTGAGAGCTGATCTGTGGAAACAAAAAACAGCTCTGACCCGAAACTGAGCTAGGACTTCAGGGGTCATGGAAAACAGTCCCGCCCAGCACAAGAATTTCCTTTGTTGGCTGCATTCAGACCTTTTTTCTGTGGTTCTCTCTTAAAAGATTTGAGCGAGTTGGTGCAGACACTTTTTGGAGATCTTATTCCATGCCAGGTGCTTGGCAAATGGTCTGGATGCTTTCCTCCCATCCCTGGAGGTGGGTGCTGTTACTACACTCATTTCACAGATAGGAAACCAGAGGCACAGTGGGGTAAGTCCCGGATCTCAGCCCCCACAGTTGAGATGTGAAGGTCTGTCTCTTGAGCCCAGAGTCAAGGCTTCTTACTGAGGGGTGGCATCTGTTCACTCACTAATTCATTCAATTTTTTATTCAAAGAGCATCCATTGAGCATCTCTTGTATGCCCACCATTGTGCCAAACAAGACAGATGCAGTCCCTGTCATCACAAACTCAAATATTCTGGGGACCCAGATATGTAAGCAGACAAATACAACGTTGGGAAATGTTGGACCTGGTTTCTTTTTTTCTTCCTTTTTTTTTTTTTTTTCTTTTCCCCCGCGACGCTTCTCCAAAAGGGCAGCCCAAGGTCATCTGTCCCTCTACCGATGTAAATCTGAAAGACGCAGGAGGGAGGAGATGCTCAAAGCTCAGCTTGGAAGGCTAAGGTCAGGGCAGTCCAGCCCTCAACTAGCAACCATTTCCTCCGTGACCTTGAGACCTTACTCTGTGGCTTGAATCCCCAGAGCAGGTTTCCTGGCGTGGGTTCTCCCCTCCCACTTTGGGAAGCTTTTCCTAATGGGTTTTTAGCGCAAGCGCAGTGGCTTCCGTTGATGTCTGGCCCTGCCCTCCTCCCGTCAGCATCGCGCAAGGTGGCATGGTGATCCCAGTGCCCGAGACTCTCATCTTTACCCACTGGCACCTCTGAGCCCTGGGGTGGCTTTGTCTTAACTGGACCTCATATTAACTCAACGACTTCTTTAAAGATCTTACCTCGATAAACAAATACACATTACTATATATATAATGGGACTTCTCAGGTGGTCCTGGTGGTAAAGAACCGATCTGCCAATGCAAGAGACTCAAGAGACCTGGGTTCAATCCCTCGGTTGGGAAGATCCCCTGGAGAAGGGGATGGCAACCCGCTCAAGTATTCTTGCCTGAAAAATCCCACGAACAGAGCAACTTGGTGGGCTACTGTTCACGGGGTCACAGAAGAGTCAGACATGATTGAGCGCGCACACACATGTACATGTACAAAACAGATAACTAACAAGGAGCTACACAGCATAGCACAGGGAACGTTACTCAATATCTGTAATCACCTATACGAGAACAGAATCTTAAAAAGAGTGGATATATGTGTATGTGTAACTGATTCGTTTTTCTGTACAGTAAGAACTAACACAGCATTGTAAATCAATTATACTCCAATTAAAAAAAAAAAAACAAACAAACCCCGTTCTCCAAATACAGTTCCATTCTGAGGTCCTGGGAAATAAGGCTTAAACACATAAATTTTGTGTGCTTTTTAAAATACTTGTTTATTTACTTACTTTTGACTATGCCTCATAGCATGTGGTGGAGAAGGCAATGACATCCCACTCCAGTACTCTTGCCTGGAAAATCCCATGGACAGAGGAGCCTGGTAGGCTGCAGTCCATGGGGTCACTAAGAGTTGGACACAACTGAGAGACTTCACTTTTACTTTTCACTTTCATGCATTGGAGAAGGAAATGGCAACCCATCCCGTGTTCTTGCCTGGAGAATCTCAGGGATGGGGGTGCCTGGTGGGCTGTCATCTATGGGGTCACACAGAGCCGGACATGACTGAAGCGACTTAGCAGCAGCACAGCATGTGGGATCTTAATCCCTGACCAGTAATTGAACCCACGTCCCCTGCATTGGAAGCTTGGAGTCTTAACCACTGAACGGCCAGGGAAGTTCCAGCCCATGAATTTTGGTGGGAATTCCCTGGCTTCCCAGTGGTTAGTGCTTTCACTGCGGAAGGTGCAGTTTCAGCATTCAGGACCTCTGGGAGCTAGTGCAGGACACAGACCTCAGTTAAACCACCTGCGGGAGAGGGAGCCCCACCACCCCCATCAGCCATCGGCCAAAGGCTGCTCCCAGAGCCCATTAACTCTCAGATACTTCTCCCCTCCTCCAGAGAAAACCATCTGATAGAGTCATCTGCATGTTCAGTTCAATTCAGTTCAGTCGCTCAGTTGTGTCCGACTCTGCGACCGCATGGACCGCAGCACACCAGGCTCCCCTGTCCATCACCAACTCCCGGAGTTTATCCAAACTCATGTCCATTGAGTTGGTGATACCATCCAACCATCTCTTCCTCTGTTGTCCACTTCTCCTGCCTTCAATCTTTCCCAGCATCAGGGTTTTTTCAAATGAGTCAGTTCTTTGCATCAGATGGCCAAAGTATTGGAGTTTTAGCTTCAACATCAGTCCTTCCAACGAACACCCAGGACTGATCTCCTTTAGGATGTACTGGTTGGATCTCCTTGCAGTCCAAGGGACTCTCAAGAGTCTTCTCCAACAGGATCTCAATGGCAAGGCTACCATACCCCTATTCATCCCTCAGCTTTCAGTGTCACCTCCACAGGAGGCCTTCCTTGATTTCTCCATCCTATTTCCATGTGTTCATCACATGAAGGTCAGTTGAACCCCAGAATTGGAGGACTTAATCTTGTGCCAAAATTGTTACATCAGGGGATAGAAAACCCCTTCTTGGAGTCTTGGCTTCCTTGACTGTAAAATTGGAAGGGTGTACCAGTGAGAGAATGAAGCCAGGTGAGGTTCATAGCACAGGACTGACCCTGGCCCAGAGCTGCTGGAGTGAGAACCTGCTACCCACTGCAGGCTCTCTCCTCTGCCTCCAGATGGTTATGAGCACAGAGCTGGACTCACACAGGACTGCTCTAAATGTTCCCGTGAGGGAATTCCCTGGTGGTCCGGTGGTTAAGACTCTGTGCTTCCAATACAAGGGACCAGGGTTTAATTCCTGGTCAGGGAACTAAATCCCACATGCCACAGCCAAAAGTTCACATACTGCAACTACGAATTTGCTTGCCGCAACTAAAGAACTCACGCTGCAAGGAAGATCAAAGATCCTGCATGTCGCAAAGAAGACCGGGCACAGCCAAATAAATAAGTAAATATATTTTAAGTTTATTTATTTTTAATTGAAGAATAATTGCTTTATAGTATTATGTTGGTTTCTGCCAAACATCAACACAAATCAGCCATAGGTATACCTATGTCCCCTCCCTCCTGAACCTCCCTCCCCATCACACTTCTCTAGGTTGTTATAGAGCCCTGGTGTGAGTTCCCTGAGTCATACAGCAAATCCCAATGGCTATCTATTTTACACATGGTAATGTATGTTTCCATGTTACTTTCTCCATACATCCCACTGTCTCTTTCCTTCCCCCCATAAATAAATTTTTTTAAGTTTTTTTTTTTTTTTTTAAATAAATCTTCCCATGACTCCCAGCTTTACCACTTACCTGCTGTGTGATCTTGAAAAGATGACTTCACCTCTCTGAGCCTGAGTTTGGTTCATTGGACACTGGCTCTGTTCTAGGACTGAGGACACAGAGGTTGGCAAGGCAGACAAGCATCCCTTCCCGCCTGGAGCTGACATCTTTGGGAGATGCGGCTGAGAGGAGACAAAGAGATGTGTGAGATAATATAACATATCGAGTGGAGAGATGTACCAAGAAGAAAAAGAAAGCAGGGTCAGAGGAGAACTGTCTTCTCCTGGGTGGTCAGGAAACATGTCTCTGGGGTCTTTATTTTCAATGTAATTTACAGTGAGCTTCCCTGGTGGCTCAGTAGGTAAAGAATCCACCTGCAGTGCAGGAGCCCTGGATTCTATCCTTGGGTCAGGAAGATACCCTGGAAAAGGAAATGGCTACCCACTCCAGTGTTCCTGTCTGGGAAATCCCATGGACAGAGGAGCCTGGTGGGCAACACAGTCCATGGGGTCTCAAGAATTAGACACGACTTAGAACTAAACTTTGGAAGGAATGATGCTAAAGCTGAAACTCCAGTACTTTGGCCACCTCATGCGAAGAGTTGACTCATTGGAGAAGACTCTGATGCTGGGAGGGATTGGGGGCAGGAGGAGAAGGGGACGACAGAGGATGAGATGGCTGGATGACATCACTGACTCGATGGATGTGAGTCTGAGTGACCTCCGGGAGTTGGTGATGGACAGGGAAGCCTGGCGTGCTGCGGTTCATGGGGTCGCAAAGAGTCGGACACGACTGAGCGACTGATCTGATCTGATCTGAGCAACTAAACCAGCACCCACCATATTTTCTAAAAATATTTATTTTTATTTGGCTGCATCAGGTCTTAGTTTTGGCACACAAGATCTTCATTATGTCTTGTAGGATTTTTCATAGCTGAGCTGACTCTAGTAGCTCGTGGGCTTAGTTGCCCTGCGGCGTGTGGGATCTTAGCTCCCTGACCAGGGATTGAACCCACATCCTCTGCATTGTAAGGGGGATTCTTAACCACTGGACCACCAGGGAAGTGTCTCTGGGGTCTTTAATTAGAGAGCTGAAAGAGGAAGGAAGGAAAGGATGCCTGCGGTTACCTGGGGGAAGAGCATTCCAAGCAGAGGAGACAGCAGGTGCAAAGGTCCTGGGGCAGAACCATGTGTGGAACAGGGAGGCATGGTCAGAGCTGAGTGAGTGAGTGTGGGGGATTAGGAGGCGGTGAGGGTAGGGTGGTGGAAAAGCAGGCTGTGTAGGGCCTTTGGGAACATGGGAGGACTTGGCCTTTAACCCACAGGGAGATGGGAGCCATGGAGGATTCTGAGCAGAAGACGGCTGGGATCTGACTCAGCTGCTCAGGCACCCTCTGGCTGCTACAGGAGGGACAGAATGTGGGGCTTAAGGTACGGTTGCTAAGGTGACTGCACTGGTCCAAGTGAGCCCTGAAGGAGGCTGTTGGAGGATGGGAGCTGAAGAAAAGGAGAGAAGTGTTCAGATTTTGGCCAGATCCTGAGGGCAGTGCCAAGGGGAGCTCTGCACTGCGCTGTCTGTTTGGGGGTAGAGGTGCCCCTTCTATCTGATGCATGATCATTCCAGATGCTATCACCCTTGCCCCCCACCCCCAGCCAGCCCTCCTGGCTAACAAAAGCATTCAATGACATCATCACAAACTGCTTTCCTTTCCACTAGAACAGGAGCAACACAGGCCAGAGCATTATCGTGCTGTTTAATTTTGGTGAACCTGGGAACTATAAAGTGACATCTTGTTCCAACCTGCATCTTTTTTTTTTTTGGCTGAGCTGGGTTTTTCTTGTAGTGTGCAGGTTTTCGATGCTGTTTGCAGGTTTTCCCTTGTTGTGGGGACCGGGGGCTACTCTTTATTGCTTGGTGTGTGAGGTCTTCTCGTTGCAGTAGCTTTTCTTGTTGCAGAGCACAGACTTTTGTAGCTGTTGGCGCGTGGGCTCAGTAGCTGCAGTGCATGGGACTCAGTTGCTGCCCAGCGTGTATCTTCCCAAACCAGGGATCCAACCTATGTTCCTTACATTGGCTGGCAGATTCTTAACCACTGACCACCATTCTTAACCACTGAGCTGCCAAGGTAGCCCCCAGACCTGTGTGTTTCTGAGTATTGGTAAGTGTGAGCATCTCTTTATAAGCTCATGCATCTTCTGGGCTTCCTTTTTATAATTTTTTTAATTAATTGGCCATGCTGCTCAACTTGCAGGGTCTCAGTTCCCCGACCTGGGATTGAACACTGGCCACTGCAGTGAAAGCCCAGAATCCTAACCACTAGGTCACCAAGGAATTCCCTGGGCTTCCTTTAAAACAAAAACTTTATTGAGGTGTGACTAACATACAAAAAGCAGTGTCTGTCTAATGGATACAGCCTGGTGGGTTTGAGTGGGCTCTTCTTTTGTGCTGCTGCTGCTGCTGCTAAGTCGCTTCAGTCGTGTCCGACTCTGTGCAATCCCATAGACAGCAGCCCACCAGGCTCCTCCATCCCCGGGATTCTCCAGGCAAGAATACTGGAGTGGGTTGCCATTTCCTTCTCCACTTCTTTTGTGACTTTACCTGTTTCTGCTCTTGACCCATTTTCTGTGTTTCAGGTTAGTGTCCTGTTCCGGTTGATCTGTAGAAGTTCCTCAAACCTTCTTTGGTTTCAGACCTCGCAGATGTTATCTCTCATTAAATAGGCAACTGGAAGACACCTTTTTAAAATATGTATATATTTGGCTGTGTCTAGTCTTAGTTGCAGTACTTGGGATCCTTTGCTGTGGCATGTGGGATCTAGTTCCCTGACCAGGGGTTGAACCCAGGCCCCTTGCATTGAGAGTGCAAAGTTGTAAGCACTGGACCACCAGGGAAGTCCCAGGAAGATACCTTTTTTAGTGAATGTATTTAACTTTTGAAAATCTCTATTGGAGTGTAGTTGATTCACAATGTTTTGTTAGTTTCCGCAATGCAGTAAAATGCCTTAGTTACACATATACATATATCCACCCATTTTTTAGATTTGTCCCCCATATAAGTCATTGTTGTTTAGTCATTAAGTCCTGTCTGACTCTTTGAGACCCCATGGTTCCTCTGTCCATGGGGTTTCCCAGGCAAGAATACTGGTTGCCATTTCCTTCTCCAGGGGATCTTCCTGACCCAGGGATCGAACCCACGTCTCCCGTATTGCAGGTGGATTCTTTACCACTGAGCCACCAGGGAAGTCCATATAGGTCATTACAGAGCACCAAGTAGAAAGATGCTTTTGATTAAACGCAGCTTCTGTTCTTTCTGCCTTTGAGTCTCTCTTAAGTCTGCCCATTTCTCTCCACCCTGGCCCCTGGCTTTGTTCCTTCAGGCCATCACTATCTCCTCCTTGCTACCCCATCCCAAGTCACTCTCCACTCTAGTACCCTGGCAATCTTTCTAAAACAAAGTTTAGAAAGTCTGACTACCTCCCTCTCCTGCTCTAAGTCTTCCTCATGGCTCCCTAGTGCCCTGGCGATAAAGTCTGGTGGAAGAAAAAAGTGAAAGTGTTAGTCTGACTCTGCAAACCCATTGTAGTCTGCCAGGTTCCTCTGTCCATGGGATTCTCCAGGCAAAGAATACTAGAGTGGGTAGCCATTACCTTTCCCAGGAGACTTTCCCAACCCAGGGATTGAAACTCGGTCTCTGGCCTTGCAGGCAGATTCTTTACCATCTGAGACACAAAGTCTGGTTAGATCCCACCAACTTCTCCAGTCTCCTTTCTCTCTAGTTTTCAAATTACAGATGGATGAATCTCTGGGTATTCCCTGATGGTTCAGTGGTTAGGATGTCCTGCTTTCACGGCCAAAGGCGCAGGTTCAGTTGCTGGCTGGGAAACGAAGATCTCACAAGGTGAGCGGCATAGCCTCCTCCAACCCCCAGAAAAAAGGATGAATCTCAAAGAAAAAATCTCTATACTCCAGTCAAATTAATTCCACTTGGTTTCCTGAATATCTCTCCTCTGGGTTCTGTTCATATGGTTCCCACTGCATGGAAGGCCCTTCACCTGCCTGATTCCAGCCCAGCCTGTAAGTCTCAGCTTAGATGCCCCTTCCTTTGAGAAGCCCTCCAGCTGGATCAGACGTTGCCTCTGGGTCCCCCCTCAGTGCCTAGGATCCCCCACGACTGCTCTGATTACTGGAGCATCATCTGTTATCCAGACAATGAGCTGAATAAATAAATAAATAATAAATTTATTATCCAGACAATAAAACAACCCCCCAAATTCCCCCTTGCTGGTCTTTCATAGCCAGCCCCATCCCCCAGCCCCAGGCAAATACGGATCTGCTCTCCCACGCTAGAGATCTGTTCTCTGAGAAAGTTATATAATTGAAATCATACGATATGTTAGCCTTTTGAGTCTGGCCTATTTCGCTGCAACATAAAACGTTTTGGGGCGTAAAGCTTTGTTCCCTGTATCAATAGTTTGTTCCTTTCTGTTGCTGAGGAATGTTCCATTGTATGAATAGACCCGAGTTTATTTTATATTCACCCATTGAAGGACAATTGAGTGTTTCCAGCAATTGGTGATGATGAATAAAACTGCTGTAAATAATCATGTATGGGGTTTGTTTTTTTTTAACATGAACATAAAATTTCATTTCTAAACACTCAGCAGTGGGATTGCCAGGTTGTATGGTGGTTGTGTGCTTAGTGTTTTAAGAACCACCAAACTGTTTTCCAAAGTGGCTGTACCATTTTGCATTCCCACTGTTCCCAACCAGGGTTTCTGGCCTCCTTCATCAATAGAAATTGACCAGAGGCCAGACAAGAAATTCAGGCAAGGTTTTCCTGGGGTCCCTGCTGCAGCAGGAGTGGGGAAAGTATAAAAAACAGGTTCTCTTGCTCGCGCCTGGAGTGCGGGGGGAGCTGGTTCCTACATCGGGTGAGGGTGGGAGTGGGTCCAGGGTTTAAGACGGAAGGGTGGCTTAAGTGATCACCCACCTCCTGTGTGGGGTTTTGGTCTTTTTGTATTTTCTTCATAATTCGTCCCAACTGTGCACGCACGCAGTTATTTTTAGTCCCATATAGTTTCTTTGAATTTTGCTGCTGGAGGAGACATTTGTCCAGTTGCAAGCCCTGCGGCAAAGGGTCTCAGATACCAGCCTGTCTCACCACCAGCAGCATCTGAGAAGCCCGGTTTTTCTGCATCCTCGCCTACACCTGGTGGTGTCGGTATTTTTAGTTTGAATGTTAATCACTCAGTCATGTCCAGCTCTTTGCGACCCAGTGGACTGTAGCCTGCCAGGCTCCTCTGTCCATGGGGATTCTCCAGGCAAGAATACTGGAGTGGGTGGCCCTTCCCTTCCTCCAGGGGATCTTCCTGACCCAGGAATCGAACCCGGGTCTCCTGTATTGTGGGCAGCTTCTCTACCATCTGAGCCACCACCCTAATAAACATGAAACAAGTCTTTCATGGCTGCCATCATGAGCCAAGGTGAAGAATTTGAACCTGAACATCTGAGCATATACTCGGTGCAAAGCGTAGCCTACTCTTCTTGGCAAAACTGTTTTAAAGAGAAAGGAGGTTGCTGGCCTGAGAAAACTTGCTCTACCTAGAAGCTGAAGTTTTGTTGAAGTCATTGCCAACTGCCCCAAAAATTAATTGTTAAAAACTGTCTTTCCTAACTTGTATCCAAGCTCCACCAGTTTTGTCCTTTTTTTTGGAATTCTTTGAAGGGGCTATCTAGAAAATCAAGTAAATATGGGTTTATATATATATATTTTCTCTAATATTTTACTCAAAGTGGGCTTCCCAGATGGCTCAGTGGGTAAAGAATACACCTGCAAAGTAGGAGATGCAGGAGATGCATATTCAATCTCTTGGTGGGAAAATCGCCTGGAGAAGGAAATGTCAACCCACTCCAGTATTCTTGTCTGGGAAATCCCATGAAGAGAGGAGTTTGGCAGGCTTTCGTCCATACAGTAACAGAGAGTGGGACATGACTGAAAGGACTGAGCACAAAGCACAATATTTTACTCAAAGGATGACCCTGGCATGCACTGCTTTTCTCATTCCAATCCATTCCATATGCTTCAGGGATGTTGCTTTCATTGCTTCTTTGGTTGAAATTCACGGCTCATTCTTTTTCACAGCTGCATAGTATTCCACTGCACAGAAACAGTGAAGCCAGCCCCACAGAAAGAGTCATGTTCAATCTTAGCTGTTTAGCTAACACTGCTATGAATATCCTCATCATTTTCCATGGAAAGACTAGATTTCTAGAAACAGGCCTTCTGAGTCCAAGGGTTCAAGGGTTTGTAATTTGGAAACCTCCAGCTGATTTGTCCTCCACTTGGCATTTCCCTAATGACACCTCTGCCTATGAGGGACAGGAGAGTCAGATGTTCCTGAAACAAACCAGGGGGGTGTATCTGACCTGCTCTGCAATGGCACCCCACTCCAGTATTTCTGCCTGGAAAATCCCACGGACGGAGGAGCCTGGTAGGCTGTAGTCCATGGGGTCGCTGAGGGTCGGACACGACTGAGCGACTTCACTTTCACTTTTCACTTTCATGCATTGGAGAAGAAATGGCAACCCACTCCAGTGTTCTTGCCTGGAGAATCCCAGGGACGGGGGAGCCTGGTGGGCTGCCGTCTATGGGGTCACACAGAGTCGGACACGACTGAAGTGAGTTAGCAGCAGCAGCAGCCCCACTCCAGGGCTCCCCACGGCCTGCAGGGCTACGCCCAGGCCCCCACTGGGAGGTCCTGCAGGACCTGCTACCACAAACCCATCAGCTTTGAGTCTCGCCTTTCCCTCCCTGGCCTCCACTTGGGAGACTTCCATTTCTCTCCATCTTTGCTTTGTTGTTGTCATTCTACTTTATTATTTTTTTTAAATTCGAAGGAGTTCCCTGGTGGAGCACCTGGTGGTTAGCACTCTGTGCTCTCTCTGCCATGGGCCCAGGTTAGGTCCCTGGTCAGGAAACTAAGATGCTGCAAGTCCGCAGTGTGGTAATAAAAATTTTTTTTTAATTTCATTTATTTATTTATATTTTACTTCTCTCTTTTTTCTTTAATTTATTACTTCTCTCCATCTTTTCATTGCTCGTCCCTCTGCCTAGAACTCTCTCCCTGATTCAGCTTGAACTTCAGGTCTCAGCACTGACATTACGGCTTCCCATGCCTGGCAAACAGCAGGTGCTCAATAAATGCTGCTGGAGTGAATGAGTGAATGAATAAATAAATGAGGTAGAAAGGGAAGGCAGGGCAAGCTTATGGAGCATGTAAGGGAGTCTGCAGGCCACAGGGAGAAGCATGGCTCCTTCTCAGGGCAATGGGGAGCCACAGCAGGCTTTAGGCTGGGATAGGCAATTTGAAAATTTTCTCTTATTTGTAGGGGCCATCTTTTTGTGCCTTAGGACCTTATCAGTGAAAGTATGTATGTGCCTAAAAGAGAACCCCTCATGGGATTTCCCTGGTGGTCAAGTGGTTAAGAATCCACCTTCCAATGCAGAGGATGTGGGTGTGATCCCTGGTCGGGGAACTAAGATCCAACATGTCACAGAGTGACTAAGTCCCTGCACGGCAGCTACTGAGCCCGAGGGCCACAGCCAGAGAGAAGCCAGAACAAACATCCTGCATGCCGCACCTGAGACCCCACAGCAGCCAAGAATCAGAACAAAGCAAAAACAAACAAAAGCAATTAGAAAAATTATTTTTAAAAAAAGAGAGAGAGAGAGAAACCCTCAGGGAACTTCCGTGGTGGCTCAGTAGCTAAGACTCTGTACTCTTAATCCAGAGGGCACAGGATCATGTTCCAACTAAGACCCAGCGCAGACAAATAAATAAATATTAAAAAACAAAGAAGAAGTCCCCTCAAAAGGTAAAGGAAATCCATTACAAATCCATTACATAGGATACAGTTATCAAAATATTTTAAAAATATTTGTCTATTTATTTGGCTGCACCAGGTCTTATTGGTAGCATATGAGATCTTTGATCTTTGCAGCAGCATGCAAGATCACTAGCTGCGGCATGCAAACCCTTATTTGCAGGATGTGGGATCTAGTTCCCTGACCAGAGATCAAACTGGGGTCCCCTGCACTGGGGCCATGGAGTCTTAGCCACTGGACCACCAGGGAAGTCCCTTAACATTTGTTTAATTGTGACGGAATTTGGGCATCTTTGCTCACGCATTCGGAGAAGGCAATGGCACCCCACTCCAGTACTCTTGCCTGGAAAATCCCATGGATGGAGGAGACTGGTGGACTGCAGTCCATGGGGTTGCTAAGAGTTGGACACGACTGAGCGACTTCACTTTCACTTTTCACTTTCATGCATTGGAGAAGGCAGTGGCAGCCCACTCCAGTGTTCTTGCCTGAGAATCCCGGGGACGGGGGAGCCTGGCGGGCTGCCGTCTCTGGGGTCCCACAGAGTCGGACACGACTGAAGTGACGACGCAGCAGCAGCTCACGCATTTAAATGGCCAGAGAGACAGTGGCAGCTCTAACGATTGCTATCATTGGAAGCAGGGGCAGGCCTGAGTAGTGCATTTTTCCCCTCCAAATTCATGGATCCCCCTGAATTCTATTTGCAGACCTCTTGGATGTCTGGGAGCCCTGGAGGAAAATTCCCAGACATTGGAATGTGACAAGAGCACCAGAAATGAGCAAACTGGACAGAAGTGTCACTGGGAGGGATAAGAAGGGGTTACCAGGGACAGTGGATACATGTCCAGACAGACAAGCGTCCGGCGGCTTGACCATCTGTTCAAAGAAAAACAGGAAGCCTGTGGCCTGCCCCTCTGGCCTCCCTGGGCCCAGGCTTTGTCTTTGTGACTTACACTCCCAAGGCAGTCCTGGACACCCCGAGCCGGCTCCCTGCTTCCTTCCCCCACTCCGGAAGCAGCAGGAAAAACAATCCAATGAGGCAGCATCTCCCAGGTTCTGTGCTCTCCTGACACCATCTCCTGGGCTCCGGACGTGGGCCGCCAGGATCAGCTCTGAGGGTAACATCCCCATTGCACAGGTAAGGAGGCTGAGGCCCAGACAGCACCCCCATACCCCACTGCTGCCAATCCAGGTCACAGCCTGGCTGTGGCCAAGCCGGGGCCAGAATCCAGGTCTCTTTGGACTCCAAGTATTGCCTGTGACCATTCCTACTTTAAACTCACCACTGCCCACTGTATAGCCAAGGAACACTGCTCAGTGTTGTGGCAGCCTGGATGGGACAGGGGTTTGGGGAAGAATGGATACATGTACATGAATGGCTCAGTCTCTTCAATGTTCACCTGAAACTATCACCACGTTGTTAATCGGCTAAACCCCAATACAAAATTAAAAGTTTTTTAAAAAAATAAATTCACCATTGACTGCGAGACACCTTTTCATTCATTCATTCATCAAGTGATTCACCAAATTGCCAAAATGCATCTGAAGACTCGAGCTTCCCAGGTGGCTCAGTGGTAAAGAATCTGCATGCCAGTGCAGGAGAAGGCAGGAGAAATGGGTCCAGTTCCTGGGTTGGGAAGATCCCCTGGAGGAAGAAAAGGCAACCCACTCCAGTATTCTTGCCTGAAAAACTCCCATGGGCAGAGAAGCCTGGCGGGCTACACAGTCCACCAGGTCGAAA
The DNA here is from genome assembly GCA_935064755.1 of Tragelaphus eurycerus. Lineage (NCBI taxonomy): Eukaryota > Metazoa > Chordata > Mammalia > Artiodactyla > Bovidae > Tragelaphus > Tragelaphus eurycerus. The sequence continues at coordinate 2,356,279 of CAKXYN010000058.1, read as the reverse complement.
AGACTCAGATACAACTGAGCAACTGAGCACATACATTTGAAAAACCACTGGAGCAGTTTCCTGAATACGACAGACCCGCCCAAAAGTATGTGATTTGAGGCTGGTGGCTGTTACTCTTTGCACCTTGGTTTCCTGCCCCTATAGGCTGGTGACCTGGGGTGATGACACCACCTCCTGGGGTGACTCCAGGGCCTATACGCAGCAGGTGGTCAGGAGATGCTTGCTGAATGGAAGTTCTCTGTACCCCTCTTTCCCAACCTGCCCTTATCATCTTATCCCCCCACACCCCTCCCCTTGTGGCAAAAAGGTTCTCTGCCTGTGGGCAGAAGAGCTGGGGGCAGGAACAAGTGTCCTGGTTGCACCATTCCTGCTGTGGGCACCAGAGGGCAGTGGGCACCCACATTCAGCCTCCCCCTATATGCCCCCAACACCCCTCAGTTTGGGAAGTTGAGGAATTGACCAAATTGATCTCAGCTTCCCTGGTGGTCCAGTGGTTAAGAATCGCCTGCCAATGCAGAGGTGTGGGTTCAATCCCTGGTCCAGGAAGATTCCTCATGCCACAAGGCAACTAAGCCCCAGTAACACAACTACTGAGCCTGTGCTCTAGAGCCCGGGAACCGCAACAAGAGAAGCCTTCTGCAACAAGAAGGCAGCACACCACAACTAGATAAAGTATGCGCGCAGCAATGAACACCCAGCGCAGCCAAGAATAAATAACTAAGTAAAAATTTAAGGTGAAAAAAGGAATTGAACCCTCTGCCATCAGGCTGCTTTCTCCCACCACACTGAAAGAGGATGCACCAGGCAGCAAGGAGGCATCAAAGTCCTCTGGCCACTGGATCCTGTTCCACTCTGTCTCATTCATTCTCTTATACAGCACCTACGGTATGTCCAGCCACGAGCCAAGCACTCAGGACACAGCAGTGAATAAGGCAGAGAAAAGTCCTTGCCTTTACGAAACTGACACTTAAGTAGGAGAAACAGATACCGTGGAATCAGGCAGTTACAACCAAGAGCTATCAGGGCTGTGAGGGGGAAAGCAAGGGGCTAGAAGCGAGGGGGGCCCTGAGGAGGCCCTGACCCAACTTGGGCAGTGGAGGGAGGTGGTCAAGGAGACCTAAAGAATGGTTTGAAGTTCTTTCAGGTAAAGATTAGGGGAAATAGTGTTCCAGGCAGAGCGTATAGCGTGTGCAATGGTCTGGAGGCAGCTGGTTTTGACCCTGACAAAGATAGAAGAAAACGTATTACAAAACAACGCTGCTGCTGCTGCTGCTAAGTCGCTTCAGTCATGTCCGACTCTGTGCGACCCCATAGACGGAAGCTCACCAGGCTCCCCTGTCCCTGGGATTCTCCAGGCGAGAACACTGGAGTGGGTTGCCATTTCCTTCTCCAGTGCATGAAAGTGAAAAGTGAAAGTGAAGTCGCTCAGTCGTGTCCGACTCTTAGCGACCCCATGGACTGGAGCCTACCAGGATCTTCCGTCCATGGGATTTTCCAGGCAAAAGTACTGGGGTGGGGTGCCATAAACAATGCTACAATGATTCAAATAGCGAGGTCCTGGAACAGGCACTGAGTAGCAGATCAAGAGAACAGAAGAGAGAGAGACAAATATTTATGGAGCGCTGATGGTGTACCAGGTGCTGGGGAACTCAGACATGAATTTTGTTGTTGTTCGGTCGCTAAGTCGTGTTTGACTCTTTGCAACCCCATGGACTGCGGCACACCAGGCTCCTCACTATCTCCCAGAGCTTGCTCAAACTCACGTCCATTGAGTTGGTGATGCCATCCAACCATCTCGTCCTCTGTCGTCCCCTTCTCCTCCTGCCCCCAATCCTTCCCAGCATCATTGTCTTTTCCAATAAGTCAGCTCTTCGCATCAGGTGGCCAAAGCATTGGGGCTTCAACTTAAGCATCAGTCCTTCCAATGAATATTTAAGGTTGATTTCCTTTAGGACTGACTGTTTTGATCTTGGTGTCCAAGCGATTCTCAAGTCTTCTCCAGCACCACAATTCAAAAACATCAGTTCTTTGGTGCTCAACATTCTTTTTGGTTCAACTCTCACATCTGTACATGGCTACTGGGAAAACCACAGTTTTGACTCTACAGACCTTTGCTGGAAAAGTGATGTCTCTGCTTTAGGCATGGATAACGCAGGACAGGGCTTCCCTAATAGCTCAGTTGGTAAAGAATCTGCCTGTACTGCACGAGACCCCAGTTCGATTCCTGGGTTGGGAAGATCCACTGGAGAAGGGATAGGCTACCCACTCCAATATTCTTGGGCTTCCCTTGTGGCTCAGCTAGTAAAGAATCTGCCCACAATGTGGGAGACCTGGGTTTAATCCCTGGGTTGGGAAGATCCCCTGGAGAAGGGGAAGACTACCCACTCCAGTATTCTGGCCTGCAGAATTCCATGGACTATACAGTTCATGGGGTCGCAAAGAGTCAGACACGACTGAGCGACTTTCACTTCACTTCACCTCAACACAGGACAGTGAAATGCACTGTGATCAGGGCCATCACCGGGGAGGCATAGGCAACCGTGGGGGCAGGGATGTCCTCACTGAGACGCAAGGGATGAAGAAGGGATCAGACAGACAAGGTGTGGGTGGAACAGCACCCCAGGTGGACGGAATAGCATTGGGAAGCTGTGTGAAGAGAGCTGGCCTTCAGTTTCACTCCATCTCTCACATAAACATTCAACTTGCCTCCAAGTCAGTCTGCGCAGAGCCCACCCACTTCTGGGCCATTTCCATAGCCCCTCCCCAACTCAGCCCAGGCATCTCCCACCTGGGCCAGTGCAGTCCCTCCTCCCAGGTCTGCAGGTTGGCACCATCAGACCCCACCATCTGTTCCCCAGCATCAGCCAGAGGAGGCTGAAGTCCCCACCAAGCTTGGCCTCAGTCTTTTTTTTTTTTTTTAATACTTATTTTAGTTTTGGCTGTGCTAAGTCTCTGCTGCGTGGGCTTTCTCTGGTGGCAGTGAGTGGGGGCTACTCCCCAGCTGTGGTGGCTTCACTTGTTGTGGAACACGGGCTCCAGGGCATGCAGGCTTCAGTAGTCATGGTACGTGGGCTCCGGAGCGTGGGCTCATTAGTTGTGGCACATGGGTTTGGTCTCTCCGTGGCATGTGAGGTCTTCCTGAATCAGGGATTGAACCTGTGTCCCTTGCATTGCAAAGAGGATTCTTAACCACTGGAGCACCAGCGAAGCCTGGTCCTGTTTGAGCAGCTGCCAGGGTCCAGTCCAGCCTGGTGGTACCTTGAAGAGGACCCGCCTTGCCAATCAGATCTGGTTGGCATGGGGGTGGGCAGGTTGCTGGGGCAAGGCCTTTATTGGAGGGATCTGGGGCTTCCCTGATGATTCAGTGGGTAAAGAATCCACTTGCGATGTAAGAAGAGACACAGGAGATTCAGGTCCAATCCCTGGGTTAGGAAGATCCCCTGGACAAGGTAATGGCAACCCATTCCATTATTCTTGCCTCAAAAATCCCATGGACAGAGGAGCCTGATGGGCTCCAGTTGAAAAGGTTGCAAAGAGTTGGACATGCCTAAGCAACTAAACCTTGACGGGGGAATCCCGGGGATGGGGAAGCCTGGTGGGCTTCCGTCTATGGCGTCGCATAGAGTCGGACACGACTGAAGCGACTTAGCAGCAGTAGCAGCAGCAGAGCTACTAAACACACAAGTCCAAGATGGTGCACGAGTCAACTTCCACTAGACACTGAGCCTCAGAACACGCTCACTGTAACACAATAGTGAGCTAAATGACACACCCCAGGTGCCATGACAGTTCCAAGACCGACCATCAAGGTCAAAAAGTGGGTGGTGGCTTGCTTCCTGGAAATTCCCACCTCCTTCCCCCAAGTAGCTAGAATGCTCCTCCTGCTTATTAGCCTATGAAATTATCCACCCCTCTAAAAACTGACAACCCCATCCCCTGGTCCCGGTCTTGCCTTCTGAGATGGCTCCTACTCTGTGGAGTGTGTTTCTCTCTAAATAAACCCACTTCTTGCCTATCACTTTGTCTCTCAACTAAATTCTTTCTGCGAGGAGGCAGTGAGAACCTGAAGTTCATTAAGTCCTGAGACCAGGTGTGTGATCTCAGTTAAAAGATCGTGGCTTTCAGTCCCAATCTGTCATCTGGTTTTGCTAAGGCAGGATTCATAGTCCCACCTGGCCCCTGTGTGGAATCAACTCCTACAAGGGCCTGGAGCTTAGTACTGACCACAACCCTCACAGAGCAGACAAGGAAACAGAGGCTGAGTGGTTGAGAGACTTATCGTGGGTCACACAGCGTGACCTGGATTAGAACCTGACTGGTATTTATCTTTTAAAAAATAATATTTATTTATGTACTTGGCTGCGCTGGGTCTCAGCTGCAGCACACTGGATCTTCAGTCTTTGTTGCAGGCTCGTTAGTCGTAGAAAGGTGAAAATAAAAGTTGCTCAGTCGTATCCGACTCTTTGCGACCCCATGGACTATACACAGTTTATGGAGTTCTTCAAGCCAGAATACTGGAGTGGGTAGCCTTTCCCTTCTCCAGGGGATCTTCCCAACCCAGGATTCGAACCCAGGTCTCCCGCATTGCAGGCAGATTCTTTACCTGCTGAGCCACAAGGGAAACTCAGGAATATTGGAGTGGGTAGTCATAGAACGCAGGATCTTTAGTTGCCTCATATGAACTCTCAGTTGCGGCATGTGGGACCAGTTCCCTGACCAGAGACTGAACCCAGACCCCCTGCATTGGGAATGTGGAGTCTTAGCCACTGGACCGCCAGGGAAATCCCCCAACTGGTATTTAGAGAAAAGCACTTTGGAGTCAGGCTCCCTGGGCCACCGATCTGGAAGGACAGATCTAAAACTGATTCACTGGGTGAAATAGGGCAAGTCACTCTGCCCCTCTGGGTCTCAGTTTCCTCATCTGTACAAGGGGTATGTGACAGCACCCACTTGTGCGGAAGGAAACAGCACATACAAAAGCCCTGAAAGAGAGCTGCACCCTAAAGCTTAGAGCCGTGTAGAGAAGGTAGGCAGCTGGGTTGGCGTGATTATGAGAGACAGTGGGAGGAGGGAAGGGCAGGCTGATGTCGTGATCAGAGCCAGAGCCTTTGTGGGCCACAGCGAGGACTTCGGCTTTCACTCTGAACGAAGTGGGAGCCATGAAGGAGATTCTAAGCAGAGGAGGGACCTGATTCCAGGGTTCGCCGGCTCCTTCTAACCATGCAGGCGTGAGGGCAGGAGCCGGGAACCAGGTAGGATGAGGCCTGGGCTGGGAAGAGGCAGAGAAGAGTGGAGAAACCTGCCAGTCTTTGCTCACCTTCCTGCTTCCAGCCCAGCAGCTCCCAGCAGCCTGAAGGCAAGGCGGAGACTTTAGCCTGCCAGACTGAAGGTTGTGTTGAGGGTGCGGTGAGGCAGGGAGTGATGGGTGGGGTTACACCTGGCGCCTCCCAAGCCACAGTGGCTGGACAACTGGGGCAGGTGTGTGGGCTGCTGACACACTTGTGCACACACCACAAGCTAGGCTGTGCCCTCAGGAGCCTGGGGCTACATGGCAGGGCTACAGTGTTCCCCCACCATCCAGGCCCCTCTCCTGTGGGCTCAGGATCCGACACTGAGCCACTGGGCAACTGGGGCAAATCACTGTTTCTCTTGTTGTTCAATCACTAAGTTGTGTCCAACTCTTTGCGACCCCATGGACTGTACCACGAGAGGCCCCTCTTTCCTCCACTATCTCCTGTAGTTGGCTCAAATTCATGTCCATTGAATTGGTGATGCTATGTAACCATTTCATCCTCTGCCTGTTTCTTTGGGCCTCATCTGTAAAAGGGAAGGGGTATTGCCAGCACCCATTCACAGGAATGTGCTTCCCTGGTAGCTCAGTTGGTAAAGAATTCGCCTGCAAGGCAGGAGACCCTGGTACAATCCCTGGGTTGGGAAGATCCCCTGGAGAAGGAAAAGGCTACCCACTCCAGTACTCTGGCCTGAAGAATTCCATGGACTGTATAAAGAGTCAGACCGAGTGACTTTCAGTTTCACACAGGACTGGAAACAGTATGTGCAAAGGCCCCCAAGGAACAGCTCATCCCTAATATGATTCAGTCCCCAATTCCACCTAGGACATTTTCTGACCAGGGCTAGAAGGGTCTTCAGAAGGAGGCCCCTGTGCATGCAAAGGCGCAGAGGTGAGCAAGAAGCTGGATATGTAGATGGTAAATGAGGGCTGGAGAATTCCTCTAAGACTGCTGCAGTGGGACCGAGACAGGAACCATTGGGGAGAGATCTGAGACCACATATTGGCCAAGACGTCCCCACATCCTCCTTCCACTGGAGGCGGCCCCATGGTGCAGTCTCCCTGACCGGCTCTTGCAGATCCCACCACAGGTCCCGTGTCACATCCCTTAGTAGGCGCCTCGGAACCTGGCTGGACCCCTCTGCCTCTCTCACCACAGACTGTGCTGTGCTGAGTCACTTCAGTCATGTCCAACTCTTTGCAACGCTATAGACTGTAGCCAGCGAGGCTCCTCTGGCCATGGAATCTCCCAGGCAAGAATACTGGAGTGCGTTGCCATTTTCTACTCCAGGGGCTCTTCCCCCACCCAGGGATCCCACCCGCAGTCTCTTGCCTCTCCTGCACTGGCAGATGGATTCTTTACCACTTTGCCACCTGGGAAGCCCGTGCCTCAGTTTTGTTCAGTCGCTCAATCGTGTCCAGCTCTTTGCGACCCCATGGACTGCAGCACACCTCGCCTCCCTGCCCCTTACCATTGCCCAGAGCTTGCCTAAGTTCATGTTCATTGCGGAGAAGGCAATGGCACCCCACTCCAGTACTCTTGACTGGCAACTCCCATGGACGGAGGAGCCTGGTAGGCTGCAGTCCATGGGGTCATGAAGAGTCAGACACGACTGAGCGACTTCCCTTTCACTTTTCACTTTCATGCATTGGAGAAGGAAGTGGCAACCCACTCCAGTGTTCTTGCCTGGAGAATCCCAGGGACGGGGGAGCCTGATGGGCTGCCGTCTATGGGGTCGCACAGAGTCGGACACGACTAAAGCGACTTAGCAGCATGTTCATTGCATCATTTATGCTGTCCAGCCACGTCATCCTCTGACGCCCTCTTCTGTCCTCGATTTTTCCCAGCATCAGGGACTTTTCCAGTGAGTCCTCTGTTCGCATCATATGACTAAAATACCGGAGCTTCAGCTTCAGCATTAGTCCTTCCAGTGAATATTTAGGGTTGATCTCTTAAGATTGACTGGTTTGATCTCCTTGCTATCCAAGAGGCTTTCAGGAGTTTTCTCCAGCACCATAGGTCGAAGGCACCAATTCTCTGGCCTTCTGCCTTCTTTACGGTGCCTCAGCTTGCTAAGTCGCTTCAGTCGTGTCCGACTCTGTGCGATCCCATAGACAGCAGCCCACCAGGCTCCGCCGTCCCTGGGATTCTCCAGGCAAGAACACTGGAGTGGGTTGCCATTTCCTTCTCCAATGCAGGAAAAGTGAAAAGTGAAAGGGAAGTCGCTCAGTCGTGTCCGACTCCTAGCGACCCCATGGACTGCAGCCCACCAGGCCCCTCCATCCATGGGATTTTCCAGGCAAGAGTACTGGAGTGGGGTTCCATTGCCTTCTCCGTGCCTCAGCTTACTCATCTGTAAAGTGGAAGAAACGATAGGTCTCCTCCCACTCCACCCCCCCCCCCCCGCGCCGTTCACCCCCTACCCCACACATGAGAACTACAGGGCTTTGCTTAATAAACGCTGGAGATGATACTTACGGTGCTTATAGTGATTGCTAGCCAGAGGGCAGAAAGAGCAACCCCAGGGGAGGGAGTCAGAGAACCCCCGCCCCAGTCCCTTGTCTTCTCCTCCCCTGCCCACCTCAGAGCCTCAGTTACCCCAGCTCAGCCCCGAGGGCACGAAGGCGGCCCGGGGGACCAGCGCCCCTCCGGCCGGCAGGGGCAGCACAGAGCGGCCCGGGACACCCGGAAGGGCCCCGCCCCCGGCCCGGCCCCGCCTAGCCCGGGCTGCCCAGAACCGGGAGGCGCTGCGGCGGCGGCGTTCACGGCGGGGACGGTGCGCGCGGCGGCAGCGGCGAGGCCGGCGGCTGGACGCGCGGGGCGCCATGGCGGCCGCTGAGCGCCGCGCCTTCGCGCACAAGATCAACAGGTAGAGCGGCCGTCGGGCCCCCTCCCGGGCCGCCCCCACGTGTCCGAGCCCCGCCCCGGGGCGGCCCAGCCCTCCCCCGCCTGGGCGCCCCTCATTCAAGCCCCTTGGGTCTTCAACGGGTCCGCCCGCTTCCTCCGGCCCGGGGGGCGCAGGCGTGGGGAGGTCGGGAGGGCGGCGGGGGGTCGGGACTGGGGGTCGTGTCGGGGCTGCGGGCGCGATGGTGGCGGAGGTCCGCCCTCGGAACCGGTGGGACGCGTGGGGGTGTGTCCGGGGGCCTTCCTGGAGGAGGTGGCTCCCGCGCCTCCTCACCAGCTCCTGGCCGATTCCCGGCCCTCGAACCCCAGGGCGTGGGAGTTGGGGGGCTCTTTCCGTCCCATCTGTGCCTGGTGTGGGGCGGGAATGTATCAGGCGCCGGAATTTGGGGCCGGGGATGGCGTTCCTGGCGGCCCTTGAGCCCCCTCGGGAAGTTTCCCGTGCTCTCCTCCCCGCCAGGGTCCCGTGCCCAGTTGTCTGGGTCGGGTGGGGGGGTGGGGGAAGGGGACAGCTGTGGATGTCCCCCCGCCCCCAGCCCTGCTTCAGGCTCTCCTAGCACCGCCTGGACGCGCTGGAGATGGATGGGTGATTGAATGGAAGGAGTGGGGGCTGGGGACAGAACCAGCTGGTGGGCAGACGGGGGAGGGGACGGGCGCCAGGCGCTGGGGAATCCGTTTCCGTGGCCACTGGAGACTGTAAGAGATTCGGCCCGGGGAGGGGGATGTCGGACTCTCTGGGGCTGAAGCGCCTCCCGCCACCACTCTGGTCTGTACCTCCAGCAGTGCATTCAGAATCTGCTGGGGGCAGGGAAGCGGTTCTCTTGTATTGGTGAGCCAGGACACCCTGTGTGTCCAGCACTGCCCTGATGGAGACCCCGGAAAAGAACCCACCCTTGGGGGCAGATACAATGGGGCAGACAGAGGAGAAGCCGGATAAAGTAGATTACATGTTAGTGGTAAGCAGTGTGGGGACATACCAGGCAGAGATGGGAGGTGAAGAGTGCGAGGACTACTTTAGATCTGGGAATCAGGATCAGGAAGGCCTGGTAAACAAAGATCTGAAGGAGATGAGGGAGGGATCCGTGCCCGGATGTAGGGGGAAGGGCATGTGCAAAGGCCCAGGGGCAGGAGCAGGCGGAGTATGTTTATAGATAGCTGCAGCCAGCCGGGCTTCCTTGGTGGCTCAGATGGTAAAGAATCCACATGCAATGTGGGAGACCTGGGTTTGATCCCTGGGTTGGGAAGATTCTCCGGAGGAGGGCATGGCAACCCACTCCAGTCTTCTTGCCTGGAGAATCTCCATGGACAGAGGACCCTGGTGGGCTACAGTCTATAGGGTCACAAAGAGTCAGACACAACTGAGCGACTAAGCACATAACAGGCTGAAGCAGAGTGAGAAAGGGGCTGTGGGAACGGGTTGTACAGGGCTCGTGGGTTATGGGGAGGAGTTCAACTTTTACCCTGGGTGAGGTGGGAGCCACGGAGAGTTCAGAACAGGGGAGGGACGCTGTGACCTGTTGTCTGGGCGCATATCAGTTGGGCGGTTTTTACGTTCTGCTATCTCTGTGTCTGAATTGTCCCTCTGTCTTGGACCTTCGGTGTTTCTGAGCCTGGGGAGGTTATTACTGTTTCTTTGCCACTCAAGTCCCTGTGTCCTTGGGTCCGGGCTTCCACTCAAGTGGGAAACAGAGGCCCTGGGTTTTGCCCTGCGAGGTGGATACTGTAGAGCTCAGGGTAAACAGAAAAAGATCTTGGGGCTGCCATCTTGTCATCGTTAGCTAAGTCGTGTCTAACTCTTTTGCCACCCCGTGAACTGTAGCCCGCCAGGCTTCTCTGTCTATGGGATTTCCCAGGCAAGAATACTGGGGTGGGTTGCCATTTCCTTCTCCGGGGGATCTTCCCAACCCAGGGATCAAACCTGTGTCTCCTGGATGGCAGGCGGATTCTTTACCGATGAGTCAGGTTCTACCCCACCAGGGAAGCCCTGGGGCCCTAGTGAACCACAAACAAATGGCTCAAGCCTTCCAGCCACCCTCTGACAGGGTCTGCAGAGCAGACACCCAGATGTCTACATGCTGAGACCTAGGCCTGTATTCATCTCCTTGTTCGCTGAGATCATTCATTCCAAAAATGCCACATTAACCTGCATGTTAGATTGTCCCCCAGGTTCCTAATGAACAGGCTCATTTAAAACAAAGATTTCGAGGGACGACGTAACAATACAAACTCATAGAGCCAATGGTTAGGACTCCAGGCTTCCACTGCAGGGGCCATGGGTTCGATCCCTGGTCTGGAACTAAGATCCTGCAAGCCATGTATCCAGATTAAAAAAAGTGATGGTCATTGTCACCATTCCAGGTTGGATTTTATTTTAAAGAATACAAGTGAAAAAACAAAAACAAAAATATGTTGCATACAGTAACATTTGTCCGTATTATTTGTGCTCAGTTGTGTCCGACTCTTTGCAACCCTATGGACTTCAGCCCACCAGGCTCCTTTGTCTGTGGGATTTCTCCAGGCAAGAATACTGGAATGGGCTGCCATTTTCTTCTACAGGGGTTCTTCCCGATCCAGGGATCAAATCCACATCTCTTGCATCTCCTGCATGAAATTGTCTCCTACGTTGCAGAAGGATTTACCATTTGAACCACCATGATGGATGATATGCGTTCAGAAAAATGCCAAGTTTAAGAGAATAATTATGAAACAAATTTCAGGACTTCCCTGCTGGCCTGCTGGTTAAAACTCTGTGCTTCCGATGCAGGAGGTACGGGTTCCATCCCTGGTCAGGGAACTAAGATCGCACATGCCTTGCAGTGAGGCTGAAAAATTGGAAAAAAAAAAAAAAAAAAGAAAGAAGCAAATGCCATGGAAGAAGTCACTTGGATCAAAACAGGGGCTGTCTCTACCTGCCTGAGCCTTCCCAGTCTAGCCGCCCTCCCAGGTGATCTGTGCCTGGCTCTGCTCCTCAGGGAACTACCCTGCTGGTGGCCGCTGCTATTGTTTCCCCACTTGCATTATAATTTCTTCATTTAATTTGGCTCCCTGTCTGCTCTGAGTTGGTTTTGCCTGTTTAGAACATCCCATAGATGGAACTGCATGGAATCTTGAGTCCTCTGTGGCAGCGAGATGTCAGGAGACGGGCTCATCTGTGTTGCTGCTTATAGTCAGACGAATCCCTTTTCATTGTTGCGTACTATTCCCTCTGCTTGTGTATTCTCCATCTTCAGTCAAGGAACCTGTGAGTTGTTTCCCTTTGAGATTGTCATGATCAGAGCTCCCATGAACATTTTTGGCCATGTGTTTCCTCCTGAGTATCTACACCTCAAAGTAGAATTGCTGGATTGGCATGTTTTCAACTTTGCTTGTTCATTTACAGATGGTTTTCTGAAAGGATTCCCCCAGTAGCAGATAAGAATTCCTAATCCTTGGTGGCATTCATATTATTTGCCTTTAAATTTTGCCGGCACTCATAATATTTGCCTCGCCAGCACTCACTGTTCACCTTTAAATTTTTTTGCCCGTCCAGGAGGTGTGTTTATAGGGTGGAATATGAAGAGGAATCTCTTTATGGTTTTATTTCTTGCATTTTGTTTTTGGCTGCACCATGTGGCTTGTGGGATCTTAGTTCCCGGACCAAGGCTTGAACTCATGCCTCCTTCAGTGTAAGTGCAGAGTCCTAGCCATGAACCACCAGGACGTTCCCTCTTTATGTGTGTGTGTGTGTGTGTTTTTTAAGATTTTAAAAATTTATTTACTTATATTTATTTTTGGCTGCACTTGGATCATTGTTGCTGCTTGAGGACTTTAGTGGTGGCGAGCAGGGGCTGCTCTCTAGTTTTGGTGCTCTGGCTTCTCATCGCAATAGCTTCTCTTGTTGCAGAGCAGAGGCTCAGTGGTTGTGGCACACGGGCTTCATTGCTCCGCAGCCTGTAGGATCTTCCCAGACGAGGGATTAAACCTGTATCTCCTGCACTGGCAGGAGGGTTGTTTTTTTTTTTTCACTGAGCCACCAAGAGAGCCCTATAGTTTTGTATTGATTCATTTTCTTCCCTCGCTTTTTGCAGACTTATGTCAAATTCCAAGGCTTATGTCATTCTTATTTCTGGTTTTATCACCCTCCTTCCCTGTAAGGGTAGACCTCTGTTAATCTGACCAGCCCTAGGGGGAAGGCAATGGCATCCCACCCCAGTACTCTTGCCTGGAAAATCCCACGGATGGAGGAGCCTGGTAGGCTGCAGTCCATGGGGTCGCTAAGAGTCGGACATGACTGAGCTACTTCACTTTCACCTTTCACTTTCATGCATTGGAGAAGGAAATGGCAACCCACTCCAGTGTTCTTGCCTGGAGAATCCCAGGGACGGCAGAGCCTGGTGGGCTGCCGTCTATGGGATCACACAGAGTCGGACACGACTGAAGCGACTTAGCAGCAGGAGGGGGAGGTCCACAGTCTCATACGAATTCCTAGTGATGCCACTGCTTCCTCTTTCCCCTCTCTGCACCTCTTTAGAATCACATCAGGTTGTCAAGTTTTCACCTTAGAAAGATTGATCTCATCAATCAAATTCTGAGACCCGTTCCTGAGAAAACCCACTAAGTTCAGCTCAACATTTTGCTTGCCTTTTTGTAATATGGTCCACGGGGACATCTGAAGCACATCTGATGTGGGAGTTAGACAGAGGAGTGGGTAATGACGCCAGGTGAGGGTTCTGAGCATCCACAAGGGTGGGCTGTGCTTACTGAGACACAGAGGATGGTGGAGGGCAGGGTATCTGTGTGTGTGTAAGTTGCCAAGTTGTGTCTGATTCTTTGCAACTCCATGAACTGTAGCCCGCCAGGTTCCTCTGTCCGTGGAATTCTTCCGGCAAGAGTATTGGAGTGGGTTGCCATTCCCTTCTCCAGATTCTCTGTATGGGCCCGGTTAATCTATATAGCATAGATTTGAAGATTTGTCGGTGTTCAGATGGTGCTGAAGGCCGAGACCGGATGGGACCGCTCTGGGGACAGGTAAAGGGCAGGTGTTCCGCAGTCTCTGTTCTTGGCCCTGCTCCCTGTCACGGGTGTCGTGGCATGCCCAACGCTGAAGGACTTTGACCCCAGCTGACCAGGGTTCCATTCTGGGCACTGCTCTGTGACCCCGGGTGCCTCACAACCCCTCTCTGAGCCCCACTCACCTTTGGTTTACAAAAGCAGGGTCAGAAATTCCAGTTTCCCAGGATGCTCTTTGAGGCAGTGTGGTGACAGCAACTCTTAATTAAGCACTTACTGTGTGCCAGGCCCTATACTCTGGAGAAGGCAATGGCACCCTACTCCAGTACTCTTGCCTGGAAAATCCCACGGATGGAGGAGCCGGTAGGGTGCAGTCCATGGGGTCGCTAAGAGTCAGACATGACTGAGCGACTTCACTTTCTCTTTTCACTTTCATGCATTGGAGAAGGAAATGGCAACCCACTCCAGTGTTCTTGCCTGGAGAATCCCAGGGACGGGGGAGCCTGGTGGGCTGCCGTCTGTAGGGTCACACAGAGTCAGACACGACTGAAGTGACTTAGCATAGCATAGCATAGGCCCTATACTCAGAACAGCTCAATAAGAGGTGGGTACCAGGGTGGCACAGTGGTAAGGAATCTACCTGCCAACGCAGGAGATGCGAGACACATGGGTTCTATCCCTGGGCCAGGAAGATCCCCTGGAGAAGGAAATGGCAACCCACTCTAGTATTCTTGCCTGGGAAATCCCACGGATTAGAGGAGGCTGGTGGGCTATAGTCCATGGGGTGGAAAAAGAGTTGGATGCGACTTAGTGACCAAACAACAGATACCACTAAGCCCAGAGGCCTGGAGAAGAGGTATCGTTCACCCATGCTTGCCCAGCTCCAAGTGCAGAGCTCTGTGGCTCGGTAAACTAGTGCCCGTGGCCATGCCATTGTGGATTCACTGGTTTCCCATCCTGGGGCACTCACTCCAAGGCCAGTGACCAAATGAAGCTGGACATTCAGTCCCCGCTCCCCTCCCTGCTTTGCAGCAGCAGCTGCAGAACAGCTGGGCCCAGGGCACAGACAGGTTCCCTGTTCCAGCATCTTTTGTAAATCACCCCCAATCCTCTGTGCTCAGGCTTCGAGAAGAAGCGGCCGGGACTTGGGGAATTTGAGGACAAGTCTCTCATGGCTCCGAGGGTAAAGAACCTGCTTGCAACGCAGGAGACCTGAGTTCCATCCCTGGGTCGGGAAGATCCCCTGGAGAAGGAAATGGCAACCCACTCCAGAGTTCTTTCCTGGAGAATTCTATGGACGGAGCAGCCTGACAGGCTACAGTCCATGGGGTCACAAAGAGTTGGACATGACTGAGCGACTAACACTTTCACTTCCCCTGGTTTTTAATATCCTTTGAAATTCCTGCAAGCTAGTCTTCCCTCTTCGCCTCCCACCCACCATCCAATAGAAATAGTTGACACAGAAAATAAATAGAATCCAGGGTCAGAGCAAGAAGGAGGCTGCAGTCTCACATCGGAGACCCCACGTTGAATCAGGGTCATGGTCGAGTTCTGTTTGACCCACACAGATTTGAATTCAGAGGCCTCCAGACTCTGCTGAAGCTCCCAACTGACCCCACCCCCACCCCACATCTGTCTTACCTGGGCCCACCCCGCACATCTATCTCATTGGTGACACGTGGACCACATTTGCAGTCCTTAGCACTTTTAATTTCTTTTTGTTTCAGTAGTTTAAAAAGATATTTATTATTTATTTCTTTGGCTGCACGAGGTCTTACTTGTGGCACTCAGCATCTTTAGTTGCAGCATGTAGGATCTTAGTTCCTCAACCAGGGATTGAACCTGGATTGGGAATATGGAGTCTTAACCACTGGACCCCCAGGCAGTCACAGACATAACTTTTTATTAAGCAGATTTCCAAACAATGAGAAAAGAGAGAAGCAGGAGTGACTGTGGCCTGAATCTCCCAGAGTTGCTTTCTTGATTTTAAGAGACACTGAGGCCGAGAAAGATTGTCCCACCTGCCCAGAGCCACACAGCTAAAAGATAAGGGGCTTTCCTCAACTTATGGTAGATTTAGGCAAGGTGGACTGAGAGGGAGATTAGAAAAGATTCACTTATTCCATCAAAAAATAAACATTAATGGGAATTCCCTGGCGTTCCAGTGGTTAAGACTTGGCACTTTCACTATCAAGAGCTTGGGTTTGGTGAAGGAACTAAGATCCTGCAAGCAGTGTGGCATGGCCAAAGAAAATAATTTATTGAGCACCTACTGTGTGTGGGATCCAGTGCCGGGGCCTTCGTGGGGACAGCACAGTCCTAGTCTTGTTTGTACAAAGCCCTCGGGGAGCAAGGGTCTCCAGGCCCAGAGCACAGAGTCTTGGCACTCACTGTTCCCTCTGCCTGGCACACTTTCCCCCAGATAACTGCATGGCCGTCCCTTCCTACAGGCTCAGCTGAAGGAATTGAGAGTTTGGGGAACCCCTTCTCCTACTGGGTCTGTTCCCAATTCCTTCTCGCCCTCCTTCCCCCATGCTGGCTCTCTCTCCCCTGTGGGTCTTGCCCCTTGATCCTCAGTCTCTACTGTGACTCTGAAGGCCAGCGTGGATGCAGATGGCCCAGGAAGGTCACTGCACTGACCTTGGTGGCTGAGTTGTGCTCCAGGAGTCATGCTGGCCTCTTACACATCGTCAGCCTCAGTCTTAGACCCCTGATAGGGTGTGTGTCAGAGAAGGCAATGGCACCCCACTCCAGTACTCCTGTCTGGAAAATCCCATGGACGGAGGAGCCTGGTAGGCTGCAGTCCATGGGGTCGCTAAGAGTCGGACATGACTAAGCGACTTCACTTTCACTTTTCACTTTCATGCATTGGAGAAGGAAATGGCAACCCACTCCAGTGTTCTTGCCTGCAGGAGCCCAGGGATGAGGAAGCCTGGTGGGCTGCCGTCTATGGGGTCGCAGAGAGTCGGACATGACTGAAGCGACTTAGCAGACTTAGCAGGGTGTGTGTATGAACACCAGGCCCCCTGCTCAGCTCCACTGCTCTGTGAGGGCAGGGCAGCTCCAGATGGGTAAACTGAGGCTCAGGGGCAGAAGTGACTCATCTAGCAAGGGTGGAACGGGGCTCACCTTCCTGATAAGGGGTTGGGGTCGGCAGAGATCCCCTAGATGAGGACGTAGAGGCCTTTCTGCAGATCTGGGAGCCTGTCCTGGTGGGAAGAAGAAAGCAGGAAGAAGCGCGGGGATCATTGACCCCCAGGCGCTGCCCAGCCGCAGCCCCCTGCCCCCCTTATGTGTGCTTGGAAGAGGAAAGGGGGTGATGTGTCTGCCACAGCCCTGGGGCACCCATGCTGAGATCTGGGTTCTCTTGGCCCGTGGCCAGATTTTTTTTTTTTCTTTTCCACAGCCTAGATTTTCCTCTCCTAGCATGAATCTGTGGGCCCCAAAGCCCCAGTTCCCAGGGCCTCGTTGCCCAAGCCTTCCTGCCCGCTATGGTCCCCTTCCTGTCCCCGCAGGACAGTGGCTGCCGAAGTGCGGAAGCAGGTGTCCCGGGAACGCAGCGGCTCTCCCCATTCCAGCCGGCGCTGCAGCAGCTCCCTGGGGGTGAGTGTTTGGGAGGTGCTTCCCCACCCCACCTGCTATGGGGGAGCTGAGGCTGGGAGGGGCCCAGCTGTGGCAGGGGAGGGGGTCTCAGTCCTGGCCCAGCACTGTCACATTCCCGTTCCCAGTGAGCGTGATGGGGAGGCTGGCTGGTCCCCTCTGCAGGGAGCAGCCCTGTGGGTGGTCAAGGGGGGAGAGGTTCAGCCCTCCCCCCACCCTCCCACCCCGTGCCCACACCTCCTGCTGTCTGGACTGGACCACCCAGCTGGGGATGCTGGGGAGGAAGGTCTGGGGAATGGGCCGGTCTTCTAGCTGCAGCAAGGGAGGGGGTGGGGCTCTCTCGCTCCCAGGGCCTTAGGAATTGTCTCTTTCTTTGCTGCAGTCCACAGGCCTTTCCTTCCACCAGGGGTTTCCTGCCCTTCCAGGCACAGGGTGTGATTTCCTGCCTGGAAAGAGGGGCCCGGCCTAGCTGGGGTGGGGGTGGAGCCGCTGAGGTCACTCATTGTCCCCTGCAGCTCCTCCAGGGCCCCTCCCGCCACTCCAACCCCCTCCGTGGCTCCCACTGCCCTCTTGATTGTAAGCCCACACTCAGCCTCCAGCCCCCAACCCCGGGGCCCGGGTCACGGCCACTTTGCTCCACCTCAGGTCCCACTGACCGAAGTCGTGGAGCCCCTGGATTTTGAGGATGTGCTTCTGAGCCGGCCACCGGATGTAGAGCCTGGGCCTCTCCGGGATCTGGTCGAGTTTCCCACTGATGACCTAGAGCTACTGCTGCAGCCCCGGGAATGCCGCACCACGGAGCCCGGTATCCCCGAGGACGGGTGGGTCGAGCCCCGCACCCTCCCTGTCTGTATCCCCACGCTGCCTCTGTACCCCACATCAACAGCCCCTCTCCCACCAATCTCCCGAGAGCCCTGAGTTCAGCTTCTGGCTTGGCTCTGTGACCTTGGACAAGTCCCCTTCCCTCTCTGAGCCTTTACCTCTATATCCCTGAAAAAGACAGAAGGACAGGCCACTGGGAAGATTTAACACTGGGTCCTGCTTCTGTGTGGGGCTTCCTTGATGGCTCAGACAGTAAAGAAACTGCCTGCAATGTGAGAGACCTGGGTTCGATCCCTGGGTTGGGAAGATCCCCTGGAAGAATGCATGGCAACCCACTCCAATATTCTTGCCTGGAGAAGCCTACGTACAGAGGAGCCTGTTGGGCTACAGTCCACGGGGTTTGCAAAGAGTTGGACATGACTGAAGTGACGGATGCTTTCGCTTCTCTGCTTTTGTTTACCCTGATTATATTTTGTGCAGAAAGATGGATGCCCAGGTGAGAGCTGCGGTGGAAATGTACACTGAGGACTGGATCATTGCCCATAGGAGGTGGGTCTGACTCGGGGGCAGCTCAAGGTAGAGAGGCCAGGTCTGAGCCCAGAGGAGCCCGTTGTCTGCTGCTGTCGCCTCTCCTCCTGGTTAACTGCCCACTGTCCCTGCAACGGTAGCTGGACTTCTGCCGCGGCGCATCTGGGGGATGGATGGCCCTGCAGGCATCACGGGGCCCTTGCGGGCGTGTCAGTCAGCACCTCGGGGAGCCCTGGGGAGCCCCCATCTCTGCTACCCTCCCATCCTCCTAGATACCAGCACCTGAGTGCGGCGTTCAACCCCATCACCACGGAGACTCAACGGGAGAGGCAGAAGGGGCTCACCCGCCAGGTCTTCGAGCAGGACACTTCTGGGGATGAGAGGTCCGGCCCTGAGGACTCGGTGAGGGAGCCCTAGCAGGGGTCACTACAGGGGTAGGGAGGTGGGGGGTGTTCACGGCCTGCCTGAGGCTTCAGTTCTCAGTCCTTTGTGATGGGCAATGACCTGAACAGCCTCCAGCCCCACAGGAAATGTATCAGCCCTGTAACTGAAAAGTTAAGAATCATAATTATCAGCATTTATGAAGTACTTCTTTTTTTTTTAAGTTACCCAGTCATGTCCAACTCTTTGCGACCCCATGGACTATAGCCTGCCAGGCTCCTCTGTCCATGGAATTCTTCAGGCAAGATACTGGAGTGGGTAGCCATTCCCTTCTCCAGGGGATCTTCCCAACCCAGGGATCGAACCCAGGTCTCCCACATTGCAGGCAGATTCTTACCATCTTAGCCACCAGGGAAGCCCTATTAAGTGCTTGGTGTATACTAAATGTTTTATACTTGTCCTCTTTCATCCTGTGAAGCAGAGCAACACCCATTTTGCAGATAGAGAAATTGAGGGGGCTGTTCCCTGGTGGTCTAGTGGTTAGGATTCAATGCTATCACTGCTATGGCCCGCTTTTAGAACCTGTTTGCAAGGAACTGAGATCCCACAGGCTGCCCAGTGCAGCCAAAATTTAAAGAAAAAAAGAAACCAAGGCATGCTTGGCTTAGTAGAGGGCTTTCATTGGCCTGCTGAGGTTTGAACCTGTATTTTGTCAACCAATATTTATTGAGTGCCTGCTGCTGCTGCTGCTAAGTCGCTTCAGTCGTGTCCGACTCTGTGCGACCCCAGAGATGGCAGCTCACCAGGCTCCCCCGTCCCTGGGATTCTCCAGGCAAGAACACTGGAGTGGGTTGCCATTTCCTTCTCCAGTGTGTGAAAAGTGAAAGTGAAGTCGCTCAGTCGTGTCCGACTCTTAGCGACCCCATGGACTGCAGCCTACCAGACTCCTCCATCCATGGGATTTTCTATGCAAAAGTACTGGAGTGGGATGCCATTGCCTTCTCCGATTGAGTGCCTACTTTTACCAAGAATCATATAAAGAATTACTGTTATTGTTTCCATTGTTAGCTGTTTATGAATGTAGTTGGGGAAACTGAGGCCCTTAGCCGTTGGGGTTAGAGACCCAGGGTCACAGAGCTGAGCTGGGATTTAAACTAGGGTAATCTGCTTCTGGGAGCTTCCTCGGTGGCTCAGCAGTAAATAACCTGCTTGCCATTTCAGGAGTGTGGGTTCAATCCCTGGGTCTCGAAGATGCCCTAGAGGAGGAAATGGCAACCCACTCCAGTGTTCTTGCCCGGGAAATTCCATAGACAGAGGAGCCTGGTGGACTCGAGTCCATGGGGTCACAAAAGAGTTGGACACAACTGAGCAACTCAACACCAACAAATCTGCTTCTGACCAGAGCTGAGTCTAGAAAGTCTGGCAGATCCTGGGCTAGTAACAGCCCCAGTGAGAAGAACTCTTCCTCCCCTGGCAACAGTGAGCAAAGTCCTCAAAGGCTTTCATTGGCCCAGCCCAGGCATATCCTGACTTTGTTGTGTTCTGATTGACCAGGCAAGGGTCATGTGATACCCAGACTGGGAAGTAGCCTTCCCAACCATAGTAAAGGGTGACACCCATTTTGGAGATGAAGAAACTGAGGCATGGCAAGCTTAGTAGAGGTCCTTCACTGGCCAGCTGAGTCTTGAGCCCTTATTTTTTCAACTGATATTTATTGAGCGTCTACTTTTATCAATAATAATCATATCTCCAGACAGAAGTTTCTAGAAAGAAGGTCAGCAAAGCCCTCAGGTGACCCTTGTCATGGTGACCTCAGCCCCTGGTCCTGAGCGTGCCCATTCTCTACTGGCAGGATGACCCCCGACATTCCTCAGGCTCCCTGGACGACACCCCACGAAGCAGTGGTGCCTCTGGCATCTTCGACCTGAGGAACTTGGCGGCAGATTCTTTGCTGCCCTCACTCCTGGAGCGCGTGGCCCCAGAGGACGTGGACCAGCGTAATGAGGCATTGCGGCGGCAGCACCGGCCCCGCGCCCTGCTCGCGCTCTACCCAGCACCCGACGAGGTGGGTGCCCGCTCAACTGCACAGCCCCTGAGATCAGTACTCAGCCAATTGACGTGTATCCCTGTGTATGATCCCAGTGAGATTTCCTGGGTGCCTAATGTGTACCCTGTATTTTAATTCAGTAGCTCTTACTGGATTCTCCTATATTGTATACCCCTGTATTTATCCAGGCAGCATTTATTGGGAACTTACTATATGCTGCTGTATTTACTCAACCAATATTTATTGTATGCCTCCTGTATAGTCTTTAAACAAATGGCATTTAATCAACCAGCATTCATTAAGCACCTATTATATATGCCTGTGTTTATCCACCTAGTGTTTATTGGGCACTCAACGGTGTTGTTCAGTCCCTAAGTCGTGTCCAGCTCTTTGCAACCGCATGAACTATAGCTCGCCAGGCTTCCCTGTCCTTCGCTATCTCCTGGAATTTGCTCAAACTCATGTCTATTGCGTTAGTGATCCAACCATCCCATCCTCTTTGCCCCCTTCTCCTCCTGCCCTCAATCTTTCCCAGCATCAGTGTCTTTTCCAATGAGTCAGCTCTATTTAATGACTATTATTTATTATATATCCCTTTATTTTTATCTGCCCAGCATTTATTGGGCTTTTACTGTATACTCATATTTATTCTGTCAATATTCACTGTATGTGTACTGTATAGTTTTCTATGTAATCAAACAGCATTTGAGCAACTAATATTTATTGAGCATCTGTATATATCCAACTAACTTTTATTAAGCACCTAGTATATACATCTGTGTTTTAATTTAGCCATTTACTGAGTGCTTGCTGTATAGCCCTATATTTATTCAACCAGTTCTTATGGGTGTCTAGTATGTATCACTATGTATGTCTGGTCAGCATTAATTAGATATTTTCTGTATACATCTGTGTTTGTTCAACCACATTATAATAGGTACCTGCTACGTATCTCTGTGTTTATCCAGCCAGGATGTGTGAGTGCCTGTTATATAGGAGCCACTGGGGATACAGCCATGAACAAGATAGACCCAGTCCCTGCCCTCTGAGCTCAGGAAGAGACCTCCCTACAGGAAATGACAGCCCAGAGTAGTGCCGTGATGAGCTGTGTGTCACTGTCCCTCAGGGCTTCCCAGCTGACACTAGTGGTACAGAGCCTCCCTGCCAGTGCAGGAGATAGTAAGCGATGCTGGTTCCATCTCTGGGTCAGGAAGACCGCCCCCGCCACCGGAGGAGGGCATGGCAGCCCACTCCAGTATTCTTGGCTGGAGAATCCTAGGGACAGAGGAGCCTGGCGGGCTATGGTCCGTAGTGTTGCAAGTGAAGCGACTTATAGCACACACGCACGCACATTGTCCCTTTCACAGCCCTCCGTGTCCCAGCCATGGGGCCCACTGCATCAGGGCCTGGTGAGGACCTGGAGTGTCAGATGCCTCCAGGTGAAGGAAGGCCTCCTGGAGGAAGTGCCTTCCTGTGCCTAAACTGTGACCTGCTGATGAGCAGGTATTGGCCAGGCCAGGAGGAAGGGAGAAGGAGGGCATTCCAGGCTGGGGGAACAGCATGTGCAAAGGCTCAGAGGCCCGGGACTGAAAGCTTAATCAGGCTGAGGGTAGAGCTGGTCTCAGGCCACACGTTCCAACCCCTCCCTGGAGGATGGGTCCCAGCTGCCCCTTCGGCTCTTGGCAGGATGAGGCCGTGGAACGCTGCAACCGCCCAGAGCCACCGCGAGAGCACTTCGGACAGAGGATCCTGGTCAAGTGTCTGTCACTTAAGTGAGTGTGCTGATCTGTCCCTCCCTTCAGGCATGCAAGGGGGGACCATGGGGGATTACCGTGAGGCACACAGTCGGCGCTCACTATGCGAGCCAGGCCATTACTGTGTGCAGCCCTGAGACCATAGACTTTCAGGCTGGGAAATAAGACTTCGTTCATTATTCAAAGCCACTAACCCTAAGTTCCAGTTGAGTGCCAGCCTCATTTCTCAGCCTTCCATGTTTATTTTTTCGTTCTATATTTATGTGTGTGTGTGTATTTTTTATTTAAAATTTTTAAATTTATTTTAATTTTTGAAAAACTTTTGCTGTGCTGGGTCTTCGGTGGGCAGGGCTACTCTCTAGTTGCGGTGCGTGGGCTTCTCCTTGTGGCTTCTCACGTTGCAGAGCATGAGCTCTGGGTGCACAGGCTTCCGTAGTTGCAGCACTTGGGCTCGGTGGTTGTGGTGCACAGGCTTAGCTGCTCCGGAGCATGTGGGATCTCACCATCCTAGAGATCAAACCTGTGTCTCCTGCACTGGCAAGCGGGTTCTTTACCACTGAGCCACCAGGGAAGCCCCCCATGTATATTACCTCTGACCTTCACCGCAGCATCACGTTGTGGGTTCGGGTGGGAAACTGAGGCTAGGGAGGTGAAGTCATTGTGCCCAAGATCACAGTGACTTGTGAGGCCAGAGTCTGGCCCTCGCCCAGTCTGCTTCTGGCACCCAGGCTAGAGGGGGCGCTGGTGACCCTGGGCCTGGCTTCCCGCCGCCACAGCCCCCTCCACATCAGCCCTGGGGAGCAGCCAGAGTGCGTGGGAATGGAGCGGAACAGGATGTGGCCTTGGACCCAAGCCCGGCCCTGCCCCTCCCTACCCTGAGTTCCTGCCTGGATGGGGGCAGGAAAGGGAGGCCCCAACTGGCCTGAGGCTGTGGTGGGCCGCCTGCCTCCAACACACAGGCTGGGAACCAGCTCTGTAGGCTCATTCAGTCATTCAACCAACAGTGAGCACCTACTGTATCCAAGTTGTATAACTGGGATGACCACATGGGGCTCCCTAGGTGGGGAACACGACACACACAAAGGTCTGGAGAAAAAAATGAGGCCAAGAGGTGGGTGGGTTTGGTCCACACAGGGCAGTGGTGAGCCTCAAATTTTAAGGTTTTTTTTTCTTTTTCTTTTTGGCTGTGCTGGGTTTTGTTGCTGTGCCCTGGCTTTTTCTAGTAGCATCGAGTGGGGGCTACGCTCCAGATGTGGTGTTCAGGCTTCTCATTTTGGTGGCTTCTCTTGTTGTGGAGCATGGACTCTAGAGCACGGGCTCAGTAGTCGTGGTGCACGGGCTTCGTTGCCCGGTGGCATGTAGAATCTTCCCGGACCAGGGATTGAACCCGTGTTCCCTGCATTGGCAGGCAGATTCTTATCCACTGGAGCACCAGGACAGTCCTCAGTTTCCCCTTTTGCAAAATGGGACAGGCCTTTCCTACAAGTCCTTAGATGGTGCTTCTTTGTGACCCAGTGGGAATCAGATGCCCTCCCCTCCCAATGTGCTGAGACTGGTCTGGACCTCAAGAGGGAGAGGGCCTATGGAGATGGGAGGGTCAAGGTCAGCCGCTGCCAGAGAGCCCCCACTCATTGCAGGTTCGAGATTGAAATCGAGCCCATCTTTGGCATCTTGGCCCTGTACGATGTACGAGAGAAAAAGAAGGTAGGAGCCCCTTTCTTCCCACCCGCTCCTCTTCCTTGCTGCAGGGTGATGGTCTTCCTGGGAGTGGTGGCTCAGCTGTTTCTTGTGCCCCTAGATCTCAGAGAACTTCTACTTTGACCTGAACTCGGACTCCATGAAGGGGCTACTGCGGGCCCATGTCACCCATCCTGCCATCTCAACCCTGGCCCGCTCTGCAATCTTCTCTGTGACCTACCCCTCGCCCGACATCTTCTTGGTCATCAAGGTATACTGACTGGGGCTGGCAAGGGGGTGATCATGGTGAAGGCCACAGGTGAGGTCCCTGCTCTCATAAAAGAAGACATGTCTCCAAGAATGGTGATCAGGACTGTCATGCGGGAAGCCCAAGAGGAAGCCTGAGCCCACAGGGAGCTTCTGAGTGAACCCAGGTGGGGAGAAATCACCAAGGGCTTCTTGGAGAGGTGACAGCTGAGCTGACACCCATGAGTAGGCAACGGGGAGAAATGGCATCCTGGCATATGTGGGTAGACATTTAAAATGGTTTTTTTTTTGGTTGAGCTTTTCAGTTTATTAGGGGTGGGAAAACTTAATTGGCACGTGGTTTGGGATTTTGTTTCCAGGAGTGAGCTCAAATTTCCTTTCCCAAAATGTTCAATTAGTTTTTGATCAATTAATTAATGACATTAATTGGACACCTTAAAGCAGGCACTGCTTCCAGTCAGGCTTCACAAGGATTCTGGCCTTTGTGCCTCACAGCCCAGGGAGGTGGGGATTGCCATGGGGCCCATTTTACAGATGGGGAAGCTGAGGCACAAAACCCAGAAGGAATGTGCTCAAGGTCCCACAGCCCCCGAGTGGTCAGGATTGGAGTCCAGGCCCAGAGCCGTGCTTGGAGTGGACTTTGCTTATACTAAGAAATAAATATGTAAATATGGGAGGAAAAATGGAGTCTTGGGTTTGGGGGCGGGACTTAAATGGTGAGGCCGGGGCAGCTAGTTACGCAGGCTGACAGCTAGCACTCAGTCCAAGGAATAGTGGGAACCATGGGAGGTGTTGGAGCGAGAGCCCTAGCTGGGTGGAATGTTTGGGAGACGGTGAAGGTCAGAGAGGTTGGGAGTGAGGTGGGGAGGTTGGGGTCCTGGCAGCACCTTACTGGGCTTGCCCGCCCCTCAGCTGGAGAAGGTTCTGCAGCAAGGAGACATTAGCGAGTGCTGCGAGCCCTACATGGTGATGAAGGAGGTGGACACAGCCAAGGTGAGCGTGGGAGGCTGGGCCGAGTGTTGAAGGGGTACCCCCCCAGAGCAGATCCTGGATTCAGCAGGCCTGGGACACTGAGCTTGTTGGGGGCGGTGTGTCGGGGGTCTCGTCCCAGAACAAAGAGAAGCTGGAGAAGCTACGGCTGGCGGCTGAGCAGTTCTGCACCCGTCTGGGCCGCTATCGCATGCCCTTCGCCTGGACAGCCGTGCATCTGGCCAACATCGTGAGCAGCGCTGGCCAGCCAGACCGAGACTCAGACTCAGAGGGCGGTGAGGAGGCGGGGCCGACGGGCCAGGGGCGGAGCTACTAGGGTGGGGAAGGGACGCCCTCTGCTGGCCGGACTAGGTACCGGGTCTGAGCCTGCAGTGTCTTGGCTCCCCGCACCCTTCATTTCTTTCCCTCTCCATCACTGTCTCCACTAGAGCGCCGACCCACCTGGACTGACCGCCGCCGTCGGGGACCCCAGGACCGGACGAGTAGTGGGGACGACGCTTGCAGCTTCTCAGGCTTCCGCCCAGCCACACTAACCGTCACCAACTTCTTTAAGCAGGTGTCATGGCTGGGGGCGGGGGGAGGCAGGGGGCTGAGAGAGGGGGACCCCACACACATCCCCATTTCCCTCTTGCGGCCGCACGATCCTCGGGGATCCCCAAACCCCTCAGCCCTGGTTCACTGGGGCGGGTTCGTGCAGGAGGCTGAGCGGCTCAGTGACGAGGACCTCTTCAAGTTCCTGGCTGACATGCGGCGCCCGACATCCCTGTTGCGACGTCTGCGTCCCGTGACCGGTGCGTGGTGCGCCCCGTACATGAGACGTGTCACTCATGTAGTCACTCAAACCCGCATCTGCTGTGCCAGATCTTGGTGACCATGATAGACAAAGCCCTGACTTGAGGGGTGGACCTTCCAGTGGGGGCCAGAGATGAGAAACAGAATAAATAAGACAGGCAGTGGGTCAAACGGGGAATGTGGGCAGAGCTGATCAAAGATGGGAGGCAGCAACGGGAGTTGGGGGTGACTTCCCTCCATAGCACCTGAAAGATGGAGCCACCAGAGGGCATTGTGGGAGAGTCAGAGCCCTGACCTGAGCTTGGAGTGTGTGTGGCGGGGGAGGGGAACCCAGCTGGAGACTCCCAGGAAGGTGCAAACTGGCTCCCCCTCCCTAGCCCAGCTCAAGATCGACATTTCCCCGGCCCCCGAGAACCCCCACTTCTGCCTCTCCCCGGAGCTGCTTCATGTCAAGCCCTACCCAGACCCCAGGGGCCGGCCCACCAAGGAGATCCTGGAGTTCCCCGCCCGTGAGGTCTATGCCCCCCACACCAGCTACAGGTACAACCTCTGGGGCAGCTGGGCACTTGAATATGGGGGAGCATCACATGGAGTGAGGTCTGCTTCCCCTCTGACACACACAGACTCTGGCCTGAGATGCCATGCCACTGCTCTGCTTTAATAGGGAATGTATAGGCATGAAGGGGCGTATCCTTCCTCCACCCTTCCTCGACCATCCATGTTCTCTGCCTGCGTCCCCGCCTGCTTCCTTCTCTGCTCCGTGACTGGAAGCCGGGCCCAGCGCCCTGGCTGACCTCAGCGGGTGGGCAGCTCCTCCCTGTGCAGGGGCCGCATGGGGCAGGGCTGTGTCCCTCAATGCATGACTGGTCCTCAGTTCTGTCCAGGCTCAGGCTCAGGCTGGGAGCGCAGCCATGTGGAGTCTGGGAAGGAGGTGAGGCTTAGCCAAGGCACAGGGATACCCCCATTCCATTGCCCTCACACACCTAGACCCTCTCCAGGCTCACCTCTCCTGAATCTGTCTCAGCCGCTGCTGCTGTGCCATCATCTCCTGCTTTTGTCGCTGCACATGACCTGTGAGGACCCACACGACGTGGCTCTGCTCATCAGCATGGGCCTGTGGGTCAGGACAGAACCCTCAGCTGGGGGCCCGCTCACCTCCTATCCCTGGATTCTGCCCAGACTCCCCCCGCTTCCCACTGTATCTGTGTGATCCACAAGCCACTGCCCCTCCTTGGCCTCAACTTTCCCAGCTGTAAAATGGGGATGAAATAGGAGTCCCTCTATGGGATTGTTCTGAGCATGACAGAGATTGTGATGATTTAATCGCTAAGTTGTGTTCGACTCTTGCAACCCCATGGACCGTAGTCCACCAGGCTCCTCTGTCCATGGGATTTTCAGGCAAGAATACTAGAGTGGGTTGCCATTTCCTTCTCCAGGGGATCTTCGTGACCCAGGGATTGAACCTGTGTCTCCTGCATCACGAGTGGATTCTTTACCTCTGAGCCACCAAGGAAGCCCATGATAGAGATTATTAGAGGGTATAAAACAGTGCTGGGTACATCGTAGGTGCTCCCAAAACACTCTTCTAGTATGCATTTATTGAATAACTATTATGTGCCCCATCCCAGGTTGAGGATTTGATCTGCACTGAGTCCCTGGCTCTATTTTGAGACATCAGTTGTTGTTCTTATTTACAAGTAAGGCAGCTGAGGCATGGGAAGGCACGTGGCCTTTGCCCACGGTCACATAACATAGAGGCCAGGGTACCAGAAGCCTTAACTGGGTCTGGGGGTCTCTGGGACAGAAGGTTCAGAAATGAGGTCTGATTGTGAATCAAGGTCTTGATTCCCCCAGGGCAAGGAACCCCTTACCTTTAAGGCCTCGAATTCTTGGCGGACATGGCCCAGCCACACGCCCTTCAGTTGAACTTCTAGCCGCTTCATTTTCTCCCGCAGTACCTGCTGTCCCCGGGCCACCTCCCCCAGCGCCTGGGCTGTGGCCTCTGCCTGCAGCTTGAGACCATCCTCTTCCATCTACCAATAGACCGTGGATGTTAGTAGCATGACCTACTAAGATCAGCCTGATTTTAACATTGGAAATCCTGTATTCCAGGAACCCCCTCACTCCTGGGAAAACCCCAAAGGTCAGCCCAGGCTTAACTCCATCATAGACTCCTACCCACCCCACAACACCCCAACTGCAGTGCCCACCTGCATCTCCAGTAGACTCGCACGTAGCTCTTGGGCTGCATCCTGGCCCTGGCTGACCTCCTTCCCCAGGAGCCCCAGCACCTGGCCGTAGAGGCTCAGGCTGTGCCTGGCCTTCGTCAGCTGTGCCTCTGTGGCCTTGTACATGCCGTTGAGAGCCTGGCTCAGCTGCAGGGCCCCGTGGAAGAGCAGGGTCAGCTCCTCCTGCTGCGCTGGCTCTGAGCCACTCATGGAACCCACCAGTGCCGGCTGGGCTGCCGTTGCCAGGGTGCACAGCAGGCTCAGCATGAGCACGGGCATGGCTGGAGGGCTGGGGAAGGTGTGGCCACAGCCCCGCTGGGGCTGCCTTTTATACCTTAACACCGCCCCCCTTAACTTCAGGTCAATCGTTAACCAGCTAGCTGGGTGCCCCGTGTTGTGCAAGGGCCTGGAGGTGGCACCACAGTTGCATCAGGCGGATGTCCAGCCAGCCACGCTGGAATCACGCTGGCTAGGGCTTGGGGCCAGGTGTGGGCTGGGGCCCTGGTGAGAGGATAGGCCCAGGCCTGGCTGGAGAGCCCTAGGGCTCCTAGCCTCTGTTTCCCATCTGTGGATGGGCACGACAACAGTAACGACAGTAACAGTGAGGCGTTTATGACCTCCAGTGGTTCACCCGGAGCTGCCCCACTGCTATTACACGGTAGCCGGTCTCATAACCTTCTCACGAGCCTGCAGTGCCCGAGTCTTTGTTGACCTGGTTAAAAGCTAGGGGAGCAGGTGATGGCGATCCTTTCAAGGCCACACACCCTGACTCCAGGACCTCCACGTGCCCTGGATCAATGCTCACCGCTGTTTTTCTCCCTGGATGACTGTGGGCAAGTGCTTCTGTTTCCCTGCCTGTGACTGTGAAATGGGGGATGATGCGAGGTTCCCCCCACCCAATAGGCTGCTGGTAAGAAATAAATGAGTCGTTTTATGTCAGGTGCTTAGAACAGAACCCCGCACACAGTTGGCCTCACATTAGCGTTTGGTGCAATTATTGACTTTATTGTTGTTTAGTATCATTATATGACAAAGGCTCAGTTGGGAGGCTTGATGCCCCCATTATATAGTTAGGGAAGCGGAGACCCAGGGGTTGCCGGGGCTTGTATAAGCTTACTCTGGAGCAGGGAGGCAGAGCCCTGACCTTATCCCAGCTCTTGCTTCCAGCTCTTGCCTCCATTTCCCCAGCTGAGAGACAGGCCATGTAACTCTAGTGGCCTGTTCTGGGAGAAGGGGCAGTCGGGCTCCTGAGCTGGATGAGGGGCAGGTCAGCCTGGCCCTGAGCACCCGTGTGTCTCCTCTGCCTCACTGTGCACCCTCAGTGGCCCTGAAGTCCCTCTATTCCCACCCTCTGTCTCTGTGTTCTCCCGTCTGTGCTCTGAATGGTACCCGTCTCTTCCCCGCTCTGGACTCACATCTCCCACCTGCTGCCCATCGTTGTCCCTGACCTAGCCTTCTGTGTCCCGGTGGCGTGGCCACTGTCCCCCAGGCTCTCTGTCCCTCTGACGTGGACATGCCCCTGCCCCTGCAGGAGCCTGCTGTACGTGTACCCACACAGCCTCAACTTCAGCAGCCGCCAGGGCTCCGTGCGCAACCTCACTGTGCGAGTGCAGTACATGGCAGGCGAGGACCCCAGCCAGGCCCTGCCGGTCAGAGGCTGGACCCCGGGGAGGTGGACGGAGGCAGGGGGTGGGGGTTGGTCCCCAGCCAGTCCCTCATGCCTTTGCTCCCCGCAGGTCATCTTTGGCAAGTCCAGCTGCAGTGAGTTTACCCGTGAAGCCTTCACACCGGTGGTCTACCATAACAAGTATGTGGGCTGGGGTGGGGGACTGGTATGGATACAGATGGGCAGGAAGAGAGGTGGGAGGATGGGCAGGCTCCTGGAGTGCAAATGGGGGCACCTGGGGCAGACAGCAGGGACAGTGGGGCCCGGCAGAGAGGGTGGGACAGGCAAGGGGGAGCCTAGCCTCCAGCAGAACCCCCAGCCCGGCCCCGCCAGGTCTCCCGAGTTCTACGAGGAGTTCAAGCTGCGTCTTCCCACCTGCGTGACTGAGAACCACCATCTGCTGTTCACCTTCTACCACGTCAGCTGCCAGCCCCGGCCTGGCACGGCCCTGGAGACTCCTGTGGGCTTTACTGTGAGCCCCCCACCGCCTCTCCCCATCCATGCCCTGCCCTCCCGGCCCTTGTCTGGCCCCACATCTGACCCCCCATCTCTCCCCAGTGGATCCCATTGCTGCAGCACGGCCGCCTGAGGACAGGCCCCTTCTGCCTCCCAGTGTCGGTAGACCAGCCCCCGCCCAGCTACTCCGTGCTCACACCAGATGTATGTGCCCTGGACCCCCTGCCAACCAGCACCGGGCCCCAAGAACCCCAGTCACGCCCTGCTTTCCTTCCCGCAGCACCCCTGGGCTCCTTGTCCTCTGCTGAGGCCTCATCACACCCACCCTGTTATTAATCCTGTGTGTCTTCCTGCCCCATCTGTATCCCTCCATGCTGTGGGGTATCCCTCGCTTGTTAACGCCCCCCTGCCCGCCGCACTCACTGTTCCCCACCAAGACCCCTCTGCCTCACCGCTGCAGGCCCCCGTTTGCAGCCCGGCCTGCCTGACACTCTCCCAGAGCACTTCCTCCCCATGGGAATGCTGTGTCAACCTCCCACAAACCCTTTCATTTGTGCCTGGGTCCTCTTATTATGCTGTCTTCTGTTCATTCCCTCCAATAACATTCATCCTCAGTCTCCCTTCTCCTGTGAGCGTCCTGGGCATCCCTGAGCCTGCCCAGTAGACCCCCATCAGTGCTGCCCACAAGCCGCCCCCATCTCTAGGCTGGGCTGCGGGGCCAGGGGGCAAGGTGCCCAGCAGTTCCCCCAGGCAGGGCCACAGTCAGGCCACAGTGTCGCAATGGCTGAGCTGGTGGCCTGAGCTGGTGGCCTGAGCGGCGGCAGGGGAGGGCGGGGCCCGTGCCCACCTGGCGTGTCCCTCCCGCAGGTGGCGCTGCCGGGCATGCGCTGGGTGGATGGTCACAAGGGCGTGTTCAGCGTGGAGCTCACAGCTGTGTCCTCTGTGCATCCCCAGGTAGGGGGTGGGGCCACAACCCGGGAGTCTGGCCCTGGGGTTGGGCAACAGTTTCCTCTGTCCTGGGGGGCCTGGCCTTGGGCCATGGACGTGACTTTGGTCAGCAAGGCTGGCTCCCGGGGAAGCTGCTGACTCAGGCGGGGTGGCCATGCCAGTGGCCGTCGCAGCGGGAGCTTTGGCCTTTTCTGCATGGTCTCTCCTCTTCCCCTGGCCCAGTTTGTCCCTTGCTATATCTGCGATCGCTCCTTTTTTTTTTTAATCTATTTATTTTCGGCTGTGCTGGGTCTTCACTGCTGCACACACTTTCTCTAGTTGCAGTGAGTCGGGGCTCCTGCCTAGTTATGGTGCGTGGGCTTCTCGTTGCGGTGGCTTCTCTTGTGGAGTGCAGGCTCTCAGGCACACAGGTTTTAGTAGTTGCAGTGTGCAGGCTTCAGTAGTTGGGGCATGTGGGCTCTGGAGCCTGGGCTCAGGAATTGTGGTGCACAGGCTTAGTTGCTCTGTGGGCATGTGGGATCTTCTCAGGTCAGGGATCGAATCCACATCCCCTGCATTGGCAAGTGGAGTCTTAACTATCGGACCACCAGGGAAGTTCCCTCCACATTTCTTTTCCGTTCACTGGTCTCCAGCCTCGGTGTCTTGACCCACTCAGTCTCTCGCTCAAACCCCGGTCCTACCCTGCTCACCCCTGGTCCTTCCCTGTTCCTGCCCCACTCACTCCTGGTCCCCCACCAGGACCCCCACCTGGACAAGTTCTTCACCCTGGTGCACGTCCTGGAGGAGGGAGCCTTTCCATTCCGGCTGAAGGACGCGGTGCTGAGCGAGGGCACCGTGGAGCAGGAGCTGCGGGCCAGCCTGGCGGCCCTGCGCCTCGCCAGCCCCGAGCCCCTCGTCGCCTTCTCCCACCACGTACTGGACAAGCTCGTTCGTCTGGTTGTGCGACCCCCGGTCATTGGTGGCCAGATTGGTGAGCTGTCGCAGCCTCAGACTTGAGCTTCCCCATCTAGAGAGTGGGCCCAGTGTCTAGTGGTGACCTCCCATAGCCCATTTATCTCTCTGGGCTCAACTTTCCAATCTGAAAAATGGCCCCTCAGTCCCCTAGTCCCCTGACCTTTTGAAGACCACATGACCCCCTTGGACCCTGAAGTAGGAACTTGGAACTTAACCACTGCTCTGCCTGGCAGTGAACCTGGGTCGTGGCGCCTTTGAAGCAATGGCCCATGTGGTCAGCCTTGTCCACCGGAGCCTAGAGGGTGCCCAGGACACCCGTGGTCACTGCCCAGTGCTGGCTGCATATGTCTACTACGCCTTTCGGCTGCCTGGCACAGAGCCCAACCTGCAAGGTGGTGAGTGTTGGTGGGAGACTCTGGGGCACAGGAAATACCTGGGAGGGAAACATCCTAAGCAAAGGAAAGGCGTGTGCAAAGGTCCTGAGGCTGTACAGGCCTTGGTTGGTTTACACAGTTTATAGTAGAGCGAGCGAGAGAGCTTTGTACCCCAGCCCCAGGACTGTGGTCTCTATAAATTTTACTGACAAGTGATTCAGCCAGTTAGCAAGCAGGGACTGGAGAAGAGCAGCCTGGGTTTGACTCTCTGCTACTGCTGCTAAGTCACTTGAGTCGTGTCCGACTCTGTGCGACCCCACAGACAGCAGCCCACCAGGCTCCCCCATCCCTGGAATTCTCCAGGCAAGAACACTGGAGTGGGTTGCCATTTCCTTCTCCAATGCATGAAAGTGAAAAGTGAAAGTGAAGTCACTCAGTCGTGTCCGACTCTTAGCGACCCCATAAGCTCTGTGACCTCAGGCAATGCCTTTACCTGTCTTGGCCTGTTTTCCTATCTTTTAACTAGTGATAATACTGGTGCCCCTCTCGTGGGGGTGTTAGTCATAATAAATGGCAAGTGAAAGTGTTAGTCACTCAGCGACCCCAGGGACTGTAGTCCACCAGGCTCCTCCGTCTATGGGATTCTCCAGGCAAAAATACTGGAGTGGATTGCCATTTCCTTCTCCAGGGGATCTTCCTGACCCAGGGACTGAACCCAGGTCTCCTGCATTGCAGGCAGATGCTTTACCGTCTGAGCCCCTAGGGAAGTCCAAACGGCATGGTGAAATACTTGGCACAGTGAACACTCAGTAAAGTTGGATATTTTCATTTGCTAAATGATTAATAATAGCCAGTAACCCCTCTGGACACATACAATATGCCGGGCACTCCGTGTTTTTTCATCCTTCTCAAAGTTGCTATGAGGCAGAGCCACTATGACACCCATTTTATGGGTGAGGAACCTAGAGGTTTAGAGGCAGAAGGTGACTTTGGGGACTTCCCTGGAGGTCCAGTGTTGAAGACTGCTTCCACTGCAGGGGATGTGGGTTCAATCCCTGGTTGGGGAACTAAGATCCTTCATGCTGCATGATGCAGCCAAAAGAGCAACCCCATAACAACAGCAACAACAAAAACACAAATAAGAAAGTGACTTCACCAAGGGCATCTGACAGGGAAGGGACAGGAAGTCATCAGGGCAGGTGGGCAAGGGGCTGAGCATATTCCTTCCATTCTCAGGGGCCCCTCCAGTGACGGTGCAGCCTGCCACGCTGGCCCGTGGCCCTGGCCGCCCCGCCAGCCTCTACCTGGCACGCTCTAAGAGTATCAGCAGCAGCAACCCCGACCTGGCCGTGGCCCCTGGCTCTGTGGATGATGAGGTCTCCCGCATCCTGGCCAGCAAGGTAGGTGAGCGGCCCCTGCTGGCGCCAGCCTCAGGGGTCATGGCTGCTGTGTGGGTGCGTGAAAGATCTCAGTGTTGAAGAAAAATGGAATGACAGACAGAAGCACAGATGAAGCCTGGACCCTGGGGATCCCCTGGCGGTCCAGTGGGTAGGACTCTACACTTTGACTGCCAAGGGCACAGGTTCAATCCCTGGTTGGGGAACACATGCGTGTGTGTGTGTGTGTGCGCGCGCGCTAAGTCGCTTCAGTTGTATCCGACTCTTTGTGACCCAGTGGACCTTAGCCTGCCAGGCTCCTCTGTCCATGGGATTCTCCAGGCAAGAATATTGGAGTGGGTTGCTATTTCCTTCACACAAGCCACACAGAATGGCAAAAAAAAAAAAACAACTTGACCCTGGACAGCAGGGCTGGGCTCTGGCTGTCAGTTCGGGAGCTGTGACTTGGATTCTGAAGCTGACTCAAGGATGGGTGACTGGAGCTTGAAAGGAGAGCCGCGTGTACGTAGCACAGCGGGGTGTGTCCACATGTGCCACACGCATGTATCCACAGGGGGGCGCCCATATGCACGTTGCCCATGCACATTGGAGCACGGCTGCGTGTACTCATGTATTCCATGCGCAGACATGTGTGGGAGGCATATACACACATGCCTTGTGCGTGTTTTTCACATGTGTATTGCAGGGTCACATGTGGGTGCACACATGGGCACATGTGTGGCCCAGGGCAGTGAGCACGCTCTGTGTTTGTTGCTGGTTTCCCTGCCCTCTGCCCACAGACACTCCCATTTACCTATGTATCTCCAGGGTATCGACCGCTCACACTCCTGGGTGAATGCTGCTTATGCTCCTGGAGGCAGCAAGGCTGTGCTGCGACGGGCCCCGCCTTATTGTGGGGCTGACCCCAGACAGGTGCCCTTCCTACCTGACGTGCCCCTGCACGTGTATCACCCCACCTCAGCATGGGCTCCTCCCACCTTCCTGGCTGCTGCCAACTAACCTAGGGGGCTGCCTGGAGGAGGCGGCAGACCCCCCCCCCCCACCTCCTGCCTTCGTTTGGGGCTGTGGCATGGATGTTGTGGGTGTTATAGGCAACACAGGGGCATCTTCACCAGCCTTTTGCTGCCACACAGACCATAGCCTCAGGCAGAGTCAGAAGGGACAGCGTAGTATCCAGATAGCATGCAATTGATGTGCAGGGAGAGAAAGGGAGGGGCGGTATGCAATAGCATGCAAACGACCCAGCCACTCTAACCTCACTTCCTGCATGGCCTCTTTCTCCCCTTAATCCACTCTGTTCAGGAGATTCAGCTGTCCCCTTGACACAGCAACCTGAATGATGCCCAGAGGGCAGAACTAAACCTTGGCTCCCTCACCCCATTTCAGGCAGAGGGACCACTTCCCAGGACCCTGGGTGTGGGGAGGGGCTTTGCCATCAGATGGTCCTGGGATGAGTCCTGGTTCTGTTAAGGGCTCACTCTGCGCTCCAGGCTTCGAATTTTCAGAAGTAGTGAAGACTCACTGTTCAGTGCAGCGGCCCCAAGCCTGGGAAGGAGTTAGGGCATCACAGGCAGGACTTTGTTGGGGAAACAGATCCTCGGGCCAGGCTCATCCTTGAGCTGCTGGCTAGTCAGAGAGATTGATGCCCATCAAACAAACGCACGACTGTGTAAGTGCAAAAGGTGAAAATGCCTGCAAGGAAGTGAACCAAGAGAGGGTGGTCTGAAGAGTCTCTCTCCTAGAAGGTGACCTAAAGAGTGAGATAGAGCCAGCCAGGGACGAGTGGGTGTTCCAGGTGGAGGGAAAGGCTCTGCAGAGGTTGGGAGCAAGCTCAGAGGCCCCTGGGCACCCAAGGCTAGATTCCCTGCACACTTGGCCCCAGGCCACGTGTTCCAGCTTTGTGCCTGTCACCTAGGCAACGTGCACAGCATGGCAACCAGGGGACTGTTCACAGCTTGAGCAGGGGAACTTCTGGGCAGGCTTCTTAGATTTCTGAGAGTCTGGCTTCATGTGCCTTCCCAGTACCCCCCTGACATTTTTAACAGGCCTCCCCACCGTGCCCTCCGTTCTCTGGGGTGTCAGCTGGGCTTGGAAGGGCACACTGCAGGTGACAAGGTGTCAAGAGGGCAGGCATTTCGGACCTCAGGAGGAGGAGGAGTGGGGAGGAGGCAGTGAGGCTGGCCTTGGCAGGCCTTGGCAGTGGGTGGCCCATTTGATGCAGGCCAGGGAGCCCAGGGCATGTGGCTGGGACTGTGGGAGCTGTGGGGGCCCCTCATGCTCGAGGCAAGGGCCTGGGCAGTTTCCAGGGCTGGGCCAGTTCCATCACTGGGTCATCTCCTCTCCCTGTCAGTGGCCTCACCTTCTGACCAGCCAAGGAAGTGGGGAGAGTGGAGCTTGAGCACTCCATGCCCATTTCACAGATGGGGATGCTGAGGCCTGGCGAGGCCCTGAGTAAGGCTGGAGTGGGGCCAGGCCTGGAACCTGGAGCTCTCGGCTGCTCCTGCTGCCTCTCATCATCTCACCTCCTCTGTCCTTATCTTTCTTTTTCTTCTTTCTCCTCCTCTGTTCTCCCCTTTGATCCCCTTTGTCTGTACTCTGCGCCCCTGTCTATGCTCTTACTCCTCCTTGTTGCCCTCTGTCCATGGTGAACTCATGGACTCACTCACCCTCCACCCTCAACCCCACTCGCGCTCCCTGCTCTGACCATGTTATCGTCTCCATCTATGTTGATTTCATTCTCTCCACCTACGTGCCCCGCCCCCAACCACCACTTTTCTCTTACTTTTGTCTGCTGGGTCCTGCTCCATCTGCGCTCACCTCCAATGGGCTCCCGTCCACGTCTCACCTGTCTCCTTCACCCTGCTTGTCACTTCCTTACCGTGTCTTGCTTATTCTCATCTCTTCCATCACTTTCATGCCTTCTCCGTCTGAATCCACACACTACCGTCTTTATTTATTAACACTGCTCGTTCCACCCATGTCCCCACTGTCCATCCACATGGGCACACCTCCCTTCCATCCACGCCGCCGACCATCTCTCTTCTCCATCCGTACTGTCTGTACCCACACTAACTGCCCCCCACCCTCCACCATCCCATCCCCTCGCCATTCCATCATAGGCCATCGACCGCAGCTCTAGCCGAACCTCTTCCTGCTTCGAGAGCTCCTCCTCGTCCCCATCCACCACCCAGCCGAGACCCACTGTGCAGAAGGTAGTTGGATACGGGGTGGGTGACTCCACTTTGGGGTCCAGAGCTCCCTTGACCCCTCAAGCCCAGTGGGGTCTGGAGAGCCAGGGAGAGGGCACACTGACTCTTTCTGGCCCCTCTTCTCCTGCATGGCCTCCCATTGCGCTAACCCCGAGCCATCCAGCTGCATCCTCCCCTGTCACACTGGGGGTACAGCGTGGGTGCCTCTGCACTCCATGACCCCTGCCCCTGCCCCCAGCTGCTGCATGAGGAGCTGGCCCTGCAGTGGGTGGTCAGCGGCAGTGCTGTGCGCGAAGCCGTCCTGCAGCACGCCTGGTTCTTCTTCCAGCTCATGGTGAGACTCCCTGTTCCCTGCCTGAGAGCAAGGGCCCCTGGAGAGACTCTCCTAAGGGAGAGAAACCCCCTGAGATTGCACCTAAGCCCCCTGAGAAATGGCCCCAAGAGACCCCCCACATGGAGATAAGAGATTCCTAAGAGAATCTCTCCCTGGAGAGCCCCTGAAACTTACCTGAAACCCCCTCCTCTGTGTAAAGGATTCTCCCCCCACTTTTCCTGTGACACCATTGAGTAACTCTACCTAGCAAGGAGACCCACCTCATCCCCAAGACAGAAGGAAACTATTGAGATCAGACTTGAACACGCCCCCAGACTCCTCAAGAGGTGCCTTGAACTATTCCTGCTGACAATAACAGCCCCCACCTCAATCTGGTGGGCCTTGGAGCCCCACCCTCATTCCTACCGCCCAATTTTGACCACTGGAGACCAGGTCTAGCCCCACACATGCTCTCTCTGAGCCCCCTACTCCTCTAGCTAGCCCTCACTTAGGCCCCACCCATGGCCTTCTCAGGCCCCGCCCACCGTTCTCAGGCCCCACCCACGCAGTCAGGTCCCAGGATCCCTTATGCCCACCTTTAGCCCACCTCAAGCCATCACTCACAGTCCCCCAAGTTCCACCCACTTCTGGAGAGCCACCTCCACCTCTACCCCCTGTCCTCTCGCTCGGCCTCCAGGTGAAAAGCATGACGCTGCACCTGCTTCTGGGTCAGAAGCTGGACACACCCCGCAAACTTCGCTTCCCTGGACGCTTCCTGGACGACATCACAGCCCTAGTGGGCTCTGTAGGCCTGGAGGTTATCACCCGCGTCCACAAGGTGAGGGGTATGGAGCCTCCATGGTGTGTGGCGGGGCAGGGGTGCTGAGGGAAGATATGGAGCCAGCCAGGGGGGGTGCCAGTCTGCCCGGTGCTTCCTGGCTGCAAGACCACAAATCCCATTCACTGGCTGGGTCTGTTCACTCAACATCTGTTTCTTAAAGCACCTACTGTGTGCACAGCCCTAGGTTGGGAACTAGAGACAGACAGTGGTGACCAAAGCAGACCCAGTTCCTTGCCTTCATGGAGCTGTTAGGGAGAGCTTTGAAGGAGGTAAAGGAGCAGTCTATGTGATATCCAAGGAAAGAATGTTCTAGGCACTGGGAACAGCAGTTGCAAAGGCCCTGGGGCAGGACCTGCCTCTGTTAGAAAGCAGTGAGCCTGAGCCTACGCTTCAGGCTGCAGTGGAGTTAACCAAGGACGGGAATGAGAGCTGGGGAGGGCAGGGAGGTGGCAGGGCAGATCCATTAGCCCTTCGCACAGTGCCAGTATACAGTAAGTACGCAATAAACGGACAGTGATATTTGAAACCTTGACAACTATCCAGACGCTGAACCACTGATTCTAGTGCTCACAGGAGCTGTGCAGACAATAATGATAATAATAAAATTGTGCGTTTGTTGAGCACTTGCTGTGTACCTGAATACTTTAGGTGGATCCCATCATTAAACTCTTCCAACAGCTTCATGAACTTAGTGTTATTGTTTTCTCCATTTTACCGATTGGGAAACTAAAGCAGTTAATGACTAATAACCTGATATCACATGACTGGGAAGGGGCAGAATGGAGATTTGAACCCTCACCACCAGCTTCAATTGGGAAAGTAGGGCTTCTGGTGGACCAGAGGGCATGTGCCCACTGGCTGTGGCCAGAATGTTTTATTTTTTATAATTTTGTTTATTTATTTTGATTTTTTGTATAGCTTTATTTCGGAGAAGGCAATGGCACCCCACTCCAGTACTCTTGCCTGGAAAATCCCATGGACGGAGGAGCCTGGTGGGCTGCAGTCCATGGGGTCTCTAAGAGTCAGACATGACTGAGCGACTTCACTTTCACTTTTCACTTTCATGCATTGGAGAAGGAAATGGCAACCCACTCCACTGTTCTTGCCTGGAGAATCCCAGGGACGGGGGAGCCTGGTGGGCTGCCTTCTACGGGGTCGCACAGAGTCGGGCACGACTGAAGTGACTTAGCAGCAGTAGCAGCAGCATAGCTTTATTTAATTAATTTATTTATTTTGGGCTGTGCTGGTAAAGAAAGGCTCACAACTTTCTTTAGTTCCAGAGAGTGGGGTCTACTCTCTAGTTTCGGTGTGCAGGCTTCTCATTGTTATGGAGCACAGGCTCTAGGGCACGCGGGCTTCAGTGGTTGCGGCATGTGGGCTCCGTAGTTGTGGCTCCAAGGCTCTAGAGCATAGGTTCAGTTGTTGTGGCACATGGGCTTAGTTGCTCCGAAGCATGTGGGAATCCCCCTGGATCAAGGATCAAACCCCTGTCTCCTGCATTGGCAGGTGAATTCATAACCACTCAGCCACCAGGGAAGTCTAGAATGTCTGATTTCCAAAGAGAAAGGGGACTTCTGTATTTGATGGGAATTTTCCAGATGTTTGAAATGCCAGTCCAGCCCAAGCTGGCTCTTGTGCAATTCCCCGTGACCTTTGGGCTGATCTCAAAGGCCTTGACCTGGTTGCACTGAAGTCTCCCTAAGAGCTAAGTTCCAGATTATGAGGAAACCCCCCTTCAAGAGGGCTACGGGGAAGAACAGCACCCTTGAGAAGCGGCTTCGTCACAGCCACTCGGGGGCATCGGTGATGGGTCCCAGCGGGCATTCCTTCACTGGACATTTATGGAGCATCCAACTATATCAGGCTCAGTGCACCAGGCAGACCCTGTCTCTGCCCTCCTGTGGACTTGGAGCTCAGGCGGGTTTTGTATTTTGTCTTTGGGTCACAGGACCTGAGAACCCCTGAGGCTAACTTGTGAGGCCATAGGGTAGCTCACGAGAACAGGAGGGCAGCTGGCCTTGAGGCCATATCAGCCTCCTTGCTGTTCCTCCACTTGCTGGGCACTTGCTGCTCCAGGGCCTTTGCACTTACCGTTCCTTTTTTCTCATCCTTCAGGCTTCCCTCTTTTTTTTTTTTTTTTTTTTACTTAATTAATTTGTTTTTGGCTGTGATGGGTCTTCATTGCTGTAAACGAGTTTTCTCTAGTTGCAGCAAGCAGGGGGCTACGCTCCAGTTGCAGTACTCAGGCTTCTCTCATTGCAGTGGCTTCTCTTGTTTTGGCCACCTGATGCAAAGAGCCAACTCATTGGGAAAGAACCTGATGCTGGGAAAAATTGAAGGCAAAAGGAGAAGAGGGCGGCAGAGGATGAGATGGTTAGATAGCATCATTGACTCAATGGACATGAATTTAAGCAAACTCCCAGAGATAGTGAAGGACAGGGGAGCCTGACATGCTGCAATCCATCAGTTCACAGAGAGTCAGATACAACTTAGCAAATGAACAACAATTCTTGTTGTGAGCACAGGCTCAGTAGTTGTAGAGTATGGGCTTAGTTTCTTCAAAGTGCGTGGGATCTTCCCACTCCAGGGATCGAATGTGTGTCCTCTGCATTGATAGGCAGATGCTTAACCACTGGACCACCAAGGAAGCCCCCAGGCTTCTCTGAAATAGCATCCTGTTAGGTGTCTTTGAAACATGTAGAACTATCTGGAATACTTTCATCAGTTAGGGCAGAGGTTAATTTGCTTGAATATCATCACAAGCGGTTTAAATGTGACCAGAGTTTATTCCTGAGTGTAAGTGGGTTGCAGGGAGCTCCACAGTGTGGGCCTGGCCATCTCAGTTCATCATAGTACATAGTACATAGAACGGGCGGACCCTCCACATCCCACCACATCACTTTTCTCAAATTCCATTGGTCAGAATATGGTCACGTGATTGTCCTCAGTCGCAAGGAAGGCTGGGAAATGTAGTCCCTACCCAGCTCTGAATTCTGAGAAAGGGCCCCAATACCTAAGAGAGGCTATGAGGAGGGGGTTAGCAGCCAGTCTCTGCCATCTGCGTCATCGTACTGAAATCTGGTGAGAGAGGGGACTTCTCTGGTGGTCCAGTGGCTAAGACTCAGTGCTCCCCATGCAGGGAGCCAGGGGTTTGATCCCTGGCCAGGGAACTAGATCCCACATGCTGCAACTAAGACCTAGCACAGCCAAATAAATAAATACTTGTAAAAATAAATAAATAAAATCTGGTGAGAGAAGAAAAAAGAGTGCCCTTAACAGAGCTGGCTGGAGAGTAGACACCTACCTGGAGGGGGAGGGACGGGCTAGTCAGAGAGAGGAGGACAACCAGGAAGGCCAGGAGTCTGGAGCTGAGACAAGGGCGTGTCAGGGAGGCCCAAGGCTTTGCGGCAGTGACCCGGCTCCTGGAGGTCACTGGTGGCCTTGGCGAGAGCCAGGCCCAGGGCAGGGACTGAGGCTCAGTGGGGCGAGTGGGCATAGGCTGACAGGCCCTGTGCCCCCAGGACATGGAGCTGGCCGAGCGCCTCAACGCCAGCCTGGCCTTCTTCCTCAGCGATCTGCTGTCCCTGGTGGACCGCGGCTTCATCTTCAGCCTGGTCCGGGCTCACTACAAGCAGGTAGGAGTGGGCGTGGGGGGGCACGGCGCACCTGCAGGAACATGGGGGTGCTGGCAGTCCTCCGGGGGATGTGGGTGGGGGGTGGGCAGAACCATGTAACGTCTCCTGCCAACTCCTCCCCTGCAGGTGGCCACACGGCTGCAGTCGGCCCCCAACCCAGCAGTGCTGCTGACGCTGCGCATGGACTTCACGCGCATCCTGTGCAGCCACGAGCACTACGTGACCCTCAACCTCCCCTGCTGCCCTCTGTCGCCCCCGGCCTCGCCCTCGCCCTCTGTGTCCTCCACCGCCTCCCAGGTGGGCTGGCCTCACTTCTGCTGCCTCTTCTTGACCCACCGACCTCTTTCCTTCCAATCCTCATCTCTGTCCATCTCACACATAGGCCACTGCTCAAGGGATTGACCCCTTCTCGCTGACCCGTCACCTCTGACCCCGCATTCTCAGCAACTTTCCAGGAGGACCAGCTTCTGATTTCTTACTTCTAACTCCCAGACTGGCATTCCATCTGCCATTTCTAAGATCTCTGATTTTGGACTCAACCCCCTGTCATCTCACAGATGAGTTAACCCCAGCCTCTCCCCTCTGACCCTTGACCCCCTCATCCTCTGTTTTGTCCCCCAACCTCTCCAGAGCTCCACCTTCTCCAGCCAGGCCCCAGACCCCAAGGTGATCAGCATGTTTGAGCTGAGCGGGCCTTTCCGGCAGCAGCATTTCCTGGCTGGGCTCCTGCTGACAGAACTGGCCTTAGCCATGGAACCTGAGGCCGAGGGGTGAGTGCAGGCCCTGTGTGGTCCCTCGGGATGCGGGTAGGGTGCAGGAGCCAGGCCCACTCCATCCTGAGCACCTCACTACTTTACAGGGCGTCCCTGCTGCACAAGAAGGCCATCTGTGCTGTCCACAGCCTGCTCTGCAGCCATGACGCCGACCCCCGCTATGCCGAGGCCACCGTGAAGGCCCGGGTGGCCGAGCTGTACCTGCCACTGCTGTCACTCGCCCGGGACACACTGCCACGGCTGCATGACTTTGCCGGTCAGCAGGGCAGGGTGGGGCGGGGTGGGTTCCACCATCTGGGGACCTGATTGATCCCACAAGGCTCAGGTCAGGAAACGTGGGCAAGGAGTTAAAACATGGGTGTTAGGGTCAGAGGAGCGGGTTTAAGTTCTGCCACAGGGCCTCAGGAAAGCCTCAAGGTCAGAAAAGGCTCAAGTCAGAAAAGGTGGGCAAGGAGCAAAAAACCTGGGTGTTAGCATCAGAGAAGTGGCTTTTTAAGTCCTGCCACAGGGCCTCAAGAAAGCCATTAACCTTGCTGAGCCTCAAGTTTCTCACCTCTACAATGGAGACTCTGGTAGTACCAACTACTCCTAGGATTTTGTGAAAATCTGGGGAGGTGTAGGACTGGAGTACTATCAGTGCACGATAAACGGGAGATGAATTATCTGTTAGAAAGAGGTGGGAGCAGGGAAAGGTGGGGAACATCAGGGTGAGAGGGCAGTTGGAGCCTTGTGTTCATTAATTTGCACATTGAGCAGCACCATCAATGAACAAGTGTGCACTGTGGTTGAAACACACAGACTTGGAATTGGTGGGTTGATGCCCTTTGTCATTTCGGGGGAACTCTCAGTTGTTATCTTTTGATTTTTTTTTTTTTCTTCCGCCTCGTTTTCTCTCTTCTCTCCTCCTGGGACTCCAATGACACGTATGTTAGACCTTTATGATCCTGTTACACGTGTCTGCTGTGCTCTGTTCTGCTTTTCATTCTGTTTGCTCTCTTGTGCATGAGTTAGGAAACTTTTCCCCTGTGTTTGAGCTCACGACCTCTGTCTTCTGCTATGTCTGGTCTTCTGTTAACGCCCTTTGTTGAGTTCTGAATTCCAGATGTTTTATTTTTTCACTTGTAATATTTGTTGTTTTTTGTTGAGATTTCGGCTCTCTGTTGATATTCTCCATCTTTTCACCCTTGTTTGTGCATCTTTTCTACATTTTATCTTTAAAAATGTATTTACTTGGTTGCACTGGGTCTTAGTTACAGCATTTGAGGTCTTTAGTTGAAGTATGTGAACGCTTAGTTGCCGCAAGTGGGATGTAGTTCCTTGACCAGGGATTGAACCCAGACCCCCTGCATTGGGAGTGCAAAGTCTTAGCCACTGGACCACCAGGAAGATCCTCTACTTTTATTTCAGTGTCCGTGTTTGCTCACTTCAGTATTTGATCATCTCTGTGCCGGGCCTGCTCTTGTTGTCTTTTCTCCCCTGTCAGTCACATTTTCCTGCCTCTTCACATCTTCTGATTTTTTTCTTGTATTTTGGACATTGTGTGTAAAAGGGCCATCAAGACTGAGGCAATGTCCTCTTTTCCCAGTGAGGGCTCGTCTTTCCTTCTCTTAGGCAGATAGGATAAGGGGCTGATCACCTCAATCCAGTCAGGAATCCATGTTAAACTGGGCTGGAGCTTGAGTAAAATTCAGTTGACCTTGTATGTCAAGAATCTCTAGGCTGAGACCTATTCTGTATCTGTTGGTAGCAACTCTCTCTGATGATACTGTTTTGGGGGCGAGTGGAGAGGATAATCTTTTAAGATCATAGATTTTGGAACCAGACTGTTCAGGTTAAAATTCTAGCTTTACCATATACCTACTATGTGACCCCAAGCAGGTAACTTAACCTGTCTTTACCTCAGTCCCTTCTTCCGTAAAGTA
The DNA here is from genome assembly GCA_935064755.1 of Tragelaphus eurycerus. Lineage (NCBI taxonomy): Eukaryota > Metazoa > Chordata > Mammalia > Artiodactyla > Bovidae > Tragelaphus > Tragelaphus eurycerus. Next base: position 2,311,524 of record CAKXYN010000058.1, on the reverse strand, counting down.
AGGATGATGAAAGTACTTATAGGGTTGTGTTGAAGATAATAGTTAATATTTTTAGAATGCTTAGAGCACTACCTGATATGTAAGAAAGGCCATGTCCGTGTCAGTTGAGGCTATAATACTAGCAGCAGCAGTTATTATTACGGTTGTCACCATTGTCATCATCATCTTTACAACGACTGCTCCCATGCACCAGGCCATGTTCTGAGCATTGAGCATAGAGTGGCCAGAGCAGGTAGATATAGTCCAGGCCTTTGTGGATCTTAGTTGCACGATGACTGTATCTAATTGCAAATACAATAAGTGAGCTCTGGAAGTCAGTAACTAGAGACCGCACCCTGGTCTGGGGGGGTGGTATCAGGGAAGGCTTCCTCGAGGAGGTGACCTCTGAGCTGAAATTTGAGAGAGAGACAGAACTAACCGAATGCTCTTGGTTCTCTCGTCCCAGAGGGCCCAGGTCAACGCTCAAGACTGGCCTCTATGCTCGACTCAGACACAGAAGGGGAAGGGGATGTGGGAGGCACCATCAACCCCTCAGTGGCCATGGCCATTGCAGGTGGCCCCCTGGCCCCTGGCTCCCGGGCCAGTATCTCCCAGGGCCCAGTGGCGGTGAGTACTGGCCTTGTCCCCAGAGACCCCGTCTAACATCCAATCATCTTTGTGCCTGTGTCTAATGTCTTTTCTCCCTCATCAATCACATCTCCCCACCTCTTCACATGTCTTGTGATTTTTTGTTGTATTTTGGACATCATGTGCCCGATTACCCAGCAATAGAAGTTACAAAAGTACCAATCGGCCAGTTCTCATTTTATTGTGGAGAAAACAAAGGTCACCTCTCTTCCTTCTGATTCCCCTGTCCCCTCTCTGGCCCCAGGCTGCTCGCTCAGGCTGTGCTCTCTCTGCTGAGTCCAGTCGGACCTTGCTGGTGTGTGTGCTATGGGTCCTGAAGAACGCTGAGCCGGCCCTGCTGCAGCGCTGGGCTGCGGACCTGACCCTCCCTCAGCTGGGTCGTGTCTTGGACTTGCTGTACCTCTGCCTGGCTGCCTTCGAGTACAAGGTTCGAAGGTCGGGCAGGGGACTGTGGCATAGGGGGCATGTTGAGGACACATGGGGGGGCCTGGAGTGACGTGGGCTGGGTGTGACGGGGTGGACTGTGCACCAGTTGCTGGGGGGAAGGGATAGACTGTTCAGTGCTGTAAGTTACCAGCCAACTGCTCCTATAGTTTTGCCTCTGAGAGAAGTTCCTGATAGAAATCAAGGAATAATAAGAGTCCATATACCTTTCTCAGTGCCCCGGTGGCTCCGTGGTAAAGAACCTACCTAGCAATGCAGGAGATGCAGGAGACGTGGGTTCAGTCCCTGGGTTGGGAGGATCCCCTAGAAGAGGAAATGGCAACCCACTCCAGTATTCTTGCCTGGAGAATCCCATGGACAGAGGAGCCTGGTGGGCTACAGTCCAAAGGGTTGCAAAGAGTCAGACATGATCTGGCAACTGAGCACATGAGCATGTGCTGAACCAAAGCAAAAGGGGGAAATTTCCTTCATGAACAAAATCTGGGAGGTGCTGAGAGCTTGCTGTAAAGGGGAGGGCTGTGTTTGCGAGCACAGGTTCCTGGAGGGATAGGGCCAGAAAAAGCAGACCAGGTTAGCCCACAGAAAAGGACAGAGTCAGCCATGAACCTGTTCTCTGCCATCTCAGGGGAAGAAGGCCTTTGAACGCATCAACAGCCTCACATTCAAGAAATCGCTGGACATGAAGGCCCGACTGGAGGAAGCTATTTTGGGCACCATCGGAGCCCGACAGGAGATGGTGCGACGGAGCCGTGGTAAGAGGAAGGTGTAACCCCACACGTGTCCCCACTCAGCGCCTCCCACATTTTGTACAAGGGTCCCTGAGACGGGAGCCATTCCCGCCTATCTGTCTGGCTCACTTTTCCCAGAAGTCCACACATTATCTCTGTACACGTGGCACATGGGTTTCTGTGTTCCCTGTTCATGTCTAACTGCGTCCACTCCGAGGCATCCACATCATCCAGTGTCCTCACAGGGATCTCATGTGTGTATCTTTTCATGGTCACGTGTGTCCTTATGTTTTTGCACATGTGTGAACACCCACCTGTGTGTCTCAGAAAGGAGCCCGTTTGGGAACCAGGAGAACGTACGCTGGCGGAAGAGCGTCACACACTGGAGACAAACCTCGGACCGTGTGGACAAGTGGGTATAGGCGGGACATAGTTCACAGGGGTTAGATCAATTTCCAGAGAACTGTGCCCCCAGGGCAGATAAAGGGAAAGAGCCCAGCTGTAGGGGGAGGAGTCTGGCCTGGAGAGGCCCTCCCAAGCCCCTCCCATCCCCTCTAGGACCAAGGATGAAATGGAACACGAGGCCTTGGTAGATGGGAACCTGGCAACCGAGGCAAGCCTGGTGGTCCTGGATACACTGGAGATCATCGTGCAGGTGTGGCTTGATCCAGCATCTCCATGACCTCTGACCCCACCAACGGGCCTTGGGATCTCTGACTTCAGAACCCCTCTCCCTCCCTGACTCCATAACCACCCCAGTCTCTAAGAGCTGGATTTCTGGCCTTCCAGACGGTGATGCTGTCAGAGGCCCGAGAGAGCATCCTAGGCGTGGTACTGAAGGTCGTGTTATACAGCCTGGGCAGTGCCCAGAGTGCCCTCTTCCTGCAGCATGGCCTGGCCACACAGCGGGCTCTGGTGTCCAAGGTGCGTATCTCTGACAGCTGCGCCTCTTAGGTTAACAGTCACTGCCCAGTCACTGAGCACCTGCTAAGCACCCAGACACACCCCTTAGCCACAGTTTGCAGAGGAATTGAGGATCAGAGTGGCAGTCGCACACTCCGGAGTCACACAGCAAGGGCTCAAACTGGCTCAGACGCCAAAGCCTGCTGGTTTGGCCAGAGAAGGCAGAAGAGCCCTGTGCTTCTGCCCAAGTCCCCATGGGGAACCTTGAGTCAGAACAGGGAGGCTCACTGGTGTCTGTTTCACCCTGGGCGCGGGGGCCAGTTCCCAGAGCTGCTGTTTGAGGAGGACACGGAGCTGTGTGCCGACCTCTGCCTGAGGCTCCTGCGCCACTGCGGCAGCCGCATCAGCACCATCCGCACCCATGCCAGCGCCTCCCTCTACCTCCTCATGCGCCAGAACTTCGAGATTGGCAATGTAAGCGGGGACCGGGGGGCGTGGCCTACACAGGGCTCCAGGGAGGGCCATTGATTAGGGTTCTTTATTAATTTTTTTAATACGTTGTATTTGTTCGTTTTTGCCAGGTTGGGCTATATTCCTGCCCGTGGACTTTCTCTAGTTGTGGTCACAGGCTTCTCATTGCAGTGGCTTCTCTTACTGCAGCGTGCAGGCTCTAGGCCTGTGGGCTTTAGTCGTTGCAGCACATGGGCTCAGTAGTTGTGGTGCACAGGCTTAGTTACCCCGTGGCACGTGGAATCTTCCCAGACTGGGATCGAACCCGTGTCCCCTGCAGGGCAGGCGGATTCTTAACCACTAGACTACCAGGGCAGTCCTGAGCAGAGGTCTGGATCAAAGAGACGCGAGGCAGAAGGGGAGAGGGGTGAGGTCAGCAGGCTGAGAAGGCCCACGGGCACGCACGCTCTTCCTCCCGGCCCACCCAGAATTTCGCCCGTGTGAAGATGCAAGTGACGATGTCGCTGTCGTCCCTGGTGGGAACAACACAGAACTTCAGTGAAGAACACCTGCGACGTTCACTCAAGACCATCCTCACCTATGCCGAGGAGGACGTGGGGCTGCGGGACAGCACCTTTGCTGAGCAGGTGATCCCCCGGGGCCCCGGCCCCACCTTCCACAACCAGGGTCTTTGCCCCATCCTGCTTGACCTCTCACCCCATCACTTTGGCCACATCACTCCCGGCCCTTCCCCCACTCCAGGTCCAGGACCTGATGTTCAACCTGCACATGATCCTGACTGACACGGTGAAGATGAAGGAGCATCAGGAAGACCCAGAGATGCTTATTGACCTCATGTACAGGTGAGGAGGGCCGGTCGGGACCGTCAGCCATTCACAGACAGGCGAGGGGAGGTGGGAGGGAGCAGGTGAGCATACAGATAATAAGAGAGACAAGTAAGGATGGACAAGTGATGAGGGACCAGGAGAGCAGACAGATGAGGACCAAGGGAGAGGGAGGATGGTGAGTGCACAAGTAAGGTACAGGCAGGTAAACGAGCAAAAGAAAAGGGCGCCAGAGGAACATGCAGATCAGGGTGACAAAGCAGAGCCAGGACAGGTGAGGTAGACAGGTGGGAGAGGCAGGGGAGGCGCCAACCCAGGACGGGGTGACAGATCAAGAGAGCAAAGTGCTTTGGAGGAGTATTTAGTAAGAAACTGGGGAGTGGGAGATGGGGGCCCAGGTCATGCAGACAAGGAAGGGAGGGGCATATAGAAGGGAGGGCCCCAGGCAGACAGGTGGGTTGTGCGGGGATGGACAGGTGTGGACTGGAATAAGCTAGGAAACAGGTGGAGAGGAAGAGAGGCAATGATGGTCAGGGGAATGGGGAGACAGGTGAGACAGGTGAATGGAGTACAGGTGAGATTGGTCAGTGGGAGACGAGGAAGACTGCTGAGAAGAAAGATGAGTATAAGGGAGAAGACAGGTAAGGGGATGGACAGGTGAGACAGGTGCGGGGAGGGATAGGCGAATGAAGGTTCAGGTGAGGAGGTCATCTGGGGTAACAGGAGAAGGGGATGGACAAGTGAGGGGTGAGCAGTGAGGGCTGAGGTGAGTCTCCGCCCTCCTCCCACCTCCCATCGCCCTCACCTGGGCTCTAGGATTGCCCGGGGCTACCAGGGCTCCCCAGACCTGCGGCTGACCTGGCTGCAGAACATGGCGGGGAAGCACGCGGAGCTGGGCAACCACGCGGAGGCCGCGCAGTGCATGGTGCACGCGGCCGCCCTGGTGGCCGAGTACCTCGCGCTGTTGGAGGACAGCCGCCACCTGCCTGTGGGCTGCGTTTCCTTCCAGGTGAGTGGCGGGGGTGGGGGTCGTGGCGGGCGGGGGTGTGGCCCATGTGGGGAAAAGACCAGGCTCTGAGCCCACCTCCCACCCCAGAACATCTCGTCCAACGTTCTGGAGGAGTCCGCCATCTCCGACGACATCCTCTCACCTGACGAGGAGGGCTTCTGTTCCGGGAAGCACTTCACGGAGATGGGGCTGGTGGGGCTACTGGAACAGGCGGCCGTCTACTTCACCATGGTGAGGCCCGGGGCAGCGGCGACTTCCGCTCTTGGGCCCCATACCCGCTCCAGGAGATTCCAGATGGAGCTGCTGCGGGGATGCTTTCTGGGCAGGAGACTTGTGGGGGAGGATTTGGGTCCCTCTGAAGCCACTTTCCTGCCTTTCTCCCCTTAAAACTCTTGGTACATGGGTAAGGCTTGAGTATGTTCAGTGACCATTTTTTAAAAATTTTTTATTTTGGCCACACCTGGAGGCTTTGGGGATCTTAGTTCCCTGACCAGGGATTGAACCCTGGTCCCCTGCAGTGAGAGCGAGGAGTCATAACCACTGGACCTCCTGGGAAGTCCCTAAAATTCTTCCCTGTTATGAAAAATTTCAAGAACACATAAAAGAAAGTTGTGTCCCCACCACTCCTCATACCCAGCACCCAAAATCAGTGACCACATATATTTACCATCCTGTTTCAGTTGTTTGCATTGAACCTTTTTTATGTATTTGTTTGTTTTTATTTTTTGGTTGTTCTGCGTCTTCACTGCTGCACTGGTTATTCTCTAGTTGTGATACACGGGCTTATTGTGACGGCTTCTCTAGTTGTGGTGCACAGGCTTCCGTAGTTGCGGCTCCCCAAGCACAGGCTCAGTAGTTGTGGGGCACGGGCTTAGTTACTCTGCATCATTTGAGATCTTTCTGGATCAGGACTCGAACCCATGTCTCTTGCATTGGCAGGTGGATTATTTACTACTGAGCCACCAAGGAAGCCCCTTGAGGTTTTTTTGATGTTGTGTTTCTTATTGTTACTTTGCTGGAGTCTCAGAGACAAAGGCCTTGGGAATAAGCCCGATGGTGGACACAGACCTTGGACAGTCAGCAAATAGCTCGGGACACCTGTTGTGTGCCAAGCTTGATGTTGGCCCTGGCTGGCACTCAGGAGTGCCTATTACCGTGAGCCAGCAGGCAGTTGTGTGTGGAGGCCGTAGGCATCATGCCAGAAGGGCTTACATTCAGGCATGGGTCCTGGGGAGCTCCTCCTGTCCCAGGTTCAATTTCCTGTCTGAGGGATGGGGAAAAAGAAAATGACTCCTCCTACCAGTGAAGGAACATGGATAAAGCATAGATGTACACAGCACCTGGCCCGCAGTAGGACGGTGGAGACCACAGAGGATGTCTGTAAGGGCTGAGTGGAAAGGCTGGTACCCCATCTGGGGCAGATGCAGTCAGGGTGGGCTTCCTGGAGGAGGTGATAGAAGATGGCACCCTGGGGGAGTGGGTAGGAGCGTGGTTGGTCCAGGCAGGAGAGAAGACCAGGGTAGGTGCTGGAAACCCTGACATATCCCCACACCCCCATCCCCAGGGCGGGCTCTACGAGGCTGTGAACGAGGTCTACAAGACCCTCATTCCCATCCTGGAAGCCCACCGCGACTACAAGAAGCTAGCTGCCGTGCACGGCAAACTGCAGGAGGCCTTCACCAAGATCATGCACCAGGTGGGCCCAGGAAGCCCTCCCAGCCCCAGCCCCAGCCCCTGTCGACCCCTGCCATCCCCAGCTGACTTTGCCCCTTCTCTCTCCCACCACAGAGTTCCGGCTGGGAGGTGAGTGGCCACCTACCTGCCTCTGGGACCCCCATGACAACTGGTCAGCAGTGGTCGGGGACCACCAGGGGGCGCTGGTGGAGCACGGCTGCTGGCCACGGGGGCTCAGTGGGTGATGACCAATGACGCACCCCCACTACTTCCCCCAGGTCCCCCTCCCTGCCCCAGATCTCCAGGGCAGCTTGTGACTCACCCAGCTGGGAGCTCTCCAGTGACACCCCCTCCCTTGGGCAGGGCCAGCTTGGTCACTGCCTGAAAGGGGGCCTCCCGCTCCCGCCCTCTGTCTCTGTCTCTGTCTCCCTTTGTCTCTATCTCTTGGTCTCTTCCCATCCATCTCTCCCTGTCTGTCTCCTTGCTTGCTCACTCTGTGTGTGTCTCTGGGTCTCTCATGTCTCCCTGTCTCCTCAACTTCCCCCAGGATCTCTTGCTCATTTGCCATTTCATGTTCCCCCTCTCTGCCTCTCCCCTACTTGGGTCTATTTTTAGGCATCTCCTAGTTTGGGGAGAATTTTCTGGCCAAAGATGGCAGGAACCCAGAGCCAAAGCGGGAGGGCTGGGTGGGGGCCGGGCAGGGCAGGCGGGTCTCCTCCCTCCCCGGATCTCCCTACCCATAGAATGATTGTCATGAGGCTGCATAACCAGGACCCTGGGGGTTGGGGGCTCTGACGTCTGACCTCTGCAATGACTTTGTCTCTCTGCCCCTGGCTCCCACCTCCCTCTCCTGGTGCCCACCCCACCCTACCTGGATCCGCTCTGGTGAGTGAACATGAGCCACCCCTGTCCTTCCTGGTGGTGGGTCATCTACCTAGGGTGGGAGGAGGGGGCGTCCCTCTTTCCAAACTTAGATCAGGGAGGGGAGGGGATGCCCTGGAACAAGAGAACCAGAGCCTCTGTCCCAGAGCAAGAGACAACCATGACTTCCTTCAGCCACGTGTGCATTTATTGAGCACCTACTGTATACCCGGGGCTCCCAGGTGGCACAGTGGTAAAGAATCTGCCTGCTAAGGCAGGAGACAGGAGTTCAATCTCTGGGTTGGGAAGATCCCCTGGAGAAGGAGATGGCAACCCACTCCAGTATTCTTGCTTGGGAAATCCCATAGACAGAGGAGCCTGGCAGGCTGCAATCTATGGGGTTGCAGGAGTCGGACATGACTTAGTAGCTAAACAACAACTATACACCCAGCCCCACAGACATTGAGAAGCGAGTTGTGAGCAATAGAGCCCTGTTCCTCATTGCGTATTGAGATTCATACTCTGAAGAACTGCATGGGGCAAGAGGGACAATCAGAAACTCAGGGTTTGGGTTCAATGAGAATAAAGATTGAGGGGGCAGCAGATAGGCTGGGGAGAAAGAGTGAGGGTGTGGGCAGTGGACAGTCGGCCAGGTCCACATCTCTGCCTGTGATGTGATGTTCTTGGGGTCCCCCAGTCCTCCACCCATGCCCCCGTCTTCTGCCCATGGGGCTGGAGGACACGTGTCTCTAGGGTGAAAAGTGAAAGTGAAGTCACTCAGTCGTGTCCGACTCTTTGTGACCCCATGGACTGTAGCCTACCAGGCTCCTCCCTCCATGGGATTCTCCAGGCCAGAGTACTGGAGTGGGTTGCCATTTCCTTCTCCAGGGCATCTTCCCGACCCAGGGATCGAACCCGGGTCTCCTGCCTTGCAGGCTGACGCTTTAACCTCTGAGCCACCAGGGAAGCCCAGTGTCTCTAGGGTAGGGGCCTCCAGGTCAATAGCAGCTCTCCCACAGCCCCAGCGCGTGTTTGGGACATATTTCCGTGTGGGCTTCTACGGCGCTCGCTTTGGCGACCTGGACGAACAGGAGTTCGTATACAAGGAGCCATCCATCACGAAGCTGGCTGAGATCTCACACCGGCTGGAGGCACGTCCTGGCAGTGGAGGGTGGACAGGGCACTGGGCCGCCCTGGGGCTGGGTGGGGGCTGCAGCCATGTGGCCCTGAGTCACCCCCGTGTCCCCAGGAGTTCTACACGGAGAGGTTCGGGGAGGATGTGGTCGAGATCATCAAAGATTCTAACCCTGTGGACAAGACCAAGCTGGACCCGCAGAAGGTGAGGGCTTCAGACCATCCCCCCAGAGTCCCCCAAATCCTATATTCAGAGATGTACCTCCATGTACCACATCCTGTGGCCCCTCAAATCCTATTTCTCTAGGAAAACTCCAAAGCTTGTCTCTCTCAGGAACCCCCAAATCCTATTCTCAGGGATTCCCATATATCCAGATGAGATGTGAAAGTGTTAGTTGCCCAGTCATGTCTGACTCTTTGCAACTCCATGGACTATAGCCCACCAAGCTCCTCTGTCCATGGGATTCTCCAGGCAAGAATACTGGAGTGGGTAGCCATTTCCTTCTCCAGGGGATCTTCCCAACCCAGGGATTGAGCCCTGGTCTCCTGCATTGCAGGCAGATTCTTTACTGTCTGAGCCACCAGAAAAGCCCCAGATGAGACATAGGGAGACCTGAGAACCCAAATCCCTGAAACCCAAAGCCCATAGACCCAGGGAGGCTCAACCCCCGTTCTACAGGGATGGGGCCCCTGCGGGAGGCCAGCAAATACCAACTATGTGTATTGGGGCTGAAACCTTTACCCCTGGGCTCCACGCCCCAGGCCTACATCCAGATCACATACGTGGAGCCACACTTTGACACCTATGAGCTCAAGGACCGGGTGACCTACTTCGACCGCAACTACGGGCTGCGAACCTTCCTGTTTTGCACACCCTTCACGCCTGACGGGCGTGCTCACGGCGAACTGCCAGAGCAGCATAAGCGCAAGACACTGCTGAGCACGGCCCACGCCTTCCCCTACATCAAGACCCGAATCCGTGTTTGCCACCGGGAGGAGGTGGGTGGTCAGGGGCGGCCCAGGGAGTGGGGAGGTGAAGAGACCCCAGACCAAGGGAGGTGGGGGCCCCAAATTCCAACCTCCGGGCCCTAGTCGGCAGACTTAAACCCCTCCCTCCAGACCTCGCTGACCCATGTCTGGACTAGAACCAGGCCAGAGTTAGCAGCAGCACACCAAAAGCAGCTGAACCTTGACCCTCACCCTGCCAGACCCAGGCAGGCAGGAGCCCCCAGACCCAGTTCCTTACACAGCTTATTGGACCCCTATGAACCCCCAACCAAGATCCAAGCTGCCGCGGGCTGCTTTGGGTCAAGGCATCTCCAGGCCCCAGCCAGCGGCACATGCCCATCCTTACCCCATAGACAGTGCTGACCCCGGTGGAGGTGGCCATTGAGGACATGCAAAAGAAGACTCGGGAGCTGGCCTTCGCCACTGAGCAGGACCCTCCTGATGCCAAGATGCTGCAGATGGTGCTGCAGGGCTCTGTGGGGCCCACTGTGAACCAGGCACGGCCAGCGGGGGAAGCAGGCTGGGGCCCAAAGCCCCACCGGGGGCAGGGGGTGGTGGCGTGCAGATGGCCTCATGAGCCCCTGTCACCCCACAGGGACCTCTGGAGGTAGCCCAGGTGTTTCTGGCTGAGATCCCAGAAGACCCCAAGCTCTTTAGGCATCACAACAAGCTGCGGCTCTGTTTCAAAGACTTCTGCAAAAAGTAGGCCTGACCCCATCCCCAGACAGGGCCCCTCTAACCACCGCCCATTATGACTCTGCCTACCTGTCTCCCCAGTACAGCCAGTCTATCAACCTGACCCCCCTTTATGGCCTCTCTGATTTCCATTAAGTCATGTCCACCATCCATGACTCAGTGGACATGAGTTTGAGCAAGCTCCAGGAGATAGTGAAGGATAGGGAAGCTTGGCATGCTGCAGTCCATGGGGTTGCAGAGAGTCAGACACGACTGAGTGACTGAACAGCAATATATCCACCTATCAGACCCCCATTATTACTCTGCATGCTTGACCCCAGTTCACGTCTCATTTTTTTTTACCTTTTTTTCTTTTGGTTGCACTGGGTCTTCATTGCTGCACGCAGGCTTTCTCTAGTTGTGGCAAGTGGGGGTTACTCTTGTGGTGTGTGGGCTTCTTGTTGCGATGCCTTCTCGTTGCAGAGCATAGGCTTCAGGGCCCGCTGGCCTCATTAGTTGCAGCACATGGACTCAGGCACTGTAGAGTGCCTCTCTACAGCGCGTGGACTTCCGTAGTTGTGGCGCCTGGGCTTAGTTGCTCCACAGCGTGTGGAATCTTCCCAGACCAGGGGTTGAACCAGGTCCCCTGCATTGGCAGGCGGATTCTTTACCACTGAGCCATCTGATCCTCAGGTGTGAGGATGCTCTGCGGAAGAACAAAGCTCTGATTGGGCCGGACCAGAAGGAGTACCATCGGGAACTGGAGCGCAACTATTCCCGCCTGCGGGAGGCTCTGCAGCCTTTGCTCACCCAGCGCCTGCCCCAGCTGCTGGCACCAAACACAGCCGGCCTCAGGTGCCTAACCCAAGTCCCCCGCCCACCCCAGAGAGGGCGAGATGGGGCAGGCAAAGCCCAGCAGAGTGTGGGGGCTACCATACATGTGCCCATCAACACGGGTGCTCGGGGCTTTGCACATGCATGTGAACACTTGCACATGTACATAATATTCAAGCTCTGAGCCACCATTTCTGATCCTGGCTAGGTTATTTCTCAGGCATGTGACTTCATTTTTCTGAGCCTCAGTTTCCACATCTGTCAAATGGGTATGATTCATATCTCCAGTGGTGGATTCTGTGAAGGAATCTCCAGTTCCACAGCTGGATCAGAACCAATGTTAAAGGAGCCAGGATGACCATAGAAGGATCTTAGGAGGGGGAGGGGGAGGAGGAGGAGGGGAAGGAAAGGAGTGGGAGGAAGAGGAGGAGGTGATGGCTGGAGAGCATTATGGAGTTGGGGACCATGTGGCCGAGTTGATCTACTTCCTCTCCCCCAGGAACTCCTTGAACAGAGCAAGTTTCCGGAAGACTGACCTCTGAGCCCACAGGGCCTGGAGCCACTCCCAGAGGAACCAGGACTCTGGCCTCAGCTACCTGTGCCTTCCTGACAGTCTCTCCCACGGCCCACTTGGCTGTGAAGCAACCACATCGTGCACGGGGCTGGGCCCTCTGTTCCTCTGTTCTCGTCTGTGTGCACTGATGCTTCTTGTCTTTTCTAATTTAAAATGGTTTTTGTAAACAGCCTGTGTGGTGTGGTCCCTGGGGGCTGGGTCCCAGGTGCATACTCGACCTAATTGTTGATGACAGACACTGAGAACTCGTTGGGTGCAACAGACAGCAGTGATGACCCATGCAAAGTCCTGCCCTTGTAGAGCTGACATTCTAGTGGGGAAGGCAACACACAAATGACAATGTCATGTGTGTTCATGGGGAATAATAGTGACATTTGTTAAGCCCTTGCCCAGAGCCCAGATCTGTATAATTGCCACCCAGAAAGACACTGTCCCATCTATGGGCCTGGCTGCACGAGGGACAGCCTGCTTCATGGTTACAGAATCATCTCAACACCACTGTCAGGCAGGCAGCATTCTTATCCCGCTTTACAGATGGGGAAACTGAGGCAGCCAGTAGTTGGAGGCTTGGTGGTGTTGAAATTGGAAACCAAGTTTGGCTGGCCACGGAGCCCAGGCCTTGGCTGAAGTCTGCGGCCTCGCGCTGACCCACCCCTCCCTTCCCGCCCCGCGGTGGTCACGTCACTGTACCAGGCCTGCGCTAGGCGGCTGGGGGAGGGGTGACCTCCCGCAGTCACCACCACCACCACCACCACCACCGCCGCCGCCCGCCTTCCAGGAGCTGGACTCCGGCCAGCCCCGCCCCCTCCCGCCCCCTCCCGCCCCCTCCCGCCCCCCGCAGCCTCCCAGCTGCAGCGGGCCGGGGAAGACAGCAGTAGGGGAACACTGTCCCAGGGACTGGAGGAGGGGACGAGGCCGGACACCCCCACGCGCGCACACACACCTGCCGTCCAGGTGCGATCGTGTCCCTTACCATCCCCCTCCACGTTGGCCCGGCCGCAGGCGACAGGGGGCGGGGCCGGCCCCGAGGGGGCGGGGCGGGGCGGAGCTAACGCCGAGGGCTGATCGGGCGGCGGCGCGCTGAGGGCGCACGGGCGGCGGGACGCTGGGACAGCGGCGGCCGGAGCGCGCGAGGCGAGTAGGACCCGGGTTGGGTCGGGGTTCGAGTCCGGTTCTGGGTTCGAGCGTGGTCCCCACCCCCACCCCACATCACCCCACTCTCAAGCCCGGGGCGCGATCTCGCCGGTCTCTACTAGCCGCTGCCTCCAACTCCATCATCTATGCGCAAACTTTCCGGACTTGGGAGTGTCGCGGTCCCCGCGCCTCTGCTCGGTCCTTATCTTTGCTCCTGTCCCTGCTGGTCTTTCCCAACCCCATCCTCCATCCGTACCTCCCTATCCCTTCGCCCCATCACTGCCTCCCCGCTGCCCCTCTCTCCTGTCTCCATCCTCCTTTCTGCCTCTGCCCCGTCCCCCTCCTCCCCTCCCTTGTCCTCCCTCGCCCTCCTCCGTGGCCGGGCCGGAGCCAGGCCCCAGGCGGCGGGAAGGCGGCCCGGCGTCCGGCCGGGCTGGGCCTCGGCCTAGCGGCTGGGCCGGCGTGGGGAGCTGCAGCTGTTTGCCATTAGCTGGGGACCCCGCAGGCCCCGCCCCCTCCCTGCACGGGGCGGGGTCCTCCTCGCCCCTCGTCTCTGGGACGGGGAGAGGAGCGAGAAGACCCCAGAGACGTCCAGGCTGGCCTGGGACGGGGGAGACTCCGATGGACATTCGGGCCGCCTCCCCGGGACCCCGCGTTACTTCCCTGAGCTATCTACCTGTCCCCTCGTGGAGTGGCCTGTCTCCCTTTCCATATGTCTCTGTCCTGTCTCGTGTACTCTCCATGCTGCAGGGAAGGTGAGCCACAGACACCCACCACCACTACCCTTTCCCCCACCATCTGCTTTCTCCACCTTTAGCCAGTCACCGACCCACATGGAGCATGGTCACATGGCTTCAGACCTCAGTCTCTGCCTGGAAAATGGGGGTGTGGGTGGCTTGGCTGGCAGCGAGGGGAATCTACCAAGCTAAGGATTCAAATCCAGACCCAGCTACTTCCTCGGGCTAAGTGACCCTGGGCAAGTCACCGTGTATTTCTTTCTTTTTATTTTGGCTGCCCCACGTGGTATGTGGTATATTATTTCCCCCACCAGGGATCGAACCCATGCACCCTCCATTGGAAGCATGGAGTTGTAATCGCCAGGGACGTCCCCATTGTGTTTCTGTGTCCCAAAACACTTCATCTTACCCAAGACACCATAACACACGGTGATAACTACCCCCCTGGTAGGGTTGTCATGATGATCAAAGGAGTTGCCTGGATGATAATTATAGTTATACCATTATTCACCCCACCCCCTTCACCTCCAGGGGTCTCCACAGGGGTACGATCTCTGCTTCCTGCCTCTAGTTTCTCTCAGGTTCCCAGAAAATATTTTCCATCACTTCCCTATTGTGCAGGGGGTGACCCTTCAGGCAGGTGGAAAGCCAGGTTTCCTACAATCGGATGACTGTGTGTTCCAGGCACTGAAAGAAGGAGAAGTGAGGACAGAGACGTAGAGAGACAGGGCGGGAGAAGTGCAGAGAGACAGAGACGTGGAGAGACAGAGAGAGACGTGGAGAGAGACAAGCAAGAGGCTAAGCTAGAAGGACGCAAGACAAGACAAGCTCGGCTGCCCCTGGAGCTCCGGCCCGCCTTCATGCCCAGCAGGTGCTCCACCTGGCCCATCCTCCCAGGTACCCACTGCCCTGGCACCTCACCTCAGCCTGAAAAGGGTGGGATGGGCCAGAACCTCTGCAGCAGGGTGGTTAGAGGTCAGACAGCAGAAAGGACTGGCCAAACTCGGTCAGAGTAGGGGACAGAAGTACCCTGGCCATCCTCCAGGTCTGGGGGTGCAGGTTAGTGAGAAGCCCTGATTGTCTCTCCCCTTTCCAGCCTCCGGCACCCCCTCTCACTTCCTCCCCCTACCCCCATGACTTCCGGGGCCTCCACCCGCCTTCCATCCTTGCTGCGCCCCTGAGCCCCCGAGCCGGACACATCCTGGGGGGGCCAAGGGGGGAGCAGGAAGTTCTCGTGTAGCCCGGCAGCGAAACTGTTTATTTTTAGAGAAAATTGTTTCCATAAAGGGGAAAGGCTTTGCTCCTTGCTGCCTCCCCCCAACTTTCCCTACCAGCCCCTCACCACTGCCAGGCTGACCCAGCTCTGTTTGCGGGTCTCCTACCCTGAGCTCTGTTTCTCTTTGTGCCCCTGTGTCTCTGTCTCCCCAGATCCTTGCAGGAAGGCTGGCTGTCTCCCCATTAGTGCCCCCATCTGCCCACCTAAGCCCCGATCTGTCCTGGTAACCAGTTCTTGCCTGGGCTGAGGAGAGGGGGCACAGGAAAGGTGGCGGCTGTTGGACTTCAGCACCCCATCCCACCCCCCCCTCCGCCGCCCCTGGTGGGGGGCCTTGTGGAGGCGGGGCTGTGGGAACAGCTGGAGCCTGTCCAGAGGCTAGACAGATGTGCGGGCTGACTGTGAGGTTTGGTTTCTTTGTTCCAGGCTGTGGGGGCCCCCCCCAACCCTTTCCACAGTCAGGACGGGTGTGTGCCTGTGAGAGGGTCCCACACCCAGGGAAAGAGGGAAGTTGGAGGGGAGGGGACAGTGGGGAGGGGTGGCCACCTCCCCTCCTCCTGCAGACTCCTGACTCTGGGTGTCATCACACCCTGTTCACCCTCTTCCCAGGTAAACCTCAGCCAGTGCTGCAGGTGGTCTGACTCACAGTCCCCCCACCAGAGACACCTGAGGAGCTCTGCAGGCAAGAGGATGGCCCAGGTCCTGCACGTGTCAGCCCCCTTCCCAGGTCAGGGGTCTTGTGGGGAAGAGGGCCCAGCCTTGGGGTTGGAGGTGGGGCGTGAGGGACACAGGCCAAGTCCTGTGTGGCCTGGAGGAGAGAAGGGGGCCTGACTTGAGTGGGGCTGAGGGTAGGACACAGCTCTCTCCTGAGGACCTGAATGGGGACAACTCAGTTCTGCCCTCGACAGGCTAATGGAAGACAGGGTTTTTCAGGAAAGGTTGGCCTGAGTTGGGAGACAGGGTCCTGACTCATTTGGGAGGTTGGAAGCACAGCCCTGTCCTGGGAGGGTCCAAGGGAGACACAGGGCCTTGCCCTAGGCAGGGGAGGTGGGGTGGGCCCTGAGACTTACAGCTGAGCATTGAGCAGCCAGTGGTGTCCCATGCTTTGGGCCAATAAGCCATGACTCACCCAGGGGCTTCAGTTTGCCCCCAGGAGGGGACCACAGTGTTCAGAGGCCCTGGCTTTTCTCTCTACCTCAGGGACCCCCGGCCCAGCCTCCCCGCCTGCCTTCCCCTCTAAAGAGCCTGAGGTCCCCTACTCAGTGGAGACGCCCTACGGCTACCGCCTAGACCTGGACTTTCTCAAGTATGTGGACGACATCGAGAAGGGCCACACGTTGCGGCGGGTGGCCGTGCAGCGCCGGCCCCGCCTGGGCTCCCTGCCCCGCGGGCCCGGCTCCTGGTGGACATCCACCGAGTCTCTGTGCTCCAATGCCAGCGGGGACAGCCGCCACTCGGCTTACTCCTACTGTGGTCGTAGCTTCTACCCGCAGTATGGCGCCCTGGAGACACGTGGTGGCTTCAACCCGCGGGTGGAGCGCACGCTGCTGGATGCCCGGCGCCGCCTGGAGGACCAGGCAGCCGCCCCTGCTGGTCTGGGCTCCCTGACCCCCAGCGCGGCCGGCTCCACGAGCTCACTGGTGGGCGTGGGGCTGCCACCCCCAACACCGCGGGGATCGGGACTGTCCACGCCGGTGCCGCCCAGCGCTGGGCACCTGGCCCATGTGCGGGAGCAGATGGCGGGGGCCCTACGAAAGCTGCGGCAGCTGGAAGAGCAGGTGAAACTGATCCCCGTGCTCCAGGTGAAGCTGTCGGTGCTGCAGGAGGAGAAGCGACAACTCACAGTGCAGCTCAAGAGCCAAAAGTTCTTGGGCCACCCTGCAGGAGCCCGGGGCCGTGGCGAGCTCTGCCTGGACCTCCCTGAGGCCCCCGAGGACCCAGTGACGCTTGAGACCCGGAGCGTGGGCACCTGGGTCCGGGAGCGGGACTTGGGCGTGCCCGACGGGGAGGCAGCCCTGGCCGCTAAGGTGGCTGTGCTGGAGACCCAGCTCAAGAAAGCACTCCAGGAGCTACAGGCAGCTCAAGCCCGGCAGGCCGACCTCCAGCCCCAGGCCTGGCCACCGCCAGACAGCCCAGTCCGTGTGGACACCGTCCGGGTGGTGCAGGGGCCGAGGGAGGTGGAGGTGGCGGCCAGCACAGCGGCGGGGGCCCCTGCTCAGCGGGCCCAGAGTCTAGAGCCCTACGGGGCAGGGCTGCGGGCCCTGGCAACGTCCAACGGGGCTGAGAACCCCCTGTGTTCCGCAGCCATGAGGTGATGGAGACAGTGTTCCCAGCACCCGCCGCATCCACCAGCAACGTCCACCAGGTGAAGAAGATCAGTATTACAGAGCGCAGCTGTGATGGGGCAGCAGGTGAGCCATAGTAGGTGGGGGAAGACGGTGGAGGGTCCCTCCTTTTCCTCTGAATGCTGGGCTCCAGCCCCAGCCCTGTCCTTCCACCAGCACTCAGAACTTCAGTTTCTTCATCTGTGCAAAGGGGACACTTGTGCTGCTGAGCCAGTCCCCCTAGGGACCGTGTGAAGAAATTAGGTGTCTGAAGAATTAGGTGTATGCTCATGTGTAGAACGTTATAAATATGTAGAAGATAAGAGGTATTTGGGTGAAGGTCCCCAAGGCTGTCAGTTCCTGGGCAAAAAAAATTCTTCCCTGATTGGCAAAAACCAGTCTCAGGCCATGAAAAAGGAAATGCGTTGTTCATGTAACTTAGTTACAGCTTCAGGCATAGCTGGATCCAGGTGCTCAAATAGCCTCAGGAATCTCTACCTCCCTCTTTCTCTTCCTCTGTGCATCCTGGAAGCTTCTCTCTCAGGCAGGCAGAGGTGATCACACCACTCCTAGCATCTGTTGAGGCAGCTCATAAAGGAAAAGGGAGCCCCTCAATCCAGATAGCACCAGTAAAAATCCCAGGGGTGACCCTTCTTGGTTGGCTTGGGTCATTTGCTCCTCACTGAGCTAATCACTGAGTCTCTCACTGCCCAGGCGCAGATCCTGGGGTTGGAGGAGCCCCACCCAAGTCCAGAGGGAGGAAGGGGATGCTCCCTGGAGGAACTGCTGAGTCCTCATGCTCGGAAAGGGGATGTGGGATGTTCAGGATAGCAGCTGCCCCACCACTGCCGTCCTGAGGCCCCTGGGAGACGCTGCCAGAATGACTCATAATGCAGACAGCTGTTCTTTATCTAATACCAGTCTGGTGCTGACGGCTGTTAAGTGTTTTGCCCACCGAGGAGGTTAAGACAGTGGGCTGTGTACAAGGTCACCTGGGTTTAAACTCCACTCCTTACTGTGAGACCTGAATGATCAGCTTCACTTCTCTGGGCCTCAGCCTCCCTGTCTGTGAAGTGGCCTTGTAGCAGTCCACACCTCTAGGATCCTTCTGAATTAGTGCACACGTACAGCACGCACTTAACCATCGTATGTTGCTACTTCTACTATTAGCTGTCGTGTCACCAAGTCCTGTCCGATTCTTTGCAGCCCCCCATGAACTGTAGCCCACCAGGCTCCTCTGTCCATGCGATTGTCCAGGCAAGAATATTGGAGTGGGTTGCCACGCCCTTCTTCAGGGGATCTCCCTGACCCAGGGATCAAACCCGGTCTCCTGCATGGCAGGCAGATTCTTTACCATCTGAGACACCAGGGAAGCCCAGAATACTGGAGCAGGTTGCTATTTCCTACTCCAGAGGATCTTCCTGATCCAGGGATTGAACCCATGTTCTTTTGTGTCTCCTGCATGGGCAGGCGGATTCTTTACCACTGTTCCATGTGGGAAACCCCCCTACTGATGCTTTTCAGGTCAATTCTTGTCATAACTGGGGAAACTGAGGTTTGCAGAGAAGCTTCACATATCCTTTGTCAAACATCCAGGATCTGAGACTAGGCTGTTCTGAAGCTATAGCATGCCTCAAAGATTCAGCCCATTTCCTCGTCTAAGTCTCAAATAATATGAGGTGGCCAGAGCCCTGTAGAGGCACCAGAGGGTATGAGCTGGAGGGCGGGGTCCCAGCTGTGTTTTCTTGCCTCCCCATGTTCTTCCTGGCCAGCTCTGGACTCCACCCCTGTTTCTGTGTCTATCCCAAACACCCAGCCCTGCGACCCTGGCCCCTAGCCAGAGGCCCCACCCAGCCCAGCCTCCGGATCTCTTAAGAGGCAACCTCCATTCCAGACGTGCCTCCCGGCGCAGCCACAGGGCCTCCTGCCTGCAGGACACACAGACCTAGCCATGTCCCCACTTTGTGCAAGCGGTCACCCCCCAGAAGTTCTTCCTTGTGTCTCACTTAACTCCCTCTTGCTGCAGCCAGCCCCAATCTCTGCCTCGCTTAGGCAGAACTGGCATGTGCTAATTTATGTCATTGCCTTCTCATCCAGTGAATATTTACTGAGTGCCTGCCATGTGCTAGATTTTTCTAGGCACTGGGGACACAGCAGTGAACAAGACAGACGGAAAAGCCCCTGCGATAAGCAAATAGCCCACCAGAAACAAGTGAAGAAAAATCACTTCAGAGAACGCATGTTTGAAGCAAATAAAAGAGGGATGTGGGATGGGTGGTGGTTGGATGGCATGGAGGCCCGTGTTCAAATTCTGGTTTCCCTGCTCCCTAGCTCCATGCTCTTCAACCTCTGTTAAACCTGTTTAACCTCTGTGCCACATTTGTGGGGTCGGGGTGGGGTAGGGCGGTGGTCCTGACCACCCAATGGCACCAGATCAGTGTGAGCTGAAATACATCCGTTGGTGCTGAGTGTTCAAGATGGTATCAGGCACTGGTGGGTGCTCAGGGGCTAGCTGTTGGCTCTTTGAGCCAAGATGTGAGAGAAAAGAAGCACCTGGGTGGTTTCTTGACACATGTTTTGTTTTTCTGTTTTTTGGCTGCACTACATGGCATGTGGGCTCTTAGTTCCCCACCCGGGGATTGAACTCGTGCCCCCTGCAGCGGAAGCACAGGGTCTTAACCACTGGACTGCCAGGGAAACCCTTGACAAATGTTTAGACCACTTAGGGCGGTCATGCATAGGTCAATAAGGAGGCTGGGAGGAGTCCAGCCTTTGTGCCACCTAGAATTTGCTTGCTGCATGAAGGGCAGGAAGGGTGAGAGGCAGCTGTCACCTCAGGCTGGCAAAGGTGGATGAGACAGGCAGAGGCCCAGAGACCACTGTAAATTCTCATTCACCCCTCACCTTTCAAAGGCACCACAGAGAGATTCCTGGGAGAAGAGGCAGCCAGGCATGTGCGTCCGTGGGGTCTCTCCAAGGCTTTGAAATTTCCTGTTATTGTTTGAAACAGTCCTATGAATGCAATCCATATTCTTTGTGAAAGGTTTGGAAAGTACAGAAGACTCTGTAAAGTGAAAGTCGCTCAGTCGTGTTGGACTCTTTGCGACCCCATGAACTATACAGTCCATGGAATTCTCCAGGCCAGAATACTGGAGTGGATAGCCTTCCCCTTCTCCAGGGAATCTTCCCAACCAGGGATCAAACCCGGGTCTCTCACATTGCAGGTGGATTCTTTATCAGCTGAGCCACTAGGGAAGCCCAATAATACTGGAGTGGGTAGCCTATCCCTTCTCCAGTGGATCTTCCCGACCCAGGAATCGAGCCAGGGTCTCCTGCATTGCAGGCGAATTCTTTACCAATTGAGACAGAAGACTCTAGAACACTAAATAAGAGCTCCATAAACCCACTACTGCCTAGACACAGCTGCTATGGATACTTCTTTCCTTCTGATTTTTTTTTTTCTCATGAAGAAAATAATATGTATTTTTGGAGTCTGGCAACATGTACTGATGGAATTTATTGTGTTGCCTTATTTTCTATGTGAAAGCATTTAGGCAGCCCTTACAGTGCGCCAGGGCATCATGTGATGTCCTTTTTGTATCTTAATTCATTGACACCCCCAGTACCGCTTGGAAGCGGGTGGTGTTTCTATCTCTGTTTTACAGGTGTGGAAACTGAGGCACTGAGTGGTAAAGGAATTTGTCCATAGTCTTCAAAGCCAGGATTTAAATCCTCTGATTTCTTTGATTTAACATTATCCCAGGGACATTTCCTCATGTTATTAAAAAAATTTAGGGGAATTCCCTGGCAGTCCAGTGGTTAGGACTCCAAGCATTCACTGTCGAGGGTGCGGGGTTCAATCCCTGGTCAGAAAACTAAGACCCTGGAAGCTGCAAGGTGTGGCCAAAAAAAAAAAAAAAACTATTGGAACATGTTATTTATCTTTTAACAGCTGGGTGACTCTTTACTGTCAAAAAGAAAGAAGAAAGTGTTAGCTTCATCCGACTCTTTGCAACCCCATGGACTACAGCCCACCAAGCTCCTCTGTCCATGGAATTATCTAGGCAAGCATACTGGAGTGGGTTGCCATTCCCTTCTCCAGGGGATCTTCCCAACCCAGGGATCGAACGCAGTTCTCCTGCATTGCAGGCAGATTCTTTACCGTCTGAGCCACCAAAGGTGCCATGCAAATTTCCC
Source organism: Tragelaphus eurycerus (assembly GCA_935064755.1). NCBI lineage: Eukaryota > Metazoa > Chordata > Mammalia > Artiodactyla > Bovidae > Tragelaphus > Tragelaphus eurycerus. The sequence goes on along the minus strand of CAKXYN010000058.1, from coordinate 2,290,093 downwards.
TCTGTGGGAGCCTTTCATCTCCTGCTTTTTTTTCTTTTTGGCTGCCCCATGCGGCTTCCCAGGATCTTAATTCCTGGACAAGAGATTGAATTTGGGCCCTTTTAGTGAAACACCAGTCCTAACCACTGGGCCTCCAGGGAAGTTCCTGGAAGAGCATTTTTAAGGACCATGATATCTGTTACCAAATTGCTTTATTCCTCCCAACCTCACTAACCCCACACTGTGGACTCTCCCTTCCTGCACCAGTTGGCCAAGTGATTTAAATTTTTTAAAAATTTCTTTTGGACTTAAGGAGTTAATCTAATTCTTGGGCCCATGGCCCAAGAATTTCACCAGCCCCATAGAGCTAGGCATGGCACCTCTCTTGTTTGACTTTAATTCTTTTTTCACCTTTGTCTTCCACCCTCAGTGTTGAGGATTGATAAATATTTTCAGCTTTGTGGGGCACCTGATCTCTGTTGCAATGACTTGACTCAGTTCTGCTCAGTCTTCCCCCAGCTTTACTGAAGTATATTTAATACACAAAAATCTGTACGTTTTAAAAAAATTTAGTTTGTATTGGTATATAGCTGATTAACAATTTTGTGATAGTTTCAGGTGGACAGCAAAGGGACTCAGCCACACTTATGCATGTATCCATTCTCCCCCCAAACTCCCTTCCCAGGCAGGCTGCCAGGCAACACTGAGTTGAGTTCCATGTGCCATACAGAAGATCTTTGTTGGTTATCCATTTTAAATATAGCAGTATATAGTAGTACATGTCCATCCCAAACTCCCTAACTATCCCTTCCGTCATCCTTGCCCCTGACTCCCCGGCAAGCGTAAGTTCATTCTCTAAGTCTGTGAGTCTCTTTCATAATCTGCACATTTTTAGTGTATACATTGTGATGAGTTTAATGTCTCAGCTCTACCTTTGTAGCATGTAAGCAGGGTAGCCAATACATCAATGAACTAATGTGGCTGCTGCTGCTGCTAAGTCGCTTCAGCCGTGTCCGACTCTGTGCGACCCCATAGACTGCAGCCCACCAGGCTCCCCCGTCCCTGGGATTCTCCAGGCAAGAACACTGGAGTGGGTTGCCATTTCCTTCTCCAATGCATGAAAGTGAAAAGTGAAAGTGAAGTCTCTCAGTCGTGTCCGACTCTTAGCGACCCCATGGACTGCAGCCTACCAGGCTCCTCCGTCCATGGGATTTTCCAGGCAAGAGTACTGGACTGGGGTACCATTGCCTTCTCCAACTAATGTGGCTATATACCAATAAAACCTAATGTGTGGACACTGAAATTTCAATTTCCTGTAATTTTCACGTGTCCCAAAGAGACTCCTCCTTTCAGTTTTTTCCCAACCATTTAAAAATGTAAAAACCGTGCCCACAGGCCGTGATTCAGCACCCCCTGCTCTGTCACACACCCCCACCCCATTGTAATATCATTCCTTGCAACCCATCTTCCAGAAGCTTATTTAGATATTTGAGTGTTCTTGAAAAATATGCCCTAGGCATGTTTAATTTCCTAAAATGGTATTGTGCTTTAGGGAAAAAAAAAATACCTCTTTCTCTTATTTTTTCCTCTCTACACTCTATTTTGGAGTGCTCCACCCTGATCTGGTGGTTTGTCACTTTTAATGACTGAATAGATTTCTGCTCTAGGTATGTGCTACACTTTATTATATGACCCCCTCCTTGGTGGACACCTGGGTTACTTCCAAGTCCTGGCTGCTTTGAATAGTACTGGCTTTGTCCTTACATGTCCTGTCCTGTGGGGTTGCTGGGTTACAGGAAAGGCACAGCTTCACTCCAGATTTTGTCTGATTCTCTCCGGAAAGTTCTCTCTGGCCACACTCCCACCAACCATGGCTGGGTCTAAAGTGCCCATTTCTCTACATCCGCAGTAATGTAGTTTAGTTATCTTTCTAATTTTTTGCTCATTTGATGCAGTTGTCCAAGGTGGTATGTCCTTATTTTAAATAGCATTCCTTTGATTTCTGGTGAGGTTGAGCCTCACCACATATGTTTCACAAGTCTCCTTAGTGAATCGCTTAGTCGTAGCCTCATTTTTTTTTTCCTTTGGGACAATTTTGAGATGTTCCTGGCATTTTGGGGAATAGGGGTTGGCGAAGTGTAGCCTGCAAGGCCATATGAAGCCTGGTGCCTGTTTTCATAAAGCCTATGGGCTCAGAGTGGTTTCTATGTTTTTGAATGGTTGAACAATGTGAAAAGAGTAACATTGTGTGATATGAGCACAATTATATGGAATTCAAATTTATTAGAACACAGCCAGGCTCATTCATTTATGTACCGCCTAGGGTTGCTTTTGTATTGTTTGCAACACCTCTTATGACCCACAATATTTATTATCTAGCCCAGGACAGAAAAATTTTTTGTCAACGCCTATTCTAAAAGATAATTCTTTGCCTGTTTTTGGCATTATGACTATCTTTCCACAGCCTTTATTCTTCTGTCAATTAAATTTAAGAGTTTTTTTTTTTTAACAAAATAGTTTTAACCAAGAGTTTTTAACTCTTAATGTTGATGTCGTTAAACTCATCGCAGATTTCTTTTTTTAATTTTTAATTCTTTCCACTTTAGGTATGATTGACATATAAATTATATTAGTTGACTGTGCTGTGCTCAGTCGCGACTCTGCAACCCCATGGACTGTAGCCTACCAGGCCCCTCTGTCCATGGGACTCCCAAGGCAAGAATACTGGAGCAGGTTGCCATTTCCTACTTATTATATGTTATTATAAGTAATACTGTTCATATTAGTTGAGGGTGTACACATCGATGATTTCTATATATATATGTGTGTGTGTGTGTGACAATATATACATGTATATATGTATGTATATATTGCAAAAATGATTACCACAGTAGGTTTAACATCCATCACCTCACAGTTATAACTTTTTTTCTGTGGTGAGAACTTTTAAGACCGGATCTCTTAGCAATTTTTGAATATATGCCAGAGATTTGTGGGTTCAGTTCCAGACCGCCACAATAAAGCGAGTCCCACATTTTTTGTTTTCCAAGGGCATATGAAAGTTATGTCTACAGTGTAGTGTAGCCTATTAAGTGTGCAATAGAATTATGTCTAAAAAGACAATGTACATACCTTAATTTTTAAAATATTTGATTGCTAAAAACTGGTAACCATCGGCTGAGCCTTCAACAGGTCATAATCTTTTTGCAGTGGTAACATCAAAGATCACCGATCACAGGTCACCATAAAAAATATAATAATGACGAAAAAGCTTGGAATATTCTGAGAATTACCAAAATGTAACACAGAGACACAAAGGGACCAAATGCTGTTGGAAAACCGATGCCCGCAGGCTTGCTCCATGCAGGCTTGCTATTGGGCTGCCCAGGTGGTTCAGTGGGAAGAGAATCCCCCAGCCAGTGGAGGAGGTTCAGGTTCAACCCCTGATCTGGGAGGATCCCCCGGAGAAGGAAATGACCACCTACTTCAGTATTCTTGCCTAGGAAATCCCTGGACAGAGGAGCCTGGTGGGCTGTAGTCCATGGGGTTGCCAAGAGGCAGACATGACTGAGTGAGCATAAGCACTTCTGTTTTACCCCCAGTTCTCTCACCTGGGGTCTGTGCCGAGCCCTCTTTCCTCACCTCCTTTGGCCTATTTCTTCCTGCAACCCTGCCCTGCTGACTTCATTATTGTGGCTTTGGGAATACACGTTACTCTCTCCTAAGCCGACTCCCCCATCCCTGCCCGTTTTAGCTGGCCAGGGAGGGGCCAGCTGGCCATGGACTTTCGTTCTTTCATATAAATTTCCATATAAATTTTGGTAACAGTTCGCTCCATCTCCCAGTAGAATAACAATAATAACTATTATCAGTTCTGTTATTGTTATTTTAGTATTGCAGTGTCTGACCTTGAACTTCTCACGACTGGAAGGAGCCATCCCAGCTTTTCAGGGGCACAGCCTGCTCTTCCGTGGGGCAAAAGGAGCCATAGCGCTGCTCTGATTCACTCTTTTTTTTTTTTTTTCCACTTTTGAAAAATTTGGGGTAAACAACATATAACATATAACTTACTCTCTTAACCATTTCTCAGTGGCAGTAAGCACATTGCTGTGCACCCAACCTTACCACCCATGTCCAGAACTTTTATTTTATGGATTTATTTGCCTGTCCTGAGTCTTCACTGCTGCGAGGGTTCTCTCTAGTTGCGGCACCTGAGCTTCTCACTGCGGTGGCTTCTCGTTGTGGAGCACAGGCTGTGGGGTGAGCGGGCTTCAGTGATTGTGGCACATGGGCTCCATAGTTGCAGCCTGTGGGCTCTAGAGCAAAGGCTCAGTAGTTAGTAGCAAAAGCACATGGGCTTAGTTGCCCTGAGGCACGTGGGATCTTCCTGGACCAGGGCTCTAACCCGCGTCTCCTGCATTGGCGGGTAGATTCTTCACCGCGAGCCACCAGGGAAGCCTCCCAGAACTTTTCCGTCTTCCCAAATTGAATCTCTGTCCCCTTTAAACACTTACTCCCCATCCTTCTCCCCCAGCCCCTGGCACCTGCCATCCTACTTTCTCTCTCTATGGATTTAACTCTTCTGCGGACCTCGTGTAAGTGGGATCATGCACATCAGGCAACATTTGTTCTGTGACTGGCTTCCTTCCCTGAGCATAATGTTGTTAGTCTCTCGGTCGTGTCTGGCTCTTTGCAACCTCATGGACTGTAGCCCTCCAGGCTCCTCTTGTCCATGGAATTCTCTGGGCAAGAATACTGGAATGAGTTGCCATTTCCTTCTCTGGGAGATCTTCCCAACCCAGGGATCAAACCCAGGTCTCCTGCATTGCAAGCGGATTCTTTACCATTAGGGTCTGAGCCACCAGGGAAGCCCGGAGCATAATGTTACTTTACCTGAATTTAAGTAACAGACGACCTCCCAGGTGTTTCCATCAGGAAGCCTGGCTTTGGGCGACAGTGATACTTTCCACTGTTTCTTGTTACTTTCCACTTGACCACATAGTGCTGTTGTTTGTCAGATGTGAATTTATTGACAAGATTAAAAAAAAAAATCAGATTCCCGTAAAAACCTGGCGTTTGCTCTCTGTTCCCCATGGGAGTTGGAGCTCCCGACTCTGGAATCCGCCTGGCCTGACCCCGCCCTGGGCTGGGGCGCTGTCGGAAGCTTTTATGGCCAGTGTCTCATCCGTTCGATGTGCTCTGCTTGTGTCTACTCCCTGTTCCTAGCTCAAGTTGAGTGTTGCTCATAGACTTGAGGGAATAGTTGCTGTGGTTGTCGAAAAAAGTTAAAGGGAATTAAAACTAATTGGTCTGCAGACCCCATGGTCAGTGGCAGGAAGGGGACATGCTGGGAAAGTGGGGACATGGAAGCCACACATGGCCTGGGATGGGGGGACCCTCAGTGGGTTCTGAGACCCAGGCAGCCACTCGGGGTCTCAGGACTTATGTTCCTGGCTCCAGGCTGGTGATCCGGGGCTAGAACTCTCTGCCAACTTCACTCCTGTTTTTGCAGTGGGCACCCTCGGGATCCTGAGTCCTACAATGTCACCTTTGTTCTCAGACCAACTTGGGCATTTTTTTTTTCCTAATTATGATAAAATCAGGAACTATTAGGATATAACATAGGGTTTCCCTGGTGGCTCCAACGGTAAATAATTTGCCTGCGATGTGGGAGACCCAAGTTTGATTCCTGAGTTGGGAAGATCCTCTGCAGAAGGGAATAGCTACCCACTCCAGTATTCTTGCTTGGAGGACGACAATCCACAGGGTCACAAAGAGTCAGACACGACTCAGTGACTAACACACACACATATAACATAAAAGGTTTCATTTTAACCATGTTTGAGTGTCCATTTCACATTGTTATGCAACTGTCCCCAGAGTGAAACCCGCCTGGGTGGGGTTTTAACTTTCTAATAGCCCTTATTGTTTTTTTCTTTTTCTGGCCACCCCCTGTGGCTACCCTTATTGCTTCTTTTTCCTGATTATTAAAAGGAAAACCTGCTTAATGTTTAAATACAGAAGCAGAAAGCCAGATACAAAATGTTGTCTACAGCACAACGCTATAGATATTTATAATATTGAAATGATATATTATAAAATAATTTATAATAGTGAAATAATATCATAACGTGATAATAGTAAGTCTTATCAAAATGTAGCTGACAGCTGTCTTGACTTAACAAATGTTCTTCATGCTCTTGTTGTGCATATTGTTTTAAGCCCTCTCTCTCACGCTACTGTCTTTAGTGTGTATGGCGTCATGATGTAGGACATGTCGTGTCTGAGACACAGAGAGGTTAGTGACCTGCCTGAGGTCACACAGCTCTTTTGCGGGAGATTTGAGTCCTGACCATGACCGCTATTTTCAGCTGTAGTTTACAGACTACAGCTGTGTCTGTGGTTTACAGACCACATTCAGTATGATGTCAGAGGCGGGGGGTCACAAGCCAGGATTATAGGGGTCGTGTGATTTTCCCTGACCCTGACCGTCTGTGAGGCAGGCGGCAAACCAGAACTGGAATGGATCCTGCCTCTTCTTTGCAGGGTGACCTTAGGCCACCCTCAGGGTCTCAGTTTCCTCATCTGTAACAATCCAGCTTCCACATGGGAAGTTTTGATGAAGTAATGCAAGAATTAGCCCTCGGAGCACCTGGCCCAGCGTTAAGTAACAAGAGGCAGCTGTTATTACTGTTCTTGCTTTGCTCTTGTTACCGGCAGTAAACGCCTCTTCTCCTGCCTCAGGTCACCCACAGGCTCCTGCAGAATCGTCCTTATCACCCCCCGAGTCTGAGGGGACCACCCAGGCGCAGCCAGAGAAGAACACAAGCCAGGTGCCTGCCCATGATGACACCACCATCAAGGAGCCCGTCAGGCAAGCAGCCTGTCAGGAATCAGAGGTTGAGGAGGCTGGGGGTGCAGGTAAGTGGGAGTGGCTGCATGGAGGACCAGGCGCCAGAAGCCCAAGCATGGGGTCTGCCTTTGGGAGACCCTCATGACACCACCCCCTCCCCCTCCAGGAGGGGCGCAGGCAGGCGTGCGGTCCATCATGAAGCAGAAAGAGGAGCCCACAGACCCAGAGGCCCACCGGAGGAGCCTCCAGTTCGTGGGGGTCAACGGCAGGTGAGAGATCCTGGGCTGAGCCCCTCACTTGGATTCATTCATTCAAGCAAAGCACAGGAGACAGATGAGGAAACTAAGGCACAGGGAGGCCTGGTGGGCTGACTGCAGTCAGTCCAGTGCTGAGCTGGCGCTATAACCACTACATCTCACCGCCCCGTGGGAGGCGCTGGACTCCGCTGTGTGCCCCAAGGAGCTCCTGGTCCACTGTGACCTGGGGCGCTGATGGGCGGTTCCAACCCAGCATGGCTGGGGCAATGATGGGGATGCTCAGGCAGTGAGGGGGGCCTGGCGGAGGCAGAGATGGCCCTGGGGAGAGTCACCGACAGAGGGGAACACGTGTGCTGCAGGACAAGCAGACCCTTGCAAGGCGCAGAGTCGGGGGTGGGAGGTCTCCTGGTGGAGGACACATCCTGGAAAAATGCTCCGAGGCAAGAGGAAGCCATGATGTGAAAAGTAGGAGAGGACTTCCTGGGCGGTCCAGCGGTTAAGACTTCACCTTCCTGTGCAGGGGATGCAGGTTCGAACCCCAGCTGGGGAATCTAAAATCCCTCTTGCCTCACAGCCAAAAAACCAAAACATAAAACAAACAATATTGTAACAAATTCAATAAAGACTTTAAAAATGGTCTGCATCCAAAAAAAAAAAAAAATCTTAACAAAGAAGAAAAAAAAGTGAGAGGCCTGGGGAGCAGAAAGAATTGGGGGCCTTGAATGCCAGGCATGGAAGCTTAGACTCTGTCAAGAGTTAGCAAGAAGCATAAGGGTCCTATTTGCAGTAGAGTGAGGGTCTGAATCAGTATAACACCTGTGTAAGGAGCAAAGTGGGTTTCCCTGGTGGCTCAGATGGTTAAGAATCTGCCTGCAATACGAGAGACCCAGGTTCGATCAGTGGATCTGGAGGATCTGCTGGAGAAGGGAATGGCAACCCACTTCAGCATTCTTGCCTGGAGAATTCCATGGACAAAGGAGCCTGGTGGGCTACAGCCCCTGGGGTCGCAAGAGTCAGACACAACTGAGTGACTAACACACTTGCCAGCATAAGGAGCAAAGTGTAAGAGGTACCGAAGGGTAGAAGGGAAAAGCAGCGCCCCTCCCTGACCCCCCAGACACGGTCACCATCACAGGCAGTGTTTATTAAGCACTTATTGCATCCCTGGAGCCTTGTCAACCTCATAGTGCCACCCTCCCCATTTAATGGATGGGGAAACTGAGGCCCAGAGAGGTCAAGTGCCCCTCCTCTACCACCTACAGCGTCTCCCCCAGGTATGAGTCCTCCTCTGAGGACTCCAGTACCGCAGAGAACTTCTCGGACAATGAGAGCACAGAGAACGAGGCCCCAGAGCCAGAGGAGAGGGTTCCAAGTGTGGCCGAAGCCCCCCAGCTCAGGCCCAAGGAGACGGTGAAGGCCAAGACAAGCCGGGAGGAGTCTCAACTGCCCCAGGAGTCTCTGCACACGCCGACAGCTGAGGGGGCATCAGGATCAAGTGCAAAAGACGAGATCCGGTCAGTTTTCTGGGTGGGAGGGTTTCAGGCAGGGCCTAGGGGGCAGAGAGGGTGACCTCTGCCTCAGATCCCACCATTCAAGCCCTCTGAGGGGAAACTCCCATCAGTCATGTACACCTTAATCTGAATTAGTGAACCCACGCTTTCTCTTTCTGGGCATCTGAAGATCTGGTGGCTTTGATAAAGGGCCTGAGGGGGCAATTTGGGCTGTTGGGGTTAGGGTGTAAGGGGCAGGCCAAGTCTGTTCTTAAGTCACCTACCTTCTTTGGGACATTTTGCCCCACCTGTCCATCCTGTGTATGTCTCCTATTTCTCTGCTTGATGAAAAATCCATCCTCAGAAAAAGATTTCCATCTGCCTCTGGCCATCTGAAATAAAGTTTGACCCATGTGTCCATTTTCTCTTGGGGTCTGTGTGTTCCCCATGTCTGCCCCTTGGAGTGCCGTGTAAAAGTGTCTGAGAAGGGGGGTCTGAGATTCCACCACTCAGCGGAGCCCTGGCAGGACTGGGTGAGGGCCACAGGGCAGAGTGTTGAGACCCTCTGTGAGCACCCCAGTTGGACATGGTGGGTGGAGGACACCCAGGAAGCTGAGGCAAGTGCTCCTAAGATAAACTCCCCTTCATCTGCCCTTGGCAGGATGGAGCTGAGTCCTGACCTCATCTCAGCCTGCCTGGCCCTGGAGAAGTACCTGGAGAACCCCAAAGCCCTCACCGAGCGGGAACTGGTACGGTGGGGCCCTGGGCCTGAAGCGGGGGCCTCCTTCCCCTCCACCCCCATCCTGGCTTCTCCTCGACCACAGTGTCTCTCTGTGCTTTGGATCATGGGCACCCCAGGATCCTAGCTGGGAGCTGGTGGGCGAGGGGCTCCGAGGCTTGAGTCGTGGTCTTTGGAGAGGCGCCAGGGAGGAGGGAGGGCCAAGGATGGTCACCTGCCAGCAAAGCTAGCCTTGGCTCCTGTTCCTTCCCGGGCTTGAGGAAGGGGAGTATTTCCTGCTGCTGTATTTCTTCTGATGGGTGTGTACACTTGACCTTGAAGATCCCATCCAGGGTGGAGACGCTCACACCTTCCTCTGGGGACATACCTAGGACCATGGGGTCTACACTTCCCTTTAGGGCAGGGGACACTATGCTTTTCTCCAGGGGGAGCTCACCTAGGGTGGGGCACCCACACGTCCCCTCTGGTTCAGGGTGGGCTTCATCTGGGCCTGGGTGGGCTGCTGTGGCCCTCACGCCCCTCTTCTCCCCGGCCCGTGTCCAGAAAGTGGCCTACACCACGGTGCTACAGGAGTGGCTGCGCCTGGCCTGCCGCAGTGACGCCCACCCGGAGCTCGTGCGCCGCCACCTGGTCACCTTCCGGGCCATGTCGGCGCGGTTGCTAGACTACGTGGTCAACATTGCCGACAGCAATGGCAACACGGCGCTGCATTACTCCGTGTCCCACGCCAACTTCCCTGTGGTGCAGCAGCTGCTGGACAGTGGTGAGCCTGGCGATCGGGGCAGTGGGCCCCGGGGGGAGCAGGCGGGCTGCCACCCGCGTCTGATGTTCTGATGGGGGAGGGTGCCCTCACAGCCTGATGGAGGAAATGCCACCCTCCTGATGTGATGGGAGAGCTATCACCCTCCCAGTCTGATGGAGGAGACATTGCTTCCCAGTCTGATGGAGGAGATGCCACCCTCATAGTCTAATGGAAGAGACACTGCCTTCCCAGTCTGATGGGGGAGATCTCACCCTCCCAGTCTGGTGAGGGAGATACTGCCCTCCCAGTCTGATCAGGGAGACACCGCCCTCCCAGTCTGATGGGGGAGACGCCGCCCTCCCAGTCCGATGGGGGAGACGCCGCCCTCCCAGTCTGATGGGGGAGACGCCGCCCTCCCACGCTGGTGAGGGGATAGAGGCCCTACTTGTGGCCCCAGTATACTGGAAAAGGCAGCCATGGTCTTATGGAAAACACGTGGCCCTTCCACCACCCCAGTGACCCCTGTATGACAAAAGTGACACCCCTGGAACCCTAATCTGAGGAAAGGATGTGGCTTCCCATCTGGGGCTCGGAGACAAGTCGTGGTCCGCAGTTAGACGTGAAGAAATTAGACGCGACTCTCCACTAGTCAATCTGATGAAGGAGGCAGAGCCCACAGTCTAATGGAGGAGATGTAGGCCAGACCGAAAGATGACTAGGGGGCCTTTCAGATTAACGAGGGAGACCCAAATCCTACTTTCAGCCCTAAATGTGGGAGCCCAGTCTGATGGAGGAGTCACAGACTTCACTGTTAGGAGCCCCTCTCGTAGTAGAGATGGGGACCCAGGGGCAGAATGGGGTTGTCAGTCTAAGAAAAAGAAGGAATGAGTCCACACCTAGACTAATGGAGGAGACATGATGCCCAGTGCTCATTATGGTAATGAAAAGGGCTTCCAGTCTGAGGGCAGAGACAAGGCCTGGTCCTCAGGGCCCCTCCCCCAGCCAGCATCGTGGGGGTCTGAGACCCGATCTCTTCCTGGCCCCTGCCGGCAGGTGTCTGCCAGGTGGACAAGCAGAACCGCGCCGGCTACAGCCCCATCATGCTCACCGCCCTGGCCACCGTGAAGACCCAAGATGATATCCAGACCATCCTACAGCTCTTCCGGCTTGGAGACGTCAATGCCAAAGCCAGCCAGGTATAGGCCCTTGGTGTCGGTGACCTGGACAGCCCTTCCCACTTATGACGTCCTAGCCCTGCCCCGAGCCCAAGGCGAGAACCCCCACTCCACAGGCAGAGAAACTGAGGCACAGAGAAGTATTCATTTCCTCGAGGTTCAACTAGAGGAGGGGGACTTGAACCTGGGGGTCTAGCTCCAGAGCCCCATTCTTTTTTTAAAAAAAAATTATTTATTTGGCTGTGCCAGATCTTAGTTGCCACATACGGGATATAGTTTCATGACCAGGAATCAAACCTGGGCCGCCCTACTTTGGGAGCTTGGAGTCTTAACTACTGGATGACCAGGAAGTCCCAGACCCTGCTTGCTTTTTTACTGACTTATTTTTAATTAAAAGAATTGTATTAGTGGTTTAGGTTTTTGTTTTTAAAAAAAATGGAGTATAATTGATTTATAATGTGTTATTTCTGGTGTAGAGCAAAGTGATTCAGTTGTATATATATACATAGATTATTTTTCATTATAAGTTATTACAAGGTATTGAATATAGTTCCCTGTGCTATGCAGTAGGACCATGTTGTTTATTTTATATACAGCAGTGTGTATCTGTTCATCTCAAGCCTCTAATTTATCTCTCCTTCCCCACCTTTTCCCCTTTGGTAACCATAAGTTTTTGTTGTTTTTTTATCCACTATGTCTGTGAGTCTGGTTCTGTTTTGTAAATAGGTTTATTTGTATCATTTTTTTAGATTCCACACATATGTGATATCGTATGATATCTGGCTTTGTCTGATTTACTCTGCTTAGTGTGATCATCTCCAGGTCTATCCATATTGCGGCAAATGGCATTATTCATTATGTTTTATGGCTGAGTAGTATTCCATCGTACCTCGTTGCACCACATCTTCTTGGTGTCTTCATCTGTCGATGCTCTCACGTCTTGCCTGTTGCAAAAGTTCTGCAGTGAGCACTGGGGCACAAGTATCTTTCTGAATTAGGGTTTTCATCTTTTCTGGGTATATGTCCAGGTGGTTTACTTTTTAAAAATTGAGGTGAAATGTACATACAATGAACCCTTTTAAGATGACCAGTTCAGTTGAGTTGCTCAGTCGTGTCCAACTCTTTGCGACCCCATGAATCGCAGCACACCAGGCCTCCCTGTCCATCACCAACTCCTGGAATTCACTCAGACTCACGTCCATCGAGTCGGTGATGCCATCCAGCCATCTCACCCTCTGTCGTCCCCTTCTCCTCTTGCCCCCAGTCCCTCCCAGCCTCAGGGTCTTTTCCAGTGAGTCAACTCTTCGCATGACCGGTGGCATTTAGCATAGCTGCAGTACCGTGCAACCTCTGCCTCTGTCTGCCTGCAGAACACCTTTACATGCTGATGGGAGACCTGGCACCCACAGCTGTCACTTCAGTCCCATCTTCCCTCCCCCAGCCCGCAGTCTGCTTTCTGTCTCTGCGGATTTGCCTGTTAGGGATATATTATGTAAATGGAATCACGTAGTATTGTGTCCTTTTGTGTCTAGCTCTTGTCACAGAGCAAAATTTCTTTCTTTATTTGGCTTTGCCTGGTCTTAGTTGTGACCTGGATGGAACCCAGGCCCCCTGCATTGGGAGCTGGGAGTCTTAGGCACCAGACCACCAAGGAAGTCCCTGGATGTTGGTTTTTATTGAGATTTAACCTTGTAGCTCAGTTGGTAAAGAATCTGCCTGTGATGCAGGAGACCTGGGTTCAATCCCTGGGTCAGGAAAATCCCCTGGAGAAGGAAATGGCAACCCACTCCAGTATGCTTGCCTGGAGAATCCCATGCACAGGGAAGCCTGGCAGGCTACAGTCCATGGGGTTGCAAGAGGCAGATACGACTTAGCCACTAAACTCCCACCAACTGCTAGACAGAAAAGCGTACAACTCTTAGCTCAACACATTTTACTTACGTTTGTACCTGTGACTTAGGAAGCTGATTTAAGTGGGCAATGGCACCCCACCCCAGTACTCTTGCCTGGAAAATCCCATGGACGGAGGATCCTGGTGGGCCACAGCCCATGGGGTCGCTAAGAGTCGGACATGACTGAGCGACTTCACTTTCACTTTTATGCATTAGAAAAGGAAATGGCAACCCACTCCAGTGTTCTTGCCTGGAGAATCCCGGGGACGGCGGAGCCTGGTGGGCTGCCGTCTATGGGGTCGCACAGAGTCGGACATGACTGAAGCGACTTAGCAGCAGTAGCACGGATGGATAGCATCTCTGACTCAGTGGACATGAACTTGGGCAAACTCTGGGAGATAGTAAGGGACAGGGAAGCCTGGAGTGCCGCAGTCCATGGGGTTGCAAAGAGTCGGATATGACTTAGCAACTAAACTCCAGCAACAACAAGGGATGGGGAGACACAGAGCATGCGCCCGAGGAGGAGACATTTAAGCTGAGACCTGAGGGATGAGAAGGAACCAGCGGGAAGAAAAGGGATCAGCAAGTACAAAGGCCCAGTGGTAGGTAGGATTATTCGAAATACAGAAGGAGGCCCATGAGTGGAGGTGCAGTTAGCATCAGAGTACTCACGAACCATGCAAGGTTCTAGAGCAGGGGTGTCACCCTCTGGGGCCTGCATGATCCATAAGCCTGTTCCTGCCCTATCCAGGCGGGGCAGACAGCTCTGATGCTGGCGGTCAGCCACGGGCGGGTGGATGTGGTCAAAGCCCTGCTCACTTGCGAGGCGGACGTCAACGTCCAAGATGACGACGGCTCCACGGCCCTCATGTGTGCCTGCGAGCACGGCCACAAGGAGATCACTGCGCTGCTGCTGGCTGTGCCCAGCTGCGACATTTCCATCACCGACCGTGTGAGTCCCACCCCGGTGCGCCCAGTGGGGAGGGTGGGAGCACAGTGCAAAGGGCATCAGCATAGCAACCGATGCTTTGCAGGACGGGAGCACGGCTCTGATGGTGGCCTTGGACGCGGGACACAGTGAAATTGCGTCCATGCTGTATTCCCGCATGAACATCAAGTGCTCGGTGAGTCTCCGCCCTAGCTGGGAAGCGGGTGGGGGCTCTGAGGGGGGATGGCGTACAGGGACCACGCCAAGGGCTGCAGAGGCAGCTGTTTGTTGAACCTTCATGGTGCCTCCAGGAGGAAACCAGACAGAAGAACTAAGACTGTGCAGCTATGGTTGGTGATCACAGGATTCAAACCAGATCTGTCTGGTTCCAAATCGTGTTCTTCATGACCATGTGGAGGACTTTGGCATTTACTCAAAGTGTGTCATTGTATTCAAGGCCTTGAGACGTTTCACTGTAAAGAAGCCTGCTGCTGCTGCTGCTGCTGCTAAGTCGCTTCAGTCATGTCCGACTCTGTGCGACCCCATAGATGGCAGCCCACCAGGCTCCCCTGTCCCTGGGATTCTCCAGGCAAGAACACTAGAGTGGGTTGCCACTTCCTTCTCCAATGCATAACTGTGTCTTAATGGGGAATTTCTCTGATTTGACCTTAGAAATCTGTTTTGTTTTTTTGTTTTTTTTTAAATCATGCCCATTAGCAAAATGCTCTTCTGGAAGCCTAACAGGAGGATAAGATTGATGTTCGCTGTGTCCTGAGTGCTTGATGGAAGAGAAAGCCCTTCCAGTCTGATGGGGGAGCCAGGGGCAGTCCTCATAGGTCTCCAAAGCAGTGTCCTGTCTGATGGGGGAGACAAGCCCTTCTAGTCTGATGGCATGTGTGTGTGCTCAGTTGTGTCCCACTCTGCGATCCCATGGACTGTAGCCTGCCAGGCTCCTCTGTGTGTGGGATTTCCCAGGCAAGAATACCAGAGCGGGTTACCATTTCTTCCTCCAGGGGATCTTCCCAACCCAGGGATCAAACCCACATCTTTCATTGGCAGGCGGATTCTTTACCACTGAGCCACCTGGGAAGTGCCTGCTAGTCTAATGGACTATATACCAAATGCCTCCCGAGCGGGATTTCCAGAACTCTCCACAAGAACCCTATTCAATTGCATAATGTACTGTTACTGTGACCATTTTTCAGGTGGGGAAGCTGAGACTTAGAAAGTTCCATTCTTGGTCCAGAGCCTCACAGACAGGAAAGGGCAGAGACCTTAGGGTGTGAAACCAAACTTCAGACTGGAACCTGTCTGCCCACTCCTCCTCACCCCCATCTCGCGCTTGCCCTGGGCTCCCTGAGGCATGTCTGGGGCCAGGTTCCGGGGTGGTGAGGTAGGTGTTTACCACAGCAATTTCCCCAAGTAGTCCAGGAGAGAGAAGGTTGCTGAGACATAAGCCATCTGGCTCCTGCTGGGCTTGCAGGTTCTTTCTGAGGCTCCGAGTCTTCCCAGCGTCACTGCTTCAGGTCTTAGGTGCTCAGGGGATCCCCTTGGGATCAGCTCTGGGCCTCTATGTCCACAGTGGGAGATGGGGGTGATGGGGCTGGGTGGTGTCCTGCTCTCTGACATGTGGTCCTGCTCCCAAGGGCTCCACAGGGATGGAGCCCAATCCTCCATCACTGTCCTCTGGGATCACTGCCGCTGCCTCTGCACTGCTTCTCTGGCTTGCACCCCTACTGCCCCCTCCACTGTCCTCCCCAAAGTGGCCAGAGGTCACTGTGAGCTCCTGAGTCGGGGTATAGCCCTCCTCTGCTCACAGCCCTCTGTGCCTCCCACCCCACTTGGAGTGGGGTCATCCTCAAAGCCCACCTCCCCCAACTCTTACCGCCCCCTTCTTTGCTCACTCTGCTCCAGCCACACTGGCCCAATTGCCGCTCCTGCCTCAGGGCCTTTGCACTTGCTGTTTCCCCCGCCAAGAACACCCTGCCCCTTGAGTGCCCCCCCAACATCCTTCAGACGTCACCCTGCCAGACCACCTGCTCTCCACTGTCACTGCCTCCTTATCACTCAGGAAGAACCCTCCACTGCATTCATGTGTGAGCTTCTGTGAAGCTGTCTCCCCAGCAGTGTCACCTCCTTGAGGCCAAGGGACCACAGCCTGTTGTTAGGGCCAGCCAGCAAAGTCGCCACCTCAGACCCCCAAGGGGAGGCCAAACTAAGGGAATCCTGCCTCTCATTTCAGTTTGCCCCGATGTCAGATGACGAGAGCCCTGCGTCATCCTCTGCAGAGGAGTAGCCGTGAGAAGAGCCCAAGGTGCCACTCCTGGGGACCAGGCAGGCAGCCCGGAAAGAACTGTCCCTCGTCTCCTCCCTGGCCAGCCCCGACTCGATCCACCAAGGTCCCAGTATCAAAGGCAATCGGGGTTTTCCTCTGCTTCCCAGGGGGAGACCCCAACAGCGTGGAGACTTCAGCTGAAAGCGGGTTTTTTCCCAGTACCCCGGTTCAAGGCAGCCGCAGCACAGACTGGAGCTAAACTCACATGTAAATCGGCGCCAGTGGCTGGCTCTGAGGCGTGGGTTTGTGAGGAACGCTGAGAACAATCAACTGGCAATTACAGATGGAGGAGGGTAAGAGGGGAAAATATTGTATTTCTGAATCACAGTTGGAGGGGGAAAAAAATCACTTACTTGTTGCCAAATTTGAAAGTCACTGGAATCGTATATTTTCACTTTAAGCCTAAATGTTGTTACGCACGGATCGCACCGTCTAGAGTGGCCTGACACCCAGCCCCCCTATATTTAATTGTCTGGTATATAATCGAGTTTTGTCCACTGCCTCCTGCCCAGACGACTATCTTGGTGGCATTCTCCCGTGGTCTCTTCACAAAGCAGGTTCTGTCTTTGTCACCCGGGGTGGGAGGTTTAGTTGTTTCTCCTGCCTTCTGTTCCTTACCGCTGTGAGCAGCCCACCCTTCCGCCCCCGCTCCATTCAGGTGCGGAGCTTGGGAGCCAGCAGCCGAGGGGTGCGAGTTGCGCCTTTCTTGCGATTCCCCAGAATCTCCTCCACGCAGGGGGGCCCTGGCAAATATTCATTTTCCTAGAAAATCCTTTAGACCTGGACATGTAGGAAATGAATCCGGGCCCCAGAGGGATGCTTACATCCCTAGGCTTAGAACCCCAGTGACAAGGCCATCCTTCTCCGCAGACTCCAGAATGTCTCTCCTCTGAGGAAGGAAAACAGGGCATGAGACTGCTGGCAAGCACAGGCCCCGTTCCAAAATTCCCATGTGTGCTCGATTCAAAGTTGGCTGCCCCCGAGGGCTCCCAGTGCAAACTTAAAGAGACAGAGCTTTGGCGAAAACCAAACAAGGGCCAGCTGGTTGTCTTTTTTTTTTTTTTTTTTTTTTAAACAACCTACAGGCTTTCCGGAGCCGCCTGGAACACAGCCTGCTGGAAACGGGGCTCTCCCAACACACGCAGTTTCCTGCCTGGTCTATTTTGTCTCAGAATCTCTACATAGTTTTCTTTCCCATTCCTTCCTTTTGTGACCAAAAAAAGAAAGAGAAAAGGAAACAGGGAGGGGAGGAGGGGGACAGGTTCTAAGCCTTGAAAAGTGCCTTGTGACTGGGGAGTAAGATCCCTTAGTCTTTAGACGTCCTGCCCTCTCTTGTCCAGTTCTCAGCATAGCCACCAGGGTGGGCGCTAAAACCCCAGCAAGACGGGTCAAGCCCTCGGCACTACACGCGTTCATTCACCAAAGCCAAGTGCTGGCTTCTCTCCTAGAAAAGTAGGTTTCCTGGCCTGATGGAGTCTGCTCACTTTGATTATGATGGAAGGGATAGTACCTAAGACAAGAGAGCTTGGATTGTCAAAGGAGAGAGACACCCCCGTTTGTGTGTGTATGTGTGTGTGTAAATGAAAAGGAAAGGAAACCCAAGCTGACTGGGGATGACCACTAACAGGAGGCCACAGCTTTGGGCAGCTTTGAGAAGCGGTACGAGAGTTGTGTGTGTGTGTGTGTCTGGCCCTAGAGCTGTGGCTGTGTTTATTTTAAGCTTCTAGAAGCAGCTCATTGACCACCGCGCGCCCCCACCCCCCGCCACCACCATGAGTCCATATTTATCCCTGTGTGTCCCCTTCTCCCTGCCCTTACCCCTTGGGCTCGGTGTGGTAGGTTACAGGGGGTTCTGTGTCTGACTCTGCTCTCTTCTCACATGTATTCAAGACCTTTAACTTCACTTTCCGACCATGGTACGTCCATAAGACAGTATTACACTTAAATGAAGTATTCCTTTTTGTAATCATTTTTTAGAAGGTAAAGGAATTTAATAAAGCTACCTTATGAGAAGGCCAAAGTGTATGTGTCTGGTGTTTGTCTTACTGTACTCCTCTTTTTATTTTTAAATCAATTAATCTTTAAAATTTTGGCTGAGCTAGGTCTTCAGTGAGGCACACAGGCTTAGTTGCCTGTGGGATCTTAGTTTCCCAACCAGGGATCAAACCCACGTCCCTTGCATTGGAAGGGGGATTCTTAACCACTGGACCACCAGGGAAGTCCTTGTATTTCTTGTGAAGCTTTAAAATAGATCTCTTTTTAAACATGGACTTATTTGAACAATGTTCAACACCACAGAAAAGTGGTGAGACTATTAAACGCTCTTATGCTCCGCCCTATACTGACACTATCCAATACTGCAGTCACTAGCCAGCTGTGGCAATTTCCATTTAAATGCAAATCAGTTGTAATGAATTCATACTCAGTAGCTGCACATAGCTGGTGGCTACCAGACTGGGCTGCAGAGATACAGAACACAGTCATAGTTTGTTTAGAAAGTTCTAAACAAACCAACTGTGGGCACCTCAGAGAAAAAAAAAGTTTCCTGATTTTTTTTTTCTTCATGACAAAATAATTTACAGTGATTATAAAAGGCAAACTTTAAACAATAATGAAAACATCTGACATAGGGGAGGGTGCCATGGTCCCATTTGGTAGAAATGTGCACCATTGTCAACATTTGGAGCATCTCCTGCCGAACATTTTTCTAACAGGCTGAGTATTAAAATACTTTTCCTGTTTTATTTCTTTTATTGAGGCAGCATTATACCTTTTGTGTACGAGTCGTGTACAAAGGCTGGGGGCTTCCCTGGCAGTCCAGTGGTTAAGACTTCGTGCTCCCAGTACAGGGGACATGGGTTTGATCCATGGTTAGGGAACTAAGACCCTCCAAGTTGCACAGCGCAGCAAAAAAAAAAAAAAAAGTGTACAGCTCCATGGCCGTTTAAAAGTGAACATCCTCGGGTTACCAGCAGGAGGACAGGAAGGGCAGTCTCCTCAGCCCCTCCCCTCTCCAGGCCTGGGACCTCTCTCCCTCTCTTCCCCAAGGATAGTTGATAATGGATGATTGGTCTCCTGATTCTCACTTCCTCTCTTTTCCCTCTGGACTGGGAGATAATGGGTGGTTTTCAGAGGTTATAGGAAGTCCTAGAAATTTTATGCAATGTTGTATATTCCTAAGTGGAAGGTTCTCTGATCTTGTCAGTTTTCGGAAGAGTCTGTGGTGTGTGAGCCAAGAAGAGACCTTTTAGATATTAAAAAAAAAAAAAAAGATAGTGGGAGGCTGCTGTATAGCACAGAGAGCTCACTTCAGTGTGATGACCCCAAGGAGTGGGGATGAGGGAGGGGATGTATGTTTACACATAGCTGATTCACTTTGTTTTACAGCAGAAACCAACACAACATTGGAAAGTGATTACACTCCAATTTTAAAAAAAGATAACTGCAAAGAAAAAAAAAATATTGTTCAGAAACTCCCTGGCAGTCCAGAGGGTAGGATTTGGTGCTTTCACTGCTGTGGTTCAGGTTCGATCCCTGCTTGGCAAACTAAGATCTCACGAGCTGCAGGACATGGCCAAAAAACAAATAAAATAAAAATTCTTTCTCGTAAGCAGTCACCCAGGGTCATTTCATCATCATCTTTGCTACCTTGTTCAGCTCATGCTGAAGACTTCATTCCCCACTCCCCAGACCCAGTGTCTTGTTTGGCTTTTTAAAAAATACAAGTCTGTTGATTTTTGCGGCAAAATATACATAACAAAACATTCACCGTCTAAACTATTTCTAACTATGAAGTTCAATGGCATTAAGTGCATTCACTTGGTTGTGCAACCCTCCCCACCATCCATCTCTGGAACTCTTTTCATCTTCCCAAAGTGAAACTCTGTCCCCTTTAAACATTAACTTCATCACCCTCCTCCTCCAGCCACTAGCAACTCCCATTCCCCTGTCTCCATGAATTCAAGTACTCTAAGGACCTCAAATAAGTGGAAGTGGGGAGTTTTGTCTTTTTATGACTGCCTTATCCCACCTAGCATAATATACTCAACATTCAATCATGCTGTAGCATGTGGCAGAATTTTCGTACTTAAAGGCTGAATTAAAATTCCATTGTTTGCATACACCACATTTTATTTATCCATTTATCCATTGAGGGACACTTGGTTGCTTCCACATTTTAGCTATTGTAAATCGTGCTAGGTGTACAAACAAAGTCCTAGCTTTCAACTGGGGGGTATATACCTCAGAGTACAATTTCTAGATCATGTGGTAGTCCTATTTTTAGTATTTTGAGGAATAGCTATAATTTATTCCAGAGCGGTTGGCCCAGTTTACATTCCCACCAACCAGTTCCTCCATTTCTTCACCAACAATTGTTATTTTCTGATTTTTTAAATTGTTTTATTTTAATTAATTTTTATTGAAGTATAGTTGCTTCCAGGTGGTGGTAAAGAATCCGCCTGCTAATGCAAGAAATGCAGGTTTGATCCCTGGGTCGGGAAGATCCCATGGAGAAGGAAATGGCAAGCCACTCCTGTATTCTTGCCTGGAAAATTCAATGCACAAAGGAGTCTGGCGGGCTACAGTCCATGAGGTCGCAGAGTCAGACACAACTCACTGACTGAGCATGCACACACATATAATAATTGCTTTACACTGTTGTAAAGCTTTAGCTTCTGCTTTATGATTTATTTTTAATAGGAGCCATCATAATGGCTGTGAGTAGTTCTTGCTTTATTTTTTGGCAGTGAAGTGAGTGGCCTTTCCGACAGACGCATTTGTATCTTTCAGGCTCTGCTGGTGCAACCTGGAATGGCTTATCTCTCGAACAGCCTTTCCCAGCTGATAAGAGAGCTATCATTAGCTCATGGCTTAGAAAGGTTAAGAACTTGCCAAGGTCACAGGTGATCTGCAGAGCCAGAAACTGAGTCTATGGTCTTATCGCTTTTTTATTCCACTCAGCATTGTGCCTGCCTTTCAACGCAGAGAAGGTCAGCCCCTAACACCAAAGGTCACATAACTGATGGTAACAAAGCAAACTCAGCATCAAATGCTCCGCCATCAGGAGGGTGAGCAATGCCGTAAGCCTTGACTCTGGGGTCCCAGCCCCATGCCTGCAAACTGACATTTCTGCAGGAAACTACAAAGGTGACATCACTTGTATATCTGCAAGCCACTTTATGAGACAAAGGATGGGGAACTTCTTTTTTTTTTTTTTTTTTTAATTAATTCATTTGACTGCCCTGGGTCGCAGCTGTGGCATGTGGGATCGAATTCCCTGACCAGGGATTGAACACCCCCCTACCCCCAGTCCCCCTGCATTGGGAGCTCAGAATCTTAACCACTGGATCACCAGGGAAATCCCAGAGCTTTTGTTCTTGAACTTCCTCTTCGTATTCTTCCCCCAGGAGAGCTGTCATCTGATACTGGCTGCATCCTGACAGCCTGAATTTCTATCCAGAGCTCAAATGTCTTTGCAGACTCTTATAGCCAAGCAACTGCTTTCTTGATAGCTCCACACAGTCATCCTCCGGGCCCTGGGACCTTCCCCAAACCTTTCCTTTCACTCACTCCCTCACCTCCAAGTCTGTTCCTCTCCATTTTGGTCACAAGTACCACCACCACCTCATTCCATAGTTCCTCAGGCACTCTATCTAACAGTGGAAGTGACAAATAGATTTAAGGGCCTAGATCTGATAGATAGACTGCCTGATGAACTATGGAATGAGGTTCGTGACATTGTACAGGAGACAGGGATCAAGACCATCCCCATGGAAAAGAAATGCAAAAAAGCAAAATGGATGTCTGGGGAGGCCTTACAAATACCTGTGAAAAGAAGAGAAGCGAAAAGCAAAGGAGAAAAGGAAAGATATAAACATCTGAATGCAGAGTTCCAAAGAATAGCAAGAAAAGATAAGAAAGCCTTCTTCAGCGATCAATGCAAAGAAATAGAGGAAAACAACAGAATGGGAAAGACTAGGGATCTCTTCAAGAAAATCAGAGATACCAAAGGAACATTTCATGCAAAGATGGGCTCGCTAAAGGACAGAAATGGTATGGACCTAACAGAAGCAGAAGATATTAAGAAGAAGTGGCAAGAATACACAGAAGAACTGTACAAAAAAGAGCTTCACGACCCAGATAATCATGATGGTGTGATCACTGACCTAGAGCCAGACATCCTGGAATGTGAAGTCAAGTGGGCCTTAGAAAGCATCACTACGAACAAAGCTAGTGGAGGTGATGGAATTCCAGTGGAGCTATTCCAAATCCTGAAAGATGATGCTGTGAAAGTGCTGCACTCAATATGCCAGCAAATTTGGAAAACTCAGCAGTGGCCACAAGATTAGAAAAGGTCAGTTTTCATCCCAATCCCAAAGAAAGGCAATGCCAAAGAATGCTCAAACTACCGCACAATTGCACTCATCTCACATGCTAGTAAAGTAATGCTCAAAATTCTCCAAGCCAGGCTTCAGCAATATGTGAACCGTGAACTTCCTGATGTTCAAGCTGGTTTTAGAAAAGGCAGAGGAACCAGAGATCAAATTGCCAATATCCGCTGGATCATGGAAAAAGCAAGAAAGTTCCAGAAAAACATCTATTTCTGCTTTATTGACTATGCCAAAGCCTTTGACTGTGTAGATCACAATAAACTGTGGAAAATTCTGAAAGAGATGGGAATACCAGACCACCTGATCTGCCTCTTGAGAAATCTGTATGCAGGTCAGGAAGCAACAGTTAGAACTGGTCATGGAACAACAGACTGGTTCCAAATAGGAAAAGGAGTACGTCAAGGCTGTATATTGTCACCATGTTTATTTAACTTATATGCAGAGTACATCATGAGAAATGCTGGACTGGAAGAAACACAAGCTGGAATCAAGATTGCCAAGAGAAATATCAATAACCTCAGATATGCAGATGACACCACCCTGATGGCAGAAAGTGAAGAGGAACTCAAAAGCCTCTTGATGAAAGTGAAAGTGGAGAGTGAAAAGGTTGGCTTAAAGCTCAACATTCAGAAAACGAAGATCATGGCATCTGGTCCCATCACTACATGGGGAATAGATGGAGAAACAGTGGAAACAATGTCAGACTTTATTTTTCTGGGCTCCAAAATCACTGCAGATGGTGACTGCAGCCATGAAATTAAAAGACGCTTACTCCTTGGAAGGAAAGTTATGACCAGCCTAGATAGCATATCCAAAAGCAGAGACATTACTTTGCCAACAAAGGTTCATCTAGTCAAGGCTATGGTCTTTCCTGTGGTCATGTATGGATGTGAGAGTTGGACTGTGAAGAAGGCTGAGCGCCGAAGAATTGATGCTTTTGAATTGTGGTGTTGGAGAAGACTCTTGAGAGTCCCTTGGACTGCAAGGAGATCCAACCAGTCCATTCTGAAGGAGATCAGCCCTGGGATTTCTTTGGAAGGAATGATGCTAAAGCTGAAACTCCAGTATTTTGGCCACCTCATGCGAAGAGTTGACTCATTGGAGAAGACTCTGATGCTGGGAGGGATTGGGGGCAGGAGGAGAAGGGGACGACAGAGGATGAGATGGCTGGATGGCATCACTGACTCGATGGATGTGAGTCTGAGTGACCTCCGGGAGTTGGTGATGGACAGGGAGGCCTGGCGTGCTGCAGTTCATGGGGTCGCAAAGAGTCGGACAGGACTGAGCGACTGATCTGATCTGATCTGATCTGACCACCACCACCTAATAGGTATTTGGGCCAAACACCCAGGAGCTTTCTTTCTCTTCTTCATTCTGCACATCCAGGCTTGCTGGCAAATCCTCTCAATTCCAGAAGATCAAGAGGCAATCCCCTGCCTAGCTCTCCCCTACGTAACACCTTCCAATGCTTCCTGGTGCATCAGAATAAAGACTCACGAAATCTCTTGCTCACTCCTCTCTGGCCATGACAACCTCCTCACCATTCCTTAAAGAAATTAAAGGGCTGGGACTTCCCTGGTGGTCCTGAGGTTAAGATTTCGAGCTTCCAAGGCAGGGGGCCTGAGTTCCATCCCTGGTCAGGGAACTAGATCCCATATGCCACATCTAAGAGTTTGCATGCTGCAACTAAAGATCCTAACTGCCGCAACGAAGACCTGGTGCAGCCAAATAAATAAATATTAAGAAAGAAAGAAAGAAATTAAACTTCCACACCTCAGGAGCCTTTGAACTTGTTCTTTCCTCTGCCTTGTACCTTGCTTCCTTTTCATCACTCGGGTTCCTATTCATACGTCCCCTTCTCAGGGAATCCATCCTTGAGCCCCCAACTAAAGCCATTTCCCTCCCCTGCTCCAACTCTAGTGATTTTGTCCTATGACTCTGTATTATTGCCCTCTTAGCAAGTCTTCCTGGCAGACTGAAATGATCTCATTCATTTCTTTGCTTATTGTGAGATCTTGTCATTAGAGCAGTGACTTTCAGTGATATTTTAAAAAAAGAGTTTTGGCACTCCCTTAAATTTTTTTTTAATTCAGTGGTTTCCTTACCTTAAAATTTTTAAAATATAATTTATATCTTTTTATTTATTCTCTTTTGGTTGTGCTGGGTCTTCAACATTGTAGACAAGCTTTCTAGTTGTGGCACATGGGCTTCTCATTGTGGTAGCTTCTCTGTTGCGAAGCATGGGCTCTAGGGTGTTCGGGCTTCATTAGTTGCAGAGTGTGGGCTCAGTCGTTGTGGCACATGGGCCTAGTGCCCAGCGGCCTGTGGGATCTTCCCAGACCAAGGGATCGTATCTGTGTCCCCAGAACTGCAAGGCAGATTCTTAACCATTGGACCACCAGGGAGGTCCTCATGATTTTTCACATGTCCCACAGCAAGACACAAATTTCATATGTGACCCAGGGATCCAGGTGTTACAACTACATCACAAATTACCTCCAAATTTACTGGCTTTAAACAACAACATGGATCTTGCTCACAAACCTGCGGTTTGAGCGGGCTTTCTGGGACCATCTCTCTCTGTTCCTTTTGGTGTCAGCTGGGAAGGCTCAAAGGCTGGGGGCTGGAATCATTTCAGTGCTCACTCCCTTACTTGTCTGGTGGTTGATGCTGGTTTTGGCTGGGCCCTTATCTGGGAGACAGTTCATGTGGCTTGGGCTTCCTCACAACATGGCAAATGGGCTCAGAGAGCATATCCTAGAACTGAGAGACAGGGAGAAAGCAAACTAGCACCAGGGAAAAGATGCATCTTAGTTTCTGACCGAGGCTTTCAAGTCACACAGCATCCCCTAACATTCTGTTAGTTGCACAAAATTCTGCTGAAGTTCAAAAGAATAGAAGTCTGCCTCTTGACAGGGAGTGGCAAAGCTGGAACTATTTCTGTCGATATTTTTTGGAAAATATTACCTGCCACACCCAGTACACAAATGTTTGGAGTTTCCCCAAAACAATACCTAGCTTTTTGTACACAATGCACTGATTTTTTTCACCATTGTATTTTGTAGTAAATGCTGGTCATGACCTGCTGCACTGATGTCTTCACCTCATTTGAGGGACACGTCATAAAAATGAACAGTTTTTCTTTCCTGTACTGTAACCCTGCACAGCACAGTGTTCAGTAAGAGCTGGATACCTCACCTACTAGCTTTCTATATATGTTTTACTTAGCATCTATATAGTAATCCCTTTTAGTTCACTCAGAATCAACTGATATGGGACCTTAAATGCTGCGTGCTCAGTTCAGTTCAGTTCAGTCACTCAGTCGTGTCTGACTCTTTGCCACCCCATGAATCACAGCATGCCAGGCCTCCCTGTCCAC
Organism: Tragelaphus eurycerus; assembly: GCA_935064755.1. Taxonomy (NCBI): domain Eukaryota; kingdom Metazoa; phylum Chordata; class Mammalia; order Artiodactyla; family Bovidae; genus Tragelaphus; species Tragelaphus eurycerus. Next base: position 2,263,932 of record CAKXYN010000058.1, on the reverse strand, counting down.
CACCAACTTCCAGAGGTCACTCAGACTCACGTCCCTCGAGTCAGTGATGCCATCCAGCCATCTCATCCTCTGTCGTCCCCTTCTCCTGCCCCCAATCCCTCCCAGCATTAGAGTCTTTTCCAGTGAGTCAACTCTTCGCATAAGGTGGCCATAGTACTGGAGTTTCAGTTTTAGCATCATTCCTTCCAAAGAACACCCAGGGCTGATCTCCTTCAGAATGGACTGGTTGGATCTCCTTGCAGTCCAAGGGACTCTCAAGAGTCTTCTCCAACACCACAGTTCAAAAGCATCAATTCTTTGGAGCTCAGCTTTCTTCACAGTCCAACTCTCACATCCATACATAGCCTTGACTAGACGGGTGCTCAGTCGTGTACAACTCTTTTCAACCCCATGGACTGTAGTCTACCAGGCTCCTCTGTCCATGGGGTTTCCAGGCAAGAATACTGGAGTGGGTTGCCATTTCTTCTCCAGGGAATCTTCCCAACCCAGGGATCTAATGCACATCTCCTGCATTGCAGGAAGACAATTCTTTACCGACTGAGCCACCAGGGAAGCAGTAACACCTGTATAGTACTTACTGAATACCAGGTACCGCCCTTATTTAACCCTCATGCCAATTCTTTTATTTATTGAGGTATAGTTGATTTACAATGTTGTGCTAATTTCTGCTGTACAGCAAAGTGACAGTTTTACACACACACACATATATTTTAAAATATTTTTTCTATTAGGATGTAATTCTTTGTGCTATACAGTAGGACCTTGTTGTTTATCCATTCTAAATGTAATAGTTTGCATCTGAGTCAGTGAGTGCTTAATTTTCAATCGTGTCCGATTCTTTGCGACCCTTTAGACTGTAGCCACGAGGCTCCTCTGTCCATGGGGTTTTCCAGGCAAGAATACTGGAGTGGGTTGCTATTTCCTTCTCCAGGGGATCTTCCCCACCCAAGAATCTAATCCACACTCCTGAGTCTCCTGTATTGCAAATGGATTCTTTACCTGAACCATCACGGAAGCCCTGCTAACCCCAAACTCCCAGTCCATCTCTTTCCCTTCCTCCTCCCCCTTGGCAACCACAAGTCCTTTTTCTATGTCTGTGAGTCCATTTGTGTTTTGTAGATAGGATCATTTACTCTCAAGCCAACTCTTAAAGCAGACACTATGATGACCCTCACTTTGCTGAAGAGGAACGTGAAGAGCAGAGGGATGAAGCAATTTGCCTGGGGTAACACAGCTTGTTGCTGTTGTTTAGTCGCTAAGTCCGAGCCTTCGCCACCCTTTGAACTGTAGTCCCCTCTGGATCCTCTGTCCATGGGATTTCCCAGTCAAGAATACTGGAGTAGGCTGCCATTTCCTCCTCCACAGGATCTTCCCGACCCAGGGGTGGTACCTGGGTCTCCTGCCTTAGCAGGAGGATTCTTTACCACTGAGTCACCACGGAAGCCCAGTAAAACAGCCAGTAAGTGGCAAATCTGGGGTTGCTGCTGCTGCTAAGTCGCTTCAGTCGTGTCCGACTCTGCGACCTCATAGACAGCAGCCCACCAGGCTTCCCCGTCCCTGGGATTCTCCAGGCAAGAACACTGGAGTGGGTTGCCATGAAACCCAATAAATCTAGTTGCAGAGTCCATTTTGCTATGCAGCCTCTAAGACTTTACTAGACTTTACTTGTTTATGTTTATTGTGAGTATCCCATGCACACACCACAGAACGTCGGTTCCACGTGAGGCAGTTATCAGCTTAGTCCCTAGAACCTCAACCTGGAAGAAGCAGGCACTGAATCTGGTAAGAAGGAAAGTTTGAAGCTCTTGCAGCCGCTCTCCAGCCAGCACAGGAACATCAGGCAAGACTATCAGGCCGGACTGCAGAGACACGCCCTCCCTGCACAGACTGGCCTTCGCCAATGACTGACAGAAGAGCTGGCGCAGGCGCACTTGTCCGATTCGAAGAGACCGCCCTCATTCGCTGATGACTGACGTGGGATCAACCCAATAGAAACGAGGCTCTCCGGGAGGGGGGGCGGGGCTCATAGGACAGTTAAATTTGCGCGGGATTGGTTCTAAAGTAGTCATGGCGGCCTTCCGCGATATGGAAGAGGTGAGCCAGGGGCTGCTGAGCCTGCTGGGCGCCAATCGCGCGGAGGCGCAGCAACGGCGGCTGCTGGGGCGCCACGAGCAGATGGTGGAGCGGCTGCTGGAGACGCAGGACGGCGCCGAGAAGTGGCTGCGAGGTGAGGACCTGGGCGGGCGGGGCGAGGGGCAGCCGGGGTCTGTGTCATGGGAGCGGTGGCCAAGCCAGTCATGAACCTCCTCCCTTTTGGGCGCCCCTTCCCCTAATCTGTTTCCCCGTGCAGGTGAGCACTGTCCCCTCTGAGCCTGTTTCCCCATCCATGAAATGGGCTTCAGGATAGCAGCGGGGGTTTGTGTGTTAGTCGCTCAGTAGTGTCCGACTCTGGGACCCCCCCATGGGCTGTAGCTCGCCAGGCTCCTCTTTCCAAGGGGATTCTCCAGGCAAGAATACTGGAGTGGCTTGCCGTACCCTCCTCCAGGGGATCTTCTCAATCCAGGGATCGAACCCAGGCCTCCCGCATTGCAAGCGGATTCTTTACCATCTGAGCCACCCAGGGGGTTTAGTGGTGAATATACGAGTTTGCAGGCTCTGCCGCTTTGTGAGCAGAAGCTGGGGTACTCAGGGTTTGAATTGAAACTCAAGTGTCAAAACACCGGGTTTGAATCCCAGCATTCCCACTTCCCAGCTGTGAGATTTGAGGTGACTTACTTAACCTCGCAATGCCTCTTTTTCCTTTAACTTGGTTGTAACAATAAATAATCCACATCTTCCTGCTGAGGTGGTTCAGATGTTTTACTGAGCACCTGCTGTGCCCAGGCATAGTGCCAGCCCTGGGGTGACAGCAGGGAATAGAGCAAACACAATCCCTGGGGTGAGGGGGCTGCTGATACTCTAGCGGGTTGAGGGAGAGGATAAACAAGAAAAATGAATTCGTCAGGAGGTGATGGGCTAAGGATTTCAGCCCTTAACTCATGAGCCCTGTGGTCCCAGTCCAGTGGCTTCCCTGTCGAGCCTCAGTTTCCTCATCTGTGAAATGGGGCTGCTGAAGCACCCCTTTGATGACTCAAAGTGAAATTCACAGAAATGACGTTTGCATAGCACTGTGCCCTTGAAAGGGGTGGAGGTGGGGGCTGCTCATGTTGCAGCTTTTCTCAGCATCAGGGTATTTTGGGTTTTTTAAAAGGCTTCAAACTTTTTTTTTTATTGTGGTAAAGTTGACGTAATGTGAGGTTTACCATTTTAACTATTTTTAAGTGTCCGGTTCAACAGCATTAAGCACATTCACATTGTTGTGTAACCATCACCACCATCATCTCCAGTATGCCATTGTATGGATACACTATATTCTGTTTATCCATTTATCACTGGACACTTGGGTTGCTCCCACCTCTTGGCTATTGTGAATAATGCTGCTATGAACAGGAGGGTACAAAATAATCTCTTTGAGTCCTTGCTTTCAATTCTGTTTTTGTATTTTCCCAGAAGTGGAAATGCTGGATCATATGATAGTTTGATATTTAATTTTTTTTGAGGAAATGTCATCGAGTTTTCCACTGTGGTTTCAGTGCCAGGGATTTGTAATGCCTTTTGACAATTACACTTTATGAGGGGGTGCCGTTAGGGTTGAGACTTGAATGAGCTGGGAGCTAACCATAGGATGCCTGGAGGGAGGAGGGATCCTGGCAGAGGGGACTCTCAGGGACAAGGTCACGAGGTGAGAATGAGCCTGGAGACCCAGAAGAAAAAGGTGGATGAGGTCAGCAGTAGCCAGAGCCTGCTAGCCCCCAGGAGGAGTTTGGATGTTGGTTCTAAGCATTTTGGAATCCACCTTTCAATGCAGGAGACTGGGGTTCAAGAGGACCCCTCTCTTGGGTCGAGAGGATCCCCTGAAGAAGGAAATGGCAACCACTCCAGTATTCTTGCCTGGGAAATCCCTTGGACAGAGGAGCCTAGTGGGCTACAGTCCATGGGGTCGTATAAGAGTCAGACATGACTTAGCAACTAAAACAGCAACTACTAAGCGTGGTGGACATCCTGGGCCAGGTCTTCTGCTCTTTCCTCCTCCTCCTCCTCCTTCCTTTTCTCCTCTCCCTTTCCATTAACTCTACTTCCATAGGTGGTTGGGGAGAAGATCAACATAACCCAACCTGCCTGGGTCAGCAGAATGGATGGATTTGGGGCAAGGAGACAAGAGTCAGCGTTCTAGGGTGCTGAGGTTTGATCAAAGAATCCAGTTCAGGGACTTCCCTGGCGGCAGTCCCGTGGTTAAGACCCACGCTTCCACTGCAGGGGGCTTGGGTTCGACTCCTGGTCGAAGAACTAAGATCCCACACGCTGCCCAGCATGGCCAAAAAAAAGAATACAGTTCACATCCCGGTTTTGGAGCTAAGTTTATGGACAAGTCACTTCTTTGAACTTCCGTTTAAAGCCTCTCAAACGTAAGGAGGGCTAAGCCGCCCTCAGAGGGTTGTGAGAGTATGCAGTGAATTAGGGCTCCCTGGTCACCCGTGGCTAGAGCACGCATGTAGGCAGTGACGGCTTAGGCTGAACATCCAGGAGACTTGGCTGTGGTTCGGACGGTGCCTGGAGAAGGGGCGGGAAGGCTGCCTAAGAGAGCCAGACCCCCAGCTCTCCGACAGGAAGTCAGCAGGCACCGTCTAACACAGGTCAAGAAATAGCAGCATAAGCAAATTATTTAGAAATATGAAGGCTGATGCCAGAGAAAACAGTGAGGAGTTTAAGTGGCTGCTTCAGAGGGTGGAGAGGCTTAGAGGAGAGTGTGTGTGTGTGTGTGTGTGTGTGTGTGTGCACGCGCTGCAAGTGTGTGTTTAAATTTTCACAACCATAGACATGTAGCGCTTTGATTAAAAATTAACTCGATCTAAGTTTGTAAACAAACACTGGCCCTCTGAGAAGCATTGTCATCTGTGTCTTCTCTGGGTTGGCTGGTTTCTCTGACTCAATGAGAATGAACACAATAGCCTTCTTAGGGTGTTTTTGATCTTTTCAGATGTTCTGTTCCAAATACATTTATTCTGAGTAGGTGTTGGCTGATATCTAGCGACTGTAAGACACAATTTGTGCCTTGAAGAAGAGAGACAAGAAATAAATAGGCCAGGGTGATGGCTAAGAGCACAGTCATGCCCCAGGAGGGAGAGGACAGTGTCCATTCTGCCTGAGTCGGGCATTATCCAGGAGGGCCTCAGGCTGGGAACGGGTGTGCCCGATGGCAGCGTCCCTGGAGGACAGGCAGGTGGGAGCCCAGGAACACACATGAGAAAACATGGCATGTCTGCACATATTAATGAAGCATCTTTGCAGCCAGAACAGAGGGAAAACATGTGGTCGGGAGAAAAGCAAGGAGAAAGGAGGTCGGCAAGGAGGGCGAAGGTGCCCCTAGACCTAATCCTGAAGACCCTGGGGGAGCCCTGAGAGGTCTTTGAGCAGAGGAGTGACTTAGCATTCGGCCTCTGACGCAGCCACTCTGAAGGCAGAGAGCAGTACAGATTAGCAACAGGAGCCACCAAAGCAAAGCAGGGGGGACTGACAGGTTGGTCCTGGAGGGATGAAGGACCAGCAGGAGGAAGGATGGCCAACTGCATCCAAAGAGTGAGTCCTGGGCTTGTTGTCTGGGCAACGGGGTGGAGAGTGATGTCATACATTAAGACTAGGTGGACAAAGAGGGACTGGAGTTTCTTCGCCTGATGGATTCAGGTGTCTCGGTGAAATGGATACACTGAGTCAGATTCCACGTGGGACTCTGGTGGGTATTTGCAAATAGGACGATGGGTCTGGGAGCCACAAATGGAAGTGGGCGTAGATGGGCGCGTTGAGGCCGCCCTCTGCTCCGGGGCTCTCCTGGGGAGCCTGAGTTGAGGGGCTCAGACTTCACCCCACCCTGCAGAGATCCTCACCGCAGAGAAGGAGGTGGCCCAGGGCCTCCTGGACGTGAAGGAGCAGGCACACCAGGGTGGTGTCGAGGTGCGGCAGCTTGAAGCTGAGCTTCAGAGGGCCAGCGAGGAGGACACCCGTCTGAAGGCCAACCTCCTATATCCTTTCCTCTGTGTGCCGAATGGCCGGACCCCAGCCCCACCTGGGAGGCACCTGTTCACGCTAGAAAACATACCTAGAGCCAGTGGCTCGGGGCCGACAGGGTTGGTGTGAGGTGTGAGCATGTGGGCAGCCCTGCCTCCAAAACTAGGAGTCCTTAACTACATGCTTTACTGAGCTCACAAGAGAACTGGAGGAGCTCAAGGAGATTGAGGCGGATCTCGAAAGACAAGAGAAGGAAGTCGACGAGGACACGACAGTCACCATCCCTTCAGCTGTGTAGGTCCATAGATGTGACGTGAGTGCGTATCCCTGTAAGTGTGTGTGTGTGTCTGTAGCCCATGGATCTTTGCTAGAGTTAACCCTGGAATGACTTTTTATCTTTTTTTTTTTTTTTTTTTTTGTCATCTCGCACAGGTACGTGGCTCAACTTTATCGCCGAATTAGTAAAATTGAGTGGGATTATGAGTGTGAGCCTGGGATGATCAAAGGCAGTATCCTTTGTGCTGTGAAAGCCTGGGCACTGCTGGGGAGAATTAGACAGTGCAGACACTATGGAAGATCCCACACATTGAACAGCATGATCATATGACACAATTCCACTTCTGGGAATTGGAATATGACCCAGTTTCTCTCCAGGTGTACCCACAAAGGAGTGAAAGCAGGGACTTGAACAGGTGTTTGCACATCCATGTTCACAGCAGCACTGTTCACAAGAGCCCAAAGGTGGGAGCAACCCAAGCATGTATCAGCAGATGAGCAGATAAACAAAACGTGGTCCATCCACATGGTGGAAAGAAGGAAGACATCCTGACACAGTTTACACCGAGGATGAACCCAGGGTATAGTATGCTGAGTGAAATAAATCAGACACAAAAAGTCAATACTATATAGTTCCACCTGCCTGAGATCTCTAGAGGAGTCAGTTTCATGAGGACAGAAAGTAAGATGAGGATGATCAGGGTGGGGTAGGGGGAGTCAGTGTTTAATGGAGACAGAGTTTCAGTGTTACAGGGCCCTTCCCTGGTAGCTCAACTGGTAAAGAATCCACCTGCAATGCAGGACACCCTGGTTCAATTCCTGGGTTGGGAAGATCCTGTGGAGAAGGGAATGACTGCCTACTGTAATATTCTGGCCTGCAGAACTCCATGGACAGAGGAGCCTGGCGGGCTACCGTCCATGGGGTCGCAAAGAGTCGGACGCAACTGAGCGACTTTCACTTTGACTTTTCAGTTTTACAAGATGAAGAGTTCTGGGGGTGAATGGCGACGGTTGCACAACAGCGTGAATATACTGAATGCCACTCAGCAGGGCACTTAAAAATGTTTAAGGTGGTCAATACAATATTACATAGATTTTACCATAATTTTTTTTAAAGTGCACTGTCAGAATTTACTTTTCTGTTTATAAAAATTTGTTTCAGTCTCTCTTTTTTTTTTTTAAAGCTTCATCTGTTTTGTTTTGGCTGTGTTGGGTCTTTGTTGCGACATGGGGTTTTCTTTAGTTGTGGGAGCAGGGGCTACTCTAATTGCAGTGTGTGGGCTTCTCCCTGTGGTGCTTCCCTTGTGGAGCACGGGCTCCAGGGTGCACAGGCTTCAGTATTTGTGGCGCACAGGCTTAGTTCTTCTGTGGCATGTGGGATCTTCCTGGACCAGGGACTGAACCTGTATCTCCTGCATTGGCAGGCAGATTCTTTACCACTGAGCCACCAGGGAAGCCCCTCTAAGTATCTTAATAATAATAATTGCAAGGCAGTATCCTTTTGTCGTGGGGTTGAGGGAGAGGGCAGTGCATGCTGGCTTTCCTTACATCTATGCGCAGTCCACCACGGCCCCAGCGTTGCCCAGCCCATCCACCTGGACAGCACCCAGCTCTCTAAGAAGTTCATCAGCGACTATCTCTGGAATCTGGTGGACACGGAGTGGTAGCCTGGAGCCTCTGGGGCTGTATCACACAGCCCCACTCAGGGGGAATCAGCCGTGGTGGGTGGTCAGTGCCACGGTGGTGAGATGAGCTTAAAATTAAATGTTGACACATAAATGAGTTCTTATTTTTTACTGATTTTCTCCCCGCCACCCATTCCACCCTCCCGACTTTGGCCTTGGATGCTGGACTAGGTAATCAAAGAGAACCAACTTAACCTTGCCAGGGCTGCAACTTCACATCTATAACAGTGCATGCCAGTGACACTGTGGTAGCCAATAATATTCCAGGTCTTCATCTGTGATTCAAGTGTGGCCCCTTTTCTATCCATTCAGTCTCTGAGTGCTGCTGTGTGCCCAAGATGAAGGTGACAAGGATCTCTTCAGCCAACAGAGGAGTCAGAAGTGATCAGATACCACCCTCAGGCTAGAGAGTGTCCAGAGTGCTGTGGGACCTCGGCCGGGAAGGGAACGTGCCCAGAGGATGGGGGTGGTGTTCATGCTGGGACTAGAAAGGAAGAGCCAATCACAAAGAGGTTATATAGGGACCCATCCCTGGCTCCAAGGTGGACTGTGTATTGGAGACCACTGGTTGCCTCCCTAATAATTATTTACCACTTGGTAAGGAACTCCTTTTAACTGCCCAAGTCAAAACACAACTTTCTGGGGAGGGAAGTGGGAGGGGGGTTCAAGATGGGGAACACATGTACACCCGTGGTGGATGCATGTTGATGTATGGCAAAACCAATACAATATTGTAAATAATAATTTAAAAATTCGAAACAAAACACAACTTTCCCCAGTCTCCTTTGCAGTTAAATTCAGGACAATGAAATGTAAAAAGAAGTGTTGTATGTGACTTCTTTAAAGGCAAGGAGTACCCCCTCCCCTTTCCCTCTTTTCTGGAATTTGGGTGTGATGGCTAGAGCCCTGGCAGCTGTATTGCCACATGAGGAGGGGTACAATTCTCTAGAGATGATGCGAGCCTGGTTCTCTGATGATGGTGGAGCTGGATATCAATACTGGACTTCTTGGGTGCAAGGGCTAACCTGCTGTGTGCGTCTTTCTTAGTTTAGTTTTTCTATCACAGACACCCATAATAAACCCTCACTGAGCATGCAGCCAAAGCCTGGGCCAGCCAATCAATGCATTCACCTAACCCCCATCCTCTCACTGACTGAGGTACTACTACCAGCAGGAAGTTTATGGCCAGCCTCTCTGCCTGCCTGAGGGCAGCAAGTGAGAAGTAGGGTCCCTTTGCTATCAAGTGCCTCCTGGATACAGCTTTGCTTGAAGCTAGTAGATCCAGCAGTTACATGAACCTCTGGGTGTTGGGTTTTGTGCACCTCTGTACAACTTAACAATAAGTACAATTTGTATTTCTTGATCAGAGAAGAACATTTCTAGGCAGAAGGAACAGTAAGTTCTAGCAGCACCTGAGTACATCAAACGAGCAGTAAAAATAGTCCATTCCCGTACCCCTTGGAGGTCCTAGGGCAAGTAATCCTGCCTGTTGGATCCATGAGATAGACCCCAAAAAGGGGTTATTAGTGTCACTGAAATGCAAGCATCCCCAGGCCATATGGCTCACAAGATTCCCAGAACTTCAGAGGGCCTGGTTTTTCATATTCAAGGCTATGTTCCCATAAGCCCTCCTGGACTGTTTTCATTTTCAAGGTTGGCAGAGTTGTTTTATGATGTGAAAAAGAAGCAGAGCCCTGCATTGGTACCTTTGGCCTCCAAAGGGCAAAAGACAACATAGACCAGGGTTTTCCTGCCCCAGCCTTCGGAGTGCTGGGGCCAGGTCCCTCTCTGCTGGGGGCTGTCCGGGACATCATAGGATAATCTGGCAGTAACCCTGGCCTCCACCTGTAGATACCAGGAGCCAACCCCTGTCCTGAAAACCCTGGGGGTTAGGGGGGCAGACATACTCAGGGCTGCCACCCTCACCACCCCCCCACACCCCCCGCCTTGTAGCCTGAGCCGGGAATCCGTGAGTCTTCTGCCAAGGTCAGTTGAGAAGCTGCTGTCACCTTGATGGCCGTTCCTGCTGACACAGCCAGCCTCCACCTGCTCCCCTGCATGAGTGAAGGTGCCAGGAGGGCTCCCTGCCTTGAGAGGACCGGGCCCCAGCCAAGGGTCCCAGGGCTGGCAGAGAAGTGTATTTCTCTCTAGTTCAAATTTATGGGCACAGAGTCCCTGGGAGAGAAAGCTGGTGATGGGAGGCAGGTACAGTTACAGAAAAAGTTTTCTCTGGGCCCCAGTTCAGGGCCTGAGCCCCTTCCCTAGGGATCTGCTCCTCTTTCATAATCATACCCCGCTCCAAGCAGTGGCTTTGTTCGGGGAGGGGCCTAGGAGGCATTGCCTGCCTGCCCAGAGCTCAGTGACCAAGAAGAAGGGCATTTGACGTTTGAAGGAGGCTGTGTGGACACAAGATTCAGAGGGGCCATGCCCAATCTCCCCAGGCAGCCCCCCGAGACCAGCCCAAGGAGTGAGCAAGGGGGTGAGGCACGCAGCCCAGTGGGGCCCCACGGGTGGGTTCAGGGAGGTGCCTGAGCTCACAGGGGCCGGGGAGGCCCTGGCCCTCTGCATGCCTGGGCCCTGACTCACTGCCCAGCGCTGGCCAGACGCCCGGATGGCCTTGGCCCACGGCCTCCAGCCTGCACCCCCACCCCCACCCTGCCTGCTCTCCCTCTGAGAGCCACCCCATCAGCAGCCACCAGCCTTTTCCCAGATTATGGAGGCTGGCTAGGGGCACGTTGAACGCTAGGCCAGCCCTGGTGGGGGTGCAGGATCAGTTTCCCCTCTACCATCAGGAAGGGAGCACAGAACCTAAACCTTGGCTCCCCCAGAACTGAGACTTGACCCCACACACCCACCCCGTTCCTCTTCTGGCATCCCCTCAGGCCCCCCCCAAGCTGGTGAAGGGGATCCATTTTACAGATAGGAAAACTGAGGCACAGCTTGGTCCAGTCAGTTGCCCAAAGTCAGAGTGACACCCCCTCCCTGGGAGGCTGAACCCAGCAGGGGGTGCCCAGGGTCCATGGAGGAGACTCTTGGCTCTACAGATGAGAAATGGACTCCGAGGCACCTGCCTCTTATCCAAAGTTACCCAGGTGGAAAGAGACCAAGAACTGGAACTCAGGCCTATACTTGGTAGAGCCCTGCCAGGCAACAGAGCACTTGAACTCTTTAGTAATCAGTGGTTGCTGGTCCAATATCCACACACCTGGCCAACCTGGTTCGTTTTTTTCCTTTGCCTAGAGACAACACAGCTAACATTTCAATGATTGTCTTTCAATCCACTTTCTATGCTTTCATACATTTTTATATAACTGACCTCTCAGAGAGTAATGTTTGAAGACTGCTTTAAAACACTAAAGCTACATTGCTGAACGCTAAGTCACTTCAGTTGTGTCTGACTCTTTGCGACCCCATGGTCCCACTAAGCTCCTCTGTCCATGGAATTCTGCAGGCAAGAATTCTAGAGTGGGTTGCCATTTCCTACTCCAGGGGATCGCCCTGACCCAGGGATTGAACCCATATCTCTTACGCAACCTGGCTTTTAATTGGTGTTTCTGGAGAAAATAGGCAAGGGTATATGGAGTCGAGAGGCCAAACCTCTCACCTGGACCTCTGGCAAGCTTGGTGGGCTGAGGCTGGGGAGAGGCTGGGAAGATTGACCACAGGAGATCAATACAGACACAGCAGTGCTTGGACCACCCCCAGGAAGGCCCCAGGACCTCCTGGTGGCCTCCCCACTTGACTCAGCAGTGTGCAATGAACATCTGTGACCTGCCAGCACCCCCTCCAGGGAGCCACGCTACTGTGGCGGCCATGAGCAGGTGCTGTGTGCTGGCTCCCAGTGCCCTTCAGTGATGGAATCAAGGCACAGTGAAGGTAAGCTGTTCACAAACGGTGTCACAGCTGATGAAGGCAGAGCCTATTGGAGGCCCCAGGGAGGAAGAGTAATTTGAGCCCAGACAGATCTGAGCCTCCAGGGGACAAAAGTATGGAGACAGTGACCCAGGCAGAGGGAACGGCAAGTACAAAGGTTCAGAGATAGCAAAAAGGGCAGCAAGGGGAGAATAGAGGCCATGGGGCTGGATCAAGCCAGGCCTGCAGTCCACAGTGAGACATGAGGAGGATTTTCAGATTCCGGGGGTGGGGTGGGGGAGCTCAGAGTTGAGGCTTGGGAAAGGAGCGTCTGACACTGCCCTCTTGACACAGGTCATGGTGCGGAGGCCCAGCTGACTAGGGGAGTGGTTTTGCTTTGAACCCCCAAGCTCCCAATCATAGGCACAGCTTGAGAGAGGAGGCTGTGGTGTAAGCAGAGCAGCTGTGCTGGGGAGGGTGGAGCCCCTCCACCAAGGGCAGGAGTCAGAGCTGAAACCTGAGCTGCCTGGAGGGGAGGCTGGACAGGACCCAGGAGTCCTGGGGGCTGTTCCCCGCCTCTCAATTCCACTCCACTCCATGGGGTGGGTGATGTGACCAGTATTTGCTCAAATTCCAACTCTCAGCCGCTCTCATCTCCTCATCACTGAGGGAATTCACTGCCTAGAGGAAGGGGGGCACTGCCCCCCACCATGGGGGAGGGGGCCGGCATGCGGACAGCTCTCCCCCTCCCTGCCTTCCCCCTCTTTCCTCCCACGGACCTGGGCTCAGCCCCGCAGGCTCCAGCCTGACTCACCACAGGCAGCTGTGGTTTCAGATGCCTGTGGGGGCTGGGGGTTGGGGGTGGAGGCAGCAGAGGATGTCAATTGGGGTGTCAGGCTTGGGGGAGCAAATTCCTCCCACTACCAGGCTGGTCGGAGCTGTCGAGCCTCTTGGAGAGGCAGGAGTTCAGAGTCACCTGCCCACACCCTGTCCTCAGGGACAGCAGCTCCCAAGCTCCAGTCTGCTCCCCACCCCTTTGGGGGAGCCCACAGACCAACTCCAAGCAGCCGGCCAGCTGCCCCTCATCTTACCTGAGTGACAACCATGCCTTTCCCCAGGGGACCCCCTGTGAGCCCAGAGAGGTTCACCACCACGTCCTTGCCTTTCAGGCTGCCGCTGTTGAAGGATAAAAAGGCAGGGCATCCAGGTCTCGCCAGGAGCTTGGGACCCAAGCCCAGTGACCCCAGCCTCCCTTTTCCCATCTTGTAAAATGGGCTCTGGGCCTGGCCCTTGCTTGGGCTGCCACAGAGAGGCTGCAGACAGTTAATTCCCAAGGAGGGTCTGCTCTTATTTTTCCTGACACTCTAATCCTGTGTGTCTGTGTCACACTCACAGGCACGCTGGGGGCGCCGATGAAGGATTTCGGTTACTACCCCATCCGTTAACAGAAAACTGCCCAGGCCAGGGAGCAGAAACTTCCATCACCTCCAGTTCCTCCCAGGCTCTCCCTCTGCCCGGGGACCCGCCGCCCCCAAGTCCTGCCCACCTTTCCCTCTCAGCGCTCTCGGCCACTGCCCAGCCCCTCCCGCGCGCGCCCCGACTGTTCAGGCTCATTTGTCCAGTTTGCCACGCGGCTGAGCATGGAGTCAGTCAATCAACCAATTATCGAGCGCCCGCCTGCAGGCCCCGGACGCTTCCTGTGCGGTCCGCTCAGCTCTCACCCCTAGAGGCAGTTTGGAACCTTCCCAAGACAAAAGGTGGAAGGAAGGAAGGAAGTGCCACCCTGTGGACACAGAAAAGATCGCAGTCCCGGCGGCTCCCGGCGCTTCCCTCCGCCACTGTTACACCCGCCACCCGCGGAGCCAGGGAGGCGGGGATTCGCATCGTCCAGTTTGCAGGTGGGGAAACGGAGACTCGGATGTCCAAAGTCACCCAACTCCAGCCAGTCTGCACCCTTTCCCACCCACTGCCTCCATACTCTGGGTCCTCTGCTCTTGGGCCGTGTCCTGCAGGGAACTCCGTTTCCCACGTCCTACTGGGCTCAGCACAAAGGGGCGCTGGCGGGAGTGGGGTGCTGGAGAGGGGCGGGGCCTGGAGGAGGGGAGAGGCTAGAATCTCCTCTCACTGTGCCGTGGACGGTCTCCTCCCAGCTCCCACAATTCCTGGACTCCAGTAATGCCACCCCTTCTGCTGTTATTTCTGGATGCCTCATTGTCCCCTCATTTGGTCTTTTTTTTTTTTTGCCTGTGCGCGGGATCTTAGTCCCCCGACCAGGGATTCCTCTGTGCCCAGTGTAGTGAAAGCTCTGAGTTCCTAAGCACTGGACCCTCAAGGGAAGTCCCATTTGGCTGAGCCGGATCTTTAGTTGAAGCATGTGGAACCTAGTTCCCTGACCAGGCTTGATACCCAGGCTCCCTGCGTTGGGAGCACGGGGTCTTAGCCTCTGGACCACCAAGGCAGCCCTGAAGTTCACCATCTTAACCAAGTTGAAGTGTGCAGTTCAGCGGCATTCAGCACATTCGCTTTGTTGTGCAACCTTGCTCACCATCCAGCTCTTTGCTCTTCCAAGACTGAAAGCCTGTACCCATTAAACACCAACTCCCCCTCCTCCTCCCCCAGCCCCAGGCACCCACTTTCTGTCCTACTTTCTGTTTCTAGGAATTTGACTGCACAGAGAACTTCAAGGACAGCAAGGAGATCAAACCAGTCAATCCTAAAGGAAATCAACCCTGAGTATTCATTGGAAGGACTGTTGCTTGAAGCTGGAGCTCCAGTCTTGATGCGAAGAGCTGACTCATTGGAAAAGACCCTGATGCTGGGAAGGACTGAGGGCAAGAGGAGAAGGAGACAGGCAACAGAGGATGAGATGATTTGATGGCATCACTGATTCAATGGACATGAGTTTGAGCAAACTCTGGGAGACAGTGAAGGACAAGGAAGCCTGGCGTGCTGCAGTCCATGGGGTCGCAAAGAGATGGACGTGACTGAGCGACTGAACAACAAGGGACTTCATATAAGTGGAATTATACAACAGTTATTTTTTTGGATTTGGCCGATTTCCTTTAGACAATGTCCTGGAGATTCATCCATTTAGAGCATGTTTCAGAACTTTCTTCCTTTTTCAGGCTGGATAATATTCTACTGTGTATATATACATTTTATTTATGCATTCACCTACAGATGGACACTTGTGTTTGTTCCACTTTTCGGCTCTTGTGAATAATACTATGAACACGAGTGTGCAAATATCAAAATCCCTGATTTCAATTGCTGGATCACATGGTAGTTTTATTTCTTTTTTTAAATTTTGGCTGTGCCTGGTCTTAGTTGTGGCATGAAGGATCTTTAGTCGAGGTGTGTGGGATCTTAGTTCCCTGATCAGGGATCCAACTGCATCTCCTACCTTGGAACCACAGGATCTTAACCATTGGACCATCAGGGAAGTCTTTTGTTTTTTTCTTTTTTAATTACAGCCATACAAATGGCATGAAGGTGGCATCTCATTATGGTTTGTCCCATTTAGTTTTTTATGCTTAGTTCCTTGTATTTTTTTCCTATCCAATGACCTGCTGTATTCTTGTTTCCCACTTGAAATGCCAGGACTATCTGTGGCTTGACTGCCACGCCAGAAGATAGGGGTCTGAAATGCCCTTGAGGTCAGACTCAGGTAAAGCTGGGATGCACAAGAGAATAGGGGTGCAAGGGACTGAGGAGAGTGCAGCCCACATACCCCGATGTCTATGGCTCTGGACGAATGTTATCACAGTGAAGCCAGATTTGTGATGTGAAACCTCTCAATTTATTTCTATCTTAGCAATGAATTTAATAGAATTAAATTCAGGAAAAAAGGTTTTTTTTTTGTTTTGTTTTGTTTTTAAAGGAGAAGGATGGGGAGGAGGAATAGAGAGTTTGGAATGGACATGTACACACTGCTATATTTAAGATGAATAACCAACAAGGACCTACCATATAGCTTAGGGAACTCTGTTCAATGTTATGTGACAGCCTGGATGGGAGGGGAATTTGGGGGAGAATGGATACACATATGTGTGTGGCTGAGTCCCTTTGCTGTCCACCTGAAACTATCACAACATTGTTAATCAGCTATATTCCAATATAAAATTTAAAAGTGAAAGTGTTAGTCGCTCAGTTGTGTCCAACTCTTTGTGATCCCATGGACTGTAGCCCTTCAAGCTCCTGTCCATGGAATTCTCCAGGCAAGCACACTAGAGTGGGTAGCCATTCTCTTCTCCAGGGCATCTTCCCAACTCAGGGATATAACTTGCATCGGAGGCAGATTCTTAAAATTAAAAAATTAAGGAGAATCCTTCCCTGACACCTCCCCCCCCACCATATAAAAGAGCCTCTTGCCAGTCAATTCTGTCTCATTATCTTTTTAAATATTCTTCTAGAATAATCTTTTAAAATAATTTTTTGTATCTGTTTCCTCTTCTAAAATGTCATCTCCTTGAGGGCATAGACTCTTAGAGCAGTGTCCCACACTCCTTGAACATGACCTGGCACACAGCGGGTGCCCAGTATTTGTTGAATGAGCGAATAAGCAGGAAATTTAGCAAAACTTCAATTCAGCACCCAGCAGAGTTGCTCCCCAGCTGAGCACAATGTCCCCTTAGAGGCTGCAGCCTGTGTTGACGCTGTAGGAAAATGTTCCCTTTCCAGATCCTTCTCCTTGGGGGTAGTCCTGTCCATCAACAGATGGAGGGAGCCAGAGAAAGGGAGATGAAAGCACTTGCGGTTTAGTCAAATACTTTATTTAAGAAATATAATCGATCACAGTAAGGCATTCAGGCTATAAAAACATTCTATACAGTGGTTTAAAAAGCAACACCCATCCTCAAAAAGCAACCCATATATACAACACAGAACCTGATTCTCTTTAAGAGGGCTGTGCATGGCACGCTCAAATAAGCTTTGTACAGAAAGATGAGGCATCTTTGCAGCAACCAGGATTTGCAAAAATAAATAGATCTTTCTTTTATATATATACACATAAGTGAGAAATGTTTCAACAAATATACAAAGTGCAAACATAACAAAAAGTCCCCACTGTCTGCCCGGCGGTGGTGGGGGTGTTATTTACATGCTTCAGAAAGAGAAAAGGTGTTCACAGTCTCCGGCAGGGGTGCCCGTGTTCTGTGGTTGTACGGTAGTCAACCCACTCAGACGTTTCCATGGGAGGCTGCCCCCCATCCGACCCCACCCCCCAGTGGTCATAAATATGATACGTGTGGCAATTTCAGAAAGCATTCTTGTTTAATGAATCCCATGAAATTCCCGAGCCCAGAGCACATCTTACAGGGCAGACCTGCCATGCATATTTCAGATGGACACCAGCCAACCATGACGGGCTTGTCGGGGATACGAATGGCTCAGTGGCCTCTGCCTAGAAATGGAAACAGTAGGCAGATTGTCTAGTAGTAATCTTGGCTTTGAAGTCACGATCAAGCCAGCACACACACGTCTCCCTACGTGCTGGGAGAGGGGCCGGGTCTGGGAGAAGGGCCGGGTCGGTACCAGTCATCAACCCCGACTCTTTGCAGCCAGAAGGGAACTAGAACGGAAAGTAGTGCAAAATAATAATAGAATGTCGACTTTACACAGTGTACGACCCTGAACTGGAAAAGTGCAAGGGGCAGGGCTGGGGTCCAGACACCCACTCCCGGACAGAGGGATACAGTTAGAGGTGGGAGCTGCTCATCTTCACGCACAAAGTAAGGGGGTCTCAGGCACTTAATACATGTACGTTAAGGGCGACTGGTGGCTTGCATTTATTTTCTCTGGGGCTGATTGGGGTTTTGGTGAATGAATAGGGTTTAGCGGGTGCCACTCCTGGAAGCTTGGACCCAGGGTTCCCTCCTGGCTTAAGTGGAGGACAAACCCAGCTTGGAAAACCCTAGTTTGATCCTGACCAGGGAGTGGCAGACCAACTCTGGCCATCCCGCAGGCTTGCCTGACAGAAGTAAACACGTTCAGTCCTGAGTGTGGGGCCTGGGCTAGAGGGTGGGTGGCAACAGCAGCCACCTGGGACTCTGTGGGTAGCACCTGCTCTCGTGCGTTCAAAGCCACTAGCTTTCCGGCTCCGTGTCCCTCCGTCATTCCCTCCGGGGAGGAGTGTGTCTAGAAGGAGAGCAGCTCAGAGATTCCCGGAGAGGACAGATTCCCCAGCTGTTCTGCCTTTCTCCTTCACGTGTAAAGAAAGGAAGATTAAAAAAGCAACCCAACTGCCACCCGTGGGCGCCGTCTGAAGCCTGTTCTGCCTCCCAGAAAAATAAATATATAAAACAAAGCTCTGGCAGACAGGCAGATAGTGCCTGGGCGGCAGCCCCCAGCAGCGCTTTTGGCGCGGGGGTCTCAGGAAGGATTGGGGACAGGTCAAGGGTTGGGGGAGAAAGTGTTCTTGCTGCCTTTGAGTGACTGGAGGCAGGCTCGGGAGAGGGAGATGACTCAAGGCAGCAGCTCACGCCACGTCATCCTCCAAGCTGACCATCTGTCTCTGTCAACAAAGCAGTAAACGCCGGAAACGATCAGTCCAACATCCAGTAAACATGGCCACAAGCCACCCACGCCTGACTCTCTCCTGGTCCCCCAGGCCTCCACCCTCGTCTCGGGGCTCTGGGGCTTGGCCCAGGCCTGTTCCTCACACAACCACCAGGGGCGCCCGTGAGCACCCGAGTCTGATCATGTGGCTCCGTGGCGCCCATCTCACTCCCAGCAACGGTGCTCCCATAGGCCCACAGCGTCCTCCTCCATCTGCCCCTTCTCCTCCCACTCTCCGCCCCTCACACACACAGGCAGGGTTCAGCCACAGGGCGTTTGCACAGGTGTTGCCTGCTGCACTGCGTACACTCCCTACTCAAGAAAGCCTTCCGGGCCACCTTATCTGAAGTCGCCTCCCCTCCTTCCCAGACCTCCCACAAAAAAAACTCAGTCCCCCCTTCCGGCTTTCGCCCTTGGACCTATGTTCCCTTGGCTTATCCTCTGGCCCTGCCGCCCCCCCCCCACCCCCCACCCGCCACTCCGTGAGATCGTCCGCTCTCGAGGAGGGCCTGGCCTTTAGGAGGCATGAGGAACACTCAGACAGACAGCTGGGTGCCGGCGAGGTGCCCAGCGGGGCGGCTCACCGAGGGGTAGGTGTAGCCGTCCTGGCTGCGGCAGATGTGGACCTCGTCCTCCGTGGTCTTCTGGTACACGGGGTTGTCGAAGTTGATGCTGTTGATGCTCTTCAGCCGCCAGTTCTTCCAGAGGAGGAAGGTCCCGAAGGCCAGGAGGATGAGCAGCGCTGCGGGGAGAGGGAAGGGGTGCCGCCTTCAGACGCCAGGCCCTTTCACGGGGAAATGTCTTTGTTCCCCATTTATTATTTGTATTTTTCCAATCTTCCTAATACTTGGGACTTCTCTGGTGGTCCAGCAGTTAAGACCCACTGCAGGGGAAGTGGGTTCCAACCCTGGTAGGGGAACTAAGATCTTCCCAAATGCCCCGCAAAACGTAGAAAAAAGACAATACTTGCCCAGTGTTAAAAAAAAAAAAAAAAAAAAAATCCATCAGTGAGTATAAGAAATCTCTAGCTTGAAGACCACTGTGACTGCCTCGCCCTATCCCAAACCTATTGCTGGGTATATAGTAGGCTTGCATTATGAGGCACTGGGTCAGGGGCTGCCCATCTCTTGAGACCAAAGATTTAGGACACATTCCCAGTGACCAGGGAGGTCACTGGTGGAATTTTTCAACCTGCTTCTGCATTTGATGACAAGAAGGCTATTCTCAGTTTTTTCATGTTTCTTGTGTATTAGTCACACGTCAGTTACTTCGTTTCACAAATGGGATTGTTCTCAACATTCGGGGCCACCCCGGCACACTGTGCTTCTGCGTGAATGCGGATAACACGGGATCCCTCTTTGCATCATTGAGGGTGGGTCTTGGAGTGCCGTGTCCTGAAAAGATCCTGGCTGGTGCCCAGAGGGTGGGAAGATGCCAGGTGGGCCTCACCCTGGGGCAGCCCCAAGGGAGGTGAGGGCCTCCCCAGGCAAGTGTATCAACCCACAGCCGGACAACTGGTGGGGACTTAGATCCCTGGTCTCTGTGAAAGGACACCGTGAAAGGATTTTTTTTTTTTTCAAAAAGGAAAAGTGGGTATGATGCAAACCAAGTCATGATTGACAGGTGAGGACAGGAAAGTAGAAATCTCCAAACTGCCCCCTGAAACAGAACAACTCATCAGGAGGTACCCTTGCTGTGCCTTCCCATCCTTTGGGTGTTGATGAAAGTGCCCATCAATCACAGCGGGAACCCTGGCCCAGTTCCCCTTCCTCCCCTGTGACATCTCAGATGTCCCACTCTGCTCTCAGCTCCAAGGGCGCGAATGTTTGTTTCTCTCTGGGCTCTGTCCCCAGTGCTCAGAAGTGGCCTTGGTATACAGTAGTCGCTCAACTATATTTGTTTAGTGGATGAAGCTAGGAAGGGGGTTTCTCAGTGATAAACAGGACACACAATGGGGCCAGCCGATTACTGGAGGAAAGGTGGACCAGAACGGCTTGCCGGGAGCTGAAGTCATTTTGCGGGAAGCAAGGAGCCAGGGGAGGACCAGCCACAGGCTTACCGATGGGGAGGACGATGTATAGGGCACCCACACTCCCAGGCTTCTCCGTGTCTGCTCGGCCGGCAACGTCACCCAGGCCTGCAGGAGACAAGGGAGGAAGTGACAAGGTGCACCCAGATGCACCTCGAAAGGGTGGGAAACACAGGTATATGATGTCGACATGCAGAGAACACCCGACACTTCCCAGTGTCTTCAAATGTCCAAAGGAAGTTGGAGTATCTCCCAGGCTTGAGCAGTGCAGACTGGCTTCTGTCCAGGCCTCGCTTGTGGGCAATTGAGAGTATGGCCCGAATTTAAGAGGGTCCTGTAGGCTCGCGTTATGAGGCACCAGGGAAGGCGGATGCCGGTCTTTGAGACCAAAACTTGTGGATACACTCCCAGGGGCTGGAGAGGTCGCTGATGGAATTTTTCCACCTGCTTCTGCATTTGATGTTGTTGTTTAGTTGCTAAGTCGTGTCCCCCAGGCTCCTCTGCCCGTGGGATTTCCCAGGCAAAAATACTGGAGTGGGTTACCATGTCCTTCTCCAGAAGATCATCCTGATTAGGGATTGAACTCACATCTCCTGCATCGGCAGATGAGCCACCTGGGAAGCCCCTGCATTTGATGACAAGGAGCCTATTGTGGATGAGGGCAGGGGTCACCTTCTGTCCCCGTAATTCTCAGCAATTTCAGTAGTTCGGTTGGATCACACCAAAGACCCATAGTCCTGTGCCAGCTGGCCCCGGCTAATAAATATTTGGGGAAGGGACTTCCCTGGTGGGCCAGTGGGTAGGACTTCACCTTCCAATGCAGGGAGAGTGGGTTTGATCCTTGATTGGGAAGCTAAGATCCCACATGCCTCACCACCAAGAAACCAAAATATTGTAGGAAATTCAATAAAGACTTAAAAAAAAATGGTCCACATCAAAAAAACCCCTAACAAACAAAAAAAGATATTGGAGGTGACATTGTTATATAATCACATGTGTGCACCTGGGCCAGACAACGTGAGGGCCCGTGTGAGTGAAAATATAAAGGCCTCCAAAAGTCAATGCTCTGCGAAGACCACACAAGCCACGTCTGAGCCACACGATAAGCCAGTGAGCAGTAATGACCATCACCAGTTATATTCAAATCCATATCTACCAGCTGTCATACATGCTTTGGACAGAGTTTGTACCCAGTTTTACATTTGCGCTTATTTAAGAAACCTCACCACAAAAATAATTTAGGGCAGTAGCGGCAGTGTCCTTGAGAAATTTTTCTTTTAAAAGAGCTCCTTTGCCAAATTCGAGAAGCCCCAGATGGGCCCGTCTGTGAAATGGTATTTCAAGCAGTGGCACTTCAATCGAAAACTGTTCTGGGCCTCTCTCTACCATACAGTTCCTGTTGTATCCCCTTTATGGTGGAACAAAGGATTCAGTTACTTTGAAAGGGAAAAAAAAATGTCTGAAACTTGCTAATGTGCTTTTTTTTTGTTTTTCCTGGCCAGAAAAGCCTGTGCTGTTTCCGGACTGCTCAAAAACAGAGTCGGGCGCCCTCTGCTGGACAAGGCAGTGAACGGTAGGTCTGAAAGCAACAAAGCTGAGGAGGTGGTAGAGTAAGACCTTGAGGGCAGGCTAAGAAGGGAACTGGGGACTCGCCTCAAGAAAGAAAAGAAAAAGAAAAGAAAACAAAAATTAATGCCAATATCTCATGAAGAACAAAAGAGCAAAATTTTTAGGAAAACAGGATCTGATGATACACTTTGCAAAACCTGCCTCATTGGGACCAAGCAAACTTTATTTATCACAGGACTGTCCCCACAGGCCACAATTTGATTATTTCATTTAAAAATAATAATGCATTAGGATTAAATTAATTTTTAAAGTGTAAAAAAAAACTAAAAAATGAAAAAAAAATTGCATTAAATATTATCTGAGTCCTGGATTTTCTGGTGCCCCCTTTAGGCGCTACCCCAGGGAGTACCTGACCTGCCTCACACTAGTCCTGGCCTTGCTGGGCAGACACCTGAAACTTCAGGTTCTTCCCATGCTCATGTAATCCCCACTTTTCCAGGGAGGTGGGCAGGCACTGTTATTAGCTCCAGGTAGGGAAACTGAGGCTTCAGACAGGCACAAGCCATGCCAGAGACAGTCAGCAAAAGAACCAAGACTAAATCCACTCTGTCTCTTCACAGAAATGCTGGTTATCAATGAATTGGTGCAGGGAGCCGGGGGGTAGGTGGCCTCAAGCTTTACCTTGTTGGGACATTGTCACCGACTCGGCTGTGGTGAGCTCAGGACTGGCTGTGCGCTTAGGCCCCACAGTTGTTGAGCTGACCGTGGAGGGTCCTCGGGTGGTCACTGCAGATTCAGACTCTGAAAGAATAAACATTTCCTGAGTGTCCTGTGGCCTGAGAGCCAATGAGAGTTGTGCTGCTGCTGAAAGCAGGTAGGAAGCAAGTGCCAGGGGCCACAGAAAAAACTGAAGACAAATGCAGTGAAAATACAAACCCACTAGTGTCTATGTTCGGAGAAGGCGATGGCACCCCACTCCAGTACTCTTGCCTGGAAAATCCCATTGACGGAGGAGCCTGGTAGGCTGCAGTCCATGGGGTCACTAAGAGTCAGACATGACTGAGAGGCTTCCCTTTCACTCTTCACTTTCATGCATTGGAGAAGGAAATGGCAACCCACTCCAGTGTTCTTGCCTGGAGTGTTCCACCAGGACGGGGGAGCCTGGTGGGCTGCCGTCTCTGGGGTCGCACAGAGTCGGACACGACTGAGGCGACTTAGCAGCAGCAGTAGCAGCAGTGTCTATGTTATTATATCACATGTTGTCTTTCAAAAGGGAGATGCGTAAGTACTACAGACACACTGACCCCCAATAGGAACTTTCTCTCAGGATGTAGAGACCGAAAAACGGGCGGCATTCTCCCTTAATGTCTGCAGCTAAAATTAGGGCCTCCCCCGCCAAAGAGGGCTGGGAAAGAGAGAACTGGACCTGAGTCCATCTCCCTGCTAGTCAGTACTGATGTACCCAGCATTTGAGAAAAGCCTTACAACAGCCTCCAGGGGCCTTGCTCTCCCATTTGACAGATGAGCAAAGAAAGGCTGCAGGGCCGACCCTCAAGGGTGGCAGAAGGCCGATCCCCACCTGTGAGGCAGCTTCTCATGTCCTTGGCCAGCAGCATGCCGTCGGGGCAGACACAGGTGAACTTGGGTGAGCGGGGGTTGATCTGTGGGGCCGGCAGACACAGGTACTGGCAGCCACCATTGCGGAGGGCAGTCCTCTCACACCAGTTCACCCCTGCAGCGGGAAAAGGCAGGGAGGCAGGATGAGAATGAGGTCAGAAAAATTCTGGAACATTCCAGAGCACCGGCAGAGAAGCGGAGGTAGTGGGGGAGGCCACCCCATCTTTACCTCTCGGCTGTGTGAGGTTGTGGAAAAGGACAATGTCCTCCGGCGATAACAGGTTTTCTGCCATCAGGCTGATGTCTGAGCCTGTGAGGCGGTTGGCACTAAAAATGGCTTCGTTGATAACATCCGTCCAAAATACTTTATCCTACAGGGGCATAAGGAAAATGACATATCCCCATCAGCCATAGGGGACATGACCACTGGTTCCACACCCCTCCAAATGGGTCCACAGGGGGCGGCTGGCAGGGCGAGGGAGCAAGGAGAGGTCATAGGCGATGTCGGGGGCTTTAGGACGTGGGCATTCTGCTTCCCAAAGGAGGAAGGGCCCCACCCCAAGGACCCAGCACGGGGGAAAATCATCGGACCCCCCAGCTCCTGCCCGACTTGCAAGCCTGAAGTGCATGCAGGTAAACTCTCACAGAGCCGCCTGGCCATCTCTCTCTTCCAGAGCCTTTTTTTCTTTAAACATTTCTTAATTTAAAAAAAAGGAGTGATTGTGTGCCCCCAGCCCCCACCTCAAAGATGGCCAAGGAGAAGGGGTGCGCCAGCTTCTTCTTGTCCTCCAGCACGGTCTTCCGGTTCCCCCCGTTGACATCGATGCTGGAGATGGAGTGCAGTTTGGAGTCGACCCAGTAGAGGCGGCCGCCAGAAAGATCTAGAACCCACAATGGGGGCAAGGAGAGGTCACAGGCAATGCCCCGGCTGTGGGACTTGGGCATCCCGCTCTTTGCAGGAGGGAACCAACCCCCGACCCAACCGGACCCAGTGCCTGGGAAAGCCATTCAGATCCACACCCCCTCCCACTGAACCGCACGCAGGTGTGGTGTGGGGAGAGGGGAGCTGAGTTTCCGGTTCGACACTCACGGAGCCCCCTGGTCATCTCTCCTCCAGACCCTGCCTGACACCAAGGACTACTGTCCCCCCAATGTACCTAGAGTGATGCCATTGGGCCACTGGATGTCCTCGGTCACCAGCGAGTAAACGTCCACGCCGTTGAGGCCCCCCTTCTTGATCTCGGCAGGGGTGCCCCAGTCAGTCCAATACATGAAGCTGGGGGTGCAGAGGGAAGGACAGACAGGGGACATCAAGGAGGGAAGCTGCTCTCTCCCTGGCATCAGCCAGGCCAGGAAGCCCCCTGCCCCCGCAGTCCCTGCTGGGGGAGGCCCTGGATGGGTTCTTTCTGGTCCCCTAACTTAACCTTGCTGCTCCCGGGTGGCTCAGTTGGTAAAGAATCTGCCTGCCGTGCAGGAGACCTGGGTTTGATCCATGGGTGGGGAAGATCCCCTGGAGAAGGAGATGGCAACCCACTCCAGTATTCTTGCCTGGAGAATTCCATGGACAATCAGGAGCTTGGGAGGCTACAGTCTAGGGGGTCGTAGTGTCAGACTCGACTTAGGGACCAAACCCCACCAACCTTGCCGGTTCCAGGGCCTGCAACCTGGTGAGACCTGGCAAGATTCGGGGACCTTGGAGAGCAAAGGGAAGTTTTCATTCCAGTGTTGGGACTGGGGCCCTGGAATCTGCTCTCTGAACACTGCTTTCTGAGCCTGAGGGCTTTTTATAAATTTGTTTTGGTAAAGTACGAATTTATTTATTTATTCTTATTATTTTTTTAAGGCTGTGCGGCCTGTGGGATCTAAGTTCTCTGATTAGGGATTGAACCTATGCCCCTTGCACTGGGAGCACAGAGTATCAACACTGGACTGCCAGGTTAAATGTATGTTATCCTGCAGATAAATTGCAAGGACTCATGTTCAAAGGCATTCAAGGCTATTCATGGCTACTTTGTATGAGGCAGGGGAGAAAAACTTAAATTTCCATGTGCTGGAGAGCAGTTTAAATAAGTCACGGCCCATCAGGCCGAAGGAAAAGAAACTCATAGACCAAATGGAAGAGCCAGGTGGTGCCTGCTGTTTAGGGGGAGAGATAAAAGAGCAGAGCAAGTGATACAAGTCTAAGTGGAGTGTGTGTCTGGGAGGGTCTCTCTCTCCTGGCATCTGGATAGACCAGATGACCCTCCACCAAATGAGGGCATTTGTCTTGTTGGATGAAGGCCTGCTGGGCCCACCTTCATCCCAGGGTCCCTCCAGTCTGAGCCGTGGGCACCGTGCTAGCACAGCCAAGTGTGGCTTAGCCAGCGTTTTCTCTCTGAGGCCCATTGCTCCCTCTCCTCCAGTGACTGCAGCCAGAACAGGCTGCCCATCCTGGGGCTGTGAAATTCCCAGCCCCAGAGACCCTCCCAGACACACATGTAATGTTCTGGAGCAGGTGTCTTCTGCAGGGCATGGTACTTGGGATGAGACTGTGCTTTCACAGGGGTCCCTGTGGACACTGGAGCTGCTGAGTAAGCCCTGGTCCCACCTGCAGGGGGCGTGCCACGGGGTGGCGACCTTCACTTCGTTTGCAAAAATTGTTGTTTGGTTAATGCTGGCCTGAAGTGTGTATGTTGTTTTTTTTTTTTTCAAGTGTTCAGTATTTCTTAAGGACATTGTCTCTCTTGTTTTCATGCTAATTGGACTATGTGTTCATTTGGGAGAGGTCTTGGGGATGTAGCGAACAGTCTACACCCCCCATCCTGTGCAAAGTTCAGATGATAAAATTCCCACCATGACGGACCCCCCTCCCATTGAGAGTGCAGGGGACGTGGGAAGACCCCACATGCTTTGGAGTTAACTAAACCTGTGTGCCACAACTATGAGCCTGAGCTCTAGAGCCCAGGAACCACAACTACTGAAGCCCACACGGCCTGTGCTTCAAAACAAGAGAAACCACCACAGTGAGAAGCCTGTGCCCCACAACTAGAGAAAGCCTGTGCAAAACAATTAAGAGCCAGGCATCTGAAAATAAATAAAGATATAAAGAAAAACTTGTGCCCACCCCCCCAAAAAACCCACAAACAAAAAACAAACAAAAAGCTAATCTGGTCTGGTCTGGTCATCTGGTCTACCTAAGCCCAAACCTCCCCCCATCTGGAGCTCTAATCCATTTGTGAACTCCAGCCCTAGGAATACCCACCCGTGGACGGGATCGACCACAATGGCCCGTGGCTTGGAGCCTTCCTCCTGAAAGAGCGTCTTCCTCTTCACGCCTTTGGTGTCGGCCACGGAGACAGTGCCCAGGATGGAGTCGGTCCAGTAGATGTTGCTGTGGATCCAGTCCACCGCCAGCCCGTCGGGGGCCTGGAGATCCTCGCCAATGACAGTGTCGTAGGAGGAGAAGCCGGGGGCTCCGTCGATCTGGGCACTAAGGGGAGAGGAGAAGGAAGAGGAGAGTGTCAGCTCCGGGGACCCTCCGTCCACTCAGGGACTGGGGCTGCATGCGGCTGGGGGAGTGGGCAGGTTCACCTGTAGATCTTCCTCTGGGACAGGTCAGACCAGTAGATCCTGTTACTGGCCACCTCCGTGTCCAGGGCGACCACATTCTTAAGGTTGGGGATAAGGCTGGTGTACTCGCTTCGGTCCAGAGTCATCTTCCTCACTTCGTGGCGGTTGGTGAAGAAGAGGTAGGCGATGGTTCCTGGGGAGCCGGGAAGGGGGGCGGTTCAGTGGAGTGGAAGGGACCCCGACCTCCAGAAACATGGGATCCCTTGATTTAGGTGCTTCTAAGAATCACTGCATGGTTGCAGTTCTAACCTAAACTTCAGGTGGAAGAAACTCAATGATGTCTATTTGTTTCGTTGCATGCTTAAATTAATTTAGTCCTCTTTTCGACCCCATGGACTATAGACTGCCATGCTCCTCTGTCCACAGGATTCTCCAGGCAGGCATACTGGAGTGTGTTGCCATTTACTTCTCTAAGGGAACTTCCCCACCTAGGGCTCAAACCTGTGTCTCTTACATCTCCTGCATTGGCAGGCAGGTTCTTTACCACCAGTGCCACCTAGCTCGTTTCAATATGAGGTATTATATTTTGGTCTCTTTTCAATGGATTTGCTTTTTTCCCCCTTCTCTCTCTCTCTCTTTTTTGGCTATGCCACATGCAGGATCCTAGTTAACTGGACCAGGGATCAAACTAAAGCCCCCTGCACTGGAAGCACAGAGTCTCAACCATTGGATCATCAGGAAAGTCCCGGACTTGCTTTTTTTTGACATAAATTCCTTTTGCTGGGGCAGGTATAGGCTGTCTGGCTCACGGCTTCCCATCTCTTGTCCCCTGAAGCCCCTGCAAGACCAGAAGCTGCAAACCATCCCCGGTGGGATTGATCTACATCTTCAGAGGAGCCAGACAAGCGTGGTCAGTCACCTAGCCCGACTGCTAACTGGGCTGTGTGTTCACTTGCCAGATGTCTCAAAAGCAAACGGTCTACCCCCGGGTGCAAAGTTCGGATGATGAAAGTCCCACCACATGGCCTACCCGCCCTGCCACCTCCCTGCACTTACCCACAGCCTTGCAGGCCTTGGTGAGCGGCTCCAGCCGGAAGCCCTCTTCACACTCGCATTTGTAGCTGCCCTCGAGGTTCACGCAGAGCTGGCTGCAGGTGTCAGGGTTCTGACACTCATCGATATCTGAGAGTTGGGACACAGAGAGAGCTGGGGCATCTTTCCAGCAGGGCGCAGATGGAGCCATGGGCTCTGACCGAGAGCCACGCCTCCCTGTGGCAAATGGCGGACAACCCAACCCCTCTCAGGAAAACCTCCAGGACAGGAGGCTCTGACCAATTTTTTTTTTATTGATTTGGCTGCACCAGGTCTTAGTTGCAGCACATGGAATCTTTGTAGCATATGAACTCTTAATTGCAGCATGTGGGATCTAGTTCCTTGACCAGGGATTGAACCCAGGCCCCCTGCTTTGGGAGCTCGAAGTGTGAGCCACTGGAAGTCCCTGATCACCAAAATCTTGAAAATGGCCAAGCATGATCTCTAACCCTAACCTCGCCATTCACTTTAGGGCACAGTCAACTGGGTGAAGTTGCATCAGCTGAGATTTCTTTCTTAATTATTAATCCCCAAAGGCCAAAAGCAAGTGCTCCCCAAGGGCCAAGCTGGCAACAGCTAGTTCAAGCACCTGGCCTCCTACCAGCCCTGTGAGGAGGAAATGGTACCTGCACCCACTTAACAGATAGGAAAACTGAGGCTGAGGCTTTGATCCCCCTCTTCTTCCAAGGAAAGGGCCAGGGGCTTGGGAATTACCTTCACATCTGTGCTTGTCCACTAGCTGGAAGCCTTCAGGACACAGGCACTCGTAGCCGATCTTGAGGTCATTGCAGATGTGAGAGCAGCCGCCCTTGTTGTCCAGACACTCGTTGGTCCCTGTGCCAGATGCGGGAGGGGCACCGGTCACACTCTGGCCTCCAGCCACCCCTCGCCCAACATCCTGCACTATTTCTACCTCCTCATAACCAACACGATGACTGCATGGCTGGGGAAGTTACCATGGCTACTAAGAGGTCTTAGAGCCACTGTCACATATGACACCATGAATGAACCACGAGGATGTTGTCGATGTTTAGTCGCTAAGTCTTGTCCCACTCTTTGCAACCCCATAGACTGTAGCCCACTAGGCCCCTCTGTCCATGGGATTTCCCAAGCAAGAATACTGGGGTAGGTTGCCATTTCCTCCTCTAGGGGATCTTCCCAAGCCAGGGATGGAGCCTGAGTCTCCTGCAATGGCAAGTGAGCCACTTTACTACTGAGCCACCAGGGAAGCCCTGTGAGGGTGTTACAGTGAGTGAATTATAAGCCAGATACAGAAGGACAAATACTGTCCACGTGAGGTCCCTAATGGGGTCATATTTATAGAGACAGAAGGTAGGAGGGTGGGTGCAGAGGTTGGGGGAGGGGGACTTAGTGTTCAGTGGAGACAGAGACTCAGTTCTGCAAGATGAAATAGTTCTGGAGATGGATGGTGGTGTTGGTTACACAACATTGTGAACGTACTTAAAACATGCCTGAACTCTACACCTAAAAATGGTTAAAACCATAAATTTTGTGGGGTTGTTTTAACCATAATTAAAAATGTTTTTTAATTATAAAAAACAAA
Source organism: Tragelaphus eurycerus (assembly GCA_935064755.1). NCBI lineage: Eukaryota > Metazoa > Chordata > Mammalia > Artiodactyla > Bovidae > Tragelaphus > Tragelaphus eurycerus. The sequence continues at coordinate 2,234,039 of CAKXYN010000058.1, read as the reverse complement.
AGCCACCTACCATTTACTACAGTTATAAGTATTAACTCACTTAATCCTCCCTACAGGAAATGGCAACCCACTTCAGTATTCTTGCCTGAAGACTCCCAGGCCCAGAGGCGCTCATCCATGGGTTGCAAAGAGTTGGACAGGACTGAGTGACTAACACATACAAAATCCTCCCTATGACCTTAAAGACAAGAGAATTATAGCTGGGGACATTGAGGCATGGCCAGGTTAAACAGTTTGTTTAAGATCACACGGCTTGACAGAAACCTAGGGTACTGGGCTCCATAATCCATGCTCTTACCCTCTACACCAAGCGTGGGCCAAAGCCAGCCCCCCACCTGCTCTTTGACAGCTAAGAATGGTTTTTACATTTTAAAATAGTTGAGAAGAAAATAAGAATCAAAAGCAAAATATTTCAAAAGTTCTATGAAATTCGAGTGTCTTGTATCTGTAATAGAATATTGGAGCATGGCCCTAGGCATTCAAATGCATGTGTATGGGCTTGGGTGGGTGCTCTCCTGCTACAAAGGCCAAGTAGAAGAGCTGCGACAGAGACCCTATGGATTGAAAAGTCCAAATCATGGGTCAAAGTGCTGCTGAAAATACTCGCAACACCTGATCCCCAGCAGCCCTAGCATGTCTGGGAAGTTACTGCCCCATCTTACAGATGGGAAAACTGAGGCTTAGAAGCCAATCCACTTATCCCCAGGCTTCCCCCTAACATCTGTCCAGCCCCAGAGTCACAGCATTTGTGGGCTTGGGGCAGGGCTGGCCCCTCACAGCACCACAGCACCCACGTCTCAACGTGGTGGACCCCACCCTCAACACTACCAGCTGCCCACACCCCAGGGCTCACCACAGTCCTTGAGGGGCTCATCCGACCAGTCCCGGCAGTCCCTGACGGAGTTGCACACTTTGTCCAGGGAGATGCACTCACCGCTTTGGCACTTGAACTTGTTGGGCCCCTCGCAAAGAGTCACTATGAGAACCACAGAGGAGGGTCAGGTGCTTCCAGGCGACAGGAGGTGGCTTAGTGCTTTTTATGAATATGATTATTTACACAAGAATAGATACAAATGTATTTGGTGGTAAAACAGAATAGTTACTGATCATACGTGAAGCCTCCACTCAGCTTAAGAATTAGAATATCACCAATAGCAGGGGCTGGTAAACTCTGGCCTGATGCCTGTTTGTTTAAATAAAAGCTTTATTAGCACTCAGCACTGCCCATTGGTTTATATACTGTCAGTGGCAGATGTCATGCTATAGCAGCTGAGTCAAGCAGATGTAATTGAGACTATGGCCTGCAGAGCTGAAATGTCTGCTCTCCAGCCCCGACCTAAACTATTATAGTGGTCTAAGTCATCCCATTCTACTACCCCCAGAGGTAATGATAATCTTGAATTTTGATTACCACTTCTTTATTTTTTCATTAATAGTTCTATCAAACATGTATGAATGAACAATCTACTGTTGAATTTCGCTTGCTTTTGAGTCTTAATAACTGTGTCCAGTTAAATTCCTGCGACTGCCTCATTTTTCTCAGCTGCATGATATTCCACTCTGTGATGACACTGCCGTTTAAAATTATTTCCACGCAGCCCTGTTCACAACAGCGCTATTCACAGCAACCAAGGCGTGGAAGCAACCCAAGTGTTCATCCACGGGTGACTGGATAAACAAAATGTGCTCCATCCATACAACAGAATATTATTTTGGCTTAAAAAGGAAGGAATTTCTGACATCTTCTATAACATGGATGCACATTGAGGAAATGATGCTTAGTGAAATAAACCTGTCACCCGAATTTGTGATTCCAGTTACGTAAGGTCAAATACTCGTGCTCGTACTCGTGTAAGTCGCTCAGTCGTGTCCGACTCTTTGCGACCCCATGGACTGTAGCCCACCAGGCTCCTCTGTCCATGGGATTTTCCAGGCAATAGTACTGGAGTGGATTGCCATTTCCTTCTCTAAGGGATCTTCCCAACCCAGGGATCGAACCCGGGTATCCCGCATTATAGACAGACACTTTACCGTCTGAGCCACCAGGGAAGTCCAAGGTCAAATACTAGAGGAGTGGAATTCATAGAGACAGTAGAATGGTGGGTACCAGGGGCTTGAGGAAGGAGAATAGCGAGTGTATAATGGGGACAGAGTTGTGTTACCCACTCAGTCCTGTCTGACTCTTCCAGACCCCATGGACTGTAGCTCACCAAATTCTCCACAGGTAAGAATATTGGGGTGGGTTGCCATTCTCTTTTCCAAGGGATCTTCCCGATCCAGGGATCAAACCCACATCTCCTGCATTACAGGCAGATTCTTGACCATCTGAGCCACCAGGGAAGCCTCTATTTCACCACAATTTAAAAAAATAATTTTTTTTACATTAATTCTACTGCTGGGACTTCCTTGGTGGTTCAGTGGTTAAGGCTCTGAGCTTCCAATGCAAGGTACGTGGGTTTGATCCCTGGTCAGGGAACTAAGATCCCACTTGCCGTGCAACATGGCATATATATATAAACTAATTCTATTGCTGATGAACATTCTGGTTGCTTCTACTGCTTTGCTGTTAGGACAGTGCTACTCTGCTCATTCTAGAGCCTATCTCCCAGTGCACAGATACAAGTTTCCCTGGAGCAGAACTGCTATACTATAAACTCAGCAAAGTGGAATTGTACTGTACACGTAACTCTGAGCTCAGATTCATGAGCTATGTACACTCCAACCTCATTAAATCTCACAGGCCTGAAGTGGGTGTTTACATTTTGCAGATTAGAGAAAGTGAGGCTCAGAGAGCTCAAGTAACTTGCTTGAGGACACACAGGAGGGCCCTCCCTCGTCTAGGAGGCACTGTGCCCTTCCCCCCACACCCCCACAGCCCAGGATCCTGGAGGGGTGGGGCTCACCGTTGATGCAGCCCAGCTCATCACTCAGATCCTTACAGTCAGGCTCCCTGTCGCACTGCCGGCTGCCATGGATGCAGGTCCCATCTGAGCACTGGAATTCATCAGGCCGGCACGTGGCCACAGCTGGGAAACAAAGAGCCAAGTGTGGAGAATAAGAAAGGGAAAGCACCCTAACACAACCATTACATTTTCATAGATTTCTCTCCATTCTGTCCTTGCATGCAGGAAATTCATTAAAAAGTTGGCAGATCGGGGAATTCCCTGGTGGCTAAGACTCTGTGCTCCCAATACAGGGGGCCCAGGTTCGATCCCCGGTCAGGAAGCTAAATCCCTCATGCCACAGCTAAGACCTGGCAGAGGTAAATAAATAAATGTTAAAAAAAAAAAAAAAAAAAAGCTGGTAGAGCTAGTAGGCCATTCTTGGTAGAAAAGCAATGATGTGGTCCCAGTCTAGATAGAAGTTGGCCAGGTACGTTATGATGTTGGTTAGTCCCTAAGTTGTGTCTGACTCTTTGCGACCCCATGTGCTGTAAGCCACCAGGCTCCTCTGTCTGTGGGATTTCCCAGGCAGGAACACTGCAGTGGGTTGTCATTTCCTACTCCAGGGAATTAATATCTTCCTGACCTAGGGATTGATCCCAACTTTCCTGCATTAGCAGGTGGATTCTTTACCACTGAGCCACCAGTAAAGCCCACTGCCCACCTCCCCCCCAAAAAAGTCATTACTACTGAGTATCACACAGCCCTTCCAATGATTCAGACTGTGAACATGAAAAATGTTTCTGACTAGACCTTGACCTCAAACAGGTTTTCACTTAACCCTAATTCATTAAGTTCTAAGCTTATGCTTTCTGCACTTTCCCGTGGGTTATATTTCACTATAAAAATGCTGACAATGTGAAAATTCAATTTCAAGAGGTCAGTAGGGGAAAAAAAAAAGATGATAAGTATGCAAGTGTTTGGAACTCGTTTGTGTGAGTGTGTGTGCTTTTATGTCGTAACCCAGGTCCACCGAGGCCGACACTGTTGCTCCATCTACATGGGAAGAGATCAAAGCACAGTAAGGCTACGTCCCCGGCCAAGGGTCACACAGCTTGGACATCAACAGTCAGGCCTGCATCCTTTCTGGACCAAAATAATACAGCGTGCTACAGTTTGCTCCTCTTGGCAAGAGATAAATTAAATAGGGGTTCGAGGGGCTTCCCTGGTGGTATAGTAGATAAGAATCCACCACCCAATACAGGGGACATGGGTTTCACCCCTGGTCTGGGAAGGTCTTTCGCGGCACACAGCAACTAAACCGGTGTGCTGCAAGTCCTCAACCTGTGAGCCTAGAGCCTGTGCTTTGCGACAGGAGAAGCCCACAGACCACAACTAGGGAAGGCCCTCGTGCAACAACGAAGACCCAACACGACCAAAAAGTAAGTAACTGAATTAAAATAATAATACATTTTAAAAATAAATAAATAGGCGTTCAAAAGGGAACTCCTTTGGAAGACAGCATCCTCTATGTGATCAGAAAGACCGAAAGGAACATGAAAGGGGACCGACTTCTGGTATTTTTTTTTAGGTGCTTATCATGTTTTATTGACACCATGTTGCCTTGAATATAATCTGAAGATATCTCTGGATATCATATTCTTTATGCAGGATACTAGCTCTTTCTTTTCTTGTATCTGAATCATTCCATCAAGGATTTATTGTAGTTGGAGATAAGACCTTTGGAAGCAATACTCCTTTTTCTTTTTTTGACGGAGCTAAGGTATATGGGATCTTAGTTCCCTGACCAGGGATCCAACCTTCACCCCTGCACTGGAAGGGCAGAATCTTAACCACTGGACCACCAAGGAAGTCCAGGACTGACTTTCTTATTGTGTGATGTGGAATCATTTAAGCACCTAAAGGCACTGCCCCACCCCTGGGCCCTGCTGGGGAAGCCCCCGGCCTAGGTGAGGGGATTTTCGAGGCGCCCCTACCGCAGTTCTCCTCGTCAGACTTGTCCTTGCAGTCAGGGTCATGGTCGCAGCGCCAGCTGGAGTGGATGCACTCGCCACTGCCGCAGTGGAACTCAAGGGCCGAGCAGGGGTTGTTGTCCTGCAGGGGGCCTGACGGGTGGGGGGTCCCGCAGTGCTTTGGCCACTCGTCTGAGCCGTCGTCACAGTCGGGGTCGCCGTCGCAGGCCCAGAGCTCGGGGATGCACATGGAGCTGTTGCACTGGAAGTTGGCGGGGCTGCAGGTGGGCATGGGGCAGGACGCCTCATCCGAGCCATCTAAGCAGTCCAGATCTAAGTCACAGACGAACTTCGGGGCAATGCACTTGCCGTCATTGCAGCGGAACTCATCCTGGTAGCATATCTTGGGAGCTGCGGGGACGGACAGGAGAGGACAGTCTGGTCACCGGGGAAACGACTCCCCAATCCCGACACCAACCCATTGCACAGATGGGGACACTGAGGAGAGGCCAGAGCACAGTGAGTGGACTCCAGGCAGTGGTCAGGGGATCTGGCCGACAACCACCCAGTTCCTGGGCGCCCTCTGGGCCTCAGTTTCCTCATCTGGTCCTGTCTCAAAGCGTTACTGTGAGGACTGGGGTGTGAAGGTACACGAGGACCTATACTTAAGAGTTTGTGCATGGAACTATAGTCAGTATCTTATAATAAATATAGTGGAAAAGAAGAGGAAAAAGAATGTATGTGTGAGTGTGTGTAACTGAATGACTTTGCTCTACACCTAAAACTAACCCAACACTGTAAATTAAATATACTTTAGTTTAAAAAAAAAAAGGATGAATGGAGTAGGAAATAGCAACCCACTCCAGTATTCTTGCCTAGAGAATCCCATGGACACGGGAGCCTGGCAGACCATGGGGTTGCAAAGAATTGGACACAACTGAGGGACTTGAGCACACTCACAAACTTATAATTAAGTGTTCCTTTACTATTATAGGACTTCCCTGGTGGCTCAGACGGTAAAGCGTCTGTCTACGATGTGGGAGACCCGGGTTTGATCCCTGGGTTGGGAAGATCCCTTGGAGAAGGAAATGGCAATCCACTCCAGTACTATTGCCTGGATAATCCCATGGACAGAGAAGCCTGGTAGGCTACAGTCCATGGGGTTGCAAAGAGTCGGACGCGACTGAGTGACTTCACGTTCACGTTACTATTACAGGGCTTCCCTTGTGGCTTAGCTGGTAAAGAATCTGCCTGCAATGTGAGAGACTTGGGTTTGTTTCCTGGGTTGGGAAGATTCCCTGGAGAAGGGAAAGGCTACCCACTCCAGTATTCTGGCCTGGAGAATTTCATGCACTGTATAGACCATTGGGTCACAAAGAGTCGGACATGACACTTTGTGACCCCATTTTACTATTCAAATTTTATTATCCTTCATTTTATTAGTGGTCCTTGAGCAGCTCTGAACGTTTGGAAATTGGGTGTTGAAGGAAGGTAAAGTAGAATATTTTGATCCGACTGGAGAAACAGTTGTTTTTAAAATACCAGATAGTAAATGTGATCATCCTCCTTGACCTTCAGCTCAAATATCTCCCTGAAAATAATGCATTCAGGTTCAGAGGAAGCTTAGAGACTGCACTTCAAATGTCACATCGTATTACTTATAAAATGAAAAGGAGGTAATTTCAGTTTTAAAAAACAAAACCAAAAAATGGATGGGGTCTAGTGGTTAGGGCTCCAGGCTCTCAGTGCCAAGGGCCCAGGTCCCATTCCTGGTGGAGGAACTAAGATCCTGAAAGCCACTCAGAGTAGCCAAAAATAAAAATAAAAACTGTTGCCGTTATTATTATTATTTGCTTGTTTTTATTTACAATGACATTGGACTTTGTGAAAGTCGCTCAGTCGTGTCCCACTCTTTGGGACCCCATGGACTATGCAGTCCATGGAATTCTCCAGGCAAGAATACTGGAGTGGGTAGCCTTTCCCTTCTTCAGGGGGTCTTCCCATCCCAGGGATCGAACCCAGGTCTCTCACATTGCAGGCAGATTCTTTATCAGCTGAGCCACAAGAGAAGCCCAAGAATACTGGAGTGAATAGCCTTTCCCTTCTCCAGGGGATCTTCCCAACCCAGGGATGGAACCTAGGTCTCCTACATTGCAGGCAGATTCTTTACCAACCGAGCTATCAGGGAAGCCCATACTGGACTTTTTAAGTTGAAGTATAGTTGACTTACAAAGCTGTGCCAGTTTCCAGGTATGCCACACAGTGACTAAGTGACTTTAAACAGCACAAAACGGTCACCAAGCTAAGTCCACTTACTGTGGGCCACCCTACAAGGTTATCACCATCTTACTAACTACATTTACCATGCTGTGCGTCACATCACTGTGAATTATTTAGTTTACAGGAGGAAGCTGGTTCCTATTAATCTCCCTCCTCTATTTTACTCATCCTCCCACCTCCTGGGTTTGATGGTACTATTATTTCTTGTTTTAATTTATTCAGTTTTATTGTACATACATGTCAATCTTTTTTTTTTCCCATTGTGGATGGAGTTTAATAATTTTTTTTTAAAAGTTGGATTGAAGTATAGTTGATTTCCAATGGTGTGTTAATTTCTGTTCTACAGCAAAGTGACTTAGTTATACGTAAATGTATTCTTTTTCATATTCCTTTCCATTGTAGTTTATCACAGAATATTGACTATAGTTTCCCTGCCCTATACAATAGGACCTTGTTGTTTATGCTGGTATTATTAAAGAGTCAAAAGAAACAGTAATTTTGTGAAATGATGAAGGTGTTAAATAACCCTATTGTGGTACTCATTTCACAATATATATAAAATTATCACACTGGAGACTAAACTCACACCATGTTACATGTCAACTATATCTCAATAAAGCTGGAAGAAAAAATAAAACACTTGGAAAAGAGGCCCAATCCCTTTTATTTTAAAATGTTCCGTAGTGAGAACCAAGGTTAGATATGCATCACTAAGCACTCACTCACTTTTTAGGTTGGTTTTTTTTTTTAATACTCTCTTGGGGGGTTTCATATTTTGTCAACTTGAAGATTTGATGTGATCTCAATTATTTAAATTTCCCCCAGGGTGTTGTTTTTTGTTTTTTAAGAGTCTTACTTTGTTTTTTAAAAATCTACACAATTAGAAAAGAAATTATAAATAATGAATAAAATCAAAGAGGCAAGACAGAACCTGCTGCAGAGTGCCTTCCTGTCTGAAACTCTCCATGGTTTGGAACAAACTCTGACCTCAGCCACGAACCCAGTCAGGTCACTTGGACACGGCTAGGATCCACGGGCTACCAGACAAGGGACACCACTTACAACAGCCTTCCTCGTCCGAGCCATTCTCGCAGTCCACCTGGCCGTCGCATCTCCAGGACCCCGAAATGCAGCGGTTGACACGGCCCCCACAGCTGAAGTCCCCCATCTTGCAGGTGACAGACTCTATGGGAGAAACAGAACTGAACCTTAACGCAGAGGGAAGACCGCCTTGCCACTCCGAGCTCTGCAAGGGAAGAACACAGAGTTTTCTGATAGGAGACTCAGGCTCACTTTTCTGGACCAAAATGAAGGAAATTTAATGGAACTTATTAAAAATTAGTTGCTGAGGAGTTCCCTGGGAGTCCAGTGGCTAAGACTCCATGCTCCCAATGCAGGGGCCCTGGGTTCAATCCCTGGTCAGGGAACTAGATACCACATACCGCAGCTAAAGATCCTGCATGCCACAAGGAAGACTGAAGGTCTTGCATGCTGCACTTAAGACCCAGTGCAGAAAAATAAAATTTTTTTTTTAAGTTAGATGCTAGGTGTTGCAGAGGTTTTGGAATGAGATAGAAGTGGTGGTTGCAAAGCATTGGGAGTATGTTAATGCTACTAAACTGGTCGCTTTTTTTTTTAATTTAAAATTTTGGGGTGGCTTTTTTCAAAAATCAAAGCATAGTTGATTTACAATGTTGTGTTAATTTCAGGTGTACAGCAAAGTGACTCAGTTACACATGTGTGTGTGTATATATATATTTTTTCTTTTTCAGATTCTTTTCCATTATAAGTTATTACAAGATATTGAATATAGTTCCCTGTGCTATACAGTAGGTCCTTGTTCATTATCTATTTTATATATAGTAGTATGCATCTGTTAATCCCAAATTCCTGTTTTATTCCTACCCCCAATGGCCTAATTCAGTGGTTAGGATTCTTAAGCTTCCACTGCAGTTGTTATGGGTTCGATCCCTGGTTGGGAAGCTAAGATCCCACAAGCCACCTGGAGTGGCCAAGAAAACAAAAAAACAAACACACAAAAAGACTAATTTGTGGGACTTCCCAGGCAGTCCAATGGTTAAAAGACTTTGCCTTCTAACACGGGGTGAAGGTTTGATCCTGCTTGGGAAGCTAAGACCCCCATGCCTTGAAGCCAAAAACCTAAATCATTAAGAAGCAATATTATAACAAATTCAGCCAAGACTTTAAAAATGGTCCACCCAAAAAAAAAAAAATCTTAAAAAGGGTTAATCTGTGTAACATGAACCTCAATGAAAAAAAAAAGAGCCTTTAAAGGAAAGTTCCAATAATATCGTCTCTGTGTGCATGCTAAGGTTTCAGTCCTGTCCAGTTCTTTGGGACCCCTTGGTCTATAGCTCGCAAGCTCCTTTGTCCGTGGAAGAATACTAGGCAAGAATACTGGAATGGAGTGCTATACCCTCCTCCAGGGGATCTTCCCCACCCAGGGATCAAATCCGAGTCTTTTACATCTCTTGCATTGCAAGTGGATTCTTTACCTCTGACCCACCTGGAAAGCCCAGTATCTTCTCTGCCCACCTCCTAATTCATAGAAGAATACATTAGTATGCTTGTCAATTTCTACCACGTCTGTCACCCGCTATCATCAAATCACTTTGCCATCCAACAGAAATTAACACATTGAAAATTAACATTGAAAATGTTTAAGTGTAACACAACTATACTTAGATTAAAAAAAAAAAAGGAGTTAAAAAGAAAAGGTTAGGACACATGTCACATCCAAAGGCAGGGAGAAACTCACTGCACGTCTCCTGGGATTCATCAGAGCCGTCTTGGCACTCAGCGGTCCCATCACAAACCCACTTATAGGAGATGCATTTCCCATCTCGGCACCGAAACTCGTTTCTCCCACAGTTGTCTTCCGCTAAAGAGAAGGAAAGGAGAAGGAAGAATCAGGGCTGGGATCACAAAATGACCGAATTCTTTGTGTCTCTTTCCTGCCAAGTGAAGAATGAACCAGAAATACAATCCTATTGCAGCAGTCAGGTCTCCAGGAAATAAAACATACACCACAATTAAACTGAGTGAACCAAAAGTGTAGTGGAAGATTCTAAGAACACTTCCTAAAAAGAGATTCATCCCCCATGTGAGATTCTGACATCATGGTTGGTGAATCCAAAGTGTGGATCCACTGGGCGATGGGGACAAAATATTAGAACCTGGGTGAACATTAACAAAGAAAAGGACATGATTTAGCATGTCACAAACCTGTATTGGAGACAGTGCCAAGGAAAATTGAAACTGCAAAAGCATTAAGCTGGAGGAAAACTTGAAAAGCTTTCTCCAGTAGGTAGAAAGGAACTAAAGAGATAAAAATTGGGACTTCTCTCATGGTTCTGCGGTTAAGAACCTACCTTACAGTACAGGGGACACAGATTTGATCCCTAGTTGGGGAACTAAGATCCCACCTGCCACAGGGCAACTAAGCTCATGCACCCCAAGAAGCCCACATGATGCAGCTGAGACCCAGCACAGCCCCCCAAAAAAGGGTATATAAGTTATGAGAAATTATTAATGTAGAGGTCAGAGAGCAGAGATCCAGCAGAGAAGGTAATCATATAACTAAATTTCAGATCTAAAGAAACGGGTTGTTGCTGTTCAGTCGCTGAGATGTGTCCAACTCTTTTCGACCCCATGGACAGCAGCATGCCAGGCTTCCTTGTCCTTCACTGTGTCCCGGAGTGGGGGCTGCTCTCTAGTTGTGGTGCTCTGGCTTCTCACTGTGGTAGTGTCTCTTGTGGCAGAGCACAGGCTCTAGGCCCACAGGCTTCAGTAGTTGTGGTGCACGGGCTTAGTTGCTCCGAGGCATGTGAGATCTTCCCAGACCAGGAATCGAAACTGTGTCTCCTGCATTGGCAGGCAGATTCTTACTCCTGAGCCACCAGGGAAGCCCCTCTAAAATATATGACTTTTACACCTTGTGGCTCCGATGGTAAAGAATCTGCCTGCAATTCGAGAGACCTGGGTATGATCCCTGGGTGAGGAGGATTCCCAGGAGGAGGGCAAGGCAATCCACTCCAGTATTCTTGCCTGGAGAATCCCCATGGACAGAGGAGGTTGGCGGGCTACAGTCCATGGGGTTGTAAAGAGTCAGACACGTCTGAGTGACCAAGCACACAAAGAGAGCAAAATAATACTGACTGCATTTAGTTTTAGGTATCATGCTTTGATTCAGGGTCTTTGTTACGTGTGAGCTATGATCAAAGCAAACTTTTATTGTGAAAGTTGCTCATTCCGACTCTTTGTGACCTATGGACTATATAGTCCATGGAATTCTCCAGGCCAGAATACTGGAGTGGGTCAGTCATTTCAGTCACTCAGTTGTATCAGACTCTTAGGGACCCTATGGACTGCAGCACACCAGGCTTCCAATAAACTTTTATTGGTTGGTAATAAAATTGGTATTACTCCTTTAATCTTTAAATACAGACTTTGATCCCCTTCGTAATCTAAAATAACACAGTTAATAAAAATTATGATCCAGTTTATCTTAGGATAAGGAAATAAGACCAAGAAAGGAGAAGCTAGCAGAAATTTCCTCATGAGTCAGATATTCTGAAGGCAAATGATATGTAAAATATAAGTTTGGGCTGATGGCTATATTCATTATATTTTTCACTACTTTCGTAAGAAGAACCTTTTTTCTTTTATCACTTTATTTTGAATGTTGATCAAAACCAAAAAAAAAAAATAGTTTAATAGTTTGCACAAAATGTATTCATTTGCTCATTTTGCACAAAGGCAATTAATGAACTCTTCATGTACAAGGCAGAAGCTATGTTTCTAGAATTAGTCCATTCCTGGGAGAAACTTCCAGACAAAAAGATCCTTGATCCTTGAATGATTCTTCTCAGGCAAGAAGTCTCTTCTTCCTTCATTCTGCATATGGGAGAAGATTCAAGATCTTACATGCTTTGTGTCTTTTTATGTATTCAGATTTTCCCCTCTTGATACTCTCTTTAAGCGGACTTTCCGGGTGGCTCAGATGGTAAAGAATATATGCCTACAATGTACGAGACACAGGAGACTTGGGTTCGATCCCTGGGTCGGGAAGATCGCCTGGAGGAGGAAATAGCAACCCACTGCAGTATTCTTGCCTGGAGAATCCCATGGACAGAGGAGCTGGGTGGGCTACAGTCCACGGTGTCGCAAAGAGTTGGACATGGCTGAGCATGAATGTGCGTACATTCTCTTTAAACACTCATAAGTTTTTTAAAGATTTATTTATCTGCATATGGGCTGTGCTGAGTTTCGTTGCTATGTGAGGGCTTTCTCTAGTTGCAGTGAGCAGGGGCTACTCTCTAGCTGCAGTGTACAGGCTCTCGAGTGTAGGTTCAGTAGATGTGGTACACAGGATTAGTTGCTCCTCGGCATGTGGGATCATCCTAGACCAGGGCTCCAACCGATGTCCCTTGCATTGCAAGGTGGATTCTTAAACACTGGAGCACCAGGGAAGTTTGAGACCTTCAAGTTTTAACTGAGCACATTACCCAAGGGAGGATCTATAATTTCCCAGCTTCCTTTGCAGCCAGGTGTGGCCATGGGACCAAGTTTAAGTTAATGAGCTGTGAGTGAAAGTAAATGTGCAAACTTCACGACCTTAGAGCGTGGCACTGACAAGTTGATTCCTACTAGTGAGCATTTTGCCCCTCTTAACCTCAACGTACAAGATAAAAACTGACCTAATTAGATATGGTGGAAGGCCAAGCCATAAAAATAAGAATGATCAAAGGCACTCTTTGAAGTATGGCTCCCTGTGTCCAATTGCTAATCATCAGCCTTGCCCTTAACGCTCGGCAATAAAAAAAAACGAAATAATGCAATTTGCAGCAACATGGATAAACCTGGAGATTATCATACTAAGTGAAGTAAGACAGGTAGAGAAAGATGAATATTATACAATATCATTTATATGTGGAACCTTAAAAAAAAAGATACAAATGAACTGATTTAAAACAGAAATTAGACCCACAGACATAGAGAACAGATTATGGTTGTCAAAGAGGAAAGAAGTGAGGGACAGATAAATTAGGAAATTGAGATGGACACATACACGCTACTATATATAAAACAGATAACCAACAAAGACCTACTGTGTAGCACAGGGAACTATATACTCAATTATCTTGTAATAATGTGTAAGGGAAAAGAAACTGAAAAAGAATCTGAATCACTGAGACTAACACAACATTGGAAATCAAATATACTTTACTATATATATATAGCGCCAAAGAATTGATGCTTTTGAACTGTGGTGTTGGAGAAGACTCTTGAGAGTCCCTTGGACTGCAAGAAGATCCAACCAGTGCATTCTGAAGGAGATCAATCCTGGAATTTCTTTGGAAGGAATGATGCTAAAGCTGAAACTCCAGTATTTTGGCCACCTCATGCGAAGAGTTGACTCATTGGAGAAGACTCTGATGCTAGGAGGGATTGAGGGCAGGAGGAGAAGGGGACGACAGAGGATGAGATGGCTGGATGGCATCACTGACTCGATGGATGCGAGTCTGAGTGACCTCCGGGAGCTGGTGATGGACAGGGAGGCCTGGCCTGCTGCGGTTCATGGGGTCGCAAAGAGTCGGACACGACTGAGCGACTGATCTGATCTGATATATATATATATACACGTTACTTCATATATAGAAATATAAAGGAAAAAAAAAACCTTGCCCTCACTACATCATGATTTGAGATTTTTAACTACAGTAGGAAGCCATTGCAAATAACAAGACATTTTAAAATGTGTGTTTGATTTTTATCTCACCTTTTTAACATATCTGGTTTTCTGTATAATTATGGTTTTTAATGTACACCAGATGATAGCATAGTTATATGACAAATAATTATATTAAGGAGAACATGCTGGATCTGGTAAAAAAAAAAAAATTTCACAACCTCAGATCCCAAAGCTCTGCAGTCCCTTCTGGTAGAATGCCCCCTCCTAACTCCCTCCTCTTTGCTTGGCTAACAGTTCAGCTTTGAAGCTAACTGGGTTCTTCCCAGGTGGTGCTCGTGGTAAAGAACCCACCTGCCAATGCAGGAGATGGTAAGAGTCACTGTTCGATCCCTAGGTCAGAAAGATCTCCTGGAGGAGGGCATGGCAACCCACTCCAGGATTCTTGCCTGGAGAATCCCATGGACAGAGGAGCCTGGCAGGCTACAGTCCATGGGGTCGCAAAGAGTTGGACACAACTGGAAGTGATTTAGCATGCACGCATGCAAGAGCTCTTAAAACACCCATTTCTCACTCCTAACATATAAGATCGAAAGCATTTGTTTACCGAGTCCCCCAGCCTAGATTTAAACTCCTGGAGAGTAAGGAATGTCTTTTTCTTCCTTTCAGCGTGAAACCATCAGAGCCCAAGGCCTGAGTCAAAACAAGATTTGTTGAGCTGGTATGCCCAATCAGAGACAGGTCCATCATATTACTACTGGGCAAAGATTTTGGAAAAGTGGAACTCTTCTAGTTCCATCTCTTCAGTCAGAGGGCAACAGGGCAGAATCTGTCAAATTTTAAAGTGCAAAGTCCCCAGGACCCAGAAGAATTATTAACACAGATGTATAACAATGTCAAGTTCAAAAAGGTCCAAAGCTTTTTTCCCCCACTGAACAGTGTGGTTTGTGGGATCTTAATTCCTCGACCAGGAATCAAGCTTCTGCCCCCTACAGTGGAAGCTCTGAGTCCTAACCACTGGACAGTCAGGGAATTCCCTGTCCAGTTTCTTTTGCTTGAGTACATACTATTCATGTGCCGTTCTAACTCAGGCACAACTAACCGATAATGATAGAAACTGGGCTTTCCTGGTGGCTGAGAAGTAAATAATCTGCCTGCAATGCAGGAGACACGATTTGATCCCTGGGTCGGGAAAATTCCCAGGAGAAGGAACTGGCAACCCACTCCATGGAGAATCCCAAGGACAGAGCAGCCTGGTGGGTCCATGGGGTTGAAAAGAGTCGGCACAACTGAGTGACTAACACTTTCACTTTTTGCAATGACAGAAATCAGATTAGAGGTGCCTCTGGTCTGTGTCTGGCAGGTGAGTAAGCTGAAGAGAGCCGGGAACTTCCTGGGGGGAGAGAAGTCCTCTAGATCCTAATGAGAGGTGGCTACACGGAAGTAGATGTCTATCACAACTCAATGAACTCTTATCTGTCAATTTTATAGTATGTCAATTGCACCTTTAATTCAAAAGAAACAAATTCTGGGTCTTCAAAACTCATTGTCCAGTGTTCCTGCCCAGAGGAACAGTCGGGTGAGATTAGGAGAGAGATGAGTAGAGGGGTGGAGGAAGCTATAGGTGATAAAGAAATACATACAAGGAGTGTTTAGAAGCCTCAACAGAACTTGGTAACTGAACTTACAAAGAGACCAGGCTGGAGGTAACCCCAGTGGAGAGCTCAGGAGATTCAAATGAGCTGAGCTCTAGAACCTGCCGCTGTCAGAAGATAGACTGATAATGTAGCCCAGCTACTGATCCAGACAGGACATCGCCCTCTGAGGTGCCTCTGCAATATGCCCCACACCCACTGACTCACAGCTGAATCGTGATTATGCCTGAAAAAGGAAATGACTCATTTCTGGCTTCCCACATGGGGTGAGTAAAAAGCAATCAAATTTCCAGGACTCTCCAAAAAAAAAAGTTAAAAAAATAATAAAAAAAGGAAGTTCAGGCAAGGGGCATTCTCTACAGAAGAGGAGGATTCTGGAGGAGGAACTTTTGCCATCTGCTCTCCCAGCCAGGAGATGGCAGTTTCAATCATCGCTAATCCACTTTGCCCAAGGAATCATCTCACATGCAGAATGTGCTACTGGAAAGGCTAAAAACATTAAACCGTCTTGAAAGTGCAAAAATGAAAGTGTTAGTTGCTCAGGCGTGTCCAACTCTTTTGCAATGCCATGAACTGTACCCCACCAGGCTCCTGTGTCCATAGGATTCTCCAGGCAAGGATACTGGAGGGGGTTGCCATTTCCTTCTCCAGGGCATCTTCCTGACCCAGGAATCAAACCCAGGTCTCCGGCATTGCAGCCAGATTCTTTACCGTCTGAGCCACCAGGGAAACCCTACTGGAAAGGCTAGAAACATTAAACCATCTTCAGTTCAGTTCAGTTCAGTCGCTCAGTTGTGTCCGACTCTTTGCGACCCCGTGAATCACAGCATGCCAGGCCTCCCTGTCCATCACCAACTCCCAGAGTTCACTCAGACTCACGATGCCATCCAGCCATCTCATCTTCTGTCGTCCCCTTCTCCTCCTGCCCCCAATCCCTCCCAGTATCAGAGTCTTTTCCAATGAGTCAACACTTCGCATGAGGTGGCCAAAATACTGGAGTTTCAGCTTTAGCATCATTTCTTCCAAAGAAATCCCAGGGCGGATCTTCTCTGGTGGTCCTCTGCACTTTGCACTTCCAATGCAGGGGTGCTGGGTCCGATCCCTGGTTGGGGAACTAAGATCCCACATTCTGCAACTAAGCCCATGTGCCACAAACTAGAGAGCCCTCACCTCGCAACAAAGATCCAGCATAGCCAAAAATTACAGTAATAACAAAAGTAAGAGAGAAAGAACAACAACCCCCTTCCCTGGACACCAATGAGCCCTCCCCTGGGCAGCAGTTAATCAAATATTTTCTTGTTAATCAAATATTTTCTTGTCCTAGATGGCTGAAGACCCTACCAACAAGAAGACCCTACTACTACATATTTCTACTTGTTCATCCAACAGCTGGCCATCAGCTGTAACATCTGAGTGAAAAGTGAATGGATTTCACCATTACCGACAGCAGTCAGCTGGGAAATGTCTTGTGGCCTTGCTTATATGGCTGAGGATAAGGGACGGTGAGCACCCAGAAGAGCACCTCAAGATGGGTGTCCCGGCAGTAGGCAACCCCCACCTGAGCGAGGAGTCAGAACTAGTCCTATTTCAAACACCACAGCCCAAAGAAACAAACAGCTCTTTCTTATTTCCTCCCAGTTCCACAAGCAAGGTTTGGGTTTTGTGTGTCAGTTTCAGTTGAATTTCAGCAAAAGCAAAAGCAAACCAGAGCACTACATCCCATAACTCCTCATACTGCTGCTGCTGCTAAGTCGCTTCAGTCATGTCCGACTCTGTGCGACCCCATAAACGGCAGCCCACCAGGCTCCTCCGTCCCTGGGATTCTCCAGGCAAGAACACTGGAGTGGGTTGCTATTTCCTTCTCCAATGCATGAAAGTGAAAAGTGAAAGGGAAGTCATTCAGTCCTGTCCAACTCTTCGCGACCCCATGGACTGCAGCCTACCATGCTCCTCTGTCCCTGGGATTTTCCAGGCAAGAGTACTGGAGTGGGTTGCCATTGCCTTCTCCTCCTCATACTGGGGATGCCTCAAATTACATACGCAACACATCCCCTCCCCCGCAAAAAAAGAAAGCAATCGAAACTCTAGCCCTTAGACCTCTCTTGTCACGGGTGAGGAATCAGACAAGGTTATCGAAACAGAAAAGGAGAATATACATTTCTGCTTTTTCTCCAGCACACATATGAGGTGGTAAATGCTTTCAAGGTTTTCCTTCCGCAGATACTGAAGATAGTGGTTGTTCAAGAAAACCAAAATAATACATGGAGGGGATTCCCTGGTGGTTCCGAGGTTAGAACTCAGTGCTTTCACTGCCAGGGCCTGGGTTCAACCCCTGGCCAGGGTACTAAGATCCTACAAGTTGAGAGGCATGGACAAAAAAAAATTAAAAAATAAATACTTGGAATCATTTTCTTAAAAATGAAATGGCCTGGGTCTTCCCTGGCGGTCTAGTGGTTGGGACCTTGCCTTCCAGTGCAAGGGATGCGGGTTCAATCCCTGGTTGGGAAGCTAAGATACCACAGGCCTCAGAGCCAAAAAACCAAAACATAAAACAGAAGCAACATCATAACCAATTCAATAAAGACTTTCAAAATAAGATGTTCCACACCAAAAAAACTTAAAAAGTGAGAGAGAGAAATGGCTGAAGCTAAGAGACTTAGCAGAAAATGAATGAAAAATCCTTTTACCAGTGCTCTTTTCCACAAGAGGGACCACCAAGGTACTTTCCCCAGACATGATCTCCATGGTAGTTGTCTGCTCCTTTGAGGGAGGGGTAGCTAGTTTCTATCACTGTTCACTGCTGACTACTTGCATGGTGTCTTAGCAACACATGATTACTTGCTAGACAGCGGAGCAGAGTGGATGCTGTTAACATCCTGAATGAGGAATGTGAAAGGCAATCAAAGCACTGAGCAAAAAAGGCAACTAGAATTGGGTCTTATTAGGGGAGGAACCCTACAGATATGAGAAGGAATGCCCTAGAAAGACAGCATGAGGCAGATATCTCAGAAACATTCTCCCTATCTTTAGTGAGTGTTGCCCTGAAAGATAAATATGCCTGACAATGACCAGTGACTCCCCCTGGGGCTTGTTAAAGCAGTTGTTGTTTAATCACTGAATTGTATCTGACTCTTCACGATCTCACGGACTGCAGCATGCCAGGTTCCTCTGTCCTCTGCTATCTTCCGGAATTTGCTCAGATTCATGTCTGTTGAGTCAGTGATGCTATCTAACCATTTTATCCTCTGTTAAAGCAGACACAACTTAGTGGGAACACTCTACTTTCTGAGTTTGGGTGTGTCCCTGGCATATTAGATACCCTACACACAACTGTAAATTAATTGATTTGGCTAAAGGAAAGAAAGCAAGCAGTTAAGATTCCAATTACTACCATTCCCAAAGTAAACAGACAAGAAATTCCTGCTCCCTTGGGGCAAACTGGAGTAGCCAGGGCTGCTACAAATGTCTATCATCAAGTTAACAGCAGAGTAGACACTTAGTGGAATATACAGTAGAATACTGGAGTGAGTTGCCATGTCCTTCTCCAAGGATCTTCTGGACCCAGGGATCGAACCCAGGTCTCCCACACTGCAGGCAGATATTTAGTAGCTGCCCACTCACTCTCAGGAGTCTGGGGAACACACCCAGACTCAGAGCCTCCTTGAGAACCAAAATACATCATTTCCTCAAGCTGCCCAGTGAAAAAGGAAACTGAAGCAACATATATTGCTCAATGAAACTTCACTGCCATTAATATCCTCTTACAGGAGGAATGGATCTGTGTGTGAAATACAGGCTCATCAACTGTCTCTTTTCCAAGCCACCATCCCTCTGCTTCATACAACCCAATGGCCAAATTATTACAATAACCCTCTGCCATGTGGCTGAAATCCTCCTTCCTTTCCTCCCAGAGGAAACTGTGATATGTGTGTCACAGGTACTGATTCCAAGAGTTCAAAGGTCTCCGCTCAAAGCCACCCTTCCCCCCCATTAAAAAAAAAAAAAAAAAGCTTCCTGCATCCTGTTCATGGGACAATTCCAATACTTTTCTAGGCCCAGATGGTTGTTAAGCTGGAAAAGGACCATTTCTTTATTATCCAGGGCGAGGTCAAATGTCTCTCTCAGCCACTGGATAACTCAGGATATTGCACCAACTAGCCTCTTGCCCAAATCTAAAATTCAAACACCCGAGAATGGAAGGTTGTCATGTTGTCATGAGAGCAGCTCAACTGAACTCATTTTAGCGCCTATGAACAGATAAGGCAACCCCAAAGGGGTCCATTCAGTCCCAACTCTCGGTCCCTGCACAGGCACAGATGAAAGTCTCCGTTAAGTGCCCTTCACGTCCGATCCGGGAAGGACTGGAGTTTCTAGGCAACGTTTCAGACTGGGAAGGGACTGAGGACTTGAAGGTGGCCTGGGGGTCACGTCTGCGAACTGGTCCCAATCGGGCGGGGTCGGAGAAGCTCCCGAGGACAAACTGGGTACGAAGGCATCATTGAAGATAGAGGAGGAAACAGGCCTTGGCTGAGAGGGGCTCAAGACCTCGGGGGGCACCTCATCTATGCTTGCAGAGCTTCTCCAGGGGCCCCGGAATTGGCGCATCATTTGTGACTCGAGCCCAGAACGACCCGAGGAATCGCCTTCAACATCCTCACGGAGATCTAGCTGAGGTGCGAGGCGTGCGCCAGCCCCGCCCCGCACCGCCCAGGCCTCAACAACCACCGCCTCCCATTGGTCAGGGGGTGTGGCTCGAGGCTCGCCTGTTCGAATGGCGTCCAATGGGAGCTCGGGGGAGGGCCCACAGGGCTGAAGGCGGGGCTGGAGGAGGTGGCTAAGGGCGGAAGCTTGGTAAAGGTTAGAGGAGTCTCACTCCGCTTTGAGAGGCAGCAGCGCCCTTGGGAAGCACAAAGCCAACTTGACCGCCGCCGTAACCCCTGAGGGTGAAACGATGTGGGGGAGCGCCCGTAGGGCCTCCAGGCTGAGCAGCCAGTTTTCGGGTCCGTCTCACCCCTGGAATAACTCTGGGAGGGAGTACCTCCTCCTAAAGCGTACCCGGCTCTAAGAAAAGGAGAGTGGTCCCTCATTGGGGGCATACTTGTGGGGAAAGCCGCGTCGCGTTTCCCTCCCAGATCCCTCAGACACCTATCCCCCGAACCCTTTTTCCAATCCAGCCATTGGGGAAGGACTTTGTGCCATTTTCCCACGTCTTCCATGGATTGAATGACTTTTCATTTTCTCTCCCGCCAGCCCCCCAAAATACCAAGGGGCTCCCCAAATTCAAGAGCTCACCCCTATCCCGCGCGGGCTTCCGGAGCCAGCCTTACCTGCAGCCTTCCCCGCAGCGATGAGCAGGGCGATGGCCCAGCGCAGCCCCCAGCCCGCCAGCCTCATGATCCCAGCCTCCGCTTGTCACGCCCGGCCCAGGCCGCTGTCCGCTCGCAGTGACCGCTCTGGAAACCCGGGCTTCGCGCGTCCCGGACGCGACTGCACGCGGGGCCCCAGTCATTTGCAGCATTTCTATGTGAGGTTTCCCGGAGAGGGAGGAGTTTGCAGTGGGGTGATTTTCAAATATCTTCATCTCACTGTGGGAGGAGGAGTTTGGAGAGGAGGAGTTTCAAACGGCCGATGTGACATGGGCTCCTTAACCCATGAAGCCCTGACTCAGATTCCAGTTCTTTCCAAAGCTGGTCCTGGACAGGCTGCAGGGTTTGTGGCAGGAAGAGCTGAGCCGCCTCCACACCCACCCTCAAAATGAAATCCCACATCTCCTTTAAATTTCTCTCAAATTTTGATTGTTATATTCTCTTTGGTGCCCAAAGAAGATTCTATCTGCCCTTCCAAATCGTCTGATTGGCCAATGACATCTCCCCTCTGACTCAAAACCCAAAACTAGAGATGTTGGAAACTTACCCCCCACCTCTTTTCTCTACTTGCCTTCTCCTTTCTAGGAATTGTTTATAGATTTTAACTGTTTCATCATATATAGTTTTAGAGGGTTCTTCCAAATTGCCCCATAAAACAGTTATCAGTGATGCATTTAAATAAAATCATCACAAAGGTACAGGAAAAGACTGATTTTGTTTTGTGGGATCCAGCACTTGGATGAATTATGGGCCAAAACATCTCTGAAATCAACTGACCTCATACCTGGGGTCTGGACATAAATATTGATTTATCTTATTCAGAGAAAGGGTTGAACAAACAGAGTGGCCATTTCCTCTCCCCAAAGCCAAATCAAAACAAACTAGAGATTTCAGAGCTGAACCTGAATGCCTAAACCACCAAGAGCTGATGGTGAACAGCTTTTAAGAATCAGGGTGTCTCTTTGGTGGAGATTCATGAACTTGCCAGGGTCCCTTACCAAAAAGCCCTCCTACAAAGGGTCTGGCAGTTTGAAGGGTTCTCTCCGGATAAGCAGAGTTCTCTGAGGTTTTACAAACTGAGCTTGGCAGGCGTACTAACCTCTCAGCAGGCTTTTGGAGAAACCCAGGAGAGAAGGCAGAAAAGAGGCAGAGAGGAGATAATTGAACTCTCAGAAAGAAAAACAGTGATTAATCCCGAAGAAACTTATAGACAGTGTCTGGCAGTATAGAGCCCCAGCTTCTGAATCATACAGAATTTGGGCAAGTCACTTAGCTTTGCCAATTAAAAAAATGGAACATTGGGACTTCCCTCGTGGTCAAGTGGTTAGGACTCCACGTTTTCACTGCAGAGGGAGTGGGTTCCATACCTGGTCAGGGAAGTAAGATCCCATAAACCTCAAGGCAGCGGATGAGAGGGCAGGTTGGGGGAAGGAGATAAAATAAAAACCAGGGGGAAGGTAATGCCTACTTCCCTTACTTGGCAGGTTCAGTGTCAGGGTCAAAATGAAATCATGAATAATCTTACCTGCAGAAATTGACAAGGATGGGCAAGTTCTGGGAGTTGCAACATTTATGAATGTGTCACCCTCCATTCCATTCCTTATAACGTATTAACATATGCTCCTTTTTTTCCCGCTTCAAAGTCAGGAACACTAGGTTTGATTTCCCTTCTGAAAATTTGCAAGACCTCACAGACTCAGTTTCTGTTGCAAGCCCAGCTTTCTCTGATCCATCTGGTGGTAGATGACTTGTTCTGCCCAACAGCCCTGGAAAGGGTTACCAGGAAGAGACTGTCTTCCAGAGAGGACTTAGCTTACTTAACATGTGTTCAGAGCTAGTTGTATGGAGATATAGGGACAGGCCTGGAAAAGGGCTACAAAAACCCTGAAAAGAACATTCCTGGAGGTCTCAAGCCTGGGCAAGAATTCTGGGATGGTTTTATCCAGGTCTGCCTTTGATCTGTCTACAGAAATCTCAAGGTCCTTTCTGTTCCTGCTACATAAGCATATATTGCCCTGAGGATGGAGTCATACTGTTTAAATTTCTCTACTTCTTGGAGCCTCCATATGCTCTTCTGTAACTTACTCAGGGTTCTTGTGAGGATTAAGTAAATATATATATATATATGCTGCTAAGTTGCTTCAGTCGTGTCTGACTCTGTGCAACCCCATAGACGGCAGCCCACCAGGCTCCCCCGTCCCTGGGATTCTCCAGGCAAGAACACTGGAGTGGGTTGCCATTTCCCTATTCAATGGATGAAAGTGAAAAGTGAAAGGGAAGTCACTCAGTTGTGTCCGACTCTTCGAGACCCCATGGACTGCAGCCTACCAGGCTCCTCCGTCCCTGGGATTTTCCAGACAAGAGTACTGGAGTGGGTTGCCATTGCCTTCTCTCTATATATATATATATGTATGCTATGCTAAGTCACTTCAGTCGTGTCCGACTCTGTGCGACCCCATAAACAGCAGCCTACATATACGTATATATAAATGATGATTATATAAAATGATTACTTATATAAATAATTATATATAGCACTGTTGTGTGTTTTATTTATTTTTACTTTGGACTGTTCTGGGTCTTTTGCTATGTCTGGGCTTCCTCCAGTTGCAGCAAACAGGGGCTGCCCCTCGTTGCAGTGCTCAGATTTTTTTTTAAATTAATTTATCTTTTTATTGAAGGATAATTGCTGTACAGAATTTTGTTGTTTTCTGTCAAACCTCAGCATGAATCAGCCGTAGGTATACATATATCCCCTCCCTTTTGAACCTCCCTCCCATCTCCCTCCCCATCCCACCCCTCTAGGTTGATACAGAGCCCCTGTTTGAGTTTCCTGAGCCATACAGCAAATTCCTGTTGGCTGTCTATTTTACATATGGTAATGTAAGTTTCGGGGAAGGCAATGGCACCCCACCCCAGTACTTTTGCCTGGAAAATCCCATGGACAGAGGATCCTGGTAGGCTCCCATCCATGGGGTCGCTAAGAGTCGGACATGACTGAGCCACTTCACTTTCACTTTTCACTTTCATGCATTGGAGAAGGAAATGGCAACCCACTCCAGTGTTCTTGCCTGGAGAATCCCAAGGACAGGGGAGCCTGGTGAGCTTCCGTCTATGGGGTCGCACAGAGTCGGACACGACTGAAGCGACTTAGCAGTAGCAGCAGCAGCAATGTAAGTTTCCACCTTACTCTTTGCATACATCTCACCCTCTCCTCCCCTCTCCCCATGTCCGTAAGTCTATTGTCTATGTCTGTTTCTCCATTGCTGGCCTGTAAATAAATTCTTTAGTACCATTTTTCTAGATTCTGTATATATGCATTAGAAAACAATATTTATCTTTGTCTTTCTGACTTACTTTACTCTGTATAATAGGCTCTAGGTTCATCCACCTCATTGGAATGGACTCAAATGCCTTCCTTTTTAGGGCTGGGTAATATTCCATTGTGTATATGTACCACACATCTTTATCCATTCATCTGTCAATGGGCATCTAGGTTGCTTCCATGTTCTAGCTATTGTAAATAGTGCTGCAATGAACAATGGGATACATGTGTCTTTTTCAATTTTGGTTTCCTCAGGGTATATGCCTAGGAGTGGGATTGCTGGATCATATGGTGGTTTTATTCCTAGTTTTTTAAAGAATCTCCATACCGTCTTCCATAGTGGCTGTATCAATTTACACCCCCACCAACAGTGCAAAAGCGTTCCCTTTTCTCCACACCCTCTCCAGCATTTATTGTTTGTAGACTTTTTGATGATGGCCATTCTGACCTGTGTGAGGTGATATCTCATTGTAGTTTTGATTTGTATTTCTCTAATAATGAGAGATATTGAGCATCTTTTTCATGTGTTTGTTAGCCATCTGTATGTCTTCTTTGGAGAAATGTTTGTCTAGGTCTTTTTCCCACTTTTTGATTGGGTTGTTTGTTTTTCTGTTATTGAGTTGTATGAGCCGCTTGTATATTTTGGAAATTAATCCTTTGTCAATTGTTTCATTTGCTAAGAATATGGAATGCTTCACAAATTTACATGTCATCCTTATGCAGGGGCCATGCTAGTCTTCTCTGTTTTGTTCCAATTTTAGTATATGTGCTGCCGAAGCAAGCACATGCTCGGACTTCTTATTCGGTGGCTTCTCTTGTTGCAGAGCACAGGCTCTAGGCAAGTCAGCTTCAGTACCTGCGGTATGTGGGCTCAGTAGTTGCAACTCCTGGGCACTGTAATATGGGCTTCAGTAGTTGTGGCACACGGGCTTAGTTGCTCCATGGCATGTGGAATATTCTGAGACCAGGGATCAAACCCGTGTCCGAGCATTGGCAGGCAGATCCCCATCCGCTGTGCCATGAGGGAAGTCCTAAACGATTATATATATGATGATTTTATATATAAATGATTATAAATATGTGTCACATATATGTATCAGTTCAGTTCAGTTCAGTCGCTCAGTCGTGTCCAACTCTTTGCGACTCCATGGACTGCAGCACACTAGGCCTCCCTGTCCATCAGCACCTCCTGGAGTTCCCTCACACTCATGTCTATTGAGTCGGTAATGCCATCCAACCATCTCATATATATATGAGCATATATATATATATGCTTCCCAGATAGCATTAGTGGCAATTAACCCGCTTGGCAATGCAGGAGACATAAGAGACACGGGTTCAATCCCAGGATCAGGAAGATCCCTTGAAGAAGGGCATGGCAACCCACTCCAGTTTTCTTGCCTGGAGAACCCTGTGGACAGAGGAGCCTGGCAGGCTACAGTCCATGGGGTTGCAGAGTTGGACACATATTGGAGCCATGCTTGTTTGGCACATAATGACCATAGTGTATCGGTTCCTTGTTTTGGTTTTGCCTTTCTTTGCAATGACATCTTTTTTTCATCGCTCTTCTCTTTAGGGGAAACGTTCTTCCTCACAGGCACTTAAAAACAAACCTTCCATGGAATCCACTTCATCTAAAAGTTCCTAGGCTTGCAAAATCATCTAAGCCCAGGGCACGTGTTTTCCTCGTTCTGATGCCCTTTGTCCAGGTTTCCAGCTCTCTAAGTCACCAGGAGGCTCAGACCAAAATAGGTCTCCATCCAAAAGAGTCTGATCTTTTGGCTAAGGTGAGTCTTCATAGCTGCCTTTGAAACAGAACTGAGCAGTCAGAGAGGGTGAGTAACCACAGGTGCCTTTATGCCTCCCAATGGGTGTGTTTAGAGAACAGACTTGACGCTGTAGCCATCATTTTATCTCCATAAGATGCCTATAAGCCACGTGAGGGCAGAGATAATACTGACTCTAGTGCCTAGCACTCAGTCAGTTCAGTCACTCAGTCGTGTCCGACTCTGCGACCCCATTAACTGCAGCAAGCCAGGCCTCCCTGTCCATCACCAACTCCTGGAGTCCACCCAAACCCATGTCCATTGAGACGGTGATACCATCCAACCATCTCATCCTCTGTCGCCCCCTTCTCCTCCTGCCCTCAATCTTTCCCAGCATCAGGGTCTTTTCAAATGAGTTGGCTCTTCGAATCAGGTGACCAAAATATTGGAGTTTCATCTTCAACATCAGTCCTTCCAAAGAACACACAGGACTGATCTCCTTTAGGATCTCCTTGGAGTCCAAGGGACTCTCAAGAGTCTTCTCCAACACCACAGTTCAAAAGCATCAATTCTTCGGCACTCAGCTTTCTTTATAGTCCAACTCTCACATCCATATGTGTAGTAAAGGCTAAATAGACAACTGAAAATAAGTGATATTATTTTTGATGTGCCTGCCAACAGCATTATAGATGCCCTGCTTCTGAATTCCTCTATTGTTCAGTTGCTCAGTCATTGTCTGACTCTCTATGACCCCATGGACTGCAGCACGCCAGGCTTCCCTGTCCTTCACCATCTCCCGGAGCTTGCTCAAACTCACGTCCACTGAGTCGGTGATACCATCCAACCATCTCATCCTCTGTTGTCCTCTTCTCCTCCTGCCTTCAATCTTTCCCAGCATCAGGGTCTTTTCCAATGAGTTGGCTCTTCAAATCAGGTGACCAAAGTATTGGAGCTTTAGCTTCAGCATCAGTCCTTCCAATGAATATTCAGGGTTGATTTCCTTTAGGACTGACTGGTTTGATGGGATTTTGATCATTCATAACTCAAATTTGTCCTGGACCACCACCTTTTCTTTCAAGAAGAACCACAGACTTGAAAGCAAACTAATTTTGAGAACATGGAAAAAGCCCCAGATCCATAGTTGAGGAGGTTCAAAATTGACCATGACACCACCTCATCGTCAAGGACTCCAGGAGAGAGAACAGGGCAGGATGTGTGTATAAATATGTATAATCCAAACCCATAGGCTGTGCAACACGGAGTGATCCCTAGTGTCAACTGTGGACTCTGAGTGATGAAGATACGTCAACGCAGGTTTATCAGTGGTGCCAGATACGCCATTCTGGTGGGGATGGGGAGAGCCGGGGAGGCTGTCAGGCCAGGTGGTTATGGGTAAGGGCTGTTGGAAAATAGTGATTATAGACTTGCCACAAAACTTCAGTTTGTAAAAAATTTGCAGTGTCTGCCAAGCACAATAAGGTGAAGCATAGTGGATGTCCCTTGTGGTCCAGTGGCTAAGACTCCATGCTTCCAATGCGGGGGATCTGGGTTCCATCCCCCATCAGGGAACTGGATCCCACGTTCTGCAACTAAGACCTGGGGCAGTCAAATAACTAAATAAATATTAAAAAATAAGTGAAGCATAATAAAATGAGGCATGCCTGTATTATTCTTATTACTTGTGTGATTAAGACAAAAGTGAAATAAACCAGTCACGAGAAGACAAATGCTATACGATTCCACCTTCAGGAGGTCTCTGTGAAAGTGAAAGTCATTCAGTTGGGTCTAACTCTTTGCGACCCCAAGAACTATACAGTCCATGGAATTCAGGCCAGAATACTGGAGTGGGTAGCCTTTCTCTTCTCCAGGGGATCTTCCCAACCCAGGGATCGAACCCAGGTCTCCCGCATTGCAGGCAGATTCTTTACCAGCTGAGCCACCAGGGACGCCCTCAGGAGGTCTCTAGAAGGAGTCATATTTCTATAGAGGAGAAACTAAGATGATGGTTTCTAGGGGCTGAAGGAGGGGGACTGGGGAGTTATTTCTTAGTAGGGAGACAATTTAAGTCTGGGAAGATGGAAACATTTTGGAGATGCATGGTGACGCTGGTTGAAAATGTGCATGCATGTGATGCCCCTGAATGGTGCACTTAAAATGAAGATGGCAAATTTTATGTTATGTGTCTTTTTTTTTTTAGCCTTTTGGCAGCACTGCAGAGCATGTGGAATCTTAATTCCCAACCACAGATCAAATCCACAGTCCCTGAACCCACGTTAACCACTGGACCACCAAGAAAGTCCCTGTTATGTGTCTTAAAAAGAAAGGAAAAACAAATAGGAAGAAAGGAAGGAGGAAGGGGAAAAAGGGAGGAAGGGAGAAAAAGAAAAGAAGAAAAGATATAAAAAAGAGAGATAAAGAAAGAAGGAAAAAAAGGGAGGATAGAAGGAAGGGAAAGAAAAAAGAAAGAGGGAAGAAACTTGCCAAAAGCTGCTGCAAGCCACACGTGTAACCTCGGCTCCCTTAGCCTCTGACGTCAGCCATGGCCTCAGAGTCAATGTCAAGGGCAGCACAGCCTCTTAGATCTTTCAGGCCACTCTCTCCCCACTGCCAGGAATCTATGAGAATTCAGGAAGAAAAACCCATCAGAAATCCCTACAGATGCCTGCTCTTCCAATTCATCATCTTAGGATGCACAGCCACCCTGCTGCCCTGCCCTGAATCTGGGCTCTGTCCTCCTCAGTTGAATAGATGGCAACTCTTCGTCTTGGGTCAGGGGGAGAAGTTACCTGACTACAGGTGCTCTGGCCACAGTGAGCTGCCTGTAAATAGAGCACTCTCCTTTTGCATCTTTCCTTTTTATTTAAAATTTAATTCATATGTATGCTAAAATGCACATAATATAAAATGTACCATATTAACCATCTGAAAGGTGCAGTTTACAGAGTTCCCTGGAGCTCCAGTGGTTAAGCGGAGAAGGCAATGGCACCCCACTCCAGTCCTCTTGTCTGGAAAATCCCATGGACAGAGGAGCCTGGTGGGCTGCAGTCCATGGGGTCATGAAGAGTTGGACACGTCTGAGCGACTTCACTTTCACTTTTCACTTTCATGCATTGGAGAAGGAAATGGCAACCCATTCCAGTGTTCTTGCCTGGAGGATCCCAGGGACAGGGTAGCCTGGTGGGCTCCATCTATGGGGTTGCACAGAGTCGGACATGACTGAAGAAACTTAGCAGCAGCAGCCAGTGGTTAAGACTCTGCACTTCCACTGCAGGAGATGTGGGTGTGATCCCTGGTTGGAAAACTAAGATTACACACGTTGGGGGGAAAAAAAAGGAAATCTGCATTTCAGTGACATTAAGTACATTCACATTGCTGTCCAACCATCACCACCATCCATCTCCAAGACCCTTTCGTCTTGCAAAAGTGAAACTCTGTCCCCACTAAATACTAACTCCCCATCCTCCCTCCCCCAGCCCCTGGCACCCATCATTCAGCTTTCTGTCTCTATGAAATTGACTCCTTTAGGGACCTAATATGGACTTTACAGGTGGCTCAGTGGTAAAGAATCTGACTGCCAATGCAAGAGATGCAAGAGACGCAGATTCGATCCTTGGATTGGGAAGATCCGCTGGAGAAGGAAATGGCCACCCACTCCAGTATTTTTGCCTGGAACATTCCAAGGACAGACAAGCCTGGCGGGTTTATAGTCCATGGGGTTGCAAAGAGTCGGACGTGACTGAGCACACACACACACACGTGGACCTAATATAAGTGGAGACATCCAGTATGTCTTTTTGTGACTGGTTTATTTCAGTGAGCATGGTAACCTCAGGGTTCATCCGTACTGTAGCATGTGTCTGAATTGCCTTCCTTTTTAAGGCTGAATGATATTGCTTGGTATACATACACCACATTTTGTTCATTCATCCACTGATGGACACTCGGGTTGCCTTTTATGGCTGTAGTGAATCATGTTACTATGAACATAGGTGCGCAAATCTCTTTTGAGTCCCTACTTTCAATTCTTTTTGGTGTATATATACCTAGAAGTCAGTTGCTGAATATCTATTTTTAATTGATTGAGGAACCTCCATGCTATTTCCCACAGCAGCTGCACCGTTTTACATTTCTTTTCTTTTATTTATAGAATCTCAATCCTGTTTCAGGCTATAATGTGCCCAGTTAAAATTATTTCCCAGAATCCCTTGCTGCTAGTGGTAGTCCCAAAACCAATGAAGCAGGTGGAAATTTCTACCCTGGTGAAAATACAATTTTATTTTATTTTATCTTATTTTGATCATATTTTAATTTTTTATTTTTTTAGATTTTATTTGGAAACTTTAGTTGGTTTGGCTGTGGAACATGTGGCATCTTAATTCCCTGACCAGGGATGAACCCACACCCCTTACTTTGGAAACACAGTCTCAAAGACTGGACCACGAGGGAAGTCCTAAAATTCAATACTTTTTTTTTAATGTTTATTTATTTATTTTTTGGCTGAGTTGGGACTTTGTTGCTGCTCAGGCATTCGAGATCTCATTGTGGCACACGAAATCTTTTAGTTTTGGTGTAGTGGAAGTAGTTCCCTGACCAGGGATCGAACTCCTGCCCTCTGCAGTGGGAGCATGGCATCTTAGCCACAGCACCACCAGAGAAGTCTGTAAATGCATTGTTCTTTTACAGTATGCAGCTGAAGGTGATGCTAACTGAGATAAACAGATCCAAGTAAAAATACCACCTGCCCTCCAGGGACCTTCTTTTTTTTTTTTTTAAAGATTTATTTATTTGTTCATTCATTATTTACTTATTTTGGTTGCACTGGGCCTTCATTGCTGTGCACGAGCTCTCTCTAGGCTGGGTAAGCAGGGCTACTCTTCATTGAGGTGCTCGGGCTTCTCATCACCTCGGTTTCTCTTCTTGTGGTTCTGAGGCTCTATAGCGATGGCTCAGTAGTTGTGGTGCATGGAGTTAATTATTCCAAGGCATGTGGGATCTTTCTGGACCAGGGATTGAACCCATGTCCCCTTCTTAGCAGGTGGATTTTTTTTTTACCACTGAGCCACCAGGGAAGCCCAGGGACCTTCTGACCAAGTGTTTTACCCTTGCCTTGATTTTGTGGGTTGTGGGTAAAGAATCACTCATTCTGAGCACAAACCTCAGTTCTGCCACTTCCTGGGTAACTTTGGGCAAGTTACTTTGCCCCTCTGTGCATTGATCTCCTCAGGCATCAAATGGATGTGAGGATGATTTTTGCCTTTTGAGATTAGTACCTGCATCACAGGAGGAAATGGCAGTAGCTGCTATTGTTCCTGACCAAGGTTCTTCACCATCTCCAATTAGTAGAAATTAAAAGTGTTAGTCACGGTTGTCATTCTCTTTTTCAGGGAATCTTTCTGACTCAGGAGCTGAACCCAGGTTTCCTGCATTGTAGGCAGATTCTTTACCATCTGAGCCATCAGGGAAGCCCAGAAATTGACTAGAGGCCAGAAAAGAAACTCAGACAAGGCTTCACTGTGGCCCTTGCTGCAGCTGAGGGGAGTGAGACCAAGCAACAGGTTCCCTTGCTTGTTCTTTATATGGGATGAGGCTAGGTGTGTGTCCAGGGGTTGGGTCAGTGTGGTGGCTTAGGTGTTTTGCCCACCCCTCTAGTGGTTTTGAGTACAGAGGGCATTCGCAGTACCCTGCTTTTGATCTCAACACCCTGTTTTTTAAGGAGTGTTTAATTTATTTCTGGCTGTGCTGGGTCTTTGCTGCAGGCTTTCTCTAGTTGCAGTGAGCTGGGGGGCTAATATCTAGTTGAGATGTGCAGAATTCTGCAGTTATTTTTAGTCCCAATCTCAAAAATGACAGAATGATCTCTGTTCATTTCCAAGGAAAACCATTCAATATCACAGTAATCCAAGAGTATGCCCCAACCAGTAACGCTGAAGAAGCTGAAGTTGAACGGTTCTATGAAGACCTACAAGACCTTTTAGAACTAACACCCCCAAAAAGATGTATTTTTCATTATAGGGGACTGGAATGCAAAGTAGGAAGTCAAGAAACACCTGGAGTAACAGGCAAATTTGGCCTTGGAATACGGAATGAAGCAGGGCAAAGACTAATAGAGTTTTGCCAAGAAAATGCACTGGTCATAGCAAATACCCTCTTCCAACAACACAAGAGAAGACTCTATACATGGACATCACCAGATGGTCAAAACCAAAATCAGATGATTATATTCTTTGCAGCCAAAGATGGAGAAGCTCTATACAGTCAGCAAAAATAGACCAGGAGCTTACTGTGGCTCGGACCATGAACTCCTTATTGCCAAATTCAGACTCAAATGGAAGAAAGTAGGGAAAACCACTAGACCATTCAGGCATGACCTAAATCAAATCCCTTATGATTATACAGTGGAAGTGAGAAATAGACTTAAGGGCCTAAATCTGATAGATAGACTGCCTGATGAACTATGGACTAAGATTTGTGACATTGTACAGGAGACAGGGATCAAGACCATCCCCATGGAAGAGAAATGCAAAAAAGCAAAATGGCTGTCTGGGGAGGCCTTGCAAATAGCTGCGAAAAGAAGAGAGGTGAAAAGCAAAGGAGAAAAGGAAAGATACAAACATCTGAATGCAGAGTTCCAAAGAATAGCAAGAAGAGATAAGAAAGCCTTCTTCAGCGATCAATGCAAAGAAATAGAGGAAAACAACAGAATGGGAAAGACTAGGGATCTCTTCAAGAAAATCAGAGATACCAAAGGAACATTTGATGCAAAGATGGGCTAGATAAAGGACAGAAATGGTATGGACCTAACAGAAGCAGATGATATTAAGAAGAGATGGCAAGAATACACACAAGAACTGTACAAAAAAGATCTTCACGACCCAGATAATCACGATGGTGTGATCACTGACCTAGAGCCAGACATCCTGGAATGTGAAGTCAAGTGGGCCTTAGAAAGCATCACTACGAACAAAGCTAGTGGAGGTGATGGAATTCCAGTGGAGCTATTCCAGACCCTGAAAGATGATGCTGTGAAAGTGCTGCACTCAATATGCCAGCAAATTTGGAAAACTCAGCGGTGGCCACAGGACTGGAAAAGGTCAGTTTTCATTCCAATCCCAAAGAAAAGCAATGCCAAAGAGTGCTCAAACTACTGCACAGTTGCACTCATCTCACATGCTAGTAAAGTAATGCTCAAAATTCTCCAAGCCAGGCTTCAGCAATATGTGAATCATGAACTTCCTGATGTTCAAGCTGGTTTTAGAAAAGGCAGAGGAACCAGAGGTCAAATTGCCAACATTCACTGGATCATGGAAAAAGCAAGAGAGTTCCAGAAAAACATCTATTTCTGCTTTATTGACTATGCCAAAGCCTTTGACTGTGTGGATCACAATAAACTGCGGAAAATTCTGAAAGAGATGGGAATACCAGACCACCTGATCTGCCTCTTGAGAAATCTGTATGCAGGTCAGGAAGCAACAGTTAGAACTGGTCATGGAACAACAGACTGATTCCAAATAGGAAAAGGAGTACATCAAGGCTGTATATTGTCACCCTGTTTATTTAACTTATATGCAGAATACATCATGAGACACGTTGCACTGGAAGAAACACAAGCTGGAATCAAGAATGCTGGGAGAAATATCAATAACCTCAGATATGCAGATGACACCACTCTGATGGCAGAAAGTGATCAGATCAGATCAGATCAGTCGCTCAGTCGTGTTCGACTCTTTGTGACCCCATGAACTGCAGCACGCCAGGCCTCCCTATCCATCACCAGCTCTCGGAGTTCACTCAGACCCACATTCATCGAGTCAGTGATGCCATCCAGCCATCTCATCCTCTGTCGTCCCCTTCTCCTCCTGCCCCCAATCCCTCCTAGCATCAGAGTCTTCTCCAATGAGTCAACTCTTCGCATGAGGTGGCCAAAATATTGGAGTTTCAGCTTTAGCATCATTCCTTCCAAAGAAATCCCAGGGCTGATCTCCTTCAGAATGGACCAGTTGGATCTCCTTGCAGTCCAAGGGACTCTCAAGAGTCTTCTCCAACACCACAGTTCAAAAGCATCAATTATTCGGCACTCAGCCTTCTTCACAGTCCAACTCTCACATCCATACATGACCACAGGAAAGACCATAGCCTTGACTAGGCGAACCTTTGTTGGCAAAGTGATGTCTCTGCTTTTGAATATGCTATCTAGGTTGGTCATAACTTTCCTTCCAAGGAGTAAGCGTCTTTTAATTTCATGGCTGCAGTCACCATCTGCAGTGATTTTGGAGCCCAGAAAAATAAAGTCTGACACTGTTTCCACTGTTTCTCCATCTATTTCCCATGTAGTGATGGGACCAGATGCCATGATCTTCGTTTTCTGAATGTTGAGCTTTAAGCCAACCTTTTCACTCTCCACTTTCACTTTCATCAAGAAGCTTTTGAGTTCCTCTTCACTTTCTGCCATAAGGGTGGTATCATCTGCATATCTGAGGTGATTGATATTTCTCTTGGCAATCTTGATTCCAACTTGTGTTTCTTCCAGTCCAGCATTTCTCATGATGTACTCTGCATATAAGTTAAATAAACCTGGTGACAATATACAGCCTTGACATACTCCTTTTCCTATTTGGAACCAGTCTGTTGTTCCATGACCAGTTCTAACTGTTGCTTCCTGACCTGCATACAGATTTCTCAAGAGGCAGATCAGGTGGTCTAGTATTCCCATCTCTCTCAGAATTTTCCACAGTTTATTGTGATCTACACAGTCAAAGGCTTTGGCATAGTCAATAAAGCAGAAATAGATGTTTTTCTGGAACTCTCTTGCTTTTTCCATGATCCAGCGAATGTTGGCAATTTGATCTCTGGTTCCTCTGCCTTTTCTAAAACCAGCTTGAACATCAGGAAGTTCACGGTTCACATATTGCTGAAGCCTGGCTTGGAGAGTTTTGAGCATTACTTTACTAGCGTGTGAGATGAGTGCAATTGTGCGGTAGTTTGAGCACTCTTTGGCATTGCCTTTCTTTGGGATCGGGATGAAAACTGACCTTTTCCAGTCCTGTGGCCACTGCTGAGTTTTCCAAATTTGCTGGCATATTGAGTGCAGCACTTTCACAGCATCATCTTTCAGGGTCTGGAATAGCTCCACTGGAATTCCATCACCTCCACTAGCTTTGTTCGTAGTGATGCTTTCTAAGGCCCACTTGACTTCACATTCCAGGATGTCTGGCTCTAGGTCAGTGATCACACCATCATGATTATCTGGGTCGTGAAGCTCTTTTTTG
Organism: Tragelaphus eurycerus; assembly: GCA_935064755.1. Taxonomy (NCBI): domain Eukaryota; kingdom Metazoa; phylum Chordata; class Mammalia; order Artiodactyla; family Bovidae; genus Tragelaphus; species Tragelaphus eurycerus. The sequence continues at coordinate 2,198,814 of CAKXYN010000058.1, read as the reverse complement.
TACAGTTCTTCTGTGTATTCTTGCCACCTCTTCTTAATATCATCTGCTTCCGTTAGGTCCATACCATTTCTGTCCTTTATCGAGCCCATTTTTGCATCAAATGTTCCTTTGGTATCTCTGATTTTCTTGAATAGATCCTTAGTCTTTCCCATTCTGTTGTTTTCCTCTATTTCTTTGCATTGATCACTGAAGAAGGCTTTCTTATCTCTTCTTGCTATTCTTTGGAACTCTGCATTCAGATGTTTGTATCTTTCCTTTTCTCCTTTGCTTTTCGCCTCTCTTCTTTTCGCAGCTATTTGTAAGGCCTCCCTAGACAGCCATTTTGCTTTTTTGCATTTCTTTTCCATGGGGATGGTCTTGATCCCTGTCTCCTGTACAATGTCATGAACCTCATTCCATAGTTCATCAGGCAGTCTATCTATCAGATCTAGGCCCTTAAATCTATTTCTCACTTCCACTGTATAATCATAAGGGATTTGATTTAGGTCATACCTGAATGGTCTAGTGGTTTTCCCTACTTTCTTCCATTTGAGTCTGAATTTGGCAATAAGGAGTTCATGGTCCGAGCCACAGTCAGCTCCTGGTCTTGTTTTTGCTGATTGTATAGAGCTTCTCCATCTTTGGCTGCAAAGAATATAATCGATCTGATTTTGGTGTTGACCATCTGGTGATGTCCATGTATAGAGTCTTCTCTTGTGTTGTTGGAAGAGGGTATTTGCTATGACCAGTGCATTTTCTTGGCAAAACTCTGTTAGTCTTTGCCCTGCTTCATTCTGTATTCCAAGGCCAAATTTGCCTGTTACTCCAGGTGTTTCTTGACTTTCTACTTTTGCATTCCAGTCCCCTATAATGAAAAGGACATCTTTTTTGGGTGTTAGTTCTAAAAGGTCTTGTAGGTCTTCATAGAACCGTTCAACTTCAGCTTCTTCAGTGTTACTGGTTGGGGCATAGACCTGGATTACTGTGACATTGAATGGTTTGCCTTGGAAATGAACAGAGATCATTCTGTCGTTTTTGAGATTGCATCCAAGTACTGCATTTAAGTGAAGAGGAACTCAAAAGCCTCTTGATGAAGGTGAAAGTGGAGAGTGAAAAAGTTGGCTTAAAGTTCAACACTCAGAAAATGAAGATCATGGCATCCGGTCTCATCACTTCATGGGAAATAGATGGGGAAACAGTGGAAACAGTGTCAGACTTTCTTTTCCTGGGCTCCAAAATCACTGCAGATGGTGACTGCAGCCATGAAATTAAAAGACGCTTACTCCTTGGAAGGAAAGTTATGACCAACCTAGATAGCATATTCAAAAGCAGAGACATTACTTTGCCAACAAAGGTTCATCTAGTCAAGGCTATGGTCTTTCCTGTGGTCATGTATGGATGTGAGAGTTGGACTGTGAAGAAGGCTGAGCGCCGAAGAATTCATGCTTTTGAACTGTGGTGTTGGAGAAGACTCTTGAGAGTCCCTTGGACTGCAAGGAGATCCAACCAGTCCCTGGGTGTTGTTTGGAAGGAATGATGCTAAAGCTGAAACTCCAGTATTTTGGCCACCTCATGGGAAGAGTTGACTCATTGGAGAAGACTCTGATGCTGGAAGGGATTGGGGGCAAGAGGAGAAGGGGATGACAGAGGATGAGATGGCTGGATGGCGTCACTGACTCGATGGACGTGAGTCTGGGTGAACTCTGGGAGTTGGTGATGGCCAGGGAGGCCTGGCGTGCTGTGATTCATGGGGTCGCAAAGAGACTGAGCAACTGATCTGATCTGATCTGATGGTTTCTTTGTGTTTTGTTGCTGGAGGAGATGTGTGTCTAGGTGGAAGCCTTGCAGAACTGCAGCAAAGGGTCCCAAGTGCCAGCCTGTCTCACCATTATTGCTACTATTGTTATCACTGTTGTTGTGGCAATGCCAGCTCACTCCCTGGGCAACCAGTGTCCTCTCCTGGCATTTGAGTCCTTTCAGTCCCATTTTGTCCATGCGTGCATGTGTGCGTGCATGCTAAGTCATTTTAGTCGTGTCTGACTCTTTGTGACCCTGGGGACTGTGGCCCATCAGACTCCTCTGTCCGTGGGATTTTCTAGGCCAGAATACTGGACTGGGTTGCTGTGCCCTCCTCCAGGGATCTTGCCAACAGAGGGATTGAACCTGTGTCTCTTATGTCTCCTGCAATGGCAGGCAGGTTCTTTACCACTAGTGCCAAGTGGGAAGCCTATCTCTAAGTGAGTGCCATGGGCTCTGCCTTTGTTTATTCTGTTCCCTCTACCAGAAATGCCTTTCCTTCTACTCTCCTCATCCAAACTTTTTGGGCATTTGGGGGATCTTGTCTGCCCATCAGCCTTTCCCCCTACTTCTGGTAACAGGAGGGAGGGAGGGACCACTCTTCCCTAATTCTCAGTCCATGCATTTTTGGGCAAGGAATAGCCTGGCAACAATAAGGGATTGGCCGCGTGACCTGGGCCTGACCAATTAAAATAATAAATCACCCCCAACTTCAGAGATTGACTCAAGAATGGACCTGTGACTCAAACCAGGGTAAAAGGAGTTTGCTTCCTGTTGGGGTAGCTGAGTTGGGGAGGATGGAGCAATGGGGAAGTCATCTTGGTTGACACCATTAGGGGAGGGTTTGCTGAGGGGAAGGCCCCAGAGAGGCAAGAACAAACAAGACATGGAGACTTGACCTCATAGCTAGAGCTAAGCACCTAGATACAGCCATGCCTGAAGGCACTCTATGGAATTTTCAGCTATAGGAACCAATGTATTCCATCCTTTTTAAGTCGAAGTATAGTTGATTTACAATGTTGTGTTAATTTCTGCTGTACAGTAAAGTTATTCTGATATATTGTGGCTATTCAGTCACTCAGTCATGTCAGACTCTTTGTGATCCCATGGACGGCAGCTTGCCAGACTTCCCTGTGCTTCACCATCTCCCGGAGTTTGCTCAAAAAATGTCCATTGACTCGGTGATGCCATCCAACCATCTCATCCTCTATCGTCCCCTTCTTCTCCTGCCTTCAGTCTTTTCCAGCATCAGAGTCTTTTCCAATGAGTAGGCTCTTCACATCAAGTGGCCAAAGTATTGGAGCTTCAGCTTCAGCACAATCCTTCTAATGAATATTCAGGGTTGATTTCCTTTAGAATTGACTGGTTTGGATCTCCTTGCTGTCCAAAGATCTCCAGAGTCTTCTCCAATATCACAATTTGAAAGCGTCAGTTCTTAAGCACTCACTCAACCTTCTTTATGGTCCAACTCACATATCTGTACATGACTACTGGAAAAACCCTAGCTTTGATTATATGAACATTTGTTGGCCAAGTGATGTCTCTGCTTTTTCCTACACTGTCTAGTCTTGTTATAGCTTTCCTTCCAAGGAGCATCTGATAATTTCATGGCTGCGGTCACAGTCCGGTACCTTCCCTTCCTTTTGTCTGTTCAACATGTGAACTCCTTTCCTCTATCTGGAGATCTTCCCACCTCCAACTTTAGAAATTCCAAAGGCCAGATACTCACTTTCGCAGTATCCTTTGAACAAGAATGTGAGTATATGACCTGGACTCAGCCATTCATAGCCTCACACCCAGGAATTTGACTCCACAGCAGGACTGTGGCTCCAATATCCATCGTCTTTGATTCTGAAACAACCCGAGCTGGTTTGAGGCAGTTGCAAGCAGGAATTCTACTTATAAAACATCTATTAGACTAACAGTGAATGAAATAACCCATATCTGGGGCTGGAAAAAACACTGATGTCACCCCTGCAAATTCTCAACCTCAGGATCTCCAACTTAGACCATTCCTCTGAGGCTGGTCTAAATTCCATCTGTTTTCATCACTTAGATGATGGGGTTGTTTGTTACGGCAGCACATAACCAGCACGTCATGACTGATACAATTATTCCCCCTCTTAGTTTGAAATACAGATTTAAAATCAGTCACAAAAAATAGTACAGAAATGCCCCTTGGATGTTCTCCCCAACCTTCCTCAGTGATGGGTAACACCTACATCTCCCATTCAAGTACTAACCAGGCCCGACCCTGCTTAGCTTCCGAGATCAGATGAGATCGGGCGCGTTCAGGGTGGTATGGCCGTAGACAACATCTACATCTCTACTTTATTAAACCAGGAAATTGATCTTACGACAGTGCAATTATACATAGACTTAACTTTGATTTTATTAACCAGTAAAAATGGGCGGCCTGTATCCTCTCTTTTATTGTCATATATAAGCCCTTTTTCATGTCCCTGTTAGATGTTTAATGACTTTTCAGTATCTTCCAGGTGAACCTTAGCAGCTGTCACCAATGCCTCATTGTTTTGCCTTTTTGTTTCCACAAAAAACACGGAAATGATACCTGTACATGTATTAATACCTTTGTATCCCTAATGATTTCCTTAAAAGAAATTCCTGAGGAAAGGATCTAAACATTTATGTCACTTTGTCAATTTGCTTTTTTTTTTTTTTTTGCCACGCTGTGTGATGTGTGGGATCTTAGTTCCCTGACCAGGGATTGAACCCATGCCCCTGCTGTGGAAGCATGGAGTCTTAACAAGTGGACTGCCAGGGAAGCTCCTCAAATTGTTTTTTAGAAAGCCACATCCAGGCACCTGCCATAGTCTGAACACAGGTTGGAAAAGAATTTCCAGACACAGAGTATTTCGGACAAGAGTGAGTTTATGAAAAATAAAGAGCAGAGATAAAGGGGGCACTGCTTATCTTTCAGGGCAATCTCCTGAAAGGTCAGGAAGAGGTGACGCTTTTCATGGGTTAAGAGCCAATTTTGATAGCCTCAAGACAAAGAAAATTCCTGCTAGAAGAGTGGCATTAGGTGATTGGTTAGGGGGAGTATTTTTACCTCATATGGGTTCAGTGAACTCTCTGGGGTCAGGAGGGCTCTTGGCAGTGGTCACAGTGGGGCTCAGTCGGTTCCGGAGATGACCTTGGTTCTGGCTCCACCTCAGTGGCCTTGGTGCAAGGTTTTCACACCTGTGACCCTGGTATGGACTCCAAAGCCCTCCCGGGATATGAGGGCCCGCCTTTTACCACCTTGCCAACATTCCATTCAGATCAGATCAGATCAGATCAGTCGCTCAGTTGTGTCCGATTCTTTGTGACCCCATGAATCACAGCACGCCAGGCCTCCCTGTCCATCACCAACTCCAGGAGTTCACTGAGACTCACGTCCATTGAGTCAGTGATGCCATCCAGCCATCTCATCCTCTGTCATCCCCTTCTCCTCTTGCCCCCCAGTCCCTCCCAGCATCAGAGTCTTCTCCAATGAGTCAACTCTTCCCATGAGGCGGCCAAAGTACTGGAGTTTCAGCTTTAGCATCATTCCTTCCAAAGAAATCCCAGGGCTGATCTCCTTCAGAATGGACTGGTTGCATCTCCTTGCAGTCCAAGGGACTCTCAAGAGTCTTCTCCAACACCACAGTTCAAAACTTCGGCGCTCAGCCTTCTTCACAGTCCAGCTCTCACATCCATACGTGACCACAGGAAAGACCATAGCCTTGACTAGACAAACCTTTGTTGGCAAAGTAATGTCTCTGCTTTTGAATATGCTATCTAGGTTGGTCATAACTTTCCTTCCAAGGAGTAAGCGTCTTTTAATTTCATGGCTGCAGTCACCATCTGCAGTGATTTTGGAGCCCAGAAAAATAAAGTCTGACACTGTTTCCACTGTTTCCCCATCTATTTCCCGTGAAGTGATGGGACCGGATGCCATGATCTTCGTTTTCTGAATGTTGAGCTTTAAGCCAACTTTTTCACTCTCCACTTTCACCTTCATCAAGAGGCTTTTGAGTTCCTCTTCACCTTCTGCCATAAGGGTGGTGTCATCTGCATATCTGAGGTTATTGATATTTCTCCCAGCAATCTTGATTCCAGCTTGTGTTTCTTCCAGTCCAGCGTGTCTCATGATGTACTCTGTATAAAATAAACAGGGTGACAATATACAGCCTTGACATACTCCTTTTCCTATTTGGAACCGGTCTGTTGTTCCATGTCCAGTTCAAACTGTTGCTTCCTGACCTGCATACAAATTTCTCAAGAGGCAGATCAGGTGGTCTGGTATTCCCATTTCTTTCAGAATTTTCCGCAGTTTATTGTGATCCACACAGTCAAAGGCTTTGGCATAGTCAATAAAGCAGAAATAGATGTTTTTCTAGAACTCTCTTGCTTTTTCCATGATCCAGCAGATGTTGGCAATTTGATCTCTGGTTCCTCTGCCTTTTCTAAAACCAGCTTGAACATCAGGAAGTTCATGGTTCACATATTGCTGAAGCCTGGCTTGGAGAATTTTGAGCATTAGTTTACTAGCTTGTGAGATGAGTGCAATTGTGCAGTAGTTTGGGCATTCTTTGGCATTGCCTTTCTTTGGGATTGGAATGAAAACTGACCTTTTCCAGTCCTGTGGCCACTGCTGAGTTTTCACTTAACAAATCTTTAATAATTTGCAAAGACCCTGATGCTGGGAATGATTGAGGGCAGGAAGAGAAGGGGATGACAGAGGATGAGATGGTTGGATGGCATCATCAACTCAATGGACATGGGTCTGGGTGAACTCCGGGAGCTGGTGATGGACAGGGAGGCCTGGCGTGCTGCAGTTCATGGGGTTGCAAAGAGTTGGACATGACTGAGTGACTGAAGTGAACTGAATTGAACTGAAGCCAAAAAAAAATAAAGATTTCATCATTGTTTTAATTTGCCTTTATTTGGTTTTAATTTGCCTTTACTTGGTGGTTGCAAGAGTTACATTCTTTTTTTCATGTATGTGTGTGCATGCTCACTTGCTAGAAGTCTTTGAGACTCCAGGGACTGTAGCCCACTGTAGCTCAGGTACCTCTGTCCATGGGATTTCCCAGGCAAGAATCAGATCAGATCAGTCACTCAGTGGTGTCCGACTCTTTGCGACCCCATGAATCGCTGCACGCCAGGCCTCCCTGGCCATCACAAACTCCCGGAGTTCACCCAGACTCACGTCCATCGAGTCAGTGATGCCATCCAGCCATCTCATCCTCTGTCATCCCCTTCTCCTCTTGCCCCCAATCCCTCCCAGCATCAGAGTCTTCCCCAATGAGTCAACTCTTCCCATGAGGTGGCCAAAGTACTGGAGTTTCAGCTTTAGCATCATTCCTTCCAAAGAAATCCCAGGGCTGATCTCCTTCAGAGTGGACTGGTTGCATCTCCTTGCAGTCCAAGGGACTCTCAAGAGTCTTCTCCAACACCACAGCTCAAAAGCATCAATTCTTCGGCGCTCAGCCTTCTTCACAGTCCAACTCTCACATCCATACATGACCACAGGAAAGACTATAGCCTTGACTAGGCGAAACTTTGTTGGCAAAGTAATGTCTCTGCTTTTGAATATGCTATCTAGGTTGGTCATAACTTTCCTTCCAAGGAGTAAGCGTCTTTTAATTTCATGGCTGCAGTCACCATCTGCAGTGATTTTGGAGCCCCCCAAAATAAAAGTCTGACACTGTTTCCACTGTTTCCCCATCTACTTCCCATGAAGTGATGGGACCGGATACCATGATCTTTGTTTTCTCAATGTTGAGCTTTAAGCCAACTTTTTCACTCTCCACTTTCACTTTCATCAAGAGGCTTTTGAGTTCCTCTTCACTTTCTGCCATAAGGGTGGTGTCATCTGCATATCTGAGGTTATTGATATTTCTCTTGGCAATCTTGATTCCAGCTTGTGTTTCTTCCAGTCCAGCATTTCTCATGATGTACTCTGCATATTAGTTAAATAAACAGGGTGACAATATACAGCCTTGACGAACTCCTTTTCCTTTTTGGAACCAGTCTGTTGTTCCATGACCAGTTCTAACTGTTGCTTTGTGACCTGCATACAAATTTCTCAAGAGGCAGGTCATGTGGTCTGGTATTCCCATCTCTTTCAGCATTTTCCAGTTGATTGTGATCCACACAGTCAAAGGCTTTGGCATAGTCAATAAAGCAGAAATAGATGTTTTTGTGGAACTCTCTTGCTTTTTCCATGATGCAGCAGATGTTGGCAATTTGATCTCTGGTTCCTCTGCCTTTTCTAAAACCAGCTTGAACATCAGGTTCACATATTGCTGAAGCCTGGCTTGGAGAATTTTGAGCATTACTTGACTAGCGTGTGAGATGAGTGCAATTGTATAGTAGTTTGGGCATTCTTCAGCATTACCTTTCTTTGGGATTGGGATGAAAACTGACCTTTTCCAGTCCTGTGGCCACTGCTGAGTTTTCCAAATTTGCTGGCATATTGAGTGCAGCACTTTCACAGCGTCATCTTTCAGGATCTGGAATTCCATGACCTCCACTAGCTTTGTTCGTAGTGATGCTTTCTAAGGCCCACTTGACTTCACATTCCAGGATGTCTGGCTCTAGGTCAGTGATCACACCATCATGATTAGCTGGGTCGTGAAGATCTTTTTGTACAGTTCTTCTGTGTATTCTTGCCACTTCTTCTTAATATCTTCTGCTTCTGTTAGGTCCATACCATTTCTGTCCTTTAGCGAGCCCATCTTTGCATGAAATGTTCCTTTGGTATCTCTGATTTCCTTGAAGAGTTCTCTAGTCTTTCCCATTCTGTTGTTTTCCTCTATGTCTTTGCATTGATCGCTGAAGAAGGCTTTCTTATCTCTTCTTGCTATTCTTTGGAACTCTACATTCAGATGTTTATATCTTTCCTTTTCTCCTTTACTTTTCGCTTCTCTTCTTTTTCGCAGCTATTTGTAAGGCCTCCCCAGACAGCCATTTTGCTTTTTTGCATTTCCTTTCCATGGGGATGGTCTTGATCCCTGTCTCCTGTACAATGTCATGAACCTCATTCCATAGCTCATCAGGCACTCTATCTATCAGATCTAGGCTCTTAAATCTGTTTCTCACTTCCACTGTATAATCATAAGGGATTTGATTTAGGTCATGCCTGAATGGTCTAGTGGTTTTCCCTACTTTCTTCCATTTAAGTGTAAATTTGGCAATAAGGAGTTCATGGTCTGAGCCACAGTCAGCTCCTGGTCTGTTTTTGCTGACTGCATAGAGCTTTTCCATCTTTGGCTGCAAAGAATATGATCAATCTGATTTCGGTGTTGACCATCTGGTGATGTCCATGTATAGAGTCTTCTCTTGTGTTGTTGGAAGAGGGTGTTTGCTATGACCAGTGCATTTTCTTGGCAAAACTCTATTAGTCTTTGCCCTGCTTCATTCCGTATTCCAAGGCCAAATTTGTCTGTTACTCCAGGTGTTTCTTGACTTCCTACTTTTGCATTCCAGTCCCCTATAATGAAAAATACATCTTTTTTAGGTGTTAGTTCTAAAAGGTCTTGTAGGTCTTCATAGAACCATTCAACTTCAGCTTCTTCAGCGTTACTGGTTGGGGCATAGACTTGGATCACTGTGATATTGAATGGTTTTCCTTGGAAATGAACAGAGATCATTCTGTCTTTTTTGAGACTGCATCCAAGTACTGCATTTCGGACTCTTGTTGACCATGATGGTTACTCCATTTCTTCTGAGGGATATCTGCCCGCAATAGTAGATACAATGGCCATCTGAGTTAAATTCACCCATTCCAGTCCACTGATTCCTAGAATGTCGACATTCATTCTGGCCATCTCTTGTTTGTCCACTTCCAATTTGCCTTGATTCATCGACCTGACATTCCAGGTTCCTATGCAATGGAAGTCAAGTGGGCCTTACAAAGCATCACTATGAACAAAGCTAGTGGAGGTGATGGAATTCCAGTTGAGCTATTCCAGATCCTGAAAGATGATGCTGTGAATGTGCTGCACTCAATATGCCAGCAAATTTGGAAAACTCAGCAGTGGCCACAGGACTGGAAAAGGTCAGTTTTCATTCCAATCCCAAAGAAAGGTAATGCCAAAGAATGCCCAAACTACTGCACAATTGCACTCATCTCACATGCTAGTAAAGTAATGCTCAAAATTCTCCAAGCCAGGCTTCAGCAATATGTGAACCTGATGTTCAAGCTGGTTTTAGAAAAGGCAGAGGAACCAGAGATCAAATTGCCAACATCTGCTGCATCATGGGAAAACCAAGAGAGTTCCAGCAAAACATCTATTTCTGCTTTATTGACTATGCCAAAGCCTTTGACTGTGTGGATCACAATAAAATGTGGAAAATTCTGAAAGAGATGGGAATACCAGACCACCTGATCTGCCTCTTGAGAAATCTGTATGAAGGTCAGGAAGCAATAGTTCGAACTGGACATGGAACAACAGACTGGTTCCAAATAGAAAAAGGAGTTCATCAAGGCTGTATATTGTCACCCTGTTTATTTAACTTATATGCAGAGTACATCATGAGACATGCTGCACTGGAAGAAACACAAGCTGGAATCAAGATTGCCAGGAGAAATATCAGTAACCTAGATATGCAGATGACACCACCCTTATGGCAGAAAGTGATCAGATCAGATCAGATCAGATCAGTCGCTCAGTCGTGTTCGACTCTTTGCGACCCCATGAGCCGCAGCACGCCAGGCCTCCCTGTCCATCACCAGCTCCCAGAGGTCACTCAGACTCACACCCATCAAGTCAGTGACGCCATCCAGCCATCTCATCCTCTGTTGTCCCCTTGTCCTCCTGCCCTCAATCCCTCCCAGCATCAGAGTCTTCTCCAATGAGTCAACTCTTCGCAGGAGGTGGCCAAAATACTGGAGTTTCAGCTTTAGCATCATTCCTTCCAAAGAAATTCCAGGATTGATCTCCTTCAGAATGGACTGGTTGGATCTTCTTGCAGTCCAAGGGACTCTCAAGAGTCTTCTCCAACACCACAGCTCAAAAGCATCAATTCTTCTGCGCTCAGCCTTCTTCACAGTCCAGCTCTCACATCCATACATGACCACAGGAAAGACCATAGCCTTGACTAGGCAAACCTTTGTTGGCAAAGTAATGTCTCTGCTTTTGAATATGCTATCTAGGTTGGTCATAATTTTCCTTCCAAGGAGTAAGCGTCTTTTAATTTCATGGCTGCAGTCACCATCTGCCGTGATTTTGGAGCCCAGAAAAATAAAGTCTGACACTGTTTCCACTGTTTCTCCATCTATTTCCCATGTAGTGATGGGACCAGATGCCATGATCTTCGTTTTCTGAATGTTGAGCTTTAAGCCAACCTTTTCACTCTCCACTTTCACTTGCATCAAGAGGCTTTTTAGCCCCTCTTCACTTTCTTCCATAAGAGTGGTATCATCTGCATATCTGAGGTTATTGATATTTCTCCCAGCAATCTTGATTCCAGCTTGTGTTTCTTCCAGTCCAGCATTTCTCATGATGTATTCTGCATATAAGTTAAATAAACCTGGTGACAATATACAGCCTTGACGTACTCCTTTTCCTATTTGGAACCAGTCCGTTGTTCCATGACCAGTTCTAACTGTTGCTTCCTGACCTGCATACAGATTTCTCAAGAGGCAGATCAGGTGGTCTGGTATTCCCATCTCTCTCAGAATTTTCCACAATTTATTGTGATCTACACAGTCAAAGGCTTTGGCATAGTCAATAAAGCAGAAATAGATGTTTTTCTGGAACTCTCTTGCTTTTTCCATGATCCAGGGGATGTTGGCAATTTGATCTCTGGTTCCTCTGCCTTTTCTAAAACCAGCTTGAACATCAGGAAGTTCACGGTTCACATATTGCTGAAGCCTGGCTTGGAGAATTTTGAGCATTACTTTACTAGCGTGTGAGATGAGTGCAATTGTGCGGTAGTTTGAGCATTCTTTGGCATTGCCTTTCTTTGGGATTGGGATGAAAACTGACCTTTTCCAATCTTGTGGCCACTGCTGAGTTTTCCAAATTTGCTGGCATATTGAGTGCAGCACTGCGTCGCGCACTAAGAGCGCCCCGCCGGCTGCGTCGCGCACTAAGAGCGCCCCGCCGGCTGCGTCGCGCACTAAGAGCGCGACGTCGCCACTAAGAGCGCCCCGCCGGCTGCGTCGCGCACTAAGAGCGCCCCGCCGGCTGCGTCGCGCACTAAGAGCGCGACGTCGCCCACTAAGAGCGCCCCGCCGGCTGCGTCGCGCACTAAGAGCGCCCCGCCGGCTGCGTCGCGCACTAAGAGCGCCCCGCCGGCTGCGTCGCGCACTAAGAGCGCCCCGCCGGCTGCGTCGCGCACTAAGAGCGCCCCGCCGGCTGCGTCGCGCACTAAGAGCGCCCCGCCGGCTGCGTCGCGCACTAAGAGCGCCCCGCCGGCTGCGTCGCGCACTAAGAGCGCCCCGCCGGCTGCGTCGCGCACTAAGAGCGCCCCGCCGGCTGCGTCGCGCACTAAGAGCGCCCCGCCGGCTGCGTCGCGCACTAAGAGCGCCCCGCCGGCTGCGTCGCGCACTAAGAGCGCCCCGCCGGCTGCGTCGCGCACTAAGAGTGCGGCCAAGAGGAGCTACCCCACGACCGAGGAAGGACGGTGGTGAGGGCCAGCGCACTAAGCACAGCCGAGAAGAGCTACCCCACGACTGAGGTCAGGAAGGGCGGCGGTGAGGAGAGACCCCTCGTCCAAGGTAAGGTGCGATGGCTGTGCTTCGCTGGCCGGGAGCAGCCGGGAGCAGCCGGGACGAGATACCCCATGCCCAAGGTAAGAGAAACCCAAGTAAGCCAGTAGGTCTTGAAAGAGGGCATCAGAGGGCAAATACACTGAAACCATTCTCACAGAAAACTAGTCAATCTAATCACACCAGGACCACACCCTTGTCTAACTCAATGAAATTAAGCCATGCCCGAGGGGCAACTCGGGATGGGCGGGTCATGGTGGAGAGATATGACAGGGTGTGGTCCGCTGGAGAAGGGAATGGCAAGCCACTTCAGTATTCTTGCCTTGAGAACCCCATGAACAGTATGAAAAGACAAAATGATAGGATACTGAAAGAGAAACTCCCCAGGTCAGTAGGGGCCCAATATGCTACTGGAGATCAGTGGAGAAATAACTCCAGAAAGAATGAAGGGATGGAGCCAAAGCAAAAAGAATACCCAGCTGTGGATGTGTCTGGTGATAGAAGCAAAGTCCGATGCTGTAAAGAGCAATATTGCATAGGAACCTGGAATGTCAGGTCCATGAATCAAGGCAGAAAGTGAAGAGGAACTCAAAAGCCTCTTGATGAAGATTGAAGTGGAGAGTGAAAAAGTTGGCTTAAAGCTCAACACTCAGAAAATGAAGATCATGGTATTCGGTCCCATCACTTCATGGGAAATAGATGGAGAAACAGTGGAAACAGTGTCAGACTTTATTTTGGGGGCTCCAAAATCACTGCAGATGGTGACTGCAGCCATGAAATTAAAAGACGCTTACTCCTTGGAAGGAAAGTTATGACCAACCTAGATAGCATATTCAAAAGCAGAGACATTACTTTGCCAACAAAGGTTCATCTAGTCAAGGCTATGGGCTTTCCTGTGGTCATGTATGGATGTGAGAGCTGGACTGTGAAGAAGGCTGAGCGCCGAAGAATTGATGCTTTTGAGCTGTGGTGTTGGAGAAGACTCTTGAGAGTCCCTTGGACTGCAAGGAGATGCAACCAGTCCATTCTGAAGGAGATCAGCCCTGGGATTTCTTTGGAAGGAATGATGCTAAAGCTGAAACTCCAGTACTTTGGCCACCTCATGGGAAGAGTGGACTCATTGGAAAAGACTCTGATGCTGGGAGGGATTAGGGGCAAGAGAAGGGGACGACAGAGGATGAGATGGCTGGATGGCATCACTGACTTGATAGACGTGAGTCTCAGTGAACTCCTGGAGTTGGTGATGGACAGGGAGGCCTGGCGTGCTGTGATTCATGGGGTCGCAAAGAGTTGGACACGACTGAGCGACTGATCTGATCTGAGACAGCATATTAAGAGCAGAGATATCATTTTGCCAACAAAGGATCATAAAGTCAAAGCTATGGTTTTTCCAGTAGTCATGTATGGATGTGAGAGTTGTTTCATAAAGAAGGCTGAGCACTTAAGAACTGATGCTCTCAAACTGTGGTGCTAGAGGGTCTTGAAAATAACTTGGACTGCAAGATCAAACAGTCAATTCTAAAGGAAATCAACCTTGAATATTCATTGGAAGATTGATGTTGAACCTGAAGCTCCAATACTTTGGCCATCTGTTGCTGAGTCAACTCTTTGGAAAAGACCCTGATGCTGGGAAAGATTGACGGCAAGAGGAGAAGGGGGCAACAGAGGATGAGGTGGTTGGATGGATGGCATCACTGACTCTATGGACATGAGTTTGAGCAAACTCGGGAGATAGTGAAGGACGGGGAAGCCTGGCGTGCTGCAGTCCATGGGGGTTTCAAAGAGTCAGACATGACTTGGCAACTGAACAACAATGGTAGTTGGCTTACAACGCTGCTTCAGTGAACAGCAAAGTGATTCAGTTATACATATATGTTTATTATTCTTTCTCAGATTCTCTTCTTTTTTAAAAAAATTGATTTATGGTTGTGCTTGGTCTTCTTTGCTGCTCACGGTCTTTCTTTGGTTTCAGTGAGCAGTGGCTGCTCTTCGTTGCAGTGGGTGGGCTTCACACTGCGGTGGCTTCTCTTGTTGTGGAGCTTGGGCTCCAGGCACACAGGCTTCAGTAACTGTGGCGCACAGGCGTAGTTGCCTGGCAGCATGTGGCATCCTCCCGGACCAGGGATCAAACCTGTGTCCACTGCATTGGTAGGTGGATTGTAATCCACTGTGCCTCCAGGGAAGCCCCTAGATTCCATGCCTTGATGATGTAGTTACCAGGTTCCAGAAGTGCATGTGGGGAGGGAGCTAATGTGACCACCTGTAACATGTGATGCTCCATATTTTTCCTGACTGCCTTTCCCGTGGTCCTGGCTGTGCCAGGGCACCCCAGGGACTCCCATCACGCCCTGACCATCTGGCATTCCAGTCGAAAGAACTTGCTTGCCCAAGTCTTGTTGGGGCCTGCCTTCCTGCTCCTCTGAGGACACAAAGACCTGTGTTCCATTACTTAATTCACCCTTTCCAGGGGCTATTTCATGCTGCCAGACCCAGGGCCTTTCCTCCAGATTCAGAGGTCCCAGTCTCCAAGGGTTCATGCTTGGGCCCCACAAAGCTGAGCCCAAATCTGTGTGGCCTTAGGCAAGTGCCTCAACCTGAGTTTCACTTGTGTCCTCCATGAAACGGGAAGGAAGGCCCTCACCCCTCAGGATTGTTGGGATAAGTGGGGGAGGAAGGCACTGGCCAGCAGGACAGAGATAGAGGGGAAAGGACTGCCTGGATAGATGCGTGCTGAAAGCAAAGGCCAGTGGGCGTTGCAAGGGAGCAGTTAGCAGCTGTCACCAGGAGCAACAGGAGTTCAGGTTGGTGGAAGTCCCTGGTTCATGGCCAGCGTCCACACGAGGGCCAGCCAGGCTGGTTCCAGGACCTCAAGTCAAGGTCAGTGTGGGAGAGCCAGGCCAGGGGCTGACCTCTCGCCCTCACCACAGCCCACTTGTCCCCGAGTCACCATCACCCTTGGCTTTGCAAGTGAGGACGTTCAGCTCAACTAGATCCTCTTGATTCCCTTCATTTTTTTTTCCTCTGAAAAATTATTTCTTTTCATTGTCACCCTAGAAAATACAAAAATGCCCAAAGAAAAACACAAACCTCCATGAGGTTTTTAGGTTATCTCTTAGTGGGCTCAGAGGTGCAGAGAGCTGCCCAAAATCACATAGCATGGACATGGCAGGGCCAGAATTCAAACCCATGACCACCCAACTTGGGAGGAAGGTGACCAGAGCTTGACAACCACCGGGTCTAGGACTGGCCATGCAGCCTTGGGCAAGTCCTTCTCTTCTCTGCATCTGTTTACTCATCTGAAGACTGGCGCTAACCAATGCAAAGTAGGCAGTGAGCAAGAAAGTGGTGTGCCCACAACTTTAGCAGGGCATATAGGCACCAGATAGGCTGCATTTCTTAGCTTCCTATGCAGCTAGAGGCGTGGCCATTTGACTATATTACAGCACATAAGAAAGTGAAGTGTTGGTTTCCAGAGAGGATCTCTAAAGGATGGGTGGGTCTTTCTCCTTCTCCTTGTCTCCTCGTTGATGGCTGGGATGTGAAATGGACAGATGGAGCACCAGCAGCCCTCTTGTGCCATGAGATGATGCTGAAAGTAACAAGATAGAAGCTGTTCTCCAACCCTGAGACACCAACTCCAGACTTTGACAGGAGGGAGGCATGACATGAACTCATGGCCAACAAGTCAACATTATTCTGAATTTTTCTGCCATCCATTCCCCAACAAACTTGTGATTAGACACATTGATGTGGTTTAGTCATTAAGTCATGTCCGACTCTTGCAACCCCGTGGACTGTAGCCCGCCAGATTCCTCTGCCCACGGGATTTCCCAGGCAAGAATACTGGAGTGGGTTGCCATTTTCCTTCTCCAGGGGAACTTCCTGACCCAGGGATCAAACCCAAGTCTCCTGCATTGGTAGGTGGATTCTCAACCAGTGGGCCACCAGGGAAGGCCATCAGATACATATTTTCTCCTGTTCAAATTCCACATATACTTCTCCCATCCGCCCCCATCCCACACCAAGGGACTCTTTTTTACACTGGCCTCAGTCTGAATTGGGGAAGGCAATGGCACCCCACCCCAGTACTTTTGCCTGGAAAATCCCATGGACAGAGGAGCCTGGTAGGCTCCAGTCCATGGGGTCGCTAAGAGTCGGACACGACTGAGCGACTTCACTTTCACTTTTCACTTTCATGCATTGGAGAAGGAAATGGCAACCCACTCCAGTGTTCTTGCCTGGAGAATCCTGGGGACGGGGGAGCCTGGTGAGCTTCTGTCTATGGGGTTGCACAGAGTCGGACACGACTGAAGTGACTTAGCAGCAGTCTGAATACTATGAAATCAAGGGTTTGTGAGCTGATTTTCTGTAAATATTAAAATAAACCTAAATCTATTAAAATGAAGTCAAAGCCATTCACACACACAATGTGTATTTTTTTTTTTTCTTTTTTTTGGCTCTGACATATGGCATGTGGCTTCCCAGGTAAAGATGCAGGTTCTAGCCCTGGGTTGAGAAGATCCCCTGGAGGAAGAAATAGCAACCCACTCCAGTATTCTTGCTTGGAAACTTTCATGGACAGGGGAGCCTGAGTCCACAGGGTCACAAAAAGTCAGGCACAACTGTGACTAAGCACACGCACACACGTGGCCTGTGGGATCTTTGCTCCCCTACCAGGGATCGAACCCATGCCTCCTGCATTGAAAGCTGAGTCTTAACCACTGAACAGCCATGGAAGCGCCCCCTGCAAAAGCAGACTTTCAAAATGACATGTGAGTATCTTGGCAAATGCACTTCAAAGAGGCAACCATAAAAGTAGAGAGTTGTTAAAAACAACCCACTTCAGGATTCTGCAATTAAAGGCATTAAACAAATTAAGAAAGATTTACTCAAGAATAATTACTAAATGGGAAGGTAAGAACAGTGGGAGATTACGGTTTTTTGGCTTCCCAGCCCTTACTGGCCAGGACAAGCCATGAACATCACTGTGGGAGGGAGCTGTCTTGGAGCCAAGTAACACCTCAGGCCACTGGGTGAATTGGATACGGTAGAGATCTCAGAGTGGAGTGTATGGGGATGGCCAAGATTTCCTCACTGAGGTTGAGATCCTGGTGGCAACAGATTGGTAACTTAGGATAGACAATCTCTCTCATGTCAAAGTCTGGAGTTGGTGTCTGGGTGTTGGAGAACAGCCTCTATGTTGTTCCTTTAGTATCTACCGCCCCTATGCACAGCATCACCTCATGGCCCAATATGGCTGCTGGTGTATCATCTATCCAGTCAGGAGGTCGAATGAAATAGCTGGCCCCACGTACCCTGAGGGTCTGAAAAGGCGCATGTATGTACCACGCTGCATGAGAGCCGGAGAGACCCCATCAACCACAAATGCAGGCAACCTGCCTCGCAGGAGGCCATGTGCACACGCTGAGAAAATGCAAGAGGGACGGGCAAGAAGCAAAGGCAGGTCTGGCTTGCAAACTGGCCTGAGCACATGCCCCAGGCTTGGGCCTCACTGACTCAGGGGTTTGAGCACAACCTTCAAGCCATCGCTGGCTGGCCCTGAAGCTAGACTGAACCAGGGGTGACTCCCAGAGGGAGTCAGCCTAAAAATAATGAAAAGCAGAAACTCAAAAATTTAGCAGAGACACCAACAGCTAGCTGCACATCGTGGGGGAGAGGGACCCTACAGTCAGCTTCAGATCAGATCAGATCAGTCGCTCAGTCCTGTCTGACTCTTTGCGACCCCATGAACTGCAGCACGCCAGGCCTCCCTGTCCATCACCAGCTCTCGGAGGTCACTCAGACTCACATCCATTGAGTCAGTGATGCCATCCAGCCATCTCATCCTCTGTCGTCCCCTTCTCCTCCTGCCCCCAATCCCTCCCAGCATCAGAGTCTTCTCCAATGAGTCAACTCTTCGCATGAGGTGGCCAAAATACTGGAGTTTCAGCTTTAGCATCATTCCTTCCAAAGAAATCCCAGGGCTGATCTCCTTCAGAATGGACCGGTTGGATCTCCTTGCAGTCCAAGGGACTCTCAAGAGTCTTCTCCAACACCACAGTTCAAAAGCATCAATTCTTCGGCACTCAGCCTTCTTCACAGTCCAGCCCTCACATCCATACATGACCACAGGAAAGACCATAGCCTTGACTAGGTGAACCTTTATTGGCAAAGTGATGTCTCTGCTTTTGAATATGCTATCTAGGTCGGTCATAACTTTCCTTCCAAGGAGTAAGCGTCTTTTAATTTCATGGCTGCAGTCAACATCTGCAGTGATTTTGGAGCCCAGAAAAATAAAGTCTGACACTGTTTCCACTGTTTCTCCATCTATTTCCCATGTAGTGATGGGACCAGATGCCATGATCTTCGTTTTCTGAATGTTGAGCTTTAAGCCAACCTTTGCACTCTCCACTTTCACTTTCATCAAGAGGCTTTTTAGTTCCTCTTCACTTTCTGCCATAAGGGTGGTGTCATCTGCATATCTGAGGTTATTGATATTTCTCTTCGCAATCTTGATTCCAGCTTGTGTTTCTTCCAGTCCAGCATTTCTCATGATGTACTCTGCATATAAGTTAAATAAACCTGGTGACAATATACAGCCTTGACGTACTCCTTTTCCTATTTGGAACCAGTCTGTTGTTCCATGACCAGTTCTAACTGTTGCTTCCTGACCTGCATACAGATTTCTCAAGAGGCAGATCAGGTGGTCTGGTATTCCCATCTCTTTCAGAATTTTCCACAGTTTATTGTGATCTACACAGTCAAAGGCTTTGGCATAGTCAATAAAGCAGAAAAATAGATGTTTTTCTGGAACTCTCTTGCTTTTTCCATGATCCAGGGGATGTTGGCAATTTGATCTCTGGTTCCTCTGCCTTTTCTAAATCCAGCTTGAACATCAGGAAGTTCACGGTTCACATATTGCTGAAGCCTGGCTTGGAGAATTTTGAGCATTACTTTACTAGCGTGTGAGATGAGTGCAATTGTGCGGTAGTTTGAGCACTCTTTGGCATTGCCTTTCTTTGGGATTGGGATGAAAACTGACCTTTTCCAATCTTGTGGCCACTGCTGAGTTTTCCAAATTTGCTGGCATATTGAGTGCAGCACTTTCACAGCATCATCTTTCAGGATCTGGAATAGCTCCACTGGAATTCCATCACCTCCACTAGCTTTGTTCGTAGTGATGCTTTCTAAGGCCCACTTCACTTCACATTCCAGGATGTCTGGTTCTAGGTCAGTGATCACACCATCATGATTATCTGGGTCGTGAAGCTCTTTTTTGTACAGTTCTTCTGTGTATTCTTGCCACCTCTTCTTAATATCTTCTGCTTCCGTTAGGTCCATACCATTTCTGTCCTTTATCGAGCCCATTTTTGCATGAAATGTTCCTTTGGTGTCTCTGATTTTCTTGAATAGATCCTTAGTCTTTCCCATTCTGTTGTTTTCCTCTATTTCTTTGCATTGATCGTTGAAGAAGGCTTTCTTATCTCTTCTTGCTATTCTTTGGAACTCTGCATTTAGATGTTTATATCTTTCCTTTTCTCCTTTGCTTTTTGCTTCTCTTCTTTTCGCAGCTATTTGCAAGGCCTCCCCAGATAGCCATTTTGCTTTTTTGCATTTCCTTTCCATGGGGATGGTCTTGATCCCTGTCTCCTGTACAATGTCACGAAACTCATTCCATAGTTCATCAGGCACTCTATCAGATCTAGGCCCTTAAATCTATTTCTCACTTCCACTGTATAATCATAAGGGATTTGATTTAGGTCATACGTGAATGGTCTAGTGGTTTTTCCTACTTTCTTCAATTTCAGTCTGAATTTGGCAATAAGGAGTTCATGGTCCGAGCCACAGTCAGCTCCTGGTCTTGTTTTTGCTGATTGTATAGAGCTTCTCCATCTTTGGCTGCAAAGAATATAATTGATCTGATTTCGGTGTAGCACTTACTAAAACAAACAGAACAAGAACACCACAGGGACAACTCCATGTGTGGGGGGAAAGAGGAATTCAGAGTTGCTAAAATCTATTATTTAAAAAACTGTCCATTTCTTAAAATCATTTATTTATTTATTTGGCTGTGTTGGATCTTGGCTGAGGCATGTGGATCTTTTGTTGTGGCACACGGATTCTCTAGCTGGGGTGTGTAGGCTTAGTTGTTCTGTGGTATGTGGGATCTTAGTTCCCTGGCCAGGGATCAAACCCACATCCCCCTGTATTGCAAGGCAGATTCTTAACCACTGGACTGCCAGCCAGGGAAGTCCCCAAAGATGTCCATTTTTAAGAAAGTTTCCTGGTGGTCCAGTGGTTGGGACACTGCTCTTTTACTACCAGGGGTGTAGGTTCAATCCCTGGTCAGGGAGCTGGGGTCCCACAGGCCACATGGCACAGCCAAAAAAAAAGCCTGTTTTTGGAAAAAAAAAAAAAGAAAGAAAAGGCAGCATGACATGTGAAGAAAGAGCTAAGTGTGACCTACCCTGAGGGAAAAAAAAGTTAAGTTGATAGAAATGTTCTCTGAGGGAGCCCAGATGTTGCACCCAGAGTAGTCAGTATAAACATTCATAAAACTAAAGTGAACAATGTTTGAAGAATTAATGGCAAATATGATGACAGTGACTCGTGAATATAAGATCTTAAGGGAGACACAAAAACTACAGAATAGGACCTAAAGTTCTGGACTTGGAAGCTCTTTATCACCTGGGTTCCCACAATGCTCTGGGCTTCCTATGTCAGGACTTCGACTGCTGACGGCACCTGCCTGTTTGTCTTCCTGACCCCACTGTGGCTGCAAAGGGGCAGGGACTGATCTGTCTGCTCTCTGCATGACGTGGTGGGCTTACACAAATGATGGGGAGTGGCGGGGGTGAGCGACCCAGAGCGAGCCCAGAGGGTGTGACATCCAGGCAAGGTTCTCCTTTACTTGGGCCTCAGTGTCTTCCCCTGGGAAACGGGCCCCCGGGATCTGGTGACGGGAGGACAAGACCACAGACACAGTGAGGCCCCACCCAAGGCCCCAGGGCCTTGCGTCGCTCGGGGAGGCGGCTGCAGACATTCCCCCCGTGCCAGGAGCTGGCAATGAGTCCAGCAGAAGCCAAGACCTTTGTCGGAGGTTTACTTTATTACTGTTTGCATCCAGTGACACTGACATACCCCCGCCGGGCCTGCGGGCCCCAGCCCCGGCGAGCCTGACCTGTCCAATAAAATACAGTACAAGGGGTGGACGGCCACACATGCATCCACGGCTTCAAACTACAGTGATTCCAAACTGCGGCGAGACAGCACTGCCAGGGAGAGGGGGGAAAGACAGGCGTCGTGTGCTCCCCAATTCATAATTCGTTTCTTTTCTCGTTTTAAACAGTTAATGCTGTTACGAACGCTATTGATGCCAGGACAGGGCCAGACACAGACAGTCCTACATCTTCTCTGCCGTATAAATATGGAAGATTTTCGTTTATACAGTTTTTATCCCAAGCCTGAAACTACATCTGCTGCTACCCGTTACTGCTAAGGGCTAACACCGTCTCGGCTCTGGAACGAGGGGCTCGGGGTCGAGACTCTGGAATGTCGGGACTCAGTCTTCCTCGCTGCCACTTCCTGAGCGGTCCTGGGAGGGGGACAAGAGGAGAGAGTGAGTCAGCCTCGCCCTTGGGATCACCCAGACAGCACGTGGGATCTTAGTTCCCCGAGCAGAGATTGAATCTGTGCCCCTCTGCAGTGGAAGTGCAGGGTTTTAACCACTAGACCACCAGGGAAGTCCCCGGCCTTTGATTTAAATATACTTAATCAGCAGTGCAGGCAGAACTGCCTTGTCCACACTGAGGCTGGGCTGGAGTGACCTTTGCCCTCAGTCCCTGATGCCAAGGTCACACCCAAATGTCACTTTCTCCCAAGGACTGGCCCCTGCACCCTCACAGTGACTCCCCCTTGGCCCCTGGGACGCAGGGTGGGCCTTCTCAGCTCTGTCCCGCTGCTGGCTGCCTATCCCTGTGTCCCTGACCTATGGGGATTTTTTGTTTGTTTTTGTGGCTGAGCCTCAAGGTCTGTGGTATTTTAGTTTCCTGACCAGGTATTAAACCCAGGCCCTCACCCGTGAAAGTGCTGAGTCTTAACCACTGGGTCAGCAGGGAATTCCCCTGACCTGAGGCTTTAAAACCACCTTGGCTATTCCTGACCACATACAATCTCTGCTCTTCTGTGTCAACATGTTCAACACCTTAGCAAGGGCCACAGAAGGTGCTGCTGGATCCAGACTGGGCAGACAGGAAGCTGTACAGCCCAGACTCTCCTGGCCACAAACAAGGCCACTGCTCCCCGTGTTCAGAATGTCATTAACGTCCCTGTAAGACCACAGACGTCGCGGTCAGGATTATTCTGAGGTATCTGGTTTTGCTGTTACTGCAAATAGCTCTACAAGAAGACTAACGATGATGCAATGGTGTTTGTCAAGCTTTCTGCTGGGAGCTGGGGCCCGCATGAAATGCACTTGACCTCCCTGCTTTGTGGAAGTGGAGGCAGGCTCAGAGGTGAAGCAAACAGCCCAGGTCCTGCAGCAGGGAAGGGCCAGGCGTCCAGGTGGGAGCCAGAGGGCAAAACTTATTAAAACGCAGCAAGCAAGTCTGTTCCTGCCCCCAGGCCCACGAGACTGTACAGGCTCGGTGCTCCTGCGGTTCTCGTGGCTCCTCCCTGGTGTGCCTGGGGGACCATCACCGAGGTACACTCACAGCCCCGTTCATGGTGTCAGCTCCCGTTTATATGACCATGGTCTATGGGACTTTCACTTTCTGTTAGCTTTATCCAACCCACCACCCCTGTCTGGAAACCCTCTGAGACAGGCCAGGATGGGGCCATAAGTAGAGGCCTGGGGAGCACAGTGTGGTGAGGATGCCACAGCACTGGGGGAGTGGGGCATCTCTCTGAGGGCATCTCCTACTCCCCGCCTCCCGCCCCCTCACGGTCGGCCTGGGGCTGTGCAGTGGGAACTGTGGGGGTCGGGTGGGGAGGAGGGATGCCCTGTCTGAACCCCAGACGCCCAGTGGCTCCACGAGCACTGGTTCCAGGGCTGCACGGACTTGGGTTTGAGTCCCATGCTCTGTAACACTGAGCCTCGTCTGTGGACTGGGGGTCTGAAAACATCCCACAGGTCTAGGACCTGGCAAGAAGAATGGACGCCTGGTGACGCGGGGACCTCACCTCCTCCTGCTCCTCCTCGCTGTCGTCGTCGCTCACCACTGGCTTGGCCCTGGACCCGCGGCTCGGCCGCCGCCGGCCCCCCTTGAGCCGATCCTGGGCCTTCTCCTTCCGGCCGAGCTTGATCTTCACTTTGACTGAGCGAGCTGGGGAGGGGACCAGAAGGAAAGGAGACGTGAGCGCGGGGCCCCAGAGTGTCCTGGGGTGGATGTGACCTCCCGCCCCCACCCCCAGGACTCACACTCAGACTCGGAGCCTTCCTCCTCGCCCTCCTCCTCCTCCTCGCTCTCCTCCCCTTCGCTGTCGTCCTCCTTCTCGATTTTCTGCCGCACGCTGGTGAAGACCGACTGCAGGACGATGGAGTCTTCATAGATCTGGGTGGAGACACGCGGGGCTCAGGTCGGGGACCCAGTGAGGGGCTGCCCGCCCCCCGCCTGGTCCCAGACGAGGGACAGCTCAATGGAACGGTCCTGGACAGAAGGTCAGGCGTCCCTTTTTCTTCCCCAAGTATTTATTTATTTGGCTGCACTGGGTCTTAGTTGGGGCACATGAACTCTCAGTTGTGGCATGCGGGGTTCAGTTTCCTGACCAAGGATCAAACCTGGGTTCCCTACATTGGGAGCATACAGTCTTAGCCACTGGACCACCAGGGAAGTCCCCCTCCCTCCCCTTGAAGAATCGCAGCGAGCACCCGGTTAAAGGCTCTGAGATGGGCTGCAGTTCAGCATCAGAGA
This sequence comes from Tragelaphus eurycerus, assembly GCA_935064755.1. Lineage (NCBI taxonomy): Eukaryota > Metazoa > Chordata > Mammalia > Artiodactyla > Bovidae > Tragelaphus > Tragelaphus eurycerus. Next base: position 2,174,418 of record CAKXYN010000058.1, on the reverse strand, counting down.
CGCACGGTCTCGCTGAAGCCAGCATTCCCCGGCATGTGCGACTCTAAAGTCTCTTTGCCTGGAGGCATTCATCCCAGCAATGAGGAAGACTGCCAGGCTGAGGCTGTGTGTGTGAATCTCATCACCAGACAGGACCCAGCACAGAGCTGGACGTCCTTTCAAAATCGTCCCTGAATGACTTCGTAACACAGTCCAGGATGTTCACAGAATGCCCAGGGCCCCGTGGACGGACGGGACTGAGTCTATTTCTTCTATTTTGCTCATCTTTATCTTCTGCTGTTTTCAGTAATGAACACATATGGCCTCTGTAATGAGTGATGTGCTCCGAGGTGCAGGGAACCTTTTTCTGAACCGGTCAATTCACGGGGGTGAGGAGTGGGGGCCCAGGACTGCTCACCAGGGAGCCCTCCAGGTTGAAGGTCTGAGCGTTCTGACACAGCAGCATCACGTCCTTCTCCAGGTCGTTGAGGCTGCGGTACTTGTGGTTGCGGATGCGCTCCTGGGGGCAGGAGAAGCAGCTTTATCTCGGGGCCCCCGGCACCCGGGGTCCCAGCCACCTAAGGCAAGGTCACAGTGGAACTCCCTGGCTCTGTGTGGACTCGGGGTCCCAGCCGTGGGTGATGGGGTCACCTGCCACATCCTAAGGCCCCCAGTGGCCAATGACCAGGGCCCCTGGTGGGGGCTCCCAAGACCAAGAACCCCTGTTTCCACGTCCCATGGCTCGAAGCACTCGACTCGGGATTACCTTTATCTTCTTGAAGTCCACAGGCTTGCGGATGAGCTCGTAGTACTCGGGCAGCTCCTTGCGGGACGGTAGCTGGATGAACACCTCGCTGAGCTGGCGTCCACTGCTGCTGTAAGGAGAGACGTGGTTGCGTCACTCGCAGGCCCTGCTTGCCAGGAGCCCCTACCTTGCCCGGCACCCTCCCCTCAACAACCACCACCCCACCCCGGGTGCTGGAGGACAGAGATGGTGAAGGCAATGGCAACCCACTCCAGTATTCTTGCCTGGAAAATCCCATGGACAGAGGAGCCTGGTAGGCTGCAGTCCATGGGGCTACTGAGGGTTGGACACGACTGAGCGACTTCACTTTCACTTTTCACTTTCATGCATTGGAGAAGGAAATGGCAACCCACTCCAGTGTTCTTGCCTGGAGAATCCCAGGGATGGGGGAGCCCGGTGGGCTGCCGTCTCTGGGGTCGCACAGAGTCGGACACGACTGAAGCGACTTAGCAGCAGTAGCAGCAGCAGGAGTCATTTCCTGTATGTGAGCTGACTCGTGAATTCTGGAACATTCCCGAGGGGCAGCCAAGCAGAGAGGTCTGCTGCTGCATCTGTATGGAGGCTCTGAACTCACTCACCTCCCCCCACCCCAGCCCTGGAGGAAACAGCATCACATGCCACATGCAGCAAGAGCCTTGGCACCTGCACGAGGGAGAACTCTTTAATTTACATATGACACAGAAATCAGTTTGCTTGTGTCCGGAGTGTTAAGTGCCAGCGTTTTCAGAGATGGGTTTTCTAAGCATGTAGTGCCTCTCTCGGATGGTGCTCATGAGCAGTGAACTTCAGAGAACCAGGCAAAAACCCAAGGAGGAGAGACGCCCCTGACAAGATGCTAACGGGCGACTAGAGCGGTTTCCTAGTTCTTTCCATTAAGCAGCGCTGGTTTTGTACCAGGGAGCAGAGGAAAGGTGAGCAGTCAGTGGCCATGAAATGAGGAATCCAAGCACTGGGCTCAGAGGCGACAACCCCTTGGGGGCCTGGACAAGGAATGGGGTGAACCGAGAGACACCCACCCCCAGCGTCCCTTCAGCCTCCAGAATGGGGATCCTGTCTCCCAGAGAGACAGTAGCAGAGGCCCTGCGCAGCCATCTGGGGGCTGGGGACCTGGTCACCCTCCTTTCCCACTCTCTCCACCCAGGGCCCCACGTGCTCTGGCTGTGGGTTCTTTCAGGTCCCGCTCACTGCCCAGGCTCGTCCTGGCTGCTTCACAACACAGGCTCCTCCAGGGCAGGTCTGAGATGGTGGATTCGGTCTCGGGGGCACCAGGAGTGGAGCACCGCCGCCCGTCGGCACTGTTGCTTTCCTCATCTTTTAAGGACAGTTCTCAGGGAACAGGGTGGCAGCTTGTCCATCTGTCTGCACGTCCTGAGCACATCTCATCTTTGTTTTTGGTTTACCAGCCAGGAAGACAGCAGTGATGACCTGACTGCTTCTCGGGTTTTGTTGCCAGATGCCCCATCTCACAGCAGCATTAGGGAGCAGCTTGGCCAGGACTGCCCCCCCAGAGGCTGTTGCCATTTGCTCCTGGTCCCCCTCTCACACTCGGGGAAACACGGGGGCTGGAATCCGGGCCTCGCGCATTACTGGCCTCGGAAGACTACCATCTCTGGGCCAGACGCATGACACACAAGTTCTCAATGGACTCTGTTATTCCAACTGTAATGGGGAAACTGGTGAGAAGCTCAGCCAACCCGGCCCGAACACCAGCCTTGCTGGTCTTGGCCTCCCTGCCCAGCGTGAAGTGGGGTCGCCTGTGTTCAACAAGGGCCAGCCCCCTCTTTCCTCTGGGCTGAGTTTTCAGCCATGTCCTGCCTTGTATGGGGCTGGCAGGTCACACACTGGGGGTGGGGAGGGGGGCCAGCTCCAGGCCACTGTCCCCACCCAAGGGCCCCTCCCCAGGGGCACAGGTGTCCTCTCTCTCATGAACAGGTTGGTGGGTGGTTTGGCCACAGGAAAACTGGAATTTGTTCACATAAATTCCAAAAAAAAAAACGAGAACAGGCATGAAATACGTTGGGGCCCCTACTTCAGATAAGTGGACTTGGGGTGATAGGAGACAAGCCAACCCCGCTCACTCTGGGAAACTGGTTTCTGATGTTCCAGCAGAGCCTAGACCTGCGCCCCTGACTCCTCAACCCACACAGGCCCTGTTCCTCCCCATGGAACCGTCTGAGCAAAGGGCTCTCCGTTATCATCCCGACTGCAGTGTCACTCTACACTTCTGAGCAGGACATGGGCCTGCAGGTGTGACATAACCAAAGTGCCTGGCACAGTAGTGGATGCTAGTAATTCCCGCTTTACTTCACTTTTTTTTAAGAAACACCAGTTTGGGGACTTCCCTGATGGTCTAGTGGCTAAGACCCTGCTCTCCCAATGCAGGAGGGCCGGGTTCGATCTCTGGTCATGGAACTAGACCCCCACATGCCGCAACTAAAGATGCCGTGTCGCAATGCAGAATCAATGCAGCCATGTTGAATAAACAAATAAGTTAATTAAAAAAGAAAACAACAACAACAAAATAAAGAAAATGAAACACCAGTTTTAAATCCACTAAACTCATTCTGCAGCTCGCTAACGGGCATGTGTGTGGTGCCAAGGCTACGTGCCTGCCTGTAGCATCATACAGGTGACCTGGCCTCAGGGTACACAGAGCCCTTCAGGGAACTTAGGACAGGGGACTCTAGCACCATTACACAGAGGAACATTTCATAGTAAAAACCCTCTCACAAACCTCTGGGGGAACCGTTTCCCTGAGGAATGAAGGCCCAGCCGCCCTGAAAACCACTGTCTGGTGCGTTGTGCTGAATGTGGATGGCCGGGGACTGGTCACGTGAGAGGGAGGGGCAGGGTGCCAGGGGCACAGGGACTCTGAAAACCATCCTCTCTGACAATGCAGACCTCTTGGAAAGCTACTGCTGCAAAACTCTGGCTGCTGAAGTGCTGAGAGATGCTTTTTTGTCTTCAGAAATCCCCTGGAGAGTACCTCACCCCCACCCCCTTACACACCGGGGCTGCAAGCCTTCCAGGCTTGCTCACCAAGTCCCTCCTTGCTGGGAACAGAACCCACGGCGCTCTGGGGGCTGCCTGGCTCTCCAGGATGGGCGGCCCACAACCTCTGATGTCAGTGCCTCTCTCTACCTGCTCAGTCGCCTCAGAATCACCCAAGCGGCTGCTCCCCCAGGGAACCCTGGCTCTCTCTCACCCTTGCCTCAATATAAACATCACCTCCACGACACCTCGTAATGAAAATGGATGACTGAGGTGAAAGACAGAAAGGCATGGGGACTTCCCTGGTGGTCCAGTGGCTAAGACTCCATATTCCCAATGCAGGGGAGGGGGACGCGCCCGGGGTTCAATCCCTGGTCAGGGAACTACAACCCACATGTTGCAACTAAGAGTTTGTATGCTGTAAGATCGATCTGGTGCAGCCAAATAAACAAATATTAAAGAAAAAAGACAAAGGCACAAATCTTCATTTACTCACTCCTGTGAGCGCTAGTAAAGTAATGCTCAAAATTCTCCAAGCCAGGCTTCAGCAATATGTGAACCGTGAACTTCCTGATGTTCAAGCTGGTTTTAGAAAAGGCAGAGGAACCAGAGATCAAATTGCCAACATCCGCTGGATCATGGAAAAAGCAAGAGAATTCCAGAAAAACATCTATTTCTGCTTTATTGACTATGCCAAAGCCTTTGACTGTGTGGATCACAATAAACTATGGAAAATTCTGAAAGAGATGGGAATACCAGACCACCTGATCTGCCTCTTAAGAAATCTGTATGCAGGTCAGGAAGCAACAGTTAGAACTGGTCATGGAACAACAGACTGGTTCCAAATAGGAAAAGGAGTACGTCAAGGCTGCATATTGTCACCATGTTTATTTAACTTATATGCAGAGTACATCATGAGAAATGCTGGACTGGAAGAAACACAAGTTGGAATCAAGATTGCCGGGAGAAATATCAATAACCTCAGATATGCAGATGACACCACTCTTATGGCAGAAAGTGAGGAGGGGCTAAAAAGCCTCTTGATGAAAGTGAAAGTGGAGAGTGAAAAGGTTGGCTTAAAGCTCAACATTCAGAAAACGAAGATCATGGCATCTGGTCCCATCACTGCATGGGAAATAGATGGGGAAACAGTGGAAACAGTGTCAGACTTTGTTTTTCTGGGCTCCAAAATCACTGCAGATGGTGACTGCAGCCATGAAATTAAAAGACGCTTGCTCCTTGGAAGGAAAGTTATGACCAACCTAGATAGCATATTCAAAAGCAGAGACATTACTTTACCAACAAAGGTTCGCCTAGTCAAGGCTATGGTCTTTCCTGTGGTCATGTATGGATGTGAGAGTTGGACTGTGAAGAAGGCTGAGCGCCGAAGAATTGATGCTTTTGAACTGTGGTGTTGGAGAAGACTCTTGAGAGTCCCTTGGACTGCAAGAAGATCCAACCAGTCCATTTTGAAGGAGATCAATCCTGGAATTTCTTTAGAAGGAATGATGCTAAAGCTGAAACTCCCAATATTTTGGCCACCTCATGCGAAGAGTTGACTCATTGGAGAAGACTCTGATGCTGGGAGGGATTGAGGGCAGGAGGAGAAGGGGACGACAGAGGATGAGATGGCTGGATGGCATCACTGACTCGATGGATGCGAGTCTGAGTGACCTCCGGGAGCTGGTGATGGACAGGGAGGCCTGGTGTGCTGCGGTTCATGGGGTCGCAAAGAGTCGGACACGACTGAGCGACTGATCTGATCTGATCTGATCTGATCTGATCTGTGAGCGCCCCCAGCGTCCAGGACTTGGCTGAGCCTGGCCTCTTCTTGAACTTCAGGTCATGAGGTCCCACAGGGCGCGCCCCCAGGCGTGGCTGCCCCCCTGCATGGCTCTGAGACCGCTCATGTTGGCCCTTGTGCTGTGCCACAGGTTCCATGGTGGGCACGTGCCACAGTCTGCTTGTCCCCCTGCTGGTGACAGGAACCTGGGCTATGGTCTGAGATATTAAATGGTGAGCAGCTGCAGACACTGTGTCCCACCTCTTGGCCTGCATCGTGTGGGAAGGTCCCTGGGGGGTGAGGGGCCTGGTCCTGGAGGCAGGGGTGCTCAGTTTTGGTAGCAACTGAGCCCACGTTCTGGAGAAGGCAATGGCATCCCACTCCAGTACTTTCGCCTGGAAAATCCCATGGACAGAGGAGCCTGGTGGGCTGCAGTCCATGGGGTCACTAGAGTTAGACACGACTGAGTGATTTCATTTTCACTTTTCACTTTCATGCATTGGATAAGGAAATAGCAACTCACTCCAGTGTTCTTGCTTGAAGAATCCCAGGGACGAGGAAGCCTGGTGGGCTGCAGTCTCTGGGGTCGTGCAGAGTCGGACACGACTGAAGCGACTTAGCAGCAGCAGCAGAGCCCACGTTCACTCCTCCAGCCGTGGGTGAACCATCTACCAGCACCTCTTGTTGTTTTCCCATCCAAGTACTAACCAGGCCCAACCCTGCTTAGCTTCTGAGATCAGACGAGCTCGTGTGCACTCAGGCTGGTATGGCCATAGACTCTCCTGTGGTTTTAATTCACATCTCCTTGATGAGCAGCAAAACCAGGCACATCATCACAGGTTACTGGTCATGTGATGACCTCTCCCAGGCAGTCCTTGTTTTCTTACTTTTCCTCCTGGGAATTCTGTGTAGGGCACATTCATCGCAAACACCTCCAGTTCATGGCATGTCTTTTTAAAAAAAATATTTGGCTGCACTGGTTCTTAGCTATGGGATGCAGGATCATTAGTTGTGGCGTGTGGGATCTAGTTCCCCGACCAGGGATTGAACCCTGGGCCCCTGCCTTGGGAGCATGGAGTCGCAGCCACCGGACCAGGGAGGCCCCCACGGTGTGTCTTCTTACTCCTTTGATGGTGTCTTTTGACGAAGGGGCCTTAATTTTAATCTGAGTCCAATTTACCAATATTTCCTATTATACCTGGTGTTTCTCGTCTTGTGAAAAAAATCTTTATCTACCCTAAGGTCATGAAGTATTGCATTTCCTTCTTGAAGACTTTGCTATTTTTCTTTTTACCATGCCACAAGGCTTGCAGGATCTTAGTTCCTTGACCAGGGATTGAACCCAAGCCCCTTGCAGTGGAAGCATGGAGTCTTAACCATTGGACCACCAGGGAAGCCCCCAGAAGCTTTGCTGCTTTAATCCTTTCCCATTATTAGGCACGAGGCTGGTTATCCCGATTAGTTTTTGTCCATAGCACTATCCTTTTCCCTACCATATCCTGCCTGGCTTTACTAGCTGGAACACAGCCATGAGGGCAGAGGCTTTACCTGTTTTATTTGCTGCTCTATCTTTGGCACCAGGAATAAAGCCTGGTACACAATAGGTGCTCAATATACATTTTTTAAATGAAGAAATGGCTCAGGGTGCAAGCCCTAGGGTCACAGAGCAGTGTGCGAACTCAGGTTTCCGCAGGGCCGTCTCTGAGCAAGGATGCCCCGTCGCCCTGCCCCTGCATGGTCATTCATACAGCACCCTGTTCCAGAAAGGACCCTGGCAGCAACAGCAGGAACTCCACTGCCCAGAGAGTGTGCTGCTGTGAGGACTGGCTCTCAAGAAGTTTCTGCAGGCAGAGCTGCTTGGAACTCTATCTCCGGCCCTGCTCTGTGTCTGGCCACCCGGGAGCGGAGGGGAGGGGGAGTGAAGGAGCCTGGGAGAATCCCGAGGCTGTCAGGACCCTCCCATGACCCCAGTTCAGACACAGAGAACGGAAGCGCCCACCACAGCCCTCGTGCCCCCAGCCTGCCCTGTCACCTGCTTTGGCAGCAACGGTGGCTGCTGTTACCTATGGCAATGAAATTAATCTCCTGCCTCTAGATGTTAGCTCCCGCAGCAGCGATCTTTCTCCCTCATTCACTGTCCTGTCCCCGTCACAACAGGACATGACACACAGAGCTGCTGAGCGACCAGGGCCTTGCCTGGAGCCTCAACCCCTCCCACATCTAGCCCACTGGTCCTTTCTTATTCAATGAGGTTTGTTGCAACCAGGCTGACCACACTGTGGGGGAGAGCCCCAAAGTCTAAATGACACATCCTTTGATGTGTTCTTTAAACAAAATTACAACATGTGGGGGAGGTCTCGTGGCCCAGGGGCTATGATTCAATGCTGCCAATGGAGGGGGCCAAGGTTCAGGGCACTGGGTCAGGGACTAAGGTCCCACGGGCCCCAACTAAGATCTGGTACAGTCAAATAGATAACTAAATACTTTTAAAAACCTACAACACGTGAAGGAGAAATAAAGAATCAGAGGACTTCCCTGGTGGTCCAATGAGCCTGCCAATGCAGGGCACACGGGTTTGAGCCCTAGTCTGGGAAGATCTCCCATACCAAGGGGCAACAAAGCCCGTGCACCACAACTACTGAGCCCGAGCTCTAAAGCCTGCACTCTGCAGCTAGTAAGGAACTCTACTCACCGCAACTAGAGGAAAGCCTGCACACAGCAACGAAGACCCCAAGCAGTAAAAAACAAACAAAACCCTTATAAAAGAAAGATTCTCAGTATCTAAGAGATCATCCATTGGATATGCCATTCAAACAGATGGAAAAACAAGAGAGGTTATGAGAGCTGGCCCGGACACTGGGAACTGGGGGCAGGCAGGACTCGAGCACAGGTCTCCTGGGCCAAGTCAGGGGTCTCTCCCATCCTTTCCCTCACGCTGTTCTAAATCGAGGGTCAGCAAACTTCATCTGTGAACAGCTAGTGTGAATGTTACAGGCTTTGTGTGCCACATCACCTCTGTCACAGTGACTCAACTCTGCTGTTGTTACACCGAAGTGGCCACACAGAATATGTAGGCAAAGGGAGTTTGGCTGTGTTCCTCATTTATGTTATTCTGCAGTTGCTAAGTCGAGTTCAGCTCTTTGCAACCCCATGGACTGTAGCACACCAGGCTCCTCTGTCCTCCACCGTCTCCCAGAGTTTGCTCAAATTCATGTCCATTGAGTTGATGATGCCATCTAACCATCTCATCCTCTGTCGCCCTCTTCTCCTCTTACCCTCAGTCTTTCCCAGCATCAGGGTCTTTTCCAGTAAGTCAGCTCTTCACATCAGGTGGCCAAAGTATATGAGTTTTAACTTCAACATCAGTCCTTCCAATGAACACTCAGGACTGATCTCCTTGCAGTCCAAGGAACTTTCAAGAGTCTTCTCCAACACCACAGTTCAAAATCATCAATTCTTCAGCGCTCAGCCTTCTTTATAGGTCCAACTCTAACATCTATACATGACTACTGGAAAAACCATAGCTTGACTATACGGACCTTTGCTGGCAAAGTGATGTCTCTGCTTTTTAATATGCAGTCTAGGTTTTAATACACTATCCAGGTATGTCCTCATTTATAAAAAAACAAACTTTGATTTTCATATAATTTCAAACCATGAAATAGTTGTCATCTTCTTTTCATGGCCTCACCACACACCCTGCAGGATCTTAGTTCCCTGATCAGGGATCAAACTCAGACCTCCTAAAGTGGAAGCTCCGAGTCCTGACCAGTAGACTGGCAGGGCCGTCCCCAAATAGTATTTTGATTCTCTGAAACTCATTTAAGAAAAAATTCTTAATTCCGACTATATACATACAAGTGGTGAGCCAGATCTTATTTCTGCTGATTTGGTTTGTTGAGCCCTGGTATGAATCCTGAAAATAACAGGAAGAATGTCTGTACCAGGGATGATAACATACAGCTTGGTGCCTTCCACTGCTCATCCTCTGACAAGGGCAGACACTGCAGATGGATCACAGCAGCACTCTCATCTTGTGCATTGAGAGCCTCAGGCAATCAGAAGCAGTCAACTGAAGATGGTGCTCCTGAGAGATCCTACTACTTGCCCCGCCCTGTCCCTCAGCACCACTCTCCTTCCTAGAGTGCAGATCTTCCTAGTTCAGATCAATTCAGTCACTCAGTCGTGTAAACTCTTTGCGACCCCATGAACTGCAGCACGCCAGGCCTCCCTGTCCATCACCAACTCCCGGAGTTCACCCAGACTCACGTCCATTGAGTCAGTGATGCCATCCAGCCATCTCATCCTCTGTCGTCCCCTTCTCCTCCTGCCCCCAATCCCTCCCAGCATCAGAGTCTTTTCCAATGAGTCACATGAGGTGGCCAAAGTACTGGAGTTTCAGCTTCAGCATCAGTCCTTCCAAAAAAATCACAAGACTGATCTCCTTCAGAATGGACTGGTTGGATCTCCCTGTAGTCCAAGGGACTCTCAAGAGTCTTCTCCAACACCACAGTTCAAAAGCATCAATTCTTACGGCGCTCAGCCTTCTTCACAGTCCAACTCTCACATCCACACATGACCACAGGAAAAACCATAGCCTTGACTAGACGGACCTTTGTTGGCAAAAGTAATGTCTTTGCTTTTGAATATGCTATCTAGGTTGGTCATAACTTTCCTTCCAAGGAGTAAGCGTCACCTCTAGATAACATCTTCTCGCCCTGGGCCATTTTCTCTTTTGACTCTCAGTCAGTGAAATGTATCAGCAAGGGTCCTAGATAGGAACAGCTGTGCTTAGCCACTCAGTTGTGTCAGACTCTCTGTGACCACATGGAGGGTAGCCCGCCAGGCTCCTTGGTCCATGGGGATTCTCCAGGCAAGAATACTGGAATGGGTTGCCATGCCCTCCTCCAGGGGATCTTCCTGACCCAGGGATTGGACCCAGGTCTCCTGCACTGCAGGCGGATTTTTTTTTATCATCTGAGCCACCAGAGAAGCCCCAGATAGGTGCAGCTCAGGATACTAAGAACTGATCTAGCAGCAGAACATTTATCTGATACAGCAACTCAAGATATATGCATGCACATCATACATGAAACCTGAAAATAAAATAATGAAACATATTAAAAAGCTATTAGTCCAGGAACTACTCTGATGGTCCAGTGGTTAAGAATTCACCTTCCATGACAGGCAGACATGGATTTGATCCTTGGGGAACTAAGATCCCACATGTTGTGGGGCAACTAAGCTCACACACCAGGACGACAGCCCACAAGCTCAACGTGCTTTGCCACCAGAGAAGCCCCTGAGCCACGATAAAGAACCTGCAAGCTGTAACGAGGATCCCATGTACCGCAATTAAGACCCGAGGCAGCCAAATAAATAAATGTTTAAAAACGCCACCAAAACCATGTATCCTTATTTTTTACAAAAAATATTAGAACAAAATTACTTTCTAGGTTAAATTTTTGACCCATTACAAAGTCAAGGACATTTCGAGAATCAGAAAAATGAAATGCCTACAGCAGTTCCACTTACAGACATTTACTAAAAGCCTCCACCTGCCGGGCATCCACTGCTATGAGATCAATCTTAAGTGTCAGATTTATGGCTGTGTGGTGTAGGAAAAACCCAGCCTCATGTACGAGTAAAAGGAGACAATACTCACCAAGGAACCTGCCAATAGGAAAGGTCTCTAGGCCACCTGCCCTGCACTCTCAACACACTCTCCCAACAGAGGAGGGGGAGAGGGGACCTTATTACAGGACCCTCCTCCTGAGGAGGGATGGACTGGCTGCAAGTGATGATGCTGATTAATAAGCACCTAATGAACCAACATTTCTAGTGAACAGACTGTGGGCCAACTACACGCCTGAGGGCTTATGTTTCTTTCTTCCTTTTTAAAATATTTTTTGAAATCAATGGTCACATTACATTTGGCATTATGTCTCTTTTTAAAAATAATTTTACTTTTGGCTGTGCTGGGTCTTCACTGCTGTATGGGGTTTTCTCTTGCTGTAATGACCTACTCTTCCCTGGAGCGCGTGGCTTCTCATTGCGATGGTTCTCTTGTTGCAGAGCACGGGCTCAGTAGTAGTGGCGCATGGGCTTAGCTGCTCCGTTGCAAGTGAGATCTTCCCAGAGCAGGGTTAGAAGTGTCCCCTGAATTGGCAGGTGGATTCTTCACCACTGGGTCACCAGGGAAGCCCTAAAGATTTTTTTTTTTTTTCAACGTGGACCATTTTTAAAGTCTTTCTTGAATTTGTTACAATATTGCTCCTGTTTTTATGTTTTGGTTTTTCGGCCTAGAGGCATGTGGAATCTTAGCTCCCCAACCTGGAATAAAACCAACACCCCCTGTATTGGAAGAGGAAGTTTTTTAACTACTGGACTGTTGGTGAAGTCCTTGAGGCTCATGTTTCTTAATACAGTTCAACAATGAAATCCAAATCTCATTTTAAAGAAAACCTGACCCCCACTCCATTATGCTGGACTTCAAACCACTTAGCTTGAATGAAACCTTTCTGCTGGAGAAGAGAGAGCGCAGACTCAGGGCCACGCGGCAAGTGGCAGAAGGCAGATCCCAATGCAGGCCACCTCTCAGGTGTGCCATCTACTCCAGGTGTCTCAGCTGTGGCACGTGGGATCGAACCTGGGCTCCCTGCATTGGGAGCACGGAGTCTCAGCGTGGCAGAGTTGGGCACGACTGAGCACATGAGCCACGAAGACCGTTAGAACTGGATCCCTATTTTTTTTGTTGTGGTCTTTGGCGTGCTGTCTCAGTTCAGTTCAGTTCAGTCGCTCAGTCGTGTAAACTCTTTGCGACCCCATGAATTGCAGCACGCCAGGCCTCCTGTTCATCACCATCTCCTGGAGTTCACTCAAACTCACATCCGTTGAGTCGGTGATGCCATCCAGCCATCTCATCCTCTGCCCGCCCCCTTTTCCTCCTGCCCCCAAGCCCTCCCAGCATCAGAGTCTTTTCCAATGAGTCAACTCTTCGCATGAGGTGACCAAAGTACTGGAGTTTCAGCTTTAGAATCATTCCTTCCAAAGATCACCTAGGGCTGATCTCCTTTAGAATGGACTGGTTGGATCTTCTTGCAGTCCAAGGGACTCTCAAGAGTCTTCTCCAACACCACAGTTCAAAAGCATCAATTCTTACGGCGCTCAGCTTTCTTCACAGTCCAACTCTCACATCCATACATGACTACTGGAAAAACCATAGCCTTGACTAGACGGACCTTTGTTGGCAAAGTAATGTCTCTGCTTTTGAATATGCTATCTAGGTTGGTCATAACTTTCCTTCCAAGGAGTAAGCATCTGTCTAGACCACAGCATCGGGGAAGGCAATGGCACCCCACCCCAGTACTCTTGCCTGGAAAATCCCATGGACGGAGGAGCCTGGTAGGCTCCAGTCCATGGGGTCAGCGACTTCACTTTCACTTTTCACTTTCATGCATTGGAGAAGGAAATGGCAACCCATTCCAGTGTTCTTGCCTGGAGAATCCCAGGGACGGGGGAGCCTGGTGGACTATCGTCTCTGGGTTCGCACAGAGTCGGACACGACTGAAGCGACTTAGCAGCAGACCACAGCATTTACCAGCAGAGAGTGAAGCCTGGGGGTGGAACTGGCCTGACACACTGGGCAGCTGGAGCTTTTTCCAGCAGAGTCTGTGGCAGGCTCAGATCTCATTCTGGCTCAAGTTAACCTTCTTATGGTCTGGAGCCCCACTTGGCTAACAGCCAGGCCCGTGCCCACAATGACTGGCCTGGGGTTGGATGATAGCAATCAGCACTCTTTCTCACAACATCTCACCTGGGCGTCTCCCATGCCAGGCTGGAGACTGGGTGCCAGGCAGATGACGCTGACCCCAGACCTGGCCCTGCAGGTGGAGGCCTGCCTCCTGCCCCCGGAGGACCCAAGCCTGGGCTCCTGACCGGAGGGCCAGAGTGGCCTGCCACAGGCTGAGGCAGGAGAAGCCTGAGGCCTCCCTGCCTGCTCAGGAAAGGGCTCCAAGTCCGCCCACTGTTGTCCGCTCCCTTCTCCCCAGAGGCCCATGCTGAGGGGACTGGAGCCAACTGGGGCGTCCTCTCCTAGAGAATGTTTCAGCTCAACAACCTGCCCGGGCCTTGAGACTGCCCTGGTTTTTCTTACAAATCAAGGCACAACCTTTCCCCTGGAGAGCTATCTGCTTTTTTATTCTAATCAAGGCATTCAGTGTGCCTGCAAGGGCACAGGGCAAATGCTGAGAGGGTCTGGAAAGTGGGCCCCAGGCCCGGTGAAGCTGCCATGGTGCATGCCGTGGGACCCTTCATCACCCACGGGGGACTCTGGTGCTTTTTTAAAAAAAATAATTGTATTTAATTTTGGCTATGCTGGGTCTTTGTGGCTGGGCAGGCTTTTCCCTAGTTGTGGCAAGCAGGGGCTATTCTCCAGTTGCGGGGCTTGGGCTTCTCATTGCGGTGGCTGCTCTCTTTGTGGAGCATGGGCCCTAGGGTTTGCAGGCTTCAGCAGCTGCAGCACGTGGGCTCTAGAACACAGGGTCAGCAGTCACAGTGAGCACATTTAGTTGCTCAAGCGGGATGTGGGAACTTCCCAAACCAGGGATCAAATCCATGACCCCTGCATTAGCAGGCAGATTCTTAACCACTGAGGCACCAGGGAAGCCCTGGATCTTGTATGGACCCTAGATCTACAGACCCCTACAGTTCTTATAGGGTCCTTGGTAAGAAGACAGGAGAAGGGGACCTGGGCCCTCTGGGTCCCCACCCAGTGGACCTCAGCTCTGGGAGGCTTAGCCTGGGCACCTGTACACATCACCAGCTTTCTGAACCCTTTGGGAATAACTTCTGAGAATCTCCTAAAAACAAAGATGTTCTCTTGCACAACCTCGGCTCCGTAAGCAAATTCAGGACACCTGGTGCCAACATGCCTCCACTGTCCCATGCAGATTTTACAGCAGCCACAGCTCTGCCCTGGAGCTGCTAACAGTCTAGCTCTACACCCCAGCCAGTTGGGCACAGAGGGGTCCTAAGGAGGCTGAACCCTGAAGAAGGGCCTTCTAGAAGATGCACTTCTCTGAAGCCATCCCAACAGCACCATGGGATGTGCCCTGGGACACATGACAGCTGACTGGCATCTGGAGACAGTGCCCAAATGTTCTGGCCACCAGCAGCTGCCTCCCTGTGAAGGGTCGGGGGAGAAGACAGCAGCTGGCACCACACACAGTCCCTGGCCAGACCCTGGAGCCTAACTTATTTGCGTGCTTAAAGTGGAAATCCCTATTTCCAACTTAATTAATTCTGGTTTCACTCATGGCTATTTAACAGATGGTTCCTCTGTATAGTTTTCAGGTTTCCAAGCACCAAGAAAAAGGTGCCCTGAGAGGCCCTGCACGCAGGCTTGGCCTCCAGGGCTGCCCAGGCCAGGACTGGTCAACTGCAGATTCATTAAGCATTTTCCCATAGTGAACCCATAGCGGGGGGTGCATTTTCTTTCTTTTAAATTTACCATCTTAATCATTTAAAATATATATTTACTTATTCATTTATTTGTCTGCTCCAGGTTTTAGCTACAGCACTCAGGATCTTCAGCTGTGGCATGTGAACTCTTACTTGCGGCATGTAGGATCTAGTTCCCTGACCATGTATTGAACCCAGGCCCCCTGCACTGGGAGCACAGTCTTAGCCACTGACCACCAGGGAAGTCCTGGGATGTGCATCTTCATCCTCACATAGCAGGGTGTTGCAGCTGCCAATGCCAGGAGCTACACATGCCAATGTCAGAAGCCATACAACTCCAGGGCCTGCTACTCGCAGGGCACATGGATGGGTGGCAGGGAGCTTGGGAAGGGTGGGTGTGGCAGCCCTAAGTCTGAACACACATGAAGGGAGCAAAAGGTTCCAAATCAGGACATTACCTGCATGCAGACAAGGGTATAGATGCAAAGGTGCAAGCAACCATGACTGCATGGGTATTTGGACATAACTGTGGGGCGATCTTGAAATCAACACTTGAAAGCGAACTTTGGAGTGGTGCTGATCAGTGGCAGCTCAGGGCAGGCCCAGCAAGGCAGGCTCCCTCCATGGAAGCCAACTACTGTCTGGTGACCATTCTGTGGCAGCCAGAAGAATCAAGCTGTAACAGTCTCTCCTTCAGATCCACGTTTAACTCAAGTACAGTGCTTAGCTAATCACAGGGTTTTGGAAGTGAAATGGGATCTTTAAGCCCAAAGTTTCTCTTTTCCTTCTGGGAAGGAGTAGTTGGAAGTCTGAGACAAAAAAGTGCGTTAGGTTGCCTCCGATTTCTATGTCTATTCTCCTTGGTGTGGCACAGTGGTCTGTCCCTCAGAACCTTCCAGGTAGGTGACAGGTGCATCACAGATTATAACCTGGCCCAAAGAAAGGTCTGGCCTTCGTCCTCAGCTGCTGGGAGGCCATCTCTCGGCCCCTGAATGTCCTGCCTGGGCGGGACGGGGGGCGGGGGTGACTTTCTTTAATTGGGGGCCTTGGGCACAAAGTCTAAGAATGTGATTCTAGGCAGAGGTGTGGGGTCACACGGCATCAGCTCAACCATAGGCTGGAGACCAGGCAGCCACGTGGGTGGTCAGTCATGTCTATGTGACCGAGTTCCCAGACAGCAAGGCTGGTAATACTCCGTGTGCGTCTTCCTGTAATGTTGCCAGCAAAGTTGGTGCTGCCTGCAACACCACAGAAGGATGCTGCTCCCTATGCCTCTCCCTTCGGCTGGTTCTAACCTGTGTCCTTTCGCTGTAAAAAACCATCACCATGAGCACACCAGCTTTCAAAATGTTCTGAGAGTCCTTCCAGGGGATCATCGAGTCTGAGGATGGACCTGGAGACCCTGGACTCTGCAGCTGCAGTCAGAAGAGACAGGGTGGGGCCTAATCCTACAGCTGCATGAACCGCACCAAGGTTTTCCCCGGGACTTCAAACTGTCTGCTGAGAACATCAGAAATGTCAGCTTGTTTCCACACATCATCTCTGAAGCAATTGTGTGCCTCGTCTGATCTCTTCCTGTGTGGTCACCAGCAACCCAGCAAGTGGAAGGCCCAGCTCCAGTCAAGAACCAAACTCATCTCAAAGCTGGAGTGTGGGAGGACTTCCCAGAATGGTCTTATTCACTGTCCTTCTTGTAACTGCTCTGCAGTTCCCCCAGCTTAACGGAGAGCTCTCAGTCTAGTGTTGGAGAAGGAAATGGCAACCCACTCCAGTGTTCTGGCCTGAAAAATCCCACAGAGGAGCCTGGTGGGCCACAGTCCGTGGGGTCGCACGAGGTGGACTGACTGAAGCGATTTAGCAGGCATGCCCAATCTAGCGTGGCCGTCTATTCCAGGGGGACATGAGGTTAGACGTCAGCCACTTGTCCAACCCTCAATGGAGGCACCGCTGTGTGGGTCCAACAGGGCTGGGAGCTCAGCTCTGTGATTGCAGCTGGGTTTCTCGCCAGGCTAGATGGCAGAATTCCTAACAGGATCTCTGTGTCCTAAAGACCAGTCTTGACGAGGGTTCCCTGTACCATGCCAGACCGACTTACCACCCATTTCACACAGGCCAGGAGAATGGTGGTTCCCAGCAGATGGGGGAGCCACTTTCTCTTGTGTCCCAATGGCAAAACACGATGCTCAGATGGATTTTTCTCTAATCACAGGATGACAGCAGGTGGACTGACAGCTGACATATCTTGTCTTTGGTTTGAACATACCCAGGGCCTTGTCAGTAAGATGCTGGTTCCAAGTGTCTATTTGCTGATTTGCTTGGCTGCACCAGGTCTTCGTTGTGCCAGGCAGGGTCTTTAGTTGTGCAACGTGAACTCTTAGCTGCCACATGTGGGACCTAGTTCTCTGAGCAGGCGTGGAACCTGGGCCCCCCGCACTGGTCCTCTTAGCCAGTGGACCACCAGGGAAGCCCTGTGGTTTTTCTGTAACCAAGATGTAGTCTGCTATGGGGAAGTATACACATCTGAGGTGTACTCCTAGTGAAGGTTTTCAAGTGCAGACCCAGATTCCAAAGTCCCAGAGGGTACCCCCACCGGAAGTAACTACTGATCCACATCCATCACCAGTGATCAGCCTCTGAACTTCCTGTAACTGGAAGCACACAACTTGTACTTGTCAGCGTTTGGCTTCTCTCCCTCAACAAAGCATCTGTAAGATTCTTCCAGGGAGCTGATGCTTGTTTCTGTGCTTGGCAGAATTCTGCTCTCCATTAGGCCACCGTGGACATGTTCTCCTGGGGGTGGACGCTGGGCCGTTTCCTTTAGGGCAGTTGTGATCAGAGCTGCTGTGGACGCACCTATGTGTGTCTTCTGGTGGGCGTGGGCGCTCAGCACTAGGACTGGAGTGGCCATGTCAGAAGTGCAGTCAGTGTGCCCAGCTCTGGGCAACAATGCCCAGAGCCTGGTGCGCCCATGAGCAGCGTGTAAGGTCCTGGAGCTCCACGTTCTGCGGCAAATGAGGGGGCACGTCACTCCCATCCACTTGTATGTTTCCTTGTATGTCATGACATTTGTGCAGTGATCAGAATACCTTTTCATATGCTGACTGGTCATCAAGGCATCCTCTTCTGGGAGGTGTCTGTTCACGCCTTTTGCCCATTTTATTTTTAAATTTCTGGCTGTGCTGGGTCTTCAGTGCTGTGCACGGGCTTTCTCCACTCTGGTTGGGGTGCTTAGGCTTCTTGCTGTGGTGGCTTCTCTGGTTGCAGAGTGCGGGCTTGACAGTGCAGGATGGGCAGCTGGGCCACAATAGCTTAGCTGCTCCGTGGCAGGTGGGATCTTACCAGACCAGGGATCCAGCCCACGTCCCGTGCGCTGGCAGGCAGATTCTTGACCACTGGACCACTAGGGAAGTCCCTGCCCATTTTTATTTATTTATTTCAGGTCGCTCCATATGGCACATAGAGTCTTATAGTCTCCCCACCTGGGATCAAACCTGTGCTCCCTGTACTGGGAGCGAGGACAAGGTCTTAACCACGGACCATCATGGAAGTCCCTTTTTGCCTGTTTTAAAATCTGATTTTCCTTTCCCAGTCTGTAACAATTTTCACCACCTGTTAAGAGGGTGTCTTCTGATGAACAGATGTTTTTAACTTTAGTGAAGTCTCACTTAAGAGTCTTCTATTGCTAATGGCGTTTCTGACCTCCTGAAGAGGTCTAGCCTCCTTCCAGGCCGTGAAGATTTTCTCCCATGTTGCTCTTTTCACATTTAAAAAAAAAAAAAACTTTACTGAAATATAGCTCATTTACATCACATTTGTCTATCATCCATTTAAAATTAATACATGTGTGCAGGGAAGGGAGAGGTCAAGGTTCATCTTCTCTGTCAGGATATGCCAGCAATCTGCATGACGTTCAGAAAAACCCATCCTTCCCCATTGACCTCCAAGGGTCTTTGTCTTCTCAATTCTAACAAGGTTCTTTTGGAAGAATATTATTAGGAAGAAAACACCAGGGTCTGTCATTTTCATTGGATTTTTGTACACTGCATATTTTGAATAATTGCTGCTCTACATTTCTTTTTCTTTGTGGAATCTGCCTCAGAAGTGAAGTGTCCAAATGAGTTTGATGTTTTGTTCTCAACAATGACACAGATTACACATTTTTAGGCCTAGCAGTTGAACTTGAATCTGCTTCTTCTCCACTTCATCCTCTGTTTCTCTTCTAATGACAGAAAATTCTTAACAAAATTTGCATCCTTTATTTGGATTCTATAACAGTCACTACTCATCCCAAAATTCACGCTAACAGTGTCTCCAAGGGATGCCCCCGGGCTCACACCTTGACACTATTTCCTCCCACAAATTAATTCCCCCCCACTTTGCTTGTGACTAACTGCTAAGCATTGCTATAAACTCAAGCCTTCCTGCCATGGGGACAGCCTTATGGACCCGGATGCAGCAGGAAGCAGAATAGACACTGAGGGGCTGAAGGACGACCCTGGCTGCCCTGCGCACCTGCACACAACCTGCCCTGGTGGGCAGAACACGCACGCATCTCTTGGGAGGGCTGTGAGAGAGCCATGGATTTCTTATTCTGCTTTTTCCATCTTTTTTTTCCCCCTAGCCCACACTACATAGCATGTGGGACCTTAGTTCCCTGAGCAGGGATTGAACCCGTGTCCCCTGCAAGATAGTACAGAGCCTCAACTGCTGGACCACCAGGAAAAGTCCCTGTTTTTCTTAAGGAGAGCTCCTGATCCACTCAGGACCCTCACTGAAGCAGAAAGCACACAATCTTCTATTTGGGATCTCTCTGAGGGCAGGGACCCAGGTCTACGTCTTCTCAACAAGCGGCTGACCTGCGATGGCCCAGGGAGACTACAGCAGGTGGGAAGAGGGCAGTGAGGGTGGGGGGCAGGTGTCTACAGGAGACCCGCTGGCTCTCTGCTCCAGCCACAGGCGCCTCCTCACCACAGTCCACTGGCCACGTGATCGGCCTCCATCACAGCAGACACCCTTGTCCTCTACTCCCCCCACTGTGGGGCCTCTCCTGGAGCACTGGCCCCAGAGCTGCCCTCCTTGGGGCTCCTCTCAAAGGTCACCTTCCTGCCCTCTCATCATGGCCGACACTGTCTCCCATCTTCCAGGACGTGAACGTCACATCCCATGAGGGCAGAGACTCTGAGACAGAGAACCAATCAGAGCTTGTGGAGTGACTACCCTGGAGGCAGTGGGCTCACAGGGCCCCCCCGGAGCCCCCACTTACCTGTCCTTGTACTTGATCACGGCATCCACGATCTTCTTCATCTTCTTGGTGAGGTTGGGCGGGTTAGGGGAGAGCTTCTCAGCAGGTGGCCGGCCGCGCTTCTTCTGCTTCTTGCTCTCGTCGTCCTTATCGCGGCTGCGGGTGCTGGTGGTCGGGGTGGAGGGGCCGGCATCACTGTCTCGCTTGCGCTTCCGTGATGATTTCTTCTGCCGGACCTCCTCTTCGATCTCCTCCAGCGTGCCCTCCTCGATGGCCTTCAGGGTCAATAGTGGTAAAAATAGGACAGCCAGCACCGAGGTCGACAAGCAGAGGCCACGCGCAGACCCGGGGGCCCAGTGGGGGACACCTCTGCCACCCCAACCCCGTCCTTCACGGACATACGGCGTCTGTGACAAGTTCAAGAGTCACAGTCTCATGGTGCACAGTCGCAAAGAGTGGGTGCCTGTCAGCCTTCCACCGGGAGGTGACCTGGTCAACACTGTGCCCCCGACCTGCCATGTTGTTAAACAACTGTGCTAAGACCCACATCCCACAGAGTCAAGTGCTTCAAACACTGTCAAGTGTGCAGTTCGATGGTATCAGGAACGTTCCCACAGGTGGACGACCATGCACCTGTCTGTGCACAACCAAGGCAGCAGTGGGATAGAGCCCAGATCACACCACGACCCATCGTTCTGCTCACTAAGTTGTCCTAGATATATTTCCTCTCCTTTTTCTGCAACACAATTTTTAATGTCTATTAAGTATTTTCTCGAACAGCGGGCCTTAATTGAACTTCTGTTCTTGGGAAATTTAGGTTATTCCCAGCTTAGGGTGGGGTGGGGTGAGGGGGTAGGCTGTTTTTAAGTAATGCCATGACCAGACATCTGTCTTTCAGATAGATTCCTGGAAGTGAAACTGCTGAGTTGAAGGACCTGAACGTGAATGGTCATTTTAAAATAGCTCCGAATGACGAATTGTCAAAGGTAATAACTAATCTGAACACTAAGTGACAGGAAGCCAGGTGTCCAGGGGAGCTTGGAATCAGAAATGGGAGGGGGGCCTGGAGCCAAAAGGAGGGGAGACACTGGTTACTCATCTCAGTGACTTGCTGCAACTGTGAACAGGTAGGGGCCAGGCAGTGGGGCCAGGCACTGACCACCGCCCCCTGCGGAGGGGAGACAGTCACACCCCCCACAAACGCAGTGAGAAGCGTGCTGACTGCTATGGGGAGGGTGAGTGGTGCTCCGAGGGTACGGCAACTGATGTGTCCTGGTCGGGGTGAGAAGGGCTCCCTGGGGTGGGGCACGTCAGCAGACCTGAGGGCTGGGGGGTGGTGGGAGG
Organism: Tragelaphus eurycerus; assembly: GCA_935064755.1. Classification (NCBI taxonomy): domain Eukaryota; kingdom Metazoa; phylum Chordata; class Mammalia; order Artiodactyla; family Bovidae; genus Tragelaphus; species Tragelaphus eurycerus. Next base: position 2,152,812 of record CAKXYN010000058.1, on the reverse strand, counting down.
AGGTACCCAGGCTAAAGGAATAGCATGGGGGCACAGAGTGGGCAGGAGGGCCTGAGAGTAGGCTGGCCCGGGGGAGGGCACACAGTGAGCTGAAGCGTGTCCCCTCTAATCTGTATCTACCTGGAACCTCAGAGTGCCATCTTATAGGATAACAGAATCTTTGCACACATAATAACTCAAGGACTGAGATGAGACCATCCTCTGTTAGGGTGGACCAGACTCCAGGAGACAGAAAAGGGGATATCCTGGGGACATCCATGTGAAGATGGAGGCAGAGACTGGAGAGACGTGGCCACAAGCCAAGGAATGCTGGGGCCACCACAAGCTGGAAGAGGCAAGGAAGGAGCCTTGAGACAGAACACAGCCCTGCTGATGCCTAGATTTCAGACTTTCAGCCTACAAAACTGTGAGAAGTTAATTCCTGTTGTGTTAAAGTCGCTGCATCTGTGATCATTATTTCAGGAGGCTTTGGAATCTAATACTGGAGCCTCCGGTCCTATACCCAAAACATGTGGGTCAGTGCAGCGGGGAAAGAGACAGGCACATTCTGAAGGGTCTGTGTGCATACAGGGCACAGTGGCTGCCAGAGAAGCGGTGCCAGTTCCACGCCCACAGCTAAGACCGAGGAGTGCTGTTTTGGGTAAATCTCTCTTTTATTAATGCAAATTTTACTGACTATGAATTACTGAAAAAAAGGGATGTTATCCAAGGGGAAAGAATAGTCTTTCCAACAATGGTGCTGGGATGACCACAGGCCACATGCAAAAGCATGGATCTGGACCTTGACCCCATGCCATAGACAAAAGTTAACTCAGAAAGGATCATGGACCTAAATTTAAGAACTGACACTCTAAAAGCCTTGAAAGAAAACACAGGGGTAAATCTCTGTGACCTTCAATTTGGCAACAGACTGACTCTCAGACATGATACCAAGGTCAAAAGAGAAAAACAAATTTGACTTCATCAGAATTTACATTTTTGTGCTACAGAGGACACCGTCAAGACAGTGAAAAACAAAAAGCAAAACCATCCCACAGAACAGGAAAGAATATTTGAAAATTATATGTCTGATAATAGGCTTTTAAAGAAGATCTACACATGGCCCACAAGCACAGGAAAAGGGGCCTGACCCCACGAGCCCCTGGAAATGCAGTTCAAAACCACAGATACCACTGCACACCCACGAGAATGGCTGGAATCAAAGAGGCAAACAGGACCTCCCTGGCAGTCCAGCAGTTGAGACTCCCAGTCAGGGAACTAAGATCCTACATGCCGCCTGGCACAGCCAAAGCCAAAAACTAAAAGTTATCAGTGAGGATGTGGAGAAACCGAGACCCTCTTGTGTTGCTGGTAGGAATGTAAAATGGTTCACCCACTTTGGAAAAGAGCTTTTGTCCCTTCAAAGGTTAAACAGAGAATGACCCTACGATCCACTCCTTGGCATCCACCCGAGAAATCAAAACATGCCCACAATATTTGTATACACAAATATTCACTCAGTGTGTTATTCATAACAGCCGAAAAACAGAAACAGCCCCAATGATGTCCACCCACTGATGACTGGATACACAAATGTTGTACTGTGTACCCACATAATGGTTGATCATTGAGCCATAAAAAGAATGAACTCTCGATGTGTGCAAGAATCTATATGTACCTGGAAAACATTTTCCTAAGTGAAAGAAGCCTGACATCAAAGGATCATGTATTCCATGATTTTACACATGGAAAATGTCCTGAATAGTCAAAATTTTTGTTGACAAAAAGTCATTCAGAGAATTTAAAGGGATGGGAAGATAGCTGGAGAGGAAAGGGTTTCTTTGAGAGGAGAAAGGTCTAGACTTCCCTTGTGATGACAATGTCACAACTCTGTGAACATACCAAAATCACTGAATTGTACATCTTAAGTGGGTGAATTCAGTGGTATGTAAGTTATTCCTCAAAAGACATAGAGAAAGAAATGTGCATAAATTATTATTATATACAAGTGGGGCGTTTTGTTTTTTATTAAAAGGTGTGCATGTGTGCTCAGTCACGTCCAGTGCTTTCCAACCTCATGAACTGTAGCCCTCCAGGCTCCTCTGTCCATGCGATTTCCCAGGCCAGAATACAGGAGTGGGTTACCATTTCCTCCTCTAGGGGATCTTTCCAACCCAGGAATCTAACCTGTGTTGCCTGCACTGCAGAGGGATTCTTTCCCACTGAGCCACCTGGGAAGCCCTTTTCAAGGGCACCCACGGCCTCAGCAATGCAGGGCTGGCAGAGGTCCCACGGGAGCTGTAAGGTCTATGGCTGGGCTGACATCAGAGGTTCTGTTCTACCTCTCAGAGCCCTGAGCTGAGGGCTGGGGACAGGACACCCGAGCTGCCTCATCTGAGTTTTGTAGGCTTCTTGCCTGGCATGCTTCAACAGCTCCCTCTGGTGCATAGCTCAGTGGGTGAGCTTGTAAGTCTCGGGTGTTCTGAGGTCTCAGGAGAGGATCAGGGCCACCCGGCCTCACAACCGAGGAAGTACCGTGACCACAGTTAATCAAGAGGAACCTTGGGGTGTGTGATCAGAGGCCTGGGGTGCAGCTGCTCATTCCAGGGTGTGACAACCAGCAGGGCGTAGCCAAAAGCCACCACCTGCCTTCTGCAAGTAGTTTCAGGGACAACAATTTGAGGGTTGGACTCTCAATCGTCACCTCTACGCTCAGAGCTCTGGAGTGGGGGTGGAGTCTGATGTTTCACGGTAACCCAGATGCTGACCTCAGTACTGGGCCCTGGGAGCCGAGGGCTGGGGGCTGGGGGATGCTGGGGGGCGGGCGGGGCGCTCGCTCCCTCCTCCCTGCAGCTCCCAGGGATGATGCACCCAGATCAGGACACCTGACCCCATTACCACTCCCAGCGATCTCACAGGGAGATGTGACATCCATAGTCTAGCTCTGGGTCCTCTGGCCAGCCCCCTGCCAAGGTCACCAAGTTTCCTTTAACCTGACACACGAAAGGCCAGCTCCACCCAGCAGTGCGCTCTGAGTGGCTCGGAAGCCTCAAGGGTGTGCCTGCCACCGTTTCAACAGGAGGAACTGAGTGAACCTGAGCCTGTGTGTGAAGGGTTGCTGCTGTTCATGGCGAGAATGGCTAAAGGGCGCTGCCCAGGGTTTGGATGAAGGCCCCTGACCCGGCAGCCAGACCTGTGCTGCCTGAGCCCCTCTCACGGCCCTCTCCAGCATGTACCTTGAGCCACTGCTTCTCAGTCAGCGAGTCACTGTAGTCCACCTCCTTGCGGTGACGGGAGCCACGGCCGAACATCTTCTCCTCCTCCTCCTCACAGGTCAGCCGCTCCACCTCGGCATCGTCCTTGATTATCCACGAGGGGAGCTCGTCCTCCTCCATGAGCCGCGGCTTCCGCTTGGGGTTGCGGGCCTCCTCACGCCGGCGGTCCAGGTCCATGCGCTGTGGGGTGTGGGGCCAAGGAAGCGTTAGCACAGGGATGGCTGGCAGGCACACGCGGGGTGCCCTGCCTGGGGACCCAGTTACATGGTAGCTGGGTTTTGTGGTGGCCAAACTGGCCGAGTTCTCAGGTCAGACCCTGGCTGGGACTCTGCTGTGGGGCAGAGAGAATTGGGAGATGATGGAAGCAGGGCTGAAATGGGATGGTGGTTCCATGGACAGCCTCAGTGGGAGGCACAGGCCCGCTGAGGCCAAGGGCGCTCTGGATTCCACACCCACGAAGGGCGAGGGAGATCTGAGACCGAGGCCCGATTCAGCTCTTCGGCCTGAGACAGTGTGATGCCCTCTGAAAGGAGAGAGCCTCGAGGACAATAGGCACCAGCAGGACTGGGTGTGCCTGGGTGTCCTGCCATCCTTATGACACGCTTAGGAGACCTTAGGAGACCACAGGACAAAGAGGGGTCAGTTAGGTGTTGTCTGCAACCCACTCAAAGGGCTGCCCCTGGCTCCAGTAGTCTGGGGACGCCGATGTCACTGAGACCACTTGGTCTGCTGGGTGTCAGCAGGGAGGGGCGTGAGCCCCACGGCCCATGGTCCGTGCAGGTGGGAAAGCCAGTGCCCGCAGTGCTCACCATGAACAGGTCGAACTCCTCCTCATGCCGGGCTATCATTTGGTTCACCGTCTCGTCGTCAGGCACCTCGTCTTCTTCCTACAAGACGTCACACGTTTAGTCCGGCTGCGGGGAGGCCGGGGTGGGCGGCGGCGGCGGCCGGGCTCGGAGGCGAGCGGCGGCGGTCCATGGGAGCGGAGCTGGCGGTCCCTGGTCCGGCTGCGGTGGATGGGGACCCACGCGGCAGCGATGAGGCACACACGCACACGCACACGCACGCTCCGTGGGGTCAGGGCCCTCTGCTGGCCGTCTCAGCCGAGAAGCCGAGGATTGAATGGGCGTGGAGACTGAACTACCCCGCTCACCTTTAGAGGTGGCTCCTCCGAGTCGGGGTTGACGCCCGCTGGCGGAGGGGCAGTGTGGGCGAAGCTGGCACTGCCGCTGCCCGTGCTGCAGTGTCTGCTCTGTGGATAGATAGAGGACTTCAGTCTCCAGGGCTATCAATCCGGCGTCTTTCACCAGCAGTTGTTGTTGTTTTTTTTTTTTTAATAATAATAATAATAAAAAAAAAACCACTTCAAAGAAAAAGCAAGTATACTCATCGTCTTTCCTTTCAGCCCACACTCCCTTTACTCCAAAGGGATGCAAAAAAAAAAAAAAAAACAAAAAAAGAAAAAGAAAAAGTGCAAAAAAAGGTAAAAAAAAAAAAACGAAAGCCGCTCATGCGTCCACCACTCACGCTGGGGAGGGGGTCGGGTCCAGTGCTGTGCTCACCTCGTCCTGCTCCTCGTGCTCCAGGATGGCCTGCAGGAAGGCGCGCCGCTCGTGGCTGGAGGACTTCTGGTCAAACATGCCGGCCTGGATCACCTTCTGGTCCACGTTGAGCTTGTACTTGGCCGCGGCCAGGATCTTCTCCTCCACGCTGTTGACCGTGCACAGGCGGAGCACCCGCACCTCGTTCTGCTGCCCGATGCGGTGGGCGCGGTCCTGCGCCTGCAGGTCCTGGGGGCGGGGGTGGGGGAGATGCCGTCAGCCCCAGACGGGTAAGGGGGAGTCGGGACACTGGATGCTGCTGGGAGACACACAAGTGCTAGCCTGGCCTGCAGCTGCCCAGCCAGGAAACTCAGGAACGAGACCTGGAGCCTGCGCCAAGGGGACTTCACCCTGAGATCCTACAAAAGCGTCTCTTTCTACCTTAAGTGGACCTTGGCAGATACTCAGAAAGAAAGAGTGGTTTTATTTATTTATTTATTTTTAAAATTATTTTTAGCTCAGACTCCATTTAGCTGTCTGGTTATCTCCATCTGGAGGGACCACAGCTGCAGCCATGCTCCAACCTGGGGAGAAACTGGAGCGGCCGGTCGCCAGCACCCCTCCTCGGCACTCGGCCCAACTCCAGCCACAGGCTGACAGTACCACAGGAAGCGCTGCGGTTCTGAACAGTCCAGTCCGACCCACCGACCCCAGGAATCGGACAGGAGCGGCTAGAGCAGGGCTGACAGGTGCGTCAGCCGAAAACGTGGTTTTAAAAGGCCGCCTGAGGGATTATATTCCTGAGTAGGTCCCATCACAGTTGCATGGGGGCCCATCACTGTGCGACCAGGCCCCCTAGGTGGGGCCGCATTACGCGATAGCACTGTTTACAGAAAGACGCCCAAGCTGCGCTGCACTCCAGGTCGGTGCCTGGTTTGACTGGGGGCCCTGCTGCTTCCTTGCCAGGCAACCCTGGGCCCAGGTCCCACCAGTCTAGCCTTGGGAGCCACTGCTAACACCAGCCCCTCTCGTGGTTACTGTGTGCATGAGGAGCCAATGGGCAATGGACACCCAGTGCCTGGTGTGGAGCAAACGCCGGTAGAGTGGGAGGCGAGGCGCTAACACCATCTGTGTCACCCCATGAGCCCAGTGCAGAGCCAGGAGGGCGCCCACTGGATCCTGGGTCTGGGGCCGCGTGGAGCTGACCTGGAGATCTGCACCCCACAGGGCAGCAGAGGCCACACCTGGCGGGACAGCTGTGTCTTGGCCCCACGGCTCGGCCTCCTGGTCAGCCTGCATAATTCCCAGCAGGGAGGACCGGCCCTGATGATACACCCTAGCCCTGCTGTGTGTCTCATGACCTCCAATGCCTCCCAGTGTGGAGCAGGGGCTCCACAGAGGCCTCTCCCCCAGCTGCCTGCTGATGGGGGAAGCACAGCCCCACCACCTCCTAGCAAACAGGCCAGCCATGGAAGTCCGGGTGGGAACCACTCCACCCAGGCTGACAGCAGTGACCACCCCAGACGTTCACTGGCATACAGGCTATGGTTCCCATGCTGATGACCAGGGCCACTGGGTGTGGCGAAGGGCTCACTCACACCATCAACAGGAGTGAGAGCTGGGCAGCCTGGCGGAGGCCACTTTGGCAGAACCAACAAGAACATGACGGGGACAGACCTGTGGGCCGAGATACCCTACCTCTTGCTCAGCCTGGGCCTGGCCGGTGCTGAGAGAGGGATAAAAGGGCTCCATGAGAGGACAGCGGTCAGGCCGAGAAACAGGAAACCTGGACACCTGCCCAATGGGGTTTGAGTTAAAAGGCCTGGGGCCGCCATACACCAGGAAGGCTGGCCGCTGAGGATGAGCTGGGGAGAGGCTTGGTGCACTTGCACGGAAATGTGAACACACCAGCCAGTGGCAGGAAGAGACACGCGCTGGAACACGCCAGGTTCATGCCAAAGCCAGAGCATCTGTGTGTACAGAGGCAGAGACTGGCTTGTGCTCAGAGTAGAGTGGGAGTGGCAGGGAAGGGAAAAAAACGCACACTTTCGTTTGTTACTTTCAGTTACTGGCATTTGTGTTTGAAAGAACTACAGGCGTGGAGCCCTGTGCAGGCGCACGGACAAGACATCAGGGCAGCAGTGCGTGGAGCGTACAAAGGAGCCCCAGGGAAGGGGGGCCGGCGTCAGAGGTGGGCCAGGACATGGCCAGGAAGGACCCCATGACTAACAGGGACCCTTACTACCAGCCCATAGGCCGGGGCCATTTTCCATTTTCTCTGCACATCTATGGGATGCCAGGATTGTTTTTTTTCCCCCTTCTTTTGGATAGTGCCACGCAGCTTCTGAGAGCTCAGTCCCCAGACCAGGGACTGAACCCAGGCCGTCAGTAGTGAAAGCGTGGAGTCCTAACCATTGGACAGCCAGGGAATTTTCAGAAAAATTTTTTAAAATAACTGTAGAACATGTATTTTTTCATACTCAGAGCAAAGAATTACAGTTTGCTTTTGAGAAACTGCCCTCTGCACCTCTCTCCAGGCGCTGCCAGGGCTCTAGGAAAATGTCAGGAGGCTGCTGGACACTCACACCAGGGGCACGGTCACTGCCAGGGGGTGCGCGCTGTTACCTGGTGGGGGTTCCAGTCACTGTCAAATATGATCACAGTGTCAGCCGACTGGAGGTTGAGACCCAGGCCCCCAGCCCGGGTGCTGAGCAGGAAGATGAAGTACTCAGATCCGGGCTCGTTGAAGGTTTTCAGCAGCATCCCCCGGTCCTCTGCTTTCGTGGTTCCTGAGGGGTGGGTAGACCAGGGTTAGCAGGGCGACCGAGGGAGGAGACACAGAGGGATACCTGCATCAGGGAGCGGTGACCACGCCCACCGCATTCCAACCAATGGCTGTGGACTGTGACTGACGAGCACTCAGATCCGGGTGACACCTCTGACTGCCAGTCTGCCCACCCCAGGAGAAGCAAATGAGCCCCGCCATGTGAACTGGGGCTGCTGCAGGCACTAGATAGGCAGGCACTGCAGCACAGGGCGGGTACCCCGCAGACACCCAGGCAACTGGCTGACCCCTGAGCACTGTTGCAACCAGCTGTCCGGGGTGGTGGGGGAGATGCTGTAGCTACGCTGTTTCAGTGCGCCTCTCCGAACCCATGAGGGGCCTCTGGGTGGACACGTGGTGCTGCTATGGTAACGAGTGACTGGTCAGAGGCTGGAGCCTGCCTCCATGCCCCTGTGGTGGGTTTTCTCCATTCACAAAGGGAACCATCTATACAGGCAAGCATATGGGACTGTACAATGGGGATATATCTCTCTCTGGGCAGGATGGCTCCCCGCTGCATGAAGCCACAGTGACTCGAATGTGAGGGCCCCGGCGTGGTCCTCAGAGGGGCATCTAAGCTCCTCAGGCTCCTATCAACTCAAAGCAGAGGTGCCTCTGGTGAAACCAGCTGTCATTTTTGGCACTGCTTCTAGCGACTCGCTTCCACATTAGGATGAACAGCACAGAAGCCCAAGGTCCATGGTGCCTGGGCTGTCCTGGCTCCTAGGAGGGGCTGAGGCCTCAGGCACAGCTGGGCAGGGCCAGGTCAAGGGGCTGCTCCAGTAGCCCTGGCTGCACCCTCACCCTCAGCACTCCGACAGCAGAAGGCTCCGCTCCCCATGTCACTGAGCTCCCCAACCCTTTGCCATTCCTTCTGGGGGGTTGGGGGGCAGAGAGGCCTGTGGGATCTTAGTTCCCCGACCAGGGACTGAACCCATGCCTCTGGTAGTATAAACAGAGTCCTAACCACTGGACCACCAGGAATTTCTTCCCAGAGTTTCCACCTCTGTGGCAGTGACCACATGAAATGCTAGAGACACAACCATGGTCCAGCAAATGGAAGTCCTCACTTACACAGAGCACTCCTGTCATGGAGACAAAAAGGGATCGGGGGGGGGGGGGGGGCGGCGCAAGTGGACAGATACTCGGGTGGGTGGGAACATGCTCACGGCCTGTCCACTAGGGGGCGGTGTCACCATCGTGAAAGCTCAGACCCTACAGAGGCCAGCGCCCTGAGGCCACACGGGCCTTGGCAGGGATGCAGCTTTCAGCCTCAGGACACGTGAGCACCTGACCAAAGCTGTGTTTGTAAAGGTTACTACCCTGGATGGGATTCTAAGAACAGGTGAAAGAAGGCAAGACGGAGATGCAGCAAAGGTTCTGGGCAGGAGTGGGGAGGGCCGATTCTGATGGACAGGTCCACCCAGCAATCACAAGTTAACGGTCTGAAAATCCACAGTACCATGAGAGGCGCTGAGAAACACACAACAGAGGCAGAGAGGTTTGGGTGTCCAGCCATGGATGGATGCTGCTGGTACTGAGCTTAGACAACGTCTTGCAGAAATGTGGTCTACCCAGCGCTTCTTGGCTGTGTTTACCCCAGTGGGTCTCAAGTTTACCCCAGTGGGTCTCAAGTCTCTCTTTTTTTAAATGTTATTTTTTGATGTGAATTAGTTTTTGAAAGGTCCTTACTGAATTCATTACAGTATTGCTTCTATTTTATGTTTAGTTTTGGGGTCCCAAGGCACATGCGAATCTTAGCTTCCGACCAGGGACTGAACCGGCACCCCTGCACTCTAAGGTGAAGTCTTAGGCACTGGGCCACCAGGGCAGTTCCCCCAAGTCCAGTTTTTCTTGAGAGCCCCACTCAGTCTGTCTTATGGACAGCAGGGCTCTCCCTCTAGGGCCGTCCTGGTCAGCTGACACGTGTCGGATCAGGAGGTCCGCACACCGTCACCACTGTGCTCAGCCCCACCTCCCCAGGACTCCCTTATGGTGGCAACGAGGCAGGAACCGGGCTTCTGGTGGTCACAGGCCATTGGGTTCCCAATGGACATGTTCCATCACCCCTGCCACATCTGGATCCCTCCATCCCACCCTTTTCTGCTTCTCCCGGTGCTTGTGGTTCCGGCATGGATAGGTCTGATTTCAGCTCCAGAGCCACCAGGGCAGTGGAGAGGGGGGCATGTCGCTCACAGCAGTCGAATGAAAGCTCACTCCAGACCCCTGGGGGAAAAGACAAGCTGCTTCTCTGCTGGGGACACTGTGTCTGCCCAGTGTTGGGGACATCCCAATTTCTGTGGGTGGAAGAAAAGCCTGGAAGGGATGCCTGACAATGAAGCCAACGTGGAGGACAAAGGAGCCGAGAGCCCCAGAAAACCTCCTCTAACACCATCTGGGTACCTGGATCCAGCTGTGCCTGAAGCAAGCTTACCCTTAAAGTTCAGTTATGTGTCTATCAAGGCTTTCTTCCCTATGCCCACAGGATATGAGTTTCTGTCACTTCCCACTAAAATTAGTCTATGGGATACACGTTAGCCACTGGACCCAGCCTTACGGTGCAAGGACTTTAGGCCTTGTGTTCGGAAGACCAGCACAATACTCCCAGGACCCCTCCCAGTCCCACAAGCATGCGTCACTGAGCATGCCACTGTGTCCACTCCCAACACTAGACCTGGAGTCTCTGGGCCTTGCCCTGCCTCACGGGGGAGGGCAAACTCACCAGAAGGTTCGGCAGCAGTGGATAACAAGGCCCTTTCAAACACATCTCTCTCCCCAGCCACACTCACCATCGAGTCTGAGGTATTTAAAGCCACGATATGCAAAATAGTCTTCCATGATGGTCATGAGGGAGGTCATCTGACAGAACAGCAGCACTTTGTGGTTGGTGGCCCGGAGTTTGGGAAGAATTCTATCAAGCAGCTCGAATTTCCCTGAGGCTCGGTACAGGTCCAGCCTGGGGAGGGTGGGGGCGGGGAAGGACACACAGGACGTGAACCACAGTGCCCTGAAGGCGGGCAGAGGATGTGTGAGCCCGCCCACAACCTGACCAGTCCCGGGTGGGCTGGCCACGAGGTCCAGGGGCACACGAATGTCTTCCCTGGCAGACTACCCAGCCCTCAAAGTTTCAGCAGAGCCATTTTAATCCAACTAAAATAAACTCAGGCCACCCTAAGTCAAGTGAAAGTGTTAATCGCTCAGTTATGTGTAACTCTTTCTGACCCCATGGACTATAACCCACCAGGCTCCTCTGTTCTTGGGATTCTCCAGGCAAGAATACTTGCCATTTCTTTCTCCAGAGGATCTTCCTCACCAGAAATCGACCCCCAGTCTCCTGCATTGCAGGCAGATTCTTTACCATCTGAGCCACCAGGGAAGCCCCCCGGGTCAAGCGTGACTGTGGAATTACGGAGCAACTAGGATCTTTGTAAGAGTGAGAAGAAGGGCTGAGGGCCACATGGCTTTGGTCATTCATTCTCAGTTTACAGGTATGGAAACTGAGGCTGGGGGCAGTGTGACATGGCTGCTGACCTGCCAGGGCCAGGACTCAAGGCCAGGTCTGTGGGACCCCATTATGTAACTTGATACAAAAAACACGACACAGCAAAAGGACCTTTGCTTTTTCATTCAGGGTTCCTGCTCTAAGCAATAGTTTACTATCCCAGAGAAGTGATGGTGGCTTTAGCGCGGAGAATGTTTTAAGAGTGAAACCTTGAGGCAATACTGAGCCCAGTGCTAAGGCCGAACCATGCTGGGGCTGCACTTTATAAACAACACTGGAGAAAACACCCCCACGGCAAGCTGGGTGGCACACTGTATAACAAGTGTCTCTCTCCTGGTGGGCAGAGTTTAGGCTCAAGAGTGTAGAGGGAAGCCGCCACAGGTCACAAAACCCAGAAGTGCAAGAGTGGGACCTGGAAGCCATGTCTGGTCAACTCTCAAAGTACAGACTTTTTTTTTTTTTTTTTTTTAATTTGGCTGCACTGAATCTCAGAGAAGGTACTGGTAACCCACTCCAGTACTCTTGCCTGGAAAATCCCATGGATGGAGGAGCCTGGTAGGCTGCAGTCCATGGGGTCGCAAGGAGTTGGACACGACTGAGCAACTTCACTTTCACTTTTCACTTTTATGTACTGGAGAAGGAAATGGCAACCCACTCCAGTGTTCTTGCCTGGAGAATCCCAGGGACGGGGGAACCTGGTGGGCTGCCATCTATGGGGTCGCACAGAGTCAGACACGACTGAAGCAATTTAGCAACAGCAGCAGCAGCACCGAGTCTTAGCTGCAGCATGAAGGATCTTTAATTGTAGCAGGTGCAATGCAGCTTCCTGAACAGCGATTGAACACGGGCCCTCCGTATTTGGAGCACAGTTTTAACCACTGAACCACCATATAAGTCCCTCAAAGTGCAGAATTTTTATTCTCTTCTTTGGGCTCATCTATGTTTTTTAAGTTTTTTACCAGGAATATACTGCCTTTGAAAGCAGACAACTATGACAACGGAAACAAAGTCAACCACAGAGAGAACACAGTGGACCATCCATCTACCCCGTTAAGTGAAGGAGATTCTCACCCTTGGACAATGCCGCCGGTAAACCCCAAGTGCTCGGAAAAGGACTCCTGTAATGGAATGAGATATGGGTCAGTGGGGGCAGGAACAGGTGTCCCAGCCCCACGCCCCTGAGCCCACCCACAGCAGCTCCAAGACCACACAGAAGTGCTGACAACAGCTTTTCTACCCCACCGACATGCCTTCCCATAGGGTCTTAACCACCAAAGGTATGCACAAGGCACCTGACATCATCTTTGGAGCACTGAGAAGAACTGTCAGGGGATTTGCGATGACCCTGAAACTTTATGCCAGACTATATAGACGTATGTGTGCTTTTCATTTAAGTTTATTTGATTTTTTGGTCACAACATGCGGCATGTGGGATCTTAGTTCCCAGACCAGGGATTGAACCTGCACCCCTGCAGTGAAAACATGGAGCCTTAACCACTGGACCATCAGGGAAGTCGTTATGCGTGCTTTTCAGAAGCAAGAATCCAGATTCTCAAGTGTACTGGGGCCCAGAGAGGTCATGCCCGGAGTTGTCATGAAGAGGGACACTTTTCTCCACATGCTGACCTGGGATGGCCTCACACATTGCCGAGTGGGAAAGGTTAGTAGCCAACCAGCAGGGGTGCATGACAACTCCCACCCTGGGTGGGAAGCAATTCCAGAGAACAGCCTGGAAGGCTTCGTGGTCATCCGAGGTGGGACTTTCATTTCTCTCACATACTTCTTTTCTCTTTCCTTTATAAAAAAAATTTTATGTATTCTTTCTGGCCACCACAGGGCATGCAGAATCTTAGTACCCTGACCAAGAATCAACCCCATGCCCCTGGAGTGGAAGCGCAGAGTCTTAACCATTGGGCCCCCAGGAGAACCCCTCTCTCTCATATTCCCTACACTGTTTGGATTCTTCACAATAAGGACCTGCAGAGAGAACCTCAATAAGAAGACAAATGCACACGCATCACCTAGTTACAAACTCTCCATCTTGAGAGCTGCAGAGAAGTGCCCAGCTCTGTCGGGGAAGCAGGGCCTTGTGTGGGCTGAGGCCCCCCACCTGGCCTCACCTCGATGTGCTGGAACATGTAGGGGTGGTTGCAGATCTTCCTCAGCTGCATGATGGTGTTCATCAGGGTCTTGGTACCACCTTTGCCCTGAGGAGGCACAAGTGAAAGTGAAAGTCGCTCAGTCGTCTCCGACTCTTTGCGACCCCAAGAGCTATACAGTCCATGGAATTCTCCAGGCCAGAATACTGGAGTGGGTAGCCTTTCCCTCCTCCAGAGGATCTTCCCAACCAGGGATCAAACCCAGGTCTCCCACATTGCAGGTGGATTCTTGACCAGCTGAGCCATAAGAGGCTCCCAAATTGGTCTTGTCTGGGGTGGGGTGGGGGTGGGGGTGGGTGTGGAAGGAGGACATAGCGGGAGGCAGGGCTTGTGGAGCTGGCTCCTCTTGGGGCTCAGAAGCCAGCATAAAGCCAGCGCTGGGGGAAGCAGAGACCCTTGGGCACCCTGGAGGGTGGAGAGTGAGGAGGGCCCAGGCCAGCAGACAGAAGGGACTGGCAAAGCGCTGAGGCGGGATCACAAACACTGTGTGATTCAGAAGGCCAGCTGTGCGGGTACTGGGAGAGAGTCCCCGGGGCCTGCAGCCAGATGGGCCGTGACGGCTGAGGAAGACCTCTGGCTTTGGGATGAAGGAAGGATGCGGGGTGGGTGCCGTGGGCAGAGAAGTAAACCAGGAAATGGGCTGCCACAATAGCCCAGGTAAAGAGCCCAAACCAAACATGTGGAGGAGGAAATGGGACGGCCGGGCCAAGCTCGAAGGATGATTTCAGTCCCGGTGAGAAGAGAGTTGTTAGGGTAGGGCCTGGGGCCTCAGAGAGGCCCAGGAGGTAGCAGCCCACCTAGCCTCCACTCCTCTCCATTATAAATGAACATCACCCCAAGTTCATGTAATGACAGGGAAAAGGGAGCCAGTGGCTGTGGCTTGTCGGGAAGATGGGACGCGCCTGAATTTTCTAACTGCTATGGTCCGTGCTGGATCCTCACTGCTAACGGATGCGCCCACAGAAGCCAGCACTTCACAACAGAGGACCCTAGACTGCTGACTGGGAGGCTCAGGCCCCCTGTGAAAACAGGCCCTCAGTCCCTGCTCCCTTAGCCTTACAGACTGGACTGAACCACACCAGCTATGATCTAAACCAGGGCTGGTCAACGCCCTTAGGATCACAACCAGATGGGGCCTTGGTCACAAAAATCACCTCCCAGGAGGAGAAAGCCTGCTGGTTCCCACGCACCCAGCTGCTCCCAGGCCACCCACCCACCCACCCGCCATGGATACACAGGTGGGACAGGGGCCCGGGCCAACCTTCTTGTCCTTCTCAGAGCCGTCGGTCAGCAGTACCCCCTTGGCCTGCATGTGTCGATAGAGCACGCGCTGCAGGGCCGACATGTCGCACTTGATGACGTACTCCACCTGTGGGCACACACCGCTGTCAGCCCAGCCTGGGCCCGACTCTGACCTCCCAGCCTCTTGGGGATCCTGGGCCCTGGCCTCTGATCACGGCACATGAGGGTGAGGTGAAGAGCCGCACACCCATGGCATGAGGGAAGCCGAGCTTGCACTATATGCACAGGGCTAGAAATGTGGGGGCTTCCTGGGCCAGAGGGGCAACACAGCTTTCTTTCAAAGGCCTCCCCTCAGCCGGCCCAGGAACAAAGAGCAAGAGTGACATGAGGGGTGACTGGTGGGGAGCCAAAGACTCCTCAGGAGAGAGGGGAGGGGCCGCTACGGGCCAGCAGGTGGGACTTAGCTGGCCCCTAGCACACCTGCCTTGCACTTTCAGAGACCCGTGCAGGTGAGCAGCCATCCCCAGGCGAGACTGACTCCTGAATGCTGAGCAAGACAGGGCCAGGCTGGGGGACTCTAGAGAGCTGCCTAACTGGGACGCACCCTGGGGCGACCCACACACAATGCTGAATGCTGCATTAGGGCTCCCTCCACTCAAAGTAAACACAGCACCTTTTCAGGCAACTGAGCCTCCACCTCCTTCTTGAGCCGACGGAGCAGGAAGGGCCGCAGCACTTTGTGGAGACGGCGGATGATGAGGATGGTTTCCTCCTCGTTCAGGTCCACCTGGTACCCCAACGAGACATGCAAGCCACGTGTTACCTCCAGGGGAGCAGTGACGCGTGGGCAAGGCCATCTGGTGTCGCCCTGCACCCAGCACCCCCTTTCCAGGCGGCTCTATGCTCTATGAGAGCTCAGCGGGGCACCCTCTTCCTGTGGAAAACTGCAGGGACCTGAGACCTTCCATGGAAGTCCTGGGACACGGAAGCGAAGCCCCCAGGGCACCGAGAAACACGGCAGCACACTGAGTGGCCTCCCCAAGACTGAACAAACTCATGTGTCTGGAATCCTGAGAACATGTCCACAGGGAACCTGGCCAGCACTGCGGGGGTAACATGGACAGAGCGCATAGTGCAAACTGGGGGTGCTCTACTGGGAGCCCCAGTACCCTCTCATTTCAGCCTCCGTGGGAGAGACGGATAGAAAGGCCGCTCTCCTGTGGGCCTGCTACTCTGACCAAAATTTGAATTAAAAGTTTCTAAGTGAATAATAAGATGACATTTGAATTTTTTTCTTTAGGACCCTTTAGGTAAAGCTTTTACTCAACTTGAAAACAGGTGAAACCATGGCATTTGTTGTTCCCTTGCTCTTGGGGTGGGAGTCCTAGAAGTCTAAAAATAGGGGGCTTGTTTTAATCATGAGAGCCTTGAAAGGGCCTCAGTTTCTCCTCTAGGAGGGCTTCTGCCTCAGTCAGTGCCAAGGAGGGGGGACCCCAGGGACGATACAGAGGTCCCCCTGTAAGAGCGTGGTGGTCCCAACTGTCCCAGACCTGAGGAGAATCTCCTAACTGGGGACCAGTGGGCTGGGTGTGGCTGCGGGGCGAGGGGGCTCTTCGTCCACCCTGCAGTTGAGCCCACCTCCTCAGTACAAGGCTCAGGCCGCCAACCTCCTTCAACAGAAAACAGCTGGCCCACAAGCAGACTACCAACTCCACCCACAGCCAGACAGATGTGAGAGATACAAGTCACAGCCCACAGCTTTTTATTTTCTTTAAAAACAAAAGGGGCAGGATCTGACCACTCTCTTCACTGAAACGACCAGAGCCACCCACTGCCCTCAGGGTGAGAATTAAATTCCCCTCCAGCCCTCCAGCTGCGCCTTCACATCTCAGGCCCTGCTGTGTCATGTCCCGCTTTGTGCCTGGGGCACAGGGTCAGGGAAGCCCCAAGGATCCCTTGAGACTTCGCTGCCCCTGTCTGGTGGCAGGGTTGCCATGTATGTGGCCAGGCTGGTTGCGGTGGGCACTCAATCCACAACCACCTGGGGAAGCCGGCTGGACCAGGACTGTCAGCTCGGACAGTCCTTGGAGCTGCTTGCGGCCGAAGACCATGGCTCCCCGCCCCGCCCCCTTCCACCACATGGCCGGCCGCTTGCCCACCTTTTCCCCAGTCATGGCGAAGGGTGCGTTGAACCACTGCTCGAAGGTGCTACAGCTCTTGAAGATGGTGGGCAGCAGGAAGTTGAGCAGCGCCCAGAGCTCGGGCAGCTTGTTCTGCAGCGGTGTGCCCGTCAGCAGCAGGCGGCGGGGCGCCACGTAGTGCGTGTTGAGGACCTGTGTCAGCTTACAGTGGTGGTTCTTCATGCGGTGGCCTTCGTCCACGATCATGTACTTCCAGCGGATCTGTGGGCCGGGAGCGGGTGGTTAGGGAAGGACAGGCGGTGGGGCTGTCCCCTGGGTGAGAGCTCACTGCCGTCAGGCACGAAGGCTCCCAGCAGCAGGGCCTAGCAGGGTGGGGAACATGAGCTCGACAGCATCAGAGGAGGGGCCACGCCCCGAGGGGCAGATGCATACCACAGCTCTGTGGAGTGTGAGGAGAGTGGACAGTAGACAGGGCGACGACGGCTGGGAGCTGCTGTCAGGTGAACAAAGCTAAGTCCAGAAGAGAACTCTGGTTTTCCAAGAAAACTACATATGCCAAGTATCTGGCATAGAAAAAAAAATCCTAAATAATACACAGCCTGCTATCATAGGTCCTTGGGGTAGAGTCGAGGGGGACATGGTTTGGTAACAGGTACGTTTCAACTTGGCTTCCCTGGTGGCTCAGACAGTAAACGATCTGGCTGTAATGCAGGAGGCACAGGTTCGATCCCTGTGTTGGGAAGATCCCCTAGAGTTGAGGAAATGGCACCCCACTCCAGTGTTCGCCTGGGACATCCCATGGACAGAGGGGGTCGGACATGACTGAGCGACTAAACGTTTCTAGTCAGCAGGTGGTGGCAGGGAGGCACAGCTGGGGGCAGACTGTGCTGTGGGGGCGCCGCCTGTACCCCAGAGCCTATCAGTGGTCGCTGGCCAATGGACACAGGCTAGATGCCAATTCTAACTGGGAGTTAGGTTGGTTAGGCAGGGGCTGCAGGTATAAACCTCTGTTTACATGCAACTGTGATGCCCTTCAGAGCCACTCAGGCCTTGGCATCTAGCTTCTGGGGATCAAGCACGGCCCAGCTGAGGCCCTGCACATCAGGCGTCCCAGAGGAAAAGGGCAGGACTGACTGGGGCGGGGGGTGGCAGCCCTTTCCCACAAGTAACCTCCATGGTGGGAGGTTTACACTGATTAAAGCCACTGTCAGACACATAGAATTTTCAGAGCCCTGTTCTTGTGTATGGGATGGGCCTGGCTCTGTCCTGGGTCAGAAGGGTGACCCACAGTACAAGCCCTAAGATAAGCAGGCTGGATGCCAGCTCCCTGGGCCTGTTTCCTTACCTGTAGCTCAGAGATGCGTATCAAGCACTGAATGTCATCAGTATGAACATGCCCCACAGGTGGGGGTTAATGTGTAAAGCACTCTACCCCTGGACTTCCTCCCCTATATGGTTAGTGAGGCCAGACGGGGCAGCTCAACCCCTCCCCACCCCAGGAAAAGAGCTTTCTGGAGGCAAAGGACCGTGCCTGTCTTACAGCTGGGTCATAGTATATTCTTGGTAACTCAATGGTGGCCCAACTAGAGCCACCTTCACAACCAAGTCAGCTAAGAGGCTGCCCAGCCGCATGGCACCCACTAAACACACCAGCTCAGTGGCTCAAGGCCGATGGGACACACAGGACCTCACAGCACGCCACCCTGAAGGGCGGACCCCGCCTGCTTCGCGGGCTGCTTTCCTGTAGGCTGGGGTGGGAAGACACAGCCACCAGGAGGCAGGTCTGAGGCCTCTAGAGACAGGTGGAGATGGAGGAGGGCCTCAACATGGCCCTGTGAAGGACATGGCAGGCAGGACAGGAAGGCTGGGAGGCATTGCAGATGACCAGGCTCTTTGGGCAGGAGCCCCGAGAGAAGCTGGTCCACGTGCTGTGCAGATGGTGCCAGTCTCTGGACGTGATCCAGGGCAAGCCTGGGAACGCACAGTCAGAGAAGCAAACCCCAAGCCACCTTGACTGAGGCCTTTCACACCCACAGAGCAGCTGTCCTTATGCATATGCAGGGGATCACTGAGCAATGACTTGGGCGGGGGGGGTCTGAGAAGATGAGAAGCATGACCCGTGCATGACCAGCCTGGGCAGGATCACAGGCGCCTGGACAGCACGTGATGGGCCGAGCTGCCTTGTTTTACAGGTGAACACGCTACCTTTGCAAGGATGTGCTTGTCCTTAATGATGTACTCGTATGTCGTCAGCAAGACGTTGAACTTGCCACTGCGGAGCTGGGGGACAAAAGCACGTCTGGCTGCTGGGGAGCCCTGTGAAGGAGAAAAGACGCACACGCCTCAGCCCCCCAAGTCCTGGGGCCCTGGTAAGGCCAAGAACTGGCAAAGGCTGCTGGCCCTCTCCCGACTCCACCCCAGACTGCTGCTCTCCCCAACTTGGCCCCCAAGCGGATGTCCCTCCCTGGACTCCACCCCCAGATTGCTCCCTGTCCCTGACTCCACCCTCCATGCAGAGGGCCTCGTGCAGGGAGCAGAGAGGCATGCAGGCCCTGGGTGGCTTGCAGCCTGCACCTCCACCTGCCCCACTTCTGGTGAGCAACCAGCTCCGCTTCCCATGCCTGCCTCCTCCTGGGTCCCCACTCAGGCCACTGTATCTCCCACACAGGTGCAGTCTACGGTGACCATTCCCTATGGGCAGCTCCGGCATCTCCCTGGTTAGCAAATCTGTCTGGTTCCCTGTTTCAAGCTCACTGTTCCTGACAGACTAAGCTGCACTCGTTCCCAGAAGCTCTTTATCCTTTAAAAAAAATTTTTTTTTAAACTACAGTGTAAGTTGCTTTGTTCCCAAAAGCTCTTGGCAGCAGGACAACATTTAGTTTCTCAAATGCACCAATTTCTCCCCGCACATGCTATCGTCTCTGCCAGGACCCACTTCTTCCCATCATGGGGTTGAGAGCTTGGCAACAGAGTGGCGAGCTTGGACTCGGGAGCCCTGCGGCCAAGGGCATGACTGAACTCTGCCACCGAGTAGCTGTGTAAGGCACCCCGCACCGCCCCCGCCAAGGACAGGAGGCACTATCAGCCCCAGTGCACAGGTGAATTGGTCTAGAGATGGTGAGGACAGGGAGCAGCCCGTCAGCTGTGTGACACTCACTGAGTCTGCCTATGTGGACAGGTGCGGAGCTCAGTTGGCCTAACAAACTTCAGGCGAGTGCATTCACACCAGCACAGTCCACACACTGAGTTCAAAACTTAGCAAAAGCACCCCTCCTCGAAATGAAACGACCCAAGCCCCCACGTGGATAACTAAGGCATGCACACGTGCGTCCTGTCCTTAATGCAGGTCGACATCCCTCTTCACTACACGGATCCCCCACCCCCCCACCCTGCCCATGCCCACCTCCTCAGGTGGCACGTACCTTGTAGGACACCTTCACCACGGAGGGAGCCCACTTGTCAAATTCGTAGGCCCAGTTGGAGAGGGTTCTGGGGGAAACAAGGAAGGGACAGTCAGGTACTAGTTCTGGCGTCAGCCGCTCACTGTCCACACTGATGTCCGTGAGGATGTAAAGGCTGACGTGGCCATGATCCTGGCAGGGTAAACCTCCAATAATTTGTATAGCGATTTCCCCTTTAAGGAGGTAGCACTTAACTGCCCACCTATTATGTGTGGGCTAAACTGAGTATCTTTTCCCAGAATACAGTATGGAAAGGGGAAGAATAAGTACTTCACAGTGGAGACACCAGCCACACACACTACCTCAGCCAGGTGATCAAGGTCAACCACCAGCGTGAAGCATCACGTTGACAATAACTGCCCCATGATGAGTTGAGAGGCGGGCTTCATTTCTGATCTTTGCTCCCAAAACCCATCATCCCATCTAAGGATGAGAAAATCACCAAGCAGACCCAGGTTGAAGTACCTCCTATGAAACACCTGACCAGCCTCCGCAAACCATCAAAATCACTAAAGTTACGCAAAGTCTGAGGAAGAGTCACAGACCAGAAGAGGCCTGAGGACACGTGAAGGGTAAATGCCACATGGGCTCCTGAGACTGAAGACAGAATGCTATGACTCCAGTCGGCGAGACTAGGAAAAGCTACATAAAGTTTACATAAGGTAATGCATTCAGTCACACTTTCACTATATATATAATGGGCCAGTGGGGACTCCTCACTTGTGACAAACGTAACAGGGTCACGTGAGATATGCTCAACCACAGCAACTTCCTTGGTGGTGCACTGATTAAGACTGCACTTCCAGTGCAGAAGGGCACGGGTTCAATGCCCAGTCAGGGAACTAGATCCCACAGGGAGGCCAAAAACAAACACACAAGCAAAAAAGATGTGATCAGCCACAGGGGGAACCAGAGGAAGGTACCGGGAGCTCTGGGTATCCCTCCAACTTTTTTATAAAGCAGACGCTATTCGACAGGAAACAAACCATCACAAGGCAATGGCAGGGACGTGCTGAAAGGACACAGTAGTCTTTCCTGGAAAATCCCATGGACGGAGGAGCCTGGTAGGCTGCAGTCCATGGGGTCGCCAAGAGTCGGACATGACTGAGTGACTTCACTCTCACTTTCTTTCTTCAGCAAAATCACTAATGATAGGTCCATGAGCCTATGCTGCTACAAAGAACTAAACCATTCAACTACTACACAGGGAGAAGAGACAGCTTTCCCTTGCAGTGGATTCCAAGACTGCGGAAGGAACGCTGGAAAGAGAAAACCTTGCCTGGGCACTTTCCAGGGGGATCATCATTTCAGACAAGAGTTTCTGATAGATGTTCAAACTACAGAGAAGAGTATGTTGAGAAACGGGACAGTCACAGCGCTTCTCAGAATCTTCCCATGGGATATTTATAAAGCACAAAGGAAAACTCTTACGTTTGCATGGGGATACCAGCAGGCACCACACAGGAAGAGAACAACTGGGGACTGCCCTGGTGGTCCAGCGGTTATGACTCCATGCTTCCACTGCAGGGGGCGAGGGTTCGAGGCTTGGTCGGGGAACTAAGACCCCTTGCGCTGCACCAGCCAGCCAAAAGATAAAAGGCAGACCAAAGTGACGTTCTCCTGTTGTGGAGCCCTGGGCTTGTGCCCTCTGATGTGAAACCTCAGGAAGGACACAAGAGCCCCTCCTGGAGGGTCTTGCCAGAATTCCAGAAAGAAGGACACATCACATGAGCCCTGTCTAAGGAGGGATGGTCTACCAAACACCTGCCTGGGATTCAGGCTCACGAAGATCAAGAAGAACAAAGCCGAGCTGGGCAGCTGTCACAGAGACATCACAACACACCACAACAAAAGGCAGGGGAGGGACCCTAGACCAGAAAAAGGTCTTCAATGGGGAAACTGACAACATCTGAACTGTGTCTCTGGAGTCACTAACAGTGACGATTTATCACCGCGTTGTTACTAGCCTGGTGTTAAAACCGTCCTAAGGTGATGTGAGCTCTGGGAGGCCAGGTAAAAGGTGTGCAGGAACTTTTTAAGCTGCTTTTGCAGTTATTTGTAAGCCTTAAAAAATTTTCAAAATGAAAATTAACAACTGGTATCTCATTGTAGTTTTGACGTGCATTTCTCTAGCTATTAGTGCTGAATAGCTTGTCATGTGCTCAGTGCCTTTGCTGTCCACCTGAAACCGTCACAACATTGCTAATCAGCTATACTCCTATACAAAATAAAGTTTACAGAAACATATATTAAAAAAAGAGACAAACCATGGGACCTCCCTGGCAGTCCAGTGGTTAGGACTCTGTGCTCTCATTGCTGAGGGTATTGAGAAGCTCCATGACTATCCCCTTTCTCAACTATGATCCCGAAAACAGCAAGGTGCAGCCAAGAAAAAACAAACCCCATCTGTAGTATAGCACGCTGGACACAGAGTTATTCTGATGGAGATGAAATCCCACCTAAACAGAAGGGAGGGGACAGGAGCCCTTGGAGGGCTGTGGACAGTACACAGGCGAGGGCCTCAGGCAGTGACAAGAAGCTGGGCCGACCCAAGGGAGGATGCAACAAGGCCAGCTGCAGGCCCAGGACCTCCTGCCGCTTCTAGAAGCAACTCCCTCTCTATGAAGATCTATTCCCACCAAGGCAGCCAGATTTACACTAACATGAGCAAGAGAAAGCAAAGGGGGAAATCAACTTCTCCCAGTAAACTGTGGAGGCTCCTGAGGCCCCACCAGCCATGGGTGCATGGTCTCTGGAGGCCTGGCCGTCTTCCAGGCAGCAAAGTATGTTCCCATGGGCTGGGGGATGAGGACATGGTTTCCCATCACCCACCTCGACAGCTGACATGGCCCCTACTGCACACTGGGCCGAAGGCAAGGGCTTCCCCTTCTGAGCCAGGCCAAGTGCACACACTCAGGCCTGGCCACATCAGAGCAGACCATCCCCTGGGCCCACAGCTGGACTGCCGCCTAACATGTGACTGGAACCAGGTCAAGGACAGCCAGTCCTAGGACTTCTGGAAAAACCCTGCAGGCAGAAGAACCATCGTGTGTCATATGCAGAGCTAGGAAGAGGCAGCCCCAGAGTGGCTAAGGAATCTCAGCCCCAGAAGGGTGTCTGTGGGGAGAAAGAGGCTGGTACCACCGAGAGATTGCAAGTGAGAGCTTCCGCAGGACGCACTTCAGGTACCAGACACCACAGCTGAGTATCTGTGGTGCCCAGACTGGGCTGATACAACCGGCAGAGCTCAGAGCCCTAGCAGGAAGCGGAAACAACACCTGAACAAACACCAAAACTCCACATTCTAGTGGGCGGTTATCTGACTCCTGTGACGACCTGGAGCGGAACCTGCTGGTTGTAGGACCTGAAGAGGACACCAAGGACAGCCTGTGAGAGTCGCCCCAACAGGGATCATATGGGCAGGCACCCCAGAACCTGCCCTTCCTCTACCCTGTGCCTTGAACCCAGAGGCAAGCAGCCGTGCACGGGGTGTGACCCCCCAGAATTCACATGCTGACATCTTCATACCCAGAGCCCAGCTATGTTTGGAAATAGGGTCTTTAAAGAAGTAATGAAGGGACTTCCCTGGTGGTCCAGTGGTTAAGAATCCACCTTTTGAGGCAGGGAATGAATGTGGGTTTGATCCCTGGTCGGGGAACTAAGATCCCAGGGCAACTAAGCCCACGCGCCCCAACTACTGAGCCAGCGAGCCACAACTACAACCCGATGCAGGGCTTCCCTGGTGGCTCAGTGGCAAGGAGTCCGTCGGGCAATGCAGGAGAATCCCACACGCCGCACAACAGCTAGGCCTGTGCGCCACAACTATTAAGCCTGTGCTCTAGTGCCTGGGAGCACTAGAGAGAAGCCCGTGTGCCCCAACTACTGGGGCCGTGAACCACAGCAAAAAGCCTGCATGCTGCAACAAAGACCCTGCATGCCGCAACTAGGACCTGACTCAGCAAAGTAAATAAATATTAGAAAACAAACAAAAAAAGGTAATGAATAAAAATGAGGTCCTCAGGGTGAGCCCTAATCCAAGCCTATATGACTTCCTTATACGAACAGGAAATGAGGGTACAGACAAGCAGAGGGAAGGCGAAGTAAAGACTCAGGGAGAAGACACCCTGAGAGGTCAGGAGAGAAGCCTCGGGGGAAACCAGCCCTGCGGACACCCTGGACCCAGACTCGGGCTTCCAGGATGCAGGGCCCACGGTGAGGCCACCCAGGCTGTGGTCCTTCACAAGGGTGGCCCAGACAAACTCACACATGGGCGTCTGAGCTCGGGCGGCACTCACGAGAGGGGCACTATGATGAGGAAGGGCCCGTTGATGCGCTTGTGCTCCATGAGGTACGTGATGAGCGCGATGGTCTGGATGGTCTTGCCCAGGCCCATCTCGTCAGCCAGGATGCCGTTCAGGTTGTTGTTGTACAGGGACACCAGCCACTCCAAGCCTTTGATCTGCAAGGACAAGAGGCCCGGATGGGGCGTGGGAGGGTTCCCTGCGCTTTGGAGACTCCCAAGCTCCAGCCCAGCCAGGGACCACCCGCCGCCATGCTCACATGGCATCGTGCTCTGGGTGCGCTCTCTTTTATCCCACTCGGCCCCACCTCACACTCCTCTCTCTGGATACCAGGGCTGCTGTGCTCATGAGACAGCTAAGAAACATCCTTTCCAGGCACATGTTTAAATTGTTAACTCTCTGTCACTGCCGGCTACCAAGCCACACAGCCCACTGGGACCAGCCTGCCCTCAATGTGTGACTCTGGATTCAGGGGTCTTGGGGCGGCAGGGTAACAAGTGCACCACACGACTAACTGCCTCGACAGCATTTCAAGACGAAGTGAAAGGTTTCCAAAGCCTGCAAAGCTTTCTGCCACAGGCAGATAGAAGACTGTCCTCAAGGAAAATCTGGAATGTTTCCTAACAGATTAAGTAAGTCTTGGCCATGTTCTGATTTCTGTGATTACACAGGCCTCTCTGGAAACTTCCACTGGTCACAGGATTCACCTTTGGAACCTGATGTCAGCAGAGGTGCCGAGTGCACTTGTAAGGAAAAGTGGGGTTCAGGGGTTACCAGCACAATAAGCAGCAGACAGGGAACGTATTCTTTGGTTGGAGGTATGCCTGGGTATCTCCTGGGAGCTGAGATGAGCGGGGGTGAGGGGCCACAGTCACAGAAAAAGAAATTTCTATGACGAGCAGTCCCCTTTCTTGGCTGCTCCAGGCCAGGCCCTGACACAGAGCTTTAGAGTCATGACCACGTGACCCTCACAGGCCTGCACTTCTGAGAAGAAAGGACTAAGTCTAGAGCTGCTAGGCTCTCCCTCCTCGCTGCCTCACATTGCACAGGGCCCCACGGCCCCACACCCGGGTCCCATTCTGGCTCAGCCATTCCCAAACGGTGTGATTTTTTTTTTCTTTATTGGAGGACAACTGCCTTACTATTTTGTGTTGGTTTTGCTGTACAATATGAATCAGTCCTAAGTATATTCATATTCTCTCCCTCTTGAACCTCCTTCCCACCCCCACATCCCACCCTCTAGGTTATCACAGAGCACTGAGCTGAGCTCTCTCTGAACCATCTGACTTTGAGAAACTGCTATATCTATCTGCTCCTCACTTATCCCTCAAACTCCCCATGAAACCTGGAGGATCACAGTGGCTACTGCAAAGCTGTTGGGAGAATTCAGATGCTAAAAGCCTGTCAGTGCTCCTGTTCTGCCAGGCATGAACCAAGCATGCAGGAGAAACTGAGTGCACCATTGCATTTCAACCCCTTTGTCAGGACTGCCATGCGGACTCGGCCCCATCCAACCTACCTGGTACTGCTTGAGCACGCCAT
Organism: Tragelaphus eurycerus; assembly: GCA_935064755.1. NCBI lineage: Eukaryota > Metazoa > Chordata > Mammalia > Artiodactyla > Bovidae > Tragelaphus > Tragelaphus eurycerus. The sequence goes on along the minus strand of CAKXYN010000058.1, from coordinate 2,126,845 downwards.
TGACCATAAGCGCCGACTGCTTGTCCACCCGCTCGGTAACGGCGTGGGCCACAGCATAATAGGACTGCAGGCCACGAGCGAGGGCCTGAGACACGCCGTACTCATCGTCCACATCTTGCTTGGCATTCCTGGGAGGAAAACGGAAGGTCCATGAGAAGACAAACACTCACCTGGGACAACATGCTTCTGACACAAGCCTCTGCGGGGCAGCTTTTACGGCCTGAGCCAGAAGATGAGCCCAAGAACAGCCACACAGTCTGAGGACGGGCAAGCCGGCAGACGCTAACCTAGGGGGCCAATACTGGACTTCTGGGCGCCAAGGGGGTGCCTGGGAAGGAGCGCTACTTTCCGCTGGAAGCTGGTTGCATGGTCCACCCTCTCTACTGAGAGTTCAAGGGAAAATGTACATTTGACAGCCTTGCAAACCTGAATCATTTATACACTGGAGGTTTTGTGATCCAATCTGGAATTCTTTAAAAAAAAAAAAAAAACACTAAACTACTCACATTTTATTAATGTGACAGATACAGGTGACTCGATTTCCATCATACTGCTTTACGCTATGTTTCCGTCCTTATATCACCCTACCCATTTGCCCAGTTAAGCTGGGTTTTCTTAGCTTAGAGCAGTGGTTTCCAAACTTTTTCGCAACAAGGACTGGTTTCATGGAAGACAGTTTTTCCACAGGCCAGGGAGTGTAGTGGGGTAGTTTCACCACGATTCAAGTACTTTACATATTATTGAGCACTTTATTGCTAATCTAATGCTGCCGCGGATCTGACAGAGGTACCAGTCTGCAGCCTGGAGGCTTAGAGGGTTTTTCTAATAGATTAAAAAGACTGTATGTTTGTTCTAGTGGTTCCCCTCCATGCCTGAAGTTTATATAATACATATCATTCTCAATCCTCTAAGAGTATACGCTAACTCTGTACTGTAAGCCATCAGGAAACTGGTATAATAATTTTAACTGCTTTCAAGGCCAAAAGATGAAAAATAACCTAAATGACCACTGCTAGACAAAGGCCACAGTACAAGACCATGGCAGGGACACCATGCGGGCAGATGTGGAAGAGTGAGATGCTGTGTGTACATAGACACGGGAGCAAAGAGCGGAAGAGTGTCCCAGAAATGAAAAAGAAAAAAACAGCACAGGGTATGTGTGGAAGACACACGCGGAGGAACCAATTTCTCCCAGGGAGGAGAGGGGGAGGGCTGAGCTGGAGCACAAGCGTGGTAAATCTTTCGTGGTAAACCCCACCATCTCCTACACACAAGACAAACCACGTGAATGGACGGACTGTCATCACACCCTATGAAAATCAGAGACATCTGAAGTTAAGTCCATTTGACCTATGTGGTCCAGCAATGGCTGCCAGCTGGACAGGGCTATTCAAGGAGGAGCTGGGATTCTGATGGCTTCTGCTGGTGCTCCCACGCAGGGAGCTGGCAGAGTGGGAACGGGCGGAGAGAACCCTTACTCAATGATGTGCCGGGCATCCACCTCGGAGACATCGTCACTGTCAGGATCTGGAATCTTCTTCTTCTCCTCCACGGGCAGGGTAGGGGGCTGTGCGGGCTGTGGCTGCTCCTCCTCCTCCTCCTGCCAAGAGACGGGTCCGTGTCTCCCCAGGTCACAACAGGGACGGGCCCGGGGCGCCCGAGGGAGAAGCCCAGAAACTAGGGATGTGTTTACAACCCACACGCCTTCCTCCTGCCCATCCCAAAACATGTCATGCTTTTCACGTGCATCTTCTTTTAGCTGCTCAGCACATGACTTTTAGTTTTCATGGCAGAGTCCAGACACTTCTTTTTAAGGATATCTCAGAATATTTCTGAACTTCAGTGCTGCTAGTACATTCTATTTGCACCCAGCTCTTCTTACGTAATGTATGCTACTAAAACAGCTTTTCAACTCTCTTGGATTTTCTAGGTATTAAACATTCATAGGCAACCTTCAATATTTGCTGGTCTTGATTTACTTTTGGTTTTACTGACATGGCCCAAATGTCTAAAACATGTCAAATAAGACTCGTGGTAACAGGCACCACAGTTTACTAAGAGGTTTTCTATAAATTTGAGTACAGTAAGTCCCCTACTTCGTATGAACCTTCAAGCTGAGAACTTTCACAGATGTGAACATGCATTCCATCAACGTCAGGTGTGAGTGACAAAGCAGCCTGCCCTCCGTCTCCTATTGCTGACGATCCTCCAGCTCTGCCACCTCCCACCTCCTCTCCCTCCTCCAGTCCGTAACTCTTCTTGCCTGTTCACTAGATGCCCACCCAAGTGTCAGCTATTGACGTGTACTATTACACTTTTCAAGGTACCATACTATAACAGTGAAAATGTTTTCTTTATAGTTCATGCTTGTTTTATGTATTCTTTGTGTGAAAAGTATTACAAACCTGTTACCGTACGGGACTATATAGGTAAACTGTGTTAGTTGGCTACCTATGTGAACTGTTGGACTTACGAACACACTCTCAAAATGGAACTCATCTGTATGTACGGGACTTGCTATTTAAGTCTTATGTTTCATTAAAAGGATATTTCAAGATTACTTAGCAGATAATAAAGGGGATTCTGTATGACATATTGATAAAATACACACAAATACATTCCTTAATGTTAAACTATCCTTGTATTCCTGTTTAAATCACAAAATGTGTGTGCACAATGGAACTGCTATAAAACTAAAAAAAAAAAAAAAAGTATCTGTTAATCTATTAAATTATTCCAATCAAACTCCAGTGAAATTTCCCCTGGAGAAAGCAAAATAATTTTATAGATTACTGGGAATAATGAACACATGATGACAGCACAAACACTTTGGCCCCAAAAAATCATAACTGTAAGACTTTCCAAGCTGATATTACCATGTCAGGAATTAAATAGGAATGGGAAGCCTGGCTGATTCCAATTAAAGGAGATCAGCAAATTTTACCTTAAAAAGTGACATGACAGCTGGACAAAAGTAGCACCAGGAACCATTCCAAAGAACTGGAGTCGGAGAGGCACTAATGCTTAAAAAAAACCGCCGAGCTTTGAGTAAGTAGAGGGTGGGAGTTTGTAGAGATCTTACTTGTGGGTGTTTTCTCCTCTCCCATCCTGATGTGTAAGCTGTCACGGTAGGCGGGCCATGAGGCCTGGCAACTGAGGCTGATGGGGGACTCAGCTGTTTTACAGCAGTGGGCGATGCTCAGGCCAGCAGCAGTCAGTGGAAGTGAGGACCTCAGCCACGTGTAGGGAGAGCAGATTACCGGCTGAGGGCTCTGCACATGCGCAGAGGAAATTAAATGGGGCCCAGTGGAAAGTAAAAGCCAGGGTAGGCTTGAAAATGACCCAGACCCAGAACATGCTCTTCTACATACACAGATCTATTGGCAGGAGACACAGTCTTTACTGGCTTAAGGTGTTGGAGGTGACTGCTAAGTTATGAAGAAATACAACCCATTCCTAGAGGGCCAGGATTAAAAATGAAAATGAGAAAAAAAACAAAGCAAAGCAATAAACCAAGCAGACATCACAGACAGCACATTCCCTGGGGAAACATCCTACAGATTCAGCCTAGATAATTTACTAAACAAATAAAAACACCAAAAATGAACTCACAAGGGTGGAAGTCAGAACCCAGAGTGGCTAATACAGCCTTCCATTAAACATTCCCTGGGCTTCCCTGGTGGCTCAGAGGTAAAGAACCTGCCTCCAATGCAGGAGACCCAGGTTCCATCCCTGGGTTGGGAAGATCCCCTGGAGAAGGAAACAGCAACCCACTCCAGTATTTCTGCCTGGGAAATCTCATGCACAGAGGAGCCTGACAGGCTACCGTTTATGGGGTCGCAAAAGAGTCATGTCTGACTTAGCAACTAAACAACAACATTCACTGTAAGATAAGCAAAAAAGGAAGAGAGTGTGATGTGAACATGATTTACTCATCTTGTTAAAAGACACCCACGAAAAATTTACAGCTAACACCAAACAGTGACAGAGTAACTGCCTCAAACTTAACATCAAAAACAAGCCAATGATACCTGCTCTGGATGCGTCTATTCAACATTTTACTGGAGGATCTAGCCAGTGCAACAAGACAAGAAAAAGAGATTAAAAATTAAGGCACACAGATGGGAAAGGAAGAAGTCATGGTTATTTATGAATGACACAATCTTGTTTGTGAAAATCCCAAGGAATCAAACAAACAAAAAAACCTTACTGGAATTACCAATATGAGTTTAGCAAGTTCCCAGAACATAAGATCAACATAAAAAAATTTTTTTCCATGTTATTTCCACAGAAAAGCTACAAAATATTCAAAAATAAAATTAAGAAAACAATTCTATTTATAGTAGCATAAAAGGGATAAAATAATTAAGAATAAATTTAACAACAAAAAAGCAAAAACTGTACTCTGAAAACTACAAAACAATACTAGAAGAAATTAAAGATTATAAAAATAAATGGAGAAACAGTTCATGTTCATGGATTGGAAGACTAAGTACTATTAAACATGATTCTCCCCAAACTGATCTAGACTTAACACAATCCCCCCAAAAAATCCCAGCAAGCCTTTCTGTAGCAATTGATGAGCTGATCCTAATGTGTACATGGGGATGTGAAGGCTCTGGAATAGTCAATACAGAAAAAAAGTTGAAGGACTAACACTACCTGATTGTAAAACTTATTATAAGCTATAATAATCCAGAGAGTGTGGCAGTGACACAAAGATAAACGTAATCAGATCAACAGAAAAACACTGATCAGAAACAAACCCTTATTCTAACTAATTTCCCACAAAGCTGCCAAGGCTATTCAATAGGGAAAAATAGCCTATTCATCAAATGGTGCTGGGTAAGGTGGATATCCATATACAAAGAAACCCTTAGACCTTCAGATCACACAGAAATCAACTCAACTATGACCCTCAATGTAAGAGCTTAAATATAAAACTTCCAAAAGAAAACATAAGAGAAAAACCTTCATGATTTCAAACAGTTCTCAGTATACCACCATATGCACAATCCATCAAAGAAAAAATCAATAAAAAGATTCCATCAAAATGAAACATTTTGTATTTCAAGACAACACTAAAGGGAAAAAAGGCAAACAGACTGGGACAAGATATTTGCAAGTTATATATCTGATTAAGGACAGGTATGAATAATATATAAAGAATTCCTACAACTCGATGATGAAATGACAAACAACCCAATTAAAAATCACCAAAAGATTTCAATAGATTTTCACCAAAGAAGATATCTGAATGGTGCAAAAATATTTGAAAAGATACTCAACATCACTACTTACTGGGGAAGGCAATGGCACCCCACCCCAGTACTCTTGCCTGGAAAATCCCATGGACGGAGAAGCCTGGTAGGCTCCAGTCCATGGGGTCGCTAGGAGTCGGACACGATTGAGCGACTTCACTTTCACTTTTCACTTTCATGCATTGGAGAAGGAAATGGCAACCCACTCCAGTGTTCTTGCCTGGAGAATCCCAGGGACGGAGGAGCCTAGTGGGCTGCCGTCTATGGGATGGCACAGAGTCGGACACGACTGAAGTGACTTAGCATAGCATAGCCACATTATTTTTTTAATATTTTTTAATTGAGGTATAAATTATTTAAGAGTAAAATGCACACATCTTATCAAAAATTTTGATAGTTGAGTTTGTTAAGTTTGGAAATATGCAGATAAGGGTTAAATCTACACCCTCAAAGCAGAGAATATCTTCCTTTTTCTTTTCCATTATGCTTTATTGCTGCTGCTGCTACTGCTGCTGCTAAGTCTTTTCAGTCGTGTCCGACTCTGTGCGACCCCACAGACGGCAGCCCACCAGGCTCCCCTGTCCCTGGGATTCTCCAGGCAAGAATACTGGAGTGGGGTGCCATCGCCTTCTCCAGGTATTAAATACAGTTCCCTGTGTGTGGGACCTTGCTGTTACCCATTCTATAAAGAGCAGTTTGTATCTGCTTGTCCCGTACCCCCAATCCTTCCTCCTTCCGCCCCCTGGCAGCCACAAGTCTGTCTTCTATATCTGTTTCTATTGTGTAGATAAGTTCATTCACATCACATTTCGGATTTAATGATATCATGTAGTATTTGTCATTCTCTGACTTACTTTGCCTAGCATGACAATCTTTAGATCCATCCATGTTGCTGCAAATGGTATTATTTCATTCTTCTTTATGACTAATACCTCACTGTGCATATAATCTTTAACATCATCTTTAACCATTCACCTCTTGATAGGCATTCAGGCTGTTTCCACATCTTGGCTATTATAAATAATGCTGCTATAAACACAGAGGTGCATGTATCTTTTTGAATTATAGTTTTATCTGAATATATGCCCAGGAGTAGGATTTCTGATCACATGGCAACTCTATTTTTAGTGTTTTGAAGAACCTCCATAATGTTCTCCATAGTGACTGCACCACCTTATATTTCCACCAATATTGCAAATATTTTCTTCATACTTTCTCCAGCATTTGTTATTTGTAGACTTTTTAATGATGGCCATTCTGACCAGTGTGAGGTGGTATCTTATTGTAGTTTTGGTCTGCATTTCTCTAGTAATTAGCAATGTAGAACAAACTTTTGACATACATACAACAGGTGAAACTTAAAAACATGCCATGTAAAAGGAGCCAGACAAAAAATACTACATGTTGTATAATTCCATTTATGTGAAACTCTGTAAAAGGTAAATCTATAGAGCAGAGCAGACCAGTGATTTCCTGGGGCTGGAGGAAGTAGCAAGAACAAACTGTAAATCAGTGAGATGAAGCTTTTTGGGGTGATGAAAACATTCTAAAGTTGGTATAGTGTGATGACTATGCAATTCTGTAACTTCACTAAAATCACTGAAGAGTAATCTTATTATGGGTGCATTTTACAGTATGCAAATTATATCTCCAAAAAGTTGTTTAAAAAAATTTCAGTGAAACATTTTTAGTCTAAAAATCATTAGAATTTTAAAAGGAATTTTAAATACTACATCAACTATGTATCTATGCCTCAATGTTTAAAAACAAATAAAACAAAATAACGAGAAAAGTAAATTCTTAAAATTAAAAAAGAAACTGGTGGATATACACACCCAATGTATTAATTTTTTAAAAACATCACAGGTCAGTGGGGAAGCGGTGAACCAACAGTACCCACTGTCTTAATACTACTTTGCTGTTGTCTCGTCGCTAAGTCAGCCCTACTCTTTGCAACCCATGGACTGTTGTCTGCCAGGCTCCTCTGTCTGTGGGACTTAATATTACTAGAAGTGGGGGGGGAAAGGGACTCCATCTGAAGTCCTACACAAAATAAATTCCAGGTGACCTGAAGAGGTAAGAAGGAGGGGAATGAAGATAGGATACATCAAAAGAAAGATATAGATAAACACCAAGCTGATTTCAGGCTGAGGTAAACACATAAAGAACACTTAAAGTTTCAGCTAAAATACACAACCGATCTGAAATGGGCAAATGAAGCAAATCATTCAAAGGAGAAATCTAGGTGGTCTGTAACACCTGAAAAAATGTTTGACCTTAAATTTGACCTTAATAAGCAAAGATATGCCTGTTAAAATTCTAACCTCATGGAAGGGGCGAAAGCTTTTTAAAAGCCTTATAAGCCACCCTCACCCCAGCTGATGGGGGAGTGCAAGGAGTACCCTTCCTGGGGATAACCGTGCAGAAGGAACCCTCCCTACAGACACTGCATCCCCGGGCTTCCTCCCAGTCACCCTTCCCGAGGAGGCCGGCCAGGACAGACAAAGGGACAAGACTCTCATCTGAGCTCTGACAACCAGGGCAAATCTAAAAATCACCTTACAGGGCATAACTCAACAACCTAGAGAATATGCACAATAAATACAATCATATATGAGGTTTTCAAAGAACAGATGATAAGGGGCAAACACTGCATGCTCATGGTCACATGCTCACAACTTTATACTGGCATTTTTTGGAGGGTAGAATTGCTGGCTGCGTGGCATATGGCCAGTGTGACTGAGGACACATGAGTGAGGACATCTATATTTTACTTAATTAAGTTAGAGTGGAAACAGTCATGTGTGATGAGAGGCTACCATATTAAACAATGTGGCTCTCAAAAACCAACTTTCAGCCTCGGCGGCCCCCTGCCCATCTCTTACCCAACTCGATGCCTGGCCTAAGTGGAAGAGGAGCTTAGCATCCATGGTGGTAGAGGTCACACCACAGAGCCCTGAGGGCCTGGATGGCCGGCAAATGAACTCTTACCTCCTCCTCTTCTTCTGAGCCACTCTCTTCACTATCAGATCTTGGAGCTACTTCATACCTGGGGAGGGAAAAAAAAAAATCAGTGTTGCAATATAAATCTCCCCAGGAGACTTGCCTAGAGGTACAGTGGTTAAGACTCCAAGCTTCCAATGCAGGGGGCACGAGTTCAATCCCTGGTGGGGGAACTAAGATCCCATATGTCAGGCAGCACAAATAAAAAAAAAAAAAACAACTCCCCAGAAGCAGCACGATTCACTTTCTTTAGCAAATCAGCCTGTTCCCAATGCAACCAGGATCACCCTTGGCAGCTCCCGTGGAACGAGGCTGGCCTTCAACCTGGGATGCTGGTTGCCACTGGTCCGGAAGACCCCACTCACCCTGGGTTCATCTCCAGCCAGGCCTCCAGCTGCCCGGCCTTGGGTGCATCTGTGCCTGTGAGGATCTTCCCACTCTCCACGTGGATCACTTTCACCGGCAGGTCACTCATTTGGCTGGTTTCGTCTAGAGGCTGAAAGAGAGTCACACGCAGGACATGAGGTTCTGCAGAGTCCGTACCGTAGGCGTCCATCCATACACCGGGGCCATCTGGGAACTGCTCCCCACCCACCCCAACTCCGGCCCAGAAAAATGGCACACAAGCTGGGTTACTGAATGTTAACAACTCAGTAAAAATATATGTAACCAATTGATAACAGCTGTATCTCGGAAATAACTGATATAAATGTTTTTGATTTTCAAATAGGTATTGCGTTGGCCAAAACATTGGTTGGGGTTTCCCCATAAGATGGGATGGAAAAACCCAAACCAACGTTTTGGCCAACCCAATACCCATTTGCTTGGCCAGCTCAATAACATAATCATACAAGATTCAAGAAGATGGAGTGCGGACTCTCCGCATCCCCACCCCCGAACTCAATAGTTTCTCTCTCCACAGGTGCCCACCACAATCAGTTTCTGGTGTGTTCTTCTAGATCAATTCCAAACAGAAGAAACAAGGTCTTCTGTACTCATTCCTTTTTGACCCAAGTGACTACACTATTCCCATTCTTCTGGCCCTTGATTGCTTCCATTCGTACTGGATTTGTAGACTTCATCAAAGGTCCTCATTCTTTTCTGTTTAACAGCTAATTAGAATCTTTGAAAAATCAAACAACTTCCTTGTAGCAACAAATATGTAATTCCTTGATTTCTTGAGATACTGACTTCGAATGAAGATCTCCCCTTCAACAGATCCTTCACATTTCCTGGCAAGACCTTCAGGATGAGGATGAAGGTGGAAACCTTTGTCTGTACCCACTAGGAACTTATTACCTCCCAAACCTCCCTGCAGGCTGTGCTCACCACATACAATGACCCTCAGTAGAGACTACTGTTGCTGTTTAGTCGCTCAGTCGCGTCCAACTCTTGCAACCCCATGGACTGTAAACCTGCCTAACCGCCACCCCACAAACAAGTTCTGCAGGCTGCCTCTGTCAGTGACTGTCACCCCTGCCATCTCTCCTGGGAGCAATCAGGGTGCTGATGGTGGGACCTCTCCACGCCCAGAATCCTGACTCAACTGCCCTGGGGTCCTCACCCCAGGCCTCTCTAATTTTCAGAAGTTCCCCAGGTGACAATGATGTCCCGCCAAGGCTGTGGACCACTGGGCGAGAACCAAGACCAAGACCACCAGCAGCCACCATGGAGCAGTGCTTCCTGTCACTGCAACAGGACGAGCAGCTGCAGTGGCAGTCCTCCAGAGCTCCCTGGGCCACAGCTTCCCACCACACCAATGCCCCAAACGGCCTCGGGAAGGCTTTGTGCTGTGGTCAAATGCAAGCTCACATCTCTTCTTAAAAAAATTCAGTATTTCAAATAAAACCCTCAATACATTATGTGAGTTAATCACTACAGCCATTCATTTCTGGGAATCAGGCCAAGAGGCAAGTGTGCCAACTGCTATGGGCTAGGTTGTGTCCCCTCTGGAACTCAAAAGCTCAAGCCCCAACTCTCCAATGTGACTATATTTAGAGACAGGGCCCTGTGGGAGTGAGGGGGTAGGGTAATCCAGGTTAAGGTCATAAGGTCATAATTAGGTCATAAAGGTGGGGTCTTCATGATGGGATTAGTGACTGTAGAAGAAACCCCAGAGCCTGCTCTCTTTCCAGCCAAAAGGCAGGAGGCTACAAACCAGGAAGAGTCCTCACCAGGACAATCAACCTTGCTGAACCTTGAGCTTGAATTTCCAGCTTCCATAACCATAAAAACACGTATTTTTGATGTTTAAGCCATACCAGCTAAGAGAACATCAAAAGGTAATGTACAAGGAGACTCATTACCACAGTGTGCGTGTAAAAAAGAAAGCAAATGGGGAAGAGCTACCAACAAGAGAGGAGGTACACAGTGGGCCATCAGAGTTGCTTGGTGCAGGATGTCTACTGATGGGAAGCAACTTAAACAGCTATCAGTCTGAACGATGAGAGAGATTCTAAGTATGTCAATACAAAAAAATAAGAGGAGAACTAATGGCTTGATACGGGAAGTGGTCCAAGATACTCTGCCAAGCAGAAGTCTTGCTATGTGTGCTGCTGCTGCTGCTGCTAAGTCACTTCAGTCGTGTCCAACTCTGTGCGACCCCACAGATGGTAGCCCACCAGGCTTCCCTGTCCCTGGGATTCTCCAGGCAAGAACATTGGAGTGGGTTGCCATTTCCTTCTCCAATGCATGAAAGTGAAAAGTGAAAGTGAAGTCGCTCAGTCGTGTCCGACTCTAGCGACCCCATGGACTGCAGCCCACCAGGCTCCTCCTTCCATGGGATTTTCTAGGCAAAAGTACTGGAGTGGGGTGCCATGGCCTTCTCCGTTGCTATGTGTAGACGAACCCAAATGGTACCCAAACAAAACAAAGAGAATGCAAGCATGAGGATTCTGGAAAAGGTGTAGAGAGAGATGTCAACCAGAAATCAACATGCATGCTCATGAGAGAACAAGCACCATGGGGGCTTCTACTTCTCATGTCATCACTACATTCACATTTCATGTTATCATTTTTTCACCAAGGAGAAGTATCGCATTTATGATTCAAAGCAGCAAGCAATAGCCACATCTCCAATACGGTGACATTAAAAACAGTCAGGTGGGACTTCCCTGGCCGTCCAGTGGTTACAAATCTGCACTTCCAATGCAAAGGGTGTGGGTTCAATTCCTGGCTGGGTAACTAAGCTCCCACATGCCTCTTGGCCAAAAACCAAAACATAAAACAGAAGTACTGCAACAAATTCAATCAACACTTCAAAAATGGTCCACATTAAAAAGAATAAATAAACCTCACAAGTAAAAGAGTATGGTGAGGGTAATAAATAAATAGAGTGAAGCTGGAAAAACTAAGATACAGCACCAGGCGGGGAAAAGAAAACCTCCAGGAGGCATGTGTACAGAAGATACCCCAGAGCACACACACCCATGATTACTCAAGGCTTCCCTCTGGGAAGGGGCCTGGAGGAGGGCTTAAGGCTGAGGGTAAAGGACACACCTTTCATTTGTACATCTCACATCTTTTCTTTCACATGTGTGTGTCAGGTGAGAATGGCTGCCTTCAGGAGGCAGGGAGGAATGTTCTGGAAGAGATGGATGTCTGGGGATAGTAGCCCCTTTCTAGGGGGCCTCTTTGCATGGTTCTGACTTTGAGACCAGGCTAATATTTCACATACTGAATAAATAAGTGAGGAGTAAATAAAGTGGCCCAGTAGTAAAGAATCCCCCTGCCAATGCAGGAGACATAAGAGACACAGGTCCAATCCCTGGGTTGGGAAGATCTCCTGGAGGAGAAAATGGCAACCCACTCCAATATTCTTGCCTAGGAAACACCATGGACAGAGGAGCCTGGTGTGCTACAGTCCCTGGGGTTGCAAAGCGTCAGACACAACTGAGGGACTGAGCATACATGCACACAAATAAATAAAACCAACGGGGAACCTCACAGTTGGGAGCACTAATCTTCTGAACAAAAGATCTGAAGCATATACTTAAAAAAAATAATAACTTATTTACTTGGGTGTGCCAGGTCTTGGTTGCGGCATGTGCGGTCTCGTTCCCTGATCAGGGATCAAACTCAGGCCCCCTGCATTGGCAGCTCAGAGTCTTAGCCACGGGAAGTCCCTGGAGCACATATTTTAAACTGAAAACAAACACTGACCGCACATTAGCCACTCTGAATGTACTTCCTGCACCTTCTAGGACTCTGCGAATAAGGGATTATATTGTGGAGTCCGTTTGGGGCTATCATAACATGGGCAGGGAGAAGGAGAGAACGAAGCCAGGGTATTGGATTAGAACTGGAGCTATCAGTGCAACTGCAACATTTTTAATTTATATAACTAGTTAATATATGTAACTAGCAAAGTGGATGTGCATGCATACACACATCTATTTCCTAGATGTGTCTGCTGAGAGGGCCCCCAAACCATGAAACCTCAGTAACAATGAGCACACGTAGATCATGGTTTCCAAATATTCTTTTCTGATGAAAGGAGTCAGGGCTCCCTGGAGAAATGGCTGAGTTCAGGAGGGAAAGCAGATAAGCCAGGGGCCGTTCTGGCGTGTGAGGAAGTCACAGGCCCTCAGAGAACAATAGGGCAGAGGGACACAGGAGTTAAGGTGAAGGGGTTCCCACTGGCCTAAACTGGAACAGTCTCGAGCATCAAAATATATAATGACAGTGCAAGATTAAAGCAAGTAAATCCATTAGACCAAATAAGAATCCATGAGTCGGTACCAGGGGTCGGCAAACTATGGCCCACAAGCCAAATAAAGAAGAACGGAAGGTTGTGTCCATCAGGAGAGGAATGGATAAAGAAAATGTGGTGCAGGACTTCCCTTGTGGTCTAGTGGCTAAGAATCCACTTGCCAACACAGGATACACAGGTTCTCTCCCCAGTCCAGGAAGATACCACATGTCACGGGGTAACTAAGCCTGTGTATCTCCTCGGCTACTGAGCCCCGGCTCTAGAGCCCGTGCTCTGCAACAAAAGGAGCCACTGCAATGAGACGCCTGTGCATTGCAGCTGGAGAGTAGGCCCTGCTCACCCCAACTAGAGAAAGCCCCAACACATCAATTAAGATCCAATGCAGCCAAAAATAAAATAAACTTTTAAAAAAGACAGGCAATAACATGTATTGACAAAGGTGTGGAGAAACCGAACCCTTAACTGATACGGAAAGAAAAGACATAGTATATATATATTATGCAGCCATAAAAAGGAATGAAATTGTGCCATTTACACAGACATGGACGGACATACAGATTGTCATACAGAGTGAAGTAAGTCAGAAAGGAAAATCCCACATATTAATGCATATATGTGGAATCTAGAAAAATAGTACTAGTGAATTTATTTGCAAAGCAGAAATAGAGACACAGATGTAGACAACAAATGTATAGCTACCAATGAGGGAAGAGAGGGTTTGGGATGGATTAGGAGATTGAGACTGACACATACACACTGCTGCTGCTAAGTTGCTTCAGTCGTATCCAACTCTGTGCGACCCCACAGACGGCAGCCCACCAGGCTCCCTCATCCCTGGGATTCTCCAGGCAAGAACCCTGGAGTGGGTTGCCATTTCCTTCTCCAATGCATGAAAGTGAAAAGTGAAAGGGAAGTCACTCAGGCATGTCCGACTCTTCACGACCCCATGGACTGCAGCCTACCAGGCTCCTCCATCCATGGGATTTTCCAGGCAAGAGTACTGGAGTGGGTTACCATTATAAAATGGACTTCCTAGGTGGTAAAGAAGCCGCCTGCCAATGCAGGAAATTTAAGAGATGTGGGTTTGATCCCAGGGTCAGGAAGATCCTCTGGAGAAGGAAATGGCAACCACTCCAGTATTCTTGCCTGGAGAACCCCAAGAACAGAAGAGTTTCGTGGGCTACAGTCCACATGGTCACAAAGAGGCAGACACGACTGAAGTGACTTAGCACAGCACACATGTATAAAATAGATAACTAATAAGAACCTGCTATATAACACAGGGAAGTCTACTAAATGCTCTGAGCTGACCTAAATGGGATACAGCAGGAACTAACACAACATTGTTAAGTAACATTCCAATTTAAAAAGAAAAAAGGAAGACTTTCCCTTCTTGCAGAAAGCCAACTAGTAAACACAGAAGAATACTGACTGGAGAAATCACCATCTTGCAACCGTTATGGCAAAAACCGATGCAGGCAAAAACAGTGGACACTGAAACAGTGGGTGGAGGTTTCAGGCGTTACAGTATCTTCACAGAGTCTGAGTATCTCCCCAGAGGCTACTTCCAAGCACTGCAGTTGGAGACGCCTAGGCTGACACCAAGGGATCAAGGTCACCACTGAGGGAAGAAATCTACGCCACACACTCCCCGTGTGATGCATGGAGAAGGACCCTGCGACACTCCAGGGCTTCCTGCTGCTGTGAAGGACGCCGGAGGGTCAACTGTGAGTCCGTACAAGGGCTGTGGATCAGATGACAGTACTGCGTCAACGTTCATTTCCTGGTCTTGACTGCTGCGCACTTATGGAAAAGAATGGCCTTGTTTTTAGGATGTACACATGAAACATACAGAGCAGCAGAGTGCCATCATGTTGGCATCTGACTCTCAAATGGCTTATAAAAAATGAAAATGAATAGTGGGGATGTAGGTGATGAACACACAAAGGTTCTCTGTACTGTTCTTACACCTCTCCTGGGAGTCTAAAATTTTAAAGAAAGAACTGAGAAATAACAGCCCGTGAACAGAAAAAGCCCCAGAAGGAAACATATCCATGTGTGAACGATGTGCTCTCTGGGGAGTGGGGGCAAGAAGGGTGCGGGGTGGCAGGGGACCGAGGGGGACTCTTACCAGCACCATATATTTCATAATTTCAGAATGAAAAAAACTTTAGGGTGAAATTGACCTAACTTCCAGGGATGGGCTGGCATGTCCACAAGAAGAAACCCCTGGTTCCTCACCTCGCCATCAGGTCCAATCGCAGGTGTCTGTCCTTCAGCATTTTCTGCCTTCTGGAAGGGAAGAGAGAGACAGTCAGCCCCTGACAGAGAAGGCCAAGGTGCATGCCCACACACAGCCACTCCAGCCCCACCAAGGGGCGCACCTTCTTCTTCTTCTTCTTCTTCTTCTCCTTGGCGACCTGGGCGGCCTTGTGCTGCCGCACCAGCTCCGTGAGGTTAGCTACGTACTCATCCGTCTGCTGCAAGAGGTAGGCCAGGCGCTTGTCCTTCTTCTGGTCGATGAGTTTTCGGTAGCCCTCCTCGTCCTCGGCCTGCAGAAGCAGGTGGTTATGGCGGAAGCTTGTGACTCACCTGTCCACCAGCACCCAGGGCAGCCAACAGACTCGAAGCCTGTGGGGTGTTGCTAACCAGTGGCCAGACCCACGTTTAGGAAGCACTGAGCTCACGGGCAACACTGTGCTCTATTCACCCCCTTCTCTGATGTGATCTATGAACTCTCCTGCAGAACGTCCCCAATTCCCACAGCTACCAGGCCTCAGAGGGTCCTGCTGGACAGACATGGTTCTGCAGGAGCCATTTAAAAGGCCCATCCTGGGACTTCACTGGTGGTCCAGTGGTTAAGACTCCGCTCTTCCACTGTAGGGAGTGTGAGTTCGATTCTTGGTTGGGGAACTACGATCCCACATGCCACGAAGTGTGGCCAAACTAACATTGGGGAGAAAAAAGCCCCATCCCCTCTGTTCACAAAGACATCCAAATTCCAACCGTTCTCTCCACCTTTTCTGAACCATTACTCTCCCACCTGGCTTTCTGAGAAGACATCAGACCACACTGCCTTCCTCTAGCTCACAGCCTCCCCTTCAGGGTCAGAATTAAAGCTGAAGCCCTCCATGGCCTGCCAGGCCCCTGTGACTGCCACTGGGACTCCAACCTCACTGCCTTGAACCACGCTGTTCCGGGGGTACTGACTGAGCCCCACACATGGCCTCCTCCCACCTCAAGTCTATGTTCTTGGCTCCCCTCTGTGCTGGGAGGTACATCCCCCACCCCAGAGCTCTGCAGTCGTGGGTCAGGCCCACCCTGCCTGGAACACCCAGTTAATCCCCACTCCCTGGTTCTGCTTTGTTCTCTGTGCACTTCTCACCCCCCAAAACCATCTTGTCTGTCTCTGTGAGCACCTGTCTCTTTGGGGCCAGCATGACCCCACCAGGGAAGGGACCGTGTCCTCCTTACTACTGTGGCCCCTGTCCGTGCAGCAGGGCTGTCGATATTGGCCCATTCAGAGAACCCTCCGTGAATAATACCTGGTTACATGCAAAGGGCTGGGGAGGTTGGGCACACACTAGGTGGCTGTCCAACTAGGGGGCAGTGCCACCTCCAGCTTTCAGAGACCACAGAGCAGCTGGCTAACTGGTTGAGGTCAAGAGATCACTGACAGTCAGGGTGACCAGGCAAAGACCTGGGGCCAGGTCTTTCGGACTCCCAAATCCTTTCTTCCTCTGTCCCACCTCTAACACTAAGCAGCAAAATGCCCCAGCGTAACCCTGGGTGGTTGATCCCCAGGCTCCCAACACCCATCACCCTCCTGAAGGGACCCAGGTCACCACGGCCGACTGTACCATGAGCCTCCGCATTCTCTCCTTCTCGATTCTTTCATTTTCCTTCTTCTGTTCCCGCTCGGTATTGGCATGGTACGTGGCTACCGCCTTTGTGAGCTTCTGGATTTTGCCTGTGACCGACCTGTGATATTCCTTGAAATCCTTGGCATGCTGAAGAATGCTGTTGAGGTATTCCTGCAGAGTGCACAGAGAAGAGCTGACTGACTAAGGGATGTTGCCCCAAGGGAGACGAAACTCCAAAGCGGGCTTGGTGAAAACCAAGGGGGTGCAATCAAACTGGTCCTGAGACACTGCCTGCTGACAAGGTCCACCATTCTCTGTGGGGACCATGTGGTGGGAAGGGCCCCCCTCCAACCCCGCCTCAGCAGCCAAGGCAATTGCCCTGGCTGGGACAATCTGGCAGGGCCCACCGACCACTGCAAAATGCACCCCATCCCCTCCCCCATCCCAACCATCGGTGTGAGGGATTTAAGAAAAATGGCAGAGACGGGCGCCAAAATTCAAGTCCAAGAATGCCTAGCCCAGTGTCACTTTTAACAGTGGGAGTGGAGAATACGCTGTGTGTCCCAAGACAGGGAAATGGTTTCATAAACCACTGAATGTTGAGCACTCAGAGACGGAAGGCAATGTAGACGTTAAAAATCACACTTCAGTAATACTTTCAACAGGTCAAAGTGTCTATATATTTTTTAAAAATAGCTATTTAACTTTTGACTACTGTGTAAATATAGGGGGAAAAAAAAAAGACTCCAGTGATATATACCAAGAAGTTAACAGTGGTTAATCGCTGAATGTTGACTTTTTGTTAAACTATGCCAATAACAGACACTGTTTGGAGAAAAACTTTAGAAAATACAAATATTTTTATATTAAGTAAAACTAAAAACATAAATATAAATGTGAACAGACAAAATGATCCCAAACCCTGCTTGAATGGAGAATCTGGTCTCCCTGACAGACCCTGTAACCACCTCAGTCAGATACTGCCTCTGCTCAGGCCCTCCGTGGCACCCACCTCATTCTGAGCACAAACCCGAGTGGTCCCCTCTGCCACAGGGCCCCACACGCCTGTCCCATCGCCTCCCTGTCCTCACCTCCTCCCTCTATCACCCACGCTCCCCCTACTCTGACCACACGCAACACTGGCATGCCGTCCAACCCCAGGGCCTTTGCATCTACCCCTCTGTCATCTGCACATCCGTGTAGCTCCTCCCTCGGGTCTCTATTCAGACCCCACCTCCTCGAGGAGGCCCTCTCTGAACAACCATCCCGTGTGAACGGCTCCTCCATCTCTATCTATCCCCACGTCCTGTCTCCTGACATCCTATTAACTCCCCAAACGTCATATGTGCGTTTGATTACAGGTCCCCGACTGTCTTCACTGGTTTTGTTCACTGAAGTACTCTCGGCGCCTAGAATACTGTTATGGTGAACAGACACACATGCAGACTGTGTGTGCAGACAAATGGGACCCCACGGTGCGGGGCTGACGACCTGCACCCCAGGGATGCACCTGGTGCTTCTGCCGGCGCTTGCGCTCCTGCTCGATCTTCTGCTGCTTCTCCAGCTTCTCGGTGATGCGGGCCTCACGCAGGGACTGCCGCTTGCTGCGCTTATAGGCCTTGGCGTTGAGGGCCGTCTCCAGGGCTGTGTCCCTCCTCATGCACACCACCACCTCCTGCCGCAGCTTCAGGAAGGAAGGGAAGAAATAGGCGACTGGTATAACTCGGTGATGCCCACGTGTCTCCACAATGCAAACCAGGCAGCGGGCTGCCACACCAGGAGGACCTGAGAGCGCAAAAACGCGTGGAGAGGACCTGGCCGGGGGGGCAGTGCTAGCAGGCACCCACAGTGCAGGACACGGCTGCCCCTGGACACCCAGAGAGCACCTCTCACGTCTTCAGGTCTCCAGCTCTGCCCTCCCTCAACCACCCACAAAAGTTCTTACTGCTCATTCAAAAGCAAAGGACTCTCAGAAATAGACCCATCCAAGCCTCCTGCTGCAAGCTGGCCACAGCCACCTTAAGGAAGGCCCACACTTGCTCATTCCAATGGCAGGACGTGGAGAGGAAGGGGGAGACAGTGGGTAAGTGAGTGTGAGGGGGAGCACTGTGGCTTAAGGGTCAGGGTATACTTCATAACTGTCCCAGGGACTTCCCTGATGGTCTGCTGGTTGGGTATCTGCCTTGCAATGCAAGATACACAAGCTTGATCCCTGGTCAGGGAACTAAGATTCTACGTGCTTCGCGACAACTAAGCCTGCAGCCACAATTATCAAGCTCCTGAACCACATCTAGAGACCTCACGAGCCACAACTACCGAGTCGGCACACTCTGGAGCCCATATGCCACAACTACTGAGCTTGTGCATAACAATGAAGATCCCAAGTGATGCAACGACGATCTTGCATGCCACACTAAGACCCAACACAGAGACAGAGCGAAAAAAAAGATAAAAAAAAAAAAAAACTGCCCAGTAAGCATCTCTCTGAATCTGAGCATCAGTATTGGCAGGAAGGGTCTCTTCCTAACCCACAGCCCACGTCTGCGCCCACCTGCCTCTGGAAGTTCAGCAGTCTGAGGGCCTTGAGCTCGATGGTAGCTTTGGTTCGCAAATCCCCGGCCAGGGACCCGGGAAGGTTTTCAAGTTCCTGAATTCGGTGTGCGATGCGAGCCTGCAGCCTAGGGTGTGAAGATGGAAAAAATGACCCATGACGTGAGATCTCACCAGTTTATAGGGAACCCCCTGGTTCCCTTTCTTTAAAGCCAGAGCCTCAAAAGAATCCTACTCAGTGGAGTCCAACACTAGTTCTGAGACAGGAGAGGACAGAGAAAGGATGCACACAACAGACTACACGCAGGAGGGCAGCCACGGAGGCCCCAGGAGCCGCAGCAAACAGGAAATCTCAAAGTGCACAGCTGGCTTCTGGCATTTGCCGGGGCCTCCATCCCGGCCCTGGAAATCTACTCAGCTATAAAGTGGGGAGACCCCTCAGAGCAACCCTACAGGCTTGGTCTCAGCTTCAAACAGGGGACTTCCCCGGAGGTGCAGTTGGTAAGACTCCATGCTTCCACTTCAGGAGGCACAGATTCGATTCCTGGTTGGGGAACTAAGATCTCACATGCTGCAGGGCACGGCCAAAAAAAAGAAAAAAGGCGGGGTAGAGCATAAAGTTCAAACAGAATAATCCCCATATTTTCACACACTTACTTATTGAGCACCTACTGTATGCCAGGGACCACTCGATGTGGGGGGCTTCAGCACTAAACAATACTAACCAGGGCTCTTGGTTGCTCTCACAGAGTTCATAAGTTTATCAGGAAGAAAAGCCATAAAGAAATTAAAAATTAAGTATCTACGGCTATTTCAGAGAAGTACTTTGAAGAAGGGGCTGGAGATGAGGGGTGTGGGAGACAGAGTCTCTACCACATGGAGGCCTTGGCAATAAAGTTTAAATAACCACAAGCAGTCACGCACAGGATGTGCAAAGGCCCTGGGGCAGGAATGAGTCTAACCTGTTAAACAGAAAGAGAAACCAGGAGAGTCAAGGAGGTGAGGACAGAGCACTGGGCAGGGGTTAAAGAGAAAAGGGTTGCAAAATTGATAATGGGAAGCCAGTTTTAACCCAAGAAATAGATGTAATGTAAGTTAACTGAGGGAAAACAGACTGCACAGGCAAGGCCGAGAGCAAGGAGGCTGGGGAGGAGGTGCAGACCAGCTGGCAGGGTGAACAGTGCTGGGGGAAAAGAAGTTGAGAGAGTTCACCAAGGGGACACCGCAAGCAAGGATCAAGGTCCCATGGTCCATTTGGTGCTGGATGGTAGGTACATGGAAATAGACAAAAGGGAGACGGGCCATCTGGACAGGCCATCTTTAAGCCATTCGGATGGAGCAGGAGGGGAGGCACCCGGGCCCAGGTGCTGGAGCTCCAGGGCTCATCACAGCTAGAGATGCACTCTGAAGACTGTCATTAAGCTGAGTCACTGATGTATCTGGGGATTTGTGGTGAATGAGGCAAGGCCCCCTCCCTGGACAGAGCTGCCATTACTCAGGGAGGCCAGCCCTGAGGAGGTTATAAACACAATGGAGAAACAGTGGGAGCGTGAGGTGTCCAGGGAGTGAATCTCAGGCACCTCCAGAACTGTCAGGGGGATACAGATCTACTGCGTGCCAGGCCCCTCACACAGTGCCCAGTGCCCAGGACGCCCGGGTAAGGCAGACGACAGTAAGTGACATTTCAGAAACATCCACAGCAGAGCTCACCAGGAGACTTTTTGAATGCGGATGAGCCAAAAGTTGGATAGGAGAACCAGGCATGTTCATTCTAACACGTATCTATCTGTACAACCTCCATGGAGGGCGGTATTGCAGAATCTATGAAATTTCCACGTGCACATAAATCCCCTATACCCAAACTAAGCCGTGTGGACACACTTATTCTGACACACATGGGGTTTTTCTGCAAGGATGCACACACACCAGGAACTAGAAGGCTGGGGACCAAGGCAGGAGGGAGACCTCTGGTTGCATACCCCACTGGCCTTTAGAACTGAGCACCACCATCAATGCTTGTCAGAGCTGACAGGGTTGGGGGGGCACCCCTGGCTGGTGGCAGGACCTCACCTGTATTCCCGTTCCTGCAGGATCTCCACGGGGTCCAGGCCCCGCGGCTTCTGGATCGGGGTGATGCGGCTCTGCTTCTGGTGGAGCGGCACCATGGGGGCAGGCTGGGCTGGTTGCCCCGGTGACTGCGTCTGGGGCGGCATCACAGGGGAGGCAGCGGGCGGGACAGCAGGGGGTGCGGGCGAGGGGCGCCCTGTCGGCTGTGGGGGTATCAGCTTCTGAGGTGTGCTCGTGGGGGCAGCAGCATTCGCCATGGGTCCTGGGGGGTAAACAGGAAGCGGGCCACCACGTTAAGTCCCAGGTCAGCCTCGGGAGGTGAAGAGCCTGTGGGGCGCTGACTGTCCCGGGGACAAGCTCGTCCTTAGGCTGACATGGGCTGGGCAGCTTCCCAGCCCCCCACCCCTCATTGCCTCATGGCTCCTCAGTTTTGAGAGGTCTGGCTCCCTGTTCTTCTTTGAGGTCTCAGCCTGCACATCCCTTCCCCAAAGCCCCTACTGGTCCAGGTGCTGACCCGGGGTGGGTATGGGGTGAGCCTGCCTTTCACCCACCCCAGCTGCAGCAGAATTTGATTTACAGGACTGGCTCTTCAATGCCCATCACTGATCCTCAGGCCCCAAGATGACAGGAATGAGTCTGTTTTATCCACAGCTTTGACCTCACAGATTTAACCCTCAAATAAGTACTAACTACATTTTACACCAAACACACGGGTGACAAAACCCTGAGTCGCCCTGCCCTCCAGCCTGCCTCCCACAGTGCTGGGGGCATTTTCGGGAGGGAAAGGGGTTGGCCGTGACCTCTGGGCCCCGGGCACTACATCCTGAAGGATGGTGTCTGCTCTGCAGCCTCTCACTTGAGTCGCACAGTGAACTCATGCCTTACTGTCCCTCTCTTCCTGCTACAGGCTCAGAGACCCCAGGGTCATTGTGACCCAAAAGACAAGGGTGGGTAGGTAGAGAGGAATGGGACTAGACCCAAGGCTCTGAGAGCCAAGCTAGGCCAGGTGAGATCCAAAGAAGATGGCAGAAGCAGCAGACGTGTCCCCGACCCTCTCTCTCTGACCGGGCTCATCTCAGGGTCTGCACAGCATGAACTCAACGTGGGAGTCAGGGCACAGACGTGTCTGTAGGACAGAGGGAACTCACCTTCAGGCCAGGGCTTGGGAGGCCCTCCGGGGGGCTGGCCGGGCATCCCAGGAGGCACACCTGAGGGTCCTGGAGGGGGCATGTTGGGCCCTCCCATACCTACACACAAGGAAAAACAGACCAGAGGATAAAACGTGTCCTGTGTTTATACCTGCACTGGTCCTGCACCCTGCCCCCACCACGGGCAGCCCTGGCTCCAAGGGACACATCCAACAAGGAACCCTTTGGTGTGGGCATCGGAGCAGACAAGGGAGCTAGAAAAACACCATTTATCGCCAGCAGCCCTGGTGCCGGGGAAGCCAATGGACGGCAGAACCCAGACCTGCCAACGCACATGTCCACATTCCTGTCGGCTGGCTCTGAGACCCCTCCCCATCCCAAGGGCCGTGGCGGTGGGCCCTACCATGAGGCCTGCTGTAATTTGGAGGTGCTGGTCCAGGGCTGGGCCCAGGCCCTGTTGCGGACACGGAGGGCGGAGGTAGAGCTGGCATCTGTGGCTGCATCCCAGGCATTGGCCGCTTGCCCTGCACGGCCATTTGCAGGTGGTCAGGAAGGGGCTGCCCCCGGGCCAGCATCTTGTAGGCCATGATCTGCGCTCTGAGCTGGTGCAGCTGGTTCTGGTTGAAGGGTGTTGGGCCCCGGTTCTGCTGCCCCAAAGCCTGCGGGTCAGCACCATCCAGCGGGGCCCCTCCAGGCCCAGATGACATCTGTGGGCCCGAGGATGGGCCACTGGCTGGAACCGGGCTGGAGGCGTGCTCGGAGCCGCCCAGGGGCGAGGGGTAACCTGTGGGGAGACATGGGTCTGGGCGGTCACTTGGCAGCACATATCCAGTGATTTTTAAGGAAAAGATGGGGCCCAGCTTACACTGGCCCCTACCCTGAGACAAGGACAGCCAAATGACTTTGTACTCATGATTCAAACAGAGACGCCCAGAGGGCACACGCTCACAGCCTGGTTGGCAGCCTGCATAGCGCTTTGTTCGGCCCGCTTTGTTCGGCCCACTTAGTAACTTGCCAATGATTAAAGCAGAGATGACACAAAAATCCAGGCTTTCTCTGGGCCCGCCCCCCTGCCCCTCACCTTGGGCAGGTCCACTTCCCCCACTTCCCTTACCTGCAGAGCCCCTGAGCTTCCAGCCCCACTGACAGGAAGCCACCCCCATTCAGCAAAGATAAAGCCCAGCCCTGCCCCCATCCTGAGATTCTGACTCAGCAGGTCTGAAGCAGGGACCAGGCATTTGCTTTCTCTTTCCTTTTTTTCCAGCTGCGTCACAGGACTTGCGGGATCTTAGTTTTCCAGATCAAGACCTAAGGATCGAACCCAGGGCCCCAGCAGTGGAAGTCCTAACCACAGGACCACCAGGGAATTCCCAGAGTCTACATTCCTAATACGCTGCTGGGTGACACCAGAGCCACTGTCCTAAGGACCCTGTCCTGCCCAGGCCTTGTCTAACACCTGGCATGGAACATGGTTTCATCCCACCAGTATCCACTCTCCTGGGGCTGCTTTGGGACAAGACGGCCTGAACAGGGCGCCAGCTAAGCCCAAGTTCAACAGCCCTCCATGGCAGGGTATACCACAAGGCTCAACTGTCCTGGGTCCTCGGAATCCATCTGTGGGTGACTCCTTTAAGAAAGTGAGCTTGGGACTTCCAGAGGGTGACAAACATGAGGAAAGAGGAGAAAGGAAACCATACCTTGGGAGTGCTGGTCCATGGGGCTCGGCGGGGGCCCCATGCCTGCATGGCCCCCTGACCGCATTCCCATCCCCTTCATCTGGGTGTAGCGGGGGTCATCCGACATGCCCTTCTCATGCATGGACTCCATTGGCTGCGAGAGTAGACAACAAGGCAGGATCAGCAAGGGGGCATGGGAAGAGACAGCACAGAAATGCACCACACGAGAGAAGTTCAAGGTCACTGAAAACGTGCATTCAAGTCACCAGGCACTTATTGAGCCGCCATGGCCAAGATTAGGTCCAAGACGTGGTCCTGATGCCTACTTAGGTGTCAAGGCATGTACATGAAATAACGACAATCAGGGGACCTACAGACTGGTGATCTAGGGGCAAGGGCACGGCTGGACGAGGACACCAGGGGAAGGTGGGGGACAGTTTCTGATGGCCCAAATCTCACCAGAGAAGCACACACAGAGCTCCAGGTCAGGAGCGGTTCTAACCGTCACAAGAAGACCTTGTGACCACAGGGACCCTCTAGCCCAGGAGACTGTAAATCAGAGACAGGTAGTAACTCCTGCCCACGAGGAACAGTAGCAACAGTCAAATGTCCTCACTGATCCCAGATCGGCCCCCTGCCTGCTAGCAGGGAGGGGGCCGTCTGTAACATCGTTCTGCCCCTCCTAGGAGACACGGTCAGATCTTGGTGGGACAGAAACACACAGCCTCCCTCCTGATGTTCAGCACTAAGCACTACCCCCATGGAATGGCTGGCAAAGTGGACATCTTCCGAGACCCTCCCAGGCTCGGATGCCAACGTCCACCTCTCTGGTCTAAGAGGTGGCCAGGCAAAGTCAGCCACAGCTCAATGTGTACCGTGAAAGGAGGAGAAGGAAAAGGCGAGGGCCAAGAGCAGAGGGCTAGCTTCCCAACCAGAAGCAGTGTGGGGCCCTTGGGATACTGAGCAGACCCCTGGGTGGGGCCTGCCCTCTGCTCCTTCTCCCCTGGGCTTGGGGAGCTGAGAGACAGGCTCCCCTCCCCCAGGGCAGGCGCTCTCTGCAGGCAGGGGAAGGGGCGGGGACCACCAGACCTCAACTCTTAGGCCAGCCAGACACATGGCAGGTGTCTGAGAGACATGTCAGGTGTCCAGGAAGAAACAAAATAGAGAGGGGAAACAGAGGAGAAACGGGCCTAAGTCAGCATTAAGGGCAGCGGTCAGAGAATCATCAACAGCTTCAACAGCTTTCTAAGAAGAAATGACCAGACAGTACTGTACCCAAGTTGACAGGAATATATGGGTGATGGGTAGGGTGGAGGGGGGGTCACCTCACTGTGCTGGAGGTCAGGGAAAGCCAAAGGGATGAGAGGGCTCTGCTGATTGACCATCCCGCTGAGAACCTACTTCCTCATCTGCAAAATGGGCACAATACATACCTGCACCTGATGGGCTGGCAGGAGGGGATTAAATGAACTGGGGTACAGACACATGGACAGCCTGGCAGGGAAGCCAGAGGGGTAGGCAGAGACCCCTCATCCCCAGGCCTTGTATCTTCTACTGTGATGGCCACCTGTGAGCCCAGATGCTTGAAAAAGGCACCTTTTCCTTTACATGCTTTTTATCCATAAGAAAGTATTTCCTCCAACCATCTCCCAGGAATACAAAGAAAGAGGAAAATTATATGTGTGAAAAGAGGCTTTTCTCATCTCACTGGCTAAAGCAACCTTGATGCGCTCAGGTGAGTGGTCAGGACAATGATACCCAAGTACAGGATCAAGTGGGGACAGAGGGCACTGGGTGCTGTGCTCCGTGAGTCACACAGGTAAGCCAAGCAGGTAACCACGGGCTGTAGGCCATCTTTCAGGATTTGGACACTTTTATTCATTAATAAAACAACAGGCGTGAGAGACCCAGGGTTAGGACGGCTGCCAGTTCACAGTGGGGCTCCGGACACACCGCACACCCCCCACCCCTGCGCACGTGGACCCAGCTGGTGGGGCCGAGGACTTAGGGCTCCCTACCTTGTGCATCTGGTGCATGTTGTCCTGAGGGTATCCTCCAGGGCCCTGGGTCGGGATGGGGTGTCCTGCCGAGGGAGGCCCTGGGCTGGGTCCCATGATGCTGTGGGCAGAGCCAGGGGAGGGGCCCGGGCTGGGGCCCAACATGGCTCCGGGGGAGGGGCCTGGGCCGGGAGAAGGGCCTGGCCGAGGAGTTCCGCCCAGGGCTGGGTCCGGTGTGGACATCTTTACAGGAGCTGCGGACAGTGGTCTCCTGCTGGGAAAAGAGTCCTGGTCAGTGTGGGGGTCACAGCCCCTGGCTGGGGTGGGTCACAGCAGGTCAAGGACGATCACACACGGTCAGGTCAGACAGAGCCTCTGACAGGCAACCCCAGCCATCCAGGCCTTTCTCCCCCATTTCTCTCCAAGCAGACGATAATCAGACACCCAAAAAACCCAAGTGCCCTGAGGAAGGGGTGGGACCCAGGAGGTGGGGCACCAGGTGACAGATACTGCCTGGCGTGCCCTGGCAGTTTTCTACTTATAACAGAGGGCGCGTCTCAGGGAAGAGCTGACAGCCTTCATGTCCTCTGAATGCCTGCTCATCTTTCCATTTAAGAAAAAAGAGTAGTGTGACTGAGGCTCAAACCTTTGCCGGCAACAGCATCTGACTGGACCTTCATCAATTCAACTAAAACAAATACTCATGGCAAGGAATGCTGGTTTCAACTTAATGCAGTGAGACCACGTTTCCTTTAAAATAAATGAATCTAAGTTTTAAAAGCAGGCTCCTTTAAAGAGCCTACATAACTAAGGGCATAGTTACATAACGAACTACATAACTAATGACAAATTACATAACTAATGGCACTCTGATATCTCAAATACCTCAAAAGTGATATTCAGGACTTCCCTGGTGGTCCAGTGGCTAAGACTCCATGCTTCCAGTGCACAGGGCCTAGGTTCAATCCCTGGTCAGGGAACTAGATCCCACATGCCGCAACTCAAACCCAGTGCAGTCAAATAAAATTTTTTTTAAATTTAAAGTGATACTCAAGGGCTACAAACTAAAATCTGATACCCAGAATTATGACCCAGAACCGCCACAAGATTCAAAAATCAGCCCAAAAATTCCTAATGTGAGCTGAGTCATGATTCCTTTGACTGGCCTGTGAGCTGATTTATAAGGGCTTTCTATAGTAAGGGTTCGATTTTCAATCTGCTGTGCAGTTATATGTCCTTAAGTAAGATTCTCTTTAATGTAACAACCCCTTTCCTAATGACAGAGTAAGGCATTCTCAGTGCTGAAATCTGGAAATACAAAAATAATACTGAAAAATCACCAATCAACCCACCAGACTGAGAGGTTACATGTCTGCTGGCCCTGCAGACACAGTCTGCCCTCTTATCCTCCCAGGAAGGTGGGCTGAGGAGTATCCGTGGGGAGGGAGGGCTACAGCTCCTCAGAGCCCCCCAGAGCTGTGACAAAAGAGCCCCCAAAGGAAGGAGGGCTGACTGGTGCTGCCACCGGGACCCCGCCGAACTCCGGGGCCTCTCCTTCGAGGCTACTCCACACACAGGCAGACGCTCGCTCTACAGGACTACTCAGCACATTCCAGGCACTGTTTTCCTTCAGAGAATCATATTTAGGATCTTTTTATCATTTAGTAGTCTTCAAGCTGCAAATTCAAGCGGTTCAACCAAGTTTCCTGGGACTGATGCATTCTGTTATTTTAAAGTCCCCCTCTTGCTTTTTGTTTTTAATTGCAATATAGTTAATTCAGTGTTGTGTTCCTTTCTGCTGTACAGAATCACTTTGCTATACAGCAAAATGAATTGGCAAAGTGAATCAGTGGATATATACATATACATATATCCACATTTTCCTAGATTCTTTTCCCATGAAGGTCAGGCTTCCTTGGTGGCTCAGTGGTAAAGAATCCGCCTGACAAAGGAGACTCGGGTTTCATCCCTGGGTCGGGAAGGTTCCCTGGAGAAGGGAAAGGGTAACTCTAGTATTCTGGCCTGGAGAATTTCATGGACTGTATAGTCCATGGGGTTGCAAAGAGTCAGACACGACTGAGCAACATTCACTTTCACTTAAATTTTACTAGGCTCTCCTGATTTCAAGGATAAATCTTGAAAAGGTACAGGAACATTTTGGGGGATACTTTAAACATGCTTTATTTTACTTCCTAATATTTTGGCCACAACACACGGCATGGCATGTGGGATCTTAGGTCTCTGACCAGGGATCGAACCTGTGCCCCCTCCTTCTGGAAGTACAGAATCTTAAGCACTAAACCATCAGGGAAGTCCCAGTACAGGAACATTTTTAATTTTCCTGATTAAAAAAAAAAAGGTCTTCCTGTGACAGGTGGGGGTGTATCTTCCTGGAAAACAGATCAAAAGCCCATACTTCTTCACTCCAATTTCACGACTAAATAACGGGAACAAAGAGGATGAGAAATCTTGGCAGGCCCAAATACCTCCCCTGCCTGTGAACACACCCAACCAAATGAGCAAACATTTCTCCACTCTGCCTGCATCCCTGGTCTCCTCCAGAGCTCCAGGAGCCTTGGAGATGAACTTTAAATAAAGCCAAGAGGAGTGTCAGAGAGCATGCTCACAATCCCTTCCCCACACATCCCAGACTCAATGTGCTCAAGGAAAAATCAAACTTTAAAAAAACAAAATACAAATTCGAGACCAATTCATTTGGAAGCAAAATCTGAGATGATTCAAAAAGACCTGTACTCAGAAAACTTTAAGACACTAATGAAAGAAACTGAAGAACTTTCCGGGTAGTCCAGGGATTAAGAATCTGCCTGCCAGTGCACAGGACACAGGTTCAATCCCTGCTCCGGAAAGATTTCACATGCCACTGTAAGCCCGTGCGTCACGACTACTGAAGCCCTGCTGCTGCTGCGCTAAGTCGCTTCAGTCGTGTCCGACTCTGTGCGACCCCATAGATGGAAGCCCACCAGGCTCCGCCATCCCTGGGATTCTCCAGGCAAGAACACTGGAGTGGGTTGCCATTTCCTTCTCCAATGCATGAAAGTGAAAAGTCAAAGTGAAGTCGCTCAGTCGTGTCCGACTCTTAGCGACCCCACGGACTGGAGCCTACCAGGCTCCTCCGTCCATGGGATTTTCCAGGCAAAAGTACTGGGGTGGGGTGCCATTGCCTTCCCCGCTACTGAAGCCCATGCACCCTAAAATCTGCCTGTGCTCCAAAACGAGAAGCCGCTGCAGTGAGAAGCCCGCACACTGCAGCCAGAGAACAGCCTCTGCGGGCGCACCTGGAGAACGCCCGCGCAGCAGTGAAGACCCAGCACAGCCACAATACACGATCAGAAATCTCATACACACACACACACACACACACACGAAGAATGAAACTGAAGATGACACAAAGAGAAGGTGCACTGTGCTAGTGGATTGAAAGATAATACCCAAACCTCTCAAGGCAATCTACAGATTCAATGCAATCGCTATCACAATATTCATGGCATTTTTTTTACAGAACTAGAACAAATAACTCTAAAATCTGTATGGAAACACAAAAGACCCTGAATTACCAAAGCAATCTTGAAAGAAAAATGGGGCTAGAGGTATCATGCTCCCTGACTTCAGACTGCTCTACAAAGCCAGAGTAATCAAGAGTATGGCGCCGGCACAGAAACAGACGATAGATGGAACAGAGCAGAGAGCCCAGACGCAAACCATGCAACGAGGGTCAGCTAATCTACAACAAAGCAGGCCAGAATACATGCAGAAAAAAAAAAAAAAATGTACCCAAATACTCACAGCAGTATTGTTTACAACAGCCAAGACATAGGAGCAACATAAGTGTCCACCAGCAGATGGATGGGGTAATAGTCTAGACAGTGGAATATTACCCACCATAGAAAAGAATGAAACTTGGCCATTTGCAACACGGATGGACCGGCCAGGTACTCTGCTTGGTCAATTAAGAGAAGGACAAATACTCTGTTATCATTTACATATGGAACCTAAAAATAAACCATATGAATATAACAAAACAGAAAGAGACTCACAAATACAGAGAACAAACTGGTGGTTACCAGTGGGGAGATATGAAGGAGGAGGGGCAAGACGCAGGTAGAGGATGAGGAGGTACAAACTAGTGCGTATAAAATGAACTACAAGGATATATCGTAGAGCACAGGGAATAAGAGCCAATATTTTATGGTAACTTTAAATGAAGTACAATGTAGAAAATCTTTTGAATCACAATGTGGTATATCTGAAACGAATGTAATATTGTAAATCAACTATATCTCGGGCTTCCCTGGTGGCACAGACAGTAAAGAATCCACCTGCAATGAAAGAGACCTGGGTTTGATCCCTGGGTTGGGAAGATCCCCTGCAGAAGGGAATGGCTAGCCATTGCAGTATTCTTGCCTAGAGAATCTCATGGACAGAAGAGCCTGGTGGGGTACAGTCCATGGGGTCACAGAGTTGTACATGACTGAGCAACTAAGCACACACACACACACACACACACACACACACACACACACACACAAACTCTCAATTAAAAAAAAAAAAAGTGGGACTTCCCTGGTGGCCTTGTGGTTAAGAATCCGCCTTGCAATGCACAGGACGCAAGTTCGAGCCCTGGTCGGGGAACAAAGATTCCACACGCCAAGGAGCAACCAAGCTTGCACACCGCAACTACTGGGCCTGTGTGACACAACTAGAGAGTTTGTGCACCTCAACGAAAGATCCCACATACTGCAACAAAGATCACACATGCTGTAACTAAGACCCAAAATAAATACTAAGAAAAAAAAGCAATCCATTAGGCACTGGTGCTCGTACCACCCACGGACACAGGAGGGCAGACCTACAGCATGGCATGGGTGTGGAGTACAGGAAAAGGGAAGCAGGGAGCAGCCCTCCAGCCCTCGATGCAGCCTCTCGGGTTGTGGCATACTTGAAGGGTCCGGATCCTAGGTGTACAGCCACACGAGTCCTAGATCAGATACGGCACCTCCACGGCACCTGCTTCCAGCCGTGACCACCACCCTCCCGGTGGAATCCGTGCTCTGATTGTCTCACTGTAGGTTAGTTTCACCTGCTACTGAACTTGATCTGAAAGGAGGGTCATACAGTTTACTTCTGGACAACGTCAGGTCTGGGAGGAGCATCCATGCTGTAGGGACACCATCAGTTCTCCTCTTCCCAGACCCTGAGCTCCCAGGTTTGGCTAGCACATGTAAAGCTGATGTGAACAATGTCAGTAGGTGGACATGGGTGCACATTTTCCTTGTGCATGTGTCCAGAAGGGGAACTGCTGGTCATAAGGGAGGCATAATAACGTTAGCTTGGCAGATATTGCCAGTTTTCCAAATTAGCAAAATAATCACATTCACTGCCTCCCTGCAGCAGCAGAGTAAGCATTCTAGTTCCTCTAATTCAACATTTGGTGCTGTTGGTCTTTTAAATTTGTAATCGTTCTATGGTTTTAATTTCTATTTCCCTTGTGACGAACGGTATTGTACCTTTTCACAGGCTCAATAGCCACCAAAAGATCCACTTTTATACAGGCTCTAAGTTTTTACTAACATTTTATTGGGGATAAATGATTACAATTATTGTCTCTCAGTGATGAAAACAAGTTCTTAATTTTAATGATGTCCAATATATCAAGTTTAAGTCACTCAGTCGTGTCTGACTCTTTGCGACCCCACGGACTATACAGTCCACGGAATTCTCCAAGCCAGAATACTGGAGTGGGTAGCCTTTCCCTTCTCCAGGGGTTCTTCCCAACCCAGAGATCAAATGCAAGTCTCCCACATTATAGGTGGTTCCTTTACCAGCTCAGTCACCAGGGAAGCCCAAGCTGGAATCAAGATTGCTGGGAGAAATATCAATAACCTCAGATATGCAGATGTCACCACCCTTATGGCAAAAAAGCAAAGAACTAAAGAGCCTCTTGATGAAAGTGAAAGAGAAGATTGAAAAAGTTGGCTTAAAACTCAACATTCAAAAAATGAAGACCATGGCATTCAGTCTCATCACTTCATGGCAAATAGATGGAGAAACAATGGAAACAGTGACAGACTTTATTTTCTTGGGCTCCAAAATCACTACAGATGGTGACTGCAGCCGTGAAATTAAAAAGATGCTTGCTCCTTGGAAAAAAGGATATGACAAACCTAGACAGCATATTAAAAAGTAGAGACATTACTTTGCCAACAAACATCCATCTAGTCAAGGCTATGGTTTTTCCAGTAGTCGTGTATGAATGTGAGAGCTGGACTATAAAGAAGGCTGGGTGCCGAAGAATTGATGCTTTTGAATTGTGGTGTTGGAGAAGACTCTTAAGAGTCCCTTGGACTGCAAGATCAAACCAGTCAATCCTGAAGGAAATCAATCCCGAATATTCACTGGAAGAACTGATGCTAAAGCTGAAACTCCAATACTTTGGCCACCTGATGTGAAGAACTGACGCACTGGAAAAGATCCTGATACTGGGAAAGACTGAAGGCAGGAGAAGCGGACAAAAGAGGATGCGATGGTTGATGGCATCACCAACTCAATGGACATGAGTCTGAGCAAGCTCCAGTAGTTAAGTGATAGACAGGGAAGCCTGGCATGCTACAGTCCATGGGGTCACAAAGAGTCGGACATGAGCAACTGAACTGAATTATCAAGTCTGTTCTTTTACAATTAATGGTTCTGGACTTCTGTTTAAGAAATCTATGTCTATCTGTGACAATGAGAAATAATATATTTGTGGTCTCTACCTTCAGTTCTTGACAGAATTCCTAAAACCCATGCAATTTCCTAAGTGATAAGGGTGATAAGAGCATCGTACACAGAGCTCCAAAATCCCTTAGAATTCCCTCAGAGACAGGACAGTCTTTGTAGTTCTAATGAGGCTACTCCAGGTGGGCTCCTGAATAACTTTAAGATGGGAGCTGGTGAGAAGAAAGACGTTAATAGTTTAGAAACTTCAGCTCCATCCTCCAGGGAGGGGAGAGGAGCTGGAGACTGAGTTCATAGATCATGGTTATGTGACAAAGCACCAAAAACCCTAAACTATGGGGTTCACAGAGCTTCAGGGTTGGTGAACACATTCATGTGCCAAAATGGTGGTGTACCCCACCTGCATGGGGACAGACACTTCTGCACTCAGAACTTTTCTGGACCTCACCTTAGGTATCTCTTCTGCTGGCTATTCTTCTGTAGCCTTTATAAACCAGTAAACCTAAGTAAGATTCCCTGGAGAAGGAAATGACAAGCCACTGCAATATTCTTGCCTGGGAAATCCTGTGGACAGAGGAGCCTGGGGGCTACAGTCCATGGGGTCACAAAGAACTGGACACTACTTAGCGACTAAACAGAAGCAGCAGCAGTGCAAATTACCAAACCTGCCAAGGGCAGCATGGGAATCCCTGTTTGTAGCCAAGCTGGACAGGGGTGTGGGTAACCTGGAAATCCACTCACTACTTGCAACTGGCATCTGAAGGGGCATCAGTCTCGTGGGACTGAACCCCTAACCCGTGAGGTCTCCACCAACTCTGGGTGGTTAGTGCCAGAATTCAAATGAACTGCTGGACACCCGAATGGCGTCCATACAAACCTAGAGAACTGTTTGGCGTGGGGAAAAAAAAACATGTTTGGTGTCAAAAGTACTATGACAAGAGAAAGCAGGTATTCCTTAACTGCTTCAAGGTCATCAAAATATAGAAAGAAAGGAATATTACAAAATTCAGGGGGATCATGTTTTGCTTCTGTGTGACTATTACTGAGGATACATCAATCACAAAGGAATCAAGGGGAGGTGCCTTCCCTTGGCTGACTGCAGAACTTCCCTGGAGCTCCACCTGCCTGCCAATGCAAGGCAATGGGTTCAATCCCTGGTCAGGGAACTAAGATCCCTCTGCCACGGGGCTATTAAGCCCAAGTGCTGCAACCACTGAAGCCCATGTGCCTAGAGCCTGTGTTTCGCAACAAGAGAAGCCACTGCAATGGGAAGCCTGTGCACTGCAACTAGAAAATAGCTTCTGCTTGCAACTGGAGAAAGGGTGCGTGAAGCAATCAAAACCCAGCAAATCAAACCAGGCAATCAAAACCAAAATAGGTAAATAAATGAATAAGTTTAAAAAAAAAAAAAATACTGAGGCAGCACTGTACATATGTATATGGAGATGGTCCAAAATGAAGCGGGGGAAGAAGGTACCAGCAAAGTGAGGGGTGTAGGCCTGAGCACCGTTTTGCTAAGAATAACAATTTCCTCATGTTAATCCAAGCATAGAAGCTAGCCCCAAGAAAACATGCACCAAACTGCCAGTGGCTCTCTATGGAGGCGTGTGATGGGGAACTTAACACGTTCCACATCACAGACTTCTGGAGTCTTTTCTTTGTGTGTGTTTGTTTTAACCATCTATTACTTCTGTAAACACGATTTAAACACACACACACACACACTTTTCAAGGAAAAAAAAAAAGACTAGGTCAGACAAAATACCTGGGAAGTCAACACCCAGAAAAGATGCCCAGGAAGTGTCTCTGGGGAAATAAACAAGGACAATGAAAGCAAATGGAGACTGTGTTACTTTCCATCTACTTTCAATTTCACCAAAATTGTTGTGCTGACATTCAGATGTGGAACCAGACTGCTTCAGTATCAGAGGTCTCGTTTCTTCTTTCGTACCGGCCTCAGTGCTTCTCTTCTAAGGACCATGATTTCTCTTAAAAGGATTGTGGTGGCTGATCACCACAGCAGGACAAGCTGCTAACCGGCAATGGGGACCCTCTGAAATTTGCTTACGGAGATGATCAGTTAAGGTTTTTTTTTTCCATTTTGCCTAAAAACCGGCTGTATATTTAAGTTTGGCCCCAGGATAGCTGCTGTTTTGTTTCTGGGGTGTGGAGAAATTTGTTTGAAGACATATTTCAGCAGCAGCTCCATGGCAGTCAAGTCATGACCTGGAGCTCAGAGAGAGAGAGTTCAAGGCAGCTTGGCCAGGTGGCTTCAGCAAATCCGGCCTTATTCGTCACATTTAAACTACAAAATGAGATTTCCCCTAGATACTCCACAACTAATAAAACCCTCCACACTTGACCTGAGGCTGTGGGGTGCAGCAGTCCTCAAACCAGCAAGGACATGTGGGTCGGGGCACCTGGGGTTTCAGGAACCACATGGAAATAGGACATTCCTGAGCCCACAGCTACCCTGAAGCTGGCTGTTCTGTTGCAAACATTATCCCTGCAACAGAATTAAGTAGCAAAAACTTGCCCTGCATTTAAAAGAGAATAAATTTCAGAAACTAAAAAACCATGTCCTAATTGATGATGATGATGACAATGTCTTCTCAGGTCTACCTAAGAAGCAGACATGCCAAATTGTTAGCAAGTATTATTTTTAGCACTGGGAATTATACATCATTTGATGCATTGGAATCCTCCCCCTCCCACTCCACCCTTAAGTATTTCATTCATTTGAAAACCACTGAAGAGCACCTCCCCACTTATAACATGGCAGGAGACACGCAGGCAACCAGGCCCTCAGGGAGTTCAAGCTCTATCTGGCAGGGAGATAAAACTGTCTACCTTCCAGAACACAAACACTGTCTATCTACAACAAACTCTTTTTACTATGATCCAGACTCCATGTGCCCTGGAGGAGGAAATGGCAACCCACTCCAGTATTCTAGCCTGGAAAATTCCATGGACAGAGGAGCCTGGCGGGTTACAGTCCATGGGGTTGCAAAGAGTTAGACACAACTTAGTGACTGAGCACAGCAGACTCCAGGTGACCCAACGTAAACACACATCAAGTAACCGTAACAAGTTTTACAGTTCTGTCCTAACCCTTGTTCAGTCACTCAGTCGTCTCCGACTCTTTTCGACCCCATGGACTACAGCACACGAGGCTTCCCTGTCCTTCATTATCTCCTGGAATTTGCTCAGACTCACGTCCACCGAGTTGATGATGCCACCCAACCATCTCATCCTCTGTCGTCCCCTTCTCCTCCTGCCCTCAATCCTTCCCAGCATCAGGGTCTTTTCCAATGAGTCAGCTCTTTGCTTCAGATGGCCACAGTACTGGAGCTTCAGCTTCAGTCCTGACCCTGCTCTGCCTCTGAACTCTGGGGTAGACCCTCCTCCTCTCCTCTGTTAAGGCTGACCGAGCGCCACTGGATGAACAGCAAGACCACCACCGAGTGTGCTGTGAGGCCTGCTCTGTACTCAACACTGCGCATTAGCCGTGACTCCCGGAGACGGCTGGAGAGAAATTCCCTACAACAGGGACGCACAAAGCGCAAGTGCGGCACCTACGACTGCCACCTGTGGCAGTGTTGTGACAGGCCCTCCAGCCACCTCCAAACACCTGGGGAGAACACATGTGCCCTGCACTGGGTTCCAGGGACTGGGCATGCAGCAGAGAACAAACAAAGTCTCTGCCTGGTGGAACTGACAACTGAGTGACACAAATCAACAGGACACAACATTGCTAGCTGGTGGAAGAGCTACGCATAATCAAGTGGAATTAACAGTCAAGCTGATGGGAGGTGCACTTCCAATCATGGTGGCCAGGGAGTCTCAGTGACAGGGACACATCTGAGCAGAAATCTGGAGGGTGAGGGGAGCCGGTGGCCTTGGGCAGGCACAGGACCAGCAAGTACAAAGGCCCTGGGGTGGGACCCTGAAGAGCAGGTGAGAAGGGGGAGGCCGCAGACGAGATCAGAGATGGGCGAAGAGCACAGATCACAGGCCTGGAGGACAGTGGTGAGGAAGCAGAAGTCCACCCAAGGTGCAATGGGAAACCACTGGTATATTCCGGGTCAGCTGATGATGGTTTTAGAAGATTTTTCTGAACCGGCAGATGGAACGGATGTGAGAGTGAGAGAATGAGAGGAGACGGGGATGACCAAAGTGACCAGAGGGGCCTCAGCGAGCACATGCCATGCCATCTGAAATATAGGGGGCCTTCCTGGTGGCCCAAGAATCCACCTGCCAATGCAGGAGACATGGGTTCCATCCCCGGTCCAGGAAGATCCCACCTGCCACAGAGAACCAACCCTGTGCACCACGACCACTGGGCCAGTGCGCTAGAGCCCAGGAGCTGCAACTACTGAGCCAACGTGCCGCAACTACTTAGGCCCACACACCTAAAGCCTGTGCTCCGCAACAAGGGGAGCCACGGCAATGAGAAGTCCGTGCACTGCAACCAAAGAGCTGCCCCTGCTTACTGCAACTGGAAAAACAAGACTGAGAAGCAATGAAGACTCAGCACAGCCATAAATAAATAGAATTATCAAAAAAAAGAAATACAAAAAGTGTCCCTTCCCTGGGGGCAATCAGCCCTGGCACCAGGCTTAGCAAAGCCCAGCCGGGCTGCATTTGGGCCTCAACTTACATCCGCTTTGGGTGAAACAGGGGGTTTATGCTCTGAGAGGCTGTGCCCCAAGCCGCACTGGAAGAGTCCTGCCTGCCTCAAGCCTGTCTGACTCTGGTGCCTGAACACCGATGCTGGCTGAGGAACAGAGGACACAGGAGGAGAGTCCAGAGGAGCACAAAGTGCAGCAGAGGGAGCACTCCCGAGGCAAGAGCCTCCAGGGGCTGAGGAGGCACCAGGAGTCCCGGCTGTGGTCCAACGTGCACTCGGAGTTCATCAGGGCCAGAAGCGGCTCCCAGGGCGCATGGAGGAGCCCCCTGCACATCAGTGTAGCCATGGGCACAAGAGATACCCTCCCTCCAACTATCCTGAGGCTTTTGGGGCAAACCCTGCCCCATCCCGTCTCACACGGTACCAGGTGAGGCAGCAACTGCCACACGGCCACCTGTTTCCTGAACCAGCGAGGCGCGACTCGCCAGTGAAAGGAGAACTTCCCCCACCCCAGGGAGCCATTTTAAAGCCCATCCTCTCTTTCTTTTAATTGCGGTCTAGTTGATTTACCATGTGTTACCTTCAGGTGTACAACACAGTGATATTTGTACATAACCCTTTTCAGATTCTTTTCCCCTTACAGGCTATGCCAAAATATTGAGTGCAATCCCCAGGCTCTATGGCAGGTCCTTACTGGGAAAGCCTTTCCTCTTTTTCACACTCCAGGAGTTGGTAGACTTCACAGTGAGTGAAACTTAAGACTGCTCCTGGGTTACAAGTGTCCACACACAAAAATGAATACACGGCCCTTAGGCAGAGTAACGGAGCCCCAAAACCAAGCTCTGGAAACCAGTCTTGGCTTCCAGGAAGGGGCCAGGACAACAAAGCCCATTCCCTGAGGGGAACTGACTACAACCCTTCCCTTCCCTCTGCTGTGGGAAACGGAATCCCCCAAGAAACCCAGCTATGCCTGGAGGCAGCTCCAGGCCCCTTCCCACTCAGGAAGATGAGCAGAGGCCCACTTTCTCATGCCCATCAAATCCATATCCTGAAAAACATCCCCAATGGCTCAGCAAGGAAAGAATCTGCCTGCAATTCAGGAGATGCAGGAGATGGGGGTTCAATCCCTGGGCCGGAAAGATCCCCTGGAGTAGGAAATGGCAACCCACTCCAATATTCTTGCCTGGGAAATTCCATGGACAGAGGCGCCTGGCAGGCTATAGTCTATGGGGGTCACAAAGAGTTGGACACGACTGATGACTAAGCACACAAGAGCAAACACGAAGATATCACTGATCACACTGATGAGCTTCCTGCTTCTTAGGGATGACACCTGGAAGATAAGAGCTCACATGATCTCAACTCAGTTCTCATAGATTCACCCTCAGACCTCTCCCCTCACCAATATTCGAGTGCTGTTACTTCCTCTTTAGAGTAGGTTTTGCACATTCTTCTTATTTTGTTTAAAAAAAAACTTTGATTCTCCAGTGTTCCAATCCAGTTACGAGGAGATATGTGAAAGGGAAAACGAACATTTTACGTTTTTCAAAATCCAAGCCACCTAACACACTTCCCTCTTTCCAGTGCTGTATGGTGAAACTGCAAAGCGCAGCATTTTTAAATTATTAAGGACAGAATGGAGGCACCAATTCCTTTCCTACCACTTTGAAAACATATGGAACTACTGCAAAGGGGCAAAAATCTATTCTGTATCTTAACCTGCTAGGATGTTGTTGGGATCCTAATAAATAACAACAGCGACAAACTGTCTGCTCTTGTGTGTCAGGCACTCTCCTAAGCACTTTAACATTGGCCATCCATCATTTTGCTGTTGTTTAGTCCTTGCAACAATCGTCCAAGTTGGGTACTATTACTGGACCAGCCCTCTTTGCAATTGAGATGGATATGAGTTAATGAGGACAGGGTCCTTGTCTGCCTGTTCTTGGCCGAACCTCCAGCCCCCAGCAGCACCAGGTTCATAGCAGGTGTGTGCCTGTTCCCC
The DNA here is from genome assembly GCA_935064755.1 of Tragelaphus eurycerus. Classification (NCBI taxonomy): domain Eukaryota; kingdom Metazoa; phylum Chordata; class Mammalia; order Artiodactyla; family Bovidae; genus Tragelaphus; species Tragelaphus eurycerus. Next base: position 2,087,202 of record CAKXYN010000058.1, on the reverse strand, counting down.
ATGTGAACAGGGAATGCATGGGTGGGCCACCTTCTGCACAACTCCAGGGGGCACCATGGACATTGTGCTCTGTCTAGGGTCAATCTGAATGCCCTCCGAGCCACAGCAGCCCTGATGACCCAGGCCAAAATCAATCGTCATGTCTGAGGACATACCCCATTTCTTGGAAGCACCAAGAGGGAAACTGGCCAACCCAGGAGTCAGACTTGGATGCTCAACCCCAGAGGCCCTGGTGAAATATGCCTGGACCTCAGTTTCTTCACTGGCAAAACGTTCTCAAGGGACATTCACCCAACACACCATGTCCCTCCCCCTCTCCCACATCTGATACACAGTGAGGACCAGAAGCTGGTCTACAGTTACCTCCCAATGTTTTGAGGACCCACAAGAGAGGCAAAGGTGTATAAATAAATTATGTGTTTAAAAAAATAAATACATGTTTATGTTAGAGTGCTTTTCACTGACAGAAAGTCTGGAGACCAATGCACTGCCCTGCACCAAAGCTCTGATGAGGTCACCCCACGATGAACACCCCCCTCAAAAAAACCCTGCAAAATCAACATCTCCTGAAGAGCTGGCGTGTGTGCTCAATCATGTCTGACTCTGCGACCCCATGGACTAGAGCCCACCAGGCTCCTCTGTCAATGGGATTCTCCAAGCAAGAATACTGGAGTGGGTTGCCAAGCCCTCCTCCAGGTCCCGAATCCATGTCTCCTATGTCTCTTGCATTGGCAGGGGATTCTTTACCACTGCGCCACCTGGAAAGCCCCCTGAAGGGTTGGGCACAAATGATTTCAAGTGGCATGAGGAGGAACTTATTATTTTCATAATCGTATATGTATTAAGTTTAAAGAAGACTAGGAAAATGTATATAACCAGCACATCAAACCTGGGGTTTCTGGGATACAGAATGACTCTTATGTTTTCAGTTTTCTTAACAGTTAATTTACAAATACATACAAATAAAACCACCTCCGAAAAATTGAGAGCTCATTACATGCCAGACTCTACAGTGTTAAACCACTTCCCATACTATCTTTTCAACCCTCACAACAATTCTTTGAGCTGGCACCGCTGTAATATCTGTTTCTCAAATTGGGGGACCTACTGGTAAGTGTCTTGCTTGAGGTCAAACTAGAATTTAGAGCTGTCTGTGGCAACCCACTCCAGTATTCATGCCTGGAAAATCCCATGGACAGAGGAGCCAGGTGGGCTACAGTCCATGGGGTCGCAAAGAGTCAGACACGATTGAGCGACTTCTGTGTGTGTGTGTGTGTGTGTGTGTGTGTGAATCCAGGAGGTCTAATACCAGAACCAGGACTCCACAACACCACCTCCTATTAACCACCACCCCACACCCTCACTGTTGAGGGAATGAGGTTTGGGGAAAATGGCCTGGAAAGCTTTAGAAAAAAATTAAAAAACAAAGCAAAACACAGCATCAGCAACTAATATTTATTGTCTGCAACTGGCCCTCAAGTCCTGGGCCAAGCACTTCATACACAAGGCTACTCAATCCTCACGAGTACCCTCCTCCTTCATCCACAAATGTTCACTAAGGGCCTACTACACTCTGGGCCAGGGTACACTAAAGGATATTACACAGACACAGCTCTGATGGCCCTTGGAGAAGAGATGTGTAATTATAAACTGGAGTAACTCCTAACACAAGAAAGAATCAAGATGACCATGTGCAAAAGCAGCAGAGGGGAGCAATGACTGGTCTTGAGTGGTCCAACACATCCTGGGGGTCCTCCCTAACCCTGAGTAAAGGCCCCCTCTTCCATGCAGCTACCCTGATCTCTGGTTCCCACCACTCGCACCCATCTGCTGTGCTCCTCACACATGACAGGCCTCCAGCTGTTCCCACATTTACCACCTGTTCCCCTACAAGACTGAACAGGCTGCTCTGGGCACCCAACCTCCAACTACCAAACACCCAGCTGGGACTCAACAAGTATGTGTTGAACAAGAATGGAAGAGATTGGACTGCACAACAATAGTGCTTCCCTCTTGACAGGAACCATTTTACAGGCTTTCACCAGCTCCATTCGTGCTGTTATTCTCATTTCACATATGAAGACACTGAGAGGTTCCTAAAGATTAAGCTATTTGCTCCTGTCACACAGTGAAGTGACCAGCAACAGCCAGGAGTCAAACTCGAATCAGGCCTGTCATTTAAAAGTGAAAACTTGTTCCAAATTCCTAGGAAGTGGCTCTCACTGCTTATTCCCTACTTTCCCCAATGGTTGACTAGGGGGAAAAAATATCAAGACTAGTGTCTTTAAGACCTTCACAAAACACCTTCTCCTGAAAGATTCGCGTTTTAAACAAAAACCTTAATCTGGAAAATCGATTGGCAGAAAGGGGGAAGGATGCAAAACTATAACAATGCTTTCAAACAGCAAACAGTTCTCTCCGTCCTTTCCCACTGCTGCCGACCCCCGGCTTCAGGGCAAACGTTCTCAAGTCACTACTTGCGAGGGGTTAGCAGAGTTCTTTACCTTTCCTGGAAAATCTAAAACTACGTGACTTTCTTAAAAATAAAAATTCAGGTCGGCTAACCCGGGGAGGCTGCTAATGTTCGTGTCCGGGCGACGCTGGACACACCTGGGGTTTTTCTATTGATCTCCGACTGCAGCCTCGCCAAAACCCAACATTCGAGTCGGACCCGTTAGAACATAACCAGAAAAGCCCGGACGCCTGGCTATTGTTGCAGCCCCGGCGGACACCTGGATGTGGGCCACTGGACTGCCGACGGGGCGACGCGCTTTGTCCGGCGACCCCCGCGAGAGCGCGCGCGAGGGGCGCGCGGCCTCCACGCGGCCCGGGCCCCCACCCCGCCGTCCCGCGGATACTGTAGTCGCCGAGGCCTCGCTGCCTGTGGCCTTCCCCGCGCGCGCGGTGCCGGCCAGGCTTCTTGACCCTCGGGCGCCGCCGTACCCCGGCCCCTCTCCGGGCGCCGGCGGCCCCCTCCCCCCTCGGCGGCCCGGCTCCATTCAAACCGTCCTCCCAAGCCCCGCGCCGCGCTCCCCCCGCGACCCGCGTTCCTTACCGGGAGTCGCCGGCGCCGTCGCCTTCCCGGCGCCGCCCCCGCCCCTCCACGCGGGGCCGGGGGCAGAATGGGCGTCTCGCTTCTCCTCACGAAACAAAGAAGCACCGCCGCAGCCGCCGAGCGAGGGTAAGCCTCGCGCGCGCGCCCGCCTGCCTCAGCCGCCCCCCCACGCTGCCCGCGCCCCCGCTGCGCGCGCACTCGCCACCTCCCCTCCCCCCACCACGAATTGCCTCTCTCGCTTCCGCTGCTGGCCCGTCCTCGTGCGCGTGCCCGCCCGCCCTTCCCGCTCCTAGCGCGCGTGCGCGTCTAGCCGAGGTTGTCTGGGAGAGGTGGGTGGGGCCAGAGAGAGCTAGAGCGCCCGACGCACCTCCCCACTCTGTGTGGGACCGTCATGCGCCTGCGTGCGATGGTCTCTGTCCTCTAACGCCGCGCTTCTGCACGCCGGCGAGCATGCGCAGAGCAGGCGGCACTGCGGCGGTGGTGGAGGCGGCAGGGGGAGGTTGGGGGATGGGATGGGTGGTGGAGAGGTCTGCGGGGAAAGCCTGGCCGAGGACCCCTGAGACTCAGAAGTGAGACTTCCAAGGTCGTGCATGAAGGCAGGAGGCGGACAGGCTGCGCCGGGGATGAGCAGAGCCGGCCCCTGGGCTAAGTGCAGGTCGATGTTCCAATGATGGCGGTGCCCGTTCGGCAAAGCCTGGGGGGCAAAGACCGTGGCTACCTTTTCCTCAAAACTTACCTAGGGCTATTAGTTTAGCAGATATCTATTGACCTGCCCCAGACTGAGGTGCTGTAGTACCGAAGAGAAATCTCAGCCTCTGTGGCGCTCATGGTTTAGTGGGAGAGGCAGGCTCGAGGCAAGAAAACTCTTCAGTAAAATACACTATGTTGAAATGGACACGTGAAGGGTCGGGGAAGTTTTAAATGGGGCAGCTAGGGAAAGCCTCGCTGCGAAGACATTTGAGTCAAGACATAAAAGCAGGGAGAGAGAGCGCGTTGTTCCAAGTGTGAAGGCCCGGAGACTGTAGGAGGCTTCATCTCCTTAATTTTGAGAGTATCTCTGAGTCTGTATGCCTTGTTTCCAGCCCCACAACTGGACAAACGGTCCCCAGGGCCAAGTCCCACAGCCTGTGACTCCCTACCCCTGCTTCTCTCAGGCCTGCTCTTCCTCATTTTTCAGGTCTCAGCTGACTCATCACCTCCCCTGGCCTTGCCCCCTTTTTGATCACCACCTCCTTTTCTTTCCTTTCACATTTCTTGGGTAACCCCTTTAATATATGTCTCCCTAACCTCAATTTGAATGGCACAGTGTTGTCAATTTTAGTCCTTACTGAATACCGAATATCTAGTGTGGCTCCACCCTCTACCACACACTAGATACCTTAAAATATATTTTTTTAATTGAAAATATATTAGCTTCTATGGAGTCAGCTCTTTGGGCCTTTCCAAGCCCAAGGTGAGGCTCTTAGAGCATAGAGCAGCAGCTGATACCTTGGCCTGAAGCCAAAAAGATCTGCGTTGAAAACCTGACTCTCTTTAGTACCAGGGGGATGCCAGGCAAGCTTACTGGAGGCATCCACACGTCTCTTTCTTCACCTGTAAAGTGAAAACTGACAACACTCATCTCCACAGGGTTGGTTATGAGGAATCCATGAAAACAGGCCATGGAGAAGCTCTGGGTGACTTAGCTTGTGACGTTGGATAATGGACAGGAAATGGGCAAGTGGGGTCTGGACTTTGGCCTGTCTCATTGATTCAAGCAATATTTCTAAAGTGCCTTCAACATCTTCAATGCTGAGCAGGAGACTTCCCTGGTGGTCAAGTGGTTAAGAATCTGTCTTGCATAAAAAATAATACAACATTGTAAAGCAATTATCCTCTAATTAAAAATAAATTTTAAAAAAGAAAAAAAAAAGAATCTGCCTTGCAATGCAGGGGACGCAGGCAGGTTTGATCCCTGGTTGGGCAAATAAGATCCCATATGCTGCAGAGCAAACAAGCCCAAGAGCCACAACTAGAGATTCCGTGCCCTGCAACAAAAAGATCACGCATGCTACAACTAAGACCTGACCCAGCCAAAAAACCCCAAAACGCTGAGCTAATCTTAGTCGTGCAGTGATGCACTGAGCAGGCAGGGTTCTGGCCCTTGGAGCAGACAGTCCATGAGTTCAGCTAACGATCTCCCACACCGATCACACTAATAATACTTGATAGGAAAATCTAAGTGCATTGGAAGAAAAGCCCCGGAGGTTGATAATATAGGGTCTTCCTGGGGTTGAGAAGTCAGGTCAAACTCTCCATATGCCGAGACCCAAAGGAGGAGGGCACTCGGCGGGGGTAACAGGATGTACAAAGACCCTGAAGAGGGAAAGGAGCATGGGAACAGAGGACAGCTCTTGTGGTTCTGTGGGGGGAGGTCTGCAGTAGCCAGGGAGGGCAGGGCTTCGTGGACAATTCTTAATATTCTTCAAACCTGGCACATTCCTGCCCCAGGGCCTTTGTGTATGTGCTTCTGACGCCTGCATGGCTGTGTCTCCCAGAGAATCTCTGTAATGTTACAGATGCGACCTCCTGTATCCCCAAGTGATTTCTGTCCATTGTACTCATCCTGCACACTGGAGCATAAGCTTTGTGTCTGTCTCCAGCACCTAGCACAGCGCCTAGTGACTGATACATGGAAAAGAGGCTGAAGGAGCACTCTCCGGTGGCCCCTGCTGCCTCTCACACAAAATCAGAGTTTATGAGATGCTTGTTGAGGCCTCAGTATTATACCCATGACATCTCAAATGCCTCTAGGGAGATGCCTAGTGTGAAATCAGAGCTTTAGGCTCCACCTCTCCTGTGTCTAGGTCTTGGTCACTCTCCCCATATGCTGCCTGTTACAATGATAGCTGCCCCTCCTGCCTTCCCCAGTGGGCAGGACAGGGCCAGATAGGGGCATGAGGAAGCTGTGCTGCACAAGGATGGAAAGAAGAGTATAGCAGTCCAGATGTTTGCAGCATCACTCCCCACACGGCAAAAATACAATTCCCAGTTGGTCTTAGCAGTCTCAGAGTCTGCATTCAAATCTACACCCTCTGGTATCTGTGGCCCTATTAGGTAGGAGCTTCCCACTTGGCTCAGAGATGTGTCAGAGTTCTCTAGAGACACGGAATCAATAGGATGTTGGATATACATATACGTTCACACATGCTCAGTCACTCAGACACGTGTCTGAGTCTGTGACCCCCATGGACTGTAGCTCACCAGGCTCCTCTGTGCATGGGATTCTCCAGGCAAAAATACTGGGGTGGGTTGTCATTTCCTTCTGCAGGGGATCTTCCCGACCCAGGAATCAAACCCACATCTCCTGCACTGGCAGGTGAGTTCTTTACCACTTGAACCACCTGGGAAATCCCAGCTATACACACACACATACATACATCCCATTGATTCTGTTGCACTGGAGAAACGAAGTATATATACATATGGAGAGAAAGAGAACACGCACATATATATATTAATATATATTTATATAGGTAAATGAGAAAGATGTTTATTTTAAGGAACTGGCTCACATGACTGTTGTTGATCAGTCGCTCAGTCATGTCTGACTCCTTGTGACTCCATGGAATGCAGCACAGCAGGCTTCCCTGTCCTTCACTGTCTAACAGAGTTTGTTCAAACTCATGTCCATTGAGTCGGTGATGCCTTCCAACCATCTCAGCCTCTGCTGCCCCCTTTTCATTTGACCTTCAATCTTTCCCAGCATCCAGGGCTTGTAGGATCTGGCAAGTCTGAAGTTTGATCTGTAGGGCAGGCCAGCGGCTGGGAATTCAGGGAAGAGAGGATGCTGCAGTGTTTAAGCGTGAATCCCACAGGGCAGCAGGCTAGAAACTTGGGCAAGGTTTCTGTGCCACAATCTTGAGACCTTCCTCTCTGGGAATCCTCAGTTTTTGCCTTATATATGATTGGATGAGGCCCATCCATACAATGGAGGGTCCATGGTTTGACTCAACATCGTGACTCCCAATTTAAACGTGAATCACATTTTGATAAAAGTCTCCACAGCAACATAGGAACTGGTGTTTAACCAAATGGCTGGGTGTCATGACCCAGCCAAACAGATACACAAGATGAACCATTACAAAGAAAATGGACTAATCTCTTTTGACTCAAATCAAGGTCTTGAAATAACATGCTCACCCACATCCAGTCGGTGAAAAATGTGAAATGCATACTCTTCAGTTGCCACAGTAAAATGAATGCTGCTGTCATTCATTGCTCAGTTGTGTCTGACTCTGCAACATCATGGGCTGCAACACACCAGGCTTCCCTGTCCTTGACTATCTCCCAGAGTTTGCTAAGATTCATGTGGAGTCGGTAATGCTATCTAACCATCTCATCCTCTGTCGCCCCCTTCTTTTCCTGCCCTCAATCTTTCCCAGCATCAAGGTCTTTTCCAATGAGTCAGCTGTTTGCATCAGATGGCCAAAGTATTGAAACTTCAGCTTCAGCATCAGTCCTTCCAATGACTATCCGGGGTTGATTTCCTTTAGGAAATACTTTTTTGAGTATCTCTTCAGATCTTACTTAGTCATAAAACTGCTACTTTATTAAACAAACATATATTTATTCCTCAAACATGACCTACTGCCCTGAAAAATGGGCATCACAAGAAAACTGTTTCCCCAAATCAAGCAATGAGATGTGCAGAAAACAAGAAGCCATCCTTCCAAATTACAAACCCAGGGCAATAGATTTGTTTTAGCTGGAAGCCCAAGTTTTAAATTAGCTCAGCAGATGATCAAGAATATCGTGTTACACTTGTGGCAAACTATGTCACTTTCTGCAACTACAGGTGGAAACTACCCACATTTTTCATAGTTTTATAGGTGTTTTATGCTGCTGCTGCTGCTCCTAAGTCGCTTCAGTCGTGTCCGACTCTGTGCAACGCCATAGACGGAAGCCCACCAGGCTCCCCCATCCCTGGGATTCTCCAGGCAAGAACACTGGAGTGGGTTGCCATTTCCTTCTCCAACGCATGAAAGTGAAAAGTGAAAGTAAAGTCGCTCAGTCGTGTCCGACTCCTAGCAACCCCATGGACTGCAGCCTACCAGGCTCCTCCATCCATGGGATTTTCCAGGCAAGAGTACTGGAGTGGGGTGCCTTTGACTTCTCCGATAGGTGTTTTATAGGTATGTCTTATTTAGGGGGCTTCCCCAGTGGCTCAGCAGTAAAGAATCTGCCCTTAATGTGGGAGACACAGGTTTGATCCCTGGGTCGGTCAGGAAGATCCTCTGGAGAAGGAAATGGCAACCCACTCCAGTATTCATGCCTGGAGAATTCCATGGACAGAGGAGCCTGGTGGGCTACAGTCCATAGGGTCACAAAGCATCAGACATGACTGAAACGACTTAGGGACTAAATGACAAATGAAGCAAAGCTGCAGATCACTTGCATTTTCTTAGATGTGTTGAAACTTCTATCCAGAGGAGGAAGGGAAAAGCTTAGGATAACATTTACGAGGAAAACAGGCTCCATCCATACATAGTGACAGATGTAGAAAACACACTTATGATTACCAAGCGGGAAAGGGGAGGGAAAGGATAAATTAGGAGATTGGAATTGACATATCCCCAGTACTATAAGATAGGTAACTAATAAGAGCCTACTGTATAGCACAGGGAATTCTATAATACTCTATAATGACCTATATGGAAAAAGAATTAAAAAAGAGTAGATCTATGTATATGTATAATTGAAACTTCATTATATACCTGAAACTAACACAACATTGTAAATCAACTATAATCCAATAGAAATTAATTTTTAAAAAGATTCTTGTGTAATGGATTGGGTAGAAATTGTTATGCAGTGAACTGAGCAAAAGAAATTATTTTGTTGTTGCTTGAAAAATGTATAATCATAAGGGATTTGATTTAGGTCATACCTGAATGGTCTAGTAGTTTTCCCTACTTTCTTCAATTTCAGTCTGAATTTGGCAATAAGGAGTTCATGGTCTGAGCCACAGTCAGCTCCTGGTCTTGGTTTTGCTGATTGTATAGAGCTTCTCCATCTTTGGCTGCAAAGAATATAATCGATCTGATTTCGGTGTTGACCATCTGGTGATGTCCATGTATAGAGTCTTCTCTTGTGTTGTTGGAAGAGGGTATTTGCTATGACCAGTGCATTTTCTTGGCAAAACTCTGTTAGTCTTTGCCCTGCTTCATTCCATGTTCCAAGGCCAAATTTGCCTGTTACTCCAGGTGTTTCTTGACTTCCTACTTTTGCATTTCAGTCCCCTATAATGAAAAGGACATCTTTTTTGGATGTTAGTTCTAAAAGGTCTTGTAGGTCTTCATAGAACCGTTCAACTTCAGCTTCTTTGGCATTACTGGTTGGGGCATAGATTTGGATTACTGTGACATTGAATGGTTTGCCTTGGAAACGAACAGAGATCATTCTGTCGTTTTTGAGATTGCATCCAAGTACTGCGTTTCGGACTCTTTTGTTGACCATGATGGCCACTCCATTTCTTCTGAGGGATTCCTGCCCACAGTAGTAGATATAATGGTCATCTGAGTTAAATTCACCCATTCCAGTCCATTTTAGTTCGCTAATTCCTAGAATGTCGACATTCACTCTTGCCATCTCTTGTTTGACCACTTCCAATTTGCCTTGATTCATGGACCTGACATTCCAGGTTCCTATGCAATATTGCTCTTTACAGCATCAGACTTTGCTTCCATCACCAGACACATCCACAGCTGGGCATTCTTTCTGCTTTGGCTCCATCCCTTCATTCTTTCTGGAGTTATTTCTCCACTGATCTCCAGTAGCATATTGGGCCCCTACTGACCTGGGGAGTTTCTCTTTCAGTATCCTATCATTTTGTCTTTTCATACTGTTCATGGGGTTCTCAAGGCAAGAATACTGAAGTGGTTTGCCATTCCCTTCTCCAGGGGACCACACCCTGTCATATCTCTCCACCATGACCCGCCCATCCCGGGTTGCCCCTCGGGCATGGCTTAATTTCATTGAGTTAGACAAGGGTGTGGTCCTGGTGTGATTAGATTGACTAGTTTTCTGTGAGAATGGTTTCAGTGTATTTGCCCTCTGATGCCCTCTTTCAAGACCTACTGGCTTACTTGGGTTTCTCTTACCTTGGGCGTGGGGTATCTTGTCCCAGCTGCTCCCGGCTGCTCCCAGCCAGCGAAGCACAGCCATCGCACCTTACCTTGGACGAGGGGTCTCTCCTCACCGCCGCCCTTCCTGACCTCGGTCGTGGGGTAGCTCCTCTCGGCCGCGCTCTTAGTGCGCAGTGCAGCCGGCGGGGCGCTCTTAATTGCGCGCCGGTCGCGGGAAGGCGAGGCGCTCTTAATTGTGCCTCTAGATCTGATAGATAGAGTGCCTGATGAACTATGGAATGAGGTTCGTGACATTGTACAGGAGACAGGGATCAAGACCATCCCCATGGAAAAGAAATGCAAAAAAGCAAAATGGCTGTCTGGGGAGGCCTTAAAGATAGCTGTGAAAAGAAGAGAAGCGAAAAGCAAAGGAGAAAAGGAAAGATATAAACATCTAAATGCAGAGTTCCAAAGAATAGCAAGAAGAGATAAGAAAGCCTTTTTTAGTGATCAATGCAAAGAAATAGAGGAAAACAACAGAATGGGAAAAATCAGAGATACCAAAGGAACATTTCATGCAAAGATGGGCACGATAAAGGACAGAAATGGTATGGACCTAACAGAAGCAGAAGATATTAAGAAGAGGTGGCAAGAATACACAGAAGAACTGTACAAAAAAGAGCTTCACGACCCAGATAATCATGATGGTGTGATCACTGACCTAGAGCCAGACATCTTGGAATGTGAAGTCAAGTGGGCCTTAGAAAGCATCACTACGAACAAAGCTAGTGGAGGTGATGGAATTCCAGTGGAGCTATTCCAAATCCTGAAAGATGATGCTGTGAGGGTGCTGCACTCAATATGCCAGCAAATTTGGAAAACTCAGCAGTGGCCACAAGATTGGAAAAGGTCAGTTTTCATCCCAATCCCAATGAATTGCCATTGGGCAATTCAATCCCAATCCCAATCCCAAAGAATGCTCAAACTACCGAACAATTGCACTCATCTCACACGCTAGTAAAGTAATGCTCAAAATTCTCCAAGCCAGGCTTCAGCAATATGTGAACCATGAACTTCCTGATGTTCCAGCTGGTTTTAGAAAAGGCAGAGGAACCAGAGATCAAATTGCCAACATCCACTGGATTATGGAAAAAGCAAGAAAGTTCCAGAAAAACATCTATTTCTGCTTTATTGACTATGCCAAAGCCTTTGACTGTGTAAATCACAATAAACTATGGAAAATTCTGAAAGAGATGGGAATACCAGACCACCTGATCTGCCTCTTGAGAAATCTGTATGCAGGTCAGGAAGCAACAGTTAGAACTGGTCATGGAACAACAGACTGGTTCCAAATAGGAAAAGGAGTACGTCAAGGCTGCATATTGTCACCATGTTTATTTAACTTATATGCAGAATACATCATGAGAAATGCTGGACTGGAAGAAACACAAGTTGGAATCAAGATTGCTGGGAGAAATATCAATAACCTCAGATATGCAGATGACACCACTCTTATGGCAGAAAGTGAAGAGGGGCTAAAAAGCCTCTTGATGAAAGTGAAAGTGGAGAGTGAGAGGGTTGGCTTAAAGCTCAACATTCAGAAAACGAAGATCATGGCATCTGGTCCCATCACTACATGGGAAATAGATGGAGAAACAGTGGAAACAGTGTCAGACTTTCTTTTTCTGGGCTCCAAAATCACTGCAGATGGTGACTGCAGCCATGAAATTAAAAGACGCTTACTCCTTGGAAGGAAAGTTATGACCAACCTAGATAGCATATTCAAAAGCAGAGACATTACTTTGCAAACAAAGGTTTGCCTAGTCAAGGCTATGGTCTTTCCTGTGGTCATGTATGGATGTGAGAGCTGGACTGTGAAGAAGGCTGAGTGCCGAAGAATTGATGCTTTTGAACTGTGGTGTTGGAGAAGACTCTTGAGAGTCCCTTGGACTGCAAGGAGATCCAACCAGTCCATTGTGAAGGAGATCAGCCCTGGGATTTCTTTGGAAGGAATGATGCTAAAGCTGAAACTCCAATATTTTGGCCACCTCATGCGAAGAGTTGACTCATTGGAGAAGACTCTGATGCTGGGGAGGGATTGAGGGCAGGAGGAGAAGGGGACGACAGAGGATGAGATGGCTGGATGGCATCACTGACTTGATGGGTGTGGGTCTGGGTGACCTCCGGGAACTGGTGATGGACAGGGAGGCCTGGCGTGCTGCGGTTCATGGGGTCGCAAAGAGTCGGACACGACTGAGCGACTGATCTGATCCGATCTGAAAAATGTAAAGGAAAAAAAAAGACCTCTGTGGCCTGCCATATTTGTTTGGGTTGTTTGGTCTCTCCTGCTCTTGTGTGTGGAGAAGGCAATGGCACCCCACTCCAGTACTCTTGGCTAGAAAATCCCATGGGCAGAGGAGTCTGGTAGGCTGCAGTCCATGGGGTCACTAAGAGTCAGACACGACTGAGCGACTTCACTTTCACTTTTCACTTTCATGCATTGGAGAAGAAAATGGCAACCCACTCCAGTGTTCTTGCCTGGAGAATCCCAGGGAAGGGGGAGCCTGGTGGGCTGCCGTCTATGGGGTAGCACAGAGTCGGACACAACTGAAGCGACTTAGAAGCAGCAGCTCTTGTGTGAGTGTGTGTGTAATTACATTCTCTGTGGCCTTCCTGGGTATTTACCCTGCAGAGTCACAGGAGCCGCTGTGAGATCTGGTCAGTGCACTCAGTAATTGCGGCTTCCCCTCCTTCCCAATGCAATCAGTAAGAGGGGACAGCCTAGCTCTAATGGCATCACCCTCTGTCAACATCTGGAGAAACAATGCACAATATTCTGCAGTCTGCAGAACTCTCTGCCCTCAGCTTTATGCCACGAACTGTGTATCCCATCCACTTATTTACCTTCGTCTGACTTCTGGTACTTCTGCAAATCTGGGCAAATGAACAGATGAGCAAGTTGAAAAAGATACATCTTGTAATATTTTGGGTCCCTTCTCTGTCGTAATCATACCTTAGTTGCTGGAAGAAAATTTGAAGGAGGGGACTTCCCTCGTGGTCCAGTGGTTAGGACTCTTAGCTCCCAATGCAGGAGGCCCAGGTTCAATCCTTGGTCAGAGAACTAGATCCCACATGCTGCAACTAAGACCTGGCGCAGCCAAATAAATTTTAAAAAAGGAAAGCAGTCTTGCCTTCTGGGAGCTACAGTCTTGTTGGAGGTGTTTGTGTGTGCATGCATGCTCAGTCGTATCTGACTCTTTGTGACCCTATGGACTGTAGCTCTCCATGCTCCTCTGTCAGTGGAATCTTTCAGGCAAAAATACTGGACTGGGTTGCCATTTCCTTCTCTAGAACATCTTCCCGACCCAGAGATTGAACTCAAGTCTCTTGCATCTCCTGCATCGGCAGGCAGTTTCTTCACCACTGGGCCAGCTGGGAAGGAGTTCAATGTAAGTGATTTTTGTTTAGGAGACAATTCAGTAAAAGTGATTTAACTCATTGCTTAATTTATTTTCAGGTACCGTGCAACTCCTCTGCCTCCATGGAGGTTTCTGTTCTAAAGAAACATTAACCTGTGTGGTGAATTGCCAAGGGGAGATTAGTTCAAAACACAAGACTGGAGAATTTTCTGTAAGTTCTGAGACCCTATCTGGTGGAGCTCTGGAAATTTTTTTCATAGAACATGTCCAGGGGTTTTCCCTGGCAGTCCAGTGGTTAAGCATCTGCCTGCCAGTGCAGGGCACACAGATTCAAACCCTGGTCTGGGACGATCCCACATGCCTCAGGACAACTAAGCCTGTGCGCTCTAGAGCCCAGGAGCCACAACAAGAGAAGCCACTGCAATGAGAAGCCCGTGCTCGGCAACTAGAGAAAACCCGCACGCAGCAACAAAGCCCTCGCCCAGTCAAAGATAAATGAATAAAAAAGTGCCCAAGGAATGAAAATTCCCTAGTGGTCCAGTGGTTAGGACGCCACGCTTTCACTGCTGAGGGCACGAGTTCAATCCCTAGTCAGGGAACTAAGGTTTTGCAAGTCTTTCAGTGCATCAGTTCAGCCAAAAAAAGAAAGTGCCCCTGGTGAGCCTTGCCACCTGTACGGTCTGTGAACAGGTGAGGGGGCGATCATTTCAGTGGCAGGTATTCACAGACTCAGATACTTATCCCACCTGCCTACCAATAGGGAAGGCGAGGGTGAGTCTGGTGAGTAATTTACAACTAGTGTAGCCACGTGATTAATTCAACGTGAGCTTATTTTTAAACTCTAGATGTAAACATGTACTAGAGAACACACTACTAGTGTGTCTATCAGGATCTTCTTGAGGGCCTATGAACAGGCAGGGGGCCCCCACCCACAGAGCATCTGTGGTGGACCTGGGGCAGGGCCTGAGAACTGGCATTGCAAGCATGTCCCCTGCATTGGAAGGTGGACTCTTAACCACTGGACCACCAGGGAAGTCCACACCTGCTTACTTTAAATAAACCCTGAATGGCTCAGAAATAGGCCCTGGCTTTGTGAAGTAGCAGGCCCACAAGGCTCTGCCCTCTCCTGCCCACCCCACTCCCCACTGCAAATCTTCCTCTACCTGCTTGGGAACGCAGCCCTGCACACCTAATGTAGGTCCCCTCTTGTCCTGTTCTAGTCTCTAAGGGCAGGAGGAGAAGGGGGTGACAGAGGATGAGATGGTTGGATGACATCATCAACTCAATGAACATGAGTTTGAGCCAACTCCGGGAGACAGTGAAGGACAGGGAAGCCTGGTGTGCTGCAGTCCATGGGGTCACAGAGGGTCAGACACAACTGAGTGACTGAACAACAACCCCAGCTTAAATGCCATCTCTCTGCCTCCCTCCCTGGCATCTTACAGGAGGACTTGGCTTAGATTTAGCTTCCATCCCCACCGCAGACTGATTAGACACCCTTCCTCTGCTGGGAAAAATAGAGACACAGGAGGAAATCCTTTTTCAAAGGTGTTGAAAGGATGAGCTTAGCAAGCCAAGCCGCCGTTGAAGGACCAGAAATTAATATGAGCAACAACAGCTAACACTTACATAGCATTTCCTGGGTGCCGGCTGCTATTCTAAGCCGGGAATCTGTAAATTTAAATGTAGTGGAAATGCAAGTTGGTACCACCACCTTGGAAGACCATATGGCAATTTCCTACAAAACCAAACATATCCTTGGACTTGCCTGGAGCACAAGTGGTTATGAATCCTCCTGCCAACGCAGGGTACACAGGATCGATCCCTGGTCTGGGAAGATTCCACATGCTGCGGAGCAACTAAGCCTGAGTGCCACAACTACTGAAGCCTGCAAACCCTGGAGCCTGTGCTCCTCAACAGAAGCTGCCGCAATGGGAGGCCTGCACACCACAATTAGAGAGTAGCCCCACCTGCTGCAACTAGAAAAAGCCCATGCAGCAACAAAGACCCAGCACAACCAAAAACAAAATAAGTAAATAAAAGGAAAAACGAAATATCCTCTTATCATCTCACAATTCTGCTCCAAGGTATTTACCCAAATGTATTAAAAACTTAGGTCCACACAGAAACCTGCACACGAATGTTTCTAGCAGCTTTATTCACAATTGCCAAAATTTGGAGGCAGCCAAGATGCCCCTCGATAAATGAATGGATAAACAAACCGTGATAAATCCAGACAATGGAATGTTAGCACTACAGAGAAATAAGATCAAACCAGGCAGCCCGCTTCCCACAACCATACTTCCACTGCAGGGGGCATGGTTTCGATCCCTGGTCTGGGAACTAAGATTCTGCATGCCTCGCAGCATGGCCAAAAAAAATAGGGGGGAAAAAAAAGACGTGGAGGAACCTTAATTGCATATTTCTGAGTGAAAGAAGCCAGTCTGTAATGGCTATATACCGTGTGATTCTAATTCTATGACAATTCTGGAAGAGGCAAAACTGGAAATGTAAAAGGAGACCCTCCCTCTGGGGTTGGGGGTGAGAGAGAGGTAGTGAAACTATTCTATATGATACAGTCAGTGATGGATACATGTCATTTGCCCAAACCCATAAAATGTGCAACACAGGGTTTTCACTAATACAAACTGTGGGTGATGGTGATGTGTCAAGGCAGGTATAGCAGTTGCAGCAAATGTACCACTCTGGTGGGGGCTGTTGACAGTGGGGGCGGCTGTGCATGTGAAGGGGGCAGGGGCTATAAGGAACTTGTACTGTTTTTTCTGTACTTTCTGCTCAGTTTAGCTGTGAACCTAAAACTGCCCTAAAAATTAAAGTCTATTTTTAAAAAATGGAATATGCAACAATACGCGTGAACCCTAATGTGAACCATGGACTTTAGCCAGTAGTAATGTATCCATATTGATTCAGTTGTAACCAATTTCAATTGTAGCAAGTGTTTCACATTAATGCAAGATGTTAATAAGGGAAACTGGAAACTATGGGATAGAGGGTTGATGGGGAGAGGAGATATATGGGAACTGTATACTATTTGCTCAATTTTTTTGTCAACCGAAAACTGCTCTAAAAAATAAAGTCTGGGGACTTCCCTGGTGGTCCAGTGGTTGAGAATCCCCTTTGGAGTGCAGGGGATGTGAGTTCAATCCCTGGTGTGTGCACCACAACTTGAGAATCAGTGCACCACAGTGAAGGATCCCATGTGACGTAGCTAAGACCTGACACAGCCAAATAAATCTTTGAAAACTAAAGTCTGTTCATCTAAAACCTGTACATCCATATCCATATATGTACATGACCCTCGCTGCATCTCCTACCATTGCCCCCACGTTATAGTGGGAACTGAGGCAGAGAAAAGGTTAATAATCTACCCAAGGTCAACACTGTCCTTACAGGCCGGCCTGGTCACAGCCAGGTAGATGGACTCTGGGAGCCATGCCCTTAACCACTGCTGCCAGTGATAGGAGCAAAAGAAAATGCAGGCTAGCTGCGGGGCAGGAGTCAGCTGCCTGCAGGTGGCACACAGAGCCAGAGAGGGAAGGGGAGCCCTAGTGGCCAGCATCACTTGGGCTCAGTGGTCTGCGACTGAGAGAGCTTGCGTTGGTTTATTTAGAAGATCTCATCTCACCTCTGTAGTCGAGGTTTCCCCAAGAAACAGAGCCAATAGGATGTGTACATGGATGGGAAGAGATTTGATGTGGACTGAATTGTGTTCCCCAAAATTCACATGTTGAAGCTATTACTCCTACTGTGACTGTATTTGGAGGAGGGCCTACAAGGAGGTGATTAAGGTTAAATGAGGTTATGAGGGTGGGGCTCTGATATGAGAGGATTAGTGTGCTTATAAGAGCGGACACCAGACAACAGTCTTATTCTTTCTGTCTGTCTCAGGTGGCTCAGTGGTAAAGAATCTACCTGCCAATTCAGAAGATGCAAGAGACAGAGGTTCAATTCCTGGATCAGGAAGATTCCCCTGAAGGAAATAGCAACCCATTCCAGTATTCTTGCCTGGAGAATTCCATGGACAGAGGAGCCTGGTGGTCTATAGCCCACGGAGTCGCAATGAGTTGGACACAGCTTAGCAGCCGAACATGCACACACACAAGAGAAGACACCAGGGAACAATCTTATTCTCTGTCTCTCCCCTCTCCCTCCATCTCCATCTCTAAGTCTGCCATGTGAGCATACAGCAAGAAGGTGGCCATCTACAAGCCAGGAGGGGAGCCCTCTCTAGAAACTGAATTTGCTGGCACCTTGATCTTGGGATATCTCAGCATCTAGAACTGTGAAAAAAAAAAGTTTTTCTGTTTTTGAGGCCACCTAGTTTATGATACGGGGAAGGCAATGGCACGCCACCCCAGTACTTTTGCCTGGAAAATCCCATGGACGGAGGATCCTGGTAGGCTCCAGTCCATGGGGTCGCTGGGAGTCGGCCACGACTGAGCGACTTCACTTTCATTTTCTCTTTCATGCATTGGAGAAGGAAGTGGCGACCCACTGCAGTGTTCTTGCCTGGAGAATCCCAGGGACGGGGGAGCCTGGTGAGCTTCCGTCTATGGGGTCACACAGAGTCGGACACGACTGAAGCGACTTAGCAGTAGCAGTTTATGATATGTTGGTACGGCAGCCTGAGCAGACTAATACAAGATTGGCCCAGGCGATCAAGGAGGAGGAGCATGCACGCTCAGTCATGTCTGACTTTTGCAACCCATGGACTGTAACCCCCCAGTCTCCTCTGTCCGTGGGATTTCCCAGGCAAGAGATTGGAGTGGGTTTCCATTTCTTCCTCCAGGGGATCTTCCTGACCCAGGATGGAAACCCACCTCTCCTGCAATGACAGGAGGATTCTTGACCACTGAGCCACCAGGGAAGCCCAGATAATTAAGGAAACTAACAAATCCAGCATCTGCAAGATGGATCATCAGTCTGGAGACCCAGAAAGAGCTGATACTGCAGTTCCACCCCAAGGCAATCTACCAGCAGAATCCCCTTTTGCTTGGGGGATTAGTCTTTTGTTCTAGCCATACCTTCAACTGATTATGCAAGACCCACCTGCGTTATGAAAAGCACTCTGCTTTGCTCAGAGTCTATTGATTTAAACGTGAATCTCATCCAAAAGCACTCTCACAGGAACATCCAAGATAGCGTTTGACCACATGACTGGGCACCACAGCCCAGTCAAGTTGACACATAACATTAGCCATCAATCACCAAAACAGACTAGAAACAGGTGAACACCAGGACATACACACACACTTGCTCCTTGGAAGAAAAGCTATGACCAACCTGGACAGCGTATTAAAAGGCAGAGACATTATAAAGCTGGCCTAGCTGTGACAGAACCAGATGGCCCTCTCACCTGGCCCCCACCTCCATCTGCCTCCTCTTTGCCTCTCCCACGCCATCTTCTCCCTTTCTTCCACTGACCTCATTCTGCAGTGTAAATTACGCTGGGGCGTGGCATCCGCCAGACTGTGGTAGAACAGGTTGTCCAACACTGAACTGGAGAAACAAAGCCCATCTCTGCTCTGCCCAAGCCGGGCCTCCTCCAACATGACCTGTGCATCAGCAGCTGTCAGCAGGGGGCCCCTGGGGAAGGCATAGCGGGGTGGGGCGTCAGCCATGCTTAGGAAGGGCTTCACTATCTTGGGTTCCTCTGGATTTTCTCCCTGGGACTACTCACTAGGTCTTTTTTTTTTTTTCAACTTTTTATTTTGTATTGGCATATAGCCGATCAACAATGCTGTGATAGTTTCAGGTCCGGTTTCAGCAAAGGGACTCAGCGATACATACGCATGCATCCATTCTCCCCCAGACTCCGTTCCCACCCAGGCCACCACAGAACACAGAGCGGAGTCCCGTGTGCTGTACAGTAGGTTCTTGTTGGTTATCCATTTTGAATATAGCGCTGTGTCCATGTCCATCCCAGACTCCCTAATTATCCCTTCCCCCCATTCTTTGCCCTGCCCCCTGCAACTATAAGTTCATTCTCTTAAGTCTCTGATTCTCTTTCTGTAAATAAGTTCATTTGTGTCATTTCTTTTTAGACTCCATGATAAGGCGTGCCATGGATACTTCTCCTCTGTCTGACTTACTTCACTCAGTAGGACAAACTCTAGGTCCATCTGTATTGCTGCAAATGTCATTATTTGCCATCCAATCCCCTCACCCTCTGTTGCCCCCTTCTGCTCCTGCCCACAATCTTTCCCAGCATCAGGGTCTTTTCCAGTGAGTCGGTTCTTCTCATCAGGTGGCCAAAGTATTGGAGCTTCAGCTCCAGCGTCAGTCTTTCCAATTAATATTCAATACTGATTTCCTTTAAGGCTGACTGGTTTGATCTCCTTGCTCTTCAAGGGACTCTCAAGAGTCTTCTCCAGCACCACAACTAGGGCAAGGTAAAAACAGCATTTCTTAAATGGCATTGATGAACCTATTTGCAAGGCAGGAATAGAGACACAGACATAGAGAACAGACTTATGGGCACCGCAGGGGAAGGAGAGGCGGGGACAAATTAAGAGAGTAGTGTTGAAACACATTGCCATGTGTGAACAGATAGCTAGTGAGAAGTTGCTCTGTGGGCACAGGGAGCTCAACTGGGAGCTCTGTGGCAACCTAGAGAAGTGGAATGGGGTAGGGGGAAGATTCAGGAGGAAGGGGATATATGTATACTTAGGGCTGATTCATGTTGCTGTATGGCAGAAGCCAACACAACATTGTAAAGCAAAATTATCCTCCATTAAAAAAAAAAAAAAGACAGCATTTCTTGCAATCAGAGCCTCTGGAATCTACTTAGGCTAGAAGGATTAGCCTCAGTAGCTACACTGACCTCAGCTGAAGTCCCGACTGTGGCCCACAAGGCCCTGTGCCCTCAACTCCACCAGTCCCCACCGCTCATGCTCTCCAGGCTCTCTGCCCTCCTCGCCCTCCCTTCCAGCCTGCTGGGCACGGTCCTGCCACAGGATCTTTGCACCTGCTGTCTGTCTGCCTGGAACAATCTCTCTCCAGAAATCATTGCTCTTCCCTCAGTTCCTTTATTGATTTTTTTTATAATTTTTATTTTTAGCTGCTGTGTGCTTCACAATGGGTCTTAGGTCCCCAAGGACTGAACCTTCAACCCATGCAGTGGAAGCAGAGCAGCTTAACCACTGGACTGCCAGGGAAGTCCCTGCCTCAGTTCCTTTAGACTTTTACTCCAGTCTCAGCATCTCCGATCACCCTTTTGGGTATTTCAGCCCCTCTATCAGCACTTAGCTCTCTCAGCCCCACTTCTCAGTAGCACTTACCACTTTCTAACACACTCTCTGATTTCCTTATTTACCGTGTCAGTAGTATATTTAGGGACTTCCCTCATGGTACAGTGACAGACTCCACGCTCCCAGTGCAGGGGGACTGGGTTCCATCCCGTGTAGGCAAACTATATCCCACATGCTGCAACAAAGATCCAGTGCAGCCAAACAGGTAAATAATTTTTTTAATAAATAAATATTTAAATAGTATATTAACTATGCCAACTGTCGTCTCTTCTGTCCTGTGTGCTCCCCCACCCCTCCCACTATCATTTGAGCTCCACAAGAGCAAGGGCTTTTGAATTGTTCATTGACTTATCCCATGTGTCTGTGATATTAATAGTGTGGTGTGTAGTAGGTGCTTAGCAAACCTTAAGTAAATTAATTCATCTGAGCTACCAATGGGCTTCCCAGGCGGCTCAGTGTAAAGAATCTCGCTGCCAATGGAGGACATACATGTTCAATCCCGGGGTCAGGAAGATCCCCTGGAGGAGGAAATGGCAACCACTCCAGTATCCTTGCCTGGAGAATCCCTTGGACAGAGGAGCCTGGTGGGCTAGTCCATGGGTTTTGCACGAGCCATGGATAGGACCCTTTGCTTTAGAATTTGAAAGTTGTTTCTTGAATGAGAAGAAAGACCAAAATATGAAAGATTTTTAATTATTTTTAAGGTAGTACCTTACATTTAAAAAACAGTAATAGGGATTTCCCTGGTGGTCCAGTGGTTAGAACTTCACACTTTGACTGCCAAGAGCCCAGGTTCAATCCCTGGTCTAGGCACAAGGATCCCACAAGCCACGCAATGTGGCCAAAAAAAAAAGTGCAAAATTAAATCAAAACATGGGAATAACAGCCTTGTTTGTCCATCCACAGCAGCTCCGCCCCTCCAGGTGTTCAAGCCAAACATCTCAGTGTCTGCCTCACCACCTCACTTCCTCTCACCCTCACATCCTATTCCTCTGGAATTGCTCATTTGTTCTACATTCAAATTGTGTTCCGTGATATTGTGACTAATACTAACAGCAATATATTTGCTTCATCCCCATTGCTGGCACAGAGCTCCTAAAACCCTCGGCACTTCCTAGACAGTAAAAGCAATAAAGATGTCTTGACAGTGGTAACAAGTGCCTTTCTACACACCTGAGTTTATGTTGATGAGGACTTTTGGAAAGCACCCAAGCATGGGAGCTGGTTGTCGGGGGAAGCAAGCCTGTCATGAGAAAGTTGGAACTTTTGGTTTCTAACCCCCTCACCAGCCTACAGGGAAGGGAGAGGCGCTGGAGTTTGAATCCATCACCATCTACCAATGATTTCTTTCATCCTTCATATGTGATGAAACCTCCATAAAAACCTAAAAGGATGGGGTTCTGAGAGCTTCCAGATTGCCAAATCCCCAACTCAGAAGCTCCTGTGTTCAGGACCTCGCCTTGTCCATCTGTTCATCCAGCTATTGATTCAGATCCTTTCATAACCTTTGTAGTAAACCAGTAATCTAGGAAGTAACACGTTCCTCTGAGTTCTGTGGGCCGCTCTAGCAAAATAATTGAACCCAAGGAGATGTCGTGGGTACTCTGATTTACAGCCAGTCGGTCAGAAGCACAGAGGACAACCCGAACTTGCAACTGGTATCAAAGGGACTGGGAGGCACTCCTGTTGACCAGAGACCTTAACCTGTGGGTCTGATGCTGCCTCCAGGTGGGGAGTGGGGAGCAATGTGGATCTTGTTCTCAAAACACGTGGTTGTGCGTTTGACCTGCCCTCAGTCCCGCTCCCCCCAAGGACTAGTACAGAGGCGTGCTTCTGTTTCACCCCCGTCAAAGCAGTGCTAGGGCTGGGGCAATTTCCCGGTGGCATCTGTCAAAAGTTATAAAGACATCGAGGGACTTCCCTGGTAGCTCAGTGGCTAAGACCTCTGAGCTCCCAATGGAGGGGGTCCAAGTTCAATCCTTGGCCAGGGAACTAGATCCCACATGCCTCAGGAGTTCCCGTGCCACAGCTAAAGATCCTGCATCTCGGGACTTCCCTGGCAGTTCAGTGGTTAAGAATCCACCTCGCAATGCAGGGGACTTGAGTTCAATCCCAAGACTCCCCGCTTCCACTGCAGAGGGGGGCA
The DNA here is from genome assembly GCA_935064755.1 of Tragelaphus eurycerus. Taxonomy (NCBI): domain Eukaryota; kingdom Metazoa; phylum Chordata; class Mammalia; order Artiodactyla; family Bovidae; genus Tragelaphus; species Tragelaphus eurycerus. Next base: position 2,064,205 of record CAKXYN010000058.1, on the reverse strand, counting down.
GATTCAATCCCTCGGGAATTATGATCCCACATGCCACAGAGCAACTAAGCCCACGGGCCACAACTGCAGAGTCTGTGCACCGCAGCTAAGACCTGACAGCCAAATAAATAAGTGTTAATAATTAAAAATACTTTATATTTAAAAAAAAAAAGATCCTGCATGCTGCAACAAAGATCCTGTGTGCCACAACTAAGACCCAGTGTGGCCAAATAAATAAATAATATTTTTTAAAAAGACATTTTGGGCAAGAGATGGCAGAAAGGGCGAGCAACAGACCAAAGAGAATACGGAATGAAAATGGCCCACCAGGAAAAAAAATCCATCAAACACCAAAGAAGACAGTAATGAAGAAATTAAGATAAATAACAATAAAAAACACATAGGTCATATACAAAAATATGGCAAATATTTCTCCAGCATTGACAATGGCAGTGACACTGGAGAATTAACATCGAGAAGTTTCTGATGTCCTCAGGGATTCCTTTATCCTCCAGATACAACCATCCGCAATATTCACAGAGATTATTGCCAACCTAGAAGGCACACTCAGGCTTCAGTGTTCAGAGTTTTTCGGGGGTTTCATTAGGTAGGAATCATTGATAGAATCCTTACATGATCGGATCATTGCCCATGTGGCTCAGTCTCCTGCCCCTGTCCCCACCTACCCTCCTTGGAAGTCAGGCTAATATCCTGTGACTCCAGGCCCAACTATCTAATTACGTGTTTGGTCTTTCTGGCTCGAACAGCACCCACCCCGAGTCATCAAGTTAGCATAAACAATCCAAGGGTCCACCATGAGTCACTGAGTTAGCATAAACTATCAAGTGTGTTCTGTCTAACATCATACGCAAAAATAAACTTGCAGTGAATTAAAGACCTGAATGTAAGGCCATATACTATAAAACTCCTAGAGGAAAACCTAGGCAGAACACTCTGACATAAATCTCAGCAATACTTTTTTGGATCCATCTCCTAGATGAAATAAAAACAAAAATGAACAAATGGAACCTAGTTAAACTTAAAAAGCTTTTGCACAGCAAAGGAAACCATAAACAAAATGAAAAGACAGTCTACAGCATGGGAGAAAATATTTGCAAATGATGCAACTAGCAAGGGATTACTTTCCAAAATAAACAAGTAGTTCATGCAGCTCTACATCAAAAAAGCAACTCAATCAAAACGTGGGCAGACGATCTAAATGTATGTTTCTCCAAAGAAGACAGACGGATGGCCAACAGGCACATGAAAAGATGTTCAATATCGCTAATGCAAATCAAAACTATAATGAGATATTACCTCACATGTGTAAGAATGGCCATTGTCAAAAAGTCTACAAATAATAAATGCTGGCGTGGATGTGGAGAAAAATGAACCCTCCTGGTGAGAGGAATGGTGGGAATGTAGGTTGGTTACAGCCACTATGGAAAACAGTATGGATGTTCCTTAAAAAAATTAAAAATAGAGTTCCTATGTAATCCTGCAATCCTGGGCATATATCCAGAACAAACTCTAATTCAAAAAGATAACTGCACCCCACTGTTCATAGCAGCACTGTTCACAATAGCCAAGACATGGAAGCAACCTAAACGTCCATCAAAAGATGAATAAACAAACATGTGGTATATAATACAAAGGAATACTACTCAGTCACTAAAAAAATGAAATAATACCATTTGCAGCAACATAGATGGTCCTGGATATTATCATATTAGGTGAACTAAGACAAAGAAAGACAAATATCTGATATCACTTATTGTGGAATCTTAAAAAATGATACAGATGAACTTATTTACATAAAAGAAACAGACTCATGGGTATAGAAAACAAATGCACAATTGTTAATGTTATTCAGTCACTAAGTCATGTTTGATTCTTTGCAGCCCCATGGACTCAGCATGCCAGGCTTCCCTGTCCTTCACTATTCATGTCCATTGAGTTGGTGATGCTATCCAACCATCTCATCTTCTGCCAGCCCCCTTCTCATTTTGCCTTTAATCTTTCCCAGATCAGGATCTTTTCCAATGAGTCGACTCTTCCCATCAGGTGGCCAAAGTATTGGAGCTTCAGCTTCAGCATCAATCTTTCCAATGAATTTTCAGGGTTAATCTCCTTTAGGATTGACTGGTTGGATCTCCTTGCAGTCCAGGAGACTCTTAAGAGTCTTCTCCAGCACCACAGTTCGAAAGCATCAATTCATTGGCACTCAGCTTCTTTATGGTCCAAGTCTCACATCCACACATGACTGCTGAAAATACCATAGCTTTGACCAGACAGACCTTTGCTGACAAAGCGATGTCTCTGTTTTTCAATATGCTTTCTAGGTTTGTCATAGCTTTCCTTCCAAGAAGCAAGTGTCTTTTAATTTCATGGCTGCACTCACTGTCCACAGTGATTTGGGAGCCTGAGAAAATAAAATTTGTCACTGCTTCCACTTTTTCCCCTTTTGCTTGCCATGAAGTGATGGGACTGGATGCCATAATCTTAGTTTTTTTAAGGTTGAATTTCAAGCCAACTTTTTCACCCTCCTCTTTCACTTTCATCAAGAGGCTTTTTAATTCCTCTTTACTTTCTGCCATTAGAGTGGTATAATTTGTATATCTGAGGTTGTTGATATTTCTCCAAGCAATCTTGGTTCCAACTTGTGATTCATCTAGCCCAACATTTCACACGATGTACTCTGCATATAAGTTAAATAAGCAGGGTGACAGTATACAGCCTTGTTGTACTCCTTTCCCAATTTTGAACCAGTCTGTTGTTCCATGTCTTGTTTTAACTGTTGCTTCTTGACCTGCATACAGATTTCTCAGGAGGCAGGTAAGGCGGTTTGGTGTTCCCATGTCTTTAAGAATTTTCCATAGTTCGTTGTGAGCCACACTGACAAAGGCTTTCAAATAGTCGATAAAGCAAAAGTAGATGTTTTCTGGAAAATCCTTGTTTTCCCTATGATCCAAGGAATGTAGGCAATTTGACCTCTGGTTCTTCTGCTTTTTCTAAACCCAGTTTATACATCTGGAAATGCTCAGTTCAAGTACTACTGAAGCCTAACTTGAAGAATTTTGATCATTACCTTGCTGGCATGTGAAACAAGCACAGTTGTAGGGTAATCTGAGCATTCTTTGGCATTGTCCTTCTTTGAGATTGAAATGAAAACTGACCTTTTCCAGTCCTGTGGCCACTACTGAGTTTTCCAAATTTGTTGGCATTCTGAGTGCAACACTTTAACAGCATCATCTTTTAGAATTTTGTATAATTGTGAATAAATCTAAATGCATGTTGAGGGAACTTCCCTGGTGATCCAGTGCACTTCCACTGCAGGGGCACGGGTTTGGTCCCTGGTCGGAGAACTAAGATCCCACATGCCATGCTGCACAGCCAAATGGTCAAAAAACAATTAAAAAACAATAATAAACTAAAAAGAAGAATTTTTTAAGAAAAGTTTAAAAAGAATGACAAGAAAATAATATAAAAAGTAAAAAGTAAAGATTAAAAAAGGAAAAAACAATAATAAATGCATGTTCAATTTTTTGAAATACTAGTAATAATGCAATGTATTTCTGAAGTTGAAAATAAAAAGTCTAGAACTTTTTTTTTTAATTAGTATGGTGGCCGGAGTTGAGCAGATATCTCCCCAGTATAGAAGACCGACCAGGTAGGTCCCTGAGGTCTGTGTGTCAGGCTGGGGACGTGCATGTGGCATGAGAAAGCTGGAAGAACAAACGCCTGTGCAACCTCCCCTCTGCAGCATGTGCTCTGAAGGCAGGGTGTATAGCAAGGAGCTGGAAACTGGGACCGTGTCCTCAGCTAGAAAGATGCTGCAGGTGACACCCCAAGAAGGAGCTGGCCTTGAGGCAAAGAGTGGGGTCAGTGGGGACTGGAGAGACAGAGCCAGTGCGTGAGCACAGCTGGCTTCTGCATAAATAAGATTTTGAGCTTCCAGGGGATCGTGTTTCAGAAGTAGTTTTGTAGCTGCCATCCGGCCTCCCTAACAGCTGAACCTGTGTGTCCAGGTGCACTGGGCCCAGCCCAAGTGTGTGAAAGTCTGCTAGTCTTTTTTTTTTTTTTTTTAATTTTTTTCGGCTGCATCATGGGAATCTTAGTTCCCTGAACAGAGGTAGAACCCACACCCACTGCAGTGGAAGCGTAGAGTCTTAACCCCTGGACCACCAGGGAAGTCCATATTTTTGTTTTTTGTGTTTTTTAAAATATTTATTCATTTATTTATCTTACTCGACTGTGCTGGGTCTTAGTTGCATCATGTGGGATCTTTTGTTGTGGCACAGGGACTCCCTAGTTGTGGCGTGTGGGCTCTGGAGCCTGTAGGCTCAGGAGTCACAACATGTGGGACCTTAGTTCCCAAACCAGGGAGTGAACCCAAGCCCCCTGCAGTGGAAGTGCAGAGCCTTACCCACTGGACCACTGGGGAAGTCCCAATTTTTTAAAAAAATATTTTTTGAATTTATTTGTAGATATTATTTGTGGCTGTCCTGGGTCTTCATTCCTCGGACGTTTTTCTAGTCGCAGAGAGCAGAAGCTACTCGCTAGTTGCAGGGCTCGGGCCTCTCATCGCCGTGGCTTCTTTTGTTATGGAGCACAGGCTCCAGGGCACATGGGCCTCGGTAGTTGTGGCTCCCAGGCTCTAGACCACAGGCGCAGTAGCTGTGGTGCATGGGCTTAGTTGCTATGCAGCATGTGCACACCCACATTCTAAGCAGCGTTATTCACCATGGCTCAGCCAAATAAATAAAAAATTTTTTAAAGGAAATGATAAATTCCGTGAGAGCAGTACTGGAACTCTTTGCTGCCTCCCAGCGCCAGAGATTTTATTGGATGCAGAGTGGAGAGTATTTTTTTAAAAAAGATCTTCCAGTATTAAGGCACTTCGCATATTGTCAAGGATCAGGCTGTGAATGTGCCTCTGATGACGAATGGGTCCTCAGCATGAATCAGCTGGCTGCTAACACAGCTGCTGTCCAGTGAGGTCTCTGCCTCTGAAGATGATGAACCACTGCAATGGAATGCTGCTGCTAAGTCGCTTCAGTCGTGTCCGACTCTGTGCGACCCCATAGACGGCAGCCCACCAGGCTCCTCTGTCCCTGGGATTCTCCAGGCAAGAACACTGGAGTGGGTTGCCATTTCCTTCTCCAATGCATTAAAGTGAAAAGTGAAAGTGAAGTCGCTCAGTCGTGCCTGACTCTTAGCAACCCCATGGACTGCAGCCTACCAGGCTCCTCTGTCCATGGGATTTTCCAGGCAAGAGTACTGGAGTGGGGTGCCATTGGACAGAATGCATCCCCCAAAATTCATATGTTAAGATGCTGACACCCAAGATGCTGGTATTAGGAGGCAGGGCCTTTGGGAAGTGGTTAAGTCAGGAGGGTGGATCCCCCATGAATGGAATTAGTGCCCTTGTAAAAGAGACCCCAAAGAATTGATGCTGTCAAACTGTGGTGCTGGAGAAGACTCTTGAGAGTCCCTTGGACTGCAAGGAGATTAAACCACTCAATTCTAAAGGACATTGAAAAAAAGAAAAAATATATATATAAAAGGAAATTGACCCTGAATATCCATTAGAAAGACTGATGCTGAAGCTGAAGCTCCAATACTTTGGCCACCTGATGAGAGGAGCCAACTCATTGGAAAAGACCTTGATGCTGGGAAAGATTGAAGGCAGGAGGAGAAGGGGGTGGCAGAGGATGAGATAATTGGATGGCATCACTGACTCAATGGACGAGAGTGTGCGCAAACTCAAGGAGGTGGTGAAGGACAGGGAAGCCTGGCACGCTGCAGTCCATGGGGTTACAAAGACACGACTGAGCAACAGTGGAGCCCTGAAGAACACAGGGCCACTGAACCATGACAGTGGAGCCCCCCCCATCTTCGTTACACCATGTGAGGATTGAATGAGAGGCAGGCCACCCACAACCCAGAAGAGAACCTTCACGTTGTGAATGATGCTACTATGAACACAGGTGTATGGGAGACCCTGCTGCCAGTTCTTTTGGGTACATGCCCTGAAGTGGAATTGCCGGATCATATCTCCAGTATTTCGGCCACCTCATGCGAAGAGTTGACTCATTGGAGAAGACTCTGATGCTGGGAGGGATTGAGGGCAGGAGGAGAAGGGGACGACAGAGGATGAGATGGCTGGATGGCATCACTGACTCGATGGATGCGAGTCTGAGTGACCTCCGGGAGCTGGTGATGGACAGGGAGGCCTGGCGTGCTGCGGTTCATGGGGTCGCAAAGAGTCGGACACGACTGAGCGACTGATCTGATCTGATCTGATCTGATGGGAGATCTACTTTTAACTGTTCAAAGGACTGCCATGCCGATTTCCATAGAGGTTGTCATCATAACTGTCTCTACTCTTATCTTCTAATTAGAGCAAGTGATACTAGCTGCCATATATGCTAACGATATAAAATTTACTTTGAGAAAAATCAGTAGATGAAACAGTGAGCCCACTGAAATATAACTAAAATTTTGCTCAAAAATCTTTGGCGTAAAAGCACATAGAGACTAATCCCCAGCTGCTCTGATTTTTCTTCAAGTTGACTTGTGGAGTGAATATAAACTTTCTCTTTAAATTTTTATTTATTTATTTATCGGCTGCAAATTGGCTGCCATGGGTCTTCATTGCCATGTGCCGGCTTTCTCTAGTTGTGGTGAGCAGGGTCTACTCTCTAATTACGGTGTGCAAGCTTCTAGCTGCAGTGGCTTCTCTTGTTGCAGAGCACAGGCTCTAGGCGAGTGAGCTCCAGCAGTTGCGGCCCACAGTCTGTAGGATCTTCCCAGACCAGGATGCAAACCTGTGTCCCCTGCATTGTCAAGTGGATTCTTAATCAGTGGACCACTAGGGAAGTCCCCAGTATGAACTTCTGAGGTGAACGTTTTGTTCTTTTCCTTTCTTCTTTTGTGTTTGTGCTTTAAGACAAAGGTCACAAACATCTCTGCTTTATCAGGCTGTGGATCTGTAACAAACCTTCAACAGAGGGTGAACTGAAAGATTTTCCTGATAGCCTCTCTGGCGATTTTGCAGATTGCATCTTCACAGTGGTTCCAGGAGATATTCACGGACCGTAGAAACGCAGACTAGCACAGAATTTGCAGCAGTCACGTGTCCTTAGTGCTGCTGGCATATTAATTTCTTCACACTCTTTTTGCCAGGATAATAGCTAGAATGATTGCTGCTCAGAGGACCAGGCCCAGCTGTCTCCATGGTAACATTATACCTTACCAATGTCACTTGCATTGCTCCAAGAACACGGCTCATAGGACCAGGCCCAGTCATCTCCATGGTAACGTTGTACTCTACCAGCATCACCTTCATCTCCCCAGGAGCGTGGCTGCACAGGGACCAAGGCAGGCCTGCGAGGGAAAAAGGTACCTGCACAGTTTAAATCTCCACTGAAACAATCTCTGTCTCTGTAGATCAAGTTTACTATGTTTTAAGAGCAGAAAGTTTCTTAATAGGTCTCAACTGTTTTGCAAGCTGGCATTTCAAAGCAGAGCCTCACAGAAGAATGGCCCGAAATCCTACAGGTGAAAGTATCTTCCAGCGACCACATGCTGGAGTAGAACAGCCTCCAAGCTCTGGTCTCAAGAGTAGAGACAATTAGGAATCTTGCTTTTTGAAAAAGATGTAGCATTTTGATGGCAGAAAACCTAAATATAATCTATGGCCATTGGGACCTAGGACTCCGCTGGTGGCTCAGTAATAAAGAATATGCCTGCCAATGTAGGAGGTGCAGGTTCGATCCCTGGGCCGGGAAGATCCCCTAGAGAAAATGGCAACCTACTCCCGTATTATTGCCTGGGAAATCCCATGGACAGAAGAGCCTGGCGGATACAGTCGCAAGGAGTCAGACACGAATGAGGGCTGCCCTGGGTCTTAATTGAGGTATGAAGGCTTCTAACCGCGATGGCGTCTCTTGTTGTGGAGCATGGGCTTCACTACTCACAGCTTGCAAGCTCAGTAGTACTGGCACACGGACTTAGTTGCTTCATGTCATGTGGGATCTTCCTGGACCAGGGATGGAACCTGTGTCCTCTACATTGCAAGGTGATTCTTAACCACTGGACCACCAGGGAAGCGTTGAGGCTAATGTATTTTACCATTTATTGGTTGATGTTTTTGGATGCATAACGTCTGAAGATGCGATTCTGTGACACCAACAACTGAAAAACAGTGAGATGGGGCCGTGAAGAGGTGGTTTTGTATGTTATTGACATTAAGCCAGCATGAATCCAAATTTGAGTATTATAACTTTAGGATGTTGAATGCGATCCCCATGGTAACCACAAACAAAATGGCTATAGAATATACACAAAAGGAAATAGGAGAAGCATTTAGATGTTTCACTAAAAAAATTAAACACAGAAGAAAACGTAACGCAGGAAATGAAAGACAAAAGAGCTGTAAGTTATATAGAAAACAATTATCAGTGTGACAGAAGTAAGTCCTTCTTTATCAGTAGTTGTTAAGAATAAAGGAATTTCTAGGACTTCCCTGGTGGTCCAGAGGCTAAGACTCCTCACTCCCAATGCAGGGGGCCCCAGGTTGATCCCTGGTTGGAGAACTAAATCAGCAACTAAGAGTTCGAATGTCACAGCTAAAAAGACTCCACAGTCCCCAGCTAAGATCAAAGATCCAGCATGCCACAACTAAGACCCGCAACAGCCAAATATATGAATAATAAAAAAAAATTTTTTAATGAATGATGAAACTTCTGACATTTGCTACAACATGAACAAACCTAGAGGACATAATACTCGGTGAAATAAGCCAGATGTGAAAGGACAAATACTGTAGGATTTCTCTTATGGGAGGTCCCTAGATTCATAGAGACAGAAAGCAGGGGAGCGGGGGCCAGTGACTGGGGGAGGAGGATGGGGAGTGAATGTTTAAAGGGGACAGAGTTTCACTTTGGGAAGATGAAAAGAGTTCTGGAGATGGATGGTGGGGAGGGTTGCACGACAATGTGAATGTACTTAATGTCACCAAACTATACACTTAAAAATAGTTAACACAGTAGATTTTATGTGATGTATATTTTGCTGCAAGGTCAAACCAGTCAATCCTAAAGGAAATCAACCCTGAATATCCTTTGAAATGACTGATGCTGAAGCTGAAGCTCCAGTATTTTGTCCACCTGATGGGAACAGCTGACTGATTAGAAAAGACCCTGATACTGGGAAAGACTGAAGCCAAAAGGAGAAGGTTGCGGCGGAGGATGAGATGGTTAGATACCATCACCGACTCAATGGACATGAGTTTAAGCAAGCTCTGGGAGACAGCTGAGGACAGGGGAGCCTGGCGTGCTGCAGTACATGGAGTCGCAATGAGTCAGACACGATTTAGTGACTGAACAACACAAGTTTTACCATAATTAAATTTTTAAATAAAAGAAAAAATGAGCTATTTATCTTTAATGAAGACAGAGTTTCAGTTTCACAAGATAAGAAGAGTTCTGGACATGGATTGCTGACTATGGCCATACACAATGGGACTGCAGTTACACTGTGACCACCACTGACCTGGACGCTTAAAAATGATTACGATGGTAAACGTTACGCATGCGTGAGTGCGTGCTCAGTCGCTTCAGTCGTGTCCGCCTCTTTGTGACCCTATGGACTATAGCCCGTCAGACTCCTCTGTCCATGGGATTCTCCAGGCAAGGATTCTGGAGTGGGTTGCCACACCCTCCTCCAGGGGATCTTCTTGACCCAGGGATCGAACCCATGTCTCCTGCGTCTCCTGCACTTGCAGAGGCATTCTTTACTCACTGAGCCACCTGGGAAGCCCAAATGTTATGTATATTTCACCACAATTAACAAAAGAGCATATTGAAAAATGAAAAGAAGAAACAAAGCTATCAAACCGTGAAAAGGCATGGAGGTACCTTAAGTGCACAATTGCTTCGTAAAAGAAGCCAGTCAGAAAACACTGTATACCACATGACTCCAACCCTAGGACGTTCTGGTACCAGGCTCCTCTGTCCATGGGATTTCCCAGGGAGGAATACTGGGTTGCCATTTCCTTCTCCAACAGAGATGGTAAAATCTCAGTAGTTGCCAGGAGGTTGGACAGAGGGAGAAACAGGTGGAGCCCAGGGGATTCTTAGGGCAACGAAACTCTTCTGTACAATACTGGGTGGATAGTCATCATTATTTTCCAAAAGTCACAGAACTGCACAACACGGAGAGTGAGACCCACTCTGAATTATGGGCTTTAACTAATAATGCATCAATCTTGTTGTTGTTGTTCAATAGCTCAGTTGTGTCTGACTTTTTGTGACCCCAATGGACTACAGCACACCGGGCTTCCCTGTTCTCCAATATCTCCCGGAGTTTGCTCAAACTCACGTCCAGTGAAGATCAGTCTTACTTCATTCTTTAGCACAGCTACACCACACTCCTGCAAGATGTTAATAACTGAGGAGACTGCGGGGGGAGGAGTAGGGGAATTGGGCAGGTATATGGAAACTCTGTATTCATTTCTCAGTATTTCTGTAAAAACCTACAACTATAAAACAAAGGGTTATTAATTTTTAGAAAATGCACAGGCCACCCCAGCTACCAAGGACCAAGTCCAGCTTGGTGCCAGGGCCCAAGACCACGTGACCTGGTGGTCTTAGCCTACCCACACTGTGTCCTCGGCCTGGGATGCCCCTACCTACCCTGAGGTCTCCCCCATCCCAGGCTGGGCTCCCCAGCGATCTTCATGACCTCCGGCCCCTGGAGATGGGTGAGTATTTAAGTAAGATTTTTGTTTGTATGTTTTGTACCCTTTTATTCTTTCCTTAAGCCACACTGCATACCCTGTGGGATCTGTCCAGGGATTGAACCTGGGTCCCTGGCAGTGGAAGCCTGGAGTCCTAACAAGTGGACCTCCAAGAAATTCTTTGTTGTTGTTTTTTTTTTTAATTTTTATTTTATTTTATTGATGTGTTTCTTTTCGCGATGTGTTTCTTTTCATCTACACTGTGTCTTCATTGCTGCAGTGAGCAGGGCCTACTCTCTAGTTGTGGTGAGTGGGCTTCTCATTGCGGTGGCTTCTTTGTTTCTGAGCACAGGCTCTGGGGTGCACGGGCTTCAGCATGCAGGCTCAGTAGTCGTGGCTCACGGGCCCTGGAGGGTGGGTTCGGTAGTCGTGGCACATGGGCTTAGTTGCACCGACACGTGAGGACCAGGGATCAAACCCACATCCACTGCATTTGCAGGCAGATTCCTATCTACTGCGCCACCAAGGAAGTCCCCCAGGTTTAGTTTTTATATATATATTATAGTTGATGTATAATATTATAGGTTACAGGTATACAATATAGTGAGTCATGATTTTTAAATGTTATACTTCATTATAGTTATAAATTATTGGCTTTATTCCCCATGCATGTGAGTTCAGTCACTCAGTTGTGTCCAACGCTTTTCGACTCATAGACTGCAGCCCGCCACGTTCCATGGTCCATGGAATTTTCCAGGCAAGAATACTGGAGTGGGTTACCATTTCCTACTCCAGGGGATCTTCCCGACCCAGGGAGTGAACCCATGTCCCCTGCATCTCAGGCACTGGCAGTTGGATTCCTTACCACTGCACCACCTGTTTAATATACCCTTGTAGCTTATTTTATATTAGTTGTACGTCTTACTCCACCACCCTTACGTTGCCACTTACCCCATTCCTCTCCATGCTGGTAATCACTGCTAACCACGTTCCCCAAGCCGGGATTGAATCCATGCCCTCTTCAGTGGAAGCACGGAGTCTTAACTGATGAACAAGTAGGGAAGTCTTTAGTTTTTTTCTCTATTGATAAGGATGTGTGAGTGTCTGAGGAACCCAAGTGCCATGGAGGGTAGACATGAGCTAGATTTCATTTAAGTCCTCTTTTGAGTCAATTTATCTTTGTCCATGTTGTTCTGGATTCACCAGAATGAGCTGATATCATTTTCCTTAAAAGGGGCTGAGGACAAGAAAGTAGGAAATAAGGAATGATAAATAGTTTACAAGCTCCAGCTTCCAGAATTCCCTGGCAGTCCGGCGGTTAGAACTCAGTGCTTCCACTGCAGGGGGCACAGGTTTGATCCCTGGTGGGGGAACTAAGTTCCCACATGCAGCAAGGCATCGCTAAATACATCAATTTAAAGTTCCAGCTTCACTCAAGTTTCCATGCGAACACTTACAAGGCTTTCTATTGTTGTTCAGTCACTCAGTCATGTCTGACTCTTTGTGACTCCATCAACTGCAGCACACCAGGCTTCCCTGTCCTTCACCATCTCCCTGAGTTTGCACAGACTGGTGTCCATTGAGTCAGTGATATCATCCAACCATCTCATCCTCTGTGGTTCCCTTCTCCTCTTGCCTAATTTTGTCTCAATAGGACTCAGTGTGTAATAATTTATTATGAATCCATAATTAAAAACCTATTTGTGAGCTTCCCAGGTGGCTCAGTGGTAAAGAATTTGCCTGCCAATGCAGGAGTCACGGGTTCAATCCCCAATCCAGGAAGATCCCACATGCTGGAGCGACTGAGCCTGTGCTGCACAACAAGAGAAGTCATCACAGTGAGAAGCCTGCGCACTGCAACTACAGAGTCCTCTCCTCTCACCACAGGTAGAGAAAAAGCCTGCACAGAAACTGCAGACCCAGCATAGCCAAAAAAATTTAATTAAAAAAAATATTTGTAGACATAAGATTCCTTTTTCTGTGCATAGTTGCTCAGTCGTGCCTGACGCTTTGCAACCCCCTGGACTGTAGCCCGCCAGGCTCCTCTGTCTATGGGGATTTTCCAGGGAAGAATACCAGAGTGGGTTGCCATGCCCTCCTCTAAGGGATCTTTCCAACCTAGGGATCAAACCCAGGTCTCCTGCATTGCAGGCAGATTCTTTACCATCTGAGCCACCAGGGAGGTTCTTATTCTAAGGCCTTAATAAATATATTCTGAAAAAAATCAGTCAGTATTTCTAGAGCAGGCGCTATCTTCCCCAAAGTGCTCTGACAACACAGGGTGCAAACAAGGCCGGCTGCACACACCTGGGAAGGCAGGTCCGCCCGCTGCCTTCTACAGCCACTTATCGTGCTCACTATATAAAGGGGAGGGGGCCTCAGACCCAAGGATCCCAAGCCACCTCCCTCCTGCCGGGCCCCTGATTTCTCATCCAACTAGACACAAGCGTCCTTGGGTCAAGGATTGCCATCCCGGGAAATCAGACGTGGGGCTACTTTTCCTCCCTGCTCCTCACCGCCCACCCCCCAACGCCAAGCTCATCTCTACAGATGGCAGATCCAGCTGACTCTTCAGTTAGCTTCTTTGGGGGCGAGATTCTGGACAAGCCCCATAAATGCTGAACCATATATACCCTGATTACACCCTGACTCATCTATCCTCCCCTCATCCCTTCCAGGGACAACATCCAGTCATGAAACCCTGCTTTTTAATCCAAAGGAAACAAGTCCAACTAATTTCTCCTACCAGTGGTTTCCCCATAACCCTGTGTGTGTGTGTTTGTGTGTGTGTGTGTGTGTGTGTGTGTGTGTGTTAGGTGCTCAGTCGTGTCCAACTCTTTGCTACCCCATGGATTATAGCCCACTAGGCTCCTCTGCCCATGGAATTCTCCAGGCAAGAGTGCTGGAGTGGATTGTCATTTCCTCTATCCCCAGGGGATCTTCCCGATCCAGGGATTGAACCTGGGTCTCCTGCATTGCAGGCAGATTCTTTACCACCTGATCCACAGGGGAAGCCCATCCGATCAACCCTAGTTGGAGGCAAAGACCAGGTCTACTCTAGTGCAGTAACCATGGGTCAGGATGCAGAGGAAATGACAGGTGCAGCCCTTGTGAGAGAGAAGAGGTTCTGGCGCCTTCTGACGGTCATCTCATGCCACAACTCGTCCTGAGCCGCCCCGTGGCGTCTGCTATAATCTGCCCACAAAAGCAGCTCCAAAGATACCTTTTACAATAGGTGAGCGGATACACAAACGGTGGCACATCCAGACAATGGCATACATAATAAACAAGCTGTGGGGGAGGGATGTGTTGGGAGTCTTGGATAAGTAGATGCAAACTACCATACATCGAATGGATAAACAACAAGGTCCTACTAAATGGAACTTTCCTGGTGGCTCGGTTGGTAAAGAATCTGCCTGCAATGTGGGAGACCTGGGTTTGAACCTTGGGTTGGGAAGATTCCCTAGAGGTATCTATATCTATCTATCTGTATGTACACACAACATATATATATTTTGGCCATACCTCATGCTTGCAGAATCTTAGTTTCCCAACCAGGGATTGAACCTGGGTCCATGGCAGTGGAGACATGGAGTCCTAAATACAGGACTGCCAGGGAATTCCCTACTTGTTTTTAATTTTTTTTTTTTTAGATCAACATCTTACACTTTATAATACACTCACAAATTTTCACACAAATTTCATGTTTACAAGTACAAAAAGGCAAAGAAGAACCTCAAAGAATCGAAGTTACTGTATCATCGACTACATTCAATAAAGTTAATACTGTTGTCCTCCTTCTTCATCTTCTAAATCCAGAAGGGAACCGTGAATCCATCCCCCATGTGGACTCCACTTTCAGAAGTTGGAGACTGGCCATAGTTCTGCACACGTCAGGGTTTCGACAGAACTGAACTGAGATTCCATTGTGTTCCAGGCCAGATCGGCCAGAAGAAAGTCATCCATTGCTCGAGTTTCATTGCTGGTGAAGAATAAGCTCCCCAGAGTTTTGAAGCCAGAATTCATGGTCTGTGTTTCAGCACTGTTCAACTGAACTTTGTTTTCCAGGGCAGGCAGGTTTTTAAGCAGTGGAGATTCCGTCAGTCTGGGTATCTGTGTCAGATGAATCAGTACTCAAGAAAAAGCTGGAATATTTCAGGATACTTCCCAGCGGCAGACAAGGGCTACTGTCTAAAAAGAAGTTCAGGTCCATCTGTGTCTGCGTGTCAAAGATTTCAAGGCCTAAGAAGCTAGAATTTCCCCTACAACGGTAGGCCTGGGTAGAGGGGTCTGCAAGGAAGAAGTCAGTTTGGGTTTCTGTGTCCAGTGATTCCAAGACTGGCTCAGTGGTCATGGTGCTAAGCTCACTCTCCTCGGTTTGCATCTGGATATTTGAGAACTCTTCAATATCAAAATCAATTGCAGGATTCTGGGCTGGGCCAGAGAGAAGCTGGGTCCAGTATTTGTGTCGGACAAAAGACTATGATTGTCCAGGGTCTGACCGGGCAGGTTACTTGATGAGATGTTTTCTAGATCACTTAATAAATCCATGGTCGGGGTCTAATTATCTGTCATGTTCTGTGAGGAAAGCATACTATTCGGTGTACTGAAGTTTATAATTGGTGTGGATTTCTCAATATCTTGAGTTAAAGTTTTAAGGTGGTTCTGAGGTAACAAGTCATGAGTTACAATCTCTGCTACTAAGCTGCTGCTTATAATATTGTCTGTAGACACACCATATGATGAATGGACACTCTCAAAAATGTCTCCACACATTACAGCTTGGTCCATCTGTACTTGGCCATCTGCTGGACATTGCATCCCACTGGTCTGAGTTTCTATGGAGATCCCACCTGGCTGGAAACTGGCATCTATAAATGTATCAGTCTGAGCAGTGATAGATATAAGGTTACCTTAGAACTGGGAGAAAAAAAAGTCTGAGTTTGAACACTAATGGGAAGGGAAACCTGGAAACTAAATGTCAAATAAGTTTGTGAACAGGACGACACAGAGGAGTCAGGGCTGGCCCACTGTGCAAATGGCATAAATTGTGGTGTGGTGTGGTGTGGGACAGGTCTGTCTGTACATTGACTGAAGAAATGCTGTTCTTCTGACACGTGTTCCCAAGTTCTTATAACGGGTTAAATGGACTTTTACCCAAGTTTAGTTGAACACCTGTGCTAATCAGCTCAACAGCAACAGGATTTACAACTTTTAAGAGAGGGAGGCTCGCCTTGAGAGAGCAGGCCTCCAAATCCAGGCCGAGAATCAGGGTTCCAATGGACAATGCAAGTAAGTTCACGGCACCAGGGGCACAGCCTTGTTGGTCAACACCCAACACCACAGGCTGGGCTGATGAGTCAGCTGTAGGCACAAAGACAGGCACAGGAGAAAACTGCATGACCGGGAGTTTAACCAAAGCTACTTTGGGCTGTGGTAAAAGCAACATCTGAGGGTACCTTGGAGCTGCTGGAAGAGTCTTCTCTCTGGCATTAGAGCTGCAAGAGTCTTCAAAAGAAGTCACCAGCTTTATTTCTGAAGTTTCTAGTTCTGGAGCATCTGGCCATGGAATTAGTTGGTCGCTCAGTGAATCGGCAGTCTTCCTGGACAGCTTCCGGCTGCGCAGGCAGCTTTCCAGTTTCCTTTCCTTACTAGGTGGGTCCCTGTGCTCTGCAGGGATCTCACACCAGTTCGGTAGATGTGGGACTGTAACACAGTCCTGCTGGCATAGGGATGGCCACACGTGCACTGGAAGGTCTTGCCACAATCCTCTGCATGTCTTTTCAGGTCCCACTTGATGCCATACAAATTGCTTCACTTACTACATTTATGCTTTTTTTCAGCATGCATTTTCATAAAATGCTGTTTTACGAAATAAAGTTAAGAAAATGGTCTGTCAGGGCCTCTAGGGCATCATTCAATTGGACAACAGTAGAATTTCAATACGATGGCACCCCACTCCAGTACTCTTGCCTGGAAAATCCCATAGGCGGAGGAGCCTGGCAGGCTGCAGTCCAGGGGGTCACGAAGAGTCGGACACGACTGAGGGACTTCACTTTCACTTTTCACTTTCACGCATTGGAGAAGGAAATGGCAACCCACTCCAGTTGTCTTGCCTGGAGAATCCCAGGGACGGGGGAGCCTGGTGGGCTTACATCTATGTGGTCGCACAGAGTCGGACACGACTGAAGCGACCTAGTAGCAGCAGAAGCAGCAGCAGCAGAATTTCGGTAGTTTTCAAATCTTTTATTGTTGGATTCACTATGCCATACTACAGGCGGTGGTAGCTCTTGACCAGGTGCATGTTGAGCTCGGGGCAGTTGGGCAGGATCTCACTGCAGCTGCGCACCATGCACAGGATGTTGGTCCTCACGGCCCAGGACAGCTTGCTCACCAGCGGCTGGATGAACTCTGGGGCCAGCAGCACTGACACCGTGGGCTGCTGCCTCGCCACCATGGGTCGGGGCTGGCTGCCTCTCAGCTGCCTGGGGGGACCCCAAGAACCCGAGGCAGCGGCGGCACCCCTTGCGGCCACCGGGACAGCCAGGGCACCCCAGGGGAGAGTCGTGGAATCCGCCTCCACTGCCTCAGAGGCCGCCATGACTCTTGCACCGCAGCCGGACCCGTTTTTAAATTTTGAGCTTTTTAAGCTTACATGCTTTTGCTGGTTAGGACCCGCACTTGCCGGTGCCGGGTGACACCTGTCCCTGGTCACCTTCCCCTGCCTGGTGACAAGACGCTCCTCTTCCACGCCTGGCCTTCAGGTATATGGGCTCAGTGCTGCCCCTGACCTCTGACCTGCCCCTATTGTGGGGTGGAAAGGCAGCAACCCCTCAGTTCTGCCTGCAGCCCACACCCACTATTTCATGTCCGTAGGTGTTCATTCGAGCCCCTGTGTCTCTGATCTGCTCTGACCCTCGCCTGCCCTGTTCCATCTCCTCTCCCTGTCCCTGGGTACATTTCCATCAAGGGGACACGGCTCGAGCAGCAAGAGGTCCGATGAGTAAAAGCATCACCTTGTCTCTTGTAGATTCTTTGGGGACAGAGGGCCCCGGGTGGGTGACTCCATCCTTCCTGGCAGAGGTGATGCTGAGCCCCCAGTACTGAACAACAGCCAGGATTTGCAGTCCCCTCCTGGCTCCAAGGAGGGAGTGGGCTGCAGCCAGAGGTGCCCATGTCACTGTGAGGAGTCTCAGAGCTTCCACACCGGACCCAGAGGAGAGCATGAAGCAAGGGAGAGAGGATGCAGGAGGAGGTAGAGGAGATGGATGGAAGATGGAGGCAGAGGACAAAAGAGTACAGGAGGTTGGATATAGAGGGAGGAGGTGGGAATGGGACAGAGGAGGTGAGACTGGAAGAGGAGGAAGTGCAGGAAACGAGTAGGAGGAGGAAGGGTGATGGGGAGGTGAAGGTCTGGGGGTGCGGGACTTGAGAACGGAGGAGGAGGGATGGTGAAGCGAGGGGCTGCCTGAGGACTGTAGAGCAGCTGGTGGAGGGGTAGGGAGGATGGGGAAGCGATGGAAGCTGAGGGGAAGAGGTGGGGGGATGCAGGGGTGGGATGTGGATGGAAGAGGATGAGGGGAGAAGGGCAGAGCTTTGGTGTCTCCAGAGCCCGGTGTGTCCAAGCCTGTGCTCGTGTCCTGGATCCCAGAGGCATCCTGTCTGTCCTGCCCCACACCAGGCAAGCTGGCCACGTGAGTTCGTTTGGCCTGTGGGCTGGGGGGTGGGGACACAGGGCCACACGCTGTGCAGTACATGGCCCCCCGTGTTCTCCACGCATCACCAGCTCTACACTCTCCAGCCATGTTCTTGATGGTTTTCTGTGCGAGTCCAGGAACTGAGGCCCTTCCCCCTTGGCCTTGTTCAGACCTGTGGACCGAAGGGTGGTCTCAGCAGCACTGAGAGGCTGCCTGAGGTTAAATACGTCATTCTTTTCCCAAACTAACACCCTTCTGATCGGCTGGTGTGTTGCCTGAGCCGATTCACCAGCCAGAATCAGTGAGTTAGGTCCATTATGAGAACGTGTCTCTCTTCCTAGTGCCCTTGGTCCCCAATTCTTGCTCTGCCTCCTGAGAGGGGCCATCCTGGGGTGGGGGGGTGGTGAGGGGGGCATGGTTCCAGGAAGAGCCCCATGGGCAGGAGCTCAGGGCTGATGCCCTAGAGAGAGCCCCTGGTCGTGTTTTAATCTAAGTGAAGTCTCTCACTGCCCCTTTCAGGGCTCCTGGGGCGAATCCAGCTCAAAGAGCTTTCTCTGAAATTCACACATCATCCACTTTAGCTCAAGTAGACCATTCAGAGGTTTTTATTTTACAGACTTCTGCTACCATCACCACTATATCCACCAGTCACCACCTCATAAAAGTCTCTTAGCCATCAGCAGATACCCACCCCTTGCCCATCCCCCAGCCCTGGGGACCCCCGATCCAGTTTCTGTCTCTATGGACCTGGCGATGCTGGACACATCAGATCAATGGAATCATACAATATATGGTCTCTTGTGCCCAATTTCATTCACCCATCCACAGTGTAGCTGGGGTCACCATTTCCTGCCTGCAGTACAGGAGAGTTGCAATCTCTCCACAGCCTGTTATTGGGAATACAGTTTCCATGGGTAAGAAGTGGTCTGCCCTGTGGTCTTGATTTGCATCTCCCTGATGGCTGATGAGGTTGGGAAGCTCCCCCTGAGCCTGTTGGCCTTGTTTTCTAAAGCTGGGTGGACTTTGGAGAAAGGTCTACCCATGTCCTGAAGTCTAGAAGTGGAAGTATTAGGTGTGGCTGCAAGACATAATCGCCAAGGGGGATCCCACCCACTAAGGGGGCACTAATGTCTGATTTCTCCCCTATGACCAGGAAGCTGCCAACAGGGAGCCAACTTCCACTTGCTGGGTCCCTGAAGCTCTTAAGGGCACTGGAATACATGGATTTTGTCTTACAGCATCCAACATGGAGAAGCTGGAGACCCTACTAGCCTTGGAACAAGAAGAAATTATAACAAAATATGAGGTGAGACCCCAGCAGGGATCATAGACAAGAGCAGGTGCACCCAGGCAGGGATTTGAGCTAAGGACAGGCAGCTGAGACCCGGCAGGGATCCTAGCCAGGTAGAACTGGTATCATCACCCATCAGAAAAGGTACATTCACCAAGTGAAAATCAATGCAGCCCAGGTGAGCATCCCCCCACACACACACACACACAGAAGCAGGTATGTCCCAGGAGGAACCAGCACCAAGGATAAGCAAGGGAGGCCAGGCCGAGATCATCCCCGGGTAGACCATGGAAGGCCACATAAGGATGGTTACCAGTAGGAACAGGTACAGCTCAGGCGGGGAGCACAGTCAGCATACAGCAGATGAGGCCCAGGTGGGGCCCATTGCCAGGTGTGCACAGGTACAGCCCAGCGGGAACCATGAGCAGCAAGAGCACTCACATTCCAGGTAGGGGTCACAGAGAAAACAGCAGAGCGAGCCTGAGTGGACATCCTCCTCCCCAGGACGAGCGGGTATGGCTCGGGGTGGTGGTGGTGGTGGGGGGGTTCACTGCAAATGGGACCAGGTGGCCCAGGCAGGATCCTAGCCAGGTACGAGCAGGTGAGGCCCAGGCAGATCCCACTGAGTCGGGCGGGCCTGGTGCTGTGCCCCTGGGATGCAGGGTGGGGAGTTGTCCTGCCCTGCCTTTCATGGCATCTCTCAGCCCCCTCTGGCTTTGGGGCCATGCAAGGAGGATGCGGGAACCAGGGGAGGATACAGACCTATCACTGTACAGTGTCACCAACAGGCTAGGTTCCTTGCTGTGAGTCACTGGGATGCCCCTCTCTCCCATCAGGGGGTGGGTTTCCATTGAAAAAAAAACCTCTAAGATGCCAAAAAGGGGAGGGAAACCCCTGGTGGCCTTGGCAGGCCATGGCGCTGATGCATCCAAGAGCAGAGGTGGGCTCCGGGGGGTCCTCCACGCACATCTGGCTCTTGCAGGAGGTGGGCTACTTCCAGGGTATGAACGAGGTTATGGCCGTCCTACTGATGTTCCTGAACGAGGACGACACCTTCTGGAGGTGGTTCCAGCTGATGCCTGATGAGGAGCACGCCATGCGCAGTAGGTGCCTGCCGAGGATGGCTGGGCCAGCCTGAGGATCTGGGGTCTCTCTGCAGGGGGGCTGGTGGGGACCCTGGCCCAGGACAGCTCCCCATCAGCAAAGGGCACTGGCTCCCACACTGCCCTTTGGGTTCTGGAGCCTCAGCCCTCAGTCCCAGCCTCATGCAGACCACTCTCCCTTCCTTCCCTGCTGGTCCTTCTGCCTCAAGCCTGCCATCCACCAGGAGCCCCGCAAGGCCACAGCCACATGAAGCCCGGGCAGCAACACCACCTCCTCTGCCCCCAGCCTGGTTGCAGAGGCCAGAAGATGGCCAGGCACACACCCCCATCTCCCCTGGGGGCCACACTCACTGCCCCTCCATGCCAGGCTTGCCATCCCCCACTGTGGCTGCTGTGGGGACAGCATGCCAGGGCCAGATGCCTGCCCACCTCTCTGCCCAGGGCGCCAGCTGAGCTGGACATCCAGGAGCAGGGCCTCTGCCCTGGCCTCACAGGCTGTCTTGCCTGGGAAGAGCGTGTCCAGCCAGGGCTCAAGAGGGCCCCACAGGCAGGGGTCACCACTGGGGGCTCCTGTGGTACTCCACTCCCCTCTGGGCGAGGCTCTGACTTGTGGGGGTCTGGGGGCTCCTCAGGCTTCATCCCTGGATTCTCGAAATGGCTAAGGTTCCAGGCCCATCACAAGCACGTTCTCGGCAGAGCCCTCCCCAAGTTGAAGGGACATGTGGTGAGTACAACTGTCGCCCAGCCCAGAGGTGCTGTCCCATGGCCACTGCGGGGACTTGGCTTCCTGCAGATTTCATTTGCCTTCTCCTGGGGGCTGCCAGGAGTGAGCTCAGGCTGAGCAGGCCCATGGACAGCATGTCCCCCACCCCTGAGGGTGGCTATACAGGGCCCTCAAATAGGGAGGTTTCTGGCAGGGCAGGCAGGCCCTGAGCACCCCCTGCCCTGCTTTAGAGCAGATGTCTGCGGGGATTTACACACCCAAGTGGTTCATACAGTGCTTCATCAACCAGGTAAGGCTGCCCAGAGACACTGGGTTCCAAGGCCTCCCTGTCCCCCACTCCTGATGCCCAGGGAGGGACAAACCGCACCCTCAGATATGCCAAGTCCCTCCTGAGGAGCCCCAGGGGGCAGCCTAGAGCCCTCCTGGTGGGCCCAGGGCACCTTGAAGTTCCCGGGACCCGCGGTCTCCACCTGGCTCCCTTCGGGAAGGGTGGGTCAACCTGGGGTGCAGCTGAGCCACCATCGTGATCTGCGAGGTGTCCCCACTGAGAGGGTTAGCTGGTGCACTGTCAGGCACTAAGGACCCTGAGAGGCCTGGTGGGAGCACCTTTGTCCACCCAGATGAGCAGCTCTGGGACCTCGTCTGATGAACAGTGGGTCTGCAGGGACCAGAGGCAGGTGTGGCTTCTGACCCTGTGCTGGGACCCCCGTGCCCTGCTCAAGCGGCCCCTCCCATGCCCACTGTCCCCACAGACCCCCCCTTTCCGCTGACACTGAGACTCTGGGAGGCTTGCATCCTGGAGGGTGGGCACTTGCTCACGGCCATGGCCTACACCGTCCTCAAGGTGCACAGGAGGAAGCGGGCCTGAGTGTGGAGCACAGGCCGCAGAGGAGGGAGTGCCAGCCACATGAAGGCGGTCAGGGTGCCCTGTTGTGAGTGCCCCTGGCCGGGGCACTTCCTGGGGCTCTGTCAGGACAGATGGACCCCCAGGGGTGGCGCACAGCGGAACACAGCCGCCCCCTATGGGAGGACCCCCAGGGTGGGGCACTGAGCCTTCCCTGTGGGTCCCCCCGTGGCCTGATGGCACCCCCACCCCTAGAGTGCCTCCTGACGCTGCCCCTGGGAGGCTGTGGGAGTTCCTGCGGGACGCGCTGTCCCGGGCCAGGGCCCTGGAGGACAGTGCAGTGTGCATGTAGCTGCAGGCC
The DNA here is from genome assembly GCA_935064755.1 of Tragelaphus eurycerus. NCBI lineage: Eukaryota > Metazoa > Chordata > Mammalia > Artiodactyla > Bovidae > Tragelaphus > Tragelaphus eurycerus. The sequence continues at coordinate 2,041,462 of CAKXYN010000058.1, read as the reverse complement.
TCCAAGGCTGAGCTACCTAGGATGAAGTATGACCTGCCCCTGGCCAGGGGGGCTCAGCCCTGGTCTCCCCATGAGTCACCCTCTCAGGCAGTAGTGGGTGGGCGAGCCCCGGGCTTTCCCCTCACCCCCAGCCATTTGCTCTTCTGGGCAGCCACCACAGAGCCCAGAGGCTGGCAGCCTAGAGGGCTGTTCTCAAAGCTGGGCCGGCTCTGCCATGCCTGGCCCCACGGGCCCACCTTGTGCAGACCACAGCGATACAATTCCCTCCCAAACTTCCCAGTGATCTGTGAGGCCACAGGCAGGTGGCCCCCAGACCTTGGCTTTGAGCCGGAATGCTGGGTCCCTTCCCCTTCAGTCCCTGCCTGGGCCACCCCCAGGGCCACACGACAGGCCTGACTCCGTGACCCCACTGAGGCCCCAGCAACCAGCTCCACCCAGCCTGCTGAAGACAGTGCCACTGGGCCCAGGATACCCCTCCTTCCCTGAGACAGCTGCAGCCAGCATCCCTCCCATGAGTGACCAGCACAGCCATGGTGGAGCCAGGACAGCACCCCAAGAGCTGCGCCAAGGCCCCACACGTCCGCTTGACCCCCTGAGCTCTGTGTCCACAGGGAGCCTGGACGTTCAGGGGCCTCCAGAGGATGAGGTGACTGTGAGCACAGGGACCCTGAGGCTCCCAGGGACCCCGAGGTCCTCAGAAGCCAACAACATGCCCTGCTTTTTCACGCTGAGCTTCTTAGAGGATGGGCCCTACCCCCACCCCCATATAGCACAAGTCCCTGGCTCCAAAGGGCCTGAATTTGGGCTCCAGGAGGGCAGATGCTGTGTGAGCACCCCCCAGCCTGGACTGTGACTAAGGGGGCTGCCCCAGCCAGTCAGGAACGCTGGCTCAAGGCAAGGCAAGCCCTCTCGGAGCTTTATGTGGTCTCCTGCAGCCTGAAAGTGCCCCACAAGGTCCCTTCAGTGAGCTGAGGAGCCTCTGGGAACAACAGGCCACCTCCAGGACCTCACATGCATAAGGAGGCGGGGCTAGAGCAGAGGGTGCTGCTGTTTGGGCTGACACAACACACTGCGTCCAAGTCAGTGACTGCCTTTTCGGGCCCCTACATCTCAGCAAATACAACCCCACCCGGGGTCCAACTGGGTTCCCTGCCTCCAGCCATTCCCTATAAAGGTCTCCCTCCAGGGGACGGACAGACTTTGGTTTCAGTTTCCCCCCTTGCTGGTTAAAGGTTAATACATTTTCGTGCATTAAGTGCTAGACTGGCTGGTTCTTGTAGCACCTAGACGTCTCCGAAGGATGCTCTCAGGGCCCCCAGAGGCAAAGGGAGCACCAGCTGGACAAAACCGAGGTTCCCAGCTGCCTTGTGGGAGGCCACAGGCACTGCAGACTCCGAGCTTCAGCCAAACCCCAGGATCAAGACCATCGGATGACTGACTGTGACTCAGCCTGTGCCCGGTGGGCCAGGACTGGCCTCCAGGAGAGCAACAGCTGGCGGGCAGGGAGCATCCGTCCAGTCAGTCTGTCCACCAGCCTGGGCTGGCCAGGCTCCAGCGGCACTTCCTTTCTTCCCTGCCTCCTCGTCGTCCCCACACCCACCTCGCACACCCCCTCCCACATCACACTGGACACCTCTGTGCCCCTCCACACCTATCAGGGGAGCGGCACCTGAGCTCAGGCAGCCTAGGGCCCCCTCCTTGGGTGGGCATGCTGCCGGATCTCATGCACCAGTGGAAGGAAGAGGGCACCGGCTCAAGGGGAACACTGCCTCCACCTTGAGCAGAATCCCAGACCCTTCCCCGTTCACCTCACAAATGGGGAGCTGGGTCCTGCTTGTCTCGGGCTCCAGGGCACCCTACTGAAATACGTGTCCTCAGCAGCCCTCCCACTGCCCACTGAGGGGTCAGGGCTGACCGGGACCTTGGGGCGCTCTGGGGGCACATGGGCCAGGGCTAAAGGGTCACCGCTCCCACTTGGCTCAGGGCAGCTCTCTCTGGGGACCTCCACCGCCCCCGGGAGCTGTGTCCGCCCAGACCCAGGTCCTGGACTCCGTCGCTGCCCCTGCCTCCTGGGGAGACTCACAGCTTGAGGGGCTGCTGGGTTACAGGAATCGCAGTGGGTTCCAGGGGGTCCCTTAGGTGGAGCCAGAGGTCGAGCAGCTTCCCTGGATGGAGGGAGAAGGGGCAGTGCGTGCTGCTCCCAGGCAGGGGTGGCACAAGGCCCTGGATGGATGGGGGGCAGGGAGGGGAGCTTCCACCTGGTGCATCTGCGCCAACACATCACTGCAGGGGACGCTGCAGTTTTGGGTGAGGCTCTGGCCTGCTGAGACTCCACGGTACCATGATCAGGTCACACTCGTTCCCACCAGCACCACAGGTATGCCATCTGAGTCCTTCACCCACTTGATCTGCTCCCTACAAGGGGGAAGGCATGATCCAGTGGGCAGGCTGCGGGCTGGGCTGCACTTGGGGCCACAGAGAGAGGACAGGAAGCCCCTGAGGGTCAGTGGTCAGCTCACCAGGGCTGGTGGATGCCCTTGAAGGACTCGGTATTGTTGATGCAAACACCCAGAGGAAAGCCCTCCCTGGTGCTCATGTACTGGTCTGCATGACGCTGACTCTCCTGGCCTGCTGTGTCCAGTAGGTAGGTCTCCCCATCAGTGGCCACTTGCTTCCAGTAGGAGCTTAAAGACAGCCAGCCTTCCTGGGAGAGGACCCTTACTCGCTCCTCTTGTGCCCCCAGGACCTAGGACAAGGGGACCCCTCCTGCAGAGCAGGTGGAGGACAAGCCTGTCAGGAGCCAGGCTGTGGACAAGAGTCGGCTCACCTCCATGGTGTTGTCCTCCACGGGGTGGTTCTCGATGAGCTGGATGGTCAGGGCGCTCTTCTTCATACCATGGCGCCCACCACCACGAGCTTATCCTCCGTCACCACTCCTCAAGGGACCCCAACGCCAGGCACTGCAGTGGTTTCCCGTCCCACTGACCCCACTCGCACATCCACTGAGCTCCTGGGGCCAGGCTGCCCGGGCCAGGCCTGTTTTCTGAACCAGGCATAGCAGCAAGAACGGTGGCCCAGGGACTTCCCTGGTGGTCTAGTGGTTGAGAATCTGCCTTGCAACGCAGGGGACAGGGGTTTGCTGTGGAGAAACTAAGCCCCACACCACAACTACTGAGCCGATCAGCCTCGAGGAAAGATCCAGCATGGTGCGATGAAGATGCAGCATGCCACAACTGAGACTCAACGCAGCCAAATAAATACAGACGTTGAGGCAGTCTGAGCGTGGGCTGGAAAAGTGTCCAGACACAGAGCATTTCATAAGGGAGGGTGTTTATCAAGAGCAGAGCTGAAGAGGACGCAGCAGGCCCAACTCCTGACAGAGCAGGCAGGGTCGACAGTTTAAGTGCGTTAACAGCCAATTTTTATAGCCTGAAGGCAAAATTGCTATGGAAGGCTGGCACTGGGTGATTGGCTGCGGCGCTGTGGGGTGCTTACTAGAGTGGGCATCTTTGTTTAACTGGGAGTCAGGAAGCTTGTTAGTGATGATCAGGGGGCTTCCGGCAAGGGTTACAAAGGGGCTCAGTTAGTTTCGGAGGTGACCTTGGTTCTGGGCTCCACTTCTGTGGCCTAGGGGCAGAACTCAACAATATTTTTTAACAAAATGAGGGGGAAAAAAATGAATGGTGACCCAGCCGCTCACCTTGAGCACCTCCAGCCCAGAGGTGTGAGGGGGCTCCTACCTCTAGCTACACTTAGAGGAGCCAGCTCCCCGAAGGCAGGGCTGACAGTTGAGAACATTCCCCCAAGCACGCACCTGAGTTAGAAGCTGCTGAGGAGGCAAAGAACTGAAATTGGAGGCACTGTGGGCCCAAGGTTATCAGCACCCTCTGGACAACAGGTCTTGCCACAGTGGCAGGCACAGCAGTGTGTCTGGGCAGGATTGACAGCCGACAACCGGCTCCAGGCCCCCCAGGCCCCCCTGCTCCCACCCCTGGGTATGTTGGTGCATTTGGAAAGTGTTCACTGAGCACCTACTGGTGCCAGGGGTTGTTCCAGGCACAGGGTGATGGTCAGACAGAAAGAACCGCTGCCCTGGCAGACTTGGGCTAGCTCCAAGGAAAAAAAAAAATCCACGTAAAGAAAATAAAGGGAAACCCGTGAGGTCCCATTGCCAGAAGAACTTTGGGGAACGTGAGGCAGGTGAGGAGGTAGACAGGTGGGGGCCAGGGCTCCAGGAAGCAGAAACTTATCACAAGAAAAGACCCAAAGGAGGTGTGGGAGCCAGGGCAGAGATGAGAAAGAAAAGGGCCCCTAGCTGGGGTGTCCCCAATTTTGGTGCTTAAAGAAGGGATGCCCTTGTGGGGACAGTGGGCAGTGACATTCTGAACCCCAGGTTCTCCCGTGTGTGTGATGGCCACCAGATGTCCAAGCTTTTTGGAGGGATCCTTGGGGATCTGGTGTGTGGGAGATCCTGCCTATCACCACGACCACGCGAGGGCCTGCACTTGGGGCCACCCAGAGCACTTGTGGGACCCCAGAAGACAGGACCTGGGGCCTGGAGCCTTGAGGAGGCAGCCCTCGCGAGGCACAGCGGATCCGCCGCCTACGGCTCACCAGCGCCACCTTGTGCTCGCGTAGTAGAGAAACTAAGATTCCACACGCCTCTCCAGAGGGAAAAACAAAACATAAAACAGAAGCAAATGTAACAAATTCAATAAAGACTTTTACAAGGGCCCACATCCAGGAAAAAATTTTAAGAGACTTCCCTTGTGGTCTGTGGGCTTCCCAAGTGGCACAGTGGTAAAGAATCCCCCTGCCAATGCAGGAGACTTAAGAGACACAGGTTCAATCCCTGGGTTGGGAAGATCTCCTGGAGGAGGAAATGGCAACCCACTCCTGTATTCTTGCCTGGAAAATTCCATGGACAGAGGAGCCTGGTGGGCTACAGACCATGTGGTGGCAAACAGTCAGTCATGACTGAGCGCACACACACCCAGTGGTCCACAGGCCAGAACTCCCAGTTCCCAGTGCGGAGCTCCTGGGTTCTATCCCTGGTCAGGGAACTAGATCCCACATGCCACAACTAAGAGTTCAAAGGCTGCAACCAAGACCCAGTGCAGCTAAATAAATAAATTTTATAATACTTTTAAAAAATTAATAAATAAATCTTAAGAAAAGAGAGGACTGGCAAATGTTCCTATATCAGTCAAGTGTTTCTTTGGCTCCTAGAGACAAGCACACACAGGCTCCAGGCTCTGTACATGCCAAGTCACTTCAGTCGTGTCCAACTCTTTGCGATCCTGAAGACTGTAGCCAGCCAGGCTCCTCTGTCCATGAGATTCTCCAGGCAAGAATACTAGTGGGTTGCCATGCCCTCCTCCAGGGGATCTTTCCATCCCAGAGATGGACCTGGGTCTCCTGCATTGCAGGAAGATTCTTTACCTTCTGAGCCACCAGGGAAGCCCAGGCTCTGTGGACCTCCACTAACCAAGCACCTCCCCCGGCAGCCCTGTGTGTGGAGCTGCAGGTGAGACTGGGAGCTGTGGTCTCTTCCTGGCCTGGGCAGACAGAGGGTGGGTTCCGAGCCTCCCTCCTCCACACTGAGCCCTACTGTGCACAGTAATGGCCTACTAGGTACCAAGTGCTTTCTGATGTTGCTAACAACCTCCGGTAGGTTGTGCTCCTATTTACAGAGAAAGAATCTGAGGGGTGGAGAAGGCACTTTGCCTATCTCAGATGAGTTCCAGATCCCCTGAGTGTAAAAAGCTGAAATTCAAATACTTCTTTATTATTAGTCACCATGCTGTATGTTACATTCCCATGACAGCTTTAACATTTTTTTTTTTTTAATTTTTAGCTGTGCTGAGCCCTTGCTGCTGCAAAGGCTTTTCTTTATTTGTAGCAAGCAGGGGTTACTCTAATTGCAGAGCACAGGCTTCTCATTGGGTTGGTTTCTCTTGTGAAGAACTGGCCCTAGGGTGGGCTTCAGTAGGTGCTGCATGTGGGGTCAACAGTTGTGGTGTATGAGCTTAATTGCCCTGGGTCACGTGGAATCTTCCCACTATTTTGTGATTAGTCACTAAGTCATGTCTGACTCTTTGTGACCCTTTGGACAATTCCCGCCAGACTTCTCTGTCCTTGGGACTTTTCAGGCAAGAATACTGGAGTGGGTTGCCATATCCTCCTCCAGGGGATCTTCCAGACCCAGGGATGGAATCCAAATCTGCATTTCCTGCATTGCAGGTGGACTCTGAACCACTGGACCACCAGGGAAGCCCCCATGACTGCTTTTATAACATGAAGATTGTACCATTTAGCCCACTTCACTCTTGTTTGTGCAACCCCCAACCCCTGCCCCGGCAGCTACTAACCTGTTCTCTGTACCGAGCTAGATACTCTTTTATTTTTAAAGATTCCACATTTAAGTGAGGTCGTATATTTGCCTCTTTCCTGACATTTCACTTAGCATAATACCTTCGAAGTCCATCCATGTTGTTGCAAATGACAAGATTTACTTTTTTAATAGCTAATATTCATATATATATATATACAATGTAATATATGGCATATCATCTTTATTCTTCTACGGATGGGCACTTAGGTTGCTTCCATATCTTAGCTATTTTAAATAATGTTACCTTAAACATAAGGGCACATATATCTTTTCTTTTCCTTTTCTTTCTGTAAATACCCAGAAGTGGAATTGCTGGATCATATGGTAGTTCTATTTCTGATTTCTTAAAGAAAGTTCATACTGTTTTCCTTAGTGACCACACCAATTTACACTCCCACAAACAGTGCCTTAAAAGTTCCCTTTGCTCCACATTCTGGACAACACCTGCTATTTCTTTTTGATCACAGCCATTCTATAGGCGTGAGGTGTTATCTCCTTGGGGTTTAAAATACCATGTCCCTGATCAGCATACAGCATTTCATGTACCTATTGTTCTGTATGTAAATATTTTTCTGGGCTCCAAAATCACTGAAGATGGTGACTGCAGCCATGAAATTAAAAGACGCTTACTCCTTGGAAGGAAAGTTATGACCAACCTAGATAGCATATTCAAAAGCAGAGACATTACTTTGCCAACAAAGGTCCGTCTAGTCAAGGCTATGGTTTTTCCTGTGGTCATGTATGGATGTGACAGTTGGACTATGAAGAAGGCTGAGCGCCGAAGAATTGATGCTTTTGAACTGTGGTGTTGGAGAAGACTCCTGAGAGTCCCTTGGACTGCAAGGAGATCCAACCGGTCCATTCTGAAGGAGATCAGCCCTGGGATTTCTTTGGAAGGAATGATGCTAAAGCTGAAACTCCAGTACTTCAGCCACCTCATGAGAAGAGTTGACTCATTGGAGAAGACTCTGATGCTGGGAGGGATTGGGGGCAGGAGGAGAAGGGGACGACAGAGGATGAGATGGCTGGTTGGCATCACTGACTCGATGGACATGAGTCTCAGTGAACTCCAGGAGTTGGTGATGGACAGGGAGGCCTGGCGTGCTGTGATTCATGGGGTCGCAAAGAGTTGGACACGACTGAGCGACTGATCTGATCTGATCTGATTGTTTCATGTACCATGTACTGTATGTCTAAGGAAAAACTATCAGATTTTCCACCCGTTTTTTAACGAGATTCGTTTTTGCTACTGAGTTACAAGTTCTTCATGTAGTTTAGATATTAAAGTGAAAGTGTTAGTCGTTCAGTCGTGTCCAGCTCTGTGACCCCATGGACTGTAGCCCACCAGGTTCCTCGGTACATGGGATTCCCCAGGCAAGAATACTGGAGCAGGCTGCCATTTCCTTCTCCAGGGATCTTTCTGACCCAGGGATGGAACCTGGGTCTCTTAGCATTGCAGGTGGAGTCTTTACCGTCTGAGCCACCATTAATTCCTCAGCAGATACATGATTTGCAAATATTTTCTCATTTCATAGATTGTCTTTTCATTTTGTTGATGTTTTCCTTTTCTGAGCACAAGTTTTTAGTTTGATATAGTCCCACTTGTTTATTTCTTGTTGCCTTTGTTTGGTGCCAATTCAAAAATATTATCCCTAAGACTGATGTTAAAGAGCTAGCTATTGCCCATGTTCTCTTCTAGTTTTATGGTTTCAGGACTTACGTTTCAGTTTTTAATCCATTTTGAGTTAATATTTGTGGATGGTGTAAGATAGTGGTCCAGTTTTCTCAACACCATTTACTGAAGAGACTGTCCTTTCCCTATTGTATATTCTTGGCTCCTTTGTGGTAAATTGACTACAAAGGAGCATTTGTAAATAAACCTGTGGGTTTATTTCTGGGTTCTGTATTCTGTTCCATCGATCTGTTTCTGTACTGTTTTGATTACAATAGCTTTGTAGTATGCAGTATTAAATCCAGGTTAAATCATGCAGTATGATAAATTCAGCTTTGTTCTTTCTCAAAATTACTTTGGCTATTTGGGATCTTATGTGGTTCTATACAAGTGTCAGGATTCTTTGTTCTAGTTCTGTGAAAAATGTCATTCAAATTTTGGTAGGGATTACAGTTTTAACAATATTAATTCTTCTGTTGCTGAACCAAATGTAGTGTCACTTATCCACAAAGTAAAGCCAACCTACTGATGCATCTTTGTGGTGAAGGAAAGTGCAGTGATTACTGCAGGGCCCCAAGCAAGGAGTTCAGGAAGCCAAATGTTTATCTTATTCTATTATTTACTTATTTGTTTGGCCATACTGCTGTGCCCCTTGCAGGATCTTAGTTCCCTGACTAGGGATTGAACCCAGGTCTCCTGCAATGGAAGCTCAGAGTCCTAACCACCAGACCACCAGGGGATTCCCCCAGGCAGCTAATGTTTAGAAGGCCTAAACACCAAGAAGGCTTTCAGGCAAAGATTTTTAAAGGCCAGGTGTATTGAACATTCTTCTAATTGGGACTCAACATCATCAACCTTCTTGTTAACTTCTTCTCCCTGGTGCGTGTTTCAGTATCTGCAAAACAGCTCAAAGGACATGCCTCAGAATATTATCTATAGCCCTTGAGGAGGAACTAAAGGTCCTTGACTTTAATGGTGAAACTATTATTTTGTCTTGCTTGACTCTTTCCCTGTGTTTCTGTATTTTTGCTCTTCTCTGATAGAATTTATTCTTTGAAACTTGGGGAAAGCCGAGGCGGCTAGTTTTTCTACAGACAAGGCAGGCAAAGGACATGGTGGGGTCTGTCCCACGAAGGTCTGTCCCTGCTCAGTTGTACTTCCAATCCATGAGCATGGACTATCTTTCCATTTATTTGTATCTTCAATTTCTTTCCTCCGGGACTTCCCTGGTGGCCCAGGGGTTAAGAATCCGTCTTCACGTAAAGAACAGACTTTTGGGCTCAGTAGAAGGAGAGGGAGATAATTTGAGAGAACAACACTGAAACATACACATCACCATGTGTAAAGCAGAGAGCCAGTGCAAGCTTGCTATACGACGCAGGGCACCCAAAGCCAGTGCTCCGTGACAGCCTGGAGGGATGGGGTGGGGAGGGAGGCGGAGGGGCCGTTCAGGATGCAGGTGACACATGCATATCTGTGGCCAATTTATATTCAGTTCAGTCGCTCAGTCGTGTCTGACTCTTTGCGACCAACTCTGGGAGCTTACTCAAAACTCATGTCCATCGAGTCAGTGATGCCATCCATCTCATCCTCTGCCGTCCCCTTCTCCTCCCGCCTTCAATCTTTCCCAGCATCAGGGGCTTTGCCAATGAGTCTGTTCTTCACATCAGGTGGCCAAAGTACTGGAGTTTCAGCTTCAGCATCAGTCCTTCCAATGAATATTCAGGACTGATTTCCTTTAGGATAGACTGGTTTGATCTCCTGGCAATCCAAGGGACTCTTAAAGTCTTCTCCAAAACCACAGTTCAAAATCATCAAGGCGTTCAGCTTTCTTTATAGTCCAACTCTCACATCTATACATGACCACTGGAAAAACCATAGCTTTGACTAGACTGACCTTTGTCAGCAAAGTAATGTCTCTGCTTTTTAATTATTTATTTCTATTATTTTGACTGTGCTGGGTCTTCATTGCTGTGTGCAAACTTTCTCCAATTGTGGCATTCAGGCTTCTCATTGCTGAGCAGACTCTAGTGCACGTGGGCTCAGTAGCATGCCCCATAGCATGTGGGATCTTAGTTTACCCCACCAGGGATTGAACCTGTGTCCCCAGCATTGGAAAGTGGATTCTTAACCACTGCACCACCAGGGAAGTACCCTGTCTCTGCTTTTTAATATGCTGTCTAGGTTTGTCATAGCTTTTCTTCCAAGGAGCAAGCGTCTTTTAATTTCATGGCTGTAGTCACCATTTGCAGTGATTTTGGAGCCCCCCAAAATAGTCTTGGTTTCCACTGTTTCCCCATCTATTTGCCATGAAGCGATGGGACCGGATGCCATGATCTTCGTTTTCTGAATGTTGAGTTTTAAGCCAACTTTTTCACTCTCCTCTTTCACCTTCATCTAGAGGCTCTTTAGTTGCAGGGAATGCAGATTGGATCCCTCATCAGGGAACTAAGTTTCCACATGTCTGGTGCAACTAAGCCCTAAACCTGCAATTTTTGAGCCCATGCACTCTGGTGCCCACAACTAGAGAAGCCCACGAGCCACAGTGAAGACCCAGCGCAGCCAAAAAAAGAAAAAACTTCTTCAATGTCTTATATAGGTCTTTCACCTCCTTGGTTGAACGCATTCCTAGGTATTTTATTCTTTTTGCTGCTATTGTAAATTGTTTTCTTAATTTCTCCAAGACACATCTTTCTATATCCTGCAACTTTAATGAATTTATTCAGTTTATTTGGTAGCTTTTCTATATACATCATCATGTCACCTGTAAATACATTCTTTCCAACTTAGATAACTTTTACTTCTTGCCTAATTGCTATGGCCCAAGCCAATCACACAGCTGGTTAGGTGTAAAAGCTGAGATTCAAATCTTTTTTTTTTTTTTTTTGGCTGCACTGTGTGGCTTTTAAGATTTTAGTTCCCTGAGCAGGGACTGAACCTATGCCCCTTGCAGTGGAAGCTCAGAGTCCTAAACATTGGATCAACAGGAATTCCCTCAAAACCCACTTCCTCTTCCTCAGATTCTACTGCCCTTATGCAAATGGAGACACTATGTCTACTTCGCTATTTAGGCCCTGGGCAGGGTTGAGATCTGGTCTCTTACTCTGGACTGGCCAAAGGACGGGGAGCCAAGTCCCGGTCTGCTTTCCCCTCCCCAGTAGGATCACACCAACTCCCACCTATAATGGGCATGTCTGGTATAAACATTTGCTGGGGCCCACACTGGGCTGAGCACTGAGGGATACTGGAGGCTTAACAGTCAACAGTTAATGAAGCTTAAACTGGACCATCCTCTGGAGGTCTGTGTATACTCTAAGGTGCTGAGCACGAACATTCAGGCCCCTGTCAAACCTAACCGCCCTAGTCCACATGCCTCACACCAAACTCAGGACACCAGAGCTACTGGAGCAGGGAGCAAATATGGTAGGACTCCCTGGCTTTGAGCGTCATTTAATAATCAACTCAATGACAATGTGCAATCCTCTTAATACTTTTAAAAATTTTTATAATTTTGGCCATGCCTTGAGGTACATGGGATCTTAGTTCCCTGACCAGGGATGGAACCTGTGCCCCCTGCAGTGGAAACTTGGAATCTTGACCATTGGACCAGCAGCAAAGTCTGTCTCTTTTTTCTAAATACTTCCTGATCATGGTAAAGAGCAAGTCTCATTCTGATACCAGTGCATCTCAAACCTTTCCCTGATGTTGGTTAATTTCTCTTGAACAAAGACAACAGGATTCAGGTCCAAAGCCCTCAGCAGGTAATGGTATTGGATTACAATTTATAATATCATTTCTCTTTTGTTTTCATTGCTTTTTGTTTATATTCACTCATTTCTGTACTTAGGTTTTATTTATGGCTAGTGGTAACAGTATTCAGTAGTTTCTGGTAGCACGTTATTAGGGTCAAAGATAATACCGTGAGTTTGAGGATTGTTAGTTTCAATCATGAACTCTGCCACAGCTCTGGAAAAATAACAAAATTTTTCCTTTGTAAAATGGACATGCAGGCTTAAAGATGCTCCCCAACCAAATAAAGAAAAAAAAGAAAGAAATAAACAAACCCAAATAAAAAGAGAAGGGCAAAAAAAAAAAAAAAAAAAAAAAAAAAAAAAAAAAAAAAAAAAAAAAAAAAAAAAAAAAATAACACATATTTTTAATATATATATACGCCAAAAGACAAAGAGAGAAAGAGTCAAATAATTAAAGTAATAATAATAATATTAAAAATAAAATTATAAAAAAGAAGAAAGAAAAAAAAAAAGAAAAGAGAGGAGGGGGGGGGGGGGGGGGGGGGGGGGGGGGGGGGGGGGGGGGGGGGGGGGGGGGGGGGGGGGGGGGGGGGGAGAAAGAGAAAGAGGAGAGAGAGAGAGAAAAAAAAAAATAAAAAAAAAAAAAAAAAATAAAAAAAAAAAAAAAAAAAAAAAAAAAAAAAAAAAAAAAAAAAAAAAAATTTTAATTAAAAAAAAAAAATTATTTTTAATTATTATTTTTTTTAAAAAAATAAAATTAAAATTTTTTTTTATTTTTGTTTTTTTTTAAAAAAAAAAAAAAAAATTTTATAAAAAAAATTATAAATTAAATATAAAAAAAAAAAAAAAAAAAAAAAATATATTTAAAAAAAAAAAAAAAAAAAAAAAAGAAAAAGAAAGGAAAAAAAAAAGAAAAGCAAAAGAGAGAGCAGGGGCCATGATGGGGAGATCAAGGAACCTACAGCCCGATACACTGTCCACTGGAAGTTTCCAGCTTCTAATGCAGTTTCAGTTTGGAGGGAAGTGTCTCCAAAGTGAGGGTAGAGTGAAGGTAAGTTGCTGCTGCTACTATTGTCAGTTGTGTCCGACTCTGTTGTGACCCCATTGACGGCAGCCCACCAGGCTTCTCCATCCATGGGATTTCCCAGGCAAGAGTACTGGAATGGGTTGCCACTGCCTTCTCCTGAGGGTAAGTTGAGGCAAAGATTTTAAAAGAATAAATTAAGTTAAAGTCATGTAGAAGCAGACTCAGTGTAGACCACAGTTTCTCACACTTGAATTAGCTACCTGGGGACCTTGTGGGAAGCACACTTGCTGAGCAGGAGGTCTGAGATTCTGTGTTTCTAACAAGCTCTCTGAGTAGCAAGGGTGTAGCCTTGCCTTTAGAGAAATCTGGGGAGCATTGGACAGTGCAGGACAGAACAGGATCGAGAAAAAGCATTATTTTGTTTTTCTTCCTGAGTGTGTTTATAGCCAGAGGGAAGCAGAGTTGCAGTAGCAATTACAGGTGTAAGATACCATTGCTAAGCAAAGAGGGAAAAAGAAGTGGTGGAGATGATCCATAGAAAGAGTGTAAAGGGGGAGGAATTAAGACCACAGATCCAGAGACTACCCTTTGGAAAGGAGGAAGATTCTAGTGACAGGAGGAAGGGAGGAAAGTAAGTCCTTATGGAGGTGAGTTTGGAGTTGATGAGAACACTTGAGAGAATTCCTTCTAGATGGCTTCAGTGTATTCACCCTGAAAAGAGAAAAGATCATTGTTGCTCCAGAGAATACTGGGGGTGGGGGAGAAGGGTGGTGGTGCTAGACGTAGGGAAAACCCCAGCCGCTCTAAGTAACTCTCAGGCATCAAAGGTATATATTGTATCAGTATTTGTTATTTGAAGTAGACTAATTTGAATATGGAAGGCATTGATTTTTTTTTTTTTAAGATAGCTCATTTTTTGGCAGTTGTTTCACAGAAATCCTTTGAAGCATTAGCATGATGTAGCAAACCAAACTAAGTTTTGAAACAAAACAGATTAATAGGGTTCATTCCCTAAATGCGAGAATAGTTATTTTCAATACATACTACACTGATTTTGAAACATGCAAGATTTTTAATATCTAATAATTCTGTGGCAATTATAAAGTTCTTATGGAATACAGAATAGGGAACAGATTGAGTGAATCGATATAAGTAATACTAGAAAAGTAAAAAGTAGAAAAAATGAGACAAACTATTTAGCATGTCTTCATGAATGGCAGTCACGTGTGAGATACAATAAGCTGTGAAGCAGTAGTGAGTTTAGGGGAGAGGAGGACGTGGAAGTGATTCTCTGAAATAAGTTTGTAGGAGGTCGTCGGAGTTGCATTCTTCCTCACATTCTAATAAATAGAGACTTTGTTTTCAGATTTTGCAGGTTGGGATTCTACCAGTTTGAGCCTCAGTAATGAGACTTGTCAGAGTGCCAGGCATTTGCAAGTTGATGATCAGTGTCTGTTGATATCACAATCAATGACCAAAAATCAGTCAGCATCCACAGACTTGGGACAGATGACCTTGTTAGGTAGTTAGAATAGGAAAAAGGAGTCCAGAATGGCGGTGGCTAAAAGACAAGGAAGGGTAGAGCCCGCAAAGGTAGAACAAAGGAAGGTCCGAGGACCGGAGTGAGGGCCTCAGGTAAAAGAAACAGCACTCCTGGCTAGCCGAGTTTACACGGGGCAAGCCCAGGGGGAGGAAAAAAACATAGAAAAAGAGGAGCCAAAGGGCCGGGGGTCTCTCTCCCACGCGTGTGCGCTCTCTCTCCCCCTCTCTCTCTTCTCTTCGCATCTTTTGGTTCAGCATGTCCTCACAACTCATGGATGTATTTTCCAAATAAAACTGAGCTGTAACATGGAGCTGTAACAGTGAGAGCTGTGACGCGGAGGGCCTTAACGTCCGTCACTTCAAATGTTTGCTGTGACAAGACAGAACCGAGGGAATTACACGTTCCCGACAACCTTGATAGATAAAGCAAAGGTGAATATTGGAGTGGTGTTTCTGGCAGGGACGTACAGCCTCCATCAGCTGTGCAAGTCTCAGCTGCCAGAAAACAGAGAAAGCAAACAAGGTAGTGAAGAAGCCCAGAGCAGTCAGCCCTGGGCCACCTGGGTACTGACGTCTCCAAAGTTAGATGTTGTGGGAAAATCTACCGTGTGCTGACATGCCTTTTATGCCACCTACAGCCAAACAGTATTTCTTAGAAAGGTGTTTGCATTCTTCCTCTAACCATAGTGAGACAATACATGACAATGAGTGTTAGGAGAAAGTAAATTCATTTAGGCTACTATGCAGCATACCTGAGAGTGGGTAGCAAGAGTATATTTAGAATTTTGCATCTAGTTGGGAGACCTAGGTAGACATCAAGAGATTGTCTTCTCAAAATGTGGCTTCCTAGCTATATTTTTTGGAGAAGGCAATGGCAATCCACTCCAGTGCTCTTGCCTGGAAACGCCCATGGATGGAGGAGCCTGGTAGGCTGCAGTCCATGGGGTCGGGAAGAGTCAGACATGACTGAGCGACTTCACTTTCACTTTTCACTTTCATGCATTGGAGAAGGAAATGGCAACCCACTCCAGTGTTCTTGCCTGGAGAATCCCAGGGACGGAGGAGCCTGGTAGGCAGCCGTCTGTGGTGTCACACAGAGTCGGACACGACTGAAGTGACTTAGCAGCAGTAGCAGTAGCATAGACATTAACATGTTGCTGCTGCTAAGTCGCATCAGTCGTGTCCGACTATGTGCGACTCCATAGAAGGCACCCAACAGGCTCCTCCGTCCCTGGGATTCTCCAGGCAAGAACACTGGAGTGGGTTGCCATTTCCTTCTCCATTGCATGAAAGTGAAAAGTGAAAGTGAAGTCGCTCAGTCGTGTCCAACTCTTAGTGACATACTCCTTTCCAAATGATTCTGTATTATTTTCAAGGTTACTGAAAGGAAATGGCAACCCACTCCAGTATTCTTGCCTGAAAAATCCCACAGACAGAGAAGGCTTGTGGGCTCCAATCCACGGAGTCGCAAAAGAGTCCCAATAGAGTTAGCAACAGCACAATAAGGACAGTGTGAAATGTTATCAATTGCAGGAAGCCGTGAAACTTTACACAGAATGTCTCGATTATTGTTCCAATTTCCTCTGAGACTATAATTACTTAAAACTGAATTTAAAAATATATGTCCCTCATCGAAATACAGAATAAACCTTTTAGGTCAAATTTTAAAACGAAAATCTGCAAGTACCCTAGTCAGGAGAACCGTGAAGCCCAGTGAAAAAGGTTTATTTCCGTCTAAAGTTTCTTACCAACTCTGGCAATGATAAAGACGAAATGGCAAGTCTCTCTGCTCTCCTCAACTCTGAGACCAATGAGCCGTCTGCTCACAGCGAACAGATAACAGGGAGGCCCCCGATTTTGTGAAAACCCAAGGAGAGAACGCTGCAAATAATTTACTTCCACCACTCTGCGTTTGAGGTTCACATGCACCAACTGCACATTCCCGGACCAGCATTCTGCGGGGGCTCTGAGTTTCATCTCGCGGCCTCCGACGGCAGCAGAGAGTCAGCCTGGCTCAGGGCGAGCTGGTCTTTCTTCTCCTTCTGCAAAACCTGGTCCTCCCACAGCGCCTGGTCCACCTGGTCGTCGGTGAGCACCACGGGCTTGTATTTCTCGTCGAAGAGCCGCTCGTTGGCCTCCGAGTGCAGCTGGTGGGGCCCGACGATGCGCAGGTGAGCCGGCAGGTGCAGGAACTCGTCGTCGTTGACGTCGCAGTCGCGCATCCGGGCCCCCAACACCCACCAGCGGCCCACGAAGCCCACATCCAGAATGCGGTCCGGGAAGTCGGTCCAGCGGGGCTGCAGGTACCGACAGCGAGCCTGGTAGAGGCTGGCCTGGGCATCGAAGGGGGCCTCGTACACCAGCGAGAAGAGGCCCAGGCTCACGTGGCGCAGACAGCCGCGACCACGCAGCCAAAGCAGCCGCTGCACGAACGCCTCCGAATCGCGGTTGCGAGTGGCGGGCGCCAGCAGCAGGAGGGTCCCCGACGCGTCGAGCAGCGCCTCCTCGAAGGCTGCCTCGCTCGGTGCCAGGGAGCAACAGGCCGCAGCGCCACCCAGCAGCCCCAAGTACACGGCCGCCTTCCCGGGCCGGGCCCGCGCCGCCGCCGCCGCGTCCTTGCAGGCCTCGGCGTAATCTTGGAGCAGCGAGCGGGCCCAAGCGCCTGAGGGGAGAAAAGAGCATTGAGAGCCGCCTGGCCGCTGGCGCCACCCACCCCGCCGCCTCGTGCCGCTACTCACCCAACCGCGCCCACACGCCGGGCTTTGCAGCTGCAGCGTCACGCGCCTCTCTACGGCTTCGGGACCAAAATCTCTTCAGAGCGGCAGCCGCCATTGTCTTCCGGCTGGGCGTCCTCACTCCGAACAGAAACACCAAGTATACAAAACAGAAGGCCCGGAGAATCTCTTCTGCGCAAGCGTCAACATCACCGGAACTACTTCCCCATCGGAAAAGGATAGACGGACCGACGCCGGATGTTGCTGTCAGATCTGAGTGGGGTCATCGGCGGCGGGTAGGCGGGTCGCGCAGGCGCAGAGAGCCCGGGCCCCGCTGGTTGAGATCGCCTCAGGTAAGGGGGGCGTGGGTACACCTGCGGGGCAGGAGAGGCGAGTTCACGTTCCGGTGGGTGCGGTAGCCGCCAGGCCGGGCTTCGGGTTGAGGCTGCCGTCCAGGAGGGGCGCCGACTGGTGTCGAGAGAGAGTCTGATTGGCCTCTATCCTCAGAGGGATGCGGTGACGACCCTGAGAGACCATGGCAGCGGCTGACGAGCTGGCCTTCCACGGTGAGTGCAGCCGCGACCCGGCCCAAATCCTGCTCCTTCCACTGGCCGAAACCTCCCATCGAGTTTCCAGTTCAGATCTAACCCGAACCCCAGCCAGCTGTGAGCAACCACCCAGACATGAAATCCATTCCTAACTCGAAGCCCGTGAGTGCTTAGTCTCTCAGTCGTGTCCGACTCCTTGCGACCCCATGGACTGTAGCCGGCCAGGCTCCTCTGTCCGTGGGATTCTCCCGGCAAGAATACTCGAGTGGGTTGACACTTCCTCCTCCAGGGCATCTTCCCAATCCAAGTATCAAACCCGGGTCTCCTGCATCTCCTTCCTACATTGGCACCGCTCCCACCTTAAACTCAGACCACAAATCTGAGGCTCTGCCCCATCCCTGAGCCAGTCCTCATTGTGACCCTGTGTTAGGAAGGAGGGAACACGCCTCCTTCCCACTCACCACAGTTGAGGAAACTCTGGGCTGGGGGTAACACGGAGGTGCGGATGGTTACTCTTGGCTCCTAGATGTCCTTCAGTCACTAAGTCACGCCCAACTCTTTGCGATCCCATGGACTGCAGCACGCCAGTCTCCCCAGACGAGCTGTGGGCGAAATGAAATAGCCTCGACTCCCAAATACACCTGTGTCCCATATTCCTTCTCGACAGAGTTCGAGGAAGCTACTAATCTGCTGGCCCAGACCCCGAATGAGACCACCACCAGAAGTGATCAGCTGAGCCCTAAGGGGCACGTGGCTGTGGCAATGGACTCAGGCGGCAGTTATGGAGCTGAGGATGAGGTAGAGGAGAGCGACAAGACCGTGGTGAGTCCCAGGAGTTCCTGCGCCCTGCCTTTGTCTTGTCCCTCCTACCCTCCCTCGGGTGCACCTGTCCACCCCCACCCCCGCACCCCCAGCACTGAAAGCCTGCACTGTGCAGCTCCTACAGGAGGAGAAGCAGCAGCCTGGTTTCTGGACCTTTGGCTACTATCAGAGCTTCTTCGACGTGGACACCTCACAGGTCAGACCGGGGAAGCTGGTGGGATGGGGTCCAGCCACTATTCACTGAGAACTTCCTGTGCACCAGGCCTTGGGCCATTGCTGGCAATAGGCACATGGGAGAACAGCCCCCACCCAGACTGGTGGACATGACTGGGTGGACTGCATGGGTGTGGCCTGAGTGGGACTCTTGGGAACACGGGGAGCACACATGACATGGTGCACAGGGAAAGGCCCCCTGGAGAAGGCGACAGATTTGCTGGGACTTAGACAAGCAGGTAGACTTAGAGTGGACGGAAGCATAAGTATGTTCCAGGCACGGAGAACAGCATAGACAGGGGACCAGAGGTGAGAGAAGCCAACCACTACTGCAGAGGCTGCCTCTCACTCATTCTGGAGAGTGAGGTGGGGGCCAGGCAGAGAGGCCAGATCACCAAGGGTCTCATGAGCTGTACCAAGGAGTTTGGGTTTTATCCTAAAGGTGCTAGGAAGTCATGGAAGGGTTCAGAGCAGGAAAGGACTGAGTGACATGAAATTGGAGGCCAGGGTGGGAGATAGTGATAAGCCAGGGTTGTGGAGTAGGGAAGACATTGGCAGAGATGGGAGATTACCTAGGATTTGTTGACAGTTCTTATTGGGGGCAGGAGGCAGTGGACAACAGGGGTGTCCAAGGCAGCCAAGCAGAGAGGAGGGGGAAGCTAAGAAAAAGATGGCAGGCCCTGAAGTGTCCTTCAGAGTCGGGGGACACTGGGCTATTGAGTAGGGGCTGCCCAGGGCAAGGGGCTCCAGGCCACAGGAGAGAAATGAGAGCATGGAGGAGGTGGGAGGTCAGCAGGGAAGGAACCCCTAAGGAGGGTGACCCTCTTTCCTTTGTGGGTAGTGAGGAGCCCCAGATGGGCTTCTGTCCTAGGTCCTGGCCTTGCCCCCAGGTCCTGGACCGGATCAAAGGCTCGCTGCTGCCCCGACCCGGCCACAACTTTGTACGGCACCACCTGCGGAATCGGCCAGACCTGTATGGTGAGTGAGGTTGTGCGTTCAGTTCATTCAGTTACTGATGCAACACATGTTGACAGAGGGCCAGGCCCCGGTATACAGCTGAGCACAAAGCAGAGTCACTCAGGTAGAATTGAAACGTACTCTGTTCATGCAGACAGGGCCGAGCGAGGCTGCAGAGGGCTGCGGGGCTGGGAAGAGAAGCAGAGTGTTTAGAGGGTGGGAGCTGCTATGTTGTGTGGGTTGCTCAGGGAAGGCCCTGCTGAGGAGGGTGAGGGAATGAGCCTTGTTGGTGTCAGGGTTAAGGGTGGCAAGACCCGGGGGAAGAATATCACAGAGGAGGCATGTGGCGGAAACAGGCTTGCACTGCAGGGCAGCACTGTGACTGCACTGGAACGAGCTGCCAGCAGGCCCCAGAGGTGACCGGTCAGATCACATGGGCCTCCTATGCTTTGGTGAGAAGAGATCTTAGCCAAGTGCCCTTGGGTGCTGCAGGCCCTGTGGGGGGCAAGGGCAGAAGCTGCAGGACCAGGGAGGAGTCGTGTGTGGGATCACGGGCCTGGCCTGGGAGGTGGAGAGTGGGGGTTAGATCCTGGCAAACGTGGAAGATGGAGCCAACAGGGTGTGCTGACACACTTGACGTGGGTGGGAGGAGAGGCGGCAAGGATGCTTCCCAGCTTTTGCCTGGACTGTGAGAAAGCGGGACCTTCCCTGGTGGCTCAGACGGTAAAGAATCTGCCTGCAGTGCAGGAGACCAGGGTTCGATCCCTGAGTGGGAAGATCCCCTGGAGAAGGGAATGGCGACCCACTCCAGTATTCTTACTGGAGAATTCCGTGGACAGAGAAGCGTGGCAGCTACAGTCCATGGGGAAAAGTCCATAAATGGAAAGAGGGAATTCCATTTATCAATGGGAAAGGGCGAGAAGACTCTAAGGGAAAGAGTGGGCCTGCTAGGCAGAATGGAATGTTGAATAGGAGCCCCAGGTTCAGGGCAGAGGCCCAGACTTGGGACACTGGGGGTTGTGGGCACAGAGGTGGCAGAAGGCCCTGAGGTTGGACGAGCTCACCAAAGGGGTGAATGAACACAGAGGAGGTTTGAGAACTGGCCCGGGTGAGCCCCTCATCGTTAAAGAGCTCAGGGAGTCAAGGAGGCTGAGGAGTTGCCAGTGAGATGAGACAAAAGCAAGAGTGTAAAACCCTGGGAACCACATGGAGAGTGTTTCCAGGTGGAGGGGGACCAGCTACGTCAAAGGCCACTGAAAGGCCGAGAGAGATGAGGGATGGAGGCTGGATTCAGCTGCTAGTCTGTCACCAGTGTGACACCGTATCAAGGGAGCGGTGGGGGTGGAGGCAGCCCGGAGCTTGGGACCAGATGGGGCAGGTCACTAGTCCTGGGAGCTCCCACCCTGAGGCCCTGACCATGCTCCACCCACAGGCCCCTTCTGGATCTGTGCCACGTTGGCCTTCGTCTTGGCCATCACTGGCAACCTGACCCTGGTGCTGGCCCAGAGGAGGGACCCATCCATCCACTACAGCCCCCAGTTCCACAAAGGCAAGTGAAGTGGGCAAGGCCTGGGAGCTGGCAGGGCTCGGGGTGCCGTGGGACCCAGGAGTGATAACCTGATTGGCCCGCGCAGTGACCGTGGCCAGCATCACCATCTACTGCTATGCGTGGCTGGTGCCACTGGCACTGTGGGGCTTCCTGCGGTGGCGCAAGGGTGTCCGGGAGCGCATGGGGCTTTACACCTTCCTGGAGACCGTGTGCGTCTATGGCTACTCCCTCTTTGTCTTCATCCCCACTGTGGTGAGTGGGGCCCAGGGGTGGGTGGGTCCTGGGTGCCACAGGGACGACCTGCTAGCCAGCTGCTTGTATCCCCCCAGGTCCTGTGGCTCATCCCTGTCCCGTGGCTGCAGTGGCTCTTCGGGGCCCTGGCCCTAGCCCTGTCGGCCGCTGGCCTGGTGTTTACCCTTTGGCCCGTCGTCCGTGAGGACACCCGGTGGGCAGCTGGGGTACTGCTGTCTGTGGTGGTGCTACTTCACGCCCTCCTGGCCATGGGCTGCAAGGTACTGGGCTGGGGTGGTCACCGGCTGGGCTCGGGGTGGGGACTCGGCTCGCCGGCTCCGATGCTGACCCACGGCTCTCGGATCAGTTTTATTTCTTCCAGCCGCTGCCTCCAGAGCCCATGGCATCTCCCCACCAAGCCACCTCTCAGCCTCCGGCCACAGTGTTGCCACCCACCCTGCCAAGGTCCGTGGCAGCCTAGGAAGGCTGAGCCTGCAGGTGAGGAACTGTCCCCAGCTCCAACTGCACCCCCCTGCCCGCTGCCCGATGTTAGAAGCCACGGGGCCACTTCTCAGGTTCTCTCTTTCAGGCCCAAGAGATGGTGACTGGAGGCTCCCCTGAAACCTCAAGATCATTTTGCTACTTTCCAGACTTTTCTTACAAAGCAAACACTTTTATTTTCTATGCAAAGGTGATTCAGAGAATTTATATAAAGGCGGGAGAGGGGCAGAGCAGGGAGCTTCCAGGGCGGCCATCGCCCCCGGGGGCCACCCCAGCCTGGGCCGCACCTGCTCTTCCTGGGGTGCCCAGAGAGCGGGCCTCGAGCTGAGCCTGAGCTCCGCCACATCCAAGTCTGGGGTTGTTAGAAATGGGGGAGCAGAACTAGAAGAACACTGCCTGTGCTGAAACATGTATTTCCGAGGGCTTTTTTATTTTTTTTTTTCCTTTCCTTTCCTTTTTTTTTTTGGAGAGGTCCCTGCAAGGCCCCTTCCCAGGCTGGGGTGGGACCAGAATGCCATCAGAGTAGGAGGGGCGGGAGGAGCATCTACAAATACTGAAGGGGGTACACAGGCCTAACGTTAGCTACAAGGAAAAAGGACGCCTTCCACGACAGACCCTTGAGGTTTCTGCATCTGCCCCAAGCGGCTGATGCTGACCCTTCCCTCCAGGCCCAGGGCCCCCAGGCCACCCTTTCTAGCTCTGGGTGCAGGTGGGGGCTGGGCCTGCAGGGGCTCAGGGACAGGACAGCAGCAAGAGGCAGGGGCTGAGGACGGAGGGCCTTCCCGACAGCCGGGTGGGTTGTACATTCAAGTGTGAGGTGAACCCTTTGGTGGGAGGGGGCCGAGGGGCTCCCTGGGCTCCAGAGGCCCAGCCCCACCCCATCCTGAAGACTTGGTAGGGCCACCCCTCACCACTGAGCCTCTGAGCTAGGGAGAGGGGCTGCTGGCTCGGCCCGGCCGGCCTGATTTCTCAGAGGGTCTGTGGATTGACACTGGTTCTTTTCATAAAAAAATAAAATTAAAAAAAGCAGCATGTCACGCCTGTGGTGACCAAGGCCTGGTAGTTGAATGGGAGGCCCCTCCAGGAAGGGGCCAGGACTGCCTTCCCTGCCGGAGACAGGCAGGGGACCGGCCCAAGGGACCGGGCAGGGCGGCCACTGCCCGCTCACTCCCCGCCAGGCCTGCAGCTGTCCGGCCTGGACACGCCTGTTACAGAAGATGTCAAACCCAGGTCAGGGTGGAGAGGGCCGAGGAGGGGGAGGCGGGGCACAGAGCTCCCACGACATGATCGTGTGTAAAATATGGCAGCGACACGCGCTTAGGGCCAAGATGTGGGTGGGCAGTGGGGTGGGGGCGGCGGCGGCGGCAACGTCGTGTAAAAAAGTGTTCAAGTTCCCGTAGCAAAGAGGGCTGTGGCCGGGTATGTGGGTCTCTCCAGTACAGGGGTCAAAGCCGCCCGTGGTGGGGCAGGGTCTTCATTTGGTTTCCTGGTGCTGTCAGTCCGTTCCACGCCACAGGGGCCTAGCTCCCATAGTGCATGGTGTTGGTCGGGATGGACATGGGTGAGGCCATGGAAATGGCAGGGCCGCCCATGGTGAACTGGCTGTTGACCGCATAGTGGGCGCTGGAGCTGCCGCCGCTGCTGCCCTGGGCACCGGAGGACCCTGTGGGGCAGGGGGTGGACACTAAGGGGTCGCCTCTGTCCCCTTGCCCGCCCAGACCCATGGCAGAGTCAGAAAGAGCACAGGCGAGAGGGCAGGCGGGCGCCCGGGCACACGCACACCCGTGGGGCCCTGAGACCCCCGCCCACCATTACCTTGGACAATCCCCGTGCTCATTATGGAGCCCATCCGGGAGTGGGTGTGATTGACAATCCCCGTGTTGGCTGCACAGCAGGAGGAAGGAAGGAAGGAAAGGAGATGGCGTCACCGCCCCCAGCCTGCCCGGCCCACGTGCCCGGCGTGGTGGGCGCTCACACTCGGGTGAGGGTGGGTGCAGCGCCCGCAGAGCAAGGTGGAGAGGCAGTTGGGGGGCGGAGCTCAGCCCCCGGGGAAGAAGCAAAGGTGGTGTGGCAGAAGGCCCAAGCTCACGGTGGTCCTGGGCGCACCCACCCCTGTGGGCTCACCTAGAGGAATCAGGTTGTTGTGGCCCACACTGGAGCCTCCGGCAATAACACTGCTCAGGTCGTAGGCAGTCGGCATTCCTGCACCAGGGAGCGAGAGGTCAGGGCAGGAAGGCTCCACGGGCCAGCACCGGCGGGGGGCCAGGGAAGGACCCTGCCCCGACCCCCACCCCACGCACAAGCAGGCTGCTCACCGGCCACGGCCATCCCACTGCTGAGGTTGTAGGTGCTGCCGGCATTCCACATGTTCTCCGAGGGGGACGTGTAGTGGGAGCCAGGCGGTGGGGAGGGGGTCGTGCCTGTGTATCTGCAGCAGAGACGGCCCGTGGGCAGGGCGAGGGGCAGCGGGCGAGGAGGGCGCCCCCCACGCAGGCCCAGGGCCCGTCCTACCTGAAGAATGGGTTTTTCAGGTCCAGGAGGTTGCTGGACTTGGAGCCTGTCTGGTCCACCTGGGCCACAATACTGATGTCGTAGCTCTGTCTGCGGGGGCAGGGAGCGGCCATGAGCTGGCTGCCTGGAGGGACTGAGCCCCTGCCGCCCCAGCCCCTGGCGGCT
Source organism: Tragelaphus eurycerus (assembly GCA_935064755.1). Classification (NCBI taxonomy): domain Eukaryota; kingdom Metazoa; phylum Chordata; class Mammalia; order Artiodactyla; family Bovidae; genus Tragelaphus; species Tragelaphus eurycerus. Next base: position 2,016,864 of record CAKXYN010000058.1, on the reverse strand, counting down.
GCTCGCACCTTTTGTTGGCAATAAGCAGACATGTCCCTGAGAGCGTGTCCCCGGCCTTGGCGAACAGTGGCGACTGGAACAGGCACCGGACTTGGTACCAGTGGGTCAGGGGCTCCGTCGGGGCCGTGGACAGCCACACAGTCATTCTGCCAAGCAGGGACAGGCATGTCCTTGACTGGGCTAGACCCCCACCTTGTGCATTTTGAGCTCTCCCCAAGCACCTACCCCCTACCCCTGGCCCCTGCCACGCAGGGGTCCCCTGGAGCAGAGACAGGCTGGCTGGCCAGAAGTTCTACCTACGCCCACTCGCCCTGACATACATGCCAAGAGACACAATCAGGTCCCTCAAAGAACAATCACTTTGAACAGGGTAGACCACCACCCCCCTCTAATAGTCTGTTGCTCGAAGGCCAGCTCCCCCTGCCTTCTGCAAGGAGCAGTAGCACCCAGCTGAGTCTAGTCAGACCCTCCCAGCCCCCAGTGCATCATCTGAGCCAGCCAGGCCTGGAGTTACCACCTGGGGCTGGAGCAGGGGGGCCACCTGCTCTGCTCAGTTGCACTCACATAGAGCCGATGAAAGCGACATCAAACCAGAAAGCCAGACCGTGAACCAGCCCGGAATGCAGCATGTGGAACTTGAATGGGATTTCTATCCTGTAAGGCAAAGGGCAGTGATTGCTGGGGAAGGTGAACCAGGGCTCGGAGAGGAGAGGGGTGTGTGGGTGTTGGGTATGGGGGTCCCGGCCCACCCAGCCTGGGAAGCAGGGTTCTGCCCAAGGGAGCCGGCAGTGGCCCTAACCTCCAGAAGGAGTTGAGCCCAGGAAGATGGGGTGCCAGGGGTGGAGGGCTGCTGGTACCTGTGCAAATCTCCTTCTTTGGCTTCTAAGAAGTTCACCGTGTACTTAACGGACTTGGCCATCAGGATCCGGATGTCAAATGTGTCCTGGGAGAGAGCAGAGGAGTGACCTGGCTTCAGGCACAGAGGCTGTGAGAAGGGGAAGCCCAGCCCTCTTCCAATCTGGCTGCAGCCTCTAGGCCATTTGGCTCAAACCAGTTTGCAGTTTGCCCTTCTCACCATGCTGGGGGCAGGAGGACCTGGTCTAACACAATGGAGGGCAATTAGGTGACAGCTCTCAAAATGACAACTATTCATCTGCTTGAAAGACTTGGCAGTTCCACCTCAGGGATTGTAACCTACAAATCTGTGCACATGTACAACACTTCCACCCATAATTACAGATTGCCAAGAGCAGAAACAGCCTGGAAGTTAAACTAGTGATGGCCCAACAGTAAAAGATCACACATGTGAAAAAGGGCGAAAAGGCTCTTTAGAATAGATGGGGGGAAATCTCCAAGATAAATTGTTAAGCAAATTCACAAAAATCAAGTGAGAGAACTATGCTGACATCCACTCACAGCTATGACGGAGATTTCGTGTCAGACTGCCAAGAACTATATGAACTGAATAAAAAAGAAAAACAACAACAGTTGTCTGAAATCACTGGAGAGCAACCACAGCAGCCACAGCTTTGGGGCCAAGACCTTAGACAGAGGAGAGATGCTTTTTGATACAAGCCTTTCCCCTTGGGGTGGGGCCCTTCAGAGGCCTCCCCGTGTGGGGAAGCCAGATAGGAACTTGGGATACTGAGGCAGCTAGGACTCAAGGGGCCAAGATGCTAAAAAAAAAAAAAAAAAAGGAAATGTGGAGATTCGAGGTGGACACTGCACATGTGATTTTAGTTCTTGGCATTTGCCAGTTTTTGAGCTACATGTGGGATGGAGGTAGGGAACCAAGCAGAAAGATGCTTCTATGAGATTTAAAAGCTAAAGCAAAGGGACTTTGCTGCCGGTCCAGTGGTTTAGACTCCACATTTCCACTGCAGGGCTCACAGGTTCAATCCCTGGCCAGGGAACCAAGATCCTTCAGGCCATGCAACTCAGCCAAATAATTACATTAAATAAGCAGACTTCTTTAAAAAAAAATACTGACTAAAGATGGCTGATCGAACAAATGCATTTACTGCTCCATTAAAATAGAAATAAGATTTTTTTAAATGAAGCTATCTTTTTTTTTAATACGATTTTTAATTTTTTAATTTAAATATGGTTCAGCACCATATTGGAACTGGAGGCTAGGACAGGGGCCCTATGAACACTAGGCTCACTAAGATCATGAAGACTACCCCGAAGCAGCAGTGCTCAAAACATGGCCCCTTTCCAGAGCTCCCTCAGGTCAAAACTGTGTTCATGATAACACTAAGGTGTTTTCTGTCCTTTTCATTCGTTCACTCACCTATGGTACCATAACAGATTGAATGCAGAAGCAGAATCCAATAACAACAACAAAAGAAGCAGAATCCAATAACAACAACAAAAGAAGCAGAATCCAATTAATTGTCTTCTGCTAAGTCAGACACTAAAGAGATTGGCAAATTTCAAATGACACTAATTCTTGCTGGAAAGTTTTAGAAAATAGTTTTCAAAAAATGCTGTTTATATTAACATATAATGGGTCTTACTGTCATCCTTTAATGTACATTCTTGAATTTCTTGAGTTTAGTTTTTAACACCAATAGATAACTGGCAGTGTATCAGTCAATACAACACATATTTAGGACTTTCCTAGTGGTCCGGTGGCTAAGAATCCACCTGCCAATGCAGGCACCAGGTTTGACCCCTGGTCTGGGAAGATTCCACACACTGCAGGGCAACCAAAGCCTGTGCACCACTGCTGAGGCCTAAGTGACCTAGAGCCAGTGCTCCGCAACAAGAGAAGCCACTGCAGTGAGAAGCCACGCACAGCAACTACAGAGCACCCCCTGCTCTCCACAACTCAAGTCCACGGCAATGAAGACCCAGCACAGCCAAAAATAATAAAAACTAAATTTAATTATTTTAAAAAAATATAACACATATTTACCAAAGTTCTTTGGGATCTTACATTTTTATGAATGTAAAAGGGTTCTGAGTTGAAAATGTTTGAGAACTGCTGCCTTACAGGGAAGCCAGGCAATATGGCAACAAAGTAGAATTGAAGAGCAGCCCAAATATCTTAAATGCTTCACAGGACCAAGGTGCTACATCCTTATGGCTACTTGACTGAAGAAAAACAAATCCTTGGAAAGAAAACTGTCCTCCAGAGCCTCTGTAATTTTTTGTTCTGACACTAAAGGACCAGGCACACCAAGAGAGAACAAAGTACCAAACCAAGAGAAGAAAGAGCAGAAATACATTTACCACTTATCCTCCAGATACTACAAGTGATCAGAGACTTATATTTAACATGTTCAAGGAAAAAGAGGGAACAAATTTCACAGAGAACTGAAATAAAAAATAAGCAAGGTGAAACTCTAGAACTGAAATTTTACAAAATCAGGGAGGGAGTGTTGGACGGGCAATCAAAAGGAACTACCAACTTCTAGTTGTAAGATAAAGTAAGTACCAGTAATGTGATGTAGTATGTGATAAATACAATTAACTCTGCAATACATATGAAAGTTGTTATGAGATTAAATCCTGAGGGCTCTTATCACAAGAAAAAAAAATTTTTTTTTCCAAAAAAAAACGAAGAACAAATTCAGATTAGACATAGCGTCAAGATTGAAACTGGGAGATGGATAAGGAGACAATGTAAAAATTGTGCAATTAATTGGGAGAAAAAAGATGGAAAAATACAGAAAAGAGTAAAGAGTATAAGAATAATTCGAGACGTGGTAAAAAGGTCTGATATACACATAATCAGAGAACCAGGAGAAGAAACATGGGGCAGAGGTCATGTTTAAAGTGATGCTGTCCTAGAGTCTTGCAAAACTAGTGAAAGACAATCGGGGGTGGGTGGGGGGTAACACATATCTTATTAAGACAAAAGGAAGTAAGAAAAGAGTTAAAAAGAAAGAAGGGTCAGGATACATTTTTTTAAAAATAGTATGATGACAGATTTATAGCCATAAAGACCAGTAATTACATTAAATATAAATAATCTAAACATTCTAATTAAAAGACAAAAACCATCAATCTGGTTAAAGAACAAAACTCAAATACATGCTATTTGAGTTTTGTTCTTTAACTCAAATACATGAGATAAACCTTAATAAGGTTATAAAAGGGTTGAAAGTATAAGGATAGAAAAATATGTATCATATAAAGATTAACCAAAGAAAGCCTGAGTAGCTAAACTATTATCAGAAAAAAACAGACTTTAAAGCAACAGTACTACTGGATATTTTTAAAATAAAGACACTTTTTATAGTTACAAAAGGATCAATCCAACAGGAACATATAAAAATAATCCTAAACCTGTATGCACCTAATAACAGTAATGTAAAAAAAAAAAAAAAATCAGGCAAAAACTATCAGAGCTACATGGAAAAATAAATCTACAATCAGTAATAGACAAGAAAGGCAAATCAAAGAATCAGTAGAGACAGAGGAGACTTGACCAACATGATTAACAAATGTGACTGAATTGATATTAATATACAGCGTACTCAACAAGTGATTGGTACACATTTTCTCAAGGAAGTACACAGGGAACATAGACCAAGAGAGAACACATACCGGGCATAAAGTGACTGAACAAATTTCAAAGGACTGAACTCATCAGTGTATGTTCTCTGAACACAGAAAAACTAAGACAGAACAACACATTGATTATTCTATACTTTGAGAGGAAAAAAGATTGAAAAAATGTATATGTTTGTACATGCACGTTTAGGTATAAGGGTTCTAATATACAACAAGACTGTTGGCTGTAAGAAAGAGAACTATGTGTTAGGGTACAGAAGCAGGAGGCTTTCACTTTTGTACTTTTTTGATTTTTGAACCATGGGTCTATATATCAGTTCAAAAATCTCAATAATTAAAGTCAATCGAACAGAATCTGTTCATCAAGGATCAATGCACCTGATAACAAGTACTGCACGCTGTGAGCTAAGTACTCTACATGCCTTGCTACTTTATTCCCAACATCCCCGTGTGAGAGCTCCCTGCAGGGGCAGAAACTCAGAGCTTCAGGGGCTTCCCTCACACTGCACAGCTTGCACAGGCCTAACAAGAAAGCTCCCTCCTGTCACCCCAGATGAGGGCCATGCCCAGCACTAACTCCAGGAGTGCCCCGGGTGCCCCTACTCACCACCACAGGCTGCCGGAAATACTCGTCCACTGCAGCACCTCGGAGGGCTGACAGGTCCACTCCGTGGAAGGATGGCTGGTACCTGCAGAAAGTGCCCGCCCCCCATGGCAACGTCACCAGCAGCAGAAGACAGGCGGGCCAGACTGCCTTCTCTCCCAGCTGGCCTTCATCCAGCCTGTCTTTTTAGGTCCTATGAAGGATAAGGAATGAGAGAGAGGCGGGGCTGTCCCCAGGGAGGCAGGACACTGAGGAGCACACTCACCAGAAGTTGGCCTTGGTGAACTGCTCCATGTAGAGCTGCTCGTCTGTGAAGGGTGCCAGGTGGACATCACCAATGGTAGGGAACATGTTTCCTGGGAGTGGGGGCAGGGAGGGGTGCTGGCATCAGGGTGGGACATCCAGCAGGGCCTGGCAGAGCCTCAGAGGTCCCCAGAACCCCAACTCTGGGCTTTCCCAGCTCTTCACTCACTCAATCACACATCCATGCAATGCAGAGGCACCAAGCGCCTGCTCTGCCAGCGGCCACAGAATACTTGACATCCACCTCCTCACTGAACCTGGACAGCTAGCCAGGGAAGCAGGAAGGCCTAGCCTTCCAAGGGCTGGGAGACAGGATGACACCTGCCAGGGCCTCAGGGGTCCTGCTCCATCAGCTGGATGGTGTCTCTGGGACCAGTGTGCAGTGGGGAAAACAAAGCCAAGTGCTCTGGACAGGGTGAGGGTGAGCCCCAGGCCATGCTATCACGGCCTCAGCAAAATCCCCTTGCACAGGCCTCTGCCAGGCAGGGTGGGCCACATGCATGGCCTGAAATGGGGGGGGGCAGGGTTGGGCCTCCATCTGTTGACTCGAAGAACAGACGGGTGAGTCAGAGCCAGCCGGAGGAGAGTCAGGGCTCAGGAGCTCTTGCCTACTTCTGAGTCTGGGGCCTCCAGTCACCTGGCCTCCAGATGTGGGGCTCCCTCCCTCCTTTTGTCCGAGGAGGCACCAGGAATCTGCCTGCCTTCAGCTGCAGCCGTAGGGTGGGGAAGGCGAGGTGCTCTCTGGCTCAGAGACCACAAGTCAGGCCACCTGCTCCTGGAGCATCATGGGCAAGTGCCCCCCACTTGCCTGAAGGTAGCTGAAGTGCAATTATGGGGGTTGGGGGGGAGTTCCCTTTAATGCCCTCAAAGAGCTCCCTGAGATGGAACCAAGCCACACTAATGCAGGCTGAGAGGAGGGGGCTGGGCAGGCTGCCTGACCAGTGGGGTGAGTGTGTAGCTGCCCACAGAACCCCAAGAGGAGGAGACCACGCTCTGCTGGGGCCACTACTGCCCATCAACCCAACTCCACACCCCCCAAACCCTCCTACCCCAGCCAGCGTGGCCCACCACGCTGTAGGGCCAAGCATGAGAAGAGCAGGTAAAGGACAAGCCTTGGGGCAGCCTGGCTGCCCATACACCTGGAGAGCAGGACAGAGCTGTGGGGAACAGTGGCCACCTCCCCCTCCCCGCAGCCCGGCTCCTGCCCCTACAGGGCCCGCAAGTGCACCGGCCTCCACGCTCTGCCCTGGCCATGGTCATCCTGTACCGCGTGCACACACACACAACCCCTTTCCTGTACAAAAACACGCAGATGGAGACACATGCCAGAGGTGAGCAGAGAATGGACACAGCAGCAGATGTGCGTGGCCAAGTGCAGACTCGACTCCAGTGGCAAAGGGGTCAACCGGAACCCAGAGACACGAGAGCACAGACGGGCTGGTACGGTGACACGGAGGTCACACAGCTGTGTCCCAGTGCCAAGAACCCCCACCCCACTCACACACACACACCCCCCCCCACTGCCTCCTCGGCCTGAGGAGCAAAGGGCTCTATGAGGCTGAGGGCAAGTCTACAAGGCTAGGGACAAAGATGCCAGGGTGGCTCCTCAGGGAAGGTGCTGGCAGAAACCAACTCTGGCTCCGACCACAGCCCAGCTGGGACACTGTCCCCAGGGGGCACAAGATGCCGAGGCAGCCCAACAAGTGGCCTCATTTGAGGCCCAGTCAGCTGGGGCTGGGTCAGGGTAGGGAGTAGGCATGAAGGCCCTGAATGCCCTTGGCACCCAGGCCACCAGCACAGGCCCGCGGGGTGCTGCGGCATACCTGGAATGACCGAGCGACAGCCCGGCACCCTCCCCGCCGGGGCCCTGGGGCCCCCGACCCAAGCAACAGCCCATGCCAGCAGGGACACTCACCACCAGGGCGCAGGTACTTCTTGGCATGGAGGTAGCTCTCAAGCATGCGCTCATTGAAGAGCATGTAGCCCATGGGCTCCGAAATAATGATGTCCACTTGCTCGGGCAGCGAGACCTCCTCCACCTTCCCAGGGATGACCACGATGCGGTCGGTGAGGTTGTTACTTTTCACCAAGACCTGAGGGTGGGCAGGTCACAGGGGTCACAGGGTCCTCGTGGGGAGGGCCTCAGTCCACGCTTGGCCACCAGATCCCCCGCTACCTCGCTGGTAAGCATGCTGACTGCAGCTGCGAACAGCCTTGGCCCATCAGGAGGTCGCTGCGGCCCCACCCATCTCGGGCTGGCCCTCCTGCAGCTTCCCGGCCCCTACTGTCACCTCGGGTACGAAGACAAGCAGGCCTGGTTAGGGCCACCAAACGTCAGCTTGGACACACCTTCTGACCCAGTGATCCCAGTGCTGGGCGGTGTGCACTACAGACATAACCTCACCACGAGAGCGGATGTGGGTACAAAGCCTCGGGGTGGCACTGGTTTGTGCTGTAGACCGAGAATCAGCCTCAGTGTCAACTACAGCCTACACACAGCAGTCCAGCCAGGCAAAGGGATGCTTGGCAACCACTAGAAAGAGTGATGAAGCTCTTCACACGACAGGTACAACCCAGATGCACCATAAGGAGAGCAAAGCCAGGAGCCAGACGGCGGCGTGGATGTTCGTGTGGGAGGGGTGGGTGGAGAGCCCACAGGGGCTCACGGGGCTTCTGTGTTCGTCTCTCTCCCTCTGCTGGGAGGTCTAGGTGGTTGGGAGCTGGAGGTGGGGGAGAGCCATCCCCACTATTTGTCTTTGTAAATTTTAGGTGTTAAACTCTGAACGAAGGCTTCAGTGCCAAGCAACATAAACCAACAAATGAACTCCTGCTGTCCATCTTTCAAGGGGGGCTCAGAGAGATGGGCGGCTTGTCAGGTGCCAGGATCCCACCCTGGTCCCTGAAGGCCTGAACCAGCCCTGAACCTGGTGGGCAGCCACTCATCATGCGAGAGAGACGCTCCGAGGCCCAGCGAGCCCCTGCCCCTGAAACCACTCCGTTTGGGGGACAAGAGACCCAAGTAGAGAGCGACGTCCCCAGGCTTCCCTGGATCCAAGGGTTAGGCCTCCCGGGTTCCTGACTGGCTGGCTTCCCCAGGCTGAACAGGCCCAGAGTCGGGGGACGAGGACAGGCCGGGGTACCAGCGGGCACTGACCTCGGCGTGCTGGGCCATGGTGCTGGCCTCCACGGCATAGATCTTTCTCGCTCCAGCCTGGGCGGCAAAAAATGACAGGATCCCAGAGCCACAGCCAACGTCGAGAACGATCTGGGGGAGGAGGGGGCGGTGAGGACAAGCTAGCAGTGAAGGGATACGACAGTAAGGATGGAGGTGGGGTGTCAGGGGCGCTTGCTCCCTGCAGGCCCACCCACTGAGCTCGCCCCCGCCCCACAGCCTGCTGTGCCTCTGCATGGCCAGCTGCCCCAAACCTGCTCCCAGTGGGAGCCTGTGGTCTGGATCCAGAGGTGGCAGGAGGGGAGCTTCTGCTTCTGAGCACAGCGGGGATGTCAGAACCAGTACCCTCTCTGAGATCCAATTCAAGAAGGCATGGCCTGGGCCATCTATGGGGCGTGTGGGAGTGAGAGCTCACTAGGTCAGGACACCTCTGAGCCCTGCAGGTAGCAGGACCACTCGGGCAAAGGGCTGACAGGCCCGGCCCACACAGCCAGCAGAAAGTGGCAGACCCTGACCCCAGGCCCTACAGGGTATCCCCACAACCTGAGAGGAGACCTGGGAACTCCAGGGCTGCCAGACCCCACAGCACAGGCTCTCAAAGTCCAGGCCACAGCATGGTGGGCTACCCCATATTCTGGATTCGTCTGACTGCCACCGTGTGAGCAGAAAGCTGGGATAAACGGATCTGCTGGTGACGTGCATGAGCTAAAGGAGACCCGCTCTGGGCGTTGGGGTGGGCACAGGTTGAGTGCCTGATGGAGATATTGGTGCTGTCAGGGGGTGGAGGGTGGTGGACCTCGAGTGTCTCTCAGAGCTATAGATGAACAAGGAAATAGATCTCATGCTGGAGGAGCTGGAAGGGGCTTCGCCGAAGGAACCTGGGCTTCCCGGGCCACAAGCGCTGCCCCAGTGTGGCCCATGCCAGCTGCCAGGGCACACAGATGGCTGCCATGTCAAGGACGACTCCTCCCCAGGCTGCGGGGGCTCAGGCCCTGGGCCAGGGGTGGGCGGGAGGTGGGGGTGCTCAGTGATGGGAGGGGATTCTCAGCAACGGTGGGTGGGGGGGCATGACCTAGGCGCTGGACAAGGTGGATCCAGGTGAAGCACGTGGAGAGAGCCCCCTAGATGTGTGGAGAAAGCCACAAACGTCCATGTGGAAGGCAAAACAAACTCCAGAGGACTCTCCTGGTGGTCCAGCAGCTAAGAGTCTGTGCTCGTAATGCAGGGGCCCCGGTTCAATCCCTGCTCAGGGAACTGGATCCCACATATTGCAACTAAGACCTGGCACAGCCAAAAAGAAATTAAAAAAAAAAAAGCGGGGGGAACAAACTCTAAACTATAGGAAGAGAAAGGAATCAACTGTCTCCTCTGAATACATATAATCTGGTCTCTTTTTAATCATGCGTGTATAGTTGACTCTTGAACAACACAGGAGTCTGGGACGCCAACACTCCGTCCCAGTAGAAAATCTGAGTATAACCATACAGTGGGCCCTCTGTGTCCACGGCTCTACATCTATGGATTCAACCAACTGTGGATTGTGTAGCATGGTTGTTCATATCCATCAAAAACAGCCTGTGGGTAAGTGGACCAGTGCAGGTCAAGCCCGTGCTGTTCCAGGGTCAGCAGTACCAGTGAGTAACAGTACAAAGATTTTAAAAGGAACTAGGAAGGGACTAGATTCCATTTTGTCCTGTAACTTAATATTACGTGCCAAGACACAACATTAGGCGGGGGAAAAGTATTTTGTAGGAAGTGAATGTGGCATACAATCCTATTTTGTGTGTGGTTTAGTTGCTAACTCGTGTCCAACTCTTTTGACCCCATGGACTGTAGCCTGCCAGGCTCCTCTATCCATTCTCCAGGATTCTCCAGGAAAGAATACTGGAGTGGGTTGCCATTTCCTTCTCCATGTTTTATATATATATATATTTTTAAAAGATTACAACCCAGGACGGGACATGGGAGGGAGTTTCAAAAGGGAGGGGTTATATGTATACCTATGGCTGATTCATGTTGAGGTTTGACAAAAAACAAGAAAATTTTGTAAAGCAATTATCCTTCAATACAAAAAACAAACTAAAAAGAAAAAACTCAAAAAAAAAAAAAAAAAAAAGATGATAACCTGAGGGACCTCCCTGGTGGTCCAGTGGCCACGACTCCGTGCCCCCAGTGCAGGGAACTAGATCCCACATGTGACAACCTAAAAAAAAAATAGTTCCCACACATTAAAAAAGCCTGTGTGTCTTAAGTAAGACCTGGCCGAGTCAAATAAATAAATATTTTTTTTAAAAATCCTGAAAGATGATGCTGTGAAAGTGCTGCACTCATTATGCCAGCAAATTTGGAAAACTCAGCAGTGGCCACAAGATTGGAAAAGGTCAGTTTTCATCCCAATCCCAAAGAAAGGCAATGCCAAAGAATGCTCAAACTACCGCACAATTGCACTCATCTCACACGCTAGTAAAGTAATGCTCAAAATTCTCCAAGCCAGGCTTCAGCAATATGTGAACCGTGAACTTCCTGATGTTCAAGTTGGATTTAGAAAAGGCAGAGGAACCAGAGATCAAATTGCCAACATCCGCTGGATCATGGAAAAAGCAAGAGAGTTCCAGAAAAACATCTTTTTCTGCTTTATTGACTATGCCAAAGCCTTTGACTGTGTAGATCACAATAAACTGTGGAAAATTCTGAGAGAGATGGGAATACCAGACCATCTGATCTGCCTCTTGAGAAATGTGTATGCAGGTCAGGAAGCAACAGTTAGAACTGGTCATGGAACAACAGACTGGTTCCAAATAGGAAAAGGAGTACATCAAGGCTGTATATTGTCACCATGTTTATTTAACTTATATGCAGAGTACATCATGAGAAATGCTGGACTGGAAGAAACACAAGCTGGAATCAAGATTGCCCGGAGAAATATCAATAACCTCAGATATGCAGATGATACCACCCTTATGGCAGAAAGTGAAGAGGAACTAAAAAGCCTCTTGATAAAAGTGAAAGTGGAGAGTGAAAAGGTTGGCTTAAAGCTCAACATTCAGAAAACAAAGATCATGGCATCTGGTCCCATCACTACATGGGAAATAGATGGACAAACAGTGGAAACAGTGTCAGAATTTATTTGGCTCCAAAATCACTGCAGATGGTGACTGCAGCCATGAAATTAAAAGACGCTTACTCCTTGGAAGGAAAGTTATGACCAACCTAGATAGCATATTCAAAAGCAGAGACATCACTTTGCCAACAAAGGTTCGCCGAGTCAAGGCTATGGTCTTTCCTGTGGTCATGTATGGATGTGAGAGCTGGACTGTGAAGAAGGCTGAGAGCCGAAGAATTGATGCTTTTGAACTGTGGTGTTGGAGAAGACTCTTGAGAGTCCCTTGGACTGCAAGGAGATCCAACCGGTCCATTCTGAAGGAGATCAGCCCTGGGATTTCTTTGGAAGGAATGATGCTAAAGCTGAAACTCCAGTATTTTGGCCACCTCACGCGAAGAGGTGACTCATTGGAGAAGACTCTGATGCTGGGAGGGACTGGGGGCAGGAGAAGGGGACGACGGAGGATGAGATGGCTGGATGGCATCACTGACTCGATGGATGTGAGTCTGAGTGACCTCCGAGAGCTGGTGATGGACAGGGAGGCCTGGCGTGCTGCAGTTCATGGGGTCGCAAAGAGTCGGACACGACTGAGCGACTGATCTGATCTGATCTGATAACCCTAAAATATATATATATGCTGATATAGATATTTGCAAGGGGAAACATCTGGAAGAGGGCTTTATTGTTGGCAGTGGCTGTTTTAGAGGGAAATGACAGGGGCCTTTCGTTCCCATCTGATACACACCAGGCTTCTACAAAAAGTAGATTTTGCTTCTACAGTCCGAGGAAAGAAAAGACAAAATCAATGAGCAAAGAAGAAAGAGAAGAGGCCGCTGAGGCAGCGAGGCACAAGCGCAGCCTGCGGGCAAGGGGAAGGGGCAGACGTGGCCTAGCGGCTCACCTTGTCCTTGAAGTCTGTGTGGTTCTGTAGGATGGCGCGCTGGTAGGTGCCCGTCCGCACATAGTCCTGCATCATGTTCTGCTGCTGGGACAGGTAGCCATAAAACTGGAACAGAGACAGGCCAATGGCACAGGGCACGCAGCCGGCAGGCGGCCGAGGCCCCGGCTGACCCTGCGACAGAGGAAGGTCGGCTTCGGGAGAGATCAACCTGGGGAGGCCGCATCCCTCTCCGCAGCCAGCTGCTCCGGGGGAGCTGGAGGCAGCCCCCGTTGGTGGGGGGGGACACCACCACCGTCACTGCGGCCAAAGGATGCAGCTGGATGGTGCCTGGGCCCCGAAAGCCACCCAGAACTCAGACACGCCACAGGTGGGGTTCTGCGATTGAGGGCCACCTGCCCCATCTCAGGGACCCAAAGAAGCGGAGGAGCAGGTCAAACAGGACCCTAGGGCTCAGAGCGCCAGGCAGGTGAGGTGCTGCGGGGTCTCTCTGTAAGACAACCAGGCGGTCGGGAGGCAGCGTGGCACCTGGGCCGGGGCAGCAGGCAGACCTGGCTTCCCATCTTGGCTCTGTTGCATAATAGCTGTGTGACTTGGAGTAAGTCACTTAACCTCTCTGAGCCTCAGTTTTCTCATCTGTAAAATGGGGACAACAATAGTACTTACCTCCTAGAGCTACTGGGAGGGTTTCAAGTGCTTCCATACGCATCAAAGCGCTGGAGCCAGTGCCTGGCATGCCCTCCGTGCTCAGGACACGGTGACTGTGCTACCGTTGCTCAGAAGGCCTGTGAGCCTGAGCTGCATCTGCACTCAAATCCTTCCAACAACCCTTCTAGGCAGGCACTGGCATCTCTGTTTCACAGATGAGGAAACCGAGGCCCAAGCAAGCACAGGACACTCGTCTAGAGTTACTCATTGAGCAAGTGGCAGAGCCAGGATGGGAACCCAGATGCCACGCGGCCTCCAGGAACCACCATGGGTGGCAGGTTGGCCCAAGCGCCGTGTACCCACCTGGAAATACTGCACAGCTGAAGACTCCTCCGTGCGCTCGCTGAATACCGACCGCTCCAGGGTGTGGCCTCGGCAGGTCTTCAGGATGTTATAGAAGGAGCAGAAATCTGGAATGGGGAGGCCAGGTCATGACAGCCCACTCAGGGGCAGGGAGTTTGGTCTAGGTGTGCACCTGACTTTTCTACCTTGAACATGAATGATCTGAAAATCCCCACCCCCGAAATGTTGAAATTTAAGAAAATGAAAAAGGACATCGACATGGGCCACGTGGTGGCTGCCATGGGAGAAGGCAGGTGTCAAGGGGGACCGTGCTCCTTGAGGCTGGTGGGAGTGGATCCAGGCACAGATTTGCCAGAGGGCAGCTTGGCCAAAGCTTTCAAAGAGTAACCCGGGCATCAGGTCTCTAGGATTTACCCCAGTAAAGCAGCAAGGTCCACCCACAGCACCTGGCAGTGTCTGTGGGTGGCAAATGGACACAGGGACACCACCCCAGTGTCCAGTCAGAGGGGACTGGAGGGACCCCAGGGGACACCGAGAAGCACATCAGAGGACCAGTCACCAGCAGTCGGCAGAGCCAGATATCATGCAGATGAACTGTGATTACCAAAGTGAAATACCGACCACAAACTTGTATCAAGAAAAAGAAACAAAATCAAATCATGAAGACAGGTGGTACTGTGGGGGCTGGGGGAGAAGGAAGAGGGAGTGAATGTTTACTGGGGATGGAATTTCGGTTTAGGACGAACAAAGAGTCCTGGCAATGGATCGGGGGAAGGGCGCACTGCTGTGTGAACGTGCTGTAACAGCACTGCAGTCCAGACACTTTAAAATGGTTGCTGGTAAATTTTTTGTGTATTTTAACAAAGTGAACTAGAAGACGGTCTCTTTAAAATACACAGTGTGGGGAGATACAGAACGTTCCGGAGCTGGACAGTGGTGATGGACTGAAGGCACTCTGCTGCTGAAATGTACGCTCAGAAAGGGTTAACATGGTAAAATGGTTATGTATCCTTGACCACGATTTAAGAAACTGATAGGATGTAAGGGCAAAAAATTAGAATGCAACTATCCACAGAACAGAAAAAAGACAAGGGGATTTATACCATGAACATCTGCTGATAACCCTGGTGGTGTTTCTGTAACTTGGTTTCTTATAAAGAAGGAACGGGTGGAGCCTAAGAATGCTTCCAGTGGGAGGTGGGCAGTCACCTGGCTGCCTTCTCCCAATCTGGCCAGCTCCCAGCTCTGAAGCTGGGCCACATGAAGCTAGGCGGTCCTGAGGGTCTGGGCCGGGGACGTCTTCCCACTCTGTCAGAGTCACTGAGACAGGTAAGGGGGTTCTGGGATCACAGTGGGTGGCTGTGGACAGATGGCTTCCCTACTCTGGGCTCTCCCACTCCAGCCCCTGCGCTGACCATCAGGCTCACTGATTACAGCTCTGCAAGGACCAAGCCCAGCCGCTGGACCATCCAGGGGTCTCTAGCCTGGGGCCACCTCTCAGCACCATTCACCTGGGGCTCCTCAAATCCAGCAGTAACCTTGCATGTCCCCCAGATTGGTCTGCCTGGACCCCTCCAGCATCTCCTCTACACTTGGACCTCCGAACTTCGCCCCACCCTATCCACTGCTGCGGCTGGGCCCCTGACCCCCACCTGAGGGGCCCTTCCAAGAGGCCTGGGGGGTCTTCCAAGAGATCAGAACGGGCCTCCCAGAGGAGTAGACATAGGAGCCAAGCCCAGAAGGACCCAAAGGAGCCAGTGAGGTCTGGGGCAGTGTTCAGGCAGCAAGAACATACTCTTACTGTGGACATATTTCTGTTGGGGAATACTTCTGATGTGGATGGGTCATTCTCTGGGTCAGATGAACCAGTTCTGATTCACCCCAGCTCCAGGTGCCCCCCAGCCATGCTGGGAGCCTAGGCCCCCCAGCTCTGGGCACCCCACGAGCCACAGGGCAGAAGGGACACGTACCGCTGGGTGTGGCAAACTGGAGGAGGACGCTGTTGCAGCCCAGGGTGATGATGAACGACTGCTTGCCCACCCGGCTGCACTCCGTCTCCCGGGACACCGAGCACTTGAACACACACACGTCTTCATCTGCGAGGGGAGGGAGGTGGGCGTGAGCTGGCAGGTCCCAGGGCAACCCTTCCCACATCCTCACGGTCTCCCAACCTCTCCCCCCGAAGTGCTCCATGTGCCCTGCCTGCCCAGCCCACACTGAGGATGAGGCAGTGGCCTGTGAGCGCCCCTGGCGGGGACCTAGGACACACTCTGTCCAGCGGGAGAGGATAAGTGGTTCACAGGGTGACCAGGGTTGAGGTGGGTGAAGGAGGTGCGTAGGTACCGAGGGGGCCCAGTGAGGTGCACACCTCTGCCGGGATGTCCCCATCTGGGGCACCTCCTGGCACCAAATCCCACGTCGCCCCGAGGTGGGAAGATACAAGGGAGCGAAGGGCAATCTGGCAGGGTCAGAGGGTCCTGGGAACGCAGCAGGGTGCCCCGGGTCCAGATGAGGGGGCTGGGCCTTCCTTCGCCAGCCCCTCTGTGTCATGTGGGGGCATCTTCATAGCCGAGCAGGGGTGGGTGGGAGTAAAGAATCCCCTTGGCGCCTCTGCTTCCTCCAGCTGAGCCCTTCTTGAATTTTTTTTTTTCCCCCAGCACTGTGGGATCTTAGTTCTCCAACCAGGGATTGAACCTAGGGACACAGCAGTGAAAGTGCCAAGTCCTAACCACTGCACCCCCCACCAGGGAAGTCCCCTTCTTGCACGTATGGGGAGTGTGGCCACGGGAGCCGGACAGCCTGCATTCACACCCCACCTACGCCACTGAGGTGTCACCCCGGGAGATCTGAGTCCTCGGTTTTCTCATCTGTCAAGCAGAACTAATGGTGGGCAGGGGTCAGACCCAACACACAGACAGGAAGCGCTGCATCCCTGTGCCCGCCACTATCGCTGTTACTGGCCATTCACTCAAAAACCGTGGGGTGCCCTACCTCAGCCAAACAGTGAGGCACCGCATCACCAGGAGACAAAGTGCCCGGATATGGGGCAGCGGGACAGAACCCTGGGCCCATCACCAGGGGACAACAGACAGTGCCAGCTCACAGGGCAGTCTGCAAGACAACCTCCTGGGTTGCCTCAAAATGGCCGAAGGTGAAAAGAAAGACAGAAATTGCTGGGAGCTGGAGTGAGGGCCTTCCCTGATGGCTCACTGGTGGAGAATCCACCGGCCAGTGCAGGAGCCACAGGAGACATGGGTTCGATCCCTGGGTTGGGAAGATCCCCTTGGAGAAGGGAATGACTCCCCACTCCGGTATTCCTGCTGGGATAACCCCATGGACAAAGGAGCTGGGCGGGCTTACAGTTTGTGGGGTCGGACACAACTGAGCACACGTGTATCCTGGAGTGAAGGAGACTGAAGAGACGTGCCCCGCAGATGCCAGGCGTGGTCCTGAAACATAGCCTAATGAACACCTCTCAACAGCAATTAAGCTCTCCTGGGGAAATGTGGGAACTACAGGTGCTTTTTTACTGTGGGATCCTAGCTCCCCAGCTGGGGATCAAAGCCGCACTGGATGCTCAGAATCCCAGTCACTGGACCAGCAGGGGCGTCCCCAGGTACTGGAACTTTAAAAAGATCTAGATGTGACAAGAGCATTATTCTGTAAAGGAATGCCCCTTTTATTGAAAGATACATATGGAAATACAGTGAAGTTTCTTGTGATGTCTACAGTATGCTTTCAAGTGGCTCGTCAAATCCACAGTGACAACAACAAAATATATTTATAGACAGAAGCATGAATACAACTGCGGCCAAGTGTTCCCAGTCACCCCCATAATAGCCAGAACAAGCTGGAGATAGAGTGGTAAGACTCACAGGCTCAGATTTCAAAACGCATTACAAAGGTACAACAATCAAAATAGAACAGCGCTGGCAAATGGAGAGGCGTGGACTGTTATGTCAGCAGAATGAGACTCCAGAATAAACCCTCTGCTTATAGTCATTTGATTTTTATCAAAGGTCCTGAGAAAATTCAGGGGGTAGAATATAGTCTCTTCAACAAATGGTGCTGGGACAACTGGGTGTCCCTGTACAAGAGAATGAAGCTAGACCCCTACCTCATGCCATGTATTTAAAAAAAAAAAAAACCCAACTCAAAAGAATCAATGACCTAAACGAACATAGGAGTGGAAACTGTAAAACTCTTAGGAGAAGACAGGGGTCAAGCTCTGAGACCTGGGATTTTGCAATGGATTCAAGATGACACCAAAAGCAGAGAGTTTCAAAAGGAAAACTACATACATGGGACTTCATCAAAATTATAAACTTTTAGAAGAATTCCTTGGCAGTCCAGAGGTTAAGACTCTATGCTTTCGCTGCCATGGGTCCAGGTCAGGGAACTACGATCCCACAAGCCATGTGCTGTGGCCCAAAAAAGAATTAATAACACACACACACACACACACACACACACATAAGGGCTTCCCTGGTGGCTCAGAGGTTAAAGTGTCTGCCTGCAATGTGGGAGACCTGGGTTCGATCCCTGGGTCAGGAAGATCCCCTGGAGAAGGAAATGACAACCCACTCCAGTATTCTTGCCTGGAGAATCCCACGGACAGAGGAGCCTGGTAGGCTGTAGTCCATGGGGTCGCAAAGAGTCGGACACGACTGATCGACTTCACTTTCATTTTTCACACATATAAGCTTTTCACATCAAAGGACAGTATCAAAAAAGTGAAAAAACAACCTACAGAATGGGAGAAGATATTTACAAATCATATATCTGATAAGAATCTATTGTCCAGAATATATAAAGAACTCAACAACTAAAAGATAACTCAATTCACAAAATGGGCAGAAGACTTGAAGAAATGTTTCCCCCAAGATATACAAATGACCAGCATGTGAAAGGATGCACAGCATTATCCATTCAGTTCAGTTCAGTCGCTCTTTGCGACCCCATAAATCGCAGCATGCCAGGCCTCCCTGTCCATCACCAACCCCCGGAATCCACTCAGACTCACGTCCATTGAGTCAGTGATGCCATCCAGCCACCTGATCCTCTGTCATCCCCTTCTCCTCCTGCCCCCAATCCCTCCCAGCATTATCCATTAGGCACCTGGAACTCAAACCATAGTCAGAGGCCGCTGCTCACCCAACAGGATGGCTACAATTTTAAACAAAACTGGGAAATAACATATGCTGGTGAGAAACTGAAACTCTCAGACCCTGCTGGTGGGAACTCAGAATAGGACAGCTGCACAGAATTACCATTTGACTCAGCAATCCCACTCCTAGGTATATACCCCAAAGAACTGAAAGCTGATATTCAAACGAATACTTATATGCAAATACTCAAAATGTCACTATTCAAAAGAGCTCAGATGTCCATCCACTGATGACTGGATAAAGAAAATGCAGTCCATCCACAGAACAGAATATTACTCAGCCATAGAAAGAAATGAAGTCCTGACACCTGCTACCCCGTAGATGAGCTTCAGAAACTTGACGCCGAGTGAAAGAGGCCAGACACAAAAGGTCACAGGTGTACGACCCCATTTATCTAGAACATCCAGAGTTAGTAAATGCAGAGACAGAAAGCAAATTGGTGGCTACCAGGGGCTGAGGGTGGGAGAATGGGGAATAACTGCCTAATGGAAACAAAGTTTTTTTTTTTGGACTGATGAAAATATTTTGAAAATAGAGGTGGTGGTTACCGGATACTGTGAGTATACTAAAAGCCACTGAATTGTTTTTTGTTATGTGAATTTTATCTCAATAGAAAAAGCAAAATGTTCCCAATGCATGAGTCTGGATATGAAAGGCTGATGGGTGTTCGCTGGGCCCCCTGCTCACCCCTGGTTTGGTCTGAGCCCTAAGCCTGGTCCACAGCCTGGAGGAGGCTCCTGAGGCCACAACCTGGGTTTCCACTAGACCACCTCACACCTCAGGAGCCAGGTGCCATCTCCTGGGGGTGAGAAAGGTGAGCAGTGCATGGGTAGCCTCCTGACAGCGGGCAGGAGGGAAGAGGGGACTAGAGGGGGCAGCCCCAGGGTCACGGCCAGGCCGCACCCACAGGGGGCCCAAGACAAGGTGCCCCTGAGTCCAACTATAAATGGGTCTCAGGAACGGACCTAAAATCTTGACGCAGTACTCATGGCCGCTCCTGGGTCAGAAAATAAAGCCAATCTGTCAGCTACTCCCACATGGTGGCAAACAGACCAGAAAAGCCTGGCAACCCAAGCAGCTGCCTGGCAGCCTGGCGCCAAGCAGGCGACCACAAGGACCTATGGCCAAGGGAAGCTTGGCTTCATCCAGAGGCCCGGGATAGGGAAGTCAGGGCGAAGGACAGCCTGAGTGGTCTCATCATGGGTGGGCCCCTCCAAGCCCACAGGACCAGCATTTTGTATACATCATAGCTATACAACCAGAGGTCAGTCCCTGGTACGCAGGGGATGGTTGGAAAATATCTGAAAAACCAAAAGAAAAAAAAAAGCTGAATCAAGCTCCTGTCTTTTTTAAAAGCCTCAGGAGAAGTCAGAGCTCTTGGACTGGCAGTCAAGGACCTCCCCTTCCAGCCCGTTCCCAAGGCCACACTAGCACCCCAGTTCCCACAGTGGGCAGGGCTCCGACCTTTGCACTTGTACTTCCCCTCTCCCCGCCTCACTGGGAGGGGCCCTCAGGACAATGGACAGAGCTGGCCACACTGGGCCAATGGCTCCCCTCTCTACGCACCTCCCTGAAGCTGGGTCTCAGGCACAGCCTGCCTCCTGGCCCCCCAGGGGAGGGGTTCCCGGGAGGGGGCTTCCTCCCCCAGGAAAGGGGCCTGGAGCCCACAGGGCCTGGACCCAGCTGCGGGTGAGCCGTGGAAGAGGCAGAACTGGTCTCTGGGCTCTGCTTCCAGAAACTGACCTAGAACACATCACCTTCATCACCTTGGAAGGCACGGAGCAGAGAGGAGGGCTGGCAGGCTGCCCTGTCCATCTACCTGCGGGGGGGGGACTACGAAGGGGGCTTCGGGCTGGGAGGGTGTGCAAGGTACCCTCCCAGCCAAGTTGAGCAGGGCCTGTGTCCCTCCCACCTGCAGTGATGGGACCAGTTGGTCCCATCACTGAGAAATGAAGGCTCCAAGGAAGCTCACCAAGATGGGCTCTCAACAAGGAAATGAACTCAGATCAAGGAGTATTAGTCAGGCCACAGCCACTGCAAGCATGCCTGCCTGCTCCTAGACCCAGCCTGACACCCTGGGCTGGCCGCCCACCCACCACACTGTGAAGTCTGTTCCGCTGAGGCTCCGGGGCCAGGGGTTGAGGGGCCAGAACCACCAGTGACAACTCTACAGGGAACATAGTGCTCTGGAGATGTGGTGGGGGACCTGGAAAAACACCCTACCAGTCTTGCTCTCCAGGCGGCAAGGCCCCCGAGTGTCCAAGTCACAGAGGCCGAGTTTCCACAAGCTGCCAGGGCCAGCACCCACCCACACCCTGCTGAGGTGAGATGGGGCTAACATAGCAGACAGCTTCCCAGGTGCCAGGCTCTGCTCCTGAACTTCTCATGAACTCTTCACAAAACCCCCATATCTCCTGTTACTGCCCCAAATGCTCAGAGGAGAAAAAGGGCTTGCTCAGACAGGTTAGGTTTCTTGCTCCAGGTCACACAGCGAGTGGCCGAGCCTATACTGGCTCCAGGGTCTGTGCTCCTAAGTGGTGTGCACACCATCTCTCTGAGCTTCCTTGAGCCAGCACTAGAGAGTTGTGGCCACAACTTTATCTGTAAAGGACCCCACATTTTTCAGGCCATTTAATCTCTGCTACTGTAACTCAGGGACTTCCCTGATGGCTCAGGAGGTAAAGAATCTGCCTGCAATGCAGGAGATGCAGGAGACACAGGTTGAATTCCTGGGTCAGGAAGATCCCTTGGAGGAGGAAATGGCAACCCACTTGTGTTCTTGCCTGAAATTTCCCACAAAGGAGCCTGGCAAGTTGTAGTCCAAAGTGTCACAAAGAGTCGGACCCGACTGAGCAATTGAGCGCACACACACACACACACAGTGACTCAACTCCACGGCAGACACTATGTAAAGGAGCAAAGGAGCATGGCTATGTGCCAGTGAGACTGTATTACAGTGGACTGCAAGGAGACACCCTCCCCACCCCTGAGAGGGCGAGGAGAGCCGGGTGGCCAGTGACAAGGATTCCCAGGTGATGGGGACTGAGGCCACGGACGCAGGGGTTTTGTGGGAGGCTAGAGATGGCACCTGGAGAAGGCAATGGCAACCCACTCCAGTACTCTTGCCTGGAAAATCCAATGGACAGAGGAGCCTGGTAGGCTGCAGTCCATGGGGTTGCGAAGAGTCGGACACGACTGAGCAACTTAGCAGCAGCAGAGATGGCACCTGACTCAGCCAGGGAAAGAGACTGGAACAAATTCTTCAATGAGAGGAAACGACACGGGGGAACACAGAGGAAAGGGAGCTATGATATGCTGATTAACAATAAACATGTGTTTAGTCGTCTTTCCTCGCACTGAGCTCCTAAAACTTGCAATTTCTCAAGTGATTAAGAGCAATAAACGTGGGCTTTTCCTGGTGGCTCAGTGGTAAAGAATCTGCCTGCCAATGCAGGAGACACAGGTTCAATTCCTGATCCAGAAAAATTCCACATGCCGCAGAACAACTAAACCCGTGCACCACAACTACTGAGCCTGTGTTCTAGAGCCCGGGAACCACAACTACGGAAGCCCATGCACCCTAGAGCCTGTGCTCTGCAACAAGAGAAGCCACTGCATGGAAGAAGCCGGTGCACCACAACTAACTAGAGAGTAGCCCCCACTTGCTGCAACTAGAGAAAAGCCCACACAGCAACAAAGACCCAGCACAGCCAAAAATAAATAGATAAAAATTATTTTTTATAAAAAGTTTAAATAAATTAAAGAGCAATAAGGTGTCTTCTGTGATTCACGTGACGCCCCCTTCAAGCACCCTGGGGTACATGACTTTAGAAAGCCATGTCGAGACCAGCTTAGCAATTAGACAGTTGCAAATTTCAGTCTGCCCTCCTCAGCCACCAAAGGCCAATGGTTAAATCAATCGTGCCTATACAATGAAGCCTCCATAAAACCCCAAAAGGACAGGGTACAAGAGAGCTTCTGGGCTGGCAAGCATGTGGCATGCCAGGAGGCTGGCGCCCCCAAGGGGGCGCGGCAGGCCTGGCCACCTGCCCCTGCCCCCACCTCCCCCTGCTTGGTTCTTCCATCTGGCAGGCCTGAGCTGCATCCGCTCATGTCAACCAGTCATCTAGTAAGCGCAGTCTCTTCCTGAGCCGCTA
Source organism: Tragelaphus eurycerus (assembly GCA_935064755.1). Classification (NCBI taxonomy): domain Eukaryota; kingdom Metazoa; phylum Chordata; class Mammalia; order Artiodactyla; family Bovidae; genus Tragelaphus; species Tragelaphus eurycerus. The sequence continues at coordinate 1,993,924 of CAKXYN010000058.1, read as the reverse complement.
CAGCAAGTTAATCAAACTTGAGCAAGTTCGATCCTAGGAACCTCTGATTTATATAGCAAGTTGATTGGAAACACCGGTGACCCAAACTGGGGTTGTGCCTGGCGTCTCAAGTGGGGTGTGCACAGTCTGGTGGCACTGAGCCCTCAACTTGTGTGATCTGACACTACCTCCAGGGAGACAGGGTCAGAATGGAGCTGAACTGCAGGAGGCCCAGCTGGTGCCGGAGAACTGCTCGGCAGTGACCGCAAGTGCTGAGTGAGTATTGAGAGCAGGGCACACACGTGGGCATGGAGTTCTCCCTTGCAGGGGCCCAGGAGGGAGAATGGGAGGTGACTGGGAATCCTGGCTACAGCCCAGGGAGGTTGCAGGGGTTCCCAGGCAAGACGAGCGATTTGCCGAGAGGCTGTGGAGGAGCTGAGAGAGGCCCCGGTGAACCCTGGTGAACTACTCAAAGGGACCCCGTGCCAGGGGAGGCCAGGGCTGGAGGGCTGCTAGCCAGGCAGAAGACTGGGAAGCAAGCAGCTCTCGGGGACAAGCTGCCTCCTCCCAGACCAGCACAGCACCACCCTGAGGCCCCTTCTTGTTGGCTCCTTGGATAGCACCATGGAACCTGGAGCAGCCGAATACGGCGGGGACACTGAGGCACAGGGGCTCCCTTGCCCCAGGCCTGAAGGAAATGCCCTACTCCCCACCTCACTCCTGGGCCTAATCCGGGGCCTGGCACTCAGAGAGGCCTCAAAGAAGTGGTGGCCTCAAGGACACTGACCAGATGACCTGGGGACGTGCTGAGCCTCCAGGCATGTTCCAGTCACAGCATCCAATGCAGCCGGCTTGCTGCGGCCTCTCTCTTGCCCACACTCCTCCGTGGTTCCCCAGAACCTTCTGGAACAAAGTCAAACTCCTTATGGGGCTTGCCAGGCCTTGCTAACATGGATGGCTTGGCACACCCCTCCATCTCCCCATGGGGCCATGCTGATCTTACCACCTCCCAGACCACAGGCAGAAGGCCTTCTCCCCAGCCTTCATGGTCCCTTGACTGTTCCCAGGCACCCTGCCTCTCTTTCCCTGCGTCCCTGTCACCTCCTCCAGGGGACCAGGAAGGTTCTCCAGCACTTCCTGGACAAACTGAACCCGGGGCTCTGCACATGGCTGGCCAAGCACCCGCCCAGCATCTGAGGATGCTGACCTGCACAGCCGCCCCTGGGCCTAGGGTCAGGGAGGCCCGGCCACTTCCCTACGTGCAGGAGGTAGCCAGAATGGGGGTTCCAGCTGCCCAGGCCAAGGGTGTGTGTGGCCTGGGGAAGGCGCTGGGCACTGGGCAGCCCTCTGGTAACCCCTGTCCTTGTCCCCTGCTTCCCCTCTGCTCTGGAACAAGCAGGGGGCCTTGAGCCCTTCATGCTGGACAGACTTGTGTCAGAAGGGCCCAGCAGAATGGGAATAAATGCCGGGAGCCAAGCTCTCTCCTCCCACAGAACCGTCTGTCCTGGTGTGAGAATGAGGGGCGCTCTCTGCCTCCTGGGGAACAGAAAAGCGAGACGGAAAAGCAGCCGCCAGCTGGTGGAAGGGAGCAACCCACACACAAAAGGGCCACATTTCAAGTCCCTGCCTCTGTAGCGGGAAAACTATTACAGCCACAAGCGAGGAATAATTAAAGCTATTTATCTTGGCGGACTTGGGAGAGGGGGGAGATGCCTGTCCGAATGTGAGGTCTTTTATGAAATCGCCTCCTACTGCCAAATAAAACACAGGCTTTCACCTTCCAGAGGAAAAACACTGCACAGGAGAGAGGAGAGTCGGGTGAAGAGGAGGACAAGGCACAGCAATCGGTGCTCTCCGAGGCCCACCCAGCGGCCTCCCCCTCTGCTCAGGGCCATCGGCTGGCTTGCTGGGCAGCTTAGCCTGTAGCCTGCACAGTGCCAACTGTGGGCACGAGGGCACGGCAGTGAACAAGCCAGCCGGGCCCTGCCTTCCCGCGCTCCTGGGCACCACAGGGCAGCAGGCAGCACCACGGAGAATGCAGGGTAAGAGGGGCTGGAGGGAACTCAGGGGGCTGATACCCACGATACCCCGTGCAGCATGGATCATGGGCTGCCTCGGGGCAGCGGCAACACCCAAGCCAAGCCAGACTGCATGGGGGTGCAGGGCTTGTCCTCCAAGAGCCTCCCATTTCCCACAGGCACCAGGCCCCTCTGTCCCACCTCCCCAGTGGGGGCAAGGCCAAGAGGACAGTGGTTTAAATGGGGACATCAAGGGACTTCTCTGGTGGTCCAATGGCTAAGACACCAGCTCCCAGGGCAGGGAACCAGAGTTCAATCCCTGGTCAGGGCACTGCTGCTGCTAAGTCGCTTCAGTCGTGTCCAACTCTGTGCGACCCCATAGACGGCAGCCCACCAGGCTCCCCTGTCCCTGGGATTCTCCAGGCAAGAACACCGGCACCAGATCCCTGCAACTAAGAGTTCACATTCCACAATGAAGACAGAAGATCCCACATGCCACAGCTAAGACCCCAGGGAGCCAAGTAAATAAATGGACATCCAGGAAGACCTAAGTTCAGGGCCTAATGGGTCGTCCTCTAGATGTGACCTCGGGCCTCATTTCCTCATCTGTCCACTGGGGATCATGGCACAGCCCATGGGGAGGACCTGGCAGACAGCCCCACCACCTGCCTTCATCCTCAACCTCAGGAACCCCATCTGTGCAATGGGGTTGCAATGGGGATAAAGTCAAGATAAAACCCTTCCTAGGACTTCCCTGATGGTACAGTAGATGGGACTTGGCCTGCCAATGCAGGAGACACAGGTTCAATCCCTGGTCCAGAAAGATCCAACATGCAGCAGAGCAGCTAAGCTCACGCACCACAACTACAGAGTCCGCGTTCAGGAGCCCGTGAGCTGCGAATACTCAAGCTTGTGCGCCAGGAGCCCGTGCTCCACAACAAGAGAAGCCACCACGCGGAGAAGCCTCACACGCCACAACTAGAGAAAACCCACACACAGCAATGAAGACCTAGTGCAACCAAAAACAAACAAATTAGTTTTTTAAAAATCAATTAAAAAAAAAAAAAAAACACCTCTCTGCTGTGAGGATTCCCTGAGATAACAGGGCAGGGCAGTATGAGTGTACTAAGCACTTCGTGATCAGGAGCCACCATGGTTCTGGGAATCCTAGCCCGGCCTGGCCTCCCTCTCTGGCTGTAACCTAAGCCAGCAGCTCCAGTGCTGTCCTTGGAGACGCTCTGAGCAGCTGCTGCCACACCGCCCAGCCCCGGGGTATTTGAGGAGCGTGAGGTCACCGTGGGCTCCTGGGCCTGACCTTGGCCTGGGTGAATCCCAGCCCCTCCCCGCAGGAACCCAGAACCCCCAGCGCCCAGGGCAGCCCCTGTCCGGGCAGCTCTTCCCAGCACACTTGACCAAAGACTTCTAACCTACAAGTTCCCTTGCAGGGCCTTAACCTATAGCTCTACTTCTAAATGTCTGTGAAGATGCACTTAAATACAGGACTGTTCAAAACAGCAGGAAACCGACGTACCTACAGAATGAGTGAAGGAAAGGAGGGCCTAGAAAGACACAGATTTCAGTCTGTAGATGCCACCACGTTAAGACGACCAAGCCACACTGTTAGGGATACACCACGAAAATTACACACGCCATGGGCGTAAAAACGAGCAGGGTGAGCTGGCACGGGGAAGGCCTGTCTAGAAAGAAACACCACGAAATGACTTCAGGGGCTGCCTCTGAAAGGGAGGTGTACTTTTTCAACAGGCACACCCCTCTCATGGTTTAAACGTGGACAACCTTGAGCTGGTGTGTTCCTGGGGAGATGTATGGACACAAGCCCGTTGTGTGCCTGAAAGCCCATGTGGGTAGGTCATGACAGGAGATGAGCAGAGGCCAGGATGGGGAGGGAGGAAGACACGGGCTTTTCATGTTACACTCTCCTGGGCAGTCTGAATTTCCACCGTGTTCCGGAAAGATAAGCACACAAAGGCAGTAGTGACAGTGGGGAGGCCTTGAGACCCAAACACACATACACACACACTCATAGACAGACAGACAGACACACACACACACACACACAGCCCCGCCGTAGCCTCAGGTCCTGTGACCCCAGTGTCCCACTAGGGCTAAAGGATAGAGGACACTGGCTTCTCAGCTGGTGGGCCAGCACCCCGCTCTCCCTTCCTCTGAGTGGGTGTGACGGAGGAGGCGCAGAGGGCTGGGCCGGGCCAGGATGCCGGAGGCCTCCTGAGACCTGGAAGCCCAGGGCAAGTCCCTCTCCACCTGCTGAGGAGGCCACACAGCGGTGCAAATCCCAGAACTCCAGACCCACATTCGAACCACCTGGACCCCACCCTCCAGCCCTCCAAGCTTTCAGGTCTTGAAAAATAGCGCATCGATCAGCACTGACACAAGGACGAACGCCCTGCGCCCAGCCCAGGACCACAGCACACAGCAGCTGTTCCGAGCACACAACATCCAGCTGGGGACCCCACATCCCCAGGCCCTCTGACCAGAGGCAAAGATGGGAAACAAGGACTCTCAGAGAGAATCTTGGACACAAGGCCACGCTGGGCCCAGACCAGGCACCTGGCCACTGACTCAACCCTACCGGGTACCCAGACCAGGCTCAGCGCAGGCCACTCCGATCTGAAGCAGCCATTGGCTGAGGCTGAGAGGTGCCGGCTTCACGCTGTGCTTGGGAAGGTCTTGACTTTAGGTGTGGGACCTTCGGCCACATCAAAGGGGCCCTGAAAGCTGACCACCAGAGTTGGCTGACCACAAGGTTATCTCGCTGGGAGGAGACAAGATAGGGGCCCTGGGCTCTATAGGCAACACTTGTTTCTTTCTCCAGGTGGGGGTGGGTGGTTCCTAGTGTCTGCTATATTAGCCTTCATCCCTGTGACAATATTTCACAATAACAATAACCAGCCACCACTGCTGGCCCACCCCTTGCCACCCACCTTCTCCCCGCCACCATGGGGCTGACCACAGGCTGAAGAAGAGGCACCACACTAGAGTCCCCCAAACCTCCTAAGTCGGCACTGGCTTCTGGGAGTTAGCAGGGACCCCGTTCAAAGGGTGGTTCATGGGAGCTGGGGATGGGGTGGCGGATGGTATTTGCCTTTAGGGATTGGAGGCTTGTGGTCCTGTAGGTCTGGTCTGGAGGGACCCCAAAAACGAGTCTAACTGAGGGGTGTGTGGAAGGGCAACTCCAAGAGAAGAAGCACCAGACAAAGAAAGGGCTTGGCTTTTCTGAAAAGACTACTCGGAGCTCTGACTGGGCGGGAGCCATTACATGCAAATATCTCCCCATCCATGCTAATCAGCCGGCAGCCCGGGGCTTTGTGAGCTACAAAAGGAACAGCAGCTGTGCAGGGTTCCTTGGCCCCTGAAAGCAGGGGGGCTTAGAGAATAATTAGGGGTGGGGGGAGGCAACAAACCCATCAGCCCCAGCCCCTCACTCCAGGGGCTGTGCTGTCGGCCTCTAGCGCCGAGCCTTTCTTCTTTGGCCGAGACTTTGAAGCAGTTGCTGTACATGGTACCAGGCAGACACCTAATGTAAGTCAGGGCCTCAGCTAATGCTCCCAACCACCACCTTCCTCAATGAGCTCAAGTTCAAGACGGGAAACTGAGGCCCAGAGAACTGACAAGCTTGAAGCGGCCCAGCCTGGGGACCTGGCTGCTCATGAAAGACAGCTGCACCCCATCCCAGTCTCTGGGAGCCAAGTTGGGCCTAGGAGGCTGTGGGGACCATGCTCAGGGTCCAGGGAAGGACGTGGGCCCTGGGCCTCTCAGAGCCAGGCCTAGCTGGTTGACCACAGCTGGCAGGCACCATCCCCCAGAGTCCCCACTATAGGCTCGCAACAGAGCCAGACTCCAAGGGCTGAGAGGGGTCATGAAGGTGTCCACCACCTGTGACCGCAGGAACTGGGCAGGCAGTGCTTCATGAGGACTGAGGCACATAAGGGAAGCCTGTCAAGGGCAGCAGGGGGACCCACCCTCAGAGCAGCTGGGACACCCCACACGCTGGTTCCCACAGCTGCCGGGGACTGTGTGCTCAGCACAGGAAGCCAAGCCAGTCAGTATCTGGGGAATGCTAACGTGTTCCTCCCCCAGCCAGCTGAGGGACCTCAGCCCTCATCCCAGGGTGACTCCAGGGAGGCCAAACCAGAAGAGGCTGGAGGACAGGGCAGAGGAGCCTCGGTGGAGAAGTGATGCAGGAAACCAGCTCGGGGGCTGAGGCCCACCTGCAGTCCTGGTGGAGGGTTCATCGAGAAAGAGAACACTGAAAGAAAACACTTCGTCCACTGGTCCAGAGGTAACACAGGATGTCCTGGGGCCTCGTGGCTGCCGGAAGGGCCTCCGCCAGGCCCCTGACACTCCAGGAGCCCCTCTGGCCCTGCCTCTGGGCTCGGAGAACCAGATGTGTGAGTCCGGAGGAGGGCCCCTTCCTGCCAGCCTGCCAGCAGCTGCCTCGCCAGATGTGACTCCAGATGTGGCCCAGGCCGGTGGGGACAGAGCCTGCTCGACCCACGATGGAATCGGCAACAAGACAGGAATGAGGAAAGACTGGCTTTGGGCTCCAAAAGAATCCACCAGGGCCACTTCCTTGACACACACCCCAAGGGCCAGGTCTGCCTCTCCTCTAGGACACTGACTTTCACCAGCACCCCCGGGGAGATGTCAGGGCCAAAGCCAGGTTGGCGCCCAACAGCCAGCCGCCACCAAGTGCCTCAGTTTCCCCTTAGGAAGAGGGTGGCTCCCCAAGGGGCTGTTCTGACGGCCAGGCGAGTCAATGAACGTAAAAAGCCTGGCACGGCGCCCACCAGCTGCTCAGCCCACAACAGCCATGGTAAGGCCTCAAAGCGGCGATAAGCAGGGCACTGGGGTGGGGGTGGAGGGGCATTGAGGCCAGGCAACCAGCCAGCATCTCCAACCCAAGACTCACGCCACACTAGGGATGCCAACCTCCAGTCACACATTCGGTGTGGACCAGACAGGCTCAGCAGAGGGGGCCTCTGGGACATGACAGAAGGCTGGAAGCCCCAGCCTGTCTTTGCCCTCCCCTCCAGCTCAGGGAAAAATGTGGCTAGCTCTCTGGAATGCCCCGTTTGGATCTGCAAGAGGCCCCCCAATCTGCCTTTGATCATTTATTCACGTGCCCCCTGTGGGGGGGATGACGGAGCATTCCTTTTTCACTAGAGCTCAGATCTGCTGGGGTCCCTGCAGCTGGACTCTCACCAGCTCCTGTGTTGTCAGGCAGGTTTCTATACACAAAACCGTTACGTGAGTATCACATGCAGCCAAGACGAACGCCAGCCACGGGAACACAATTAGCGGGGGAGCAAATCCGCCCAACAGTCTTAAAGAAAACAGCTCAGACCCGCTCTCACCAAAGCTGTGGGTGATGAATCAACCAAAAGAGACAGACAAAAAGAGGGAGTGAAAGAGTTTCTCCCCTTATTCTGTGAGGAATGGGGGAGGGGAGGAGACAGAGTACCCCCAGACAGACACACACACCCGTCTCGACCAGTTCAAGAATACCCTGCTAACCAAACCAAACCCGCCCAGAGGCTGCAGGCCAAGTTCTAGGTCTGACTTTGGGTGGCAGTTACTGGGGTGCACACCATGTCAAGTGCACCTTAGGCCCGGGCCTGTGTGCATGTTGATTAAACAATTAAAGCCAGTGATCTAAAGCACAACCCCCACAGGAGACGCCTGAGGCCCACAGGGCCTCCATATCTAACTCCTGCAGGCCTGGGTGAAGCCTGGCCTCAATTTCCTTCAATAACTGGCTTTCAGAGAACAAAAGAGGTGGGTGTGGGGGAAGTCAGGGACTCGGGGATCTTAAACCAAAAGGTGCCACGGCTTCTCAGAGCAGACATAAAGAGTGCCAGCAGCCCCGCCCTGCTGTGTTCCTGGGACCCTGAATCCTGACGCTTTCCCAGCAAGTCCCGGAAGTGAGCAGACAGGAGGGTGAACACACGAAGCGGGCCTTGTGGGACCAGGAAAGGCTGAGGCAGGATCTCCAAGGCCTTCCCAGCTGCCTCATACCCATCTGGGGGTTTCATGATCATCTCTCCCTGGGATGCGTCTCTTCCAGACCACACGGCAGGCTTAGGAGACCAGTGATCCCTTATACCGTGTTATTCACCTGCTGTATATGTGGGGCAAACCTGTGTGTGCGCATGCTCAGTCGCTCAGTCATGTCTGACTCTTGGAGACCCCATGGACTGTAGTCCACCAGCCCCCAAAACCACTCTCCACTCTAGGAGGGAACAACTGAGAAGGAGGGTCACTTGCTTGGGGTTATGAGGTCAAGTCAGAGGAGACTCTGTGGCCTATGCTAATCATGACCTCCAGATGCCTCTGACCCGTGAGAGCTGCTGCAGACCAGGAGGGGGAAGGGTGAGCATTCCAGCCCAGGAATGCAAAGCAGGCCTGTCCCTTGGCCTGGCAGACCAGGAGAGCAGGACTGGCCCAGAGATACAGACCCCAGCTGGCCCAGAGCTGGCCCCGCCGCAGCCGAGCTCGGCTGGGCTCCTGTACCCAGATCCCTCCTTCCCACCTCAGCTCTCTCAGGCTGGCGGCCTCCTGCCCCCTTCTCTTCAGGTTGGTTCCGAGGCCACGCTCCGGCCCCTCCCCAAGCAGGGAGAAGGGGTTCCTCATCCGCCTTCTCTCTGCTCCCCAAGACCAGAATTGAGTCGGGGGCAGGGATGGCGTCTGATGTGTACAGGGCCTGAGTCTGGGCACAGGTGATCACCCACCACCAGCCAAACCCCTCAGTGAAACCCCCCTCACCAACAAGAAAGCTGAGATATCCGGGAGGCTGAGTCATTCGCCCAGGATCGCTCTGCTAGGAAAGGATGGGGCAGGGAACTAAGGGATGGGGGAGGGCTTGAACCCAGACACCACCTTGGGTGTCACTTCCCTTCCCAACACTCTGGGCATAAAGGCCAAGCCCTGGCTGGGACCCACCCCTCCCGATACTCACCCTGCTCCAGCCACACTGGCCATGGGCTGCTCTTGGCCATGCAGGCCCACAGGCTCACTCCCCAGCTCTGCCTGCCTGAGTAGCAGACACTACTTCAAGCACCTTACTTCTATTAGCTCACAACTCAACTCTCCAAGGCAGATGCTACCAAGATCCCCATTTCACAGCTGAGGAAACAGGCACAGAGTCTGGGTCATGCCAATGCACTTCCCTTGGCAGCTTTAATGCCCCACTCTGAGTGGTGACCATCCCTGACCAACCCGTACCTCCCAGTCACCCCCACTTCGAGCAGCCCCTTCCCCAGCATTCTCAAGCCTCAGCCAGGTTTACCTTCAAGGCACTGGCCACTGTGGGAGATTGCTGAGACAGCGCTTGTCACACATACTCCCACCCTACAAGACCCCCAAGTGTGGACCCACGTGCTAAATCCCAGCTCCTCAAACAGTACCTGGCACGCAATGGATACTCAGTAAACTTTTGCTGTTTAAAGAACTTCCCCAGTGGTACAATGGTTAAGAATCTGCCTGCCAATGCAGGGCACATGAGTTCTATCCCTGGTCTGGGAACTAAGATTCCAAATGCCACAGGGCAACTGATCCTGCACCACTACTACTGAACCCGAGTGCCCGAGAGTCCATGCATGCTCTGCAACAAGAGAAGCCACAAGGAGAAGCCTGAGCACTGCAATAGGGAGCACTCCCCACCTTACTGCAACTAGAGGTGTGTGCATGGCAACAAAGACCCAGTGCAGCCAATAATTAATTCATTAACTAGTTTTTGTTACATTATAGATAACCAACACACTGCAATTGTTATCAGAAGTTTGGTGGGAGAAATAACATTTAAAATTAATAAATAAAGTTCGACAAATGGTAATGACTACAATAAAGAAACAGCAAGGTCACTCTGAATGCGTGCTTCTGATTGAAAGTATGAAAATTCGAGTCTTCCTACTTTCACAGAACTGTTGGTGGGCACTGCCATCCCGGGTAAGGTCTCCCCCCAGCCTCCACTACCAGGCCCTCCCCAGACTTGTCATCTGCCTGGGCCCCTCCCCAACTCCAGCACCCAAAGTGGGCCACCCTTCCTGCTCAGAAATTCAGTAATCTCCCCTTGGCACTCCTGCCATTCACAGTCACTCTCCTGGAGAGGACACAGATACACGTGGCCCCCACTGACTGCTTCACTCTGCAATCTGCTGCTGTCCTTAGTGGCCACCAGCCTTTCTCGGGTCACAGATCCCTCTGAGGGGGATCAAAAACAAGGGAGCCTCTCCCTCGAAAGAAGCACGGAGGACCAAGAGCCGCACCATGGCCCCAGGTCACCGGAAGCACAGGGACCTGATAAGCGCTTTACAAGTGCTCCCTCCAGAGAGGCGCTGCCACCCCTTTTCTAAAATCAAGGAGGCTCCTCCGAGGTCCTAGCCACCAACTCCTGTCCATCTACCCTTATGCAAACCGCATGCAACTTTAAGGGGCTGTAAGATCATGGGACACCCACTGACCCACCAGGACCATCCTAGGATTTCAGGTTAAGAGCCTCCACTCTGAGCTGCCTGAAGCCCCTGCCAGCCTCCACTCTCCACAGAAGCAGCCAAGTCCAGCCCAAGTCTGGCCCTCCCGCTCCCCCACCTGGGATGGGTATTTCTCCCGACATCCTAGCAAACTCACCACCTCTTCAGGTGGTGCCTGCCTCCCCAGGCTCCCCGGCAAAGAAGCCTCGCCTGCCGCCCAGTTATCTTGCCTCCCTCCTTCTGCTAGACCTAACCGGTTCAGAATGCACCGCAGAATCCGAAGTTCACACCACACTCCTCCTTGTGTCAAAAGGCCCTGCCCACCCACCTCATCCAGACCCCCACACCTAAGGCCTGCACTTGCTCGCCAGGTGCTGCTCATGGTGTGGACCACTTTCCACCCGTGATCTCACGTATGGGCCCAATCACCCCAACGGATGTGCCGCGCCAGGCCTTTAGACCTGGCCTGAAACACGTGGGGCCCAGTGAGTTTCAGATTACAAACTGCTCACATCTGAAAAAAGGTAACAAGGTACAGACAGCATAAATTATCCCTAGCAGAGCATAGGCAACAGTTGAAACCCAGCACCGTTTTGCAGCCAAACGTGGGAATGTGCAGTGCTCAGTCGTGCTTGACTCTTTGCGACCCCGTGGACTGTAGCCTGCCAGGCTTCTCTGTCCATGGGATTCTCCAGGCAAGAATATTGGAATGTGTTGCCATTTCCTTCTCCAGGGGATCTTCCCTACCTGGTGATTGAACCTGCATCTCCTGCTTGGCAGGCGGATTCTTTATTACTCTGCCCCTGGGAAGCCCTAAGTGGGAACAGTCATTCTCAACTGGATACCAGAGAGTATAAAAAGCCCAATGTGGCAATTCAGGGCTGGGGTTTTGCCCGAGTTTGGGTCAGGTTAGCTCTTGCTGCCAAATAAGCAGGAAGTCAGGTTTTCAGACCTTTTATATTTCCAAATTGCCAATGAGGGCCTGTGGGCCTGCACAGGTGCAGGTAGAGGTGAGGGAGGGGAGGGGCTTGGGAGGTAGTCAGTGGGCAGGGCCTGGGACTAGAAGCCAGGTCAGCTTGGGGTAACAGCTGTCTAGACTAGAGGGGGTAGGGGGCTGAAGAAGGGCGAGGGCTAAGGCTAAGAGACATTTTCCCATACCTGTTGGACACCCCCAAAAAAACACAATACACTACAAGTGGGAAGGCAAGTGGCTACTGGTGCAGGGCCTGTGATGGGGTGGCCACCAGCAGGGAAGGGGCGCTGGCCATGTGGGGCACAGGCCCCTTCTGAAGGCAGCACTGCCATCCAACTCAGCCTCGGGACGTGAGGGCCCAGGGTTGCAGCCCTACTGATTTTTCAGAAGTACAAGCCAGATTTTGATGGGAAATCATCCGATTTTTTAAAATATCAGGAATTTCCTTTTATTTTAACCACAGAGTGGAGCAAACCCTTTAGCTAGGTAACTCATGACCCCTGGCCGAGTGTCATGGCCTTGACTATCTGCCCTTTGCCCTAGGGGCGGAATTCAGCTTTTGTACCATAACAGGACTCTGGGCCTCTAATGCGCTTCAGGGGCAGACTAAGCTGAAACCATGTGATTTCATTTCTGTTGATTTCCCTGCAAGCTTCCGCAGCTTCTCTCCTTGTTACCTGCTGCCAGAAGAGTTTTCAGAAATACCATCCTTATCATGTTAGGCCCCCGTGAAAAATGGCAGGGCACTCCTGACCACATATAGGAAAAGGCCCTGTCATTTGGGAGACGTGACCTGGGCCCAACCTTGTTACCCATCCATTCTGCTCACACCAGGGTGCTGTTCCCACCTCACTGAGCATCTTTCCATAAAACAGGAGTATTCTGCCCAATGATGGTGGCTACATCCACATCCTACCTACTATGGCCAAGGTGACCATCTCCCAGTATCTGTTCTCCCTTTCTCCCACTCAAAGAGAAACCCTGAAATGAGCTGAGGACAGGGTCCCTCTAACTAAAGACTACATTTCCCAGGCCCCCTTGCAGCTAGCAGTGGTCATGTGACTGCATTCTAGCCAATGGGATGCAAGCAGAAGCAACCAAGGCCAGCTTCTGGGAACCTTCCTGAACAGACGCCTGGCAATGCTCTTGGAACCCTTTGCCCCTTCCTTGATCCTGCTGTCTGGAAACCAGGTGTAATAGCTGGACTCCTGCTGCCATACTGATCCATGATGACAAGACCTGACCCTGGGAATGTGGAAACAGGGTTAGCTAGAAGGACCTGGGTCTGAGGACTTCCTCGAGCAGAGCTTCCACACCAGCCCTAGTCTCCAGCTTCCAAGGCTTCAGGACCAGAGCACGAGAAATGAACTGCCAGCTTGGTTAAGCCACCTCTACTCTGGGTCTCTGTTAATGCATGGATAAACTGAATCCTGACCACCCAGTCCCACTGAACCACTTTGCAGGGAGCAAAGCATCCAACAGCCAGCTCTGCTGTCTGCCAGCCAGGATAACCCTTTCACCCCTGCTTTTCCAACAACAGAATGGGAGGCACATACCTGACCTCCTAGAACTATTCTAAGGCCCAGTGGTAATACACAGAAGGGTCATACCTGTCAGGCTAACTGGCCCACATGGGCCCACATGGTCCAGAAAGCGTACTCTATATGGCCTGATCAATCAGAACACTTCACAATCAAAACAAACAGACCTACACAGAGAAGGGCTTTTTTGGCTTCTCTTAAGCTGCACAAGGACACGACTGAGCGACTTCCCTTTCACTTTTCACTTTCATGCATTGGAGAAGGAAATGGCAACCCACTCCAGTGTTCTTCCCTGGAGAATCCCAGGGATGGGGGAGCCTGGTGGGCTGCCGTCTATGGGGTCACACAGAGTCGGACATGACTGAAGTGACTTAGCAGCAGCAGCAAGCTTCGCAAGATCTACCGAACCTGGTTGGGGCTGAGTTCCCAAGTTACCCCTCCTCCTGCCTGTTTCATTCACTTATCCCTGGGGTCTGCAAGCTTTTCCTGGGAAAGACTGGTAGGTAAATATCTTAGGTTTTTGCAGGACTCTATGGTCTTCGTTAAATATTTTTCCTTGGGTTTTCTCCTTTTAATCAACACTTCAAAAATGTACAAACCTCCCTTAGCTCTGACTGCTTAAAAAGTTGGCCACTGGCCCACAGGCCCTGCCTTATACTACCATCCTTTCCCCAGTGCCTCCAAAGTTAAAGCACGGGGGTCTATTCATGCCTGGCACACAGAAAGTGCTCAATAAGTGACGGCAGTCAGTAGCAACTGGCAGGCACCGCTGAAGATGTAAATGCCTTCTGATGTGACTACCTTTGTCCCCCAGGCTGCGCACAGGACCAACTTTTCCACAATCTCGGCACCCCAACTGCCCCCAGCTGTCGGGGGTGGGGGCTACCAGGAGCGTGCTTTAAGGAAGTCACAGGGTTCCTGATTCTGGAACCTGCAGCTTGTTTTCACAGAGGGGTTTTCTCTGGGGTTTCCAGCCCCTGGCAGGTCCCCCCACAAACTGAAATCTAGCCCGTCAGAGCCGGCCCTGCTGTATGTCCCTTCCTAGCCAATGGGGCTGGGAGAGCCAGAGAAACGAGAGAAAAGCAGCCCTGTCAGCTCCAGGAAGGCCACCATGGGCCTGAGAAACTGAGTCTGTTCTGCTCACGGCCCCAGCCACCCCACGGCGGGCTTCTCAAGGATCTGCCTCCCAGCAAGTTGGGCGTGGGCAGCCTGCATCCAGGAACTCCAGGGCCTGAGCCAAAGCTTCCTCAAGGCCCAGGAAGATGCACCTCTGCCTGGGGAAAGTGGTCCGGTTATGGGAGCTGCCACTTAGCCAATGCCATGGACGTGAGCCAGGGTGACATCAAGTGGCAAGAAGGGGCGGGGAGGGAACTCTCTGGAGGTCCAGCGGTTGGAGGACTCTGCGCTTTCACTGCTGGGGGCAGGGGTTCGATTCCTAGTTGTGGAACTAAGATGTCACAAAACCAAAAAAAGAGAGTGGGTGGGGAAGGGTCACCATTCACCACAGGGTGACTGAGCCAGAGCCTTCCACAACTGTCCTCTTTCCCACACGGAGGATGCGAACATCAAAGAATATGGCTACATGTCCTCCTGTATGTCCTGGTTGCTCTTGGTGTTCAGCTGTGAAGTAGCGTGCAACTCTGCGACCCCATGGACTGTAGCCCTCCAGGCTCCTCTGTCCATGGGATTCCTAGGCAAGAACACTGGAGTCGGTTGACATTTCCTCCTCCAGGGGATCTTCCTGACCCAGGGGTTGAACCTGCATGTCTCCTGCATTGGCAGATGAATCTTTACTACTGAGCCAACAGGGAAGCCCATCTCCCAGCCTTGCCACCTGACGCAGAGGTGGCAGCCCTGGAGGGTCCTTCTCCCATCTGCTGGGGGTGGGAGGCAGCTGGATAGCCCCACAGCATACAGGACTTTCTACTAGAAAAGCCAGCTCGTCACCATTCCACACCAATAGCATCACTGGCGATAACATCTGTAGACCAACCTACCCTTTATGGCTGGACTCCCTGCTCCACTTCCCCCATATTCCCAGGCCCCCGGTGGCACTATTCTCTCTGCAGTGGAGGAAACCGAGGTCGTGTGCAGGTACCTGTCGCTATCGGTAAGGAAACAGGTATCGCGACAGGTGAAATGGCGAGTTCAAAGCTGAATAGCCAGTGATTCACACCAGTCAGATTCCGTGCTCAAGACTCTCACCTCCCAGATGTGAGGCACGGGGAGATTCACGTGGATGTCTTGGCCCACCCCCCACCCTCATGCCCCGCCCTGACCCCCCCACACAGTCGAATGTCAGGTATCTGGGGATCACCAGGGGCTCACAGGACCCCGCCTCATGAGGGACAGGTGAGCAGAACAGAGTTCCTGAAGCCTTCTCACCTGGCCAAAGCAGGTCAGGTGAAGGGTCTAGAAGGGTCCCAGAAGGGTCCAGGATGGGAAATGCTGAGTCCAGGGACGGAAGTTCATTCCAAGAGAAGGCCTGAGGCTCCCAACAATGCAGTTTGCCCCCAAGTATCCCCAGAGGCCAGACCACCTTTGCCTTTTCCCAGGGGACCGTGGCCAGCCATCCACGCCCAGCAGGCCCAGCCTGCTCGCTCATCTGAGACTCTGCACTCCCCCAGCAGACTTCAGAGCAACTGGAGGCTGCCTCGCCCTGAGGCTGCCAACTCTGAGGCCCTCGCCAGCCCGTTACGGGAGCAGAGGCTGCCTCCAAGGAAGAAGAGTTCATTCCCTGAGCAAACACGCTGTGCCACCAAGTCCTGTCATCACCTCCATCCTGCCACCCAGGAGACCGAGGCACAGAGGCCCCCAACTACCTGCTGGGCACCGGTCCAGCCCACACAGTGGATGACCTCAAACATATGCCCAAGCCCTAACCCCCAGAATCTGTGCATATGACTTCACGTGGAAAAGGGATCCTTACAGACATAATTAAGGATCTAAGATCATCCTGGCCTTCCCAGGTAGCTCAGTGGTAAAGTCCCCACCTGCCAGTGCAGGAGACGAGGGTCCGATCCCTGGGTTGGAAGATCCCGTGGAGGAGGAAATGGCAACCCATCCCAGTATTCCTGCCTGGAGAATCCCACAGACAGAGGAGCCTGGCAGGCTACAGTCAATGGGGTCGCAAGAGTCAGACATGACTTAGCGCCCACGACTGACTGAATGAAGATCATCCCGGATTTAGATTCCAGATTCATGTGTGTGTGTTCAGTCGCTCAGTCATGTCTGACTCTTGCCACCCCATGGACTGTAGCCTGCCAGGCTCCTCAGTTTATGGGATTTTTCAGGCAAGAATACTGGTGGGTTGCCATTTCCTTCTCCAGGGGATCTTCCTGACCCACGGATTGAACAGGCATCTCCTGTGTCTCCTGCATTGGCAGACAAGTTCTTTATCACTGAGACACCTGGGAAGCCCCTAAATCCAGTGACAGGCAACCTTAGAGGGAAAGACAGAGACACAGGGTAGCAGCCATGTGGAGATGGAGGCAGAGACTGGATTTCTGTGGCCTCCAACCAAACAATGCCTGGAGCCACTGGACATTGGAAGAGGCAAGAAAGGATTCTCCTCTAGAGCCTCTGGAGTGCGTGTGACCCAGCCAGCACCTTGCCTTTGGACTTCTGCCCATGAGCTATGAGAGAATACATTCCTATTGGTTTAAGCTACTCCGTTCGTTAAGCAGCCCTGGGAAACCAATACAACCAGGCTCAGCCAAGACCAGAGACCATGCTCTCAACTCCATGCCAGAGTGACTTGGGCATAAAGAGGACAGGAATTATCTCAGATCCCTGAGACTTTGTCATTCCAGACTGAGACTCTCGGTGTGAGAAATGTGGACGTTCTCCTCTTGAAGATCACTTCAGTTATGAATGACCACCCCAAACAGAAGTGTTCCTTTATTATCAGATCAGATCAGATCAGTCGCTCAGTCGTGTCCGACTCTTTGCGACCCCATGAACTACAGCACGCCAGGCCTCCCTAACTAGTAACAATTCCAAGTGTATGCACAAAACAAAAAAAAGGAAAGTAAAAACTCTCCTGGAGGGGCTTTCCTGGTGGCTCAGTGGTTAAGAATCTGCCTGCCAATGCAGGAGACATGGGTTTGATCCCTGGTTCAGGAAGATCCCACATGCCTCGAAACTAAGCCCCTGCATCACAACTACTGAGCCTGTGCTCTAAGAGCCTGAGAGCCACAACTATTGAGCCCATGTGCTGCAACTACTGAAGCCCAGGTGCTCTGGAGCCCATGCTCTAGCAACAAGTCGAGCACCGTAACTAGAGAAGAGCCCCCGCTCACCATGAGAGAAAAAGCCCACGCAACAACAAAGACCCAGCACAGCCAAAAATAAATTAAAAACCACATTAAAAAATTTAAATAATAAAACCTCTCCTGGAGAAAGATGTGAAGAGAGAATATGAGAACACTCTGTACAGTCTTCCTAGTAATTCTATAAATTCTATAAATCTAAGCCTTTCCTAAAATCAAAAGAAGTTTATTTACCAAAGAAAAACCAACTTCCCTGGAACTCCTCTGAGGATCTGCCCTGGGACCCTAGTTTGAGAGACGATGCCTTACTTGGTGCTGTGCCCATTCATGTATGTAGAATGAATGGCAGTGCTTATGATCTGGGGGGCCCTTCAGAGCTTAAGTGTCTGTCCTGAGCACCGATACCCACCTGGCATACTCTTCTCTCCCCTCATCTGGTCCAAGAAGACCCAGCTCTGCCGGAGCAAAAAGAGGTGTGATGCTGGGTGTAAGGAATTCTGTGTGGGAACCAACTGCTCCACACACTTTCCTTCGGAAAACCCCATGCCCCAAAGTGGCAAAACGCTCACACAAACCACCACCGGGAAAAGCCTTCTCAGTGACACCCGGAGAACATCAGAGCAAGAAACCGGGAGAGACAAAGCTGAGTGTAACAGAATAACAAATTGTGAATGAGAAGAGAACAGATAAGAACAAGAGAGAACAGATGGGAGTAAGAAGAGAAAGAAAAAGGATGAGCTACAAAGACGCGGGGTCTTGGCAAACACATTTGAGATCTTTCTCCCCCCCCGCACCGAAATGTCAGTTTTGAAACTAGCTTCTGAAAATGTAACCACTTTCTCACATCCCCAAAAAGGAAGATCGGGGGACCGTGGCGAGGGAGGAGGCAGTGTTACATCTTACTTCTGAGCCCGGCATCAAGAAAGGGCCCCAGCCGTCCACGTTTCCACGTTTCCACGAGGCGCACACCCAGCGGCTCGCACCACCCTCGCAGGGACCCTCTCCCCAGATTCAGAAGTTTCCTACTCAGGGGTCGGGAATGCCAGGCCCTCCAGATGAGTGGAACAGGGTCCTCCAGGCTGCCCCAGACTGGGCACCACTTTCCAACCGTCCTTAGCAGTCCAGAGGGTCCCCTGGATGGCCCGAGGCTGTCCACACCCCTCCCTCCTCCCCGCCACGGCGGCCACACCCGCCCCCAGACTCCCATCTCTCCCACGCCCAGGCCCCCTCCCCTCCCACCCAGCCCCCACACCCCCGGCTTCTTCAGAATTCTTGCCTTCCACTCTCGGCCCCCTACTTCCTGCCCACCCTCTCCCAATCTCAGGGCCCTCACTACCCCCCCCACTTCCCGCTTCCCTCCGCACTCGGGGCACCTCACCTCTGGCCACCATGCACGCCCTCTTTTCTCTTTCTGCCCCTTGACACCGTTCCTCCACGCCCCTCACTCGGGGGCCCCCCCACACACCCAGCTCCCTCGGTTCGGCCCCACAGACCCCACATCAGGCCCCCACGGACCAGGGCCCCTCACCCTGGGAACCCCAGGCATCTCACCGCGTCCCTCCCGGCCAGGGTCCCCCCCCCCACCCCGGCCCCGCGACCAGCCTTGTGCGCAGCCCCCGCGCGCAGTCCGGCCCCGGGGCCCCGCACTCACGGCTGTAGAGGGCGATGCCCGCCGCGTCCGGGCCGGCGCGCACCTCGAGGCGCAGCGCCTGCTGCTCCGCGTGCCGCTGGATCTCGCCGTTCGCGTCGCCGATGGTGAGGAGGCGGGCGCCGGGGAACACGGACACGGCCCCGCAGGGCCCCGTGACACCCGTGACACCCGTGCCGGCCGCCCCCGCGCCGCCCACGCCCGGCCCCGTCGCCGCCGCCGTTGCTGCCATCTTAGATCCGGCTCCAGGCCCCGCCACCGCCGCCGCCGCCGCGCCCGGGCCCAGGCCACCGCCGCTGCCGCCGCCGCCGAGCAGGCCGAGGCTGAGGCCGAGCCGGGCAGCGCCGCCTGCCGGCCACGCGCCGCCTCGCCGCCACCGCCGCTGCGGCCGGGCCACCGTGGCGCAGCGCCCCCTGCAGGCGGCTCTGAGCGCTGGGCGGGAGCACGCTAGGGGGCGGGGCCGGACCCCCTCACCCCGTCCCGCCCCGCGCGAATGGGCGCTTTGTGAGGAGACTTCGCGGCCCAGGAACTGCAGGGTGGGAGCGTACGTCAAGGGTGATGCTCGGCCGCGCGGACACGCCCCTAGATCTAGGGCCCCGCCCCCAGCCCGGCTTGGCCCGAACGGCCGCGCTTTGTAAGATCGTGCAGCGGCTGAGGCCCAGGAAGGGCGGGGCCCGGAGCTCGCGCCAGGGGGCGGTGCTCGCCTTGCGGACACGCCCTCGGGCCCCGCCCCACGCCGGCGGCCGCTCTGTGAGGTGGCTTTCTGGCCAGGAAAACGGCGGGGGCGGGTCTGACGCCTGAGGCTTGGCTCCGCCCCCGGTCCCGCCCGGCTTTGTGAGGCGGCACGCATAGGGGCGGGGTCCAACTTCGAAGAGACCCCGCCCCTACACCGGTCCAGCTCCTCCCTCACCCGGCCTTGCTTTGTGAGGTTCTGCTTTCTTGAGAAGGGCTGGAGTGGCGGGGACAGAACGTAGGACCACGCCCCAGCCTGTGGCCCCACCCCCCAGCACGCCCGCTTGAAGAGCAGTTTGAGCCAGGACTTGGCCCCTGAACCCCATCTTTAACCCCTCTCCGGCACTCAACGGCTCATCTTTTCCCCTTCCCCCAGTGCCCTCCTCCTCCATTCTTGGCCCTTCACTGTCTTTTACCCACAAAAAACTGATGGACACCCCTTATCCCCTGACCCCCTCATTACTCTTCCTTCCCACAGTGATGACTGGCCAGTGAATCCACTACTTCAGGGCCCCATTCTCTTTCAGGGTTTCCAAAGGAGCTTGAGGCCCCTTGCCTCAGGTAGATCTCTCGACACCCTGAGTGTATGGCCCTCCCCATACACCACCCTGACTGCATGCACTTGAGGGGTACTTCTCCCCATCCCCTAGGAATCAGTGATTAGACATCAGAGGTCCTGGGCTTGAAGGACTACACTCCATAGAGACCTTGGGAACAGCTCAAAACATTATAATTAATAATTTAAGCATGCCAGCAGGGCACACAGAATATACCCCACCCAGGGTACCCTATGCTCCAAAAATCCAGTCAAATTAGGTTGGCCAAATTAGGTGTGATGGGAAGGAGGAAACTGGAGGAGTGTGCGAGGCTCAGATTCATAACAGCCCAGCTAACGGCCAGAAGGGATCCTTCTCCTCTGGTAGGTTGAGAAGCTGGAAATCCTGAGATGCTTCCTGCTTTCCGTCCAGCCTCCAGGTCAATGCTTTCACCCCCTCTTCCACTCCTGCTTCTCAGTGAGGAAGATCCCAAGGCCAGGGATCCTCTTTGTCTCTTCTGTTCAGTTCCTTGAGAAAGCAGCAGCCAGAAGTCCCCAAAGTAGCTGGAGGGACTTGAGGCCCTACACAGCCTGGCCAGCTCCAAGGGGAGGGCTGAATAGAGGGCACGCAGACAGAGAGAGGGGCTCCCCTAACAGGCCCGGAACGTGCTGAATTCAGGGGGCTCAGGTGAGGATGACGTGGAGGTGGGCCTCTTCCTGGGTCCAGGTGTCTCAGTGGAGCCTGAAGGAGCATCCGGGTTGGCTGCGTCTTCTTCTGAAGTCATTTTCTTTGTCCGTAGAGGGGAAAATAGAGAATGAAGTGATCTGGGGTTTCTGGATCTTGGGTTGCCCCATTTTCTGAGGCTGAGACTCACACAATCCATCAGGTCTCACCTCACTGCCCCCCCCTACACACACACACACACACACACCCCTGCACACAAACACAGTTGCAGGCCCCTGATCCTGCCATCTGTCCTGTCTGGCTGTCTACTGAAAAGGGAACCAGACAGCCTGGGTTCAAATCCCAGCTACACCTCTTCCTAGTAGTGTGATCAACCTCTTTATGTCTCAGTTCCCCCTTTGGTATAGTGGGGGAGAGTGGCAGTACCCTTCACCCTGGGGTGGCTATGACTCATAAAGATGAACACTGTATGGCATCATTTCTCTATAAAAATCCAGAGTAGGCAAATCCACCAAAGTGACAGAAAGCAGAATGGTGAGTGCCAGGGTCTGTTGTTTAATAGGCAAATAATTTTGTTGTGTTTTGTTTTATTTTGGCTGCACATCGCAGCTTGTGGGATCTTAGTTCCCCATCCAAGGATTAAACCTGGGCCCCCTGCAGTAGAATGGTGAGTCTTAACCACTGGACCATCAAGAAATTCCTTGACAGGGTTTGTTTTCCAAGATACAATTTTGAGGATGATGATGGTAACAGTCATACAACAATAGGAATATACTTAATGCCACAGAACTGTATACTTAAAAATGACTAAAACGGTAAATTTCATTTATATTTTACAATGATTAAAAAAAAAAACTATAAAAGATCACTAAACTTACTGTTAAAGAAAAGAGCCATCAGTGCATAACAGTGTGGTTAGCATGCTGTCATTTGTGTTAAAAAGAGTGAGGATACAGATTTGCTATTTTTGTCTTTGCTTGCTCGTATGTGCAAGAAGTTCCTAATGGCTGTTTACCTGCATGTGTGTGTGCAGAGTGGAGACCAGTGGGTGCAGAGGGATTAAGAAATAGAAGAGAACTTTATGAATATAGATTATAGATAATTTTTACATTTGGATGTATTTCATAGTCTATATACGTTTATATTTAAAGTCTCCAGGACTAGGATACTGAGAAATAAGTTATTTTTCCCTTGGTTTTTTTTTTTTTCCTGTCTTCCCATCCTTTCATTTAAATGCCTTTTAAAAGTTGGGGGAGGGAACCAGAAATCACCAGGCTAGTGCCTTGGGCAGTGTGGCTTCTCAGGGAGGGTTTTAGAACGTGCCCTACCCTCCAGGTTTTTCTTAACAGCTTGTTCCCTGAACTGAGACCTCAGAGGCCTGGACAGGTCGGTGCCAAGCGCCTTCCTCCCACCATCTGTATACCAGTGACTGAGGCCAGTCTCCATCTGCTCTGGAGCATCACTGGGTGAGGTGGCCCCTCTCTTATCTCTCAAGGACTCCGCCAGGGCTCCTTCTCCCTCCGCCCACTCATCTACTCTGAAATCAGTGCCGTGTTTCCCATCCTCTGAATCTGACCTGCATCTGTTCGCACCTTCCACCTCCGCTGCCAGCACGCTGGACCAAACTACCCACTACGTCTGGCGCCTGAACCATCTGAGCTGTCTGTGCCTGGTCTCCAGGCTCTTGTCATCCCACGGCCCCCACAGCTTGTGCTCGCTGAAGCCACCAGAGGGCGCCCGTGGGCACGTAGAGTAGGTCACATCTCTCTGCTCCAAACCTTCCAGGGCTCTCACGTCACTTGGGATAAAAGTCAAAGTTCTAAAAGTGGAGAACCGCCTCCACTCCTCACTCCTATGCACCAGTTCTACTGGGCCGTGTGGAGTACATGCCCTGAACCTGGATTAATCCTCCACCGCTATCTCCTGCTTGTCACTTATCTCCTAGACCTCCCACATCTCCCATCTGAATGTGTTAGCTTCCTGGGCACCCCCTACCCAATATGCTATCGTCTGTCTCCCCTTGTGGAATTAAGAAGCTCAGGGGATGAAGGGTCTCATCTTGTTCTTATCCAGATGCCCAGGAAGGCTATGTCAAACCCATCCAATCCTCCCCCCACCCCTACTTCCTACAGTGGCGCCCCAAGCCAACTGACTCCACCCCTGACTCCCTCACTACAGTCCCAAAGCATCCATTTATACAAATAGGACTCCTGAAGCCACCTCAAGTGGGACCACCTGCACCCGAGACCTGTACCCATCTCTACATGGAGAGAAGCTAGCCGGACATTTTTTTGTTTCTGTATTTGGCCACACCGCAGCTTGCATGATCTTGTTTCCTAACCAAGGATAGAACCCGTGGCCCCTGCAGTGGAAGTGCAAAGTCCTAACCACTGGACAGCCAGGGTATTCCCCTAGCTGGACACTGTCTTCATCCATGGTATCCACGGGTCAGATATCTCTAATTTACTGAATAATAATTACCCCAAGGCCACCACAAAATGCAGCTGTGCAGAGGAGATCCGTAGACCAGGTTTCAAATCCTAGCCAGGATGCTGTGTGATCTGGGAGAGCAATGCCTTGCTAAACAGGAGGTGAGGAGCAGGGGTGGGTATGAAGGTTGAGACCCTCCTCCCGCAAAAGGGAATACATGTCTGGACAACTAAGCCGAAATTCCTGACACTGAACACGAAAGCAGTCTTTTCTTTATACCAGACTGTCATAAGGCTCCATGACCCCAAAGAAGCCCCCAGGTCGCCCTTTGTTACCATTGTGAGTGCAAAGGCGGCGCTGACAACCAGGGGCCTGCCCACTGCCCCACAAAGCCCTGGCCAGTGTGGCTACCTCCAATCCCCTGGAATTTTCCAGAACCAACTCTCAGCTCAAAAACAAGACCTGCTCAGTGATTCTGGGCTTTTCCCAGGCCCTAGAAGTACAGAGACAACAGGTCAGCCCAGCCCCCCTGGTAGCCCCCATCTTCCCATGGTCAGAACAGGAAGCAGAAAACTGGATCCGAGAAACGGGATGACTTACCATGATGGTAAAGAGGGAGTTGTCGAAGGACATGTCTGGAACAGAAACAGAAGAAGACCAGGGTGGGGGCCAGTTCAGATTTCTTGCTCACTCCCCACTTCCCAGGCCCTCCCTACAAGGCCACAGGCCCTAAATCCACCCTGAGGAAGGACATGGAATCCATCACCCAGCAATCTCTTTGTTCGCCTGCCAGCCCGTTCTGCAGGGTAAACAGTTGCAAATTGAACTGTGTCCCTATTCTGCTCAGAACTCTCCCTAGGTGACCTCTGGCTGCCCTCTGGAAAATGGGTGCCTCGTCTCAGCTCCTGCTCTCCAGAATACTTCTCATCTCCCCCTATCCTGGGCTCTCCCACTAACTGCCCACCCTTCACCCAGCTACTCCCTGTTCCCCCCTGTAGTTCTCTGATTTAAACACCACTTCCTCCGGGGACCACCCTCCCAACTCAGACAGTGTCCAGCTTGTCATGGGCTGTTTCCCCACTGGAGTGTAGGCTTGTGGACAGAAATCACCTCTGTCTTGGTTATCTCGGGAGCCCTCAGGCTTTAGCACATAGTAGATGCTCAATGAATACGGGAAACAATGAAAGAGGTACAGAGAGTGGTTTTCTCTGCGTAGGGCCCCTTCCTGGGCATCACACCTCACAGGCAGGCTCTCTCTGCCCCCCTGGTGGAAGCTGGCAGAACAGCATGTTCTAGACCACAAGTAGGCCTCCATTAAGGACTGTGCTAGGCACTGGGAAAGTTGGGTGCCCCCATGGTAGACAAGACAGTTTCAACTCCCCACCCTCTTGGAGCTGATGGTCCAGTACTGGCGGTGAGTATCGTACACCCAAGCATGCAATGATTACTCATTTGTGTGTCTACTGAGGGCTAAGAAGTATGACAGGGTGCTGGGGGAATATAAGTAGAAAGAATAGATCCTGCCTAGGGAGTCAGGCGATGGCACCCCACTCCAGTATTCTTGCCTAGAAAATCCCATGGACGGAGGAGCCTGGTAGGCTGCAGTCCATGGGGTCGCTAAGAGTCGGACATGACTGAGTGACTTCACTTTCACTTTTCACTTTCACACATTGGAGAAGGAAATGGCAACCCACTCCAGTGTTCTTGCCTGGAGAATCCCAGGGACGGGGGAGCCTGGTGGGCTGCTGTCTATGGGGTCACACAGAGTCGGACACGACTGAAGCGACTTAGCAGCAGCAGCAGCAGGGAGTCAGGGTAGGCTTCCTAGAGGAGGTGACCTTTAGATGGAGATCACACAGGGAGGAAAAATATTCTAGGCGGGGGGGGGGGGATGAGTGAACGGCTTGAGGATAGGGCAGGGAAAGGTCAGAGGTGAAAGCTGTTCACACCAAAAAGGAAAAAAGAGAGAGAGATGAAAACTGGGAGGAAAATGAGGGGGGAGGAGGAAGGGAAAGAGGAGGAGCATGTGTTCTGGATTCTAAGGGAAGTGAACAGCTGTAGATGGGGTTCAGCAGCAAGTAGTGAGACCCGATGGCATTTTGAGGCAGTGACTCTGCCCAGGCAAGGGACAGGAACAGGGAGGCACAGACCTGTGGTGGCGATGTTAACCCAGCAGGATTCTCGCTCTCTGCAGAGGGATTCGGGAGAAAGTGATGACTTGTCTTAGGCAGGAGGCTCCTTCCGGGTAGCCCTGACCCCAAACTTGATCCTTCCCCCGTACCCACCTCCCCCTCCTCCCCCCACTGAAACCCCTCAGATGGAAATTCTCTTGCAGGAGCCCCACAGCCAGGTGAAGTCAGGATTTGATCACTGGGGCTACTCTGCCACTAGGCAGCAAGGTGTTCGCCCCTCTCCGAGGGGAGAAACTGAGGCTGGGGCCAGTGGATAGATTCTGACGCCCAAGAACCAGGGTCATTGTCTACAGGCTACACATTGGGGGCTGCACAACGCCAGGGGACACCCACTTACCTCCCCCTCGCTATGGATTTCTAGAATGATTACTCAACAAATTTTGGCAACTGGCGATAAAGGAATGCGAGGAAGGCTCAGTCTCCTCATTTGTTATAAGGGGTCATTCACAGAGCCTACTTCCAGGGCTGATGCGAGGGTAATGTGAACTCAAGGTCCAGAGTGCCCAGCACAGCATGGAGCACAGCGCGGAGCACACCTTAAGCGCTTCTTAAGTAGCACCTATTTTTATTAACTTGCCCATCAACCAGAGGGCGCTGTTTGAGATGGAGCCCTGGAAGTACCCATCTGCCCCTAGAACCTGGCCAGCTCTTCAATGCCCATCAGAAACTCCTGCCTTGGGACTGAAATTTTCCCCAAAAAAACTACCCTCTGAGGATCTCCAGGGATGTTCTCACCGTCTCTTGTTCAAGTTTTTTACTTTAACTGGGAACAAACAAACAAAAAGCATTTGTTAGATTTTGGTCCTGGTTACAAAAAGCTAAGAAACCAACAAGGCGTCTTGTACAGTTGCCACCCAGCCTTGCCTTCTCCCCTGGCAAATTTCCCTCTCAACAGGGGAGCTACTGAAGACACTTTTCCCTCCCAATTACATGAGTAATGTATGTTGGTGAAAACTTCAAGCAAGGTACAAAAATGTAGAAAAATTCTTTTTAAATACTGATTTCAGCGGGTGCCAGAGTCTGGGGGAGGGGGAACAGGGGTCGGTATTTAATGGGGACAGAGTTACAGTTTAGGAAGACGAAGAGATGGATGGTGGTGATGGTTGTAGAGCAGTAGAAGTTAAAATTTAAAAACTAAACCTTTAAATAAAAAAGGAATTCCCCAGCAGTTCACTTTCATTGGCAGGTGCTCAGGTTTGACCCCTGGTTGAGGAACTAAGATCCCACAAGCCCCACGGCATGGCCAAAAATATTAAACAATAAATAATAAAAAATAAATTTAAAAAAAGAGTTAAATGGCAAATTTTACATCATGCATATTTTACCATATATATATATGAATTTCCCCTGCCTACCACCACCATCAAAATTCTGAAAGGTTCTTCAATGCTAAGTTTTTGGAGTAAGAACTCCCAATTGTGTGCCTCTGTGCTCCTAAAAATGGGTGTGAGTTGGAGTGCATTTTAGTTTATTGCAAGTTCCATGCTTTGTCTGCCTGCTGTTACCTTTCCTGATGATCAGGGCGATGATCACCAGTCCAGCGAGGAGGAGAGCGGCTCCAGCCAGGCTCAAGGAGAGTGCCAGGATCCAGGTGGGCACTAGAGGAGGATGGGGAAAAAAAGAGATTGGGTAGGCCATGGAATTGTGGGGGTGCAGGGAGAAAGTGGGACTCCTGGCATACATCCGGGCTTCCTTTAGAGAGCCAGCCCTCCCCCTATACCCCAGAAACATTTGTTTAGGTATAGCTAGACCTTGGGGATCTAGCAAATCTGTCTAATTAGCATATTCCTTATCCCTGGCTAACCTAATTGGTTCAGGGAGTGGCATGTTGCCCAAGTTGAGCCAATGAAACTAATTTCTGGACTTTGTTAGATTACTGGGAAGAGAGGCTTATTCCTCAGGTCAGCATTGCAAAGCTGGTAGGATATACATCTGGAGCTCCAAGGTATACAATTCTGACATCATGAGAGGGAGAGCCTGCCTAAGAATAAGACACAGAAGAAAGCAGAGCTGAGAAGTGGCACATGATTCCTGACACCGTTGAGCACCTGGATCCAGCCATGATGGAAATCAGTGCCATGAACAAATTTCAGTTCAGTAAACCAACAAATCCCCTTTTGTTGCTGAAGCCAATTTGAGTCCAGTTTTCAGTTACTTGTGGTCTGAAGAGCCTTGCTGGCTGGGTAATGGAGTCAGACGACATTCATCCCCAGCCACATGGTGGACTCTGAGGCCCACACAGAGGTAGCCACAGAAGCATGAAGCCCCGACTCCAGAGTTTATGTCTCTGCAAGAGATCTGGCTGCCCCTCCTTGGAGAGAGGCAAGGAATCTCTCAGGGGAGCCAGGAGGAGATGCCCGGCCCCTAGTGCAGGTCAGGAACTAGCCAGGAGGGGAGGAGAGGCGCTCACTTGGGTATTCTCAGTGTTAGCCCTTGTTCATTATTTCATCTGGGGCAGGAGAGCTGTTACCACCCTACTCTGAGACCACAGGACCAAGGTGAGAGAAGGGGGCCTTTGATAGTGGAACTTGAGGCCGGGGAAGGACACAGAGTGTTCTGTCATCACAACCTGTGGGCCTCTGCTGGCTACAATCTTCTCTCTGCAGCAGGAAAGTTCTGACTGTTGGTGACGCAGGGAGTCTACCCCGAGGCTCCTCCCTCCCTCCCTCCATCCCTTCCTCCTGCTCCTTGATCCAAAGACCAGGCCCAGCCCCCACTCCTGGAAAGACCAGAGGAAGACATCTTCGCTCCCAGGGCTTCAGTTGCACTCAGACAAAAAGCCCGGGCCCTCGCTGCAGCCACAAGGCCATGCATGATCCTCCTTGCCTCCCCCTGCCCTCATCTCCCCGCCACTTTCCCCTTGCTTGCTATGCTTCAGTCATATGGGGCACCTCCACACCCCTCAAACACACCCGGCACGCTCCAGCCTCCGGGCCTTTGCACAGCCAGCTTCCTCTGCCTGCAACCCTCCTGCCCCAGACAGCCATATGGCTGGCTCCTCATCCTTCAGGCTCAAACATCACCTCCTCAGAAAGACCTTCCCTGATCACTCTCCTCTCTATTTAAAATGACACCTTTGGGAATTCCCTGGTGGTCCAGTGGTTAGGACTCTAGCACTTTCACTGCTAGGGTCGGTTCCCTATCTGGTTGGGGAATTAAGATCCGGCAAGCCAAGTGGCACAACCAAAAAAAAAAAAAAAGATGCTCTTCACCAGGCTGTTATTTCATTCCTGTCACTTCCCTTGTCCCCTACTAGCTGACTGAATATTTACAAAACTCCTTATCATCTGATGTCCATTGCCACCTCCTCATAATGTGCGAGAGGGCAGGGACTTCTGTTTCATTCACTGCGGAACCTGCAATGCCAAGGACAGTGCCTGGTGCATAGCAGGTACTCATAAATACTGTGGCCAGTAAGGAAAGGTGCTGCTAAGGGTGGCGGTTTAACGTCTGGACTTCAGAGGCCAGGGGATCTCCAGCTCTGCTGCCTGCTGGCTGAGTGACCTGGGCCAGCCTCTTCAGCTCTTATGCCTCAGTTTCCTTATCTGGAAAATGGGAAGAATGACTGTACCCATTGCATATGGTGAAAGTGAAAATGAAGTCACTCAGTCGTGTCCGACTCCTTGCAACCCTGTGGACTGTGGCCTACCAGGCTACTCCATCCACGGAGGAAAAGAAACTCCTGGCAAGTTGGAAGAGTGATGACTCCCAGGTGGAGAGAAGAGTGTCTACAAAGGTTCGGCCGTGAGAAGATGGGGCCTGGGCAGTGAGGGCCGATGGGAGGGACTTGCCTGGGAAGGAGACGTGCACGGGCTCGCTGAGGTTCGACAGCTGGGGTTGCCTATTCTCGCCAAGCACACTATACTGGCAGCAGAACGGTCCCCCTCGAACCTCCCTGCTGCCACCACTCAGGTTGAAGATGACCCTGAGCTGATCCTTGGGGGCTTTCAGGAGCTCCACCACCTCCCCATCTTGGTACAGCGTGAAATTCGCCCCTGGGAAACCCCTGGGGGCCATGCACAAGATGTGGATGGGGTCCTCTTTACTGCTGGGGTGTGGGGGCACCAGCATGATGGATGGCGCCGGGATCGCCAAGGAGCCTGCAAAGCAAGATAGGGGAGATTAGATGGGTGGGTGGTTAGAGCAGAGGCCAGCCTGGCTGTGTAGCCTTGGGCAAATGGCTCACCCTCTCTGGGCCTTGGTTTTTATGTACAACTGGAGGCTAGTTGTCCTTGTGTGCGCAAGCTGTCGCTTCAGTCATGTCTCTTTGTGACCCTATGGACCGTAGCCTGCCAGACTTCTCTCTCCATGAGGTTCTCTAGGCAATAATACTGGAGTGGGTTGCCATGCCCCGCTCAAGGAGATCTTCCTGACCCAGGGATTGAACCTGTCTCCTGCATTGGCAGGCAGGTTCTTTACCACTAGCGCCACCTGGGAAGCCCCTAGTTGTCCCTACCCTACTGCTATGTTGAGAGGATCAAGTGCCCAGCACATGGTGAGAGGTCATGTTGTTGGAGTTATTTTATTATAATAGCTGTGGATGTTACACAGCATCACAATTACACTCGTATTACTTCTATCAACAGCACTGACCATGTGCCAGGCCCTGTTTAGGCTCTGGGGACAGAGCAGTGAATGAGACAGATGGACAGACAGATGAACAGACAAGACATGCCTGCCCTGGGGAGCTGACATTCTCAAGGAGACGAGGGTGATGGGGTAGCCAGAGAGGGCTTCCCTGAAGACACAGCACAGAAGAGCTGGGAGCGAGCATTCTAGGCAGAGGGACCATCTCAGGCAAAGGCTGGAGGCTGGAAGGGGTGTGGGGTGCTCAAGGAGTCCGGGTGGCAAGAGATGAGGGTGATCGAGGGGAGAAGAGGAGGGCAGAGTAATTCTGTCTTGTTCCCCAGGCTGTGATGAGGGATACGACTTCAGGGCACGGCTTCCTGCAGGAGGGACCAGTGTCTCCCCAGCGGCCCCAGGTTCCCGTGTGGAATGGCTGGCTCAGGTGAGGTCGACACAAGCCTTTCCTTATCCAGCTTCCCTCCCATCCTCTCCGACCCACTAGTAGATCCTCCTGCTGCCCCAGTCCCAGGGGTAGAAACCTGCAGAGGCCAAGCAGGGCTGAGTCATGGGGTGTGGGCACTGCTGTCTCCAGTGGCATGGCATTTCTAATACCTGTGATGTGGGGGGTACTGAGACCCCACAAGAGATGTCCGTGCTCTGGGGGCATTTCCAAGGCTCTGGGGCAAATCTGTCAGGGCTTGGCCTCTCCAGCTCCTGCTCTGTGGGCAAGCACCCCTCCCCGCTGCCCCCCAGCAGAAACAAGGTGGTGGATGGAGGGAGCGGAACAGGGTGAGGGGTGGCACAGGGACATCAGCTCACCGGCTGCAAACAGCAGGACAATCCAGGGCATCTCTCCTCCCGCGTTTGGTCAGGAAATCTGGCGGAGGCTAGGGTGGCCCACGGCTCACTGCCAGCTCCTCCTGTGAGGCCAGAGCAGGGAAAGGAGAACCAGGGCTGATTTGAGCCGAGTGTTTCCTCACTGGCAGGAAATTGCACACACACACACACACACACACACACACACACACACACTGGACACCGAAAGGGACTCTCTCCCCTCCCCACCCCTTCCACAGATGCACATCAGAGCCTGGCACCTCACTGCTCCTTGGAGGCCCAGGTTTGGCAGATGGGAGGAAAAGGTGGATGAGATGGTCCAGTGTGTGTGTGTGTGTGTGTGTGTGTGTGTGTTTTTTTTCCCTAACTGGGCATGAGGAAGCACAGGGAATGTGGGTTGTATGGGAAACCCAGGCCCAAGTCACAAAAGGTGGCCCAACATGTGCCCAAAAGTTGAAACGTGTAGGGTGGAAGTTGGTAGGGCATGATGATTAGGGCTTGGCCTCTGTGACCTCAGACAAGGGACAGTCCTTCCTGGCCTTCCTGGCAAGTCCTCCGCTTGCTGCCTTAGTAGCGGACACTAGCTCCAAAGAATTTATGAGACAAAGTATATCGGTTTGTGGAGTGTGAGTGTTCATAGGGTGAGGCCACACAAGCTCCTGTGTCTCAGGAGCTTCGCCAGTCAGATGAAAGGAAATATCAGCTCCAGAATGGAAGAAATGACATTGTTTGCAGCATAAATTGCCTCCTATTGATAGCCAGGAAATTTCCAAACGTCTGTCTTACCAACCTTGGTTTCTAAACATTTCTGGTCAAGTCTACCAGGCCCACCTGGAGGTTTACACCCAGGAAGGATGCAGTGTGTAGTTGCCAACATTAAAAAGGATCATTAGAGTGGACTTTTTTCCTTTGGATACACAAAGCTGATTTCAACCTCAGGACCTTTGCATGTATGCCATCATCCCTGCATGGAACACAGTTCTATCAACCTGGTCAAATCCCACTTCTCCTTCAGGTCTTAGGGGGGTTTTTTTGGCTGTGCTGGGTCTTTGTTGCTGCACAGGCTTTCTCTAGTCGCAGCGAGTGAGAGCTACTCTCTAGTTCGGGTGTGCAAACTTCTTCCTATGGGGGTTTCTCTTGTTGTGGAGCACAGGTTCCAGGGCGTTCAGGCTTCAGTAGGTGTGGTGCATGGGCTTAATTGCTCTGCGGGATTTGGGATCTTCCCATACCAGGGATTGAACCCGTGCTCCTTGTATTGGCAGGCAGTTTCTTAACCACTGGACCACCAGGCAAGTCCATGTCTCAAGTTTAAATGCTAATTTTTTAGGAAATCTTCCCAGATCCCTCTGAACTTAGAAAAATCCCCTTTCTGAATTCCAGGATAGTACCTTGTAATTTTCTTTGATTGCAGCTAGCATGCATGTATTTTCATGTTTGTTCATTTCATCTAAAATATCAAACTCATCACTATAAACCTGTTTATATTTCCTTGTTTGCTTTTTAATGTCTGTAGGGTTTGTAGTGATGTCTCCTCTTTGATCCCTAATAATAGTAATTTGTGCTTTCTTTCTCGTTTTATTTTTTTCTCCTTGATTAGTCTTGCTGGGGGTTATTTAGTTTTTTAATCTTTTTCCAAGTACCAACTTTTGACTTTGTTGTTTTTCCCTATTTTCAGTTTTCTATTTCATTGCTTCGTGGTCTTATCTTTATTTTATTCTTTCTTCCAGTTACCATATGCTTAACTGGCACTTCTTTTCCTAACTTCTTTCATTTATTTATTTTTGGTTGCGCTGTTTTTGTTGCTGCTTGCCAGCTTCCTCTAGTTGTGGCGATCGGGAGGCTACTCTTGGTTGCAGTGAGAGGGCTTCTCTTGTTGCAGAGCATGGGATCTAGGTGCGTGTGCTTCAGTAGTTGTGGCTCGCAGACTCTAGAGCACTGGCTCAGTAGTTGCGGCACATGGGCTTAGTTGCTCCGAGGCATGTGGAATCTTCCCAAACCAGGGATTGAACTGGTGTCCCCTGCATTGACGGATTCTTATCCACTGTACCACCAGGGAAGTCTGATACTTTTTTCAGTGGCCCAGTACATATCCGCATACAATGTGCACTCAAAATGAAAATGCACTTTGCAGTTGCTTAGTGTAATATTCTGTAACTATCAACTAGATTAGGTCAGCATGGTTCATAGAACATGCTTGAGCTTACTGAATTCATCCAGATATCTTCCTCCAGAGTACAGAGACGGAGCCTGTGGTATCTCTTGCAGTTTCCCAGTGCCTACATCAGTGCTTGGCACACAGTGAACAATAAATATTTTGGGCTTGTCTGACTTGAAAGCCAACACACATTCCCTCGGTCTATTTTTGTGGCTCTTTTCTGGGTGTGTATGAGACAAGAGTTGGGAGAGATACTTGGTTTATTTATGCCACAGCTGGTTACTGAGTGTCACCAGGGCTCAGAACCATGCTGGGTACCAGGGATGCCATGATGAATGAAACAGCTCCTGCACTTGGGAGCTCAGAGTTCGGTGAGTCAGACAAGCAGACAGTGACAGTCCGTTTGGTGAAGTGCTATGTTGGAGTTGTCACTGAGGAAGGTTCTTCACTTAGCTTCAGGAAGTTCAAGGAAGGCTTCTGGGAGGAGGTGACATCTGACTCTGAAAGCCTGAGATGGAGATGGAAGGAGGGCATTGTAGGTAGAGGGGATAGGGTCTTGGATGTAAGTGAAGACTTCATCCTGAGAGCATCTAATGTGATGCAGCGATCTATAACCTGAAATTTTGAATTCAGTAACATAGATACACATACCTGTATTGGTCAGCTGTCACACAGATCATGCCCTTAAGAGACAGAACTGAGGAGTTATGAGCAGGGTGAAAGGGGAGCAATGAGGGACGGTGACTTCTATGGTCACTGTTAGCAACCAGGCCTGAAGTTGCTGGAGAGGGAGTGGTCCTGGAACTTGGAGAGAAAGAGTTACGGGCTTTTGTTGAAAGATGCAGACCAAAAAGGTAGGAGCCAGGGAATAGATACCTAGACCTTCCTTTCCTGAAGCCTTTAGATATCCTACCAGGGCCAAACTCAACTGGAAAGCAGAGGAAAAGGCAGCCACATTGATCTGGTATGGAGATATCAGCCCCCTCGCCCCTCCACCCCGACTCTGAAGCAGTACAGAGTATGGTGGAGAACAGTTCTGGTGGGAAAACACACTGCCCAGCACACGCTCTTGTAATCTTTTGATTATAATTTCAGGGGAATCCCTGACCTCCAGAAGCCAGTCGGCCAACTCCCCACAGTCATAAGAACCCCTGGCTAAGATTCTGGACCAACATTACAAAGGAAAGAGGGGCCTTGTATGAGGGGCTGGCCTGCCCAAGATTTCCATCTCTTCTCTGGCTACTCCTCCCATCCACCCCACCTTCATCCCCTTTCTGCCCCTTGAACTCTCTGAGTGCCTCTGATGTCAGAGAACTGTTTTTTTCTGCTTTCTTCTCTCTACTACTTCAAATCTGAAATTCAATGCCACCTCCGTGGGGAAGCTCTCCCCGACTCCACCTAGGTGAAATAAGTCACCTTACCTACCCACCTAGCATTGACTTCTAAGCACCTCTGAGGACCTGAAATCATTTAGTGGAGCAGCACTGAGATGACAGCTCCCAGGACATTGATAGTGTCTACTCAGTACATTTTGTTGAATACTGGGGGAGAGGGAGGATTTTACTTAATCGAGGGAAAACAAGAATCACCCACTCATCCCAGCCAACAGTGAAAAAGGTGGGGTTGGTAGCTCTATAGGCCTGTATCTCATCCAAAACATCAACAAACTGAGCAAAAATGGTAAGAATCAATTTTATCTGAACACAGGAAAACAGCTAAACATTTATGTCAACCAAGGAAAGGCAAATCAAGAAGAGGCAACTTGAACATGGCAAGAAAGCTTTGTGGTGTTTTCCATACCCTTCCTCATCTCCTTGTCCAGTACAGTGGAGGATCTGAAGATAGCCACCTGTGTCCCCAGCATGGGGCCCTGGTTCCCAGTTTCTGAGGGAGCAGAACAGCCCTCATTCTCACACTATTGTGTGTGTGTGTGTTCTAACATGTCTGGGGGTAACCTGAGGGACTGACTCAGTGTGCTTTAACTCAGAATGTATTCCTAGAAAACCCTGTAAGGTAAAGGGACAACTCACAGCTCTCTGCTGTACAAGATTACAATGGAGGACAATAACATACGTGGCAAAAGCTGGGAGGAAAAGCTGGGGTGAGTTTCTTTGGGTAATTAAGGCACTCAAAAGCACCCATATATACTGGGGAATTTAGAGAGCAGTGTGCATACCCAGGGCAGGACAGATGATCAGGAAAGAAGAAGACCTTACTCTTTCATCTCTGGTCAATTTCTAGGCTTGATGCAAATAGGAAGAGAAGGCTAAGGCAGAGTTATAAATATCCAGATGGAGTATTGATGTGCTCCAGCAGAATTTGGCAAAGAGCAGGAGAGGTTTTTCACTGTTTTCCTTTCTTCCTTTTTCATTCCCTAATATAGTAATATTATAACTCGACAATAACAACATCCAAGTTTTAAATGGACAAAAGACATGAACAGATATTTTTCTAAAGAAGATATACAAGTGACCAATAAGCGCATGAAAGGATGCTCAGTATCATTAAGAAAATGCAAATCAAAACCACTATGAGCTTTTAGAAGTTCCCTGGTGACCTAGTGGTTAGGATTCTGGGCTTTCCCTGTTGTGGCCAGGGTTCAGTTCCTGGTCAGGGAATTGAGATCCTGTAAGCCATGTGGCATGACAAAACAAAATGAAACAAACAAACCTACCCACTGAGCTTTCAGCGACTATAAAATTGAGGAGATCCCAGCTAGGAGAAGGATGTTAGATCTCATTGTCCTCCCAGAACTAAGACCTTCCCTTGATGCCCCTCAATAAAATGGACCCATCCTCAGAAAGGAAACAAGCAAGCAGGCTACTATGAGATACCACTTCACATACATGAGAAGGAATATACTAACATTAAAATGGAATATAACAAATGTTGATGAGGATGTAGGAAAATTGGAATGGGACCCTTGTACATGGTTGGTGGGAATGTAAAACTGTGCAACTTTACTGTGGGAAAGTTTGGCAGTTTTTCAAACAGTTAAGCATAGAATTACCATATGACCCAGCAGCTTCACTCCCAGGTATATACCCCCATAGAACTGAAGGCAGATACTCAAACAAATACATATACACACAGGTTGCTAGAGGCACTATTCACAATAGCCAAAATTGGAAACAACCCAAGCATCCAATAGATGGAATGGAATACTACTCAGCTGTAAAAAAAGAAATAGTGATATGATGATAAACCTTAAAAACATTATGCTAAGAAAAACAAGCCAGACACTAATGGTCAAACATCCCATTTACATGAAATATCCAGAATTAGCAAACCCATGGAGGCAGATTGATCACCAGACTGGGGTGAGGAAAGAATGAGGAATAATTGCTGGATGGGTACAGGGATTCCTTCCTGATGAAAATGTTTTGGAAGTGAGTAGAAGTAATGGTTGCACAATATTATGAATATACTAAATGCCACTGAGTTGTTTACTTAAAATGGTTCTTTTTGAGTTTCCCCGTGTTAGAATCTTTAACAAAAATTTATTACCCATTCTCCACAACTACTTCAAAATGTTCAAGTTACTACTCTGAATGACAGAAAAACTTCGAACAGTAAGGAACACCCACATATCTTGCAGTGTCCCCCTGCCCTCCTCCCGCAAAAGGGCCAAGCTCAAGGACCTGAGACCGGATAGAACCCACGTTAATAGGAGTCTCCACCCACCCTAGCTGAGCTTTTTTATACATGAGCCCTACGGGTCGCGTGCAGGCACACGCCCTGCTTCTATTTTCGACACACTACACCCAGACGGATTCGAACAGCAGTAGTCGCGCGCGGGGTACTTTGGGAAAACCGCAGGACCTAGCTGCCTCCACCACAGTTGTCTTAACTTTTGCCTGAAGAGGATGTACCATCGTGGTTTTATTTTTGTAATTTTCCCCACAGTTATTGAGGCTAGAAAAGAGGCTTTACAAAGAAAAATATGTAGAAGACCGAGTGTTTTCAGGCGCATCAGGCATTCATTCAGGCAGCTAGGCTCTCGGGGGGTCCTTCACTCCTGGTTCCGCGGGCTTCGGATAACGGACAGAAGCGGCTGCCAATGAACTCCGCCGAATAGCACAGTTGACAGAGCTATTCCTTAAAGGAACCGCAACCGGTTAGCAGACTAGAGAGTGACCCGGATGATGGCGGCCGGCGCGGCCTTAGGCTTGGCCCTGTGGCTACTACTGCCGCCAGTGGGCGTGGGAGGGGCAGGGCCCCCGCCGATCCAGGACGGCGAGTTCACGTTCCTGCTGCCTGCGGGGCGGAAGCAGTGTTTCTATCAGTCCGCGCCGGCCAACGCAAGCCTTGAGACTGAGTACCAGGTACAGGGTCCCGGCTTAGGGAGCGACCGGAGGCACGGAGACGGGGCGTGGCCAAACCAGAGCAAGCTATGCATACATTGAAGAAGGGAAGGAGGAGGAACCGTAGCGTCGGCGCACGAGGGCGGAGCCAGGGAGAGCGAAGCTGAGGGGCGGGGACAGCGCGTGGGAGCGGAAGGGGTGGGAATAGAAGGCGGGGCTAGAGTGGGGAGGCGGGGCCATCGGGAGAACGAGGGAGCCTGTCAGAAGGCAGGACCGTCGCGAGTGGGCGTGGTCAAAAGGATTGGGTCGCTTGAGGGAGTTGGGAGGGAAGACCAGGATGCTGTACCAAAAAGGTGTGGTCAACCTGATAATTTCTCGGAGGTTGGGCTAAGTAAAGAAGGCTGGGCTCCGTCGTCTCATTTGGGGTATGGCCAAGTCGGGACGCGATCTTTATGGGGGGCGTGGCCATATAAAAGAGGGCATCAACTCAGTGGGGGCGGAGCCAAGGCAAGAGGCGCGCCAGAGGGACGGGAGTGGGGCAAGACTGGCTTGAAGGTGTAGGTGTCAGAACTCAGGTAGACCTCTGGGTGGTGGTCGGTATGGGTCTACGCGGGTCGGTCCAGCCCTGACGTTCTCTGGCAGGTGCCTTTGGCTTAGCCCTAGCCCTCTATCCTGCTCTTACCTGCCCCCCCAGGTGATCGGAGGTGCTGGGCTGGACGTGGATTTCAGTCTGGAGAGCCCTCAGGGAGTGCTGCTGGTCAGCGAGTCCCGCAAGGCAGACGGTGTGCACACGTGAGTTAAGTCCCGCTGGCTGTCTGGATTCAGTTACAGCCCTGCCCCTCGCCGGCGGCCTCGGGTTACCACCCTGCCTGCCTCGAAAAGTCCAGCCTGCCGGCCACTCAGGGTCATGTGTGTCTGTATGCCCAGGGTGGAGCCCACGGAGGCCGGGGACTACAAGCTGTGCTTTGACAACTCCTTCAGCACCATCTCGGAGAAGCTGGTGTTCTTTGAACTCATCTTTGACAGCCTGCAGGATGAGGAGGAGATCGAGGGCTGGGCAGAGGCTGTGGAGCCTGAGGAGATTCTGGAAGTCAAGATGGAGGACATAAAGGTGCGCCCAGGAGAGCTGGGGCCACTCCTTCCAGATCTCTGGCATTGCTCCCTGCCCTCTCACCTTGGCAGGCATCTGCCTGGGCCTGACCCCACCTTTCCTACGTATTAGCCTGCATGCTAAATTGCTCCAGTCTTATCATATCCAACTCTTTGTGATCCTGTGGACTGTAGCCCACCAGGGTCCTCTGTCCATGGGATTCTCCAGGCAAGAATACTGGAGTGGGTTACTCTGCCCTCCTCCAGGGGATCTTCCCGACCCAGGAATTGAATCCACTTCTCTTACGTCTCCTGCACTGGCAGGCAGGTTCTTTACCACTAGGCCCACCTGGAAAGCCCCCTACAGACTGGTACCCGCAACCTAATAACAGAACATTTCTAGGTATAAACCTTGTTCTAAGGGCTTGAATAACTCATGAAGTGTCCAATGTATATGTAGGGAAGAATACTGGATTAGGTAGCCATTCCCTTCTCCAGGGGATCTTCCACACCAGGGATCAAACCCAGTTCTCCCACATTGCAGGCAGATTCTTTACCGTCTGAGCCACCAGGGAAGCCCCCTATATATAGGGAGTGTGCTCTAATTATCCCCCATTTTACAGTTGGGGAAACTGATGAACAGGATGGCTAAGTAATTCTAAGGCCACACAGCCAGCAACAGAGCCAATACTTGAACCCAAGCGGCACCCCACCCCAGTACTTTTGCCTGGAAAATCCCATGGATGGAGGATCCTGGTGGGCTCCAGTCCATGGGGTCGCTAAGAGTTGGACACGACTGAGCGACTTCACTTTCACTTTTCACTTTCATGCATTGGAGAAGGAAATGACAACCCACTCCAGTATTCTTGCCTGGAGAATCCCAGGGACAGGGGAGCCTTGTGAGCTTCCGTCTATGGGGTCGCACAGAGTCGGACACGACTGAAGCGATTTAGCAGCAGTAATCTGGCTTCACCTACTGCTTTTTATTAATTACTAGTTATTATGCTTGGCACCCCACTCCAGTACTCTTGCCTAGAGAGTCCCACGGATGGAGGAGCCTGGTGGGCTGCAGTCCGTGGGGTCGCTGAGAGTCGGACATGACTGAGCGACTTCACTTTCTCTTTTCACTTTCATGCATTGGAGAAGGAAATGGCAACCCACTCCAGTGTTCTTGCCTGGAGAATCCCAGGGACGGAGAAGCCTGGTGGGCTGCCGTCTATGGGGTCACACAGAGTCAGACACGACTGAAGTGACTTAGCATAGCATAGCATAGCATGCTCTTCATGACTAATTGGGCATTCATTTCTTACAACCCTGAGGTTTAATTCGGAGGAGGAAACTGAGGCCCAGAGAGGTTGTTTACTTGTTCATGGTCACACAGCCAGTGAATGGCAAAGGGCTTGAGACTCAGGCATCCTGGCCACCGAATCTGTGCTCTCAGCTCTCTCCCCCACAAACGAACTCTCACTCCCATCCTGCAGGACAAAGCCTTGCCTTTCCCCTCTCTGCCACAGGAGTCCATCGAGACCATGAGGATCCGGCTGGAGCGCAGCATCCAAGTGCTGACTCTGCTGCGAGCCTTTGAGGCACGTGACCGCAACCTGCAAGAAGGCAACCTGGAGCGGGTCAACTTCTGGTCGGCCGTGAACGTGGCCGTGCTGCTGCTGGTGGCCGTGCTGCAAGTCTGCACACTCAAGCGCTTCTTTCAGGACAAGCGGCCTGTGCCTATGTAGCCTGTTGCCGTGGAAGAACAGGGGAGAGGAGGGGCAGCACGGCACATGCATGTGAGACTTAGGGGCATCCCTTCCCCAACTGTTTCGTACACAAGGGGAGGCTGTGTAGTTCTGGCCCTAAGGTGGGGCACCCGCCGAGTCTCCACCCTTTTGGGCCTGGGCGGGGAGCACCGGCTGGCTTGCACGTGTGGGTCCCTCCAGGAGGAATGGCTCAGTGGCTGCACCTGTTTTCCTAGAAATGGTGCATGGGGGGCACTGCAGGGTTCGAAGGAAACCCTGGGGTTTTCTGGCCCTGCCTGTATCCACTGTGGTAACGTGCCTTAGCCAGAGTCTTCCAGTCTGCACCAGCCCTGTGCAGTGCTGGACTGGGCCCAGGAAGCAAACTCCCCGTTCTCTTCCCGCTGGCCCTCCAAGTCAGGTCCCGACAGGAGGGGGCTGACTGCTGCGGGATCCTCTGCCTGCCTGCCTTCTCCTTGTGGCTCCACCCAAGGCCTGTGCTGCTACTGGGGGTGGCCTGCTGTGCCAGGAGCCGGGGGGGAACAAGACTTGGCTGCAGTGTTCTTGCCAGAACAGTCACTTTTATTGACAGGAAGGGGCCTGGCCCCTCAGCCCAGCGGGGAGTGGGCTGGGTGTGAGGTCTGGTTACAGAACTCGGGGAGCGGAGTCTGCAAGACCACCTGGCCTTCCTGCTCTTCGTGCAGAGGCCCCAGACGGGGCCAAGGGATGGCTCAGCTCAAGCCTGCATGGGAGCCTCATGGAACCAAGGATGGTCTGGGCACCAGAGTCAATAAATTATGGTCAGAAAAAAAATCACAGTGCCTGGTGACTGGGGCTCAGGGACACCAGCCAGGACAGTCCTGCCCCAAGAGGGCAGCCGGACAGGCGGGAGGGGTCTCCCACGAAGCTCAGAAGAAAGGCCGGGCAGGAGCCGATGGAGGTGGTCGCCTGGGCACAAGAGAAAAAATCAGAAAGCAAAGCTTAACTGTGACCCGGGCTAAGCCAGAAGGCCTGTGCCCCCAAGAGGGTGAAGGGGGAAGCCCTCAGGACTGTGGGGGTGAGGAGGAGCCTGACCGAGGCACAGTATAAGGTGGGCGGCCAGGATACCCTCTCTGTTCAGTAACCCGCACACCTGTCCCAGGTCCCCATCTTGGCCTGTAGGGGCTCCAGCCAAGCGTCCTGTGTGTGGGGATGGGGTGTGTGTGTGCAGGCTAAGTCACTTCAGTCATGTCTGACTCTTTGCAACCCTATGGAATGTAGCCTGCCAGGCTCCTCTGTCCATGGGATTTTCCAGGCAAGGATACAGGAGTAGGTTGCCATGCCCTCCTCCAGGGGATCTTCCTGACCCAGGGATGGAACCGGTCTCTCTCAGTCTCTGGCATTAGCAGGCAGGTTCTTTACCACCAGTGCCACCTGGGAACCACGAGGGGATAGGGGAGGGGGAATATTTGCTTCTGCTCCTGAGGTGTTTAGGAAAGTAAAAGCTCTCCCCTCTAATAGAAGTGAACCCTCCCACCTAAGAGCAGAGGCCCTGTGAGTGAGGTATGGGGGGGCCCATGGTGGGAGGGGCAGGGGCAAGGCCACCGCCTGCCAAGCCTGAACGGCAACACAAAAGGCCCACACACGAGCCACCAGAAGCGTCTTCCCTTTATTGTAGTTTATTAATAGGGTACAGAGTGCAGGCACTTACAGTGGTCAAACCGAGCGAGCGAGAAGCTTTGCTCACAGAGAGGCCGCCCGGAGCCTGACCCATTGGGGAGGCCCGGGTGGGGACCCAGAGGCCCCCTCAAGCTTCCCCATCCCATTCAGCCCCGAACCCTGGCTGCCCTGGGGACCCAGGAAGAGAAGGGGGCGC
Source organism: Tragelaphus eurycerus (assembly GCA_935064755.1). Lineage (NCBI taxonomy): Eukaryota > Metazoa > Chordata > Mammalia > Artiodactyla > Bovidae > Tragelaphus > Tragelaphus eurycerus. Next base: position 1,951,874 of record CAKXYN010000058.1, on the reverse strand, counting down.
CCAGGGAGGAGAGAGGTTGGCCGGGGCTGAGTGTTCTGGACCTGGTAAAGGCACCTCCGGCAGCCGAGGCTGGGCCGTGTGGTTAATGCGGCCGAAGAAGGAATATATACAACTCGGGCAGGCGGGCAGGTAGTGCTGGGCCCGCGGGGCCTGGCTTGCCACTGGGAGGCCCAGCTGCTGAGAAGCAGAGCAAGGCCTATGGGGTATGGACACTGCGGTGCCGTTTCTTAGGCCTGGTCCACTCAGGCTTTCCTGGCCAGAGGTACCCTCCGGGTGAACCCCGCCCCCCACACTAGCCTGGCTCCCTCGTTCAAGATGGCACTCAAGATGCAGCTCTCTCCTCTGGTACCTGAGACCCCATCTCCCAAAGTGCAACACCCCAGCACCCCTCATTCTGGGGCTCCAGGGGCCCTCCTTTCAGTGCTGTGTCCAGCTGGGGATTGGGGGCCAGGGTTAGGGAAGAGCCAGGGGCTGCCCACAGGGAGCCTGGTCCCGCCTGGGGACGGGAGGGCCAGGGGTGGCAGGTGGGCTTAGACCACCAAAGCTCCTGCACCGAGGGTCCTGCTCGAGGACTCCCAAGAACATGACCCCCAACCCCTGCAGCCTAGTCGAGCAGAGATGGCTCGGCTGGGCGGATAATGGTGGGCCGGCTGGGCGCAGCAGGGGGTCTTCTGCTGCAAAGAGAATAAAGACAGGAGGGGGAGAGGGCTGTGAGGCTGGAAGCCAGGCAAGGCTGAGGACCCCAGGCCCCACCTTCTCCACCCCTTGTAAATATTGCCCATGTTCCATAGTAAAGTTATAGACTTTAAAGAAGAGCATGGTGAATGCTCTTCCAAGCCCATCACAACAGCTGGCTGAGTTCTTGGCTGGTGGGTGGGAAGCCCTGACCTCGACGAGTACAGGTAGGCCAGCGCCCACCTGGGTGCTACACAATGGCTGCTTTGGTGCTGGGAAGCAATGAGCCGACCGGGGCATCAACACCTGCGCCCACTCTGGACCACAGGTTGCTCATGGGAGAAAAGGGGAAGAAAGAGCCTGGCAGCCAGGGAGGGGCAAGCCAGGGCAGGGGATGGGCAGCGCCTGATGTGTGTGTCCTCAGAAGGAAACTGGTCAAAACCAGAAGGGGTCCCATGGGAGGGACCCGAGCTACAAGGGGGCCCACGTGCTCATGTAGAGGATGGGCGTGGGAGCTTGGGAGTCACCTGGACTCCGTTGCTCTGTGAATTAGGCCTCTCGGGGCCTCAGTTTCCCCCGTGAGCCCCACGGGGATGCTGGTGACTCCTTTGCTCCCTGCAGGGCACAGGCAGGTGTCTCTAGGTGGAGGGTGGCAAGGGGGTCTAGCCTTACCTGGGCACTCCAGGGGGAATGCCGGGTGGAATCCGAGCTGGCCGAGATGGGATCTGAGGTGGGGCCGAGAAGGGGTCGTTGTTGGCAAACACGCCGGGGTGGGGGCCAGGCCGGGATGGGATTGGGGGCGCTGAGAAGGAAGCTGGCCCCACCGGCACAGGAATCAGTGGTGGCCCCGGGGTGGGACCCCTCACTGCTGGGGGCCGGCCTGGGGGGTGCACGCTAGATATGGGCCGGCGCTGCGGAGTGGGGCTGTGGAGAGAGAAGAGGGGTGAAGTGAACTGGTGGGTGGGTGCACCGGCCACACAAGTGTGGGCGCAGAAGCCCAAGGTGGGGCCAGGGCACTGGCCAGAGGGCAGCCTCCTCTGTAATACAGGCTGGCACCAGCTACCACCCAGCCAGATGCAGAGAGTAGCTGGTCCTGGGCAGGTCAGCACAGATGCTCTGGGCCCCTCTGTGCCCCCCGAGGACCTGAGCCAGGGCCCAGCACCTGTCCTCGGTCAACAAGGGCTCCTGCTTCCCTCTGGTCTCACTCCTTCCAGCATCTCCCTCTCACTGGCCCCATTCCAGCCTCCCCACGACGCCAATCCACCCTTTGAAGCCAAAAATCCTTCCAGAGCCCAGCATGCCTCCAGAGGTTGTAAGGTCCATGGGCCCCTGTCCCACGCACCCCACAGGCTCCCCTCTGGGTGCTGCATCTCAGGCTGGAGGCTGGGTCTGCTCTCCAAGGAACCTCAAGGCTCCCTGAGGGCTTGGAAAGACTGGTACCTTCTAAGACTTCTCTGGGCCACCCTCTCTCCTCCCACCACCCGCCCTGTTACTGGTCAGGTGTCCCTGCCCGATGCTCTGATGTGCCCATGTCAGGGCCTCACTGCACCTCAGCTCTAGGTGGTGAGGGCGGGGATGCCAGTTACACCTTCCACGTGTCCCTCTAGGTCCTCTCCCACCAGCTGTTCCCAGCTTGCTCTGTGCTTTAGGAGGCCCCCCTTATATGGCCAGGGTTGCCCAGGCCCCTTGCCCTCTCCGATTTCTGTTTGGCCTTAACCAACAGAAGGCATCAGGAGACAAGCAGGCCATTAACCCTTTCCCCTGTCCCTTCAGGCCTAGGCAGGGTAGCAGTCCCACACTATGGCCAGTCCTGGGTGCTGTACCGTCTGTGGGCAGGAGCCCTGCACCCTGGCCACCCATGGTTGTGCTCTGATGGACACATGGGGGTGGGGGTGGGTAGGGCTAGGAACCCACAGGCACAACCCTCTGCAGCCTGTGGGCAATCCAGCTTCACGGACCTGTGGCTGCTGGTGTTCTGGATCCAGGTGTCGTCAACGGGTGGGGGCACGGGAGTGGACACAGTGCTGGTGCTGATGTCCCCAATGATGTTGAGCGCCTCCTTGAGCGCATGGTACATACGCAGCATATCATCCCGCCGCTGGGCCTGGTCAGCCGACTCTTCCATGAGGCTGCTCTGGTCTGCCGACGAGTATAGGTAGGCCAACAGCTCATGGTGGATGAAGGCCTTCGTCTGGGGGCAAGGGTTGGAGAGGTCAGAGGTTCCCACTACACCGGCCAAGAACTCAGCCAGCTGCTGTGATGGGCTTGGTTCACCATGCTCTTCTTTAAAGTCTAAGTTTACTATGGAACATGGGCAATACATACAAAGAGGTGTGCTTTCTACTCAGTGGTCTCCTTGTGAAACTTATTCCTAGAATCTTATCTTTAATAGCTATCTTTTCTCCCATTATATCCTGAAACTGACTTTTGTTTAAAAACTGCTAGTTTCTGTTCATTAACTTAATACTTTGTTCCTTCCTGAATTCTCCTACAAGATATAGTAGTTTTTCAGTTACTTTTCTTGGAGTTTCTAGGTACACAAGTTCATGTTTACATAGGGACAATTTTTCCCATTCGTTTTCAACATTCACACCTTTAAATTATTTTTCTTGTCTAAATGCATTGGCTACTACAGCTACTACTACTACTACTCTACACGGAGAAGGCAATGGCACCCACTCCAGCACTCTTGTGTGGAGAATCCCGTGGTCGGAGGAGCGTGGTAGGCTGCAGTCCATGGGGTCGCTAAGAGTCAGACACGACTGAGCGACTTCACTTTCACTTTTCACTTTCATGCATTGGAGAAGGAAATGGCAACCCACTCCAGTATTCTTGCCTGGAGAATCCCAGGGACGGGGGAGCCTGGTGGGCTGCCATCTATGGGGTTGAACAGAGTCGGACACGACTGATGTGACTTAGCAGCAGCAGCAGTAACTCTACAAGAAGGTTAAATAAAAGTGGAAATGGCCAACTTGTTGTTGATTTTGGAGGGGATGCTTCCAGAGCTTCCCCATTAAAGGCAAGAGTGGCTTTGAGACAGAAATATCAATTCAATGGATATATGAGATCTGGTAACCAAAGTCTCCTTCTACAATTGTCTTGTTAAGAATAGATGTGCACTAATTATTAGAGAACTGCAAATCAAAATTACAATGAAGTACACCTCACACCAGTCAGAATGGCCACCATCAAAACATGTACAAATAATAAATGCTGGAGACGGTTTGTAAGAATTGAATCCTCCTATATTGTTGGTGGGAATGTAAATTGGTGCAGCCACTATGGAAAACAGTATGGAGGTTCTTTTAAAAACTAAAAAAAGAACTACCATATGATCCAGCAATCCCACTCCTAGGCATATTCCAGAGAAAACTATAATTCAAAAAGATACATGCACCCTCAGTGTCCACTGAAGCACTATTTACAATAGCTAAGACATGGAAGCAACCTAAATGTCCATCAACAGATGAATGAATAATGATATGGCACACACATACACACACACAGTAGAATATTACTCAGTGATAAAAAAAAAAAAAAAGAATGATATAATGCCAACTAGAGATCCCTTCAAGAAAATTAGAGATACCAAGGGAACACTTCAGGCAAAGATGGGCTTGATAAAGGACAGAAATGGTATGGACCTAACAGAAGCAGAAGATATTAAGAAGAGGTGGCAAGAATACACAGAAGAACTGTACAAAAAAGATCTTCACAACCCAGATAATCACGATGGTGTGATCACTCACCTAGAGCCAGACATCCTGGAATGTGAAGTCAAGTGGGCCTTAGAAAGCATCACTACGAACAAAGCTAGTGGAGGTGATGGAATTCCAGTTGAGCTATTCCAAATCCTGAAAGATGATGCTGTTAAAGTGCTGCACTCAATATGCCAGCAAATTTGGAAAACTCAGCAGTGGCCACAGGACTGGAAAAGGTCAGTTTTCATTCCAATCCCAAAGAAAGGCAATGCCAAAGAATGCTCAAACTACTGCACAATTGCACTCATCTCACATGCTAGTCAAGTAATGCTCAAAATTCTCCAAGCCAGGCTTCAGCAATATGTGAACCGTGAACTTCCTGATGTTCAAGCTGGTTTTAGAAAAGGCAGAGGAACCAGAGATCAAATTGCCAACATTTGCTGGATCATCAAAAAAGGAAGAGAGTTCCAGAAAAACATCTATTTCTGCTTTACTGACTATGCCAAAGCCTTTGACTGTGTGGATCACAATCAACTGTGGAAAATTCTAAAAGAGACAGGAATACCAGACCACCTGACCTGCCTCTTGAGAAACCTATATGCAGGTCAGAAAGCAACCGTTAGAACTGGACATGGAACAACAGACTGGTTCCAAATAGGAAAAGGAGTACATCAAGGCTGTAGACTGTCACCCTGCCTATTTAACTTATATGCAGAGTACATCATGAGAAACGCTGGACTGGAAGAAGCACAAGTGGGAATCAAGATTGCTGGAAGAAATATCAATAACCTCAGATATGCAGATGACACCACCCTTATGGCAGAAAGTGAAGAGGAACTAAAAAGCCTCTTGATGAAAGTGAAAGAGGAGAGTGAAAAAGTTGTCTTAGAGCTCAACATTCAGAAAACTAAGATCATGGCATCTGGTCCCATCACTTCATGGGAAATAGATGGGGAAACAGTGTCAGACTTTATATTTTGGGGCTCCAAAATCACTACAGATGGTGACTGCACCCATGAAATTAAAAGACGTTTACTCCTTGGAAGGAAAGTTATGACCAACCTAGATAGCATATTCAAAAGCAGACGCGTTGCTTTCCCAACAAAGGTCCGTCTAGTCAAGGCTATGATTTTTCCAGTAGTCATGTATGAATGTGAGAGTTGGACTGTGAAGAAAGCTGAATGCCAAAGAATTGATGCTTCTGAACTGTGGTGTTGGAGAAGACTCTTGAGAGTCCCTTGGACTGCAAGGAGATCCAACCAGTCCATTCTAAAGGGGACCAGTCCTAGGTGTTCTTTGGAAGGAATAATGCTAAAGCTGAAACTCCAGTACTGTGGCCACCTCATGCGAAGAGTTGACTCATTGGAGAAGACTCTGATGCTGGGAGGGATTGGGGGCAGGAGGAGAAGGGGACGACAGAGGATGAGATGGCTGGATGGCATCACTGACTCGATGGACGTGAGTCTGGGTGAACTCCGGGAGTTGGTGATGGACAGGGAGGCCTGGCGTGCTGTGATTCATGGGGTCGCAAAGAGTCGGACACGACTGAGCGACTGAACTGAACTGAGTGCCATTTGCAGCAACATGGATGGACCCAGATATCATCATATTAAGACAGAGATTAAGACACATATATGTGGAATCTAAAATATGATACAAATGGACTCATTTACAAAACAGAAACAGGCTTATGGTTACCAAACAGACATTGGTGGTTGTGGTGGTGGATAAATTAGGTGGATAAAGTAGGAGTTTGGGATTAGCCAATACAAACTACTATATATAAAATAGATAAACAACAATGGTCTACTGTATATACCATAGGGAACTATATTCAGTATCTTAATGTAATGGGAAAGAACATGAAAAAGAATATATATATAGATGGATTTTCTCAAATGAACTTTCAACACAGACAAAGTTGACAGTGCTGGATAGTTTTGCATTTGCAAACCATGTAAATGCATTAGCTATTTAAACATTTAAATTTTGAAAAACTAGTAAAGGAGAAAAAGTATCACTTAAAAATATAGTGAAAAATCTCCTTTGTCCACTCTGGTCTCTTTAGGCCTTCTGAGTTCCCCTTCCAGGGTCACTAGGTTCCTGTACAAACTTCCAGATTCCTAAGCATATTATACATAGAGAAGATTTCCCATCTGTTTTTACACAAATAGAGCCTTCTTGATCATTCTGTTATACTCTATACCTTTTTCACTTTAATAAAGTTAGTATAGACCTGGAGAAAGTTTTCATCCTTTTGTTTTTGGGTAATTTTTGCAATAAAATGGATATTTACTTAACGAATTCTAAGAAATGGATAGAGATTTCTATTTCTTGGCCACTATAAAACATGCTGAAAAGAATAACCGTGCATGTGCTCAATTTGCATGCTGGCAAATGTCTCTGTGGGGAGAAATTCCTATAAGTGGAACTGCTGGATCAAAGCATGCTATGCTATGCTATGCTAAGTCACTTCAGTCGTGTCCGACTCTGTGTGATCTCATAGACGGCAGCCCACCAGGCTTCCCCGTCCCTGGGATTCTCCAGGCAAGAACACTGCATACATGCATTTAAAATTGCACAGCTGCAGCACCCTATAGATTGCCAATCCCATCCATATGTGAGAATGTACCAGGACACCCATGAGGAGGAGACTGGGAAGAACAGAGTGAAAGGGGAAGGGACACGAGATTTTTGCTTTAGGCAGCGTCCTACTATGAGCTCTTATCGTCACAGGACAAACTGAACCTGGGCTGCACACACAGCTAAGTGCCTAGCGCTGAGCCCAGGGCCTGAGCCGTCCCAGCAGCCTGCAGCAGGAGACATTAGCGTAGCTATACTCACTCAAGAGATGCCAGACGCCCTGAGAGGCTTGGGAGCCCTCAGGTAGCAGGGTGAAGGCAGGCGGGGCACAAGCCATTAGAGGCCACGGTGGGGACAGACCTAGCCGGGGTTTGAATCCTACCTCTCACTCTTCTTCTTAACCTCTCTGGGCCTCTGTTTTCCTGTCTCTAAAATGGGAATGACAGCAGTCCCTTCTCTAGGGTTACTATAAAGCTAAAAAATCTTCAGAGAAAGTGCACACCTGTGGTGGTAGCTTCAGTGACCCAACTGAAGGGATGCAGGCCAGGTGGCCTATAGCTTCCCATTTCCTAAGATAAGCTAGGGGGTCCTGATTGTGATGTTTGAATCAGGTGGTGAGACTCTTAATTTTTATCTTTTCCTTTATTTTGGCCATGAAGCATGCGAGATCCTAGTCCCCCAACAGGGAATAGAATCTGTGCCACTGCAGTGGAAGCACAGAGTCCTGATCACTGGATTGCCAGGAAGTCCCTGACTTCTACTTTGGTACAGAGTGTGTTCAGGCCACATCTGGCTGCCGGGTGGGGCGGGCCCCGGAGGGGCGGGCACTCACGTTGTTGATCATGAGGTGCATGATGGTCTTTGGCATGAGGTCACGGATGGACTTGTTGATTATGGCCACGTACGAGTCTACCAGGTTGCGAATGGTCTCCACCTGCCGCTCCAATTGCGGGTCCATGGAGAAGGTGTTCTCCTGGGCTCCATCCTCGTTTTCTGCCTGCAAGGAGGGAGCAGAAGCGGTGATGGAGTAACCGTGGTCTGAGGCAAGCCTGGGGAGCCCCCCTCCTCTGGGAATTGCTTGCCCTCTCCCACCCGCAGCTGACTCCCTGGGGCTGGCCCCCGATGGCTGCATTGGCAACGTGCGGCCCTGCCTGCCCCGGCCTGAGCTGCTTGGACCGGGGGTGACTGAGGCCCAAGGTGGGCTAGAGACGCTCAGCTGGGGAATGGGACAACACATTAATCAACACATTAGTCTGGGGCCACGTTCACTCTGCCTCAGGACAGGAAGAAGAGAGAGAATAAAGCAGACAGGATCCCAGCCCATGTGTATCCCTGTCCTTGACTTCAGCTGGAGAATCTTCTAGGTGCTGATGATACCCCCACCCCCCCCAGCCCCCTCCGCCACCCTTTCTGCTTTGTTTGTTCAAGACAGCATGGGAGGTCTTCCCTGGTGGTCCAGGGGCTAAGATTCTATACTCCTAATACAGGGGGTTCAGATTCACTCCCTGGTCAGGGAACTAGATTCCATGTGCTGCAACTAAGACTCGGCACAGCCAAATAAATAAATAAAAATTAAAAAGACAGAGAGCGAGGGGGTATGGGCTACATGCCTTCAGAGAGTTCTGGCAAACAGCCTGAAATGACCCAGCCCGTGAGATGCTGGCTGCCCTTCTTCTCTCAGGAGGGAAGGGTCAGCTCAGGGTGCTCTCACCTGGTCCTTCTCCGGGTAGACCCCGGCTCGGAGGAATGAGGCCTTCCAGCTGTCCACGTCCTCCTGGGAGTCACAAGCCAGCTCGATCTGCCGCAGGTCCTTGTAGACATTCCTGCGGGGCAAGGGAGGGAGGCAAAGGCCCGTGGCTAACCCTGCCCGGGGCCCAGCGGGTACAAGGAGCTGGCGTGCAGGCTCTGGGGTTGGCCTGACTGACGGGGATTCACCCCTGACCCGGGCGCTCACGACCAGAGGCCCCAGGATGGCAGCGGCCTCTACACCACGTTGGCCTGATGGAGGCTCCATGAGTTCATGCCTGCGACACCCAAAACTGTGACGAGAGCAGGGTGTATGCTCTGTGAGAGCCTGCATCTAGCAGCATCCCTGGTGTTCTGTTTGTGAGCTCAGGTACTCCCCTCCTGATGCTCTCCTGGGTGGGCAGTGACCCATGACACTCTCCGCCAGTTGGGGAGCTCCCATCAAAGTGTTTCTAGACTCAGTGCGTGTGTCAGTCGCTCAGTCATGTCCATGGAATTCTCTGGGCAAGAATACTGAAGTGGGTTGCCATTCCCTTCTCCAGGGGATCTTCCCAACACAGGGATTGAACCTGGGTCCCCTGCATTGCAGGTGGATTTACCTTCTGAGCCACCAGGGAAGCCCTGGTACAAAGACTATAGCATGTCCAAAAGAATGATCTGTGATAGTGGAAACGTTTTCTGCCTGTGCTGCCCGACACAGTAGCCATGAGTCACAGGCAGTTTCTTTCTGAGCACAAGAAATGGGCCAGGGTGTCCAAGAAAGTGATCTTAAGACTTTTTTCCACTGATTTATATTTAAATAGTCACATGTAGGCAGTGGCTATTGCACTGCACACAGAAGGTCTAGCAGTGCCCAGATTCTTAGAAGGGAGGTAGAGCTGGCCAGGGACAGGACCAAGACTCCCAATGAAGGCTTGTGAATTGCTGGGCACACGTGGGTCTGTGAGCAGAAGGTGCAGAGCCACAAGGCTGGGAGATAAGGGAAAACAGACGGGCACTAACCAGCATTTAAGGACAGTGTTCTCTCTATATAGGGGCCAGGATCCATGCTACACGCCTGTCACCCTGTCCCACAAGGCAGGTGTGGCTGAGACGGTCAAGCTGTCCCAAAGTCTTGCAGTGAGGTTTGGGTTTGAGATTAGGCACACATGGCCTCACGACAGTCCTCAGGCCAACCAGCAGTCAGTGAGTGGCTGCCCTGAGATTTCCAGGGCATTTCTTTGTTGCTCCTCCTCCTCCTTCCTGCTGCCTGGAACATCATCATGATGGCTGGAGACTGGGCAGCCATCTTGGACAGAGAGGAGGAAAGCTGAGAAATAAGAAGGAGGGCCTGGGTCTGGATGCCTGTGGGCTTGTCCAACCTGGCCTTGATGGTAACGTCTGAACTTGATTTATATTAAAAAAAAACAACACCAAACTTCTATCTTGTTTCTGCTACTATCATTCTTTGTTTCCTGAACTCACCCCTTAATAATATATTAGGCAATGTCTTCACCCTACTGCATGGAAGATCACAGGACCAGGGAAGTGTGCTGGCTGCCCAGCATCTTGCAGCCAGGAACAGCTTCCCAGCAGGCCTGTCCCGCTGCAGAGCCCAGTTTCTCTCACATACCCTAGGGCTTCTTAGGCATGGGAGGTGGGGTGTGGGAGGAATGTGCCTAAAAGGGCTATAAAAGACTTTGGAGGCAGCTGATGGTCAAAGAGGATCTCAGAGCTTTAGGCCAGCCCAGAAAGGAGCAGGACAGAGCTGTTTTTGCACAAGCCAGGTGGCTCAGCTGGAACTAGTGGGTGTGAATGGGCAGTGGGGAAGGTAGTCCAGGGGCCAGCAGAGAGGAAGCCAGTGCCTGCTGGCCAGTCATGAAGAACAACCAGGCTTTGGCTGAACCCTGGCTTGAGGGGGTCCCTGCGTGATGGTGTGAATCTGAGCAGGGGCCCTCCTGGGTCCACGCTCAGCCGTTCCCCCTGCTCTAAGACCCCCTGCCAACTGGGTCTTTTCCCGAGCTGAGAGAAGTGCCTTGGCTTTTGCTAAAGTCTCCCACCAACACCCCTGAGGATGGTTTTACTGAGTCTCCTGGGCTGTTCTCTTCTCTGTTACACTGGCCCTGGGATCTTGCCCCCCTCTAGACCTGAAACACCACCACAAAGCAATGAATCCCCAGTTCATATTCCTGCCCAGAGGGCAGTCCTGAACACCAGTCTCTTGTACCTTCCCAGCTGCCTCCCTCACACTCCACGTGGAATCTCACGGGCTCCTCTCCCTTAGCATCACCCAAACCCAGCCTCTGACCGGCCCCAAGCCTTTTCTGCCTCTGCCTGCCCCATGTCAGCCAACGGCAGCTCCGTCCCTGGTTAATGCCTTCTTGTTCTCATACCCACAGCCGCCAGGAGCTTGGTCCCTCTGTTGGAATCCATCCCTTCCTCCTGTGTCCTCAGCCCCACTCAGGTCCAGCCCCACCACTGCCCACCTGGGCCAGTGCGGGTGTCTCCTCCCTGGTCTCCCACCCTCACCCTCGCCTCCTCAGCCTGATCTCCTCATGACCACTAGGGGGTGCCCGTGAGTACCGGCCCCCCAGGTCCAGTCCCTTGTCTGCTTAGAATCCGCCCTGGTTCTGCTCATTTCTTTCTCACCTCTCCCCAGAAGGGCCTTCCCTGACCGCCCCACAGAAGCACGTTTCTGTTTTTTGACTGACTCCCTTTCTGGACCGTTGAGACCCAAGGTAGGGACTGTTCACAGCAAGTGTTCTGCAGATGCTGCAGAATGACTGAATGGGGCCACTGGTCTCCCTGGGACCTGGGTCGGCTCACCTCTGCTCTGTGTTGAAGATGGCGAAGACGTGCTTGTTGGACATGAAGCCCTTCTCCACGTCACGGATTTTGAGGTTGTCCAGAGGCAGCATGTACTTCTTCTCTTTCTCCTGATGGAGGAAGGGGAGGGGTCAACCTTGGCTGGACTCTACCACAAGGACCATGGCCAACATCCAACACCGCTCATGTGGCTCGCTCTCCCCAGATGAACTTACCTGCCCCATCTCCCCATCGCTCACCTGGCCCAGCCACGCTGGCCTCTGACTCTCTCTGAACATCTCAAGTGGGCTCCTAACCCAGGGCCTTTGCACGCGGAATGCTGCCCTCCACCCTCAACGCCCACATGGTTCCCTTCTTGACACCTTTGTGCAGAGTGCAAAGCCTGCTCCAACCCCACCCCAAACTCACCCTCTACTTTTCGCCCTGGTGCTTCTCCTCACACAACACAGCACACCATATATCTTGCTTATCAACCTAGATCACTGGGACCACTGAATCCCCAAGGGTGAGGACTCCTATCTGGTTCACTGCTGACACACAGGGGATGCTCAAAACCGGCCAGCTCTGACTGTACCTGGATCCCAACTGCTAAGTGAACGTAACTGTTAAGTCCCCTACAGTTTCACAACAAGCCTGCGAGTGAGTTACCACTATGCTCCCATTTTCAAGACAGACTGAGGCACAGAAGGGTAGGCACTGGGGGTAGGGGTCGGGCAAAGCTGGAAAGGGAGGCGCCCTCGAGCTGAGGCCTGAGTTCCAAAGCCTGGCTGGCCTTGTTCAGAAAGTGACCACTGAGCAAACAGCTCAGAAAGGGCGCATCTCCTGGCCAAAGTTCTGGGCCTGGTGAGTCTCAGAGTTGGGAGTCACACTCCGAAACCCCAATTAGGTCAGCTAAGCACCTACTATGTGCCCGTGCAAATGCATCATTAGTCTTCGTTCGGGGGTGGAGGTGGCAGCGTATTAACTGGGTTTTCTACATCAGAAAACCAAAGCACAGCATCAGGGTCTCCCCAACTCTCCCCCAAGTCCCAACTCACAGCAGCTCTCAAGGGCTGAAGAGACATGCCGTGTCTGGCAGCTCCTAGAACCCTCTCACACGTCCCTGCCTGGGAAGCAGCATGATCAGAGAGGGCAGCTGGTCACCCAGGGCACACAGCAGTGGAGTGGGCCACATGGGACTTCAGAGGCCAGGGTCTCCCCACTGCCTTCCTGGCCTTTGACCTCTTGGACATCTTTGGAGAACAGAGACCAGCTCCCTCACACCACAGCCATCCTACCCCTGACCTCTGGAAGGTACCAGAACAAAGCCCCACAATGACAGCTGCTTCCGAATTCAAAAGGGGCCACAGTGGTGATGGGAAAGGGAGCTGGGGGCTCCCCGGTGGGTGGAGGGCTGCCTGGAGTTTCAGGACTACTGAAGGGCTTGGTGCAGGGGCTCAGTCCTGACTGGGGTTAGGAGATCAGAAGGGCTGGTCCCCACCCCACTCATTGTCTCTCCTCTGCCTCAGTTTCTTCAGCTGTTAAAAGTGGGTAAGAAGGGCTTCCCTGGGAGTCCAGGGGTTAAGACTCCATGCTTCCAATGCAGGGAGCATGGGTTTGATCCCTGGTCAGGTAACTAAAATCCCACATGCCCTGTGTCATGGTAAAAAAAAATTAATAACACAACAAAAATTAAAAAGGTGGATAGGAGCCTTGGCCTCCTGGTCCAGGGTGACAACGGACGCTGAAAACTCTGAGCATATGTCCACCTTGGAGTCAGTGCTTACAAGGCACCTGGGGTTTTCTTTTGTCTGTCTGTCTGTCACTCTGTGCTCCAGGGTCAGTCAGTCCAAGGGGTTCCATGCAAGAAGGAAGCAGGGCAGTGCTCTTCCAGGCCGAGCCACAGTGAAAGGCAGGAAGCGGAGCCCGGCAGCCAAGGAGGTGAGCACCCCCATTCATGCCACAGGGGGTGTGAGCAGGCCCTCTGACTTCTCGGGGAAGAGTTCTGGGGGCTTCACAAGGGGTTGGGGTCTGAGTTCCTGGCCCAGAAATTTGTGGAAGAAGCTCCGCTTGCCCCCACCCTATCATGTCATCACCAGGCAGGAAGCTTCCAGTCGGTCGGCCAGGCCAAGTCACTGAGTCACAGTCCTTTCGGGCCCTGAGCAAGACGCCACATCTGGAATTGTTTATAGTGTGATTCCGCCCAGAGCAGGGCGGCCGCCTTCCTGATGCTGTGGGCACGCGCACACGCACACACACACACACACACGACACAAACACACACCACACAGACACGGAGGCGTGTGTGTGCCCCGCCCCCACCCCTAGAGACCTTCTCCTGCTGGCAGAGGCCCGGGTCCCAGACCCTCCCTCCCGGCTCCCACCCCCGCCTCCCCCACCCCCACCGCCTCCCTAGGATTTCCTGAAAACCCACAACTTTCTCCAGATGCGCGCTGGCCCCAGCCGTGCCACGTCAGAAGAGACGAGCAGACGATCGCGGGCGGGTGGCTTCCTCGGAGGTGCCAGAGGCGCAGTGGCCCTGCCGCTGCCCAGGGGGCCCGCAGGATGGATGGACAGCCGGCCCCGCCAACCCAGTGTTCAGACTACCTGTTCAGGGGGCTCTGAATGTGTACAGTAGTCTGCACATTGGTTAGGCTGGGCTCGGGCGAGCGACGCGTCGGGATGGGCCCCCTCCAAACTCGCTGCCACCCCCACAGTGAGGCACACCCGGAGGTGAGTGTCATCGCCCACTGCCCTGTTCCCTACAGGGGCGGAGATCTGGACAGAAGATTCTGGAATAAAGAAGAAGGGCTTGGGCGGGGGTAGGGGGAGGGTGCCAGGAAAAGGCCAAGGGCACTCCAACACTGGCTGGGGGGCTAGGGGCTCTGTCGGAGTCGGTCCCCTGTGCCTACCCTCCTGGAACTACCATCTCTTATTTATTCTTTAAATAAAGTAACCCTGGTGTCTTGCCTCTCTCTGAGGCTTCTCTACGAAGGTGGCCTGACCCTGGGAGTGGCCACTCCGGGTGGGGTGGGATTCTCAGGGTCCTTGCTGGGGATCCCAACTGCAGGGAGGGGGAGAGGGCAGGGGACGGACAGAGAAAGGACTTCGCGCGCGCTCCTCCCCCATCTCAGCCCGCTTTGTGTCTGGGGCGCACACAGGGCCTCATTCACAGGACTGCTGGTTCTCATTACCACTGGCGGGTGCGCGACCCTCCTCCCAACACAGCCCTAGCCTCTGCTCTGGGGCCACCTTGGGAGGGTCTGGGGCTCCCACTTTCAACCCCCAGATGAAGGAGGAACGAAGGGCCTCTCCCGAAGTTAAAAACTGGGCTTGTGAGACCCTGTGGCAAACTGCCAGGCTGGGGTCTCAGCCCAACGCCCCTCTCCAACCGCCCGAGGTCTGTCACTCCTGCGCTGGGGACCCCCCGAAGCCCAAAGGCGCACACCAGCTGACAGCTGATGACAGGGTTTCAGACTCCAGGGGCGGAAAGAGAGGGAAGGAACGTGCACACGCCGCCCGCCGCCCCCACTTCACCCCGGCCATCTTGAGGAGCAGCTGTGGCCACGCAGGTTCCTAGGGCCGCCCGGCCCCGCCCTCCCTCCACGGCGCAGCTCTGGAAGGCTCCCCGGACATCGCATCTCCCCCACCCCAGGGGTGGAGAAGCAGCCACCCAGACAGGGTCCCCTCAGGGACTTGGGCCTCCCAAGGCTTCGCAACATTTCAGGAGTGAGTCTCGGGCCTCAAGGAGAGTCGGGTGATGACGTTCTTTCCTCAAACACCCGCCTCTTGTCAGAACTGCTTCCGGTCTGGGCAGTGGGGAACCGTCCAGGCGTGGGGCTGAGGGGCTGAGGGTCAGGGAGCCTGCACCCTGCACCCACCACACGGGGACCCTTCCCCACGCTGTGACACGGGGGCAAGTCACTGCTCAGAGCTTCAGTTTCCTTACCTGACGAAAGGAATGTGAGTATTGACTGAGGAGGAAGGGGAGGAAGAGAATGCCTTCCCCAGGGGACCATGGCGGGCTCCCCTAGCCAGTGAACCTGGCATGGGGCAAGGATTTGATAAACAAGAGAGGGCTCCCCCACGGGCCCAGAGAGAGCTCATGTTCTACCTGCCTCCTCTCTGAGCCTGGGTGGAAATACACACAGCTGGGGTGGGGTCAACCGGCTGCCAGTGAGGTCCAGGCATGGGGGTTCATCCCAGAACCCCCAAGGGAGAAGAGCCAGGTGGGGCATCTCCAGGGCTGATGAGGGATGCCCGGCCTCTCCTCCAAGGGCACGTTGGAGGCTGTGCCATCCCATGTGAACTAAACATACAGCAGCTGTATGACAAGATTCATGGGCATGTGAGCAGAGCGCTATCAGGGCCATATGGTGATGGGCTTGGGGCAGCTGTCTGGAACCACAGGATGGAGCTATGTGTTAAGGTGGCAACGGGGGAGGTGGAGCCTGGGCCCCGGACAGCCTCACAGCACAGGGGTGCAGAGCTCACAGGGATGTGGGGAAGAAACACACCATCTCTCTAAGTGCCTTCATCTGGGGCCTCCGTCACAGACCCGAAACGATAGCCACCTAACATCACCTAGACAACAAGGAGAGCCTCTGAGCCTTTCCAGGAACAGGAGAGAAACACGGTGGCCCAGGCCACGGAGCCTGCGTCAGCAGGGGCTGCACTCACTCACAGCCCTGTCCACAGGCCCCCAGGCACTGTGCTACCCACTCCTGGTGCTTATTAGTCCTGCTGCTGTTCCCAGAGGCCTCCCTCATCCTTCTGAGAATAATCTCAAGACAGACATGGGACCGAGCACCTCACAGATGCAAGGATCATTCTGCCCCACTTCACAGATGGGAAAACTGAGGCCCAGAGGAGCTAAGGGCCTGGTCGTGAATCTGAGTCCCTGGCCCAAGTCTGTGCCCCCTCTGAGAGCCTCCCTTGCCATACTGTTGGAGGGTGGGATCAGTTTGGAGCCTGTGGCTGGCTCCCCTCCCCCATGTCCCTTTTTTCCTCAGGGAGCCCAGCTCCCATCAGGCCTGACCCCACAGTGGGTTGTGAGGGGCTGGGATAGGAGGCACAGAGCCTTTGCACACCCTCCAGACCTGGCCGATACCATCCTAATCACAAGGGCACTCAAGCCGCCTTTTCCGAATCCACAGTAAGTTGAGAGAGCGCCATCCGGAGGTAGGAGGTGTGGAGATCACCCATTGACCGGCCCACCCAGCCAGCCACTCACCTCCTCGTCCTTATACCAGGACAGTGACTCCGCCGTCAGCACGAACCAGTACTCCTTGGAGCCGCCCTTCATCAGGCTGATGTTGTTGATGGTTAGCCAGCCCCTGCGGATCACCTGGGGAGGATGGAGGGCCAGCCAGGCTCAGCAGGGGACCACGGCCACCACCCAGCCCGGCCTGCCCCCGCCCCCAGCAAGGCAGAAAAATCAGGCCACCACGGCAGAGAGACCTCCAGCCCAGAGCCAGGCAACCCAACTCCACTCCACCTTGCCCCAAGCGCTACCCACTGGAAACCAAGGTGGGGCCCTCAATGGACAGATGTGGACTGACTCACAGGCCCTGGGCTGCTGGGGAGCTGGGTCCCTGGGGAGCCCCTCTGCCCTTGGGGTTAGATTAAACTGGCAGAGATGGCAAGAGGTACGCCCAGCTAGAAGGGGCTTAGGGGAGGGGGATCCCAGGCTTATGGGTAGGCCGTGTCACGTGTAGGATGAGACGTGACACTGAAGGAATCAGCCTTGCCTCGGGGAGACACGGGTACTAGGGACCCCCTGGGCCCTGCCCCTCGCGCCCCCTGGAAGGCAGCCGTTGACGGAGAGCTGTAGGGACTGCTGGGGAATGGAATCGTTCTTTCTCTCCTTTCAGAGACCAGCTGGGCTGGTCGCCACTGCCCAGCTCACCCAGGCACTCGGCGGGCACAGGGTCCTGCTCTGACCAGGCGGTCAGGCTAGGCCCTGCCCCAGGGCTCCCCCTCCCCAAGGCTCTTTCCAGAACACCAGGATGAAGGAATGCCTCCACCCAGAGGGCTTGAGCCCAGGGGACCTGCCAGGGATCATGCCCCACATTCTGTTTCAAGTCATGTGGTCCAACTTTTCTCTGACTGGGACACGCAGGTCCTGGGCTGGAAGAACCCGACAGGGCCCCCCTTTGGCTGCAGCTGTCATCTGAGCAGGGGGCAGAACCCAGGCCTGTGTGAGGGACTCACCTGACAGCTAAAGGCAGGCGGCTAGCCTGGTGTGTGTGGGGGGCACACGCTCATGTTCTCTGGGCCATGGAGGCGCTTGTGGGCTGGAGCCCCCCACCACTCTGGACTGGGGACCCTGCGGCAGTAGGAAGCATGGGCAGGGGTGGGTGGGGATGCCTGAGGCTGAGGCAACAACAGACGGCTAAGCTGCAGGAGGTGGGCTGCGAGTGGCCGGGGCTGGCTGGGAAGAGAGAACACTGTGCCCCCTAGGGTAGGGTGAGGCTCCCATGCCTCCCCTGCGGATGGATCTCAAGAGAGCCTTCATCCTATCTACTCTGCCCTGTCCCCAGGCCCACCACATTGTCACAGGGCCACCTGGAAGTGAGCTCTGAGCCTCAGGGACCATGAAGGCAGAGGCGGCCGCAGAGCACCCAGGGACCTCTGCATCACAGAGATGTCCCCACCTAGGCTGTGACCCATGAGATGCCACCTGGCAGCCCTTGCTTAGGCCCAGGGTATAGACTATTCTCTCCCTAGGATCACTAGACAGTACCTGGGACTCTTGTGGCCGCCAGGGAGCAGGCAGAGACTGTCAGCCCCAGCAAGGTCATGGTTTCCTTCCTGGCAACAAGGTGACCGACTCACCCTGGTTTGCCCAGGAGGCCCCTAGGCTAAGCACTAACAGTCCCGGGGACGCCCTCAGTCCCAGGCAAAGTGGGACAGCAGGTCTCCAGACGCAGGCCCAAGGCCATCCCACATAGGACCCAGGAAGGAACCCCTGCATCTGGCAACCACGCCCAGTTCCAGAGCTACATGGGGATCTATCCACAACAACCCTCTCTCCCCAGGGGGAGTGTAAGGCCTGTCTTGTCTTAGCCCAGGTCCAGAGTGGGTGCTTCTAAACTTCACCCATTGATAGGTTGGGGGAGACAGGGGCCATGCTTGCTGGGTGCTCCCCAGAGGAGATATCCTCACCTGGCGAAGCCCTTGCACTCCCAGGCCCAGCCTTGTCCCCAGTGGGGTAGATGGGCCCCTCCCCCTCCCCCTCTGTGGCCTGGCTTGCCTGCTTCCACCCTCAGTCAGCTGAGGTCAGAGCCGGCAGATGGGGCCCCTGACTGGCTCCGGGGCATGTGGCAAGTGCTTGTGGCCATGTTGGGAATGGCATATCTGAGCCTCGGGGTCTGGAGAAGCACTGCGCCCCCAAGTCCCTCTGCCCAACTGCTTGTGCAGGAGTCCAAGAGGACTCAAGAGACAAAAATCCCCCCCAGGGAGGAGCAAGCTGCTGGTGGCAGACATAGGTGCTGAGTCTAGAGCAAGAAGGGGCGATCGGGCCTTCTCATCCAAGCGATTTGTGCTGAAGGGACTGGGCTCAGAACAAGGAGTGGGGCAGGACTAAGGCAGCTGGGGAGACAGAGAGGCAGGCAGGCAGGCTTCCCATGCTCCAGGGCACAGGCATGCTGGGGGCAGAAGGAAAGGCTGCCAGGGGTGGCATGGGCAGCAGGCAAGCGGGGCAGTGGAGCCCACCTCCTCCCGGGTGAGAGGTCTGGGCAGGGATGAGAATCGTGGCTGGGAGATCCAGGTGCCACAGCCATGCACAGGGCAGAGCTGGGCTTCATCTAGCGGGAAAAGAATGACTAAACCTCAGGGTGTAGGTGTGGAGAGAAACATGGCCCTGGTCTGTCTGGAGGAAGGAAATCATTCAAGTTCAAAGGGGACTGGGGGAGGTAGGGTTGTGACACACAGGGAAAGCAGGAACCAAGGGTCCAAGGATGATCCATTCCTCCTGTGGCCACACCAACCATGCCAAGCTTTGGGGTCTTTCTGGATCTTCCAGACCCTGGTACAGGGTCAGCTCAGCTACTTGAAAGGCCCTGGGATTACCAGCAGGGCAGCCGTAAGGCCTGCTCAGTGTGGTGGGAGAGTAGCCGGGAAAAGGAAGGCTCAGTGAGGGCCATTGGCCCAAGCCATGATCTCCAGGGTAGAGAGCTCCCCAAAGGGCGGGCACCTTGAAAAGAGCTCAGCTCTCAGATGTGAGCAGTGCCTGCTCACTGCTGGTCTGGGCTGGGCCACACACAGACAGGAGGTGATACCTAAAACAGGGATGGCAAATACTATTCACCAATCCATGGGTGGCACTCTGGGCACAGGGAGAAAGGATACTAGGATCAATTAGTGATGTCTACCATCAGCAAAGAGACGGGGGCAAGAGGAACAGCCTAATCAGTCATCGTATCTGCTATGGAGGCAGGAAGAGATTGGCAGCATCCAGGAGAGTCCCCCAACCAATTAGCCATGTCTGTCATGGGGATGGGAGGGGTGTCATGTGCAAAGCTATCACATGAGGAAAGAAAAAAATTCCTTAACTAGTTCATCATATCTGTCACATGCTTTGCAAAAAAAAAAAAAAAAGCCAGGATTGATTAGTGATGTCTGCCAGAGGCACATTAGAGGGGACAGGCAGGAGGGAAAGAGTGCCGGATCGATTAGTAATGTCTGCCTTGAGTGCAGGCAGGGGACATTTCTGCAGAGTATTGTCTGCAAACAGAGCAGTGGCAGTGACAAGGACAAGCTCTCTAGCAGGGCTTGAACAAAATCTTCCCTGGTCAGAGGTGTGATGGGAGGAAGGCCTAGGCTGTTAGTTAAGTATTTGCCATCCCTGACCTATAGGAAATGAGGAAAATGTGTCCAGAACAGGCTGGAGGGGTGGGTGCTGGAGGCAGGCAGTGGGCAGGTTAGTGTCTGGTAAGTCAGCTCACGCCCAGGGCAACAGTCTGGCATGCAGTGGCCATGGCAGGGGATTTTTTTTTTTTTTTAGGTTAGCTGGATTTTTAATGGTTCTGTTATTTTTTTGAGAGGGAGGGGGCGGAATATTATAGGGTGGCAGCGTCTCCACCACCACCAAGTTCTCTAACGTTTGCTACCACACTAAGTGAGTACTTACCAAGATCTCCCCCTTTGAAAATGCAAAGTTAGGGTTGTGGGTAAATCAAAGAAGAGCAGGCGGAAGAAAAGAGACGTAAGGGACGTGAGGGGATGGAGAAAAAGCAGGAAAAGCACAAAAACGAGGAGAGAGAAGAGCAAGGGGAGAGAAAACAGCAAAAGAAAAAAAAATTACATGCTATTAATTATATTCATGGTGTTAATATTTAATTCATTATCATCTCCCGAAACGAAAAAGCAACAACATATGAATTACTTACGGCAAGCGCAAAAAAAATCATGCAGTGGTTACATCCCTTCTTTCCAGGGGGCTCTGTCATCGTGCATGATGAACAGCAGCACCCCCACCCCCACCCCCACCCGGTGTGGAGAAGGCAGGGGACACTGGCAGAAATTTTTGCAAAGATGATGTGTTTTCTTAAGCAGGGAGAAAAAAAGGGGAGGCCACTTAATACTGGCATATGTAAAGCTATCCTTATTTCACAAGGCCTCTGGTTAGAGTATGACATCAAGGCAGAGAATCCCTCTAACAGCTCTGGGTTCCCCCAGATACGAGGCTGAAAGCACCTCCAGGTGCTCCAAAACTGCTGATCACAACCAGCCTCCCTGCCCACTCCTGGCCCTCTCCCACAGCCTCCGAGTCTCTGGGGCTGGGGCAGGAACCCAATTTTCCTGCAGACACCAGGGGGTCTGGGTGGCCTCTCTCCTTAGTGTCAAGTTCTAGCCATGGCCTTAGATGGCAGATAGGGCCTTCTGCATGTGAGCAGTTTGGCCCCAGACCCTGCCAGAGCTGCACTCAAAGATCCATTTTCCAAACTGTCAAAACCTAAGTGGACACGAGAGGCTGGGAGTTGGGTGGGTTGGGGGGTTCTGGCGGGACAGGCTCTGAGCCAGGCGCCATCGCTGGGCTTGGTGGTCCTTAAGTGCCCTCCCACCCTCAAGGGAGGAGCTGCAGGCCACAGCAGGGTAGGCTACCTGGTTGGGGACGGCTCTCTTCTTATTCAGCTGTGTGCTCCTCTGCTGGGCGCTGAAACCGAAAAAACAGAGAGGGTTTATGTGGCGGGACACCCAGAGGGATGAGGAGCGAGAGGGACAAGGGGCAAAAGCCCTGTGGCCCTGGTAGGGTTCTTTCCCTAAAGGAAGCCAAGGGACAAGCTCTGGGCAGAGGCAGAAAGAAACCCCCTGTGTACAAAGGGCTGCCCAAGGAAAGAGTGCAGGTCTGTGGAATGAACAAGAACATGTAGCAAGTTAAACCATGACTTCTCAGCCCTGATCTTGGCCACTCTTGAGAGTGCCAGCTATTTCTAAAAGTCACTGGGTCCTGAAGCCTCCAAGAGGGGCTATGGGAGGCTGGATTCCCAGGTGGCTGGGAGGTAGCCATGCTGGCTTCAAAACATTTTCAGTGTTTGGGGGTCAAACTTGAGGCTTCTTCCTGCTTTCTCCTCCTATCCCTGACCCAGCACCAGGTCCTGAACAGCTCCAGCACACGGCCGCCCAGTCTAGGAGATCAGACTATGGTTCAATATATTTACTACTAATATAATGACTTTTTCTCTGGGCCCTATTTTAAGTGTTTAGAGGACACTGAGAAAGCACCCCAGAACTTCTAAGAACAGGAAGGTTGATCAATGGTGTCTGAAGACATAAGACTAAGCCATTCAGTGTCTGCGTGATGCTGAGGTTCCAGATATGCTACTTCCTGAGGGCTTCCTGGGTCTCACCCATGCCTGGCAGCCCCCTTGGCTGCCTTTATCAATTGCCTTCACCCAATCAGAGATTTGCCACTGCCTCAGTGTGTGTGCATGCACACATGTGTGCACAGGAGTGTAACAGGGAAAGTCCAAAGTCTTCCCCTTGACCTGCAGGCCCCTCTGGCAATGAGGCCTTGGCCTCCCCGTGCTTACACTTGTCAGGCATCCTTCCCTATCTTTGCTCTCTGGCTCCCTCCATCCCCATCACCTGGCTGTCATGACTTCTTTGGGAGGGTCTCCTCTCCCACAGCCCCTCCACTTGCCCTCCTTTCCACATCTCATCTTCCTATGAGAACCGGCTTAACAGCGTGCTCCCAGCCTGTGGACTCTGAAAGGGCAAGGCCCAAGTCCTAGTCCAAAGGCCCCGCACAATGCTCCATGGCTATTCCGGGAGCCCCTGAGACGTCCCACCCAGGGCTGGGGCCTGGGCCGGGAGGAGCCTGGCACCCTGGGCCCCGCCCCCAGCCAGGTCGGCCCCCGTTCACACACCAGGGAAAAGGCACACAGCAGGCAATACCCACCCGGTCACCAGCTGCTCAGTATAGTAACAGCTGGGGGAAGTGGGAAGGCCCAGGAATCCAGAGGAAAGAGTGAAGTGGTCAAAGGAAAAACACGAGAGATTGTGAGAAGGAACTGTGGATGAAGTGTGAGAAGCAGAGACATCAAGGTGAGGAGAACAGCAGCAACCCGAAGAGGGGGACCGGCATTTTCAGTCCAGCCTGAGGGGCAGCCCCCAGCCAGGGCCCCCAGTTCTCCCCCAGCAGGGACAGCACAGCAGGAGACCCTCAGCTCATATGGGCTGGAGGACCACCTTCTGATAATGCCCCCAGTTCACTCATCCACTCATTCATTCATTCACTCCACTCACCGGCCACGTGCCCACAAGACAACAGCTGAGTGCACTAATAAATGCCTACCCAGCAGACACCTGGACCGGAAGACCCTCTTACCCAGGCTGCTAGCCTAAGACTGGGCTCTGCAGGGCCTGACTCCCTAAGAAGCCTCCCTCTATCTCTAAGGCCAGGCCACAAGGCTACCCTCTGGACTCCCATGGGCCATGCCCCACCCTGGCCTGACCACACCATATCTTAACTGCCTGGGTGCATGTCTATATCTGCCACAGGACCTTCCATTAAGGGTGGGGACCTGGGTCTGTGCTTGTTCCCTGCTGCAGCACAGGGCCTAGCATAGAGAAAGTACACCAGCAATATTTGCTCAACAAATACAAGGAGGCTGGCTACCAGCCACCTGTTATTCTACTAGGCTCTGGAAAGAAGACTTTTGTGAGCCATCAGAACAACCTGTGTGACACACAAGCTTGCTGAGGCAAGCTTGTGTCCCAGAGGCCACCAGCATTTAGTCTTCCATTCTGCAGAAATCAGAGTTCCCTGCTCTGGGCCCTTGTCTGGGTGCCCTGGAAGGTTCTGGTTTTCAATCTACAGCATGTGAACAGAAGCCATGCAAATCCTGGCAACATTTCCTAAAGGGCAGCCTCCGGAGCCCTGAGCCCCTGAGATGCTAAGGAAAAGGACCCAGTGAGTATGGGGGAGTCTGGGAAAGCTGCATGCGAGTTGATAAAAGGCTCTGAGAAGTCCTGCAGGAAGGGAAGCACTGAACACTGGTTAGTCTTGCCCTTTTCTGAAGGGTCTGGTCATAGGGCTGTCCTGTCCTCCTTAAACTAACCACAGGGGTGTTCCACCAGAGGTGCGCTGGGGACAAGACTGGAGGTTGCTGTTAGCCTAAGATGTTCTCCAATGGCCCCTCGCTTCACCCAGGGACCCCTGACAGAGAGACCCTCAGGCCTCAGCCCACTGGGGGAATCCTATTCAACTGCCTCTCAGGGCCTGATTCTGATGGGGGACACTGGTGCCACCCCACCAGCTGCTGTCTTGAAAAATACATACTTGGCAAATCCAATGAAGTCCTCGTGGTTGGTGTTGATGTAGGACTGCTCAATGTCAATCAGAAGAAGAATCTGGGGGGAAAGTTGCGGGGGCAGGGGATTTGCTTGAGTACAGAGCCAAGCCAGAGAGGAGCTGCTGTCAGAGCAATCCCCACACCCACCAGCAGGGGGAGCTGGAACCGCACCATTTCCAGGCAGGGCACCCAACCCCTTCCCATAGCCTGGGGACCATTGGCATGGAAAAGGGGGCGTGGATGCTTCCAGACTCCAAGGCCTCACACTGGAGAAAGACTGGGCCAACAGAGCAATGTGGTGGTCATAAGGGCGGCCTCTGAGGCCTGGAGCGAGGCAATAAGGCCCCACGGTAAAGGTTTAAACCAGTCACAATATGTCGTCACATTTAGAGAAGCGCCGGTTGGGAAGATCTTCCGGAGAAGGGAATGGCGACCCACTCCAGGATTCTTGCTTGGAGAATCCCACGGACAGAGGAGCCTGGTGGGCTGCAGCCCATGGGGTCCCAAAGGGTCAGACACGGCTGAGCAACTAACACTTTCACTTTTTTGGCTTAAGTGCCTCATTAAAACAGCAAAGGAGGGAACTAGAGTCAAAATCCTGTGATAAAACTGTCATGGGAAAGAATATGGAAAATGACCTATATGTATAACTGAATCATTCTGCTGCTTGGTAGAAATCACCACAACATTGTAAATCAACTACACTTCTTTAAAATTAAAAACAAACAGCAATGGTAATTAGGTCAGGTAAGGACATTAACATGAAACACACAGACACACCAGCCAGCCAGGGTGTCATCTCAGACAAGGCACCAGCCCTCAAACAGTCCCGGCCTTTTCTGTCACTCCGCTGTGCTTCTGAACCCTCAGGGATAGAGCGGGCCAGGCACGCGGATTTGGGGGACAAATGAGCCAGTTTCTTCTCCACCAATGTCAAGGGGAGAGGGACCATTCTCAATAAGGTACTCCCACAGCCAGATACAACAGGTGGGTTTATTTCGGTTCCAGTTTGAATAAACAAACAGCTGCCAAACTCCTGGGATAAACCATCATGGAAAAGAATATATATGTGTGTGTGAATAAACATATATACATAAAAGAACGCATGAAAGTGAAAGCGTTAGACGCTCAGTTGTGTCTGACTCTGTGACCCCATGGACTGTAGCCCCTGCCAGGCTCCTCTGTCCATGGGATTCTCCAGACAAGAATACTGGAGTGGGTTGCCACTTCCTACTTCAGGGGATCTTCCCAACCCAGGGATGGAACCCAAGTTTTCTGCACTCCAGGCAGGTTCTTAACCATCTGAGCCAAATGATGTATATATATGTATAACTGAGTCACTTTGCTGTACAGCAGAGACTGACACAATGTTGTAAACCAATGACAGTTCAATTTCTTAAAATGTGGCAAATCCTAAAAAAAAAGAGAGAGAGAAAGAGATAACAGCAGACTGTGAAGAGGTGGCGGGTGGGGGAAATGACCCAGATCGGACGCTGGGCCACGTGGAGGCAGACTGACAGCCTCGGACCAAGCAGGTGGCAGGCGAGCCGCGGACTGTGGCTGTGGGCACAGCCTGCTTTCTACCTTCAGGTGTGCTTGCACGGTCTTCACAAGACAAAGTGAAAACAGATAAAGCACCCAAAGGGGTTCCGCTGGGTGAGTGCCGACAAGCAGGCTGGGGTCCACCCCTGCCATGAAACACCACTCGGCTGTCCAAGGAGACACTCTGGCAACACTGCAAACACCAGGGCTGAATCTCGAGAGCATGGTGCCAAGTGAGGGGAGACAGAATCAAGAGGCTATGACAGCAGGTGTCTGTTCACACGGCATCCTGGAAAAGGCAAGCAGAGGAGCAGCAGCCGGGTGGTCGCCAGGGCCTGAGGCGTGGGGAGGCACTGACCACGGGGCTCAACGACGGGAATCCAGGGGCGGCGGCAGAACCATTCTGTGCGTGGAGGGAAGTGGGGGTGACCTTGCTGTATGTTGCTGTTTAGTTGATCAGTTGTGTCTGACTCTGCAACCCCATCGTCTGGCAGGCTCCTCTGCCCATGTGATTTCTCAGACAAGAATACTCTAGTGGGTTGCCATTTCCTTCTCCAGTGGATCTTCCCGACCCAGGGATCGAACCCATGTCTCCTGCACTGCCAGGTGAGTTCTTTACCACTGAGTCACCAGGGCAGACCACCTTGCTGTATGCAAAACTCAGGTAACTGCACAACCAAGATCTGCTGCACATAAATTACAACTATATCAAACAAGAGCCAGTACCTGGTCCTTGGTCCTCCCCTCCCGTTCCCGGATATAAGTGGTGACGATGCGTTCCGTTTCCTCTCGCAACCGCGGGTAGGAGCTGAGCTGGGGGAAAGCAGAATGGTGACGTTGGCGGGGTCCTCGCGGGCGGGTGGTGGGCACATGATGTGAGCCAAATGGAGAGCATGGCTGGGGCAGACCCACCGAGACCCCACCCTGCTCCTATCTCAGAGCTGCTGCAGCTATGAGACAAGAAGGGGTGGTGGGGGGACGGTGGGCCAGAGAGTCTGAGGTCTGAGTGGATGCCCATGCACACGCAGAGACGTTTTTCAGAGAATGCGATTCTGAGGTGGCAAGTGGTAGAGAAAGCAAGTGACAGCCATCCACCTGCCTCGGAGTGCTGGGTGAGAGTGAGGACACAGTGGAATCAAAGCCCCTGGGTCACCAGGGCGAGGGGCAGCATCTGGGCCATCTACCTCAGAGGCACTCCCTTAGCAGAAAACCATGCCCAAGCATCTTGCCTTAAGGATCCAGTCCTCTGACACTCCCAGTGCCCTGGCCTTTGCAGTGGCAACCAAACCAATGCACAGAAGCCCACCTTTCACAGTTTGCGCAAAGTCCATGAGTTGGGGGAAAAAAATTTTTTTTTTTGGTCACACCACATAGCTTGTAGGATTTTAGTTTCCCAATCAGGAATCAAACACGAGTCCCCTGCAGCAGAATCACAGTCCTAACCACTGCGGCACCAAGGAATTCTGAAAATTTCTTAAATGCTGGTGATATAAGAATATGCAGATCAGCACACCAGCAAAGTGTTCTATTGCTTCAGTGTTGGTTTGAAAACCCCCTTTCTCACAGCATTCCAGTGCTGGGCACAGACTCTGACCCCTGCTGCGGGTGAGTAAGCGCACCTGGCAACATCGAAGGCCTTCCAGCCCCGCCAGAGGCCCAAACTGCAAAGGTGGACCCCGAAAAAAAAAAAAAAAAAGGTGGACCCCGCGTGTGCTTGGACTATCCCCTTGGGTCAGCCGAGGCAAAGCCGAGATGTCGCCAAGCAGCCGCTGGAACAGGGTTCCTGCTGAGGCAGTTTCCTAGTTGCTTGGGTGAACACTCAATGATGGGAAGGAGAAGATGGGGAACAGATGCGTAGGTGAGAAAAACGAAACCTTCTGTTACCTTCTCCGCACACTTTTTAATGACCGTGGCCAGTTCTGAGACCACGAGGTCAACACACTTCAAACTCGGCTCTTTGAGTTTTACAATCTGTTTTTTCACAATGGCTTCAAAGGCCATGTCGGGGGTGAAGAGCCCCGTCCTGGGTCATGCGGAGGGCGGGACGAGGTAGAAAGACACCCGGGGGCAGTGCAGGCCACACACGCAGGACGGGAGACAGAGAGAGAAGAAACAAGAGTCAGCTGGTTAGTGACATGCACGGAGGAGCCTGTGCCCGCATTTGCCCCGGAAGCTGCTTCGGATCAGGAGGCGTCCTGGGTCCGAGGGGTGGGCAGGGTTTGATTATATAAAAGTGGTACGGGTCAGAGCCAACATCCAAACAGTTAAGAGGGTGCGGAGGCCTTGAATTTTTTTATGTGTAAACATCTCCGAACCACTGGGGTTTCTTTCCCCTCCCTGTTTCAATCGAAGAAGCTTAGGAAGCAAATGTGGGCTTTTCCAGACTGAGAACAGAAGAATCAAACAGAAACTCCTGCCATGGAAGGCCGACCCAGAGCTCCTCGGCCATGGTGGACGTGCAAGCACAAACCACCCACCAAGAAGCGCTTCAGCTGTCTGGCCAAAGCGTGTGGCCCAGGGAACCAGGCCGGTGGGGGTGCCGATGTGTCCTGTTCGAGTGGGGGCAGTGGCCCTTGAACACCAGCACACAAGTGCAGGTGACTTAGGGGACCTGAGCACTGGAGACCTGGGGGAACAGCCCCACTCCTGGGGAAGGGTGGGGAAGCTGGTAGAAGCCATCAGGGACCAAGCCCAAGCCTGGGCGCTCGTTATGGGGGTGGTGTTCGGGCCTTTCTTGGCTGGCTCCAGGAAAGCCTGAGGGCACCAGGCACTTGTCAAGAAGGAGTGAGGGGCAGGGAGGTTCAGGGAGCCCGGCCTCCAGCAGGTGACTCAAGGTCCCTGTCTGCTCCCCAGAAGACAGCAAAGCGACAGCCCAACGGAACCCCCATCAGACACATGCTAAGCTTGGTATCAGGGTCCCAGGGAGCCCTGCCCACCAGTCTGTGGAGACTGGAGGCCTGGCCCCCCCGGGCTGCACCCAGGCCAAAATACTCCCGCCCCAGCCTCTGGGAAGAGGCCACATTCTTGGAAACTGAGGCAATCTGGTCAGGGGGTGGGGGGTTGGGGAGACCAGTGGGGCGAAGGCTGAGCAGCACTGGGAGCCTGATACCAAGCACCCATAGCCCCGTTTCCACAAGGCCAGGAGTCACCCTGCCAAGGGTCCAATACCTTACTGGTACACTGCCTAACTGTATTGATTAGCTCCTGGATAACCAGGTCGACACATTTCAGACAGGGCTCTTTCAGCTTGACGACCTGCTTTTTCACAATGGCCTCGAATGCCAAGTCCGGGGTGAAGAGCCCGGTCCTAAAATCATCCAAACCCGGGGGCAGGGGAGATAAGTCGGAGAGAAACAAAGCATGGTCAGCAATCTCACAGGCACGGGCCAGGTTCCCGGGACAGCCAAGGTCATGGCAGGTCAGGGGGTCAGATGCCTGCGTCCGCTACCTGGAAGCCCCCACCCAGGGTGATCTGGGGACCCCATGGCCATGCGAGCCAGGACCAAGGGAGCTGTGACTTTTGTTGCAAAATGGTGGGGACCCAGGAGGTTCACAGGGCCCCCGTGACGGGGACAAATAAATGCTGGGTTCCTATGACCCAGCGCCACAGCTCTGACTGTCCGTACCCCCACCGCTCCCCGGGCAAATGTGCAGTGAGCTTTCTGCCCTGGCTGGTGACTGGGCCCTTGAACCAATGCTGAACACTGGGCAGCAGACAGCCCCGGGGCCTTCAAAAGATAAACAGAACTAAGCACATCCACCTCGAGTTCCCTTGGAGACCCAGAGGGAGAGACTTACAGCCTCTGCAACCCCCCACCCCTGCTTCCGTCCTCACATTTGGGGTGCCCAGAGGTTCAGGGGGACTGACTGGCTCTAGCGTGGCATCATGGAGATGGAGGGAACATGGTGGCTCTCCCCGTGGAACTTGCCTGACTCCGTGGATATTTTTAATGGCATAGCTGATCTCCCGTCTTAAGTCTTTCTCATCGAACTCCATCTGAGAAAAGACAAACCAAACACATGCAAGGAGGTACCTGGGGGACCCCCTCCCAATTCAGGTCTGTATCTGGGGAATGTTACCTCCTATGTACCATTGGTAGTCACACGGTAGGATATGTGATTGGTCAAAAATGTTTAAAAACGTTAAAACTCAGTTTCAGCAAGGATGCTCTGAAACTAACACTCTTGCTCTATTGGAAGAAAAATCGACTTATACACGCACTCTTCTGGGCCATGTGGCAGGACAAATTAAAAACCTTTAAAAACATACTTCTACTACCACTGAGTAGTTTTAAGTGCTCTGGGAATTTATCTTAAGCAATGAATCAACAACTAGCTACATTCCTAAAACAATCTGTAAGTGCTAAAAATATGTGCCATGCACCTAAATGCCTCCAAATGGGAGACTGGTTAAAAAAGAAGATAGTGTTTTGCCATTGACGGTGCATGAAATGTATACACTAATTTGGAATAATGGCAATTACGTGAAAAAAGCATATAAAGAAGCATAATTTGTTCTTTTCTCCTTTCAGCTTTTGTTCTTCTGAAAAGAACGTGACTGGTTTTTACAAAGATGGTATGCGTTCACTGTAAAACCTGTACAACTTCCAGCAATTAAAACAAAAAGAAAAATCTCTTAATTCCAGCACCCAGAGCTGATGTTTTGTGAATATCCTTGCACATCTGTCTCTGCAAAGACACCCATTTCAATGTGTGTGTATGATTTCATATGAAGGATGTTATTTATAACAACTATTATGTTCTGGTGCCAAGGCTGGCTCCATAGTCTTCTTCCCTTTCAACGGGGACATTTCCACAGGTGAATTTACCTGTATGTTTTATGTATTTTGCAAAGATCATGTATTCAAAGGAAAATGTTGGAGCTTTTCATATGACTCTGCTGGAAATCACTAAGCTCAGAGAAGGGGACCCATGGGGTCTGCAGGTGGAAGCTCAAGACCTCGCGGCCTGGGAGGAAGCCAGGTTCAAGGTCAACTGAGCAGGTTAGTCACGGCTGAGCAGAGGGCCCGGCCCACGCAGCGCTACCTTCACCAGCTCGAAGGGAAATCGCTCGTGGAAGATGCGATTGATCCGGGCGCCCCCAGAGAGCTCCAGTGTGTCCACCTGGTCTCCAGAGCCCTCAATCCTCTTCTCAAAGTCCACCCCAAACTGCTGGACCATCCTGTGAGGAAAGAGAAAACCTGAGCATCAAAGCAGAGGCACTGACACGACTCTGGAACTACGTCCCAAGTCAAACCATGGCTTACTTTCCTCCTCTTATTTTTCTGGGGACAAAATGTATGTGTGGGTCAAAAAAACAGACAAAATCCAGACACTGTTGAGGGCAAGCACTCGCTACATGCCAGGCCCCCTCCATAGGGCTACTGTGATCATTCACTCATTGAACTGGGGACGCGAGGGGCAGTTATCACTCCCTTTTGCAAAAGAGTGAGGTGTGGGAGAGGGGGATCACAGTTCAGCAACCTCTGCCCTGAGGTTTGGTGTAATCCAGCAGAACTGTGATACATAAACGGAGCACCTCCACACCATTCAGGTGGCTTCCTCCAGTTCCTACCACCTCCCAGTCTGGAGTCGCAGACTCCACCACTGATGGGCTATGAGGCCTTGAACAGGTGGGTTTGCCCTCTAAGCCTCAGTATCTCCATCTCCAAAGTGGGCTGATTCTAACAGTACCTCCATGTAGGGTCAACTGTAAGGGTATTTAAGGAGTTTCAAGATTTCATCAACTCAGAAAAGCCATCAATCTCAAAATGCACTATTAGCCTGGACACCCCACAAAAAAGAAACATGTTGCCAATGAATAGTAATCCACCTGAAATTTGCTTTCAGAGAAGTGAAGATTTTTTAGTGCACACGTAATTCATGAAATGTGGTAAAACCACGCCTGGCCCCTTAGAATGCAGCCCAGCCCTTAAAAAGTGTCTCAAGAGTACTGCTGATTAGGGCTGTGATAAAATGAGTGGTAAAGAACTAAGATATTTATTAGTGTTATGGTTGTCTTTAGCATTTCTGTTTTCCCCAAGTCCTCTGCACTGTCCTAGGAATACTTTAAGGCTGTATATTGTCACCCTGCTTATTTAACTTATATGCAGAATACATCATGAGAAATGCTGGACTAGACGAAGCACAAGCTGGAATCAAGATTGCCAGGAGAAATATCAAAAACCTCAGATATGCAGATGGCACCACCTTTATGGCAGAAAGTGAAGAAATAAAGAGCCTCTTGATGAAAGTGAAAGTGGAGAGTGAAAAAGTTGGCTTAAAGCTCAATATTCAGAAAACTAAGATCATGTCATCTGGTCCCATCACTTCATGGCAAATAGATGGGGAAACAGTGAAAACAGTGGGTGACTTTATTTTTGGGGGCTCCAAAATCACTGCAGATGGTGACTGAAGCCATGAAATTAAAAGACACTTACTCCTTGGAAGGCAAGTTATGACCAGCCAAGACAGCATATTAAAAAGCAGAGACATTACTTTGCCAACAAAGGTCTAGTCAAGGCTATGGTTTTTCCAGTGGTCATGTATGGATGTGAGAGTTGGACTGTGAAGAAAGCTGAGTGTCGAAGAATTGATGCTCTTGGAACTGTGATGGTGGAGAAGACTCTTGAGAGTCCCTTGGACTGCAAGGAGAGCCAACCAGTACATCCTAAAGGAGATCAGTCCCGAGTGTTCATTGGAAGGACTGATGCTGAAGCTGAAACTCAAATACTTTGGCCACCTCATGCGAAGAGCTGACTCGTTTGAAAAGACCCTGATGCTGGGAAAGATTGAGGGCAGGAGGAGAAGGGGATGACAGAGGATGAGATGGTTGGACGGCATCACTGACTCAATGGACATGAGTTCCAGCAGACTCTGGGAGTTGGTGATGGACAGGGAGGCCTGCCGTGCTGCAGTCCACAGGGTCACAAAGAGTCCGACACGACTGAACGACTGACTGGACTGAACTGAACTGAACTGAAGCAGGAGTAGCTGGCACAAGGCAGGGCGCCCTCCCCCGATGTCTGTTCTCCCTGAAGCCTCCAGGGGGCGCCTGTGAACATCTGAGTCAGGCCAGGTCCTACCAGGGCTCAGAACACTCCATGGCTCCCACCATACTCAGAGCAAAAACTAAGTCCTCCCCGTGGTCTACGAGGCCCTGCAGGGCCTACCTTGTCCCCTCCTGGGCCTCCTTTCTTCCTACTCTCCCCTCACTCACTCTGCTCCAGCCACGTGGGCCTTCTCCAACACGTTGGATGCAATCCTGCCTCAGGGCCTTTGCACTGGCCAGCCCCCCACCCCCCAGGACTGCACAGCCCCTTCCTCACCTCTTCAGGTCTCTGCCTGACTCTTCACTGACCACTTGATTTTAAACAGAACCCCAAGCCTACCCTGGCACTCTCCAGCCCCTTCCCCACTTTGACATTTTGCCATTTCACAGATTGTTCACATGTTCTTATTTACTTACCTTGTTTCATCCCTCTCCCCTCCCCTTTCTGAGCAAATGGGGTGTCTGCCCCACACACTGGAGCAACCCTGGTGCTCAGGACAGGGCCCAGCACACAGGAGGCTCTGCTGAAGGGTTTGCTGAACAGATGGATGGGTGGGGAGCCTGTGGCTGGCAGGAGGCCCTCGAGCCTCCTGGGGGAGTGCCAGGCTGGGGGGGAGTGCCAGGCTGGGGGAGGGGCACGTACTGCAGCAGAGCTTTGGTCTTGCGTGTGGGGTCATCGGGCCGGAAGTTCTTATACTCCTCCACCTCCTTCTCCAGGGACAGCAGCTGGCTCTGCAGCTTGCTGCGCAGGGCCGGCAGTGATTCCCGGATGTGGTTGGTCAGTTGCTGTGGGAGAGAGGTCAGAGGTCAGCATAGGCAGGATGCTGAGAAGGAGCAGACCGGTTCCATCCCCAGCCTCAAGGGACCAATGGAAACCCTGAGCAGCAGGGAAAGGTGACACAGCCTGGTCCACAGCAGCGCAAGGCTGCAGACAGCCCATGGGGACCTGGGAGAGGGCAGATTCACTGGGCCGTGCACACCATGGATCAAGAGAGCAGGACCCAAGTGCTGGCCGTGAACAGCCAGTGTCGCTCACTGGAGAACAAAACAAAGTCTAGGAGGCACTTCCCTGGTGGTCCAGTGGTTAAAGATCTACCTTCCACTGCAGGGGGTGGAGGTTTGATCCCTGGTCAGGGAACTAAGATTCCACAGATCGTGGGGCAACAAAGCCTGTGTGTCACAATTAAGACCTGATGCAGCCAAATAAATAAATAAATAAAGTTTTAAAAGCTACGAAGCCACTGCAGGACCCAGGTACGGGAAGACTGACAGACAGGCCATGGACAGACCACAGGAATGGGCCCTACAAACTATGACAGAAACAGTTCACAGAGAAAGGCACAGGACACGTGTAGGATGTGATCCCTTCTGAGAAGATGGGGAGAAAGTGAGAGCACATTTTCATCTACACAAACAGAGTGCAGGATAGTTCATGAGGGTCATGAGGACCCTGCCCACAGACCCCCCTCTACTGTTTAGTTTTAACCATGGGGTTACGTACGTTATTCACAAACTTTAAAAGGAGGCAGCGGTGCAAAAAGATTAGGTAGTGATCCTTGAGATCAGCTATTCAAGAAAAACCTAGATAGAGACTTCCCTGATGGTCCAGTGGTTAGAACGCCTCGCTCCCACTGCAATGGGCGTGGCTTCCATCCCTGATCAGGGAACGAAAATCTGGCATGCCACACGGCATGGCCAAAACAAGCAAGCTAGACACAGAGCAGCGGGTAAATATGTTAACTGTTCAGGTGGCAACAAGGAAGATGGAAAGGACAGAACAGGAAAAGAGAGGAGGCGGGGCACGCAGGATGAGCAGGCAGGAGGGAGGCCAGCAGTCCAGGCACATCGGCCCCTCCAGTGTTTATGGTTTTGAGAAGAAAGCCCAGGAAGTAGCGACACGGGCCGCCTGGGGGTGGGGGTTGGGGGAGCCTGTCATGGCATGGGAGGAAGTGGAACATTCGCTGTATCCGGACTGTCTTTTTAAAAATACTCTTTCAAAAGAGAGAGAGAGGAATGAAAAAAATAAATAAAAGGCATAAAATCAACTCAAAGCACCCAAATGGAAATGAACTGGTGCATTTTGTCCTACGAGACAAAAGAAACAACAAACTATAGAGGTAGGAGAAAGGTGTGCAGGAGCCTCACACACCGAGGCCTGAATGTGACGGTCACCCCAAAACCCTCTGTGACAGGGGGCCCCTTCCCTGGGGGAGCTGCAGGTCCCCAAGGGTGGCAGTCCACTCTGGTCCATGTCGCCTTTCTGGGGCATGACCCTGTTTAGCTCATGGGGCGATAGAGGGGCGGGGGGACCCTGTTCTGGGAAGCACTAGGATGTGGGCCCAGGCTCCCAGGAGGCCAGCTGGGCTCTCAGAGGAGGCCCCAGGCACCTGAGGGCAGTTTTATTTCCCTTCCCCTCCCCCGCCCCTCTGCCCAGGCAGACGCCCGTTTCCTTTCCTGCAGGGCCCCTCCCACCGGACACTCACTTCCCTGTTCGTTCTCCTGAGAGGTATGCTCTGCCTTTCTGCCCTCTGCCAGCCCTCATCGCTTCCTAACACTTGAAGTGTTCCTTGCCTTTATCTGGGGATTTGTCCTGAGTCAGTGCCCCCAATCAGAAATATGCCTTCCCCTGGTACTTTTCTGCTGGTCCAGAGGTTAAGATTCTGTGCTTCCAGTGCAAGGGCACAGGTTCGATCCTTGGTCAGGTAACTAAGATCCCACATGCCATGTGGCATGGCAAAAAAAAAAAGAGAAAGAGAAATATGCCTTTCCCCCACGATAGGGCCCAGCTCCCCGACTGGCACTGTGTCCCACTGCAGGCAGGAAGAACTTTTACATTGTTACCCTGCGGCCCAAGGTGCTACCGTATAGCACCAAGGGGGGATAACTCATAACCCCAAGGTCACGGAGGACCACACTGCCTGCTACTCCGCAGCTACATAACCCCACACCGGGGATTTTACTCTCGGAGAACCTAGCACACACGCAAAACAACGCCATTAAACAGCAGCCCAATCGCTTCTCGCCTTTTGGCTAAGATCAAGTGTAAACATTAGCCCTTTATTGACTGGGCGCCTCAGAAACCAGCCACGTGGCTCTCCAAAAAGAGCCTGGCTAAACAGACTAGGGCCCATGTGTTCAGGGGCTTCTACAGGGCCACAAAAAAGAGTGAAGAAGCCTTCCATAGGGACAGAGCTCCAGGAGATACTGTTGACTTAAAAAAAAAAGAAAAGGAAATGGAGGGCATCTATGACTATGGATAAAGGGGGAAATGTGCTTCTCAGAAGTCCTTTCCGCATTCATGGACAAAGAGAAACTCAGGCAGTGTTAACAGTGGTGGGTGAGAGGCAGGGGGCACACGGCGCTTCACTGTATCCTTTTGAATCCGCCTGCCAAGGCAGGAGACAGAGGTTCAAGCCCCGCTCTGGGAAGATACCACATGTCACAGAGCGACTGAGCCCATGAGCCACAACCACGGGCTCAGTGCTCTAGAGCCCATGGTCCGCAACAAGAGAACCCACTGCGGTGAGAAGCCCGCGCACCACAACCAGAGAACAGACCCCTGCTCACCACCATAAGAGAAAAGCCTGCACAGCAACAGGGACCCAGTGCAGCCAAAAATAAATCAAATAAATAAGCTACTTAAAAAAAAAAAAAAAAGAATATATGTATGTATAACTGAGTTGCTTTGCTGTACAGAAGAAATCAACACAACATTGTAAATCAACTATACGTCAATAAAAATTTTAAAAAATAATGGTAACAATAGTAGTGATGGTAGTAATAATACCAACACTGACTCTTCTCCGGGCACTGATTCAAATGTTCACTGAACTCAACTCTGCTGAAATGAGTGCTGCTCTAGACTAACGCCAGCACCACTGTGGAACGCAGCTGCTTTGCAATGCACAGCCTAAGCAACTGCACAAAATCCTCACTGTACCTGATTCAGAGTCTTCTGCAGGTGTGGGGTGCCCATGCGGTCAGCTATGTGCCGGTAGGCTGGGTGGGAGAGGAAAAACTTCCTCTCAGCCGCCAGTGCTGTGCGGATGTCCTTCTTGCCCTCAATATCCTTCTGGCTGCGGTTGACCACTCCAATGTAGCCTGGGGAGAGAGAGGGTCAGGTCATGGCAGTGCCAGGCAAGCCTAGGAACCCAGACGCCCACTACAGACCAGCCATGGGGCTGGGCAATATGCAGGTGTAGACATGGATCCTGCCCTACAAGTCACCCACAGATGAGGTGACAAGAGGCAACACTGAGAACGCACACACAGAGCAACCCAAGTGTTCGGAGGAAGGAGAGATTATATCCAGCCTGCTGAGAGGCACTGGAGAGAGAACAGCTCGGGAGATGAAATCCATAATCTGAGCTTTAAAGACAGAAAACAGTATGTAAAAAAGAAGGCCAATGGGAAAAGCTAATCATGCCAGATATTAAGACCTATTCTAAAGCGATTATATCTGGGGACTTTCCTGGCAGTCCAGTGGTTAAGACCCTGCGCTTCCAGTGTAGAGGGCACAGGTTCGACTCCTGGTCAGGGAACTAAGATCCACAAGGAGATCAAACAATCCATCCTAAAGGAAATCAACCCTGAATATTCATTAGAAGGACTAATGCTGAAGCTGAAGCTCCAATACTTTGGCCACCTGATGCAAGGAGCCGACTCACTGGAAAAGACCCTGATGCTGGGAAAGACTGAGGGCAGGAGGAGAACAGGGTGACAGAGGATGAGATGGCTAGATGGCATCACCAACTAGATGGACATGAATCTGAGCAAGCTCTGGGAAACAGTGGAGAACAGGGGAGCCTGGTGTGCTACAGTCCATGGGGTCACAAAGAGTCAAACACAACTTAGTGAGTGAACAACAACAACGGTTGGCAAAGAAACAACGTCTGGTGGCCAGCAAAATGAACTCGCTAGGGATTCATAGATTTCCACAGAAAACATAACCGGAAGTACTTGAATGGGTGGTTTTTCAAAATTACTGTATTTGTGTTAAAACTGTCTGAACAGAACATAAGCAACAGTTAAGTGTAAGAGAAGTGGGGCTTATACAGGAGGGGGTTAGGAGCCAGCTTCCGAAACGCGTTTAAGGTACCATTTGGCAATTTTTTTAAAACACAAAAAACCATTTGCATAAGAAAACTACTTTGAAAAGAGGATCTACAACATTTGGACATAAAGGAGTTGGAAAAGGACGAGGGAACGGGGATTCAAACAGCCAGCAGCCCCAAGTGTGGACACAAGGCACCCCGCCGCATGGGTGCACGAATGGGCGTCGGGGGAAGCAGCAAACTTAGCCTGGTGGCCAACACATGGGAGGCGCTCAGTCAGCAGATGTGCGTATTGGCGTCCACACAATGAAAGCTGGAAAGGAGATCTGGGCCTAGGTGGCGAAAGGTCAGAAGTGATAAACACATATCTGTACCCCCTTCTCTTAGCAAGGACCAATGTTTCTTTGGAGAGGAGGGGCGCAGCCCCAGCCAACGATCCTGCCAAGTCGTGTGCAGACCTGACGGTTTCTCGTCCTCTCTGGAGCCATCAAGTCCACCTTACAGATGAGGGAAGCGAGGCAGGCCAAGGAGGGGCCCCTTGCCCACATGGTCACATGGACAATCAGTGGCAGCAAGGTGTGAACCCAGATTACTGTGAAGGGCAAAGAACAAGGGGCAGAGATGGTATCTGGCTTGTTTTGTGGTTCCTTTTGTTAACTTAAAAAAGGATCCAGGGACTTCCCTGGTGGTCTACTGGCTAAGAATCCACCTTGCAAAGCAGGGGACATGGGTTCGATCCCTGGTCCGGGAGGATTCCACATGCCTCGGGGCCACTAGGCCACAACTACCGAAGCCTGCGCGCCTACAGCCCGTGCTCCGTAACAAGAGAAGC
The DNA here is from genome assembly GCA_935064755.1 of Tragelaphus eurycerus. NCBI lineage: Eukaryota > Metazoa > Chordata > Mammalia > Artiodactyla > Bovidae > Tragelaphus > Tragelaphus eurycerus. Next base: position 1,913,106 of record CAKXYN010000058.1, on the reverse strand, counting down.
CACTGAGAAGCAATGAGAAGACCGAGCATCCCAACTGGAGAGTAGGCCCGCTCGCCTCAACTAGAGAAAAGCCCGTGCAGCAAGGAAAACCCAGCAGAGCCCAAAATAAGTAAAACAGAATAAATAAATAAAAATGTTTTAAAAATCCGGAACTCCACTAAACACGAGACTGAACAAACTCTGTCTGTATCTAATTACTTGTTTGCAAGGAACTATAATTGGCCAGATCCCGAGTGAGGCGCACAGATCGAGTGGCTGGAGGGGGAGTCGTTGGAACAGAAATGTAGGTGTTTGTGTGTCAAATGACAGGGTGCCTGGATTTGCTTCATAATCCCCCAGGAAGGGAAGAACAACAGGAGAGGATATTCGGGATAGTGAGGATTAGCTGTGTGTGATGAGCAATGAGGCTGGTCTGGGGGAACACCTCACATTTTTCTCTCCACGTGAGAAAATGCTCAATAGCATGTACTGAACATTAAAAGGTACAGGGGCTTCCCCAGCGTCCAGTGGTTAAGATTCTGCCTTCCAACACAGGGGATGTAGGTTTGATCCCTGGTCGGGGAGCTAAGATTCCACATGCCTCACAGCCAAAATTCCAAAACAGAAAAAAAAAGAAGAGGAAGGAGAAATATTATAACAAATTCAATAAAGCCTTACAAAATGGTCCCTGTCTAAAAAAAAAAAAAAAAAATCTAAAAAAAGAAAAATTACAAATCCTCAGGCACTCTTAGGAAGGAGAGCCAGAGTAGTAACTATGGGGAGAAGCTGAGTGATGGGTGATTTCAGTTTTCTTCTCCTGAACACTTCTTTTTGTTCCCCAAATGAGTAGTTGTTCACCATATAAATGAAAAAGCAATGTACACACATCAGAAGAAAAAGCTAGGCCTTCCCTGGCAGTCCAGCGGTTAAGAATCCGCCTGCCAATGCAGGTGACACGGGCTCGACCCCCTGGTCCAGGAAGATCCCACATGCCATGGAGCAACTGAGCCCACGTCACACAACTACTGAAGCCTGTGCACCCCAGGGCCTGTGCTCCAGAACAAGAAAAGCCACTGCAACAGGAAGCCTGCGCACTGCAACGAGGAGTAGCCCCCACTTGTTGCTACAATTAGAGAAAGTCCACAGGCAGCAGTGAAGACCCAGCACGGCCAAAAAAAGAAAATCTTTAAAAAAAAAATAAGAAAAATATACGTGTGTTCACTCGGGCAGAGAAAAAGAAGGGTCTGCAGTGGGACTAAGAAGCAGCTCCTCTGGGCAGTGGGAAAGTGGGATGGTGAATACATTCCTTCTGGGCAGTGGGAAAGTGGGATGGTGAATGCAGTTGTGAGCATCTGCTGAGGTTTCAGGAAAGACAACAACCAAAACGAGTTGTTTTCCAAAAGCAGAGGTGCCCCAGCTCTCCTGCGACTCAAGCCCACCCATCCTGGTCAACCCCCTGCCCCGCACCTCTCCTCAAGGGGAGTAGCTTGTTCTCCAGGACGTCCCTGGCATCCGTGCCTTCGTCCATCAGGTCGAGTTTGGTGATGACGCCAATGGTCCGCAGGCCTGAAAGAGCACAGAGGTCAGAGGGCACCATGAGGAAGGAGCTGAGGTGACCTGGGCCACATGGAGTCCAGCTGAGTCTCCACTTCCAGACCGTGTGACCTGCCTAGACCCTAGTTTCCCTCATGTCAAATGAAGGCAGTAACACACCAATCTCAGGGGCGTGTCCAGACAATAAACCTGGCATAGGGCGCACATTCAGTCAGTCAGCACGGGCCACTGTCGGTCATGGTGTACGACCTGTCTTACTGGTGCAGGATCTGGGGCAACCTTACCAAACAGGAACCCCAGGTCAGTATCTCCATGCTATACTTTGAGTGGCATGCAGAGTTCCAACACAACACGCCAACCTGAGACAACAGTTTCCAGGGTTACCTCTCATCTGAATGGCCAGAATGACACGGTGGACACCATCCTATGAAATTCTTCCTCATCCCAAACTGCCCTGAATCGAAGGAACCCTGCCAATCAACTGTCCCCCACTGGTGCCTGAGGACCCCCTCTGTGTTAGCCGTGTGTGTGTGTGTGTGTGCGTGTGTGTGAGAGAGAGAGAGACACACACACATGCAGGGGACACAGGGAAGCCCAGGGAGACCTCTGGGGGGGCTGCTAAAGTAGGCATTAAGCAGGTGCCCTGGTGTGCCCACATGCCCACATTCTGCTATGAGATCATGAGCTGGCATCACCTTTTCGGAGGTCAAAGGAACCACCACTGCAAATACCCACAAAGCTTGTGCAGGGTAGGGAGGGGAGATGCAGCCCGAGGTAGAGGGATGTGATTGGGGGAGGGGAGGTCAAAGATCAGAAACCCAAATGTTCAAGAACAAAAGGAAGCAGTAGGCTGCCCAATGGATGGATGGTTACCGACCTGTGTCCCTATGGTAATGGGCAAACACACTCACACAACAGAAAAACAGAGGAAGTTCATCCCTTTTTTTTTTTCATCCCATTTTTTAACATGTGAGTTTACAGGGCTTTCCAGTGACTCAGACAGTACAGAATCAGCCTGTAATGCAGGAGACCCAGCTCTGATTCCTGGGTAAGGAGATCCCCTGGAGAAGGGAATGGCAACCCACTCCAGTATTCATGCCTGGAGAATCCCATGGACAGAGGACCCTGGCGGGCTACAGTCCATAGGGTGGCAAAGAGTTGGACACGACTGAGTGGCTAACACTTTGATGTGGAAGAACAAACTCTGAAAGAATGTTTGCCAAGTGGGGCCACCAGCATCTGCAGGGGGAGAGGAGCTGATGTTTAGGGTCCAGTGTAGGGTCTGATGTTTCACAATGGTGACATTTAGGGGTAACCATCATGAATACTTTCAAAGTTAGACAGCTACTTTTTTCTGGAAGAAGGTCAGCAACAAGTTCACAATGCTTCATCCCTACTTCCTCGCTGCCTGATCAGCCTCTGTCTTCTGATCAGGACACAGTCACATCCATGTCCTGGTATTGGACTCGGGGGACAGGAAGGCCTGGGGGGCTATGGGCAGGGGGTGCCCTCCCAGGAAAGTGAACCTCGATGACCATGCGGGTGGAGCTGGCAGAGCCCTGAGCTTTAAGGAGCTCGCGGTCCAGGGCAAGAAAAGAGCCACCTTCACTGACCGCTTTCCAGGCCTGTGAACTGGGGAGCGTGAGGCCACAGAGCCTATCCCCCAGCTCCTCACTGGTCCCTAACTGCTTCCAGAATGCTGTGGGATTCAAGCAGTCGGCAGACAATTTGGAAAATGTACTTGTGTGTATGTCAGACTCTGCTAACCCCCACCACTGTCAGAATACACCCAACTCCCCACCGCAGCCCAAAGACCCAAAGCCCAAACACTGGCCCAGCCGCTCCCAGCAGCCTCCCCACCTTGTCCTTTAGCTCACTCTGCTCCGGCCACCCGGGCCTTCCCACTGTGTCCTGGGCACGCCAGCCTCTTTACCATCCACTGTCCGTATTCCTGGATCTTGCCTCTTTTCGTAATTCTGGTCCTGACTAAAACCCCCCATCCTAAGAAGCCTCAGGCTGCCCACTTCCACCCCAGCCTCTCTCAATGGGCTAAGTTTTCTCCCCGTGCTTGCCACTGCCTGAAGTTATCCCACGTGCATATTTCCTTGTTGGAGTCTGTTGTTCCCACTGGTGGCAGGGCTCCCTGTCAACTGTCCCCTGCAGTGTCCCCAAGGCCGTAACAGATCCTGGCACACAGCCAGGACTTACTTGACATTTACTGAACGAATGCCCGGAGCCAGAGATGACCCAGAGATGCCCAAGTCTCCGCCACTCCCTACTGCCCCACTGGCTTCACTAACTCATCCTCCTTTCACCTTTCCCGCCGGCCCCTGAGCACAGATGGGGAGACCCTCGGTCCTTTTGGCAGCTCTCTAAGTCAGGACTGCAGTTCTTATTTCAACAGGACGGACCAAGCCTCAAGGGGGAAGAACAACTTCTCGAAGTGGGATTGGGACTCCCATCTGTGCCCAAAGAGGCCTGCATTCTTCCCACACCCAACTCCCCACACTAGCTCTCTGCGCAGGCAAAGCAAGGACCAACTGCCTGCCACACAGTGGCCTCCCAGTGGACACCCCTGGAGAACAGCTGGCCTTCATGGGAAATGCGGTGTCCCAGGCCTTTTCTGAGGGAAACTGTGAGTTAAAGAGATAGCCAGTGATGCAGAGTTGAGGATGTGGGGCAACTCGAGATGCTGAGAAGCATGGGAAAGAGGGAGCTGCTGCCACGGGGCTCGGCAGGTACCTTGAGGATCGACCTCCTTGGCCAGCTTTAGGGCGTCTGAGTTGGCCAGGTCCATGTTGGCGGGGGTGACGGCAAGGATGAGGCTGCTTTCCCGGCTGATGAACTGCAAGATCATGTCCTTGATCTGGTACTCGATATCCTGGGGCTGGTCCCCCACGGGCACCTTTGTGATGCCTGGGAGGTCGATGAGGGTCAGGTTCAACACTACAGGGGAAATCAGAGAAAGAGGCCATCAAGAGCCGGGAGCAGGGGAGGCACGCATAGCCCTGGAGAGACCTGGCCTGCGTCCCCCAGTGCTGGGCGTCAGGCACAGGATTATTCCTGTGTTTCAACTGGATCCTACCTTTTGACCTGGTAACTCCCTCCTAGGGTCCCATCCTATGGACACTCTCTCTGTACTCTATTTCAGTGAGACAGTTTTGTTTTGTTTTAAAATATTTATTTGACTGCGTTAGGTCTTAGTTGCAGCATGTGGGATCTAGTTCCCCGACCAGGGATCGAACTTGGGACCCCTGCACTGGGAGCTTGGCGTCTTAGCCACTGGCCCATTAGGGAAGTCCCAGTTTGTTTTTATTCTAATGAAGTCACTATATTATTTTTTTCTTATTGAAGTATTGCTAAAGTACAATACTGTATGAGTTTCAGGCATATAACACAGTGATTCACAATCTTTAAAGGTTATGCTCCATTTATAATTATTCTCAGTGATACAATTTTAAATCTGGATACTTGCATGTGTAGATTGGAATTGCTCTCAAAGGTTAAATAAGTTTGCATGTGCATCATGAGCACATTGATTCGGTCAATATCAAGGAATTATTAAAAGCAAAAAAGAAGATTCTCTGTTAAGAAACACACTCTGAGGGACTACCCTGCTGGCTCGGTGGTTAAGACTCTGTGCTCCCAACGCAGGGGGTGTGGGTTCGATCCCTGGTAGGTGATTAAGATGCTGCATGCCCACATACTATGTGGTACGGCCAAAAAAAAATAAAAACGCGTTCTGAGATGCACTCATACAAGAAAAGAGACATCAGTGACTTTTCTGTCAGGCTATGATTTGAATAAAAGTAGCGAAACACACATATGTGATGTACCCACATATTCATAACTGACTACATATGCACTGTATATCATTTGAAGAACATGAAATGCACCTTTAATTTTGAAAGTAGGGTAGATTTTTGCTGGATATACCTTTTTTATAACTTTTGAATATGCGTCCTGTACAGGGATCATTTATTTGAAAATAAGTATATTAAAAAACTCGTCACAGGGACTTCCTTGAGGGTCCAGTGGTTAAAACTCCACCCCTCCAATGTAGGGGGCACGGGTTCGATCCCTGGCTGGGGAACTAAGGTCCCACATGCTGTGGGATATGGCCAAAAATTTTAAAATAAGATAAATAAAAGTTCATATACAAAAAAATAAATCACAAAGAACCCATACTGAGGTGTTAAGAGTCGGCTGGAATATTCATCAAACGCCATTTAAGTCAGCAGTCCATGCTGCTGAGTCAAAGGCTGTGTGTGGCTACAGGTTGCTTGTTCTGTTTACACGATGCAGTTTTAAAATGTGGACCCTATGCAGAAAAATCTGGCTTTCTGCCTCCTCTGAGGAACCAGAAGACCTGGCTGCCTTGAACTGGTATCACTGGGTGGACTAGATTTACTGGGGATCCAAGCTGTGGTTACTCCCTTAAAAGGAATATACGTGCTGCAAGTAATTCACGCCGGGCCCCACCACTCCCGACAGTCTCCCTGGTGTGCTGTTTTTCTTGGAGCTGAGGTAGCTTTCTCCGTACCACGTTCCTATCAGATGTGAATCAAGAGGGCTCTGTGTATGTGTGAGGAAAACCAGGAAGGGGTGTATTCTTCATGAGAGTGAGGCCACCCCGACCTGTGACTGGCCCATTGTCAGCTTTCCCCTGGCCCAAGTGAGAGGTCTTTGCTTCCTACCGTGTGGCGAGTAGATCCGCAGGTTGATGGGCACTGGGGAGATGCCTTTGTTGGTCCCCGTGACCCTGTCAGTCTCCGCTTCGATCTCCTGTCGGACTTCCTCAAAGTCTGTAAACTTTCTGGACTTGCAGTGCAAAAACTCGGCATATTCTGAAAAGGGAAGAAAGATGCTCCAAGTGAGAAAGAGAAGCAGTCTTGCTGTGGGTGGTTGGGGGGAACCAGATGGCCTCCTGGGAAAAGAGCTTTGTCAAGTAGAGAAAGTGAAGACTCAGTCACAGGCCCTCCAGGAAACTGGGGAGCAATGGATTCATTCTCTTGACAGGTATCTGAGGGGGGCCCTCCTACAGATGGTGCTCCCTTCCAGACCTCGGGTACTCCACAAGGTGCAAAAGTGGCAAAAATGATGACTCTGTGGAATGCACAGTCTCATGAAGCATTTTGCAGAACTACATAGTTTAAGTCATGACATATTACAAGTAAAACAAAAATAAAAAGGCCCACAAAAACCAGCATCCAACAGCTGGGTGTGACCAGCAATTATTCTTTATTCTTTATCAACCTGCATCCCTTGGAATGCAGGGATGGATGACTGATGAAGCTTTTGCTCCGGTTTTATACATGAGATAGTCCTGGGTGATGACACAGAACCTCCCTCGTGTGGGTCACAGTTTAAAGCCGCTGCCCTGGTGGGATGCTAAGCTGCCAGCGCCCTCCAGGGTAGCGAGATCCCGGGCGCGTGTCCCTGGGACTCACCATTCTCCTTCCCCAAGGCACCCCCAGCATGGCTGGCCTCACCAAAGCCCTTCTCGCTGTCCTTCCTTCCTTCCTGGCTGTTCATGGGGCCCTTAGACATGACCCTCTCAGAAGAAATGCTTTCTGGCCTCTTCGGGCCTTCTAAGCCCGAGGCGACTGAAAGCCATTATTGACACTGAGATGAAGGGAAATAAAGAAGTAACTAGAGGAGTTTCCTTGGTGGTCCAGTGGTTAAGAACCTGCCTTCCAGAGCAGGGAACTCAGGTACAATCTCTGGTTGGGGAACCAAGATCCCACATGCCTCGGGACAATTGAGCCCACACGCCCCAAATGAAGATCCCACGTGCTGTAGCTAAGACCTGATGCAGCCAAATAAATAAAATCAATATATATTTTAAAAAAAACTGACTGATGATAGTGCTGGTCCTGTCATCAAGGTAGAGAAATCCAAAGCAGAGATGTGGGTAAAGCAGGAAGAAAAAAAAAACTTTTATCGCAGGACACGTGCTGAGTTGATGGGTGTTCACTGTACAATTCTTGACTTTTCCATGTGTCTGAGTTTCATAGTAAATGTTGGAGTAGGGGAACTTTCTAGGCCCAGAGATCACGGCTCCTGCGAGTGATGCTACAAAGAGGGAAGTAAGTTTGGCTGGTAAACAGCTTAAAGACCTAGTTCATGACAGAGATGAGAACATGTGCACTGCTTCTCAGCGTAAAAAACTGGAAATAGCCTCCATGTCCACCAGGAGGAGACCTGGCTACACAAATCTTAGCACAGACATAGCCTCAGCTGCATCAGAACAAAGGATGGAGAAAGAGCCCGGCAACAGAGAAAGGCCAGGCAGGTCGAGAATCTCTGCCCGGAGGCGTAACACAGCAGAGAGTCACGAGTACAAGGAGGCCTGTCATTCCATCTGTCACCTAACAAAAGCTTGCTTGCTCTGGCCAGGCCCCGTCTGTGGTCCCATTTGCTCTTCACCAATCAGCAGCTGGCAGGTAGGCATCTCCATGATGCCCATAACACAGATGGGAAAACTGAGGCCAGAGGTGGGTGAAGCAAGCTGGCTCAAGTTCACCAGTGGAGCTGGGATTTGGAGCTCGGATAATCTGTCTTCAGGCAATGGCTCTCAAGTCACGTGGGCTTTGTGAGGCCACAGGCAGACTCTTCACCTCTCTAACCTCTGTTGCAGGGGTCGGGGGACTCTGTGGGCTCAGATCAATATGGACACTGGTCACCAGGGAGCAGGGCACTGAGGACAATGGTTGGAGGGTGTGGCATCAACCACCCCACCCCCATCAGCTGACCCAGTTCCCAAGGACAGCCCTCCACGGGAACAGGAGGAAATACTCGGCTACTCTCAGCTGCTCTTCCTGCAGCCACCTCCAAAAATGTAACAGTCCTCCAACCCCCGGAGCAAACCTCAGTTCTCTTCCCACTCAAGGCCGAGGGCTCAGCATTCGCAAGATACCCCCTCCCCCTTCCAGGAGGGCAGAGGGATGGAGGATGGAACAGGGTTGGGGACCAGGACATAGGCACTGTCCCTTGCAAAACCTCTGCCCTGCCAGGCATGCTGCAGCTCACTTCCTCCTCCTCCAGGGCCTGCCTGCCTGCTGCCTCTTCCAGGGAGCCTTTCCCGACTCCACACCATCCTGCATTTTGGACCTCCTCTCCTGTCACAGCCAGGTCACCCTGGGTTCTGTTTAGGGGATCCAGTAGGTGCTGGCAGCCTTCCCTTCTGCCAGCCCCTTTGTGCGAGTCAAAGATGAGCAGGAGATGTACTGGAAAGCCATGACATCTTCCCCACAAGGTCAGTAGACAGCAGAAATCATACCCTCTGTGCCCAAGCGGAAGGTCCAGGAGTCAGCCAGGCCCATCCCTCACCACCTGCCTTCTCTGCCTGGGTTCCCGTCACTTGAGGACCATGTGCCAGACTCCAGCATCAGACCAAGGTAAGAAAGCTCCTACAATCATGCTTCCCCACCTACCCCGAGCACTGACCCTCTTAAAGCCAGATCCTGGCCACCTCCCCTTGAAGTCTTCCCGAGCTCCCACCTCACCCCAATAAGACCCAGTCTTCACCAGCACCACAGAGCCCTACTAAGGTTCCTCCCCCAGCTTCTAATCTCAACTTACGCCCCTCCAGCCCCATGGGCGTGGTTTCTCACTCCAAGCCCTTGAATCCCTGCCTCAGGGCCTTTGCACTGGCTCTTTTCTCTGCCTGCGGACACCCGTATGGGTCCCTTCCTCTCCTCCTTCAGGTTTCTGCTCAAGTGTTCATCTTCTCCTACTCCCAAGTAAGATGACAAACCTCCTCAGTTTCTTTCCCTTTTCCCTTCCTTAGGATCCTCCAAGTACCCACCACCTTCTAATATGGTGGACCTTGTCAGCCTGTGCATCTCCTCTGACCCCAGGGGGAGGTCCACCTACAGGGCAGGGATCTGGGTCTGTGTTGTTCTGCGTCCCAGGGCACAGGGCTGAGCACACAGGAGGCGCTCTCCAACTACATGCACAACCAAAATGGCTGCTGGAGGGCAACACGGCCCCTGCCTCAGCTTCCAGGAGGTGGCCCAGCGCCCCCACGGCCACCAAGTGGGACACCCAGGAGGCTGGACAGGAACCGGGTCTGGTGGGGTCACCTGCCATCTTCCCAATGCACTTCTTATCAACACAGGCCCAACCCAGAGCCAGGAGCCTGGTCTGATGGGGGAGATAGGCCTGGCACAAGCAAGTCACAGCAGGTGCTTGGGGAGCTCAGCCAAGAGTCCCAACATACCAGGAGGGGCCTCCTAGAGGGGGTGGGCAGAGATGGTGTCCACCTCATCTCCCTGAAATGAAGACCTTCCCCCATGCCCTGAGGAGGCTCTGGACCCAGCGGGGTCTAGTGGGAAGGGGAGAAAACATGGGGGTGTCCCCACTGGCCAGGCTATCCCTCTGTGCCTCAGTTTCCCCATGAGGAAAGTTAAGATATGATGCAGGTAGGGATGTCCCTGGCAGCTCAGTAGTTAAAGACACCGCACTTCCAATGCAGGGGACATGGGTTCAATCCCTGTCCAGGGAACTAAGGTCCTACATGCAGAGTGATGCAGCCAAACAATTTTTTAAAAAAGAACAAACTGGCAGAGTGCTCAGCCTGTGGCTCCACAGCTCTGTAAATGCTTGGATGCTGGAGAAAATTTCTGCCACCCTGGCCACCGCCAAGGCTCTGCCTGCCTTGATCCCCAGTCCTTCCTACAGGGGTGGTCCCTCTGTCCCCACAGCGGCTGCAGCCTTTTCAAACCTTCCCTTCCTCATGCTCAGATAAGACTGCCAGTCCCTTGGGTCCCTGGCCTCTGCCATATCATTTTGACAGCCCCAACGGCCACCCATCCACCGCAGCCCTGCAGCGCTTCCCTGGCAGGAGGGCCAGGCATGTGGGATCAGGTGCCGGGCCTGGAATACAGCAGGGAGAGTCCTGGTCCAGCCGTCAAGCTGTGAACTCCGAGGGGCCAGCCTCCTGTGTCCTATGGGGTCTGTGAACGCACTTGCAGTTTTTCTCTGAGGAGGAGGTCCAGCCCTCTGCCCAGGACTTGTTCACCGTTTCCTTCAGGTCAAGCTGCTCGGGGAGGTCCACCTGGACCATCTGGGCTCCAGCAGCACCAGCACCCAGCCCTTCAAGGTGCTCCTCATGGGGACACACCACCTGCTCTGTGTCCCCTCCTAAAGCCAGAGCTGCGGGAGGGGACTGAGCTGCAAGAGGGGACTGCGAGTGACTCGGTTCCAGTCTCTGCTCTCCCTGGCACCCAGTGCATAGTAACGGCTTAAAACTTAATTACTGAGCAGCCTGCTGCAAAGCATTAAGTGCCAGAGCCTAAGACAGCATTCCCTTCTCCGTGACTGCCACGTGGGTCCCCACTGTGTTCAACAGCCAATCCCCCACCTCGGGCATCCCCCAGGCACACCCCTCGAGATGGTGCCCTCGAGGGATTGGCATTGCTTAAGAATCATGAAGTGGGGACTTCCCTGGTGGTCCAGCAGTTAAGACTCTGAGCTTCCACTGCAGGGGGCTTGGGTTTGATCCCTGGTCTGGGAACTAAGATCCCACACGCCAAGTGGTATGGGAAGATCAAAGGTACAGAGAGAAGATGAAAAAGACAGGAGAGATGTTTGATAAAGAAAAAAGCATTTAGTATATGTCTTTAAGATTATAGGATGCTAAAATTTGATAAAATATTTCAAAAATAAATTTAACACCACAATTTTCCCACAGTGAAACAGGACAGGGACTTCCCTGGTGGTTCAGTGGTTAAGACTCTGAGCTTCCCCTGCAGGGGATGTGGGTTTGATCCTTGGTCTGGGAACTAAGATCTCACAAACTGAGTGCTATGGCCAAAAAAAAAAAAAAGATCAAGGATATAGAAAGAAAATGAAAGAAGAAAAATTTAGGAGAGATGTATGATAAGAAAAAAGAATTTACTGTATATCTTTAAGAATATGGTATGCTAAAACTTCATAAAATATTTAAAAAACAAGAAAAACAGCCAAAGCCCCTCAGGCATCATCACATTACGTGGGGGCCCACAGTGTCACAGGACAGGGACTTCCCTGGCAGTCCAGGAGTTAGGAATCCTAGTTTCCAATGCAGGGGGCAAGGGTTCAATCCCTGGTCAGGGAACTAAGATCCTACAAGCCACGTGGTACAGTCAATAAATAAAAATTTAAAAAAAACAAACACAAGGTTGGAATCTTTAGTCCCATCCTTTGACCTCTGGGAAGATGACGGGGGCTGGACGTTGAAGCACTAATGGGATTCATTTCATCAACCATTCTGATGTCTTCCATAAGACCCCAAAAGGACGGCATTCAGAGAGCTTCCAGGTTGGGGAGCAGGCACAGGGAGAGAGAGAATGCGCTCTAGACAGGGTGAGGAATCTCTGCCCCTTCCCCACATCTCGCCTCATACAGCCAATTCCCTCTGTCCCTTATGGGAGTAAAATGTTTTGAATTCTACAGGAAACTGATCAAACCCAAGGTGGGGCACACTGGAACCTCTGATCTATAGTCAGTGGGTCAGAAACACATGTTGACAGCCTGGACTTGGGGTTGGCATTGAAAGTGGGGATGAGGGGACAGGCTGGTGGGACTGAGCCCTTAACCTGTGGGATGTGATGCTACTTCCAGGGAGGGAGTGTCAGAACTGTGTTAAACTGCGGATTTCCCTGAAGGTCCAGTGGATAAGATTTCACCTTCCAATGCAGGGGGGCCGAGGGTGGGTTCAATCCCTAGTCAGGGAGCTAAGATCCTACATGCCTCCCCATCAAAAACAACAAAACATAAAACAGAAGCAATGTTATAACAAATTCAATAAAGACTTAAAAAAAAAAAAAGAACTGAGTTAAACCAGAGGATACCTGGTAAGAGTCTACTAAGAACTGGAGAACTGCTTGTTGATGTGGGGGGAAAAAAACAAACACACCTGGAGAAGCCCTTGGAGCTTCGTAGATGGAGCTAGTGGTAAAGAACCCGCCTGCCAATGCAGGAGACATAGGAGGCGCGAGTTCGATCCCTGGGTCGGGAAGATCCTTTGGAGAAGGACATGGCAACCCACTCCAGTAGTTGTGCCTGGAGAATTCCATGGACAGAGGAGCCTGGCATGCTTCAGTCCATGGGGTCACAAAGAGTCGGACACTGAAGCAACTTAGCAGCAGCAGAAGGTGACAGCCCCAGGCTACCATCCTGACCCTCATCAGCTCCCAGCTTGTTTTCCACCTGAAGATACAAGGTCATGCCCTGACTGCTGCACGGTCTACAGGCTTTATAGAAAGGGCCCTGCTGTGGCCAGGGTAGGTGGGGAAAGGTGCTGCACACACAGTTATGGATGCTCTCCCACCGGAGAAAGAGCACAGCAGCAGCCCTTAGGGCACGGTTAGGCATCAGCCCCGGGCTGATGGAGCACCTCCTGGGTGCCAGACCCTACGCTGGGTTGGGGGAAGAGTGATGGACAAAGCAGGTCAGCATCCCTGCTCTGGCAGAACTGATGCTGAGGTGGAGAGACAGACCGTCAACAAAATACGAGGACTTCCCTGGAGGTCCAGGGGTTAAGAATCTGCTTGCCAATGCAGGGAACACGGGTTCGATCCCTGGTCCAAGAAGATTTCACATGGAATGGGACAACTAAGCCTGGGTGCTGCAACTACTGAAGCCTGCACTCTAGAGCCTGTGCTCAGCAACAAGAGAAAGCCTGGACACAGCACAGCCAAAAAATAACAAATAAAACAAACAAATCTTTTAAAACAACAACAAAAAAAGAAACCAGGCAAACAGGATGCTGCCTCACAACGTAGGCTGCACAGTAACTTCGGCAGCAGTGACTGGGGCGGGGCCTGGGGGTGAGGCTCACCCCGTGGAGGAGGGGGAGGAGGCAGGCTGTTCCAGGCAGGGCTTGCAATGAGGGGGAAGGTCCAGAGGCGGAAACAATTGAGCTGGTCTGGAGGAAGAGGAGCAAGACTGTGGCACCAAGAGGAAGCAAGGTTTCAGAGGCCAGCCTGGTCCCAAGGGGGCCACGAAGCCTCAAGAAGGAGGTCAAGAGCCAAGCCCTGACACCTCTCTGGCTCCAGAGAGCAGCGGCCAAGGTCAGAGCTGGGACGGAAGGCTCTGGAGGCCCTGATTGGGCACATTCCACACAAGAACAGTCCCCAGCGCTCAGGGTTTACAAGGTCCAGGGGCGGTTTGCAAGGAGAAGCAGGGTTCACCCACGAGCCGCTGAACTTCCTGGTGGCTGCGGTCTGAGGTAATTTTTAAACTAAGCCCATTAAAATAATGGCTCACTGAGACCAGTGTGGACCAGGAGAAGTAGGGCGCCTCTGCACGCTGCAGGAGTCAGAGAATTTGTTTTTCGTTTTCTTATCCTTGGCCAGGCCGTGTGGCATGTGGAATCTCAGTTTCTGGACTAGGGACCAAACCCGTGCCCTCTGCAGTGGAAGCAAGGAGTCTTCACTTGATCTTAGCCAAAAGGCCCAGAAGCAATGGAAATGTGGAGTCGTAAGCACTGGACCACCAGGGGAGTCCCAGGAGTCAGAGGATTAGAACCTTATAGTACCAGGAACTTCAGACCCCAGAAGAGGCGATGGCCACACCAGTCTCACGGGGTGCCAGGGCCCTGAGGCAGTCACCACTATCACCCCCATTTTACAGATATGAAGGCTGAGGCACAGAGAGAGAAACCACTTGCCTGAAGGGCCCAGACAAGAAGGGGTGGCAGCCTGGCTCTGGAGTCCTGTCTCTGAGAACCAGCTGAACACAACTTTCATCTCGGGGAGCCACACAGCCCTGTGTGGCCCCCAGGAATCTCTAAAAGCCACAACCACGTCCCGCACTGCACTCAGCCTCCTCCCTAGTGGTAGGGTGTCTCCCCAGTCCAGGGACCTGGGCTCCCCATCTCGAGGTCATTCTAGACTCTGCCCTTGCCCCCACAGCAACACCCTGGCCCGGGCCCCAACACCTCTCCCTGGCAGCAGGCTCACCACCCCGCTGCCCTCCCCCCCTGCCCTCCTGCCTCCGCCTGGCCCTCCTCCACAAGTCAGCCAGTGGGCTGAGCCAGTCTCTCCACACCCTGAACACCACTCAGGTTCCCAGTGTCCGGATCTCTCATCACACCAGCCTCCCGGCCCCTCACAGCTTCACAACACAGCTGCTGCCCTGCCTATAATGTTCTCCCCAAGGCCTGGCTCAAAGCAGATCCAGCGCCTGATATTTCTGTTGTTTAGTCACTCAGTTGTGTCCGACTCTTTGTGGACCCACGGACCCCATGGACTACAGCCCACCAGGCTCCTCTGTCCACAGGATTTCTCAGGCAAGAATACTGGAGAGGGTTGCCATCTCCTTCTCTATGGGATCTTCCCAACCCAGGGATGGAACTCGTTGTCTCCTGCATTGACAAGTGAAGCCCAATGCCTGAGCCACCAAGGAAGCCCAATGCCTGATACACCCTCCCACAATCCCCTGCGCTCTCCCCTCTCAGCCTGGCCACAGCAACCCCATGTCTGTCCTACCCAACAGGCTGAGCTCAGGGTCAGCCGGGCCCCTTGGAGCGCTTACACTGCCTCCCTGGCATCTGTCCGAGGCCTAGCTCACATCTGCATTAAGAGACTTTGAATGCCATGGGCAGATGGGGGTGGGGGTGGAATATGCAAGCTGGGACACAGAAAGGAGCATGCCCAGGTGGGATACCCCGGATCTCTCTCCCCGAGCCCGACAGGATCCACCAGCGTCTTCATCTCCATGGCTCCCACCCATTCCTTCCTGGGACCCCTGCCCCAGAGCTGGTGGTCCCTGTGGTCTCTTCTCTACCTGTGGCCTCAGGATCTGGTCAAGCCAGCCCAAAGAATGAGCTCATGATGGGGCTTTCAAGATGGGCTCCCTGTGTGTCCTCAGGCAAGGGGCCTCAGTGCCCTCCTCTGTGAAGCGGGACAACGAGAATGGCGATTTCAGCAGCACCCCGGGTCAGGCTGCGGGCAGATGTGTGCTCTCCCGGGACTGTCATTTGTCACATGCTCCTCTTTCCTCCCTGCCACGAGAAGGAACCTTCAGTTCCTCCAGCCAGCCACAGTGAGCATCGCTGCCTCAGGGTCTGCACAAGCAACCCCTCTCTGCTGTGAAGCAGAGTTCCCATTCCCCAAGACACCCCCAAGCACCTGTCAGCCTGAGCTCACACATCACCTCCTGTCAGAGAAGTCCTGCGAGACTCCCTTCACCACCACCACACACACTTCCATCTGGGGAGGGCCATGTCTGTGTCTCCCTCTTGGCCCCACCCAAGGTTCCTCCTGCACTGACCGCCAGCACTAACAGCAGCATCAAGAGAGAAGGTGACAGGCTTTCCTGGTGGCGCAGTGGTGAAGAACTCGCCTGCCAATGCAGGGGACACAGGTTCGATCCCTGGTCCAGGAAGATCTCACATGCTGCAGGGCAGCTAAGCCCGTGTACCACAACTATTGAGCCTGTGCTCCAGAAACTGCAAGTCACAACTACTGAAGGCTGAGTGAGGCAACTACTGAAGCCTGCACAGCCTAGAGCTCGTGCTACACAAGAGAGGCCACAATGAGAAGCCGGGGCACCACAACTAGAGAGCAGCCCCTGCCTGCTGCAGCTAGAGAAAAGCTCTCTCAGCAGTGAAGACTCAGCATAGCCAAAAATAAATAAATAATTTAATTACATTAAAAAACAGAGGAAAGGCCCCAGCCTTGGACCAGCTTATGGTAGGCAGCCCAGCGCTCCCTGGATAACTGTTGGGTAACAGTCACTGGGGAGGTGATGGGAGAGCCCTCCTGCCACGACAAAGCCTGTGACCTTCCAGTGCAGGAAGCCAGCCAACCTGTTCTCCCAGCAAGCTATGCCGAAGCCATTGCGATGGCACCACATGGCAAGGGCCTGCAGTGTGCCTGGCACTGTTCTACAGACTACACGTGTATTGAATAGCACGGTCTTCACAGCAACTGACAAAGGCAGTACTATTATTATCTTCACTGTCCAGACAGGAAGCACAGCTGTGAGCGGCACTCCCTCCCCAGGGGCCAGCCAGCCAGTAAGCTATAGTGCCAGGGCAGTATTAGCTCTCAGCCCCCACACACCAGGGCAGAGGTTTTCCCAGAGTAGGCAGAGGCCAAAAGCATCAGCATGACCTGGAAACTCATTGAAAATGCAGATTCTCACCACCCTCGTCCACCAACCAACCCAGTGAATGTGCAACAGAAACCCAATGTGCCAAGCCCTGTGTGACTCGGATCGCACTGACATCTCACAATCCAGGCTCTGCCACTGGCCTTCCTGGCACAGCTGAGTGGACACTTGAACCCAGAGGAGGCAGCCGACTGGCTTGCCACTGGACCAATCTGTTGCCGTCTCTTACTAGCGTCACACCCTCCTGCAGGTGGATTGGGTAAATGAAGATGAGAGGGCGGGACTAGGGTCAGCTGAGCTGTGGAGCCTGAGGTCTGAACCTGCCTGGGTGCCCATCCCAGCTCTGGCACCCACCAGAAAGGCAGGTGGTTAAACCTCAGTTTCCCCATCTGTAAAATGGGGATATATCAGCTGCCTCCCCAGAGTGGGGGTGTTTTAACACAGCCTATGGTGACGCTGGCACCCCAAGTGCTGAACCAGCTGTGGCTGACATTCCAGGTCAGTAGGGAAGACTCCGGGGGGCTCTGGAGAGAAGAGAGGTCCCACCTCCAATGGCCCTTTTCACCCCTTCCAGCCTCTGACCTGAGATGCTTTTACAAGGAAGTCAGGTGGGTTTCATGCTGGGAGACATGCCCATGTCATATCAGACTTGTGTAGGAAGAACAGAGGTGGGGGATAGAAAAAAAAGTCTCCATGTGGGCCATTCTATATGCAACAGACCAGGCCTCTCCCTAAAGTCAGTGCTGTAATTCAAAAAGAAGTAATGGGAAAACAAGATTAAGAAGTGGCGAGAATGCTGCTCGCATGAAAAGAGCAGACAGGACAACGAAAGGCAGCATGGCATTGATCCCAGCAGCTGTAGAACCAGCCAGGGAAGATATCTGGAGTACAACTGACAATCTGAGTATGGCCTGGGGTAAGGGAACATGCACAAATGATGACTTCTCTTGGGCGTGGTTCTGTGAGTGCAAGAGGATGTCCTTATTGCAAAGGGAGTGCACCAAAGCCTTTCAGGCTGACGTGTCACAGTGTCTGCTATTGATTTTGAAAGTGTCCAGCAAGAACGTGTCATCTACGATAGAGCAAAAAATGTGGCACCTGGCAGCCTAGTCACAGCTGATGCTCGGCGTGGGTGGAGGTGTTCCATGAACCGTGCTTCAACGTCCCTGCCCACTGGGAAAAGAGGAATGCAGACCCAAACGGCCTCCCAGGACACCTCAGAAGCCCCTGGCTCCCACGAGGCACAGCCACCACGCTTGTTTCCTGTCTGGGCTGCCAGCTGCCCCACCGTACCTGTTTTTGAGAAGATGAGCTGCAGGATGAGAGGCCGCCGAGTGACGATTCCTGAACCTCGGGGAAGGAAGTCCCTGTGGGAGGGGAAATGGACAGAAATTACTCACGAGGCCGGCTAGCAGGAGGCAGGAAGTGTGACCACACATGGTGGAGCAATGCCCTCTTGCAATCTGCGTGACTTCAGCAAAGACATCAACCCTAGCAGGGCACCAGGGAATGGTCTGGCCTTGGAGGGTCCTGAGGCCATGGAGAGACAGGGGAGGGACTGGATTGAAGACTGGTGACAAAGGAAACCTTTCCCTTCGGCTGGCTATGTGCCAGCCCCAGCACGCTCAGAGGCCCCTTTTCCTGACAAAGGTTTCGACCATCTCCCCCAGACTCAAAAGAGATCAGTACATTTTTTTTTGCAGTTTTTTCCTTTATTTATTTATAATTGAAGGATAATTACAATATTGTGTTGGTTTCTGCCATATATCAACAATTCTGACCTACATGTTTTAAAGTAATATAATGCTATACATACGATATAAAGACTAAAATAAAAGGAAAGTTATTTGATGACAAAATACGACGTGTTTTGGGACTTCCCTGGTGATCCAGGGGTTAAGACCTTGCCTTCCAACACAGGAGGTGCAAGTGTGATCCCTGTTCAACCAGCTAAGATCCCCACCTGCCTCACAGCCAGAAAACCAAAACATAAAACAGAATATTGTCTTTGCTGTGCACCTGGAACTAACACAACGTTGTAAATCAACTATACTCCAATAAAAAAATTTTTAAAACATCAGAATGTTTTAACAAATTAAAAAAAAAAGACTTAAAAAAAATTACAATGTGTTTCATGTCCCCAAAAGACAAATTGAAAGAGGTGGGAAGTGGATCGCTGGTTGTCTTGGGGATGAGAAACAGAGTGGTGAGCTTTCTGGGGGACAGAAATGTTCTAAAACTGGGTTGCGGTACTCTTTACTAATACTTACTGTAAGTTTCTTAAAAAAACTACTGTATTTAAAATGGGTGAATCCTATCATGTAAATGATCCTTCAATAAAGTAATTTATTTTTTAAAAATATGCTATGGATTTTACTATGGAAAAATTCAGACATTACCTGCACTGTCTTACACCTGGTTTCACATAGGGTGGGAAGACTGGAAACCACCCTGAACCTTTGAGAAAGGCAACTGAGACTTCCCTGGTGGCCCAGTGGCTAAGACTCCGTGCTCCCAGGGCAAGGGGCCTGGGTTTGATCCCTGGTCAGGGAACTAGATCCCACATGTTGCAAGCGAGAGAGTGCACACCAAAACTAAAGAGCCTGCGTGTTACAACTAAGACCCGGCACAGCCAAATAAATACATATATGTATTTTTTAAATAAAGGCAATGGAAAGAGCAGGAGATCCAGGTGGGCAAAGGAGCAGAAGCAACATTTTCAGAGGTCACTAAGGGCATGCAAAGGATTCTGTTTCATGTAAAATGGAGAAAGGCTCTAGGCTCAGGGAATTTTAACCAAGTTTGCACCCAGGTAAACATCTGGATTCTGAAGGAGATCAGCCCTGGGTGTTCACTGGAAGGAATGATGCTAAAGCTGAAACTCCAGTACTTTGGCCACCTCATGCGAAGAGTTGACTCACTGGAAAATACTCTGATGCTGGGAGGGATTGGGGGCAGGAGGAGAAGGGGACGACAGAGGATGAGATGGCTGGATGGCATCACCGACTCGATGCACATGAGTTTGCATAAACTCTGGGAGCTGGTGATGGACACAGAGGCCTGGCGTGCTGCAATTCATGGAGTCACAAAGAGTCGGACACGACTGAGCGATTGAACTGAACTGAAACATTTGGATTACCTGAAATTTGTGCAGAACTCTAGGCAAACATCCTTGGTGCCACCTGGCTCCCCAGTACTGTGACAGACGGTGTTTCAGAAGCACCCCAGCACCTCTGTCCGGACAGAGCCCCAGAGGAGGGCGTTGGTTCCCAGCACAGGCTCAGAACCTGTTCACCCAGTGGGTGGAGGAAGGGAGGAAGCATACCCTGCCACACGCCATGCACTGTGAGGTCTGAGCCCCATCGAAACGTGGGTAGGGTCACCACACTCAGGCAGGGCCTCCTCTGGATGGACACAGGGATCTGGCAGTGACCACATGGCAAGGGGGCCTTCGAGATGAGGGACCCTGCATAGGCAGGTTGGCTCTGGAGGTCCTATGGGGGTACTACTGGCAAGCAGCAGAGTAGGGTGCTGGAGGAGGATGAATGGACAGGCCCAGAGAGGGGTGCGTGAGGTGATGCTGGAGGTCACGATGAGAGGTCATCATTCTTAGAGCAAAGCTACCTGATGGGTTTAGGGACAGTCAGGGTTTTTGTGGGTTTTTTTTTTTTTTGGCCACAGCACACAGCATGCTGGATCTTAGTTCCCCAACTTGGAACTGAACCCTGCAACCCCTGCAGTGGGAGCTCGGAGTCTTAACCACTGGACTGCCAGGGAATTCCCTACCTCATTTGTTTTTAAAGGTATGTGCCCCTCTGGCCACTTCTATAAAGAATTGATGCTTTTGAACTGTGGTGCTAGAGAAGACTCTTGAGGGTCCCTTGGATTGCAAGGAGGGCAAACCAGTCCATCCTGAATATTCATTAGAAGCACTGATGCTGAAACTGAAACTCCAGTACTTTGGCCACCTGATGCAAAAAGCTGACTCAATGGCAAAGACCCTGCTGCTGCTGCTGCTGCTGCTAAGTTGCTTCAGTCATGTTGCTTCAGTCATGTTCGACTCTGTGCAACTCCACAGATGGCAGCCCATCAGGCTCCCCTGTCCATGGGATTCTCCAGGCTAGAGTAC
Source organism: Tragelaphus eurycerus (assembly GCA_935064755.1). Taxonomy (NCBI): domain Eukaryota; kingdom Metazoa; phylum Chordata; class Mammalia; order Artiodactyla; family Bovidae; genus Tragelaphus; species Tragelaphus eurycerus. The sequence goes on along the minus strand of CAKXYN010000058.1, from coordinate 1,892,339 downwards.
TGGAGTGGGTTGCCATTGCCTTCTCCTGATGCTGGGAAAGATTAAAGGCAAAAGTAGAAGGGGGCAGCAAAAGGTGAGATGGTTGGATGGCATCACCAACTCAATGGATGTGAATTTGAGCAAACCCCAGGAGATAGTGGAGGACAGAGGAGCCTGGTGCGCTGCAGTCCATGAGGTCACAAAGAGTCAGATGTGATTTGGTGACTGAACAACTGACTGCTTCAAGGGGGAGGGTGGGAGTGGAGAGGCAGGTGGGAGGTGACTGCATATGTCAAGGTGAGTGATGATAAGGACTGGTTTGGGAGACAGGGGACCCAGAAGGCATTCAACAGACACTGACAGAATCCAGAGGAGCTGAGGAGCCAGCCAGCCATGACCAGGGGGACAGGCTGGACGGAGAAGAACCGTGAAGGAAGAGGAGAATGTCCCAAGGACACAAACGAGTCGTTGGAGGATGAAGCCCGCAGCCCCTGGAAGCACATTCAAAACCCCCCACACCTTGCACGCTACCCATGGAGCCATGCTCCAGAGGACAAAGAATCTGTGGGCTGCCCCGGCCCTGCTCGGAGCACGGCACGCCCGCTTCATGCAGTGTAACCGTCTGAATGTGACTCCCATCCTCCCATTTGGCAGATAAGGAGAATGAGGATCAGTGAGGATTTGCAACCTGGCCAAGGTCACCAGCTTGTTCACTCAAGTATTACTCACACCAACCGAGCAGTGGAGGTGCTGGGGACAAAGAAGACACACCACAGGGGTAAGAGGGCAGGGACCCAATGAGACAGCAGCAGCGTGTGAGCAGAGTCCCCAAGGTCCCATGGGCAGGCTCCCTCACGCCGCTGTGTGCCTGGAGCCGGCTCCTGTTCCTTGCTGACTGGTGCGCCGCTGCATGGATGGACTGGTCTGCTCATCCACTAACTGACTGACGCAGATTTGTTGTTGTTGTTATAGTCACTCAGTTGTGTCCAACTCTTTGCGACCCCATGGACTGTAGCCTGTCAGGCTCCTCTGTCCATGAGATTCTCCATACAAGAATACTGGACTGGAATGCTATTTCCTTCTCCAGGGACCTTCCCCATCCAGGGATCGGACTCATGTCTCCTGCTCGGCAGGCGGATTCTTTACCACTGAGCCACCCGGGAAGCCCCTGCAGGAGTAACCACAGTCTGATCATCCGCTCACTAGCTGATGTGGCTTTGGGGGTCTTCTTCCAGCTCGGGGCCATGACAAATAAAGCCACTCTGACTGTGTAGATTACAATAAACTGTGGAAAATTCTGAAAGAGATGGGAATACCAGACCACCTGATCTGCCTCTTGAGAAATTTGTATGCAGGTCAGGAAGCAACAGTTAGAACTGGACATGGAACAACAGACTGGTTCCAAATAGGAAAAGGAGTACGTCAAGGCTGTATATTGTCACCCTGTTTATTTAACTTATATACAGAGTACATCATGAGAAACGCTGGACTGGAGGAAACACAAGTTGGAATCAAGATCGCTGGGAGAAATATCAATCACCTCAGATATGCAGATGACAACCCTTATGGCAGAAAGTGAAGAGGAACTCAAAGCCTCTTGATGAAAGTGAAAGTGGAGAATGAAAAGGTTGGCTTAAAGCTCAACATTCAGAAAACGAAGATCATGGCATCCGGTCCCATCACTTCATGGGAAATAGATGGGGAAACAGTGGAAACAGTGTCAGACTTTATTTTGGGGGGCTCCAAAATCACTGCAGATGGTGACTGCAGCCATGAAATTAAAAGATACTTACTCCTTGGAAGGAAAGTTATGACCAACCTAGATAGCGTATTCAAAAGCAGAGACATTACTTTGCCAACAAAGGTTCACCTAGTCAAGGCTATGGTCTTTCCTGTGGTCATGTATGGATGTGAGAGCTGGACTGTGAAGAAGGCTGAGCGCCGAAGAATTGATGCTTTTGAACTGTGGTGTTGGAGAAGACTCTTGAGAGTCCCTTGGACTGCAAGGAGATCCAACCAGTCCATTCTGAAGGAGATCAGCCCTGGGATTTCTTTGGAAGGAATGATGCTAAAGCTGAAACTCCAGTACTTTGGCCACCTCATGTGAAGAGCTGACTCACTGGAGAAGACTCTGATGCTGGGAGGGATTGAGGGCAAGAGGAGAAGGGGACGACAGAGGATGAGATGATGGCTGGATGGCATCACTGACTCGATGGATGTGAGTCTGAGTGACCTCCGGAGTTGGTGATGGCCAGGGAGGCCTGGCATGCTGCGATTCATGGGGTCGCAAAGAGTCGGACACGACTGAGCGACTGATCTGATCTGATCTGATCTGAATGTTCTCACCTGTGCCTTTTGTTGATGAATGCCTCATTTCTCTTGCTGAGTCATAGGGCAGACATGACCTTGAACAGGCAAAACGAGTCTCCGCTGATAGAAATCAGAGCAGTTGGTTCCCCCTCTCCCCTGGTAGGAGGGGTAGGGTGGGGAACTGACTAGAAGGGGCAGGAGGAGACTTTTGGAGATGATAACGCCCTCTATCTTGATCTGACCAATGCATGCATTTATTTCAAAAATGAAAACAATGAAGGTGTACATCTACAATTGGGGCAATGTGCCACATCTGAGTTCAGTCCCAGGAAGGTCATGAGTACAAGGAGGTCCAGGACGATGCGCTCATGAAGATTCAGACACTCAAGCACAGAGAAAACACTACATTAAAATCTGCCCACGGACACATTATTATCTTTTTAGTTTCCCAGAGGGGAAGAGCTCAGATCTAAAGAATTTTAAAGGGCTTCCCTGGTGGCTCAGGGTAAAGAACCCGCCTGCAATGCAGGACACAGGGGTTCAATCCCTGAGTCGGGAAGAGCCCCGAAGGAGAAAATGGCAACCCACTCCAGTATTCTTGCCTGGGAAATCCCATGGACAGAGGAGCCTGGCAGGCAATGGTCCATGGGGCCTCATAGTCAGACTCAACTTAGTGAATAAACAATAGCCAGAAAGAACTTTAAAGCCCATGGAGGAGGCTAATTAAATAAATGATGACCCATTCATGTCACTTTGCAATCACACACACATCCACAAATACATACTCCAAGAATAACAACAAAAAAGAGCTTTTTATCTCCTGACATGAAACTTCCTTCTGGGTGTATCAAATAAGGAAAACAAAAGGTGCGGAAGAGAGTCTGTGTTTTCTAAGTAAATAAAAAGCCTCAAACCAGAGCCCAGGCTGGCCAAGGGCCTATTGGGAGGGAGAGTCATGGCAGGTTCTGAAACATCTTTGAATTCCACATCATCCACATGGACTACTGACTCCAAAAAATATTTTAAGAGTAGCTCACATTTGTCGAGGGCTCCCTGTATGCCAGGCAAGAAGCAGAGGGGTTTTCGGGCTATTTAACTATGACAATACCCGATGAGGTGGGTCTGTGAGCTCATTTTATGGAAGTCACTAGGCCCAGAGGCTGGGCACTGAGGTTACTCGGCACCCAGAAGTGTGGACTGAAGCCCGTGGGGTCTGAGCCTCAGACCGCCGGGCCCGCAGCCTCTGGGCCTGCATGTCTGCTGTGGAAGCTGCAGGCATCTCCCTGGCCATGACTAGGCTTTCGATCCTGGGGTTGGCACATGCTGTCCTGTGACCACGCTGGGTGCATCCGGGGGCCCAGGCACCATGAGCACAATGATGACACCAGACTATGGACAATGAGAGCCTCAGAGGAACACGAGGGCCAGTGTGATGGGTGCTCCAGGCCCTCGTCAGGGAAAGGCGGCTTTCTGGGGCTGGGATTTGGTGGCAAGTGGGAGGGACTAATAGAGGCCAGAGGAGGCAGAGCCTGAGGGGGAGAAGGCTGAGGGACGAAGCTGGGTGGGCACAGGGGCCTCGCACACCAGGCTGGGAGTTCCAGGAGCCCTGGGATCCATCTGACTGTGTATCTAGAAGCCTCAGACTGCACCACGCACCCTCGGTCTCAACAGTCCCTGAAAAGCAGTCCCCAGAGAGAATGGATACATGTATATGTATGGCTGAGGCCCCTCGCTGTTCACTCGAAAACTATCACAACGTGTTCATTAGTCAGCTATACCCCAATTCAAAATAAAAACTTCAAACAAGGGACTTCCCCGTGGTCCAATGGCTAAGACTCTGTGCTCACACTGCAGGGGTCCTGGGTCTGATCCCTTGTCAGGGAACTAGATCCCACATGCCATGCAACTGAGTGCTGCAACTTAGACCTGGCACAGCCAAAAAACAAAAAAAGCACACCCCCCCCCGAAATCTCCCAGGGGCTCAGTGAGAGGCCTAAGGTCCAGCTGTGCCCTAAGGCCCACCCACAGGGCTTCCTGGCACCCAGCAGCAGCGGCATTCTTGGGGCCCTCCTGGTTGGGGTAGTGGAAGGAAGCCACACACACCCCCACCCTCTCAGGCCCCTCTGCCGCAACACTGACTGTCCACTTCTCAAGAGGCGACTTTCAAGTCTCAGTCTTTGGCTTCCTCCCCCCAGACCCCACCCACATTCCACTGGTCACACCAAGTCCCTCCCTCTGATTCAAAGTATGAGTTCATGCCCCTCCTCTCTCTTCCCTGTGGCTGCAAGGGCCACTGTGCCCCAGGCTGCCCTTCGTACTGTGTGACCTTGGGCGGGTTTCCCAGCCTCTCTGATTTGGGTTTCCTAGTTAGTAATGGGGACAGAACCTCCTGCCAATCCAGGAGACATAAGAGATGCAGGTTCCTTCCCTGGGTCAGGAAGATTCCCTAGAGAAGGAAATGACAACCTGCTCAAGTACTCTTCCCTGGAAAATCCCATGGACAGAGGAGACTCGTGGGCTACAGTCCACGGGGTCGCAAAAGAGTTGGACACGACTCGGTGGCTGGGCACGCATGCACAATGGGAAAATTCCACTTATTTCAGAGGGTGGCTGGGTACCAGACAAACAGGCTCCTCCTCTGCCCATGACTCGCTCCCTGCAGCTCTGGCTCAAATGATACCACCCTGGAGAGATTTCTCCCATTCTTGTTCACAGGTCCAAGCCCCTCCAACCCCCCAACCTTCTTCCAAAGCACAAACACTCTGCATGCCACTTATCTGCTTCCTGTCTGCCTCCCCATGTTAGTTCCCCAGAACAGGATCTGGAGTTTATTCTGGTACACAGAAGGTGCTCAGTAAATGTTGTTTAGTTGCTCAGCCATGTCCTACTCTTTGGCGACCCCATGGACAGTAGCCCACCAGGCTCCTCTGTCCATGGGATCCTCAAGGTTAGAATACTGGAGTGGGTTGCCATTTCCTTCTCCAGGGGAATCTTCCTGCTTTAGGGATCAAACCTGCATCTCCTACATTGCAGGTGGATTCTTTACCACTGAGCCACCAGGGAAGCCCTCCAATAAATATTATTGGATAGTTTCAGCACCATCCCTGTCCTCTAATCCACTGGGCCCAGTGCTGGCCCCAGGCATCTGACCCCTACTCCTCCCAGGTAATAGGTGGTTATCCTCCTAAAACAGAGGCCTGGGCCTCCAAGCCTTCCTTCTGCAGAGGTCACATGACTGATCCCAGGTTTGACAGGGTCCCTCACCTGCCCATCCCCCCAGGACCGCCCCCTTCCAGCTGAGCCCCTCTCCCTCAGCCATTGGATTCTCTCCTGTGCCTCTGGCCTCCAAGCCTTTGCAAAGGCTGTTCCCTCTGCCAGGAAACCCTTCCACTCAGGCTCTGCAATTTCAGCGGACTGCACCTCTCCCTCCCAAATGCACACCCTCCGCTTCCCACTCCCACCAACAGGGCCTCCAGCGAAGGGCCAGGACTGTGTTGGGACAAGACTTCACCTAGACGGGTCACCACTGGACCCAGAGCACCTAGAAGAGTGCCTGCCACACAGCTGTTGTCGTTTGGTCACTCGGTGGTGTCCGACTCTTCCCGACCCCATGGACTGTAGCCCCACCAGGCTCCTCGGTCCATGGGATTCTCCAGGAGAGAACACTGGAATGGGTTGCCATTTCCTTCTCCAGGGGATCTTCCCTATGCAGGAATGAAATCAGCATCTCCTGTTTGACAGGTGGATTCTTTACCACGGAGCCACTTGGGAAGCCCTGTCATAAAGCAGGTGCTCATGCAATGCTGAATGGACTCTGGAGCCAGACAACCTGGGTTCAACGCCCAGATTTGCTCCCACCCTGGGCAAGACTCTGTCCTCTCTGGGCACTGGTCCTGCGGTCTATGGGATGGAAGGACACCACCCATCATCAGGATGCATGACCTGGGGCGAGTCACGACACTCTCTCGGAGCCTCGGTCTCTGGGCTCTGAGACAGGTCTTCTCTCCCTAGAAGGTGCCGCAGGCTCTTGGAAAGGCAGTGGGGGCTGAGAGGGAAAGACACAGCAGCAGGAGGAGCCATGGGCCACTCAGAAGCCTGGCTATGTGTTCACTTCTGAAGGGAGCACAAGGCCTCTCCTGCAACCCTTTGACTTCCACCCCCACCCCCAGAAGGGTGGAGACACAGGACAATGGAAACCAAGAAGACCTCCAGAGAGGGGAAACATAGAAGCTAGCAGCGGATGAACCGGCCCAAATCCAGAGCCTGTGAGGGCCCAGCAAGGGCCCAGACTGGGATCCATCCCTCCCTCATAATCAAATCCTCACCAGGCTGGATTTCCCTGCTGGTCCAGGTGCTAAGACTCCACGCTTCCACTGCAGGGGACGTGGGTCTGATCCCTGGTCTGAGAAGTTCTGCATGCTTCAAGGTACAGCCAAAAAAAAAAAAAAATCCTCATGGGGTCACCCTAAGCCTCAGTGTGGCTGGGAGACATCAGCCCAATGCCAGACACAGGAAGAGCTCCTGGCTAGGAGCCCCACATGCCAGAGTAATACCAACCCCCCTCTCTCAGGCTCTCATACAGGGAACCCTGGGCTACCCACCCAGCCCAGCTCTAATCCGTTCTGAGTAACATCTCAGTAAACCCTCTGGGCTTCCCTGGTGGTTCAGACAGAAAAGAATATGCCTGCAATGCAGGAAACGTGGGTTTGATCCTTGGGTCGGGAAGATTCCCTGGAGGAGGAAATGGGAACCCACTCCTGTATTCTTGCCTAGGAAATCCCATGGACAGAAGAGCCTGGAGGGCTACAGTCCATAGGGTGCAAAGAGTCAGACGCAACTGAGCGACTCAACAACAACAAACCCTCTAGCAACGCCAAAGGAATGATGTCAGGGCCGATGCTTCCATTTCACAGGTAGGGAGACTAAGGCTCTGTTTCAGGACCTGTCCAGGTCACTCAGAAAGGAAGCAGCAGAATCATGAGGGGAACCTGGGTGGGACACCAGTGAAGCAGAGCCCCTAGTGGCCCCCCTCACCCACCCAAGGGGCTTCTTTGTGGTATTACTAGGACAGAAACAGAGGTCAGCACGACTCAGTCTCCAAGGCTATAGCATCCAATCTGTGCACACCCCGCTGGTCCCAGCCCTGCTCCCTGACTCACCCATGTCCCCTCTCCATACCAGCCAACAGTAACCATCGGTCACCCGCCTGCCCTCAGTGTCCCAAGGCAGGTGCCACTGTGTGTTCTGGTCAACCCAAGGGGCAGGCAGTGTGGTTACACCCCTGACTCAGACAACAGGACCCCTCCTGCCTCTTGTCTCCCACCCCGCCCAGAGGCAAGTCCTGTCAGCTCCACCTCTGAATGGAGCCTGAATGGGCCCCCTTCCCTCCATATCCGAGGCCTTCTGCCTGGCCCACCAGTGGCTGCCCCTCACCCCTACACTCTGTTCTTCCCAGAGCAGCCACAGGTGGACACATGGGGGTTAGGCATGACCCCCCTCTGTTCAGAGCCCTCCCAGGACTCCTACCTCGCTCAGGTTAAAAGTCCAGGTCCTGGGGACTTCCCTAATGGTCCAGTGCTTAAGACTCTGTGTTTCCACTGCAAGGAGCATGGGTTTGATCCCTGGTTGGGGAATGAAGACCCCGCATGCCACAGGCCACGGCCAAGGGGGAGAAAAAGTCCACGTCCTTCTTACAGCCCTCGTGACTTTCCTGGGATCATCTTCCCAGTCACCTTGCTGGCCCCACCTCCTCCCATCATCCCCTTGCTCACTTGGTTCCTGCCACACTGGCCTCCTCCACGTTCACCAAGCCCACCAGGCACAGTGTACCTCAGGGCCTTTGCACTGGCCGCTCCATGGACCTGGAATCCTCTCCCTGCAGCCTTTACACAGTCAGCTGGCAACTCCTGGCCTCTCTCCTCCCTGCTCCACCACCGATATGAAGCAGCTCCCCTTCCATCACCCACCATCCTGCTCAATTCTTACTTCTATTCATAACTGCCTCCTTCCAGCTTGTTGATTTGCTCACATGGTTGTGGTCTGTCCCTTCCCACCCACTGCCCTTCAAAAGAGTGGCAGCTTCGTGGGGCAAAGGTCCTCCATCTGGCACATTCCCTAGTCTCTCCCCAGCTCCCAGGCACAGAGCCCGGCATGAGGCAGGGGACCGATATTTACAGCATGAAGGTTCAAACCTGCCATTGTACAGGCAAAGAGGCTGAGTCCAGATGGCAATGGGACAATGGGACAGGTCGTGGGCACCCTCACTGGCTTTCACAATCCCACTCTCAGGTGCCACCCTTCACAATATTCCCAGCAGGCTCCTCCCCGCTCAGGAATCCTGCAGGTTCCAGGGCCACCCCGCCCCTGGCACTCAGCCATCAGGTCACCTGCTCTGTGCCCAGATGGCCAGGCCAGGGGCAAAGGCAGGAAGCGGCCCTGGCGCTGGGCCTCTCAGGCCCTGGTTAGCATCCAGATGGGGCCACTTCCACTCTGGACAACCTGTGCAGGTCAGGTCATACCTGCATACCCCAGTTTCTTCATCTGCCAAGTGAGGTAAGGCAGACTGAAAGGTCTGCAAGAGTTCTTACTAGGAAATCAATCCTGAATATTCATTGGAAGGACTGATGCTGAAGCTGAAGATCTAATACTTTGGCCACCTGATTCGAAGAGCCGACTCATTGGAAAAGACCCCGATGCTGGGAAAGACTGAAGGCAGGAGGAGAAGGGGACAATAGAAGACAAGATGGTTGGATGGCATCACAGACTCAATGGACATGAGTTTGAGCAAACTCTGGGAGATAGGGAAGGACAGGGAAGCCTGGCGTGCTGCAATCTACAGGGTCTCAGGAGTTGGACACAACTTAGCGACTGAACAGCAACAACAAAAAAAGAAACACTGAACACAGTATGAGTCAGATCACATCCCACCTTTGCTCAAAGCACACCCCCCAGCCCCACAGTAGCCTCCAAGCCCTGAGCAATCATCCCATCCTTCTCTGCCCTCACCCCCACCTTCACCTCGCTCACTCCTTCTGGCCCCACTGGTGGTAAAGTAGAGCAAGCAGGCCAAAGCAACTCCTGCCTCAGGACCTTTGCACATGCTCATTCTCCACCTGGAATGATGTCCAACTCCCCCTCCCCAGTTTTTCCACAATCCTGGCTTCTTCTGGTCACTCAGGACTCAACTCAGATGTCACCTCCCTGAGAGGCCTGACTGTCCTCTTCTGACAGCCCCTGTCCCGGCCCTCGGGTTTCCCTGAGCGGGTTTGCAAGAACGGCTACTCCCTGGGGCAGTGCTTTCTGGAGTGAAGCCCATCAACCACCTAGAGGTCCATCGGCAGGGAATTGGCTAAATCAGCCTTGGAACTGCCCCAGGGAGCAATCCAGGCCACATCACTAAAAGCAAAGTGTGACGGGCAGAACAGTTTGTGTGCTCCAATTTTTTCCTTCTGCCTGTGGACGGACAGTAAGCATGAAGGTGACACGCTGAGGTCTTAATGGAGGTCACCGATAGAGTGAGAATGGAAAACCATCTATTTTATAATCTCTGATGCCATTTGGATTTTGGTGTTTTATAACTTTTTCTTTTTGGCTGTGCCATGAGGCATACAGGATCTTAGTTCCCCAACCAAGGACTGAACCCGTGCCACCTGCACTGGGAGCATGGAGTCTTAACCACTGAATCACCAGGGAACCCCATTTTATAATTTTTTGAATCAATGGCACCCCACTCCAGTACTCTTGCCTGGAAAATCCCATGGATGGAGGAGCCTGGTGGGCCGCAGTCCATGGGGTCACTAAGAGTTGGACACGACTGAGTGACTTCACTTTCACTTTTCACTTTCATGCACTGGAGAAGGAAATGGCAACCCACTCCAGTGTTCTTGCCTGGAGAATCCCAAGGATGGGGAAGCTTGGTAGGCTGCCATCTATGGGGTCGCAGAGAGTCGGACACGACTGAACCGATTTAGCAGCAGCAGTGCTGGAGAAGACTCTTGAGAGTCCCTTAAACTGCAAAGAGATCTAACCAGTCAATCCTAAGGGAAATCAGTCCTGAATATTCATTGGAAGGACTGATGCTGAAGCTCCAATACTTCAGCCATCTGATGTGAAGAGCCGACTCACTGGAAAAGATCCTGATGCTGGGAAATCTTGAAGGCGGGAGAAGGGGGCAACAGAAGATGAAACGGTTGGATGGCATCTCCGGGAGATGGTGAATGACAGGGGAGCCTGGCATGCTGCAGTCCATGGGGTTGCACAAAGTGGGACACAACTTAATGACTGAACAACAAACCACAACATTATAACAAGCAAATACGAATTTGTAAGTGTTTTTTTGGTCACACCATGAGGCTTGAGGAATCTTAGTTCCCCAACCGTGCACTGAACCTGGGCCACAGCAGTAAACGCGCCAAGTCCTAACCGCTGGATGGCCAGAGAATTCTAATTTGTAACTTTTCAGTTGTAGTGAGGCTCCAAAGCCACTGGTCAGCCAAGCCACATTTTTAAGGGTGATGAGGAAACCAAGGGTAACTGGAAAACCGAGCTCTCAACTCCACCTCCTGGCCTCGCTACACTGCAGCAGGGGGGCCTGACCTGTGTGACCCTGCCAGTAAGGTCACACTTCCCAGGCCTTGTGTCATCTGTAAAACGGGATGTGGTCGGGGTGGGAGGTGACCGCGCAGGTGCACGGAGGTACTGGGTGCTCCTGAGAAACTGTAGCCCCTGGGCGGGGTCAGCCACATGGGATTTCTAGCTCTGCAGAGGTCTACCACCCAGAGGGGCCCAACCGACCCCAGGGGCAGGGTGTTGGTAAATACATGGAAAGGAAGGCAGGGCAGCACCCCACCCCACTCCCAGCATTCCAGAACCATCCTCCTTGCAGGCTTCCTTCAAGCAAGAAGGTGGTTCAGTGGTGGAGAATCCGCCTCCCAACGCAGGGGCCACGGGTTCGATCCCTGGTCCGGGAAGGTCCCACATGCTGCAGAGCAACTAAGCCCATGTGCCACAACTACTGAGCCCTAGAGCCTGTGCTCTGCAGCAGAAGAAGCCATGAGAAGCTTCTCATCGCAGTGAGAAGCCTGCACACCACAACTAGAAAGTAACCCCCCACTGACCACAACTAGAGAAAAGCCCGTGCAGAGACGAAGACCCAGCATAGCCAAATAAATTAATAAAATTATCTGACAACAAAATAAAAGAGCAAGAGGGTAGACGACTGGCCTTGGGATGAGTATGCTCCCTCATCTCCCAGCGTGATGGGGGGTCACACTCAGGAACCGGCCAAGGCAGAGCAGGAGCACAGTATCACACAGAACAGGAAGCCCTTCCCGCCCTTCCCCAGGTGCTCTCTTTCCCACTCCCTAGAGCCCATCTCTCAGCGAATCCTGACTTCGACATACACAAATGCACCCCTTCTCCCTGCTCAGTCCCAACAGCCTTAGACTAAGTCTCCAAGGTCACAGTCACATCCCCACGCCCCTGTCTCCTGGGCCATCCCTGATGTTCTCAGGCAGCAGGCAAAGAGGATTTTTCAAACCACAGGCCAGATCACGCTGCACACGCTTAAAACCCACCTGGAGGGACTTCCCTGGTGGTTCAGCAGCTAAGACTCCACCCTCCCAACACAGGGGGGCCCGAGTCCAATCCATGGTCAGGGAACCAGATCCTAAATGCCACAATTAAAGATCCCTTGTGCTGCAACTTAGATTAATCAGCGCAGCCAGATTAAAACAAACAGAAAAATCACGTGTAGATTCCTGCACACCTGTCCTCCCCCTCACAGCCCACAAGGCCCTGCCTGCACCAGTATTCTTGCCTGGAGAATCCCATGGACAGAGGAGCCTGGCAGACTACAGTCTATGGGGTCGCAAGAGTTCGACACGATTTAGCAACTAAAAATGAGCAGAAAAAAACAGTGCCTGGCCCATCAGGTCGTTGGCAGGCAGGACTAGAAGGACGAGTCACGTGAAGCCCAGTGCCTGGCACACGTGGGGCCCTGTTCCACAGGATCGTTCACAAGGGGATGGGGATGGAGGGGGATGTCACCCCCTGGCACTCCCAGAAGGTCTCTGGCAAGAAGATTCTAAGTCTGCCCTCTTTTCAGGACAGCAGCCCCCTTCCAGGGATCAGCCCTTAGTCTAGCAGACGCACAAATCTGTCGACCCCCAAGGTGGAGAAAACAAGAAACGACCTAAAAGCGTGTGCAGAAAACACACTCATGATTACCAAAGAGGACAGAGGGGTGGGAGGGGGAAGATAAATTAGGAGGTTGGGATTAACATATCCATGTGAAAGTGCTGCACTCAATATGCCAGCAAATTTGGAAAACTCAGCAGTGGCCACAGGACTGGAAAAGGTCAGTTTTCATTCCAATCCCAAAGAAAGGCAATGCCAAGGAGTGCTCAAACTACCGAACAATTGCACTCATCTCACATGCTAGTAAAGTAATGCTCAAAATTCTCCAAGCCAGGCTTCAGCAATATGTGAACCGTGAACTTCCTGATGTTCAAGCTGGTTTTAGAAAAGGCAGAGGAACCAGAGATCAAATTGCCAACATCCGCTGGATCATGGAAAAAGCAAGAGAGTTCCAGAAAAACATCTATTTCTGCTTTATTGACTATGCCAAAGCCTTTGACTGTGTGGATCACAATAAACTATGGAAAATTCTGAAAGAGATGGGAATACCAGACCACCTGATCTGCCTCTTAAGAAATCTGTATGCAGGTCAGGAAGCAACAGTTAGAACTGGACATGGAACAACAGACTGGTTCCAAATAGGAAAAGGAGTACGTCAAGGCTGCATATTGTCACCATGTTTATTTAACTTATATGCAGAGTACATCATGAGAAATGCTGGACTGGAAGAAACAGAAGTTGGAATCAAGATTGCCGGGAGAAATATCAATAACCTCAGATATGCAGATGACACCACTCTTATGGCAGAAAGTGAAGAGGGGCTAAAAAGCCTCTTGATGAAAGTGAAAGTGGAGAGTGAAAAGGTTGGCTTAAAGCTCAACATTCAGAAAATGAAGATCATGGCATCTGGTCCCATCACTGCATGGGAAATAGATGGGGAAACAGTGGAAACAGTGTCAGACTTTGTTTTTCTGGGCTCCAAAATCACTGCAGATGGTGACTGCAGCCATGAAATTAAAAGACGCTTGCTCCTTGGAAGGAAAGTTATGACCAACCTAGATAGCATATTCAAAAGCAGAGACATTACTTTACCAACAAAGGTTCGCCTAGTCAAGGCTATGGTCTTTCCTGTGGTCATGTATGGATGTGAGAGCTGGACTGTGAAGAAGGCTGAGTGCCGAAGAATTGATGCTTTTGAACTGTGGTGTTGGAGAAGACTCTTGAGAGTCCCTTGGACTGCAAGAAGATCCAACCAGTCCATTTTGAAGGAGATCAATCCTGGAATTTCTTTAGAAGGAATGATGCTAAAGCTGAAACTCCAGTATTTTGGCCACCTCATGCGAAGAGTTGACTCATTGGAGAAGACTCTGATGCTGGGAGGGATTGAGGGCAGGAGGAGAAGGGGACGACAGAGGATGAGATGGCTGGATGGCATCACTGACTTGATGGATGCGAGTCTGAGTGACCTCCGGGAGCTGGTGATGGACAGGGAGGCCTGGTGTGCTGCGGTTCATGGGGTCGCAGAGAGTCGGACACGACTGAGCGACTGATCTGATCTGATCTGACTACTATATATAAAGTAAGTAACACAGACCCACTGTATAGAACACATAACTATTTTCAGTATCTTATAATAACCTTTCATGGAAAATAATCTAAAAAAGAACACTATATTATTTTTGTATATTCTGTGTGTATAACTGAATCACTCTGCTGTACACCTGAAACTAACATGTTGTAAATCAACTATATTTCAATTAAGGGAGAAAAAAACCATCATGCAAGAGAGGATTTAGTGAGACCAAGGAATACTACCCAGCTGTAAAGACAGCACAGAGCAAGGGAAATACAGCCAAGTCAATGATAACAGCTGGAGATGCCAACACCCCACCTTCAGTCACAGACTTCCCTGGTGGTCCAGGGCTTCCCTGGTGGCTCAGATCGTAAAGAATCTGCCTGCAAAGTGGCAGACCCAGGTTCAATCCCTGGGTCAGGAAGATCCCCCTGGAGAAGGGAATGGCTACCCACTCCAGTATTCTTGCCTGGAGAATTCCATGGACAGAGGTTACAGTCCATGGGGTCGCAATGAGTAGGACTTGACTAAGTGACCAGCACTTTCACTTTTGCTGGTGGTCCAGTGATTAGGACTCTGGGCTTTCACTGCGCAGCAGGGCACAGGTTCGATCCCCAGTTGGGAAACTAAGATGCTATGAGGCGACGCCAAAACAAAAAAACAAAAACGGAAAAAAATCACTGGACAAAAGATGGCTGAGGAAATAAGAAAATGTAAACTCCACCACCATAAACCAAGAACTACCACCATAAACCAACGCGACCTCAAGGCATGTATAGAGCACTCCACCCACAAGAGCAGAATCCACGTTCTTATCTAGGACACCTGGAATAGGTTTTCCGGGATAGGCCACATTCGAGGTCATAAAACAATATTGAGTAACTGTGAAAGGCCCGCGTGAAATCACACAAAGTATGTTTTGTGACCACACCCGTGGCAAGTTTGAAAAAAAGTAACAGCAGGAAAGTTTGGGAAATTCACAAATATGTGCAAACTAAACCATATATTCCTAAATAGCCAGTGAGTCAAAGAAGAAATCACAAAGGGAATTAGAAAACACTTTGAGATGAATGAAAATGAAAGCACACCAGAAACGTTGTAGAGCACAGCTAAAGCACGGCACAGAGGGGAAGGTACACACGGAAGTGCCGACGTTAAAGAGACTGCAATTCTGTACATGTCAATCATACCTCAACAAAGCTTTAGCAACTTTTTTTAATTAAAAACCATTTTTTGTTTTTACAAACAAGAAAACTTTTTAATTTAAAATTGATCTTCCACTGGCGCTTCCCTGGAGGGCCAGTGGTTGACTCCATGCTTCCACAGCAAGGAGCATGGTTTCAATCCCTGGTTTGCGGAACTAAGATCCCACATGCCCCACATTGCAGCCAAAAAAAAAACTGAAGAAAGAAATGTGAATAGACCCATAACAAGTAAAGCAAAAACCTACCCACAAAGAAAGGCCTGACTCAAACAGCTTCACTGGTCAACTCTCACAAACATGTAAAGAATTAATACCAATCTTTTACAAACTCTTCCCTAAAATAGAAACACCTCCTAGCTCCTTCTATGAGGGCAGCATTACCCTGCTACCAAAGCTAGACAAAAATATCACAAGAAAACCACAAATCAGTATCTCTTATGAATAAGGACACTCAAGAAAATCCACAACAAAATACTAGTAAACTAAATCTGGTAACATAAAAAAATAAGCCATAGTCAAGTGAGATTTATTCCAGGAATGCAGTGTTAGCCCACACAGAAAAATGAATCAATATAATACACCATACTGGGCTTCCCTGATGGCTCGGTGGTAAAGAATTCACCCGCCAATGTAGGAAACATGGGTTCAATGCCTAGTCCAGGAAGATCCCACATGCCTCGGAGCAACTAAACGCACGCGCCACAACTACTGAGCCTGTGCTCTAGAGCCCCAGAGCCCGGGTTTCCCAAGAGAAGACACCGCAGTGAGAAACCCAAGCACCGGCGCATCTAGAGGGTAGCCCTCCCCATGCCCCACTCGCTGCAACCAGAGAAAAGCCTGCACAGCAACGAAAACCCAGTTCAGCCAAAAATAAGTAGAGAAATGTTATTATTTTTAATTCCACCATATTAACAGAATAAATGACAAAACTGTATGATTATCTCAACAGACGCAGAAAAAGCATTTGGCAAAATTCAACACCCTTTCCTGAAAAAGACAGTCAACAAATTAGGAATAGAAGGGAACTTCCTCATCGTAATGGGTTTCCCTGGTGGCTCAGCTGGTAAAGAATCTGCCTGCAATGTGGGAGACCTGGGTTCGATCCCTGGGTTGGGAAGATCCACTGGAGAAGGGAGAGGCTACCCACTCCAGTATTCCGGCCTGGAGAATTACACAGACCGTATAGTCCATGGGGTCGCAAAGAGTTGGACATGACTGAGCGACTTTCTTCTTCTTCCCATCTTAATAAAGGACAGATGTATCTAAACAAAACCCACAGCTAATGTCATACTTAACGGTGAAAGACTGAAAGCTTTCCCACAAAGATCAGGAACAAGAACAAAGATGCCCACTCTCACTTCTGCTCAACATCGTACGATAGGGAGGGAGGGTTCAGCCAGAGCAGTCAGGCTGAAAAAGAAGGCATCCAAAGAAGAAGGAAAACCATTCATAGATGACATGATCATGTCTACAGAATATGTTGCTGCTGCTAAGTCACTCCAGTCGTGTCTGACTCTGTGTGACCCCAAAGACAGCAGCCCACCAGGCTCCCCCGTCCCTGAGATTCTCCAGGCAAGAACACTGGAGTGGGTTACAGAATATGTTGAGCAATCTTAAAACTTAAAAAAAATAAATGAGTTCAGCAAAGTTGAAGGATGCAACATCAATATACAAAAATCAGTCATATTATTACACACCAGCAGTGAACAATCTGAAAATGAAATGAAGGGGGAAATTCCATTTAAAAGCATGAAAAAAATTAAGTACTTAGGGATAAATTTAACAAAAGAAGCATGAAACTTCTACACTGAAAACTAAAATATATTGTTGAAAGAAATTAAAGTCCTAAATAAATGGAAACACAGCTTGTGTTCACAGGCTGGAAGACTTTTTTTAATTGGAGTATAGTTGATTTACAATGTTGTGTTAGTTTCAAATGTGTAGCAAAATGCATCAGTTACACATATATTCATTCTTTTTTAGGTCCTTTTCCCACATAGGTTACTACAGAATACTGAGTAGGCGTCCCTGTGCTATACAGTAGGTCCTTATTAGTTATCTGTTTTATCTGCCTGCAATACAGGAGACCCTGGTTCAATCCCTGGGTCGGGAAGATTCCCTGGAGAAGGAAATGGCTACCCACTCCAGTATTCTTGCCGGGAGAATTCCATGGACAGAGAAGCCTGGTGGGCTGCAGTCCATGGCGTCGCAAAGAGTGGGACACTACTGAGCGACTAACCCTTTCTCCTTTCACCTTTCATTTTAAATATAGTAGTGTGCATATGCTAATCCCAGTCTCCTAATTTATCCCTCCCCAATGGAAGACTTAATATTGTTAAGATGGCAATACTCCCCGGACTGACCTGGAGATTCAACAAAATTCTCAAAATCTCAACAGCATTTTTTGCAATAATGAGTAAGTTGATCCTAAAATTCACATGGAAATGCAAAGGACACAGACTAGCCAAAACAAGCTTGAAAAAAGAACAAAGCTCTAACACTCACACTTGCCAATTTCACGACTTACTACAAAGGTCCAGAAATGAAGACTGTGTAGTACAGGCAGCAGGGGAGACAGAGACATCAGCAGAATAGATTTGAGAGTCCAGAAATACACTCTGGACTCTCTGCATTTACGGTCAACTGAGCTTTTTCTCTTTTTTGGCTGTGCACTGTGCAGCCTAGGGGATCTTAGTTCCCCGACCAGGGATTGAACCCAGGGCCACAGCAGAGAAAGCCCCAGGTCCTAACCACTAGACCACCAGGGAACTCCTAATGGCCAAATGATTTTGAACCCAAGGCGCCAAAAATATTCAATGAGTAAAGAATGTTCTTTTCAACAACTGGTGCTGGGACAACTATTAATAGCTACAAGCAAAGGAATATCCGGACTTCTACCCTACACCATATACAAAAGTTAACTCAAAATGGATCAGAAATCTAGATGTAAGCACTACAACTACGAAATATTTAAAAGAAAATATGGGACTAAACCTTCATGGATTAGTCAATGGCTTCTTGGGTATGATCCCAACAGCCGCAACTACTGAGCCCATGGGGTGCGATTAAGACCCAACCCCGTCAAATAAATACATAAAAGGAAACAGGATAGGATTTCATCAAAATTGAAAACTTTTCTGCTTCAAAGGGCACCAGACAATGAAAAAGCAACCCGCATAATGGGAGAAAATATCTGCAAATCATTTATGTCAGAAGGTCTCATTTTGACACCAGGTGTAAAGAATTTTTACACATCAATAATAAAAAGACAAATAACTTAAAAGTGTGACAAAGAATGTGAATACAGATATCTGCAAAGAAGATATACAAATGGCCAATAAGCACATGAGAAGCTCATCAGGGAAATGAGAAAAAAAAACACCTATGAGCAAAAAACCACTTCACACCCACTAGGAAGCTGATAATACCAAGTGCTGATGAGGTTGTGGAGAAAGCTGAACCCTCCTACAGTGCCGGTAAGAATGCAAAATGATGCAGGCACTGTGGAAAACTGTCTAGGGGTTTCTCAAGATTACCGTATGACTCAGCACTTCCACTCTTAAGTACAAACCAAGAAGAAAGGAACACATATGTGCCCCCAAAAAATCTGTACGAAAATGTTTAGTAGAGCACAATTCCTATTAGCCAAAAGGTGGAAATGACCCAAATGTCCATCAACTCAGGACTGGATAGACACAAAGTGGTGTAACCACAGAGTGGAATATTAAACAGCCATTAAAAAGGAATGGAGTTCTGATAGATGCTACAATAAGGATGAACCCTCAACATATTAATGCAAAATGAAAGAAGCCAGCCACAAACAGCTACAGAGTGCACGATTCATTGACAGAAATGTCCAAAGCAGGCAAATTCACAGAAAGTAGAGGAGCAGCTGCCAAGAACTAGGAGTGAAGAATGACCACTTAATAAGCACACAGTTTTTCTTCTGTGTTTTTTTTTGGGGGGAGGGGGAGGTAAGAAAATGTTCTGAAATTAGATAATAGTGATCACTGCACAACTCTGAATCAGCTGGATGGTGCACTATATTTTTAAACAATTTTTAAAGTCTTTTATTAAATGTTACAAGAGTGTTTGTTTTATGTTCTGGTTTTCTGACCATGAGGCATGTGGGATTAAGCTCCCTGACCAGGGATTGAACTTGTGTGTCCCCTGCACCAGAAGGCGGATTCTTAACCACTGGACCACAAGGGAAGTTCCAAGGATAACTTAGTTGTGAGAAATGCTATCACACCAAGGTAAGAGGTTAATATTAGGGAAAGATGGGTGAAGAGTATATGGAAGCTCTCTGTACTAGCCTCACCATTTCTGTAAATTTAAAGCTTACTTATTTTCTATAAATCTAAAATTATTCCAAAATGAAAAATTCCTTTAAAAACAAAACCAAGGCAAAAACCTCTTGAGACACTGAGTAGCAAAGAGCTTGGGATGAGGGGGATACATTCTGGTGAGACTTTGGACTATCAGAGACAAACTTGGGAATCCCCTGGTAGTCCAGTGGTTAGGACTTAGCGCTCTCTGTGTGGGGGCCTGGGTTCAATCCCTGGTCAGAAGCTAAGATCCTGCAAGCCCCAGGATTAGGCACCAAAAAAAAAAAAAAGAAAGAAAACCAAGATAGACTTAATTGTGACATTTAAGGGGATGAGGTGGGGGGGAATCGCGGACCCTCATACATAAAAATAATGAAAAAGTATCTGGCAAGAGCCACAAGCTGATGAAGGTGGTTCCAAGCAGAGGGCAATAGGAGCCCCTGCCTTATTCTTCCTATAGGAGAGAATCATATTTCACCAAGTAAACAATCCAAAAAGTCTTGTAATTAAAGTCTTGTAATTAAAAATCAAGCCAGGACATCATTTTGCCCGAGAGAATTCCCCACCTCAGAAAGTGGCCCGCTCTGAGCTCCCTGGTGACCTGTGACAGGTGGTGCCACCAGAGCAGAGGCCGCCGCAGCCCACTTCCGTCTAAAGGGCTTCCGCTGAGACGAGGGGAAGTTAAGTGTTGCAAGACGAGACGTGTCAGCCCAAACCACGGGCAGCCTCCCCTGAGCTCAGTCTGCGGTTCACAGCCCCCGATCTTAATTCACAGATCCCAGGGTCTCCACTGCCCCACCATCCAGAAAAGAACCACTCTGAGGGTATCGTCCTCCAAGCCACTGGCTGCAGGGCCTGCTGAGGGCTTTCTAGGCAAGGGGGGACTGTGACCCTCCAGAAGGGTCCTGGCCATCAGCACGGAAGACAGAGGCCCCACGGCTAGGACAGAAGAGGCTTGTCCCACACCCAGCGTGGGGCTTCCTCCAGGGCCGCCCAGCTGTGCCAGGCCGTATCATCCGGCAGGCGGGCGTGACCCCAGCTGGGACTGTTCTTGCCTGCTCTGTAGACTCGCCTGACAGCCTATGAGTCCCTACAGACGCTTATCGCTGGGAAAATGTGTCATGGGGCAGAGTCTTCAGGGTGCCTCCACCTCTTCCATGGGTGTGAGGGTGTCACTGGGGCCCTGGATAGGTCTGACGCCCACGTGGCCACAACCTCTGGGTCTGTGGTCCGGGCAGGTTCAAGTTTAGCCAGAGAAGGTCTCCAGTGACAAACAGAGCAACGGTTCTCCACTGTGCTCCAGCACGTGACTGGAATCCCCCTGGGAGTTTTCAGGGGGTGTCGGGAGGGGTCTGGCATTGGGCATCTGGCACAGACTCTCATGGGGCTGCCAGACTCCAGCGGCTTCTTTTCCTTGGTTCTTGATCCAAGCAGGCACTTGGATCAAGAACAGGAAGGGGGATGGAGGTGGGGGTGGGGAAAGTGTTAGGCGCTCAGTTGTGTACAACTCTTTTGGGACCCCATGAACTGTAGCCCACAGGCTACTCTGTCCTTGGAATTCTCCAGGCCAATATACTGGAGTGAGTAGCCATTCCCTTCTCCACGGGATTTTCCAGACCCAAGGATTGAACTCGGGTCTCCTACACTGCCAGCAGATTCTCTACCATCTGAGCCAGGGGAAATCTCCTTCAAACCTTGGGACCCTGCTGTGAGACGATGCCAGTGCCTGGACCAGGGGACCTGCTCCTGCCAGGGCCACCAGGCACCCAAGCAGGAAACCAGAGTCGGAGGGGGCGGCTCACTGGAAACTGCAGGGTCTTAGCTCCCACCTCCCTGGGCCGGAGACGGGGGTGGGGGGCAGCTTGGCCCCATCTCATGGCTAGGAAGTCAGTCCAGAGAGATAGCCATGCCTGGCTGGCCCTGCCGCCTTAGCCCTGTTACTACTCTGCAAACCAGAGCCCTCCTTGTAAGGGGATACACGTGCTTCTGTCCCCTCGGAGCACCCCAAACCCCTCTTCTGTTCTCGGTCCCAAATGTCACGGGCAGGCTGTGAGCCCCTATAGTCCCAGGGCTGTCCTCGGGCTCCTTCTCAGCGAATATCTGTGCAGTGAAGCTAATCCAATTCCGGTTTGGAGGGACATTCATGCAACAAATATTTGTGCTCCTACTCTATGCCAGTCAGAGATCCCTGCCCCAGGGGACCTGCCGTCTGCAATGTGAGGAGACAAAAACACTAAACCGCTACAGGCCCCAATAAGAGCTCTGAAGGAACCGTGTTGAGGCAGGCAGTCGAGTGACTGGGGTAGGTCAGGGCCAGCCTCTCGGGGAGGTGAGGTTTGAGCAAGGATCCACCCAAGAAGAGAGGAGCAGGACGTGGAGAACTCTGGACCAAGAGGAGACGTGGACGAAGGAAGGGAAAGGCCCTCGGTAGGCGTAACCCTGTGGGGGGGCGGTTGAGGAGCAAACAAGAGGCCATGTGACTGCGAGCATGAGCTTGGGGGAGAGTGGGAGCAGCGGGGGTGGGGAGGTGTTGGGGGCAAGGGGAGGACCTGGACGTTCACCCCAAGTGAGATGGGAGCCACAGAGGGTGGTAGGCAGAAGAGGGACATGCCCAGACTCGGGTGTTCACAGGTACCGTTTGGATGCTGGGGCGGGGGGTCAGGTGCCAGGGGACCAGGGCAGAGGCAATACAGCGGTCCAAGCTGTGGAAAGGGTAGGAGGGGTGAAGAGTGCACACACCGATGCAGGGGCATCAAGCAGGACTCTCTGGTCAATCCCGAGTCCACTCATCCAACCCAGGGGAGCAGCTGCTGGGAGGCATCCTGGCCTCCACACCCAAGCCTGGCCATGTCTCCCCACACACTCCTCTCCCACAGGTGCCCCCTGTCCACGTGCGAATCCTGGGAGCAGGTGAAAAGAAGCAGCCTGAGCATCCATCACCAAGAAGCTGGTGAATAAACTAAAGGCAGCGTTGTGCTGCGGAGTATTATGCAGCCATGAAAAAGACAGGAGTGCCCTGTGGAAAACAGGCTTTGAGCCGGGGCCCAAGCCAGGCAGGATGGGCACAAAGGTCTCTATTTACCTGTCTAGGCAGAGAGACCTACTGCCTCCTCTAAGAAGCACTCCCTGACCACCATTCCAATGCCAAGGCTCCCTAAGGGGCCTCTGCCTCTACTCACTTCTCACCGAGAAGTGCCTCCCGACAGAAGGACCCCTCGGGCCTTACTCACTGTGACATCCCCATTCAAACCCAGACTCTGCCGCTCACCATGAGGGCACCACTCTCCACTGAGAACAGATATGGGTACAGTGAACAAGGGGGGCAGGACAGGGTTCTTCTGTCCTTCCTTGGCCTGCCCCATTTCCACCCCTTCAACTGCCTCATCTGTAAAAAGGGCCCAGCTGAGGTGCCGTACCAACAGTACCCAGTGCCTGGCCCACGCTGAGTGCGTCAAGGGCACAGAAAGTCCATTCAGTGCAAGAGGAAGAACAGAGCCGTGCTCCGATCGCCACCAGAGGAGGCAACTTGGGCAGCTGAGCCCAGGCACCAGACACCGCAGTGGGCACTGCAGGGACCCCACGAGGGCTTGGATTACTCCTCAAAACTTGGCCTTGTACCAGAAACTTCTGAGGCCACTGTGAAGTACAAACGCTGTGCAGAAGGAGTGGAAACTGGACCTTGTACAGACCAAACCGAACCAAGGGGAAAAGGGGGTTGGAGAGTCCAACAAAGCCAGACGTAAGGATGCTCTAGATACGGGCCAGCAGGCCTTGGGGGAAGGGGACTCACATGAAGCTCGAGCCTATGGGCTCTGGCCACTGGGGCAAACCTCGGGGACTCAGTTTCCCCACCAGGAAACAGAGATCAAGCCTTGGCCTCAAAGCGGGTGAGGTGACTGCCCAGGTCCCCGCCCGGATTGTGACAGACAGCACTTGTGACCGCGCTGTCCTCTCTCATCGGGACGGCTGCAGTGACTCCCGCTGGCCCCCGCCTTCATCCTCACCCTTTTAGGGAGGTCAGGAAGCTCTAAGCAGAGCTACAAACATTCCAACAGGGAAGAACTGCTAGGATGCATCGGGCGGTGGAAAAACAAGCTGCTGAAGATATAAACAGGGTAGCCCCAGTTCTGGAAAGAAGACGTGCCTGAAAAAGAAGCAATCCCAAACAGTGCCGCGTACTTTGTCCAAGTACCAGCACATCCATCGGTATGTAAGCGAGAGAGAGGGGTCTGGCAGGATGTACACCAAGCTGACAATGGTGTTACCGTGTGGAGATGGGAGGGAGGGATGGGGTGTGCAGCGTATCCTCCTCCTGTGTCAGGGTTTCCCTTTTTCTGAGAATGTGGTCTTCAGTGTTCTATTTTTACAATTAAAATTCAGGAAAAGCAGACATCTGACAGGCAGTTTCCTGACCCTCATGTGCCCAGCTGGAGAAGGAAATGGCAACCCACTCCAGTGTTCTTGCCTGGAGAATCCCAGGGACAGGGGAGCCTGGTGGGCTGCCGTCTATGGGGCTGCAGAGTCGGACACGACTGAAGCGACTTAGCAGCAGCATGTGCCCAGTGGTCTTGCCTTCAACTCAGTTCCCTTTCCACATCTGAGGGAGGCACCTGCGGAGCCCTCTGCCTGGGACACCCTTCCCAGGGGTCTTCAGGGGCTGGCTCCATGGCAGGGCCCATCCCAACCTCCTCATAGAAGCAGCCCCCGCTGAGCCACTCTCTCACTCCTTGCCATCATTTTCCCTGTACTTCTTTATCTTTAGAATGTGGCTGCTAATTTAACCATTCTGCCGGGCTCTGTCCATCTCGGTCCCCATTGGGTCCCCAGCATCCCGCAAGCTGTCGGACACATGGCTAATAGCCTCCAAAGATCCCCAATACCAGAAGTCATTCCATTTGACAACCCAGCCCGACCCTGATACAAGCATCGTAGCGTCCACTAATGACCCAATTGTCAAAAGCCATGACCACACCTTGCCAACCCCACTGGGCAGTGGGCTCTGAAGGAGGCAAGCCTGCCTCAGGCCCCACTCCTGCCTCCTCCCTGTGTGACTTCAAGTCGATTCCCTTCTCAGGCCTCAGTTTCCCCCCTGTAAAGCAAGGATGCGAAGAGCAGTATCTGCCCCCCAGGACTGCTGAGACCACGCAGTCAGACTGTAGACCTAAGTCCCTGGGCCCTGGCACCCAGTGATTCTTCACCAACATCAGCCCTCCCCAGGTCATGAACATCCAGCAGCAGGTGAAACCGAAAGGGCCGTTCTGCTCCCTGTTCAAGGTGAGGGCGACTGCAAAGGGAAAAATCGCCAGCACCTCGCAGGCACCTCGCTGCCAACACTAACAGAAACCACAAACGCACCGGGGAGGAGTCGTCTTTCCTCCCTAGTGCCATTTTGCTTCGGAGGCAGGGCGATTTTTTTTTCTTTATTCAGATCGCTGCTAATGGCCTATAAATATCTCATTATTGGCTTGTGTTTTTCCGAAGCTTTCACACAATAAGGGCTTAATTACAGCATGTGGTTGGCAACCCCAGTAAATTAAGGGTTAGCTGATGGCCTCATTTTTTTCCTGCAGTGGAGGGGCCTGTAATTTCAGGCATTTTCATTCAAATCGAGCAAAAGCTTGGCAGATGGGTCTCTGAGCCAAATGCATACACCAGAGAGACCCAGGGTTCTGTGCTGCGCCCAGCCCCTTCCTCTCACCCTACCTTTGAAAACTCTGAATCTAGAACCATCCGAGAGGCCACCCTCTGCCCTCACTCACAATCAACCGGACTCATCACCAGGGGATTTCAACCCATGTACCTAGCGAGGGCCATTATCCCAGACAAATAACTCTGAAAAGCATTTGAGCAGCCCACAGCTGAGTTCTGGAGAAATCTGTCTTCCCGGTAATAAACATAACCCCCCCAAAGAGCAAAAAAAAGAACCAACAGTCACGTGGGGAGACAACCCACAGGTAGGGTTCGGAGCTGTACATTTTCCCAGACTTTTTACTATGAAAATACCACTGTCTGGAATGAGATGGGGCCGCACGTCCACTCGGTCTGGCCCCTAATAGGTCTCACACACTTGTTGTTGCTGCTGCTGCTGCTGTGTCAGACGTGTCCACCTCTTTGCAACCCCGTGGACTGCAGCCTGCCAGGTGTCCCTGTCCTCCACCATCTCCTGGAGTTTCCTCAAGTTCACGTCCATCGAGTCGGTGATGCCATCCAACCATCTCATCCTCTGCCGCCCCCTTCTCCCCTCACTCTTTCCTTCTGGGTAATTAAATCCTCTTCTAGGTCGCTCTGAGAAGCTGTTTTGCAGTGGGTTGTGTCTGGACACATTGGCTAGGAGTCAATTGGCTACTGCTGAGCTTTTCTGTTCCCGACTTCCCACCATCATACACGGAACGAACGTTAAGAAACTCTCACAGCCAAGTACTTGTTCACAGTCACCATTCCCACTTAGAAACAGCGGGAACAGGCCCCCACTAGCATTTCAGGACCTGATTCGCCAGCTGGTTCTAACTCATCCCCACAGCTCAAACTACATTGATAGAGGCTTAATAAGTGGCTGTGCTAAAAAGAGGCATTAGTTGTACTAATAACATAACCACGAATTCCTTTTCTTTCAGAAAAGAGAAATTAACAACTGATCTTTGAGAGTCCTGACCTAGGACTGTACAAAACGGCACCAGTCTAATATTTTCACAAGGACCAGCCCGTTTGAAATCTCAGCCTACTCCCAGGAGAGAGGGACCACACAACCCCCATTTTCCAGACAAGGAAACTGAGGCCAAGAAGTGAGGTCATTCAGCTGATGGACGGCCACCTTCCCACAGGCGCCTTGGGACTCTCCCTGATCCAGGTGGCCTGGGTACCACAGACCACACAGGCAAAAGCACTTTGGCTTTGCCCAACAGGAAGGGTCTTGGAAACAGCAGCTGTCATTTTCAAGCATCTCTGAACCCCCAAGATGTGTTAAGGGACAAACCAGCCCAAAGGGCAAACCCTGCACCCACCCCTCAGTCTGGCTGGAGAGTGAACCAACATCACCCGACATGCATTCACCTGGCACCCACTGTGTGCCCAGGGTGGCCTCTTGGTACAATTATGTCTCCCTGCAGGGATCCATCACCCAAGACCGAATGGAAATGCAGCTGGAAACGGTTGCACCTGTGGGCACTACCCCTTGTTAAGAGAAAAGCGGCGCCAGGCCCACACGTGCTTATAGGCACTACATTATCGAGACAACGCTGGAAATCAAAGGTGAGGGTGCACAGCTTACCCAGGACCAGGTCCAGAAGATCCGAACAGCGTGACTGGCAGCATTCCTTCTCCCCAGAGCAATCCCTGGCCCCCAGGGCTCCATGTGGCGTGCACCCCACCCCACCCCACCCCAGTACCCCACTAAGCTCATCTCCTCCCCTCTCCCACTGTGCTCAGCACTCTCCCACTGTGCTCAGGGCCTTTGCAGCAGTCGTTCCCACAGCCTGGATGCTCTTCCTGCAGATTACACTGGTGAGTCCTCCCTTACCTCCTTAAGTCTCTGCTCAAATGTCACCTTCCCACGTGGGCCTTCCCCGACCCTCCATTTAAAACTGTAAATTCAGACTTTCCTGGTGGTCCAGTGGTTAAGAATCTGTCTGCCAATGCAGGGGAACACAGATTCAATCCCTGGTCTGGGAGGATTCTACACAGTTGCCTACAGGGGACAACAGAGCCCACACCACAACTACTGAGCCTGTGCTCAACAATAACAGAAGCCACTGCAAAAAGAAGTCTGTGCACCACAATGAAGAGCAGCCCTGGCTCGCCACAACTAGAGAAAGTCCACACACAGCAATGAAGACCCAGGGCAACCAAAAATAAATAAATAAAATTTTAAATTAAAAAAAATTTTGTTAAGAGATTTTAAATCCTCACTCCACCCTCAATGCTCTAAGAGGTGAAGCACACTCAGCCTGGTGGCCTGCATGGGGCCCATGAGCAGACACTGTTAACAGCCCCATCCCTCAGCTGGGGAGACTCAGGCTCAGAAGCAAAGACTCACAGGATCAAGACTGTGAGCTGGAGGACTTGACCTCTGCCTCCCTCTCCTGCTTGTCTCCCAAGCTGAGCTAACAGGTCTATTCTCACTCGGACCACGATCTTAAAAAAATCCACTGGGAGGAGGCAAGGAAATGCAGCAGCCACGCTCCAGGCACAGAGCCTGAAGACGTGCTCTCCTGTCTGTCCCTTGAAACCAGCCGGGAGATGCTCTGTGCGGATCTAACGTAAACAGGAGGAGAGGTGTCCCTGGCTGCAGCACAGGTCAGCCACAGTCACAGAAAGAAGCAGGCAGGGGGATTCAAAGCGAGGCCTGCTTGCCATCCCCCGTTGTCATGGCTTTGTAGCTGAGGAGCCTTAACCACGTTCCATAAGTAAAAAGAAGTTGGCTTCGTTTGAGAACCCCCTATCCAAAGAGAGGCCTTTTCACAGCTTTGGTTCTCAACCCCTGAGTCAATGCCCATAATGACCGATGCCACGTTGCAGGCTCAGGAGGAGGTTGCCACAAGAGCCAGCTCGGTAGCAGCTGGCAGTCGCCAGGTTCCAGGGTGGCTGGGAGGGAACGGTTAGGGACAGAGGGATCGATGAGAGGTGGGGATGGGAGAGAGATCCTGGGTTTGCCCAACCCAGAAACCTTGATCCTTCACTGAACAACCTCTTGTAAGAATGCTCAGCTCTTTGGGCCTTAGTTTTCTGCTCTGGAAAATGGGATCGTAGTGGTGCCGGCCTCATGAGGCTTCAGTGAAGTCCAGTGTGTAACTTCAGAGCACTTTAATTCTGACTAGCTATGCATTGGAGAAGGAAACGGCAACCCACTCCAGTGTTCTTGCCTGGAGAATCTCAGGGACTGGGGAGCCTGGTGGGCTGCCGTCTATGGGGTCACACAGAGTCGGACACGACTGAAGTGACTTAGCAGCAGCAGCAGCTTTGGTTATTGATATGAAAGGAACTGGGGCTTCCCTGGTGGCTCAGCCAGTAAAGAATCTACCTGCAAAGCAGGAGACCTGGGGTTGATCCCTGGGTTGGGAAGATCCCCTGGAGAAGGAAATAGCAACCCACTCCAGTATTCTCGCCTGGGAAATCCCACTGACAGAGAAGCCTGAGGGCTACAGTCCGTAGACTCACAAAGAGTTGACGTGACTGAGCAACTAAGCATCCACACACCCACGAATGGAACCAGCCTAGTGAGCAACAGCCCCATCCAAGGAGACCCACTAGGTGCCAGGCACTGTGCTAAGTAAACTCTTTTAACACACCGTGTCACTGCATCCTTTCAAGTCCTGTTAAGGGTCCATCGGCCCTCTTTCTGGTGGGAAAACTGAGGCTCAGAGAGGTCAACCTGTGCAGGGTCACGAGGCAGATGAAATGGACAGAGCTTTGCAGACACCCACCGGAAGCCTGGGTAGGCAGGAAGATGGCCAAGCAGGGGACCCAGGCTGGGCTGATCCCAAGTCCACACCTTTCCGCCACAGTAGAAAGAGGGCATTTCGCCAGAGACACAGCAGCAAAGGAGGAAGTTCATGCCGCTGGGAGCAAAACCCCAGGCCACTGTGAAGACGGGGCAGGGCTGGGCACCCAGCTGGGCTCCACTGAGCGCCAGCCTGGTGGCCTTGGGCAAACAGCGAGTCTTTTCTGAGCTGAACCAAGAGAGAAGTCAGCTTGGGGGCTGCTGGATGAACCTCTTTAACACTGATAACAACAACAACGTGAACATGATGATGACCATGATGTTATCAGGGCTTCCCTGCTGGCTGAGCGGTAAAGAATCTGTCAGCAATACAGGACACACATGTTCGCTCCCTGGGTCAGGACGATCCCCTGGAGGAGAAAATGGTAACCCACTGCAGTATTCTTGCTTGGCAAATACCATGGACCAGGAGGCCTGGTGGGCTACAGTCTATGGGGTTGCCAAGAGTCAGACACAGGACTTCACGAGTAAACCACCAACCGCCATGACGTTATCATCTGGCAGCCACAGTTGCAAATGGAGTCCTTCCCAGAATGGAGAAGTGGCCCCCCTTCTCGGAGGCAGAAGGAAAAGAGTTGGGGGGTGGAGAGGGGAGAGGTAACCACCCTCAGTAGCCACAGGGCCCATTTTCCTCCATTAGCTTTGTGAATTCTGGCAACAGCCCAGAGTGGAATTTGTCCACTGGACAGATGGGCAAACTGAAACTTCTTGGGGCTTCCCAGGGAAGGCTATATCCCAACTCTTGCCACTGCAGCCTGATCAGGCCAGAAGTTCCTTCTCAGGATCCAAGGAGGACCCCCACCATGCAGGCTTTGGCTTGGGGGCTGGTCCCTATGTTCCAGGGCCCTGCAGGCAACCTGACATGGGCCAGGAAACACTCCTGGAGAAAGTCTGCCCCCCAGGGTCCTACTTCCAATTCAGAGGAGAGGAGTTCAAGTCTCATCCTTCAGCCCCTTCTCTTCTGCAAGCTCCTCTCGTCCCCTGCCCAGAAGTGGGGTCAGGGAAACGAGAAGCACTGATACCAGGACACAAAGACACAAGGATCCACTTGGAAGCGAGGAGCCAGCGTTTGCCAGGCATCAAGTTGAAGAGGCAGCCCAGGAGAGCCAGACAACAGGGTCTCCCAGGGTCCAGCCAGCCAGTCAGACGGCACAGGCCAGCTGGGTAACCCAACAGAGGAAGAGTTAAGTCTGTGAGGGATACGGATGGGCAACCAGACAGGATAGGCCCTTCTGGCTAGCTAGCCAGGCAGCAGGGGGCTGCCCTGCAGTCCTGGACAGATGGACAGCCAAATGGTGGTGGCGGGGAAGCCTATCCAGGACAGAGAGACAGCAAGCCAGACGACAGGAACTGCTCCAAATCAATGAACAGCCGGCCAGACCACGGGGATCAGCCCAGAAAATATCCAAGAGACAGGTTCAGGACAGACAGACAACCAGATGGTAGAATTCACCCACTAGAGCTGGGGGCCAGAGAGTCAGAGGTCTTGCACTCCACTTCCTGGCCCACGCCCCCCAGCGCGTGGGACACCCCTTAGGTCTGGGCCGGCTCCCCAGCCCCTGCAGGGAGCCCTTCACTCAGGGCGTCCCACAGGGCCCGCCCCCCTGTCCCCGTCCCGGTCGCGGGCACGCAAGCGCCGCAGTTACGCCGGCGGCGCAGGGCGCGCCATTCCCAGTCCGGCCTCCGCGCCATAGGCCGCCGCCCGCCCGCCGTAGCCACCGAGCTCGCTCACCGGCCCACGAAGTTCTCGAGCACGGAGCTCTTGCCGGCGCTCTGGCCGCCCACCACGGCGATCTGCGGCAGGTCCAGGTGGCAGCTCTGGCCGATGGAACTGAAGGCATCCTGCAGCTTGTTGACCAGCGGGATCAGCTCTTCCATCCCGCGGTTGCCCATGGCGCCGGTGGCCCCGGCCCGAGCGACCCGCGCTCCTCGCCCGCCCCTGTCCCTCAACGACGCGGCCCCGCGGCGTCCGCGGCCGTTGCTCCCCGCCCGCCCGGGCCTCGGCGCGACGCCCGCTCCCGGCTCGGCCTCACGGTCGCCGCCTCATCCGGTTCTCAAGCGACACCCGACCCGACCGACCTCCCGCCGGAGCCCTGGGGCTGCTCCAAAAACCCTCGCACCAACTCCGATTCATCGGCTGGGCTGTCACTCCTGCACACAAGCCAATGAAAATGAGGCACGGGCCGATGGCCGAATGAGCCCACCCGCTGGGGCCTATTCTCTGATTCATTGGGCGCAAGAACTGTCGCTATTGTGCAAGAGCCAATAGCAGCGGCAAGCGAGTTGTCTCGGCCGGGAGGCGGTGTTTCGGGAAACGCATGTTGGCCCCGCCTACTGGGGGGTGTTCCCGGATAGAAGGAATATCCGCCAGTCTTATTGGCAAGCAGACCCACCAGTCAACAAGGCTGGCCAATGGTACTAGGGATCGGTTCTTCGCTTGACTCTATTTAGTTCCCTAAAATTTTCCCATTGGTTTTTATAAATATCACTCCCTTCTATCACCCAACAAGTTAAAGAGGGTGGGATTTAACATCCAAATCTTGACTCTGATTGAAAGCTCTATCTGTCCATCAAAGAACCTACCCTGCTTCTAGCTTGTGAACGTTGTATGTCAAGTAGGGTCTTCTGGAGCAGAGGATAGATCCACAGTACGCGGCAACGCGCGCCGCCTAGTGGTAGGACTCAGTGCTGATAGTCATTTGTGTTTCTGGGCTCTAAAGAAAACTGCAAGTCTCAGAATGCATCTCAGCCGTGAGCTTGCAAATCAGCTCCCTGCGCGGGGTCCAAACATATTTTGAAGGTCCCAGTATACTTTGAAAGTCAAGCGGTTAGTGGTTCCTACGAAGAGGTAATCTAACGAAGCCACGGTGGCTCCCACTTTCATACCTGTTAAGTCATGTCTCCATGCCCTTGCGAACGCCGTACTCTCTCCTTGGAACACCTTCTGCTCAGGCCTTTCTTGATGCGGCTAATGCTCCAACGTTGTTCCCCTACCTCTTCAACCTTGGCCCACCTTGGATCTTTTTGAGTACCCAATGAAACTCAACGGATCCTCTCCCTAGGAAAAGACAGGTTATTTTGCAGGCAAAATGGAGGGTTCTGAGAACTGGGACTCCTGAACATCTGGAAAAGAGGCCAGGAATAATAGGTGGAACGAACTTTACAACAAGTGATTTGATGACTCTGGGCATAGACAAGCCAGAGAGAAGTAGCTCAGTAAGGACTTAGGAGCAAAGGAGGTGGGAGAAGTAGTCTGACTGGGCCAGGCAGTAACAGGGGAATGGACAAACAAGGGGTAAAAGAATAACAAAGTGGTATTGCCTGCTTCATGACCCGAAACTACAGGTCTCAGAGACAAGCAAAAAGACTGACAGTGTTTGAAACTGCACCCTTGACCACGGTGCCAGAAACTTGGACTACCCTAAGTGCTCATCCATCATATCAGATCAGATCCTATCAGTCACTCAGTCGTGTCCGACTCTTTGCAACCCCGTGAATCGCAGCACGCCAGGCCTCCCTGGCCATCACCAACTCCCGGAGGTCACTGAGACTCACATCCATCGAGTAAGTGATGCGATCCAGCCATCTCATCCTCTGTCGTCCGCTTCTCCTCTTGCCCTCAATCCCTCCCAGCATCAGAGTCTTCTCCAATGAGTCAACTCTTCGCATGAGGTGGCCAAAGTACTGGAGTTTCAGCTTTAGCAACATTCCTTCCAAAGAAATCCCAGGGCTGATCTCCTTCAGAATGGACTGGTTGGATCTCCTTGCAGTCCAAGGGACTCTCAAGAGTCTTCTCCAACACCACAGTTCAAAAGCATCAATTCTTCGGCACTCAGCCTTCTTCACACTCCAGCTCTCACATCCATACATGACCACAGGAAATACCATAGCCCTGACTAGGCAAACGTTTGTTGGCAAAATAATGTCTCTGCTTTTGAATATACTATCTAGGTTGGTCATAACTTTCCTTCCCAGGAGTAAGCGTCTTTTAATTTCATGGCTGCAGTCACCATCTGTAGTGATTTTGGAGCCCAGAAAAATAAAGTCTGACACTGTTTGCACTGTTTCCCCATCTATTTCCCATGAAGTGATGGGACCGGATGCCATGATCTTCGTTTTCTGAATGTTGAGCTTTAAGCCAACCTTTTCACTCTCCACTTTCACCTGCATCAAGAGGCTTTTGAGTCCCTCTTCACTTTCTGCCATAAGGGTGGTGTCATCTGCATATCTAAGGTGATTGATATTTCTCCCAGCAATCTTGATTCCAGCTTGTGTTTCTTCCAGTCCAGCGTTTCTCATGATGTACTCTGCATAGAAGTTAAATAAGCAGGGTGACAATATACAGCCTTGATGAACTCCTTTTCCTATTTGGAACCAGTCTGTTGTTCCATGTCCAGTTCTAACTGTTGCTTCCTGACCTGCATACAAGTTTCTCAAGAGGCAGATCAGGTGGTCTGGTATTCCCATCTCTTTCAAAATTTTCCACAGTTTATTGTGATCCACACAGTCAAAGGCTTTGGCATACTCAATAAAGCAGAAATAGATGTTTTTCTGGAACTCTCTTGCTTTTTCCATGATCCAGCGGATGTTGGCAATTTGATCTCTGGTTCCTCTGCCTTTTCTAAAACCAGCTTGAACATCAGGAAGTTCACGGTTCACATATTGCTGAAGCCTGGCTTGGAGAATTTTGAGCATTACTTTACTAGCGTGTGAGATGAGTGCAATTGTGCGGTAGTTTGAGCATTCTTTGGCATTGCCTTTCTTTGGGATTGGAATGAAAACTGACCTTTTCCAGTCCTGTGGCCACTGCTGAGTTTTCCAAATTTGCTGGCATATTGAGTGCAGCACTTTCACAGCATCATCTTTCAGGATTTGGAATAGCTCCACTGGAATTCCATCACCTCCACTAGCTTTGTTCGTAGTGATGCTTTCTAAGGCCCACTTGACTTCACATTCCAGGATGTCTGGCTCTAAGTCCATGATCACACCATCGTGATTATCTGGGTCGTGAAGATCTTTTTTGTACAGTTCTTCTATGTAATCTTGCCACCTCTTCTTAATATCTTCTGCTTCTGTTAGGTCCATACCATTTCTGTCCTTTATCGAGCCCATCTTTGCATGAAATGTTCCCTTGGTATCTCTGATTTTCTTGAAGAGATCCCTAGTCTTTCCCATTCTGTTGTTTTCCTCTATTTCTTTGCATTGATCACTGAAGAAGGCTTTCTTATCTCTTCTTGCTATTCTTTGGAACTCTGCATTCAGATGTTTATATCTTTCCTTTTCTCCTTTGCTTTTCGCTTCTCTTCTTTTCACAGCTATTTGTAAGGCTTCCCCAGACAGCCATTTTGCTTTTTTTTGCATTTCTTTTGCATGGGGATGGTCTTGATCCCTGTCTCCTGTACAATGTCACGAACCTCATTCCATAGCTCATCAGGCACTCTATCTATCAGATCTAGGCCCTTAAACCTATTTCTCACTTCCACTGTATAATCATAAGGGATTTGATTTAGGTCATACCTGAATAGTCTAGTGGTTTTCCCTACTTTCTTCAATTTAAGTCTGAATTTGGCAATAAGGAGTTCGTGGTCTTCTTAGTTCAAATTCTGAATTCAAGGCAAGTTAAAGTATTCTTGCCTTGAGAACCCCATGAACAGTATGAAAAGGCAAAATGATAGGATACTGAAAGAGAAACTCCCCAGGTCAGTAGGGGGCCCAATATGCTACTGGAGATCAGTGGAGAAATAACTCCAGAAAGAATGAAGAGATGGAGCCAAAGCAAAAAGAATACCCAGCTGTGGATGTGTCTGCTGATAGAAGCAAGGTCGGATGCTGTAAAGAGCAGTATTGCATAGGAACCTGGAATGTCAGGTCCACGAATCAAGGCAAATTGGAAGTGGTCAAACAAGAGATGGCCAGAGTGAATGTCAACATTCTAGGAATCCGCGAACTCAAATGGACTGGAATGGGTGAATTTAACTCAGAGGACCATTATATCTGCAGGCAGACCATTCCTGCGGGCAGGAATCCCTCAGAAGAAATGGAGTGGCCATCATGGTCAACAAAAGAGTCCGAAATGCAGTACTTGGATGCAATCTCAAAAACGACAGAATGATCTCTGTTCGTTTCCAAGGCAAACCATTCAATGTCACAGTAATCCAAGTCTATGCCCCAACCAGTAATGCTAAAGAAGCTGAAGTTGAACGGTTCTATGAAGACCTACAAGACCTTTTAGAACTAACACCAAAAAAAGATGTCCTTTTCATTATAGGGGACTGGAATGCAAAAGTAGGAAGTCAAGAAACACCTGGAGTAACAGGCAAATTTGGCCTTGGAATACGGATTGAAGCAGGGCAAAGACTAGTAGAGTTTTGCCAAGTAAATGCACTAGTCATAACAAACGCCCTCTTCCAACAACACAGGAGAAGACTCTATACATGGACATCACCAGATGGTCAACACCAAAATCAGATTGATCATATTCTTTGCAGCCAAAGATGGAGAAGCTCTATACAGTCAGCAAAAACAAGGCCAGGAGCTGACTGTGGCTCAGACCATGAACTTCTTATTGCCAAATTCAGACTTTGCTCTATACAGTCAGCAAAAACAAGACCAGGAGCTGACTGTGGCTCAGACCATGAACTCCTTATTGCCAAATTCAGACTTAAATTGAAGAGAGTAGGGAAAACCACTAGACCATTCAGGTATGACCTAAATCAAATCCCTTATGATCATACAGTGGAAGTGAGAAATAGATTTAAGGGCCTAGATCTGATAGAGCGCCTGATGAACTATGGAATGAGGTTCGTGACACTGTACAGGAGACAGGGATCAAGACCATCCCCATGCAAAAGAAATGCAAAAAAAAGCAAAATGGCTATCTGGGGAAGCCTTACAAATAGCTGTGAAAAGAAGAGAAGCGAAAAGCAAAGAAGAAAAGGAAAGATATAAACATCTGAATGCAGAGTTCCAAAGAATAGCAAGAAGAGATAAGAAAGCCTTCTTCAGCGATCAATGCAAAGAAATAGAGGAAAACAACAGAATGGGAAAGACTAGGGATCTTTTCTTCAAGAAAATCAGAGATACCAAGGGAACATTTCATGCGAAGATGGGCTCGATAAAGGACAGAAATGGTATGGACCTAACAGAAGCAGAAGATATTAAGAAGAGGTGGCAAGATTACATAGAACTGTACAAAAAAGATCTTCACGACCCAGATAATCACGATGGTGTGATCATGGACCTAGAGCCAGACATCCTGGAATGTGAAGTCAAGTGGGCCTTAGAAAGCATCACTATGAACAAAGCTAGTGGAGGTGATGGAATTCCAGTGGAGCTATTCCAAATCCTGAAAGATGATGCTGTGAAAGTGCTGCACTCAATATGCCAGCAAATTTGGAAAACTCAACAGT
Source organism: Tragelaphus eurycerus (assembly GCA_935064755.1). Lineage (NCBI taxonomy): Eukaryota > Metazoa > Chordata > Mammalia > Artiodactyla > Bovidae > Tragelaphus > Tragelaphus eurycerus. Next base: position 1,855,903 of record CAKXYN010000058.1, on the reverse strand, counting down.
GGCCACAGGACTGGAAAAGGTCGGTTTTCATTCCAATCCCAAAGAAAGGCAATGCCAAAGAATGCTCAAACTACCACACAATTGCACTCATCTCACACGCTAGTAAAGTAATGCTCAAAATTCTCCAAGCCAGGCTTCAGCAATATGTGAACTGTGAACTTCCTGATGTTCAAGCTGGTTTTAGAAAAGGCAGAGGAACCAGAGATCAAATTGCCAACATCCGCTGGATCATGGAAAAAGCAAGAGAGTTCCAGAAAAACATCTATTTCTGCTTTATTGAGTATGCCAAAGCCTTTGACTGTGTGGATCACAATAAACTGTGGAAAATTTTGAAAGAGATGGGAATACCAGACCACCTGATCTGCTTCTTGAGAAACTTGTATGCAGGTCAGGAAACAACAGTTAGAACTGGACATGGAACAACAGACTGGTTCCAAATAGGAAAAGGAGTTCATCAAGGCTGTATATTGTCACCCTGCTTATTTAACTTCTATGCAGAGTACATCATGAGAAACGCTGGACTGGAAGAAACACAAGCTGGAATCAAGATTGCTGGGAGAAATATCAATCACCTCAGATATGCAGATGACACCACCCTTATGGCAGAAAGTAAAGAGGGACTCAAAAGCCTCTTGATGAAGGTGAAAGTGGAGAGTGAAAAAGTTGGCTTAAAGCTCAACATTCAGAAAACAAAGATCATGGCATCCGGTCCCATCACTTCATGGGAAATAGATGGGGAAACAGTGCAAACAGTGTCAGACTTTATTTTTCTGGGCTCCAAAATCACTGCAGATGGTGACTGCAGCCATGAAATTAAAAGACGCTTACTCCTGGGAAGGAAAGTTATGACCAACCTAGATACCATATTCAAAAGCAGAGACATTATTTTGCCAACAAACGTTTGCCTAGTCAGGGCTATGGTATTTCCTGTGGTCATGTATGGATGTGAGAGCTGGACTGTGAAGAAGGCTGAGTGCCGAAGAATTGATGCTTTTGAACTGTGATGTTGTAGAAGACTCTTGAGAGTCCCTTGGACTGCAAGGCGATCCAACCAGTCCATTCTGAAGGAGATCAGCCCTGGGATTTCTTTGGAAGGAATGATGCTAAAGCTGAAACTCCAGTACTTTGGCCACCTCATGCGAAGAGTTGACTCATTGGAGAAGACTCTGATGCTGGGAGGGATTGTGGGCAAGAGGAGAAGGGGATGACAGAGGATGAGATGGCTGGATGGCATCACTGACTTGATGGATGTGAGTCTGAGTGAACTCCGGGAGTTGGTGATGGACAGGGAGGCCTGGCGTGCTGCGATTCACGGGGTTGCAAAGAGTCGGACACGACCGAGCGACTGATCTGATCTGATCTGATCTGATAGAGCAAAGTGTAAAATGTACTAAAGTGTAAACAATTTGAGATACAGTATACTTGCCTGGAAAATCCCATGGACGGAGGAGCCTGATAGGCTGCAGTCCACGGGGTCGCTAAGAGTCAGACACGACTGAGTGACTTCACTTTCGCTTTTCACTTTCATGCATTGGAGAAGGAAATGGCAACCCACTCCAGTACTCTTGCCTGGAGAATCTCTTGGACAGAGGAGCCTGGTGGGCTACAGTCCATGGGGTCGCAGAGTCGGACATGACTGAGTGACTGACACACAAAATTGAGGAGATACTTGATGGCGCAGGGTACACTTTATCTACTGTCCCATCTCCTGCAGGAAGCAGGATGGGGCAGGGACCACCTGGGAGGCAGGATGGCTCCCCCTACCCCCATCCCTTCTGGAAGTTTGGGGCCTCAGTGCTTGTAACAGCTGGCCTTGGACAAATAAAAGACTAAGTTGTTTATTGGCAAAAAAAAAAAAAAGGCAAGGTACAGAACAGCACGTAAAAGATGCTGACATTCATAAAAAAAGTGTACACATGGAAAATTTATGGATACACAAACTGAGAAAAAGTGTTGCATTTTTATATTTGACTGGACATCCTTCTACAGATGTTACTTTTCAATTTAAAAACAATGCAGCTCAGAGCACCAGCTCCATAACTGGCCATATCTGGATTAGATCCTGGGCCTGTTTCTTTGATGGGTGATAATGACCAAGTGTATGGAGAAGGCGATGGCACCTCACTCCAGTACTCTTGCCTGCAAAATCCCATGGATGGAGGAGCCTAGTAGTCTGCAGTCCACGGGGTCGCTAAGAGTCAGACACGACTGAGTGACTTCACTTTCACTTTTCATTTTCATGCATTGGAGAAGGAAATGGCAGCCCACTCCAGTGTTCTTGCCTGGAGAATCCCAGGGACGGTGGAGCCTGGTGGGCTGCGGTCTCTGGGGTTGTACAGAGTCGGGCACAACTGAAGCGACTTAGCAGCAGCAGCAGCAGCAATGACCAAGTGACTTCATTTCTCAGTTTCCTTATCTGTAAAATGGGAAACCATAAGGTTGCAAAAGTTAAATACATTCAACAACTGTTTAGAACAGTGCCAGGCATTGTTGTCGTTTAGTCAGCTAAGTCGTGTCCAACTCTTTCGCGACCTGCCAGCCTTCTCTGTCTGTGGGATTTCCCAGGCAAGAATACTGTGGTGGTGGTGGTTTAGTCACTAAGTCATGTCTGACTCTTGCGATCCCATGGACTGTAGCCTGTTAGGCTCCTCTGTCCATGGCATTCTCCAGGCAAGAATACTGCAGTGGGTTTTCATTTCCCTCTCCTGGAGATCTTCCTCAGGGATCTTCCTGACCCAGGGATCAAATCCATGTCTCCTGCATTGCCAGGCATATTATTTACCACTGAGCCACCTGGGAAGCCCTGGAAGCACCTTCTGGATCACATGTACTATCGTCACTGTTTACTGGCAATGAAATTAAGCCACAAGTCTGAAGCGTCAAGGCTAAGAGCCAGACCTCTGGAGCCAAGCTGCTACTTCCTTAATGGTGACCTTGGGCAAGCGATTTCCCCCTCTCTGGACTTGTTTCCTCATCTATAAAAAGGGGAGGACAAAAGTCCTCACACCACCTACCCCCCAGGATGGCTTGGGGGTCTGAGTCACAGGAAAGGGATGCAACTTCCACTCTAGGCATTACCTACAAGCTGGGTTCCCAGACACCAGTGCTGCTATGATTACTTATTATTGTCAGTGGGGGTGGGAGTGGGGACCACGTGCCTGTCAACTACAAACTGGTCTTTGCCAAGGGGCACTGATCATCTGCCTCTGCAGAGACTGAATCTTTGCTGCTGCAGCTATTGACCTTCAACCTGCCCTGAAGGGAATTCAGGGTGCAAAATAAAGCCCTTCGTGCACCAGGGAAACTGGTGGAACAGGTCTTTACGTTGTTGTTGTTGTTCAGTCGCTAAGTTATGTCTAACCCTTTGGGACCTCGTGGACTGCAGCACACCAGGCTTCCCTGTCCTTCACCATCCCCCGGAGTTTCCTCAAACCCATATCCATTGAGTCAGTGATGCCATCCAACCATCTCACCCTCTGTCACCCCGTTCTCCACCTGCCCTCAATCTTTCTAAGCATGAGGGTCTTTTCCAGTGAGTTGGCTCTTCATATCAGATGGCCAAATTATTGAAGCTTCAGTTCTGCATCAGTACTTCCAATGAATATTCAGGACTGATTTCCTTTAGGATTGACTAGTTTGATCTCCTTGCAGTCCAGGGGACTCTCAAGAGTCTTCTCCCGAACCACAATTCAAAAACATCAATTCTTCAGCACTTAGCTTTCTGTATGGTCCAACTCTCACATCCATACATGATTACTAGAAAAAACATAACTTCGTCTAGACAGACCTTTGTGGCTAAGTGATGTCTCTGCTTTTTAATACACTGTCTAGGTTTGCCATAGCTTTTCTTCCAGGGAGTATCTGTCTATCAATTTCATGGCTGCAATCACCATGTGTAGTGATCTTGGAGCCCAAGAAAATAAAGTATGTCACTATTTCTGCTTTTTCCCCATATATTTTTCCAGTAGTCTTATCAGGCCACATGATGCAAAGACCTGACTCACTGGGAAAGATCCTGATGCTAGGAAAGATTGAAGGCAGGAAGAGAAGGGAATGACAGATGATGAGATGGTTGGATGGCATCACCGACTTGATGGACATGAGTTTGAACAAGCTCTGGGAATTGGTGCTGGACAGGGAAGCCTGGTGTGCTACAGTCCATAGTGTCCCAAAGAGTTGGACATGACTAATGGACTGAACTAACTGATTTGCCATCAAGTGATGGGACTGGATGCCATGATCTTATATTTTTGCAAGTTGAGTTTTAAGCCAGCTTTTTCACTCTCCTCTTTTACCCTCATCAAGAGGCTATTTAGTTCCTCTTCACTTTGTGCCATTAGAGTGGTATCATTTGTATATCTGAGGTTGTTGCTATTTCTCCTGGCAATCTGGATTCCAGCTTGTGCTTCCTCTAGGCCAGCATTTCTCATGATGTACGCTGCATATAAGTTAAATAAGCATGGTGACAATATACATCCTTGATGTACTCCTTTCCTAATTTTGAACCAGTCCATTATTCCATGTCTGGTTCTAACTGTGGCTTCTTGACCTGCAAACAGGTTTCTCAGGAGACAGGTAAAGTGGTCTGGTATTCCCATCTAAGAGTTTTCCAGTTCGTTGTGATACACAGTCAAAGGCTTTAGCATAGTCAATGAAGCAAAGTAGGTTCTGGAATTCCCTTGCTTTTTCTATGATTGAATGGATGTTTGCAATTTGATCTCTGGTTCCTCTGCCTTTTCTAAATCCAGCTTATACAACTGAAAGTTCCCAGATCATATACTTCTGAAGACTAGCTTGAAGGATTTTGAACATTACCTTGCTAGCACGAGAAGTGAGTGCAATTATACAGTAGTTTGAACATTCTTTGGCATTGCCTTTCTTTGGGATTAGAATGAAAACCCCTCTGCCCCACAATAAGAGAAGCCAACACAAGAAGCCAGTGCACTGCAATGAAGAGTAGCCCCAACTTGCTGCAACTAGAGAAAGCCCTCACACGGCAGTGAAGACTCAGCACAGCCAAAAGTAAATAAATAAAAGCAATGGTATTTCTCTCCTCTTTGTCCAGGCCCTCAGGGGGAAAAAAGTGGGGAGCAGGGGAAAAGTCCTTTGAACTCAATCAGAAAAGACTTAGATTTTCGGTTCAGTCTTTATGTAAAAGTTCATTTGTAAATGAACTATTTTAACTGACTTGAAAGTAAGTACTTACAAATTAAATATATAGAAAATTGAACAAGATAAATTTTAGGAGCCATGATCTGGGAAATAATCCAGTACTGAGTTGATACTTGCTACTGAAGATTGCTTAAGTTTGTTGCTTTGATTAATGTAGACATGTCTAGAGTTATCAGTGTTAAGTATAATATTCCTGTTGTACCTAGGTTTCAGTTCAGTTCAGTCACTCAGTCATGTCTGACTCATTGTGACCCCATGAATCACAGCATGCCAGGCCTTCCTGTCCAACACCAACTCCCGGAGTTTACCCAAACTCATGTCCATCGAGTCGGTGATGCCATCCAGCCATCTCATCCTCTGTTGTCCCCTTCTCCTCCTGACCTCAATCCCTCCCCGCATCAGAGTCTTTTCCAATGAGTCAACTCTTCACATGAGGTGGCCAAAGTATTGGAGTTTCAGTTTCAGCATCATTACTTCCAATGAACACCCAGGACTGATCTCCTTTAGGATGGACTGGTTGGATCTCCTTGCAGTCCAAGGGACTCTCAAGAGTCTTCTACAACACCACAGTTCAAAGCATCAATTCTTCGGTGCTCAGCTTTCTTCACAGTCCAACTCTGACATCCATACATGAACACTGGAAAAAAAATAGCCTTGACTAGGTGAACCTTTGTTGGCAAAGTAATGTCTCTGCTTTTGAATATGCTATCTAGGTTGGTCATAACTTTCCTTCCCAGGAGTAAGCGTCTTTTAATTTCATGGCTGTAATCACCATCTGCAGTGATTTTGGAGCCCAGAAAAATAAAGTCTGACACTGTTCCCCCATCTATTTCCCATGAAATGATGGGACCAGATGCCATGATCTTTGTTTTCTGAACGTTGAGCTTTAAGCCAACTTTTTCACTCTCCACTTTCACTTTCATCAAGAGGCTTTTGAGTTCCTCTGAACTTTCTGCCATAAGGGTGGTGTCATCTGCATATCTGAGGTTATTGATATTTCTTCTGGCAATCTTGATTTCCGCTTGTGCTTCTTCCAGCCCAGCGTTTTTCATGATGTACTCTGCATAGAAGTTAAGTAAATAGGGTGACAATATACAGCCTTGATGTACTCCTTTTCCTATTTGGAACCAGTCTGTTGTTCCATGTCCAGTTCTAACTATTGCTTCCTGACCTGGATACAGGTTTCTCAAGAGGCAGGTCAGGTGGTCTGGTATTCCCATCTCTTTCACAATTTTCCACAGTTTATTGTGATCCACACAGTCAAAGGCTTTGGCATACTCAATAAAGCAGAAATAGATGTTTTTTTGGCTCTCTTCCTTTTTCAATGATCCAGCAGATGTTGGCAATTTGACCTCTGGTTCCTCTACCTTTTCTAATACCAGCTTGAACATCTGGAAGTTCATACGGTTCACATACTGCTGAAGCCTGGTTTGGAGAATTTTGAGCATTACTTTACTAGCATGTGAGATGAGTGCAATTGTGCAGTAGTTTGAGCATTCTTTGGCATTGCCTTTCTTTGGGATTGGAATGAAAACCGACCTTTTCCAGTCCTGTGGCCACTGCTGAGTTTTCCAAATTTGCTGGCATATGGAGTGCAGCACTTTCACAGCATCATCTTTCAGGATTTGGAATAGCTCCACTGGAATTCCATCACCTCCACTAGCTTTGTTCGTAGTGATGCTTTCTAAGGCCCACTTGACTTCACATTCCAGGATGTCTGGCTCTAGGTCAATGATCACACCATCGTGATTATCTGGGTCGTGAAGATCTTTTCTGTACAGTTCTTCTGTGTATTCTTGCCACCTCTTCTTAATATCTTCTGCTTCTGTTAGGTCCATACCATTTCTGTCCTTTATCGAGCCCATCTTTACATGAAATGTTCCCTTCGTATCTCTAATTTTCTTGAAAAAAATCTCTAGTCTTTCCCATTCTGTTGTTTTCCTCTATTTCTTTGCATTGATCACTGAGGAAGGCTTTCTTACCTCTCCTTGCTATTCTTTGGAACTCTACATTCAGATGTTTCTTTCCTTTTCTCTTTTGCTTTTTTCTTCTCTTCTTTTCACAGCTATTTGTAGGGTCTTCTCAGACAGCCATTTTGCTTTTTTGCATTTCTTTTCCATGGGGATGGTCTTGATCCCTGTCTCCTGTACAATGTCACAAATCTCATTCCATAGTTCATCAGGCATCATCTATCAGATCTAGTCCCTTAAATCTATTTCTCACTTCCACTGTATAATCATAAGGGATTTGATTTAGGTCATACCTGAATGGTCTAGTGGTTTTCCCCCACTTTCTTCAATTTAAGTCTGAATTTGGCAATAAGGAGTTCATGGTCTGAGCCACAGTCAGCTCCTGGTCTTATTTTTGCTGACTGTATAGAGCTTCTCCATCTTTGGCTGCAAAGAATATAACCAATCTGATTTCGGTGTCGACCATCTGGTGATGTCCGTGTGTATAGTCTTCTCTTGTGTTTTTGGAAGAGAGTGTTTGTTATGACCAGTGCATTTTCTTGGCAAAACTCTATTAGCCTTTGCCCTGCTTCATTCCGTACTCCAAGGCCAAACTTGCCTGTTACTCCAGGTGTTTCTTGACTTCCTATTTTTGCATTCCAGTTCCCTATAATGAAAAGGACATCTTTTTTGGGTGTTAGTGCTAAAAGGTCTTGCAGGTCTTCATAGAACCGTTCAACTTCAGCTTCTTCAGCGTTACTGGTTGGGGCATAGACTTGGATTACCTTGATATTGAACAGTTTGGCTTGGAAACAAATGGAGATCATTCTGTCGTTTTTGAGATTGCATCCAAGTACTGCATTTTGGACTCTTTTGTTGACCATGATGGCTCCTCCATTTCTTCTGAGGGATTCCTGCCCGCAGTAGTAGATATAATGGTCCTCTGAGTTAAATTCACCCATTCCAGTCCATTTTAGTTTGCTGATTCCTAGAATGTCGACGTTCACGCTTGCCATCTCCTGGTTGACCACTTCCAATTTGCCTTGATTCATGGACCTGACATTCTAGGTTCCTATGCAATACTGCTCTTTACAGCATCGGACCTTGCTTCTATCACCAGTCACATCCACAGCTGGGAATTCTTTTTGCTTTGGCTCCATCCCTTCATTCTTTCTGTAGTTATTTCTCCACTGATCTCCAGGAGCATATTGGGCCCCTACTGACCCAGGGAGTTCCCCTTTCAGTATCCTATCATTTTGCCTAGGTTTACTGGAGGTCAAATAATACCTTATTCTACCTGTTACAAATTTGTCCACAAGAAAAGTAACTCAATGTGGAAAAAAAACTTTAAGGAAACTAAGATATGTGTTTTCAGTAAAAGAAGGTGTGAGGATTAAAAAAAATACTGAAAAGAGTTATGCATGATCAGGATTTCCTAAGACTGGACTGAACTTAGTTGGGTAAATGATTTTGTTGGGAGTATGCTAAAGACTTGGATTTAACTTATTCTTTCTGTTTAGAGAAAAGTTTTCTTGGAGTGACATTTTTTATAACAGATTTTATTAATTTCTTTGCCTTCAAGTGATTTCTATTTGCTTTCGAGATCTCTGGTTACCTTGGTTAAGGAATAAGTATTGTCTCATGGTGACATTTTACCAAGTGTTTTAAAACTTTTTGACTAGCTTCCCAAATATCAAATTTTAATTAAAATTATTTTGATTTCTAGCAAACTTTGGCATGTTTCAGAGGGCCCCCTGAAACATTCCAAAGGGAGATACTAAACTAATTAGGCTCATCTGGTATGTTGAAGTGTATGGGAAGGAATCAATTAAGTATCAATCTCCTTAGGTTATACAGTATGGTAAATGCTACACTATCTATATTGAGATAACCTACAAACTATATGGAGTGTGTAAAATTCTGATATGTCCTGGTAAAATGTTATCAGTCATAATTCTAGCAGTGTTGTCACAGCCATAACCAAGTTTTTTTGTAAACTGCATTGTAATTAGATTTTAAGCATGCCTTATTAAGGCTAAGCGCCGAAGAATTGATGCTTTTGAACTGTGGTGTTGGAGAAGACTCTTGAGAGTCCCTTGGACTGCAAGGAGATCCAACCAGTCCATTCTGAAGGAGATCAGCCCTGGGATTTCTTTGGAAGGAATGATGCTAAAGCTGAAACTCCAGTATTTTGGCCACCTCATGCGAAGAGTTGACTCATTGGAGAAGACTCTGATGCTGGGAGGGATTGGGGGCAGGAGGAGAAGGGGACGACAGAGGATGAGATGGCTGGATGGCATCACTGACTCAATGGATGCGAGTCTGAGTGACCTCCAGGAGTTGGTGATGGACAGGGAGGCCTGGCGTGCTGCAATTCATGGGGTTGCAAAGAGTTGGACACGACTAAGCGACTGATCTGATCTGATCTGATTAAGTCTTTCACCATTATAGAGAGTTACAGTTTTATTCTGACGTTTTTTGCAAAAATGCATCCTCTTTTAAGATTTACAGAAAGGACTTGTGGATAAATACAAGTTTCTGACTTTCAAATCATAATGCTGAACTGGGGAAGAAATTAAAGGATTCTAGTGGCTGGATGGCATCACCGACTCGATGGACAAGAGTCTGAGTGAACGCTGGGAGTTGGTGATGGACAGGGAGGCCTGGCGTGCTGCAATTCATGGGGTCGCAAAGAGTCGGACACGACTGAGCGACTGAACTGAACTGAACTGACTTGAATGGGAAACCTGATGGCTTCACAAAGATTAACAAAAGGACTGAATAAACTCATGGATATGCTTGTAACTTTTATGGTTTCTATCTGAAAAATTACTGGTTTGAATCTGTGTTTTCCAGGTGTAAGGAAAATCTCCCCCTCAAACTAATTATGACTTATAGTAACTTTGTAAAATTATACTTTTGTAAGCAAAATTGAAACATTTACCTTTCTATCTGACTCCTCCAGAGATTGGAAACTCTTCAGTTTCCAGTTAGCTTTATCAGATAAGTTAGAATGGCTACATCACTAACAGGTATAGGAATCTCAAGGCATTTTGGAGACTTTGAGAAGGGAGGAAATCACTTAAACCTGTTAGGTGAAATCTGTGCTAAGCCTTTGGCCTGACTTTCCTAGCCCTGAGAGGTTTTTTTTAAAGTTCAGTCCAAGACTCATTTGATAAGTTTCAGCAAGGAAAAAACAAAAAAGTTTATCATTATGTTTATATAAATCATCAGGCAAAGTTTATTGAAATCAGACTTGTGTCACAAACTAGTCTTAATTTAGTTATATTTGGTAAAAATGAGGGTATTTTTAGGGAGAAAAAGATGGTTCAACGAATATTAAATCCTAGTTTTGTTACTGGAGGTCTGTATCTACTAAGACTCATCTCCTGGATACTTCTTTTCTCTTATGCTATATTAATGTAAAATAATTGAATTATTAAAGGACACTCTAAGTTTGTTTCTGAAGATCAGATGCCTCATGACCTGCAACCAAGACTGGAAAAAGACATCATTTAAGGGACTGTCTCCAACCTGGGTGGAAGGACTTTTTATCAGAGGATAAAAAGGTTCTTTGGTCCACTCCACCAAGATGAGAAGACAGTATCAGAAGCAGACAGTTTGCCCAAGATGCTAGACCTGATTTATATGATCATTTATAGTGTTTTCTTGACTTCTTGGACTTTTGCATATAAATCAAATGTTTTCTCTCATGGACAGGATGCTGTGCTAGTTTTAAAAATGAATCGAATTGTTGGGTTTGTGGCCAATTACCTGTGTTTAGTATTTCTGGATTACCTTCGTGGATTTCTCCCCTCCAAGCCTCTGAGTAGATCAGATCAGATCAGATCAGATCAGTCACTCAGTCGTGTCCGACTCTTTGCACCCCATGAATCGCAGCACGCCAGGCCTCCCTGTCCATCACCAACTTCCGGAGGTCACTGAGACTCACATCCATCGAGTCAGTGATGCCATCCAGCCATCTCATCCTCCGTCGTCCCCTTCTCCCTCCTGCCCCCAATCCCTCCCAGCATCAGAGTCTTCTCCAATGAGTCAACTCTTCCCATGAGGTGGCCAAAGTACTGGAGTTTCAGCTTTAGCATCATTCCTTCCAAAGAAATCCCAGGGCTGATCTCCTTCAGAATGGACTGGTTGGATCTCCTTGCAGTCCAAGGGACTCTCAAGAGTCTTCTACAACACCACAGTTCAAAGCATCAATTCTTCAGCACTCAGCCTTCTTCACAGTCCAGCTCTTACATCCATACATGACCACAGGAAAAACCATAGCCTTGACTAGGTGAACCTTTGTTGGCAAAGTAATGTCTCTGCTTTTGAATATGCTCTCTAGGTTGGTCATAACTTTCCTTCCCAGGAGTAAGCGTCTTTTAATTTCATAGCTGCAGTCACCATCTGCAGTGATTTTGGAGCCCAGAAAAAGAAAGTTTGACACTGTTTCCACTGTTTCCCCATTTCCCATGAAGTGATGGGACTGGATGCCACGATCTTCGTTTTCTGAATGTTGAGCTTTAAGACAACGTTTTCACTCTCCACTTTCACTTTCATCAAGAGGCTTTTGAGTTCCTCTTCACTTTCTGCCATAAGGATGGTATCATCTGCATATCTGAGGTTATTGATATTTCTCCCAGCAATCTTGATTCCAACTTGTGTTTCCTCCAGTCCAGCGTTTCTCATGATGTACTCTGCATAGAAGTTAAATAAACAGGGTGACAATACACAGCCTTGACGTACTCCCTTTCCTATCTGGAACCAGTCTGTTGTTCTATGTCCAGTTCTAACTATTGCTTCCTGACCTGCATACAGATTTCTCAAGAGGCAGATCAGGTGGTCTTGTATTCCCATCTCTTTCAGAATTTTCCACAGTTTATTGTGATCCACACAGTCAAAAGCTTTGGCATAGTCAATAAAGCAGAAATAGATGTTTTTCTGGAACTCTCTTGCTTTTTCCATGATCCAGTGGATGTTGGCAATTTGATCTCTGGTTCCTCTGCCTTTTCTAAATCCAGCTTGAACATCTGGAAGTTCATGGTTCACACATTGCTGGAGCTTGGCTTGGAGACTTTTGAGCATTACTTTACTAGCGTGTGAGATGAGTGCAATTGTGCAGTAGTTTGAGCATTCTTTGGCATTGCCTTTCTTTGGGACTGGAATGAAAACTGACCTTTTCCAGTCCTGTGGCCACTGCTGAGTCTTCCAAATTTGCTGGCATGTTGAGTGCAGCACTTTCACAGCATCATCTTTCAGGATTTGGAATAGCTCCACTGGAATTCCATCACCTCCACTAGCTTTGTTCGTAGTGATGCTTTCTAAGGCCCACTTGACTTCACATTCCAGGATGTCTGGCTCTAGGTCAATGATCACACCATCGTGATTATCTGGGTCGTGAAGATCTTTTTGGTACAGTTCTTCTGAGTAGATAGACCTTAGGAAATTTATTTTAGGAGAGTTCAGTCCTGTTCTTTATACTCATGATATTACTACTAGATGGGATCCTCTCACTGGGCTAATTAATGATACTTGCTCTGACTCCGGCCATAGATTTAAATTTTCTTTTAGGGACACTCAAACTGTATCAGAATGAAAACCTGAGTCTCAATCAAAAACTGTAACACCTCATCTATTACAGGAAAAGTCCCATAATGGAATGGATCTATATCATTAACAGCAGGCTGGGGTCATTTAAGTATTAAGGCCCCCCTTTATCTTAGGAACAATTAAATTATATCTTTAAATTTATGCTAATCAGCCTAGCAACACTAGGAAATTGGGCTGAGAATCTTAAGGATGGTGCAAATATGTCATTTACCTAGAAATAATAAAGATGGGTACAGAACAGACTAAGTCAAATGACCTAAGAACATACTGTGTTCTAAGGTGCTAAGTTGTGTCTGACTCTGCGACCCCATGGACTATAAACCATCAGGCTCTTCTGTCCATGGGATTTTTCAGGCAAAAATACTGGAGTGACTTGCCATTTCCTTCTCCAGAGGATCTTCCCAACCTAAGGATTGAACCTGGGTCTCCTCTGTCTCTTGCACTGCAGGTGTATTCTTTACCCACTGAGCCACTGGGAAAGCCCAAGAATATACTGGGTTGTACCTAACGGAAGTTCAGGGGGTGCAGGAGTCAGGCCTTAATTCTTTTATGACTTTGATAATACTGCTAGCTGTGCTTAGTAGCTCAGTCGTGACTCTTTGTGAGCCCATGGACTGCAGCCTGCCAGACTCCTCTGTCCATGGAATTCTCCAGGCAAGAATACTGGAATGGGTTCCCATGCCCTCCAGAAGGGGATCTTCCCAACACAGGGATCAAACCCAGGTCTCCCACACTGCAGGCAATTCTTTACCAACTGAGCCACCAGGGAAGCCCAATGCTGCTAGCTCTGTTACTTGTATCTGCCGGTTTTACAAAATTGTTGTTTCTTACAATTACCAAATATGTAACTGAGCCTCCAATGAAAATAATAACAACTAGATGACTTGCAGCAGTTGATGAAACATAACAGTTATGTATCAGATCAAATCAGTCGCTCAGTCGTGTCCGACTCTTTGCGACCCCATGAACTGCAGCACGCCAGGCCTCCCCTATCCATCACCAGCTCTCAGAGGTCACCCAGACTCACATTCATCGAGTCAGTGATGCCATCCAGCCATCTCATCCTCTGTCGTCCCCTTCTCCTCCTGCCCTCAATCCCTCCCAGCATCAGAGTCTTCTCCAATGAGTCAACTCTTCGCATGAGGTGGCCAAAATACTGGAGTTTCAGCTTGAGCATCATTCCTTCCAAAGAAATCCCAGGTCTGATCTCCTTCAGAATGGACCGGTTGGATCTCCTTGCAGTCCAAAGGACTCTCAAGAGTCTTCTCCAACACCACAGTTCAAAAGCATCAATTCTTCGGCACTCGGCCTTCTTCACAGTCCAGCTCTCACATCCATACATGACCACAGGAAAGACCATAGCCTTGACTAGGCGAACCTTTGTTGGCAAAGTGATGTCTCTGCTTTTGAATATGCTATCTAGGTTGGTCATAACCTTCCTTCCAAGGAGTAAGCGTCTTTTAATTTCATGGCTGCAGTCACCATCTGCAGTGATTTTGGAGCCCAGAAAAATAAAGTCTGACACTGTTTCCACTGTTTCTCCATCTATTTCCCATGTAGTGATGGGACCAGATGCCATGATCTTCGTTTTCTGAATGTTGAGCTTTAAGCCAACCTTTTCACTCTCCACTTTCACTTTCATCAAGAGGCTTTTTAGTTCCTCTTCACTTTCTGCCATAAGGGTGGTATCATCTGCATATCTGAGGTTATTGATATTTCTCCCAGCAATCTTGTATACCTTCAACTATTAGAATAGTGTTAACTCTAGTTATGGGAAGATGCAGTAAGAAGGAATATTTTCCTGGACCATAACCAGAAGACAGGTGTACAGAGATCTTTGACTATTAGGACCTAGTCCAGTAATAGCATGCTGAGTGGCTTATCAATAAAATCTTCTCCAGAGAGCATTCCTAGTAGCATGGGACAAAATGGTCATGAAATGCCTCCCCAAGCCTGGTTGAATCTGTTATCATGATGGGGCGCTGTAACTGTCGCTTCCCATGGACATTTGCCATTTGCCTCTGTGGAGACTGGATCCTGCGCTGGTGCGGCTGCTGATCTTTGACCTGCCCTGAAGGGAGTTCAGGGCAGAGAACGAGGCACTATGTGTTCCAGGGAAACATGGAACAAGTCTTTGGCTAGTCAGATATTTTCAGGAACCAATTTCATGATCCCAGTCCTTGCATCTCTTCAGATCTGGAAAAGCACTAAATCCCTTCAAGGTGACATCAGCTCCTCACTGCTTGCAGAAAACCTTTCGTACAATCAGTGCCTGAATGCCTTGAAGTCCTCCTTCACCAAAATCATATATACTGACATATACACTGACATATATACTGACATATACACTGCCTCTTCGGAGCAGTCTCTCAGCGCTATCTGAGGCTCTGTCTCATGGGCTGCAGTCCTCATTTTGACCCAAAGAAAGGTTAACTCGCAACTCTCACCTTGTGCATCTTTTTTTTTTTAGTTGACGGGCCCCAGTGACACAGACCAGAAAGGGGACCTAGACAGGCCACTTCCCCAAGAAGACACAGACACACTCTATGTTATAATTAAAAAAAAAAAAAAAGTCCTTCAATATATTCCACCCCCTCCTTTTCCCTCCCTCCCCCAAGCAGGGTCAACCCAGTGTGATCCCCACAGAGGCCAGGGCTTCAGTGGCCCAGGTGGGACAGAGGGTGGGGTCCCCATACATGGTGCTCATGAAGTCCCTCACGAAGGCAGGAAAGCGTTTGTCCACAATGCTGGCTCGCACGGCGCTCATGAGCCGCAGCTGCAGGGTGGGAGCAAGGAGGAAGGTCAGCCATCAGCCAGCAGCCACCAGGAGATGCCCCCATCCCCCTGGCCTTGCTCCTCCCAGCTGCAGGCCCACCTGATAGGCGATGTTGTGAATGGTGAGGTGGTGCAGGGCCGCGGTGTTGTCACTATGGAGCAGGGTGTGCAGGAAGGCCCGGCTGTGCCTGGGGACAGGAGGTGGGGGCGGGGCGCTTGGTGGGGCCAGGTCCTACCCACCCCTCGCCCTGCCCCAACTCCTGCCCCCAGGCTCCATCCCCTCCTACTTCTGGCAGGTGGGACAGTCACACTCTGGGTCTATGGGGCGGAAGTCCTTCTCATACTGCTTCTTCTTCAGTTGCAGGTTCCCAGTGGGCACTAGTGCAGAGCCGAAGCGCTGGGGGTGGAGGGGAGGGAGAGAGAGAGGGGGCGTCAATCAGGTTTTCCCCTGCCTAGCCTCCCCTCTACCTCAGCCCTGCCCCCGAATCCCTCCCCAGTTCCTCCTCTGCCCCAGCTCACCGCTGTCCGTGTAGGGAAGACACAATCAAACATGTCACATCCGAGAGCCACGCAGACCACCAGATCGGTGGCATAGCTAGGGGGCGGGGGGGGGGACACACATGGTGGGGGGGTAGCAGAGAACCTCAAGCCCTGATCACACGCCCAGGGCCCCCCTCCTCCCAACATGGGCACCCTCATCCCCAGCAGAGGGCTCAGTCCCCTCCCAGGCAGGGCTGTGTCTTTCCCCTGTCCCCAACACCCCGGGGCAGGGGTTCCCAGGAATCCACTCCCCACAGGCAGGGGTGGGGGTAGGCAGCATCTCCGCTCTCCTCCACGTACCCGACCCCCATCAGGTAGCGGGGCTTGTCCTTAGGCAGCCGCGACGTGCTCAGCGCCACCATCCTCCAGAACTCGCCCTTGCTCTCGCCCCCGCTCAGGCCCCCGATGGCGAAGCCTGGCACATCTCGCTTGGTCATCTCTGGGCGTGGAGGGGCAAGGGCAGGGGTGATCAGGCAGAAAGAAATAGGCCTCAGCCTCCTCCTCTTCACCCCCAGGAGAGAGTGGGTGTGTGTGTGTGTCTGTGTGTCCTAGGGCTGCTGGTGATGTCAGCTACTGTCTATAGATTGCCTGCGACATCTCTCCTTCAGTCCTCAGGAGAGGACAGCGTGCCCAGGGCCCACGCTGCCTCAGCCAAAACCCAAGATGAAGCCAGATATGTTTCAGAATTTTCCAGATTTTACAACCGTGCACATCCTACGTGAGGAGTAACTGCCTGTCATCGAATGCTGTAACGTTTTGACAGCAAAATGTGTACAGACTCCTAACAACTGGGGTCAAGAGGTCTGGTCTTGCCGCCAAATGAACTGCAAATCCCTGCAGGTTTTGGATATGAGAGGTGGGCAAACTGGGACTTCCCTGGAGGTCCAGTGGTTAAGACTCTGTGCTTCCTATGCAGGGAGCACAGGTTTGATCCCTGGTTGGGGAACTAAGATCCCACATATCACATGGCGCGGCCAAAAAATTAAATAAAAAAAACAAACACACAATCTTCACAAGAGTACATAGTGATGCCAGGTGCAGGCAGGCACCTTGAACAAATTTTCCCCTTTATTCCTCACTTTGACCCCTTGCCATTGGGAATGGGTTTCCATTTTTATAGAGGAAGAAAGTGAGGCTCAGAGAGGTCAAGCCACTAACCCAAGGGTGCACAGCCATGAGGCAACAGATCAAGGGGCTGGAGCCAGTTCCGTGGACTCCAGAATGCAGGGTCCTGCCTACGACACCTCACTGCCTTGAGCCCCCATATCTGCCCCCCCTTGTCTCCATGGCCACAGCTATGGTTCAGGCCCTCTGTCACCCACCCCGCCCCCCGGCAACTACTCCAGCTTCCTCTCTGGACCTTATGCTTCCCATCCCACCGGGGTTTTTCTCCCACTCGACAGCCCTCCACGGCTCCCCAACACCTCAGTGTAGTGTCCCAGGCCCTCCACTGTCAGCACAATGCCTCGGGCCCAACCCTTTGCTCCTGACCTACTCCCCCTGGATAGAGCAGCACAATGTAGGAGTTAACGCTGAAGGTTGCAGAGTCCCAAGTACAAACCCCAGCTCTGAAACGACCAAGCTGTGTGACTGAGAGTACGGGAACATAACAGCTCTGTGCCTCAGTTTCCCCTTCTGTAATCTTGGGAATCTGCAAGTTCCCACATTACAGGATCTTTATGAAAACTCCATCGGATGATCCATGAAGAGCATTTGGCAGAACGCCTGGTGAACACCTGGAAACTGATGTGTTCCGTGTGCTAAGTCGCTTCAGTTGTGTCTGAATCTGTGCGACCATATGGACTGTAGCCCACCAGGCTTCTCTGTCCATGGGATTCTCCAGGAAAGAATACTGGAGTGGGTTGCCATGGACTCCTCCAGGGGATCCTCCCAACCCAGGGACTGAATCTGTGTCTCTTATGTCTCCTGCATTGGCAGGCGAGTTCTTTACCACTAGCGCCACCTGGGAGATTGATAGCTATTATTCTTCTAACGCTCTCTATTCCATGATAGTCAGGGCCTTTGCTTCAGCCATTCCTTCCACCTAGAATGCTCTTTCACCTAGTAACAACCACTCTCGCAAATTCCCTGGCAGTCCAGTGGCTAGGACTCCGAGATCTCACTGCCAAGGGCCAGGGTTCGATACCTGGTCAGGGAACTAAGATCCCACAAGCCCCGGGGTGCGATCAAAATTAAAACAAAAATAAAAACAACACTCTCTAAGCATGCCAGGTCCTTGTGGGGCTCTCTGTGATAGAAAAGCCCTGGTCCTGTTGGCACACGGCTTTACCTTCAAGGCAAGTGGCTCGGAGATCTGCGTCCAGCCCCCCTGGATGATGGCAAAGAGGTTCTGCTTGTCCGGCCGTCGATGGGCTGCTATGCACCGATCCAACCAGCGGATTGATCTGCAAGAGGACCCTGGTCATGAGCCCTAAGGACCTGGTGAGGGGCAGGGAGACGAGGCTGCAGGACCAGGAAGCCCTCCCCCTCCACACACACACACACCTGTACATGGCCTCTTCCACACGGGGCCCCGTCACAGTACTGCTGACCACATCATCCAGCTGCATAATGATGTCCGAGCCTGGAGAGACAGGACCACAGTCACTGGGAAAGCCCCCATGCTGAGGACGAGCGGGACCCCACAAGTCCCTCTCTAGGTCTTGCTGACTTCCACTTAACCACCCCAAACTGTTTATATAGCAAGCAAAGGATGCATTTCAAAATGTACATCCTGGGTGGGGATGGGTAGGGGGGTGCTTCCCTGATGGCTCATGGTGAAGAATCCGCCTGCCAAGCCAATGCAGGAGACATGGGTTCAATCCCTGGTCTGGGAAGACCACACATGCCGCGGAGCAACTAAGCCTGTGCTTCACAACTACTGAGCCCTTACCGTGGAGCCTAAGAACCCTAGAGCCCGGGCTCTGCAACAAGAGAGGCCATCACAATGAAAAGCCTGCTCACCAATGAAAAACCTGCACAGCGATGAAGACCCAGTGCAGCTAAAAATAAAATAAATAAAAATGTTAAAAAAAAAAAACCAAACGCACACCTGGGAACTTCCCTGGTGGTCCAGTGGTTAAGAATCGGCCTTGCAAAGCAGGAAATGAGGGTTTGATTCCTGGCTGGGGAAGGCAATGGCACCCCACCCCAGTACTTTTGCCTGGAAAATCCCATGGACGGAGGAGCCTGGTAGGCTGCACTCCATGGGGTCGCTACGAGTCAGACACAACTGAGCGACTTCACTTTCACTTTTCACTTTCATGCACTGGAGAAGGAAATGGCAACCCACTCCAGTGTTCTTGCCTGGAGAATCCCAGGGACGGGGGAGCCTGTTGAGCTTCCATCTATGGGGTCGCACAGAGTCGGACACGACTGAAGCAACTTAGCAGCAGCAGCAGCAGGGAACTAAGATCCCACATGCCTTGGGGCAACTAAGCCCGTGCTCCACAACTAGAGACTTAGTGAACCACAATGAAAGGTCCACGTGATGCAACAAAGATTGTGCCTGCTAAAACTAAGACTCGATGCAGCCAAATAAATAAAATTTTTTTTCTTTTTTTGCAGGGGAAAATGGACAAAGGAAAGGATCAGTGAGGGTGGGAGGGAAATGGGAAGGAAAAAGGGGAGTGATGGTGGGGAGGAATATATTTAATTTCTTAACTAATGGCTTTCTGTTTTTAATCACAAAGAACAATTAAAAAAGTCATGTTGAATTCATCCTATATTAGGAGGTTTGATCTGGAAATGAAAAGTTCAGGAAACTAAAAGTCCAGTTTGGGTGTCCTCATCTTAGGCACATCTTGGTATTTTGTATTGGTAGGTCTATCTTTACCACAATATATTATTTAGGACAGGATCACGTTTGTCACTTCTTCCTCCCTACTACCCAAAGTGGTACGAGACCCATAAAATAGTCAATAAACATTTACAAAGTGAACAAATAAGTCTATCTTTTTTTAACTCTCCTGAGTGAACTGAATTTTTTGAGGCTCATAAGTGAATATGTTTTCCTCTTACTTTGTCTATTACAGCCAGATTGTATAAGTATGAGTGGGGTATTAAAGTCTCCCACTATTATTGTATTGCTGCATATTTCTTCTATCATACTAATTAATGTTTGTCTTAGATATATCAATGCTCCAATGTTGGGTGCATATATATTTATAATTGTTATAACTTCTTTTTGGATTGTTCCTTTAAGTCATTATGTATAACCTTGATTGTCTCCTTTTCAGGATCTTTAAAGTCAATTTTATCTGATATGACTATTGCTACTCCTGTTTTCTTTTGATCCATATTTGCATAGAAAATCTTTTTCCAGCCCTTCATTTTCAGTCAGTATATATCCCGAATTTTAAGGTGGTTCTCTTGTAGACAACATATATAGGGGTCTACTTTTGTATCCATTTGACTCGTTTTAATCTTTTGGTTGTCTCTTGTAGACAAGGTATGTAGGGGTCTTGTTTTTGTATCCATTCGGCCAGTCTTTGTTAATTAGGGCATTCAGCCCATTAACGTTTAAAGCAATTATTGATAAATAGGATTTACTTTATTGTTTTGGGTTCGAATTTATACACCCTTTTAGTGATTCCTATCTAGAGAATGTCCTTTAGTTTTTGTTGGAGAAATGGTTTAGTGGTGCTAAATTCTCTCAACTTTTGCTTATCTGTGAAGCTTTTGATTTCTCCTTCATATTTGAATGAGATCCTTGCTGGATACAATAATCTAGGCTGTAGGTTATTTTCTTTCATCACTTTAATTATGTCTTGCCATTCCCTCCTGGCTTGGAGAGTTTCTATTGAAAGATCAGCTGTTATCCTTACGGGAATTCCCTTGTGAGTTATTTGATGTTTTTCCCTTGCTGCTTTTAATATTTGTTCTTTATATTTAATCTTTTTTAATTTGATTAATATGTGTCTTGGGGTGTTTCGCCTTGGGTTTATCCTGTTAGGGACTCTCTGGATTTCTTGAACTTGAGTGGTTATTTCCTTCTCCATTTTAGGGAAGTTTTCAACTATTATCTACTCAAGTATTTCCTCATGGTCTTTCTTTTTATCTTCTTCTTCTGGAACTCCTATGATTCGAATGTTGTAGTGTTTAATGTTATCCTGGAGGTGTCTGAGATTGTCCTCATTTCTTTTAATTCGTTTTTCTTTTTTCTCCTCTGATTCATTTATTTCTAGGATTCTATCTTCTAATTCACTAATCCTATCTTCTGCCTCTGTTATTCTACTATTTGTTGCCTCCAGGGTGTTTTGGATCTCATTTATTGCATTATTCATTCTGTGTTGACTCTTTTTTATTTCTTCTAGGTCCTTGTTAAACCTTTCTTGCATCTTCTCAATCCTTGTCTCCAGACTCATTAACTGTGATTCCATATTGATTTCAAGATTTTGGATTAATTTCACTATCATTATTTGGAATTCTTTATCAGGTAGATTCTCTATCTCTTCCTCTTTGGTTTGGTTTGGTTTGGTGGGGATCTATCCTGTTCCTTTAGCTGCTGGGTATTCTTTGTCTCTTTATCTTGTTAAAATTGCCAAGTTGAGAGTGTCCTTACTATATTCTGGTAGTTTGTTGAATTCTCTTTATTGAGGCGGTTTACTGGTCTTTCCAATATCTGATCTCTGCCCTGTTACAGAGGGGGTGGAGATGAACACCCAAATCTAAGCTGGCCAGGTTCAGGCACTCGGATAAGCCTCAGAAGCACAGACTCAGTTGAGTCTGTGTTTTATGCCCTTCCCAGGTCCGAGTAGTGCAGGTGATGAAGTGTTTAGCGAGTGCAGCTGCTGCGACTTATTGCCTCCCCACTGCTCAGTTTTCTGGGTACACAACCGGCGCACTTTCTCAGGCAGATTTGACCATCCAGAGCCCCAAGAAGCGTGAGTCAGCACAGAAACCTGCCTACAGCTCTGTAGGCAGTGTCTCTCTAGGGCTGTGATTGCCTGCCTACAGCTCTGGCTGCCTGTCTCCGGAGTGGGACGGCCTGCAGCTGGCCATCTCTATGCAGTCCCCCGTTTCGTACGCAGTCCTGGTGGCTGGCTTTTGATGATGTAGTAGATAACCGACAGTCTGGTTATTTCGCTCAGATAGCACTCGGGATAGCCAGGCCAAATCCTTTCTCAAAGTGATGCAGGCCGCGCTGCTCCTCCTAGCCCAGCCCCCGCTTGCTAATAGCAAATACTGGTTTTTCTCTGCAAAAGGAGTTACCGCAGGGCTCGTAATCTCGTTTTGAAGACAATGAATTGTCTTTCTAAGTACCTGATATCCTCTGCCGGCATTCAGAAGTTGTTTTGTACAATTTATTCAGCATTCAAATGTTTTTTTAATGGATCTGTGGAGGAGAAAGTATTCTCCCCGTCCTACTCGTCCACCATCTTACCTCCTCCCTCTATCAGTAAAGGATCCCAAATAAATAAAATTTTAAAAACAAAATCCACATCTGATTTTGCCACCTGCCAGCTAAAACTCAGCCCTGCATATAGAATAAAATCCCACCTGGGGAATTCCCTGGTGGTCCAGGGGTTAGATCTCAGTGCTGTCACTGCCGTGGCCCCAGGTTTGATTTCTGGTTGGGGAATTTAGATCTCACAAGCCCCACAGTGTGGTGGAAAAAAAAAAAAAAAAAATTCCCACCTCTGCAAATTTATCCTTTAAGAACAAAACAAGAAGCTGCTAGGGTGGCTCAGTGATAAAGAATCTGCCTGCCAATGCAGGAGACACAAGTTCGATCCCTGGTCCGGGAAGATTCTACATGCTGGAGAGTATCTGAGCCCATACACCACAACTACTGAGCCTCTGCTTCTGGCTTTCAGAGCCAGAAAGCCGCAACTACTGAGCCCATGTGCACTCTGGAGGCCATTGTCTGCAACAAAAGAAGCCACTGAAATGAGAAGCTAGTGAACTGCAATTAGATAGTGCCCTCTGCTCCCAATGGAGAAGGCAATGGCACCCCACTCCAGTACTCTTGCCTGGAAAACCCCATGGACGGAGGAGACTGGTAGGCTGCAGTCCATGGGGTCGCTAACAGTCAGACACGACTAAGCAACTTCACTTTGACTTTTCACTTTCATGCATTGGAGAAGGAAATGGCACCCTACTCCAGTGTTCTTGCCTGGAGAATCCCATGGACGGAGGAGCCTGGTGGGCTGCTGTCTATGGGGTCGCACAGAGTCGGACACGACTGAAGAACTTAGCAGCAGCAGCAGCAGCAGCAGCTCCCAATAACTAGAGAAAAGCCTTCACAGCAACGAAGACCCAACACAGCCAAAAATAAAGAAAATAAATAAAATTATAAAAAAAAAAAAGAATAAATAAAACGATGTGTGTACCAAGTGATTCCTTGTGGTGTGTCGGGAGTCTAAGCATCCTTCAATAGGGGTCGAGTTAAGGTTCTTTCCCACAATTCCAAAATCCAGAAACTTCTCAAAAATCAAAGATTTTTCTTGTGTTAATGGGATATTCATGTGGTAGCAAAACTTGACACAGTTGTCATCTTTTAAACAACCCAATTTACTACAAAGATTCCTAAGTGTTAATGCAATAAATGTAAAGCATATATACCATATGATCCAGTAATTCCACTCCTGGATATATACCCAAAAGGACTAAAAGCAGGGTCTCAGAAATATTTGCACAGCCAGGTTCACAATAGCAATATTCACCAGAGTTAAAAGCTGAAAGCAACCCAAGTGTCCCTCAACAGCTGAACAGATGAACAAAATGGGATAGAGACACCCCCATGGAATATTATGGAGCCCTAAAAAGGAAATCCTGCCACACGATGTAACATGGATGAACCCTGAGGACATCATGCCAAGTGAAATAAGCCAATCACAAAAAGACAAATACTGTATATTTCCACTTATACGAGGTTCCTAGAGGAGTCAAATTCATAGAGTGGAATGGTAGGTACCAGGGCTGGAGGAAGGAGAATGGGAAGTGAGTATTCCATGGGGACAAGAGTTTCACTGTGGGAAGATGAAAAGTTCTGAAGATGGATGGCAGGGATGGTTACACAACAAGGTGAATGTACTTAACACCAATGAACTGGACACTTAAGGGTTAAGATGGTAAATTTATGTTATGTGCATTTTATTACAATTTTTTAATTAGAAAAAAAAAATGAAGTGTAATACCACAGGGTACTGCCCCACGCCTCACTGAGGTACTGTGTAATGAATGGTATGTACCCTCTATTATCTTTCTAAAATGTAGGAATTCTGATACCTATCTGGCCCCAACAATTTCAGATTAGAGACTGTGGACTTACAGATCAGAAAAGCTCAATGAAATATTGCCACAATGTGTCATTATAGGAAAAAAGCACAGTGTATCATGCTAGCCAAAGATGGGGCGATGAGAGACGCAACAAGGGTTTAAACTGCAATGCAGTGAGATGTATCAAATACATGTAAACCCATGAATTCAGGGCAATCCTTAAAAACTAAACACTAGTTTGTCATCAATAGAGGGTGCTAAGTAATCAACCCATGAAAACTAGTAAGAGGGAAAAGAATGAATCCTACTCTTCCTTCATGACCAAAATTATTCATACTTGGTCTCCCAGGAGTAGGTGAGAAACTTCTCTCTTTACGGAAGTAATCTGGCTAATAAATGAAGAAAGAGGGACTTCCCTTGGTGGCCCAGTGGCTAAGACACCATGCTCCTAATACAGGGGGCCAGAGTTCTACCCCTGATCAGGGAACTAGATCCCACACGCTGCAACTAAGAGTTCACCCGCCATAATAGTACAAACGTCACAACTGAAGAAACAAACAAACAAAAAAATCGCATACGCCCAAACAAAGATGGAAAGGCCCTCGTCTTTCTAATTAAGACCTTTTCATCATTCCTTGTCTCCTCTTTGGACTCCAAGCTCCATAGGTAATATGGTACCAGAACCCAGGCCCATAGCTATAAGCAGAAACCAGAGAATATCTGGATAGAGGGATCTAAAAGCATCAATCTGCTTGGAAGATGGAATGTTTTGAACCTGTTTTCATAGCACTTTAGATTGAGAAATGCTAATCGTCTACATCAAAAAATGTTATTGATGGAAATGGAAGGGATCTAAAGTCTCCTTGTCACCCCCATTATTTCAACATATCTTTGCCCAGCTAATTTACTATCTGAGAGAAACAACTGACAAAGGTCTGCATAGTCAAAGCTATGGTTTTTCCAGTAGTCATGTATGGATGTGAGAGTCAGATCAAAAAGAAGGCTGAGCGCCAAAGAACTGATGATTCAAACTGTGGTGCTGGAGAAGACTCGAGATTCCCTCAGACTGCAAGGAGATCAAATCAGTCAATCCTAAAGGAAATCGACCCTGAATATTATTCACTGGAAGGACCAATGCTGAAGCTGAAGCTCCAATACTTTGGCCACCTGATGGAAAGAGCTGACTCACCGGAAAAAAACCCTTATGCTGGGAAAGACTGAGGGCAGGAGGAGAAGGGGTGACAGAGGATGAGATTGTTGGATGGCATAAACTCAATGGACTTGACTTTTAGCAAACTCTGGGAGACAGTGAAGGAGAGGGAAGCCTGGCGTGTTGCAGTCCATGAGGTCGCAGACTTGGAAAGGACTGAGCAAGTGAACAACAATAACAAAGAGAAACAACCGCAATAAAGATAACACTAAATGCTACTATAAGTCAGGCACTGTGATAAGACATTTACTGAAATTACATCATTATCTTTGTAAACTATCCCCATTTAGGATGATTAAACTGAGGGTGAGGGACTGCCCAGAGCCAAGCATCACCAAAAGAGCAGGCCCATTTCACCTCCACCAGGGGAAGGAGCGACTCCCCAGGATCCGCTCACCTAGCGCGTTCTGGATCTCCACGGACCTCTCTGGGCTCAGAAGGGTCTCATCACCGTCATAAGGAGAGCGGAAGCGGACGCCCTCCTCCGTCACTTCAGACAGGGACACCAGGGACACCATCTGGAAGCCGCCGCTGTCCTGAGGGAGATCCCACCGCAGGGCTGTCAGGTACTGGATGGGGAATATCTATTCCCAAGGAATGCCCTCGAACCCCGGCCTCGACCCCACCTTACCGTCAGCAGATTGTGGGGCCAATTCATAAAGCCGTGGAGACCTTGGGCCTTCTGGATCAGCTCTGGGCCCTGGTTTGGCGGAAGAAAGGGTCAGGTTAGGGGTGAGTGCAACTCTGGGTTCAAATGTTGGGGGCGACAGGGTTGGCCAGCTTCCATTCTCGCTGGTCCCTCACGCCCAGCACAAGGCCTGGGCCACCCGGGACCCTCGATACGCGTTTGTCGATAGACTTTGGGAGGCGTGCTCAGGTCTAGGGAATCTCCTGGGCTCCTCCACGCTCTGCCGCCGCCGCCCCGCTGGGGCGCAGCCCACCCACCGGCCTCAGACCCAGATGGTAGGTGTTGCCCAGGCAGATGCGGCAGCCCAGCGCGTCCAGTTGCTCGGCCGTGATGCCCTTCATAGTGGCCTGCGTGCCCACTGGCATGAACACTGGAGTAGCCACCGGTCCGTGTGGCAGCCGCAGCTCCCCGGCTCGGGCCCTGGAGCGGCTACACTCGGCCACCAATCGCATGATCCGCGGGGCCGACTCCAGCGAGGTCTGGCTGGCGGCTGCCGCCATCTTGCCTGCCGTAACCACGTGAGCTGTGGAACATCCTGGGCGGCGCCATGTTGGCCGAGGTCACGTGGCGCGCGATGAGGGCGGAAGCTTGGGGACAGCGTCAGATGAACCATGGAAACGGACGCTGTCCCGCTTCTCTCCGCTGGATACGCAGTTTGTTCCCACAGGCAGCGCACAGCCGCAAAGTGTTAAAATTTTCTTGGTTTGGAGGTCCATTCCTGCCACTTCCTCGCAGTCAGAGCCTCTCTAAGGTCTGATTGTATCCGCCATCAAATGGCACGAATTATATTACCTAAACATAAGGATGTCTTGCATGTTGAATGACAAGATTTAAGTATATAGATTTTTACACCGTGCCTAATGTCGTCTTTTGTCCTTTTTTTTTGGCCGCGCCTCACAGTTTGCGGGATCCTAGTTTCCCAACCAGGACTCCAACCTGGGCAGAGTCCTAACCACTGGACAACCAGGGGATTCTCTGTTTGATCTATCTTGATTATTGCCTTGCTCCAAGGGCTTAGAACAGGACATAGCACATAGTACATACTCAATAAGCATCAGTTTATGCAATGAAAGAACGACAGATTTACAGAAGGGGAGACTGTTCGACCATTCATTCAACTTGTATCTATAGATACATCCCCACTAGTGCCAGCCAGCCTCCATGCTGCACAGGGGTGAGAGAGGATGGGTCACGAATTTATTAAGCACTGGTTGTGTTTCACTAATAATAACAGCAATGTGAAAGTGTTAGTCGTTCAGTGCTGTCCAACTCTGCGATCCCCCGTGGACTGTGGCCCACCAGGTTCCTCTGTCCATGGAATTCTCCAGGCAAGAATACTGGAGTGAGTAGCCATTCCCTTCTCCAGTGAATCTGCCTAACCCAGGAATCAAACCTGGGTCTCCTGCATTGCAAGCAGATTGTTTACCGGCTGAGCCAGGGAAGTCCAATAAGTGTTTGTGGCTCAGTCGTGTCCAACTCTTACATGAAGTGAAGTGAAGTCGCTCAGTCGTGTCCGACTCTTTGCGACCCCATGGACTGTAGCCTACAGGCTCCTCTGTCCATGGAATTTTCAAGGCATGAATACTGGAGTGGGGTGCCATTTCCTTCTCCAGATCTTCCCAACCCAGAGATTGAACCCAGGGCTTCCTCATTGTAGGCCAATGCTTTACCATCCAAGCCACCAGGGAAGTCATATATATATATACATACATACATACACACACACACAATGCATCTTAAGACTTTTACTGAGGCTTTATGTCATAAATAAAACCTTTCTTTAAAATCCAAATTTCTGCTCTTTGAAGGGAAAGAGCACCAATAATACCTTTCCTGTTTCACCTACTCTAAAACTGTCCAGTTTTTAGAAACACTACTTAATGGCTTTATTTTTACTGAGGAGACAAAACAAATCTAATGGCAGTCCAAGCCTTTTTAGCTACTGTCAGATCTTATGGCCTGAAGCAGGTCACAGCACCTCTCTAAGCCTAATTTATCTCGCCTATAAAATAGGGATAAAATGACAGTACAATCTCCTAGGGTTGCGGTAAAGAGGAAAAGTGACAACGCATGCAAAGTGTTTAGTGGGTGGTGAAAGTTCAGTAACTGTTACTATAATGCCTAGCATCGAAAGCTCTATTCTAAGAACTTTACATATACTTGTATTTTCAATCTTCACATATGTTTTATTAATCTTGGGATTGGAAATGGAGCTGATATCTATTCTTGCCAGCAGAGGGCGCGTTTGCCCTAGAAGCCTTCCTTTCAGGACCACTGGCCTAACTGGACTCACCTCAGCAAAACGCTGATCTACAAGCCTTGGGCTAATGCTACGGGTTTCTCAGTGTGGTGGAGTCCTCACTGAGGCCACGTCTGGAAAACATCCACCAATAAAGCCCACCTTAGGGCCTTTGCATTTCCTATCACCATTGTCAGTAACATTCATCTGATATACCCATGACTGGGTTGTATTCTCACTGCCCCATTCCTCTTGACTTTCCCAATCTTTTTTTAATAATTTATTTTCTAATTTTTATTTTGGTTGCACCAGGTTTTCGTTGCTATGATCAGGCTTTCTCTAGTTTCCACAAGAAGGAGCTGCCCTTCATTGTGGTGCTCGGGCTTCTCATTCGGTTTTTCTTGTTGCAGAGCACGGGGCTCTAGGTGCTTGGGCGTCAGCAATTGTGGCATATGGGCATAGTTGTTCCACAGCATGTGGATCTTCCTGGACTTCAGATTGAGCCCGTTTCCCCTGCATTGGCAGGTTCTTATCCAGTGTACCACCAGGGAAATCCCACAATCTTTTAAAAAAATAATTTCATTTATTGATTTATTTTTGGCTGCACTGAGTCCTCACTGCTGCTCAGGCTACTCTCCAGTTGTGGTGTGCTGGCTTCTCATTGGGGTGACTTCTCTTGTTGCGGAGCACGGGCTCTAGGGTGCACAAACTTTAGTAGTTGCAGCTTTAGGGCTCTAGAGCACAGGCTCAATAGTTGTGGCCCATGGGTTTTTTTGCTCCATGGCATGTGGGATCCTCCTGGATCAGGGATCAAACCTGTATCCTGCATTAACAGGCAGATTCTTTACCACTGAGCCCCCAGGGATGACTTCCCCAATCGTAAGAAACTTCCAGGGACTTCTGTGGTGTGCTGGAGTCCAGCCCTAGCAGGATCCAGGGGTACCCTCAGGAGAGACGGTGTCAGCGAGAGAGAGAGAGAAAGAATGACACAGGGAGACCAAGCTTCGGTGAGCGAGGCCTGTAGCTTTATTTTCAGAAGGGGCTTTTATACCCTAAGTTGTATATAGAAGAAAATAGGGGGTGCAAAGTCATGCAAGGTCAGCAGTCCTTGACCCTTATCAAAACCAGGCTTTCTTTCTGCAAACCTATCATATACAAAGGCTTTAGGTGATTTACATCATCTTCTGGTCAGGAGACCTGCTAACATTCTTCTTCTGATAAAGGTTAGTCAACCAGAAAAACTTATTTTCTCCAAAGGTGATTTTTCTTAAAGTTTGGCGCCACTCCCTGAAAGCACTAGATAGAGTTGCATTCCTATAGGGCAGAAGGTGCAGTGGGGGATAAACAAGGGGAGAATTTATTAACTCAAGGGTCTAAGGTTGTTAACGTTAAAGCTTCTACTTATTTTCTATATACCAACTATATTAATACACTCCCAGGGACACAGTGAGTGGGTAAGGGATATGGAAACTTGGCAGCAAGCATTAGCTCAACAAAGAAATCCTCTACTTAGTTCTATTTTAACAATACTAACTCCCTGAGAAGCGCTGCATTGTTAGAATAGCTTAAGCTTCCCATGCCTCCTGTGGTTGGGAAGCTGTGAACAATCACATGCGTAGCTGTAAGAGTCCGGAAACGTGTCAAGCAACTTAGAGAGCTATCTGAGGGATTTGAATTGGAACACACCTATTATACCCTGGAGACTTAAAAACTAGAGCTCTAAGCTGATTTTCTTACAGAGAAAGGTGGTCGGGTCTGATCAGATCAGATCAGTCACTCAGTCATGTCCGACTCTTTGTGACCCCATGAATCGCAGCATGCCAGGCTTCCCTGTCCATCACCAACTTCCGGAGGTCACTGAGACTCACATCCATCAAGTCAGTGATGCCATCCAGCCATCTCATCCTCTGTCGTCCCCTTCTCCTCCTGCCCCCAATCCCTCACAGCATCAGAGTCTTCTCCAATGACTCAACTCTTCGCATGAGGTGGCCAAAATACTGGAGTTTCAGCTTTAGCATCATTCCTTCCAAAGAAATCCCAGGGCTGATCTCCTTCAGAATGGACTGGTTGCATCTCCTTGCAGTCCAGGGGACTCTCAAGAGTCTTCTCCAACACCACAGTTCAAAAGCATCAATTCTTCGGTGCTCAGCCTTCTTCACAGTCCAGCTCTCACATCCATACATGACCACAGGAAAGACCATAGCCTTGACTAGGCGAACCTTTGTTGGCAAAGTAATGTCTCTGCTTTTGAATATGCTATCTAGGTTGGTCATAACTTTCCTTCCAAGGAGTAAGCATCTTTTAATTTCATGGCTGCAGTCACCATCTGCAGTGATTTTGGAGCCCAGAAAAAGAAAGTCTGACACTGTTTCCACTGTTTCCCCATCTATTTCCCATGTAGTGATGGGACCAGATGCCATGATCTTTGTTTTCTGAATGTTGAGCTTTAAGCCAACCTTTTCACTCTCCACTTTCACTTTCATCAAGAGGCTTTTGAGTTCCTCTTCACTTTCTGCCATAAGGGTGCTGTCATCTGCATATCTGAGGTGATTGATATTTCTCCCAGCAATCTTGATTCCAGCTTGTGCTTCTTCCAGTCCAGCGTTTCTCATGATGTACTCTGCATATAAGTTAAATAAACATGGTGACAATATACAGCCTTGACGTACTCCTTTTCCTATTTGGAACCAGTCTGTTGTTCCATGTCCAGTTCTAACTCTTGCTTCCTGACCTGCATACACATTTCTCAAGAGGCAGATCAGGTGGTCTGGTATTCCCATCTCTGTCAGAATTTTCCACAGTTTATTGTGATCCACACAGTCAAAGGCTTTGGCATACTCAATAAAGCAGAAATAGATGTTTTTCTGGAACTCTCTTGCTTTTTCCATGATCCAGCGGATGTTGGCAATTTGATCTCTGGTTCCTTTGCCTTTTCTAAAACCAGCTTGAACATCAGGAAGTTCACCGTTCACATATTGCTGAAGCCTGACTTGGACAATTGTGAGCGTTACTTTACTATTGTGTGAGATGAGTGCAATTGTGCGGTAGTTTGAGCATTCTTTGGCATTGCCTTTCTTTGGGATTGGAATGAAAACTGACCTTTTCCAGTCCTGTGGCCACTGCTGAGTTTTCCAAATTTGCTGGCATATTGAGTGCAGCACTTTCACAGCATCGTCCTTCAGGATTTGGAATAGCTCAACTGGAATTCCATCACCTCCACTAGCTTTGTTCGTAGTGATGCTTTCTAAGGCCCACTTGACTTCACATTCCAGGATGTCTGGCTCTAGGTCAGTGATCACACCATCGTGATTATCTGGGTCGTGAAGATCTTTTTTGTACAGTTCTTCTGTGTATTCTTGCCACCTCTTCTTAATATCTTCTGCTTCTGTTAGGTCCACACCATCTCTGTCCTTTATCGAGCCCATCTTTGCATGAAATGTTCCTTTGGTATCTCTGATTTTCTTGAAGAGATCCCTAGTCTTTCCCATTCTGTTGTTTTCCTCTATTTCTTTGCATTGATCGCTGAAGAAGGCTTTCTTATCTCTTCTTGCTATTCTTTGGAACTCTGCATTCAGATGTTTATTTCTTTCCTTTTCTCCTTTGCTTTTCGCTTCTCTTCTTTTCACAGCTATTTGTAAGGCCTCCCCAGACAGCCATTTTGCTTTTTTGCATTCTTTTCCATGGGGATGGTCTTGATCCCTGTCTCCTGTACAGTGTCACGAACCTCATTCCATAGTTCATCAGGCACTCTATCTATCAGATCTAGGCCCTTAAATCTATTTCTCACTTCCACTGTATGATCATAAGGGATTTGATTTAGGTCATACCTGAATGGCCTAGTGGTTTTACCCAGTTTCTTCAATTTAAGTCTGAATATGACAATATGGAGTTCATGGTCTGAGCCACAGTCAGCTCCTGGTCTTGTTTTTGCTGATTGTATAGAGCTTTTCCATCTTTGGCTGCAAAGAATATAATCGATCTGATTTCAGTGTTGACCATCTGGTGATGTCCATGTATAGAGTCTTCTCTTGTGTTGTTGGAACAGGGTATTTGCTATAACGAGTGCATTTTCTTGGCAAAACTCTATTAGTCTTTGCCCTGCTTCATTCCGTATTCCAAGACCAAATTTGCCTGTTACTCCAGGAGTTTCCTGACTTCCTACTTTTGCATTCCAGTCCCCTATAATGAAAAGGACATCTTTTTTTGGTGTTAGTTCTAAAAGGTCTTGTAGGTCTTCATAGAACCGTTCAACTTCAGCTTCTTTAGCATTACTGGTTGGGGCATAGACTTGGATTACTGTGACATTGAATGGTTTGCCTTGGAAACGAACAGAGATCATTCTGTCGTTTTTGAGATTGCATCCAAGTACTGCATTTCGGACTCTTTTGTTGACCATGATGGCCACTCCATTTCTTCTGAGTGATTCCTGCCCACAGTAGTAGATATAATGGCCCTCTGAGTTAAATTCACCCATTCCAGTCCATTTGAGTTCGCTGATTCCTAGAATGTTAACATTCACTCTGGCCATCTCTTGTTTGACCACTTCCAATTTGCCTTGATTCGTGGACCTGACATTCCAGATTCCTATGCAATATTGCTCTTTACAGCATCGGACTTTGCTTCTATCACCAGACACATCCACAGCTGGGTATTCTTTTTGCTTTGGCCCCATCCCTTCATTCTTTCTGGAGTTATTTCTCCACTGATCTCCAGTAACATATTGGGCCCCTCAAAATTCTCCAAGCCAGGCTTCAGCAATATGTGAACCGTGAACTTCCTGATGTTCAAGCTGGTTTTAGAAAAGGCAGAGGAACCAGAGATCAAATTGCCAACATCCGCTGGATCATGGAAAAAGCAAGAGAGTTCCAGAAAAACATCTATTTCTGCTTTATTGAGTATGCCAAAGCCTTTGACTGTGTGGATCACAATAAACTGTGGAAAATTCTGACAGAGATGGGAATACCAGACCACCTGATCTGCCTCTTGAGAAATGTGTATGCAGGTCAGGAAGCAACAGTTAGAACTGGTCATGGAACAACAGACTGGTTCCAAATAGGAAAAGGAGTACGTCAAGGCTGTATATTGTCACCCTGTTTATTTAACTTATATGCAGAGTACATCATGAGAAATGCTGGACTGGAAGAAGCACAAGCTGGAATCAAGATTGCTGGGAGAAATATCAATCACCTCAGATATGCAGTGACAGCACCTTTATGGCAGAAAGTGAAGAGGAACTCAAAAGCCTCTTGATGAAAGTGAAAGTGGAGAGTGAAAAGGTTGGCTTAAAGCTCAACATTCAGAAAACGAAGATCATGGCATCTGGTCCCATCACTACATGGGAAATAGATGGGGAAACAGTGGAAACAGTGTCAGACTTTCTTTTTCTGGGCTCCAAAATCACTGCAGATGGTGACTGCAGCCATGAAATTAAAAGACGCTTACTCCTTGGAAGGAAAAGTTATGACCAACCTAGATAGCATATTCAAAAGCAGAGACGTTACTTTGCCAACAAAGGTTCGCCTAGTCAAGGCTATGGTCTTTCCTGTGGTCATGTATGGATGTGAGAGCTGGACTGTGAAGAAGGCTGAGCACTGAAGAATTGATGCTTTTGAACTGTGGTGTTGGAGAAGACTCTTGAGAGTCCCCTGGACTGCAAGGAGATGCAACCAGTCCATTCTGAAGGAGATCAGCCCTGGGATTTCTTTGGAAGGAATGATGCTAAAGCTGAAACTCCAGTATTTTGGCCACCTCATGCGAAGAGTTGAGTCATTGGAGAAGACTCTGATGCTGTGAGGGATTGGGGGCAGGAGGAGAAGGGGACGACAGAGGATGAGATGGCTGGATGGCATCACTGACTCGATGGATATGGGTCTGAGTGACCTCTGGGAGCTGGTGATGGACAGGGAGGCCTGGCGTGCTAGGATTCATGGGGTCGCAAAGTGGCTGATGTGACTGATCTGATCTGATATGATCTGACTGACCTGGGGAGTTTCTCTTTCAGTATCCTATCATTTTGCCTTTTCATACTGTCATGGGGTTCTCAAGGCAAGAATACTGAAGTGGTTTGCTATTCCATTCTCCAGCGGACCACATCCTGTCAGATCTCTCCACCATGACCCGCCCATCCTGGGTTGCCCCACGGGCATGGCTTAGTTTCATTGAGTTAGACAAGGCTGTGGCCCTAGTGTGATTAGATTGACTAGTTTTCTGTGAGTATGGTTTCAGTGTGTTTGCCCTCTGATGCCCTCTTGCAACACCTACCGTCTTACTTGGGTTTCTCTTACCTTGGGCCTGGGGTATCTCTTCCCGGCTGCTCCAGCAAAGCACAGCCATCGCACCTTACTTTGGACAAGGGGTCTCTCCTCACTGCTGCCCTTCTTGACCTTGGAGGAAGGTTATCTCCTCACCACCGCCCTTCCTGACCTCGGTAGTGGGGTAGCTCCTCTCGGCCCCGCTTAGTGTATTGGTCGCAGCCGCCGAGGCACTTAGTGCGCCGGTCGCAGCCCCCCGTAAATGTCAGAGGAGTTGGTGAAAGTCGTAAAATAGTGAAACAGACAGATTCCGGTTTTGGGGTAGATGCTCAGGCAGGTCCAGGGGGGCCCCTCGAGGTCTGACTTGCCTTGCCCGTCAGGCCTCTCCCACATGACCTTGTCATGGGTGGGAACTCCCGTGCCGGCTCCCAGCATCTCCCCCTTTTTTATTTCTTAAGACAGCCAGATGTAATTCAGTCGCGAGCTTCTGAGTACTCTGTTGAAGAATTCTGACAATACAAGGAAGAATAATTATGAAAAGCAGAATTAGAGCAGCCACAGCAGCATAGCTAAAAATAGTAGACAGAATGTTCTTTCCTGAAATAAAGTTAGAGAATGTATGGAAAAAGTCACTTGCTACTCCTGCAGCAGTAAAATCTAGTCAGGAGTGTTCCATGGTCTTTATCTGATTGTGAAGTTTCCCTAAATCTAAACTAATATCGGAGCTGTTCCAGACACCTGAAATATGATTTTTAATCTTTTCCTAGTCATAATCTGTCTCGTTTACTTTCAAGGGTGTTACACATATCCACTGGTAGTCAGCATGACAGGACAGTGCCAATTTCACTTTTAATGCCTGTAATTCAGTTCCAATATGTATTATTGCTTCTTCTAGGGCATCTATCCTCATTTCTAGTTTCCTGTCTATAGCTTCCTGTGTTGCCAAAGTTAAAGAAACGTTTTTGGACATAGTATCAACATATTGAGCAGTATATACTTGTTGAGTTAATGATATTGCTGCCACAGTAACAGAAGTAATTGCAGTTATCAAAGCTGCTATTCCCAGGATCAGTAGGCCCACAAACCTCCATGATCGCATTAAATCCTGTAGTTGTTGTAATACAGCAAGACCATAATTAGATCAATGTGTGGTTACAGTTTCAGGCACCATAAGATAGGGTGGATGTTGCAACACCACAAAAAAGAAAACATTATATTGGGGGGTCAAACAAGATGAGAGCATACATTGTTCATAGACACTACATGAGGTCCACCTGAATAATTCATTTGTATATTAAGTCTTTTGAAATCATTAGAGAAGAGAAAAACATAAGGCGAGGGTAGACGAGCTAAAATTGAATAAGTAGAAATATTTTCTGGCCGGGTTAAGGTAATAGGGGCAGTGGTGGTAAGAGCCCTTCAAATTTCTGGTTGTCAAAAAGTTCTGCCCTTAGCCGTATAAGACAGCATAGGAGGAACAAATTGATTACAATGCCATCTAGTGGCGCGTAATGGCCAAGGAACTGGATTTTCTTGCCAATTGTCAAATCTACCGTTAAATGCATCATTGGTCATTGGATCCTGACCTGGATCCGGGTTGCTCCAGTCCTGAATGGTATAATTTCCTCCTCCTGGTATTCTGTAATCAATTCTAGAATTATAAGTACAAGATTTCCAAATTGGATACCTGGAATGACCATCTATGGTGTTCCATACGACATGTGAAGAGGCAGCATTCTGACAATTTGGATATTTTGGTGGAGATTTGGAAAGCAGGGATTTGTAAGGGTCAAGGATCCCGGGCATACGAGCCAGTAATACCCAAACTGACCTGTAATTTGAGGATGGGGAATCTGTCAGAATTGCTTTTTTAGAGGCTCCAATACATCCTTCTTTGGTAGGAGTAATAAAGCTTCCTGTATGATCAAAGGGGAAGTTAAAACAAACGGGAAGGCCCTTCCCCACATAAGGACACAGGAATCCGGCCTTCACCAGACACTGAATCTGCCAGCACATTCACCTTGGACTTCCCCAGCCTCCAGAACGATGAGAGACAAATTTGTGCTATTTATAAGTCATCCAGGCTCTGGTTTCCTGTGAGAGCAACTTGAATGGACACAACTCTGGAAACTAACACAGGATGTGACAGAGAGAATTTTCAAACAGCTTCTCTCTGCTGAACACCCCGCCTCCTCCAGGTTCCTGGAAAGCAGAGATGATAGAAAACAGGAGCAAACTCACTGTTCGAACAAGTGCCTGCTGACTCCCGCATCCACTGTGCTGAGTGGATCATCCAAGAGGTGATGAAACTGAAACTAAGTGGGGTCACATCACTGGTCTGAGGACAGTCAGCTGTTAAACAGAAGAGATGGAATCTGAACCAAGCTCATCTCAGTTCAGAGCATTCTGCCTTTCACATCATGCTAGCCAGATAGTGAAAGAAGAGTATATTTGAAATGAAGATAATATTAAAATAACTCAAGACTTGAAGGCCTCTATACCTGTTCATAAAGATGGTGATGACAATCCTACATGCAGGGCAGCAGAGGAGACACAGATGTAAAGAACAGACTTTTGGACTCAGTGGGAGAAGGTGCAGGTATTTTCTGTAGCCTTTACAGAAATCCCACCCCTCCCCCATTTAACAAGAAAGGAAACTGAGACAAACACCTGGAGTCACTACCCGGGACTGTTCTCTCCAAAGGCCAAGCCTTTTCTACCAGACATGCCATCTCTGTGTCTACAGGTCAGACTAACTCCAGGACGCCACTATTTCCTGTGATTGTCACGTCCATCCACTGATATCTGGGATCCAAAAGGAGATAAGCAGAGGCTCTCTTAACTAAGTAGTTTCCAGGTGTCATAAAGACCATGCTGACCTCTTGCTAATCAGAGTCATAGATAACATTTCAGAGCAACAACAAAACCTCCTGGAAACCCTCTGATCCAATGTCCTCATTTTGCTGCAGAAACATCAGAGGTCCAGGCAGGTAACAGGACATGTCCAGAGTGACAGCGGGCAAGTGATGAAGCTGGGGCCAGAACTCTCCTCCGTGCTACTTCTGCATGCTGGGCCTCCCTTCCTGCCAAGGAAGGAATGAACCCCAACTCCATGTCCCAAGTACACAGTCCATGTTTATAAGCATCACATCATGTTCAGAAGAAGCGCTGTGCGGCTCAGTCCTGCAGAGCCCCTTTCCACAGAGTCTATGTTGCACACAAGCCTAGGGTGGGTGAAGCCCCAGGACACTGCCCACATTATTGGTCCAGTCACCCCATGAGGCTCCAGCAAAGTATCAGCCCCCTGGATCTGATCTTGAGCTGTAAATGGAGAGATGAGGTGTCTCATAGCTCCAGGCCTCAGTTTTTACTAACTATAAAATGAGGATGGGAACATCAAAGACACTCATAAAGAATGAATAACTCATAAATCTAATTTTTGTGTGTGCATGTGCACGTGTGAGAGACAGAAAAATGCTTTGCACATGGACTCTGAATAAATGGGAGCTACTGTTCTCAAAAAAAAAAAAAAAAAAACAAATGGGAAGATCATCTGTTAATCCCTTAAAGGTGTAATTGAAATTAATAGGGTATTTATCCTTTGTATAGGAAGCATATGATCCTCCCAATAACTGAGGCTGGTTTGTGTGGACCCATATAGGGTCACTGTTCCAAGTAACTACTTGAAAGGAGGATCTGGGAAGTATGCCCAATACTTTTCTGGAGCGGGGGAGGAAGCGCTTACCTGGCAAGATAGTAAGGCAAGCATAGCAATAAACACTCTCTCAGGAGAGGCTGGAGAGCCCTGCAGGGAAGCTACCCCTTGTGCCTGGTGACAGAGCATCTTAATCTGTCCCCAGGTAGGTATAGAGGCTTGTTGAGTTGCACAAGCTGGGCATCCTGGTGGTCTCCTGCAGGGTAAAGAATTAGGGGGGACAATATCTTTTATACGGAGTTGTGACATCTGTCTGGTGGGTGGTTCCTCTTCCTGTTCATCCGGGATCTGTGGTGTCATCTGTCTCAAGGTCAGCTGGACTTCCCATATCGGCGAAGGGAGTGGAGGTAGAGGAGGTCCCTTCCTATTTTGTGATCAAGGCAATGGGGGGACTAGGTGCCTGGGGGGCTGCGACATGACGAATCAGTCTGTCCAGGATCCAAATTGGAGAATCTGCATCCTGTGGAGAAACACAAGCATATCCTTGGCCGCTAGTTAATAATGGGTCGGGACTCCTCCATTGGCCAAAGAGGAGGTCCTTCCACTTCACCAACGGCTTTATATTTTTGTCATTCCGGGCACCGATGGTGAAGCATTGCAGTGGCTCCAGATGAATCAACATTCAGGTTATTTATTACAAAGAGAGCATGCTGCAGGATCTGATGGGGGGAACTATGTTTAAATTCCCCTTCCTGTAATTTTTGAAATTGTATTTTTAATGTTTGATGTGCTCTTTCTACTATAGCTTGTCCCTGTGGATTATAGGGGATGCCTGTGTTATGTTTTATTTGAAACTTTATACAAAATTCTTGGAAACACTTAGAAGTGTAAGTAGGGGCATTATCAGTTTTTAAAGCTTTTGGTAGATCTAAATATGAAAAACAAATAAAGAGATGTTGTACTACATCTTTATATGCCTCTCCAGTGTGAGCAGGTGCAATAATGACATGAGAAAAAGTATTTACAGTTACATGAACAAAAGACAATTTTCCAAATGAGGAGACATGAGTTACATCCATCTGCCAGAGTACATTAGGTCTGAGACCGCGAGGGTTAGCTCCCATAGGTAAATTATTTATAGTAGTGGGACAATGTGAATGGGAACAAACAATCTCTCTAGCAGATTCTCGAGGAATCTGAAATTGATATCTTAATGCAGTAGCATTTTGATGGGGTGAATGAGAGGCTCGGGCTTCTTCAAAAGCAGAGGCCACTGTAACCTTGGTTAGTGAATC
Source organism: Tragelaphus eurycerus (assembly GCA_935064755.1). Classification (NCBI taxonomy): domain Eukaryota; kingdom Metazoa; phylum Chordata; class Mammalia; order Artiodactyla; family Bovidae; genus Tragelaphus; species Tragelaphus eurycerus. Next base: position 1,816,293 of record CAKXYN010000058.1, on the reverse strand, counting down.
TGCCAGATCATTTAAGGCATTTAAAGGTCCGGGCAGTCCAGAATGAGCTCGAATGTAGCCAATAAAAAATGCTCGGTTTCGTTTCCAAATTTGTTGCTGCAATTTAGTTAACAAGTGAAATATTGCGGTTTTGCTTTTTGGGTAAAACTGCAGTCTCAATGTGTGGAAACAGCCTGACCACATACTTAGAGTCAGAGTAAAGGTTAAATTCCTCCTCTGCAAACATAACAAAGGCCTCTATAACAGCTATGAGTTCAGCTCTTGGAGCTGAAGTTTCTTGTGCTTGTAAAATATTATGCTGGTTTCTTGTAACTATAGAAGCTCTGCCATTAGTTGACCCATCAGTAAAAGCCATTTGAGCATCTGGAATAGGGAATTGTTTGACCCTAACAGGGAAAATAACTGGGTGTCTAGATATAAAGTTTAACAAAGCATGTGAGGGTAAATGATGCAGAATTTAACCAAAATAGTTTCCTATAGCAATCTGCCAATTTCCATCAAACATTAGAAGAGCATCAAGCTGTTCTTTTTATATGGAATTACAATTTCTGATGGCTCTTTACCAAATAGTCCAATGCTCTGCTTTCTTCCTTTTAATATCAACGTAGCTATCAGCCCTGGATAAGAAGCCACTACCTTTTTAGCTTGAGCAGGAAGATGAACCCACTCTAGGGGGCCGTTTTGCCATAAAACCCCCGTAGATGCAGTTGGGGTAGCCAGGCAAAGGAATTGCCAGACAGTTGTCAGTTCAATTCTTTTCACATAACTATCAGATAAAGCCTTTTCTACTTTGTGTAGGGCCTCCTGAGCCTCAACAGTTAATTGCCTTTTTGAAGTTGGATCAGGATCCCCGCGCAGAATGTTGAAAAGAGGCTTCAGCTCAGCAGTGGTTAGTTTTAAATAGGGCCTTATCCAATTAATATCACCTACAAGTTTTTGATAATCATTCAGAGTAACAAGATGGTCCTCTCTTAATTTTAGTGGGGCATGAGTTACTGTTTCTGAATTTATAACCCTTCCTAAATAAGTTATGGGTGGATTGGTTTGAATTTTTTCTGGGGCAACTTTCAAGCCTCTAGCCAGTAATGCCTGAGTTAATTCGTGAAGAACAGCTTGCAGATGGGCCCTATCTGGGTGAGCTATGAAGATATTATCCATGTAATGGATCATGTACACTTGTTCATATTTAGCCCTAATATCTTCTAGAGCAGCATTAACAAATTTTTGACATCAGATCAGATCAGTCGCTCAGTCATGTCCGACTCTTTGCGACCCCATGAACCGCAGCACGCCAGGCCTCCCTGTCCATCACCAGCTCCCGGAGGTCACCCAGACTCGCATCCATCGAGTCAGTGATGCCATCCAGCCATCTCATCCTCTGTCGTCCCCTTCTCCTCCTGCCCTCAATCCCTCCCAGCATCAGAGTCTTCTCCAATGAGTCAACTCTTCGCATGAGGTGGCCAAAATACTGGAGTTTCAGCTTTAGCATCATTCCTTCTAAAGAAATTCCAGGATTGATCTCCTTCAGAATGGACTGGTTGGATCTTCTTGCAGTCCAAGGGACTCTCAAGAGTCTTCTCCAACACCACAGTTCAAAAGCATCAATTCTTCGGCGCTCAGCCTTCTTCACAGTCCAGCTCTCACATCCATACATGACCACAGGAAAGACCATAGCCTTGACTAGGCGAACCTTTGTTGGTAAAGTAATGTCTCTGCTTTTGAATATGCTATCTAGGTTGGTCATAACTTTCCTTCCCAGGAGTAAGCGTCTTTTAATTTCATGGCTGCAGTCACCATCTGCAGTGATTTTGGAGCCCAGAAAAACAAAGTCTGACACTGTTTCCACTGTTTCCCCATCTATTTCCCATGCAGTGATGGGACCAGATGCCATGATCTTCGTTTTCTGAATGTTGAGCTTTAAGCCAACCTTTTCACTCTCCACTTTCACTTTCATCAAGAGGCTTTTTAGCCCCTCTTCACTTTCTGCCATAAGGGTGGTGTCATCTGCATATCTGAGGTTATTGATATTTCTCCCGGCAATCTTGATTCCAACTTCTGTTTCTTCCAGTCCAGCATTTCTCATGATGTACTCTGCATATAAGTTAAATAAACATGGTGACAATATACAGCCTTGACGTACTCCTTTTCCTATTTGGAACCAGTCTGTTGTTCCATGACCAGTTCTAACTGTTGCTTCCTGACCTGCATACAAATTTCTTAAGAGGCAGATCAGGTGGTCTGGTATTCCCATCTCTTTCAGAATTTTCCATAGTTTATTGTGATCCACACAGTCAAAGGCTTTGGCATAGTCAATAAAGCAGAAATAGATGTTTTTCTGGAACTCTCTTGCTTTTTCCATGATCCAGCGGATGTTGGCAATTTGATCTCTGGTTCCTCTGCCTTTTCTAAAACCAGCTTGAACATCAGGAAGTTCACGGTTCACATATTGCTGAAGCCTGGCTTGGAGAATTTTGAGCATTACTTTACTAGAGTGTGAGATGAGTGCAATTGTGCGGTAGTTTGAGCACTCCTTGGCATTGCCTTTCTTTGGGATTGGGATGAAAACTGACCTTTTCCAATCTTGTGGCCACTGCTGAGTTTTCCAAATTTGCTGGCATATTGAGTGTAGCACTTTCACAGCATCATCTTTCAGGACTTGGAATAGCTCCACTGGAATTCCATCACCTCCACTAGCTTTGTTCGTAGTGATGCTTTCTAAGGCCCATTTGACTTCACATTCCAGGATGTCTGGCTCTAGGTCAGTGATCACATCATCATGATTATCTGGGTCTTGAAGCTCTTTTTTATACAGTTCTTCTGTGTATTCTTGCCACCTCTTCTTAATATCTTCTGCTTCTGTTAGGTCCACACCATCTCTGTCCTTTATTGTGCCCATCTTTGCATGAAATGTTCCTTTGGTATCTCTGATTTTCTTGAAGAGATCCCTAGTCTTTCCCATTCTGTTGTTTTCCTCTATTTCTTTGCATTGATCACTGAAGAAGGCTTTCTTATCTCTTCTTGCTATTCTTTGGAACTCTGCATTTAAATGTTTATATCTTTCCTTTTCTCCTTTGCTTTTCGCTTCTCTTCTTTTCACAGCTATTTGCAAGGCCTCCCCAGACAGCCATTTTGCTTTTTTGCATTTCTTTTCCATGGGGATGGTCTTGATCCCTGTCTCCTGTACAATGTCACGAACCTCATTCCATAGTTCATCAGGCACTCTATCTATCAGATCTAGGCCCTTAAACCTATTTCTCACTTCCACTGTATAATCATAAGGGATTTGATTTAGGTCATACCTGAATGGTCTAGTAGTTTTCTCTACTTTCTTCACTTTCAATCTGAATTTGGCAATAAGGAGTTCATGGTCCGAGCCACAGTCAGCTCCTGGTCTTGTTTTTGCTGATTGGATAGAGCTTCTCCATCTTTGGCTGCAAAGAATATAATCGATCTGATTTCGGTGTTGACCATCTGGTGATGTCCATGTATAGAGTCTTCTCTTGTGTTGTTGGAACAGGGTATTTGCTATGACCAGTGCATTTTCTTGGCAAAACTCTATTAGTCTTTGCCCTGCTTCATTCCGTATTCCAAGGCCAAATTTGCCTGTTACTCCAGGTGTTTCTTGACTTCCTACTTTTGCATTCCAGTCCCCTATAATGAAAAGGACATCTTTTTTGGGTGTTAGTTCTAAAAGGTCTTGTAGGTCTTCATAGAACCGTTCAACTTCAGCTTCTTCGGCGTTACTGGTTGGGGCATAGACTTGGATTACTGTGACATTGAATGGTTTGCCTTGGAAACGAACAGAGATCATTCTGTCGTTTTGAGATTGCATCCAAGTACTGCATTTCGGACTCTTTTGTTGACCATGATGGCCACTCCATTTCTTCTGAGTGATTCCTGCCCACAGTAGTAGATATAATGGTCATCTGAGTTAAATTCACCCATTCCAGTCCATTTTAGTTCGCTAATTCCTAGAATGTCAACATTCACTCTTGCCATCTCTTGTTTGACCACTTCCAATTTGCCTTGATTCATGGACCTCACATTCCAGGTTCCTATGCAATATTGCTCTTTACAGCATCGGACTTTGCTTCTATCACCAGACACATCCACAGCTGGGTATTCTTTTTGTTTTGGCTCCATCCTTTCATTCTTTCTGGAGTTATTTCTCCACTGATCTCCAGTAGCATATTGGGCCCCTACTGACCTGGGGAGTTTCTCTTTCAGTATCCAATTTTTGACATAAGGTAGGGCTATTTTTCATTCCCTGGAGTAACACTTTCCATTGAAACCTCAAATAAGGCTATTTAAATTTTTCTGAAGGGAGACTAAAGGCAAATCACTTTTTATCTTTGATATTTAAGGGAATGGTAAATAAACAATCCTGTAAGTCAATAACAATTATATCCTTTGGGAATAGCTACCAGAGAAGGGAGCCCGGGTTGTAAGGCCCCTATATCTTCCATAGTGGCATTAATGGCAATCTTGTAAGAGTCACCACTTACCAGATTTTTTCTTAATAACAAAAATGGGAGTATTCCACGGACTATTAGAGGGCTCAATGTGTCCTAATTGCAACTGCTCAAAAACTAAAGTCTTAGCTGCCAATAATTTTTCTTTAGGTAGATGCCACTGTTCTACCCACACTGGATCTTGAGATTTCCATGTGATAGGGTTGGCAGCAAAAACAGTGGCCTCCACTATAAATTTGGATACCCTAATCCAGTACGTTGCTGTCGAGGAGTTGGGCAGATTGGCTCAATTATTCCTGTCTGTTATTTGCCTAATCCTTTTGATGGATCATAGCCCATATGGAGCATTTGGGAGGTCACTTTGTCATCAGGGCTAAAAAGTAGCACTCCCATTTGAGACAGCACGTCTTTCCCCCATAGGGTCAAGGGGAGCAAAGGAACTGCATAGGGTTGGAAAGTTCCACAGGTATCCTCAAACCGCCAATCTAATATTTTTGCACTCTTAACTACTGCGGGGGCTCTCCCTAATCCTACCAACTCACTTTCAGTAGTATGTGTTGGCCAGGAACTGGGCCAGTCTTTCCCAGCAATGCAAGAGACATCTGCTCCTGTGTCTAAAAGCCCCACAATAGACTTGCCACTGACCAGGGTATTTTTCATGGGGCGTTTCTGAATAATTTCTGTTATCCAAAAGACCATATCACTGGACCCAAATCCTTTTTCCTGTCTCTCACTTTGAGTAGCGATATGTCCTATGGCAGTGTAGTAGGGCAAAAGTAAAAGTTGAGTTATTCTTTGTCCCCAGTGAATTTGTGTAGTTTTAGTTGTGGGCGAAATAATTATCTGAATTTCTCCTGTATAATCTGAGTCAATCACTCCGGGGATAATTGTAAGACCTTGCATGGCTGAGGAGCTTCTGCCTAATATAACTCCCACCAGGCCTGTTGTTAATGGACCTTTAACCCCTGTAGGGATTTTTATAGTAGGACTATCTGGTGTTAATACTGTTGAGGTGGTGGAACTGAGATCCAGTCAGTCCTGCGCTGCCTGGGGTTGTTCTGATGAGTTCTGCAGTGGGACAAAGGGTATGAATGGGTTCAGCGTTGTTGCCCCAATCGTTTTCGGGGCCTGAGGCTGACCCCTCAACCCGTTTCCCGACTGCTGGTCAGGAACTAGCAAGGTTCCGTTTTTATGGAATTTTGATCTGCAGTCCTTTGTCCAGTGATATCCCTTCTGACAACGAAGGCAAGGAGTCTTAGGGAGATTAGGAGTCACAGCCGGGGAGGCAGGATTTGGCAGAAAAGAACCAGCTGTTTTTTGGGGGCAAGGAGGGATAAAGTGCCCCTCCCAGGCACAAGAAAAGCAGGCTTTGGACAGGTTAGTATTCTGTCCTTGATTATTTAAATAACTCCTTGATGGATTATTCCTGCCTGCAAACAAGGATTGAACTATCTGTTGATAAGAACTTCCTTTTATGGCTGCAGCTATGGCAATGCCCTGCATCATTGCTGGTCCTACATCTGCACATTGCTTGATGTAATCTCCTATTTCCCCAGATTTCTTTTATAGGACGTAGGATGGCCTGGCAGGTAGAATTAGCATTTTCAAATGCCAGTTGTTTTACTAATATTCCAGCTGCCTCATCACTAGGAATTACCCTGTGAATTCCCTCTAGAAGTCGTGATACAAAGTCCTCATATGGCTCTTCTGAACCATGAACTTCCTGATGTTCAAGCTGGTTTTAGAAAAGGCAGAGGAACCAGAGATCAAATTGCCAACATCCGCTGGATCATGGAAAAAGCAAGAGAGTTCCAGAAAAACATCTATTTCTGCGTTATTGACTATGCCAAAGCCTTTGACTGTGTAGATCACAATAAACTGTGGAAAATTCTTCAAGAGATGGGAATACCAGACCACCTGATCTGCCTCTTGAGAAATCTGTATGCAGGTCAGGAAGCAACAGTTAGAACTGGTCATGGAACAACAGACTGGTTCCAAATAGGAAAAGGAGTACGTCAAGGCTGTATATTGTCACCCTGTTTATTTAACTTATATGCAGAGTACATCATGAGAGATGATGGACTGGAAGAAACACAAGTTGGAATCAAGATTGCCAGGAGAAATATCAATAACCTCAGATATGCAGATGACAGCACCCTTATGGCAGAAAGTGAAGAGGAACTCAAAAGCCTCTTGATGAAAGTGAAAGTGGAGAGTGAAAAGGTTGGCTTAAAGCTCAACATTCAGAAAACAAAGATCATGGCATCTGGTCCCATCACTACATGGGAAATAGATGGAGAAACAGTGAAAACAATGTCAGACTTTCTTTTCCTGGGCTCCAAAATCACTGCAGATGGTGACTGCAGCCATGAAATTAAAAGACGCTTGCTCCTTGGAAGGAAAGTTAGGACCAACCTAGATAGCATATTCAAAAGCAGAGACATTACTTTGCCAACAAAGGTTCGCCTAGTCAAGGCTATGGTCTTTCCTGTGGTCATGTATGGATGTGAGAGCTGGACTGTGAAGAAGGCTGAGCACCGAAGAATTGATGCTTTTGAACTGTGGTGTTGGAGAAGACTCTTGAGAGTCCCTTGGACTGCAAGGAGATGCAACCAGTCCATTCTGAAGGAGATCAGCCCTGGGATTTCTTTGGAAGGAATGATGCTAAAGCTGAAACTCCAGTATTTTGGCCACCTCATGCGAAGAGTTGACTCATTGGAGAAGACTCTGATGCTGGGAGGGATTGGGGGCAAGAGGAGAAGGGGATGACAGAGGATGAGATGGCTGGATGGCATCACTGACTCGATGGATGTGAGTCTCAGTGAGCTCCGGGAGTTGGTGATGGACAGGGAGGCCTGGCGTGCTGCAGTTCATGGGGTCACAAAGAGTCGGACACGACTGAGCGACTGATCTGATCTGATCTGAAAAGGAAGAGGTTGATTCTTTCCCTTGAGGCAATGATCGCCAGGCCCCAAGGGCGCAGGCTGTCACCTGTTCTAAAGCCCTTTTATCTAGACCCATCTGATCTCTAATTGTATCAAATTCATTAATTCCCTCCAACATTTCTTGTACAATGTGTCTTGGGCCATACTTGCGGTTAGCACTAGCCTGCTTTTGGGCGAGGTCCTCATATTCAGCTCTCTAGAGTAGATATTGTCCTCCAGACAGACAAGCCTTAGCGACTGTTTCCAGTCGTATGGGATCATCCATCTGGCCACTAAGGCGTCTAACAATGTAAGGGTGTATGGAGCTGTAGCCCCATATAAAGCACAAGCCTGTTTGAGTTCTTTAATCGGTTTCATTGAAAGGGGTTCCCAGGAGGGGATGTCTCTCCCATCCCTTTCCTCAAAAATTACAGAAAAACAAGCCTCAAAGTGGGGATCAAATTCATCTTCGGGACTAGAAAAAACCCTTCTCTGAGAAACTCCTAGCGGAGGCCCCTTCCCCTCATAAGGAGGAGGAGGTTTGGGGGGACAGGGAGCATCCCATGTTGCTCTTTTCCTGTTCTGGAGATTTAACTGTTTGCTGTTTGGATCTTACTAATGGTCTGATTGAGGATGTTTCTCTCAAGCTCTTAGGAGCATCTTTAGCTGAAAAAGACCAATCTTCATCAGAATGATAGCGAGCTGCTGCTTCTTCTAAATCTTTTTCATCTTGGGGCGAAAGCTGTTTCTCCTTTTCATCCCCGCTTTCTAAATGACTGTTGGTGTTCATGGCAGCCAGCATACTTCTTAACTGCAGATAGCTAGGCCTGGACTCTTCCTCCTCACTGTCCGCCTTAGTAGGCACTCGTTCAGATTCATGAGCAGGGTCTAAAGCATCTCTAATCATATTCCATAAGGGAAAGGTATCAGTGGGCACCCTTTCCGGACCATGCAGAGTGTAGTAAGTTTTTTACGTGTTTCCCTACCTTCTCCCCTGTATCTAAGTTAACAGTGCCCTCTTCTGGAAACCAAGGACACTGTTCTTGTACAAATGTAAAAAAGGATTGAACACTAGCCTTTTTAACCTTAATTCCTCTTTTGTTTAACAATTCCAATATTACTCCTATAAAGAGTTGTTGTTCTTTTGACTCCTTGTTACCCATGTCAGAGATTTCTGTCTGCGAGGAAAGATTCAACACTACCCACTCCTACTCACCTTATCTATCTTATGCAGGGGGGTCCGCAGCACCCTGAGTGGGATCCTAACCATCCCGGAAAACTGCACAATGGGGGAGACTTACCTTTGGGACCCTTTATGGGCGCCACTTGCTGGGGTCCAGCCCCAGCAGGATCCAGGGGTACCCTCAGGAGAGACGGCGTCGGGTTCAGCGAGAGTGAGAGAGAGAGAGAGAGAAAGAATGACACGGGGAGACCAAGCTTCGGTGAGAGAGGCCTGTAGCTTTATTTTCAGAAGGGGCTTTTATACCTTAAGTTGTATATAGAAGATAATAGGGGGTGCAAAGTCATGCAAGGTCAGCAGTCCTTGACCCTTATCAAAACCAGGCTTTCTTTCTGCAAACCTATCATATACAAAGGCTTTAGGTGATTTACATCATCTTCTGGTCAGGAGACCTGCTAACATTCTTCTTCTGATAAAGGTTAGTCAACCAGAAAAACTTATTTTCTCCAAAGGTGATTTTTCTTAAAGTTTGGCGCCACTCCCTGAAAGCACTAGATAGAGTTGCATTCCTATAGGGCAGAAGGTGCAGTGGGGGATAATCAAGGGGAGAATTTATTAACTCAAGGGTCTAAGGTTGTTAACATTAAAGCTTCTACTTATTTTCTATATACCAACTATATTAATACACTCCCAGGGACACAGTGAGTGGGTAAGGGATATGGAAACTTGGCAGCAAGCATTAGCTCAACAAAGAAATCCTCTACTTAGTTCTATTTTAACAATACTAACTCCCTGAGAAGCGCTGCATTGTTAGAATATCTTAAGCTTCCCATGCCTCCTGTGGTTGGGAGGCTGTGAACAATCTCATGCGTAGCTGTAAGAGTCCGGAAACGTGTCAGGCAAGTTAGAGAGCTATCTGAGGGATTTGAATTGGAACACACCTATTATACCCTGGAGACTTATTAACTAGAGCTCTAAGTTGATTTTCTTACAGAGAAAGGTGGTCGGCGATAGACCCCGGAAATATCAGAGGAGTTGGTGAAAGTCATGAAATAGTAAAACAGACAGATTCTGATTTAGGCCTCTCCTGCATGACCTTGTCATAGGTGGGAACTCCTGTGCTGGCTCCCGGCAGTGGTGGTCGAGTGGTCCAGTGGCTCCCAATGCAGGAGGCGTGGGTTCCATCCCTGGTCAGGGAACTAGAACCAGCAAGCCTCAATTGAAAAGATCCCACATGCTGCTACTAAGACCCTGCAGCTAGATAAGCAAAAAAATTTTAAAAAGAACCTTCCATCACTGATGAATGTATATCACATAGCCTGTAAGTCATATTATGCTTTTAAAGAATTCTGTACATTGACAATGCCCACTTTTTTTTTTTTTCCAAACACTGATCTATTTATTTGGCTACTCTGGGACTTAGTTGCGGCATGCAGGGTCTTCGATATTCGTTGCAGCATGCAGGAGCCTTAGTTATGACATGCAAATTCTTAGTTGTGTTACATGGAACCTACTTACTTCCCCATCCAACCATCTCGTTCTTTGTCGTCCCCTTCTCCTCCTGTCCTCAATCTTTCCCAGCATCAGGGTCTTTTCCAATGAGTCGAGAATTTAATAAACTTGACTTATGATTCCATTTTATTTAAAGTATATTTATTTAAGTTTTTAAAATAGATAATACATCATTCAAAAAATATGGATAAAATGCATACTGTGAATTATCTTTCCCATGCCTGTGCCATGTAATAGTGTTAACTTCTTAATGTTTTTTAACCTCTTTAATATTAAGTGATGTTTAGTATTCATTCTTATGTATCGGAGAAGGCAATGGCACCCCACTCCAGTACTCTTGCTTGGAAAATCCCGTGGACGGAGGAGCCTGTTAGGCTGCAGTCCATGGGGTCGCTAAGAGTCGGACACGACTTCACTTTCACTTTCACTTTTCACTTTCATGCCTTGGAGAAGGAAATGGCAACCCACTCCAGTGTTCTTGCCTGGAGAATCCCAGGGACGGCGGAGCCTGGTAGGCTGCCGTTTATGGAGTCGCACAGAGTCGGACACGACTGAAGTGACTTAGCATAGCATAGTATTCATTCTTATGTATACTTACAGACATATTTTACAACATGATAAAAAATATATATACTTTATTTTTGCAGTTGCTTTGTTTGGAGTTGATTTCATCTCAGTATACTAATGATTCTGATGATGTTTTTGAATTGTCCTTTTCCACTAGTCATGGATCACTGACCCATGGAATTGTCTAAAATTTCAAAACTCTAACAACTCACTCAAATATAAGTTTCATAATAGTTTTTGAAGAACTCAGTAGCACCAAGGAGGTATGGGAGAAATTGCAGTCTGTTCCACTAATAAAATCATATTATACCACATCTATTGTCCCTTTCTCCTCCTGCCTTCAATCTTTCCCAGCATCAGGATCTTTTCAAATGAGTCAGCTCTTCACATCAGGCGGCCAAAGGTGCTGGGAGCCACCACGGGAGATCCCACCCATGACAAAGGACATGCGGGAGAGACCTGACAGGCAAAGGCGGATCAGGCCTCAAGGGACCCCCTGAATCTGCTCGAGCATCTACCTCAAAACCAGAATCTGTTTGTCTTACTATTTTGTGCCTTTCACCAACTCTTCTGACATTAACAGGGGACTATCCCCGACCACCTTTCTCTGGAAAAAGTCAACTTCAGATCAGATCAGTCGCTCAGTCGTGTCCGACTCTTTGCGACCCCATGAATCGCAGCACACCAGGCCTCCCTGTCCATCACCAACTCCCGGAGGTCACTGAGACTCACATCCATCGAGTCAGTGATGCCATCCAGCCATCTCATCCTCTGTCGTCCCCTTCTCCTCTTGCCCTCAATCCCTCCCAGCATCAGAGTCTTCTCCAATGAGTCAACTCTTCCCATGAGGTGGCCAAAGTACTGGAGTTTCAGCTTCAGCATCATTCCTTCCAAAGAAATCCCAGGGCTGATCTCCTTCAGAATGGACTGGTTGGATCTCCTTGCAGTCCAAGGGACTCTCAAGAGTCTTCTCCAACACCACAGTTCAAAAGCATCAATTCTTCAGCACTCAGCCTTCTTCACAGTCCAGCTCTCACATCCATACATGACCACAGGAAAAACCATAGCCTTGACTAGATGAACCTTTGTTGGCAAAGTAATGTCTCTGCTTTTGAATATGCTTTCTAGGTTGGTCATAACTTTCCTTCCAAGGAGCAAGCGTCTTTTAATTTCATGGCTGCAGTCACCATCTGCAGTGATTTCGGAGCCCAGAAAAATAAAGTTTGACACTGTTTCCACTGTTTCCCCATCTATTTGCCAGGAAGTGATGGGACCAGATGCCATGATCTTCGTTTTCTGAATGTTGAGCTTTAAGCCAACCTTTTCACTCTCCACTTTCACTTTCATCAAGAGGCTTTTGAGTTCCTCTTCACTTTCTGCCATTAGGGTGGTGTCATCTGCATATCTGAGGTGATATTTCTCCCAGCAATTTGATATTTCTCCCAGCAATCTTGATTCCAACTTGTGTTTCTTCCAGTCCAGCATTTCTCATGATGTACTCTGCATATAAGTTAAATAAACAGGGTGACAATATACAGCCTTGACGTACTCCTGTTCCTATTTGGACCCAGTCTGTTGTTCCATGTCCAGTTCTAACTGTTGCTTCCTGACCTGCATACAAATTTCTCAAGAGGCAGGTCAGGTGGTCTGGTATTCCCATCTCTTTCAGAATTTTCCACAGTTTATTGTGATCCACACAGTCAAAGGCTTTGGCATAGTCAATAAAGCAGAAATAGATGTTTTTTCTGGAACTCTCTTGCTTTTTCCATGATCCAGCGGATGTTGGCAATTTGATCTCTGGTTCCTCTGCCTTTTCTAAAACCAGCTTGAACATCAGGAAGTTCACGGTTCACATATTGCTGAAACCTGGCTTGGAGAATTTTGAGCATTACTTTACTAGCATGTGAGATGAGTGCAATTGTGTGATAGTTTGAGCATTCTTTGGCATTGCCTTTCTTTGGGATTGGAATGAAAACTGACCTTTTCCAGTCCTGTGGCCGCTGCTGAGTTTTCCAAATTTGCTGGCATATTGAGTGCAGCATTTTCATAGCATCATCTTTCAGGATTTGGAAAAGCTCAATTGGAATTCCATCACCTCCACTAGCTTTGTTTGTAGTGATGCTTTCTAAAGCCCACTTGACTTCACATTCCAGGATGTCTGGCTCTAGGTCAGTGATCACACCATCGTGATTATCTGGGTTGTGAAGATCTTTTTGTTAGGGCTCTAATTAATAAGTCTCCTGGGCATGATAGGAGTGTTTCAATTCAAACCCCTCTGATGGCTTTCTAGCTTGCCTGACAGGTTTATCCATACTCTTAAAATTAACACACATGATTGTTCACAACTCCCCAACCTTGAAAGGCACGGGAAGCTGAAACATTCTAAAAGTCCTAATGAAAAATTATTAAAATAGATAGTACTGGTAAAGGGCTTCATTATTGGGCCAGTGCTTGCTGCCAAGTGCCCATATCCCTTATCCATTGTGCACCTGGGAGTACATTAGTTAACATAGTTGGAATGTAAGAAAAACAAGCAGCAGCCTTGGAATTAACCGCATCAGACCTTTGAGCTAATTGGTTCTTTCTTTGTTGTAACTTACTGCACCTTTGCTCTATGAGAATGTAACTTTCTGAGGCTGACATAGATTAGAAATATAAAGAAAAAACACTTCAAGGGAAAATAAGTTTTCTGGTTGAACAGCCTTTATCAAAAAAGGGTCATAAAATGTCCACAGGCCTCCAAGGCCAGAAGATAATGTGCACAACATTGTTTATGGGAAAGGTATGCAGAAAAAAATCCTGGTTTTGATAAAGACAAAACAGATGTAATGTTTGGGCTGACTCTGCATGACTTTGCATCTTTCATTTCCCTCTATGTACAAGTCAGTGTAAAAAAGTTCCTTTTGAAAATAAAGTTATGGGCCTTGCTCACTGAAGCTTGGTCTCCTCGTGTCATTCTTTTTTTCTTTTTTCCTCCTTTTCTCTCTCTGTTCTTCTTTCAGGATTACTCCTTAGAACACAAGAGCTTTATTGGCTTTCTGTGTTAATCAAGGAAGATCAAGCCTCTTTCCCTTCTCTTCATTCTTTCTCCTTTATTCTCTTATCGTTCAACTCCGGACTATCAGGTTTCAATCCAGTATAAGACCCGTGTCATTTCTCTCTTGCCGATGCCGTCTTTCCTGAGGGTACCCTAGGATCCTGCTGGGGCTGGACCCCAACACAAAGGATTGGAGTTTCAGCTTCAACATCAGTCCTTCCAATGAATATTCAAGATTGATTTCCTTTAGGATTGATTAGTTTGATGTCTTTGCAGTCCAAGGGACTCTGAAGAGTCTTCTCCAACACCACAGTTCAAAAGCATCAATTCTTTGGCACTCAGCTTTCTTTATAGTCCAACTCTCACATCCATACATGATTTCTGGAAAAACCATAGCTTTGATGAGTCAGACTTTTGTTGGCAAAGTAATGTCTCTGCTTTTTAATATGCTGTCTAGGTTGGTCATAACTTTCCCTCCAAAGAGTAAACGTCTTTTAATTTCATGGCTGCAGTCACCATCTGCAGTGATTTTGGAGCCCAAAAAAATAGTCTGCCACTATTTCCCCATCTATTTGCCATGAAGTGATGGGACCAGTTGCCATGATCTTAGTTTTTGAACTATGAGCTTTAAGCCAACGTTTTCACTCTCCTCTTTCACTTTCATCAAGAGGCTCTTTAGTTCTTCTTCACTTTCTGCCATAAGGGTGGTATCATCAGCATATCTGAGATTATTGATATTTCTCCCAGCAATCTTGATTCCCGCTTGTGCTTCATCTAGCTCAGCATTTCTCATGATGTACTCTGCATATAAGTTAAATAAGCAGGGTGACAATACACAGCCTTCATGTCCTCCTTTCCCAATATAGAGCCAGTCTGTTGTTCCATGTTGTTCTAACTGCTGCTTTCTGACCTGCATACAGATTTCTCAAGAGGCAGGTCAGGTGGTCTGGTATTGCTATCTCTTGCAGAATTTTCCAGTTTATTGTGATCCACACAGTTAAAGGCTTTGGCAAAGTCAAAGCAGAAATAGATGTTTTTCTGGAACTCTCTTGCTTTTTCCATGATCCAGCGGATGTTGGCAATTTGATCTCTGGTTCCTCTGCCTTTTCTCAAACCAGCTTGAACATCTGGAAGTTCAAATCCCTTACAATTATACAGTGGAAGTGAGAAATAGTTTTAAGGGACTAAATCTGATAGAGTGCCTGATGAACTATGGACAGAGGTTTGTGACATTGTACAGGAGACAGGGATCAAGACCATCCCCAAGAAAAAGAAATGCAAAAAAGAAAAATGGCTGTCTGAGGAGGCCTTACAAATAGCTGTGAAAAGAAGAGAAGTGAAAAGCAAAGGACAAAAGGAAAGATAAACCCATTTGAATGCAGAGTTCCAAAGAATAGCAAGGAGAGATAAAACAGCCTTCCTCAGTGATCAATGCAAAGAAATAGAGGGAAACAATAGAGTAGAGAAGACTAGAGATCTCTTCAAGAAAACTAGAGATACCAAGGAAACACTTCATGCAAAGATGGGCTCAATAAAGGACAGAAATTGTATGGACCTTTGCCTGGAGAATCCCAGGGGCAGGAGAGCCTGGTGGGCTGACGTCTATGGGGTCACGCAGAGTCGGACACGACTGAAGTGACTTAGCAGCAGCAGCAGCAGCAACAGAAGCAGAAGATATTAAGAAGAGGTCGGGAGGAGCTAAGATGGCGGACTAGTAAGACGGGGAGAATACTTTCTCCTCCACAAATCCATTAAAAGAACATTTGAATGCTGAATAAATTCGATAAAACAACTTCTGAATGCCGGCAGAGGACATCAGGCACTTAGAAAGACAACTCATTGTCTTCAAAACGAGAAAACGAGCCCTGCGGTAACTCTTTTTGCGAAGTGGCTCGGACACCAGCATTTGCTATTGGCAAGCGGGGGCTGGGCTAGGAGGAGCAGCGAGGCCTGCATTGCTTTGAGAAAGGATTTGGCCTGGCTATCTCGGGTGCTATCTGAGCGAAATAACCAGACTGTCGGTTATCTACTACATCAAAAGCCAGCCCTAACTTAAGACACCACCAGGACTACCTACGGAACAAAGGGCTGCACAGAGTTGGCCGGCTGCAGGCCGTCCCCTCCGGTGACAGGCAGCCAGGGCCGGAGGCGGGCAATTACAGCCCTAGAGAGACACTGTCTAACGGAACTGTGAGTAGGTTTCTGTGCTGACTCACGCTTCTTGGGGCTCTGGATGGTCAACATCTGCCTGTGAAAGTGCGCTGTTTGTATACCCAGAAAACTGAGCGGCGGAGAGGCGATAAGTCGCAGCAGCTGCGCTCGCTGAACATTTCATCACCTGCGCTACTCGGATCTGGGAAGGGCATAAAACGCAGACTCAACCAAGTCTGTGCTTCTGAGGATTATCTGAGTGCCTGAACCTGGCCGGTTTAGATTTGGGTGTTCATCTCCGCCCCCTCTGTAACAAAGCAGAGATCAGATATTGAAAAGACCTGTAAACCGCCTCAATAAAGAGAATTCAACAAACTACCAGAATATAGTAAGGACACTCTAAATTTGGCAATTTTAACAAAATGAAGAGACAAAAGAATACCCAGCAGCTAAAGGAACAGGATAGATGCCCACCAAACCAAACCAAAGAGGAAGAGATAGGGAATCTACCTGATAAAGAATTCCGAATAATGATAGCGAAATTAATTCAAAATCTCGAAATCAAAATGGAATCACAGTTAAAGAGTCTGGAGACAAGGATTGAGAAGATGCAAGAAAGGTTTAACAAGGACCTAGAAGAAATAAAAAAGAGTCAACACATAATGAATAATGCAATAAATGAGATCCAAAACACCCTGGAGGCAACAAATAGTAGAATAACAGAGGCAGAAGATAGGATTAGTGTATTAGAAGATAGAATCCTAGAAATAAATGAATCAGACGAGAAAAAAGAAAAACGTATCAAAAGAAATGAGGACAATTTCAGAAACCTCCAGGATAACATCAAACGCTACAACATTCGAATCATAGGAGTTCCAGAAGAAGAAGATAAAAAGAAAGATCATGAGGAAATACTTGAGGAGATAATAGTTGAAAACTTCCCTAAAATGGAGAAGGAAATTACCGCTCAAGTTCAAGAAATCCAGAGAGTCCCTAACAGGATAAACCCAAGGCGAAACACCCCAAGACACATATTAATCAAATTAAAAAAGATTAAATATAAAGAACAAATATTAAAAGCAGCAAGGGAAAAACATCAAATAACTCACAAGGGAATTCCCATAAGGCTAACAGCTGATCTTTCAATAGAAACTCTCCAAGCCAGGAGGGAATGGCAAGACATAATTAAAGTGATGAAAGAAAATAACTTACAGCCTAGATTATTGTATCCAGCAAGGATCTCATTCAAATATGAAGGAGAAATCAAAAGCTTCACAGATAAGCAGAAGTTGAGAGAATTTTGCACCACTAAACCATTTCTCCAACAAAAACTAAAGGACATTCTCTAGATAGGAATCACTAAAAGGGTGTATAAATTCGAACCCAAAACAATAAAGTAAATCTTATTTATCAATAATTGCTTTAAACGTTTATGGGCTGAATGCCCTAATTAACAGACAAAGACTGGCTGAATCAATACAAAAACAAGACCCCTACATACCTTGTCTACAAGAGACAACCAAAAGACTAAAATGGGTCAAATGGATACAAAAACTAGACCCCTATATATGTTGTCTACAAGAGAACCACCTTAAAATACGGGATATATACTGACTGAAAATGAAGGCCTGGAAAAAGATTTTCTATGCAAATATGGACCATAAGAAAACAGGAGTAGCAATACTTATATCAGATAAAATTGACTTTAAAGATCTTGAAAAGGAGACAATGAAGGTTACACATAACGACTTAAAGGAACAATCCAAAAAGAAGATATAACAATTATAAATATATATGCACCCAACATTGGAGCATTGATATATCTAAGACAAACATTAATTAATATGATAGAAGAAATATGCAGCAATACAATAATAGTGGGAGACTTTAATGCCCCACTCATATAATCTGGCTGTAATAGACAAAAAAGAGCAAAACATATTTACTTATGAGCCTCAAAAAATTCAGTTCACTCAGGAGAGTTTAAAAAAAAAAAAAAAACTTATTTGTTCACTCTGTAAAGGTTTATTGACTATTTTATGGGTTTGGTACCACTTTGGGTAGTAGGGAGGAAGAGGTGACAAATGTGATCCTGTCCTAAATAATATATTGTGGTAAAGATAGACCTACCAATACAAAATACCAAGATGTCCCTAAAGATGACACCCAAACTGGACTTTTTGTTTCCTGAACTTTTCATTTCGAGAACAAACCTTCTAATATAGGATGAATTCAACATGATTTTTTTTAAGTGTTCTTTGTGATTAACAACAGAAAGCCATTGGTTAAGAAATGCATATACTCCTCCCCACCATCACTCCCCTTCTTTCTTCCCATTTCCCTCCCACCCTCATTGATCCTTTCCTTTGTCCATTTTCCCCTGCAAAAAAAATTAAAAAAATAAAAAAATAAAATAAACTGTTGTTTGATAAAATCAGGCGAGCTGTGTTTTACATATCAAGTTGTAGAAGTTATATATATATATATATATATATATATATATATATATATTTGGATACAAATTCTTTCTATGAGGTACAAGTAGTGTGTAGCCTCATTAAAATTTAAAAAAAAAAAAAAAGAAGAGGTGGCAAGAATACACAGAACTGAACAAAAAAGATCTTCATGACCCAGATAATCACGATGGTTTGATCACTCACCTAGAGCCAGACATCCTGGAATGTGAAGTCAGATGGGCCTTAGGAAGCATCACTACAAACAAAGCTAGTGGAGGTGATGGAATTCCATTTGAGCTACTTCAAATCCTAAAAGATGATGCTGTGAAAGTGCTGCACTCAATACACCAGCAAATTTGGAAAACTCAGCAGCGGCCACAGGACTGGAAAAGGTCAGTTTTCATTCCAATCCCAAAGAAAGGCAATGCCAAAGAATGCCCAAACTACCACACAATTGCATTCATCTCACACACTAGTAAAATAATGCTCAAACTTCTCCAAGCCAAGCTTCAACAATACATGAACCATGAACTTCCAGATGTTCAAACTGATTTTAGAAAAGGCAGAGGAACCAGAGATCAAATTGCCAACCATGTTTATAGAACTGTTCAATTTTGCTGATAAGGTGCCTGTGAAATGGTCTGTCCATTGGCTTTTATTTACATTCCATGATTGCTACTGAGGTTGAATGCCTTTTCAGATGTTTGAGACATTTCCTGACATCTTTCATTACTTGGTAATGATTTGGTAGCAGATTCAACACAGCTGAGCTGAGCACTTGTATATATAAAATCTCCATATGGAACAAAAATACAAAATAGTGATCTTTGGAGATTGTAAATACAAGAGTATTCATTGAATTGCACTTTTGTATTTTATACACTTTTCTGCATTTTTAATATTCCACATGTGCAAGTATATAAAAAACCTCAAAACTCAAAAGGTGAACAAACTCAGTCCCACCTCATCCCCCACAGAGCTTCCAACACATCCACCCACTTTCCAACTCATCCCTTCCTAGTAACATGTTTTATCAGATTCTTAGGTCCTTCTAGTGTGTTTTTTTTTTTCCTCATACTGCTGCTGCTGCTAAGTCGCTTCAGTCATGTTCGACTCTGTGTGACCCCATAGATGGCAGCCCACCAGGTTCCCACATCCCTGGGATCCTCCAGGCAAGAACACTGGAGTGGGTTGCCATTTCCTTCTCCAATGCATGAAAGTGAAGAGTGAAAGTAAAGTCACTCAGTCCTGTCTGACTCGTAGCGATCCCATGGACTGCAGCCTACCAGGCTCCTCTGTCCATGAGATTTTCCAGGCAAGAGTACTGGAGTGGGGTGCCATTGCCTTCTCCCCTTTCTCATGCAGAAAGAAGCAAATATTGTTACATACCTATTTACATATATCCCTTTGTTCACAAAAGCAGGCTTGCTAGTTACTGTAGGGAATGCACTTCACTTTTTGTGTACACCTTGGAGGCTATTTCATGTCAGTACCTAATCTCCTTGTTCTTTTAAAAATTTATTCATTGAAAAAAAAATCCAATACTTTGGCCACCTGATGCGAAGAGCTGACTCATTTGAAAAGACCCTGATCCTGGGAAAGATTGAAGGCGGGAGGAGAAGGGGACGACAAAGGATGAGATGGTTGGATGGCATCACTGACTCAATGGGCATGAGTTTGAGTAAACTCCAGGAGTTGGTGATAGACAGGGAAGCCTCATGTGCTGCAGTCCATGGGGTCACAAAGAGTTGGACATGACAGAGTGACTGAACTAAACTGAAAAAAAATTTGGAGGAGATCTTAGTTCCCTGGCCAGAGATTGAACCTGGGCCCTCAGAGTGAAAGCATGGAGTCCTAACCCTTGGACTGACTGGAAATTTCCATTCTTACATTTTTTAAAAAGTTGCCCAGTATCCCAGAGTATGAATAGTCCACCTCTTGCTTATCGGGTTGTTTTTCACTTGGGTTGTGAGTAAAATCTTTTGCTTCTACAAACAAGGCTGCAATGAATAATCTTGTATTTAAGCCATTTCACATGGAAGCAAGTATATGTTTAGGAACATTTTCTACCAGCTGGATGACATGGTCAAAGACTATAATGAGATCTTAGCAAATGCCCTCTCTAGGGTTTGTGGCAACCACCCCGACAGAAGCACAACATCTGCAGCCTCTCTCCTCACCTGCTGCATTAAGAGGAGAACTCTGGAAACTCCGTGCCATTTTTAACGTGCATTTGTCTTATTCCCAGTGAGGTTTGGCATCTATTCTTCACTACCACCTTCTTGAAACATTCTTCCTATGGACTTTCTAGCCTCAATCTCCTAGTTTTTTAGTATTTCTTTTTAATTCTGCCAGATAATAATGTGATGGTGATGTTTAAGAACCAACATTGCCGACACTAACAGAGCAAGTGCCAGTGTGTGTCAGGTGTCTGCCGAGCCATATGCTGTCATTGCCTCATCTGACTCTCACAGTATAACAAGGCGGGTACTGTTACCTCTGTTTTATGAATAAAGTCACTGAAGCAGAGATATTTTCTAACTCACTCGTGGTCACATGAGTAGTAATCAAGGAACAGGAATTGAAATGTAGTTTTGGGGCTACCCTGGTGGTAAGGAATCCACCTGCCAATACAGGAGACATGGATTTGATCCCTGATCTGGGAAGATCCCACATGCTGCAGAGCAACGAAGCCCATGTGCCACAACTATTTAGCCTGTACTCTAGAGCCCAGGATTTGCAACTACTGAAGCTGTGTGTCCTAGAGTCCAAGCTCTACAGCAATAGAAGCCACTGTAATGAGAAGCCCAAACACAACTGGAAAGTAGCCCCAGTGAAAAGCCCAAGCAATGAAGACCCAGCACAATAAAGTTTTTAAAAAAGAAGGAAATCTAGTTCTGTCTGAGCCCCATGAAGCCACCGTCTTATACATCTTTTACTGAAGAAGGCAGTATTAGGGATTGTAGCACAGGGCAGAGATGAAAGGGTTATAGCCAGAAGAACCAGAAGAGGGGATTCAGGCTCTTCCACTCTGAAACCAGATGACTTTGGTCAAATGATGGGCACTCTACCTCAGTTTATTCATCTTCAAATTGGGGCAGAGCATCATGATGAAGGTAAACAGTAAACGTCAAAATACACACATGAATATACATACAATGAATATTAGGGAGCATCCACTCTGTCAGGCACTGTTCTCACTGCTGGTAACATAGCAGCGAACAAGCAGACAAAAATCCATGCCCTGGAAGTATGAACAAGAAAAATTTGTAGAACATATCAGTCTCAGTGAAGAGTATTGGGGGAATAATGAGGGCAGGAGAGGAGTTGGAAGGTGACTATTTTAAGTAGAGTGGTCTAGATCAGCCTCAATAAGGTGAGATTTGAGTCAAGGCCTGAAGGAAATAAAGAAGGACTCAAATGAGATCTGAGAGATCATTTTAGGCAGTGGGAACCATGAGAGCAAATTCTATGCTGAGGTAGGAATGTACCTGGATCACGTGTGGTGCGGCAGGGAGAGCAATGTGGCTGCAGGAGTGAGGGAAGGAGCAGAAGGTGGAGAGGTCACAGCATGAGATTGTGCAAGGCCTCTGGTTAGCGGTGGGGACTTTGGAGTTCCTCTGAGCTAGATAGGAGAGTAGGGGTTTCTTAACGAAACGTTTAGAGAGTTTTTCCTATCCCCAGAGGTATAATCGGGGGTTGGAGGTAAGTTGCATCCGAGGCTCAGTGGCATCTGCTTTAAGATTTCAGCACTGTTCAGCAGGGAGGCCTGGGGGGCGCCACAAGGCTGTACTGAGGCGGCGCAGCGCAACTTCAGCACTCTGGACAGCGCCACGCACGTTTCCCGGGGCGAGGGAAGCGGCAGACCTGGGGGCGGAGCCTAAAGGAGCGGCCTATTAAAAGCCACGCGCCGCGCACAAAGGACTTACCCAATAGGTAGGAGCTTAAAGAACTGTCCAATTGGGAGCGTTGGAGCGATGACGCGCCGAACGACTTTGAGAGGCAGAGCCTGTGAAAAGCCTCTATTCGGAGCGGGATTGTTGATTGGCCTTGTTGAAGCGAGTGCCCAAGAGGCGGTCCTAAGAGCTTGCAAGAGGTCATTTTCGAGAGGGTAATTTGGAAAAACCGATCCTTGGGTGGTTTCTGCACCCAAGTGGAAGCCGGTGTACTTTCCCAGGTTGAAAGTCTCCGTGAATCCCCCAACCCTTCCCTCCTTGGGGTCGACGCAACTGTGCAGAGGAGCCCCCAAAACTGGAAGTAAGGGGTTCTCCTCATGGAGTAGCATATGGAGTTCTCAGATGCAGAACTGCAGGAGTTGGGTTTGCTCTGGAGAGGAGTTAGGGGTACCTCTGACGTTGAAACAGAAGTCCTTGCAGTCCTGGGGTCGGGTAATTGTCCCAAGAGCCTGAACGATGTTTTCTCTGATTCCTTCAGACGGGGTTGAGAGCAGTCCTTGTGTGCTAGGCTCAGCCCCCACAGCCTGAGTGCCATGCTAGCTTTTTGGGAAACACCAGAAAAGCCACGGACCAGGACTTCTGACCTGTGTGGAATGACCTCTATGACCACTGTCTAAACATTCCAGCTTGTCTCCACCACAGTAGAACAGAGTGGTGAGCCTGGACCCCTCTCCTTATCTTGGGCCAAGATTGTAATGCATCACTTTGTCCCAGTCAGCTGTCTAGGATATGCAGTTTTAACCCTTCTTGGGTCTGGAAGGTGATCCCTCACAAAGTCCAGTGGACTTCTGCCACTGTATCACACTGAACCTCAGCTCAGTTGTTGCAGAACTCAAGCCTTTTTGTCGGTCTCTTAGCCTTTATTTTCACCTCTAGTACACACAGGTTCTTTACCCAATATCCAAAAAAATTGCTCTGGAGCACCACTCAGCCCGAGTTCTTTCTAGCTCTTTCCACGGCTCTCCGTTGTTCTCAGGATGAGGTTGAGAACTCCTCTGCTTCCCAGTCAAGCCCCTGCACTGGATGGCTCCAGGCTTACATCAAGCCACACTTTCCCCTTCTCATGACCACAATGCTCACTCACCTGAATATTAGCTCCTTGAATTCCACTGACACCTCCCAGAATTTTCTGAGCATGCCAGTCCCTTAGCTAATCCTCCTCAACACACCTTTTGGTCCCACTCAACAATATTGTCTCACTTGAGACAGAATGCCTTCCTGTAACACTACCCGAGCTGGGAAAGGGCACTCTTGGTGCCTGGAAGCTCCTTGAGAGCCAGGACCAGGTTCACTGCCATATTCCCAGCACTCAGTACATGGCTGAAACATAAGCAATACCCAATAAACACGTTATGTGAATGAAACAAATGAGCACAGTAAGTTTTCATTTATTCTGGAGTGGGTTAGAATGAACATTTCAGCCAAAAATGCGTGCTGCATTGCTGCCCAAAATTGTGTCCAGAAGTTTTAGAACAGGCCTGTGAAGGAAGAGCCCCATGACGCTCACACCTGGACACTGAATCCTGAGGCTCGAGAGCCCAGCTGACTACACCAGAACAGGTTAATGGTCAGAGAACAAATGAATGTTTCCCTGTCAGGTAGAGGGTAGTCGGGCAGCTCAGGCTGCACCTAGGCACGACCAGGGCCCCGGTGACTGCAAATCTACAGAGGTGTATGTCGCTGATTTTTTGTCTCCACCATTGCTACTAAAGGCCCTCTTTCGTCTGAGGTCACTAGTCCCCAGTACTTACACCCTGTGATCAGTTCAAATTCCTGGCAAGGCCCTGTCCTTCCCTGTGACATCATCTCTTACCACCATGAGGTGTTAAGTCATAATACTTTCTCCCTTCCTACCTTCCCTCCAAAAGCACCCTTCAGGGTGATGTCTGGCTCCAGGTTATTGACCCCCATGGCCTATCCACCAAGTACCCTGTCCTGATGAACTCGCTGCGGGTGTAGGCCACCAATTGATCCTGTGTTGAAGCTCCTGGTGCTGTCTGCTGGTTACTCAGGGACACAACACCATCCTCCAGCAACATATGGGCCAACGTCTCTCTCCATAAGCCAGCTGTTGCTTACCATGGCCATAGCTGAGGAGGAGCTGGAGACCACCTCCTCCACACTGGCCTCCAAGGCTTAAGAGGACAACAGGCCTAGGAAAGCCTAGATCACATCTGAAGAGGTGAGGTGTGAGCAGCAAGGCCTTCTCCATGCTAGGGTATAGCCACAACTTGCTGAATCCTGCTTCCTGGGGTGGTAGGTCCCAAGGGCTGGGATACTGTCCATGGTCAGCTACATCACCACCACCAAGGTCCTTGAGTGGAGTCAGGGTGACAAAGGATCTGTGATTGCAAGTGGGCTCCTTAGGTACTCACCTTGCTGACAAAATGCTGTTGGCTCTGTGCTGCCCACACCTGACTACAGTAATCCTGATTGTGGCTGATGAGCTTCCAGGGCTGTGACAGCAGCAATGGTGGGTAGAATCTGTACCCAGCCTTGTACTAGGTCGAAAAGTGTTCCCCCCAAAAGGCCTGTCCAATTCCTAACCACCGATACCTGTGAACCTAACTTTACCTGGGAACACATCTTTTTAGATTTTTTTTTAAAAAAGGATCATGGGAAGAATGCATCCTAGACCAGGGTGCCAAAATCCAGTGACTGGTGTCCTTACACAAAGACTCACAGGAAAAGTTCATGTGAAGACAGAGGCGGAGACTGGCATGATGCTGTCACCAGCCAAGGGATGCCTGGAGCCACCAGGAGCTGGAGGAAGCAAGAGGGCAATCCTGCTTCTTCTCAGTTAACTTGTCCTGACTGTGGGAGGGACTCAGTCAGGCCTCCATCAAAGATAAGCCACCCAGGTCCCGGCCCTTCCCCCAAGAGAGGACCATGGCAGCAAGTCCCAAGTCCCTGAGGACACATCACCACAGGGACATCTTCCTCTGCTGCCTTCTTTAATATTGAGATGCTTTCCCTTGTGGTGTCAGCATCCAGAAATGTGAATGGTGGCAGCACATGTTGTTGAGAAATCCACGGTGAAAGCTGTGTGGAGAATGCAGGTCCAGAGCAAAAGTCATGTGGTAGGCAGTATGGGAGTGTTCCTCGCCATGGACTTCTGAATGACACGGCTTCTGCCCACACCTTTATCATCTCAAACACAGGATCTCAGGGATCTCGTGTGGGCCTCTCTTTGTGGAGCCCCTTAATCGGTCTCCACTAGCACACATACTGAAGGGATACCAGGGCACTTCAAGCCCCACTCCCTAAGCTGGACCATTTGATATCCAGGGCCTCCTCTGCTCTGGCAGTTGACAAGATTTTTACGATGTTTTTTTATTTAGTGCAATCACCTTTCCTTCATCTCCCCAAGGAGGCAAATCTTTATCCTCTGAAAGCATGCTGGATGGTTCCTGCCTCGGCTCAGTGACTCCGCATCAAGAATGGTTCACGCTTCTCCCAATGGCCAAGGTTAACCAAGCACGGGAGGCCAAGGTGCCACCTGGAGCTCAGAACTTGAACAGCACATGGTCTGAGAGTGGAGAGGTGACAAAACCAGATGGGTTTCTGCAGAGGCAGTCTCAGGCCTCACCGAGGGGCTCCTTCCAGATAGGCAGGTAACACCACTCTCCCCATGGGGCAGGACTGGAGTTGAGAAGGGCTGCTTGGGGAGCGGGGTGCTGCTCCTCCACCTGCACACTGATGACCCCTAGGTGACAAATGTCCCCCAAACACTGTGCAAATGCCCAAGATGGAGAGGCATCCCAAAAGTGTACTCAGTGGAACAGGCCCCAGGAGGGGACTGCTGGAGAGACAAAGTGCCCTCCTTGCAGGGATGGTTCTGGGGCTGCATTCCCCAAACCTTGGGAACCTTCAGCCAGATTCAGCTGGGCTTCTTCAAAGTCAGCTAGTGTACTGAAGTACAAGATCACCTTACTCCACAGTGATTTGAAACTGCACTTAAAAACTCTATTAGAATTCATGGAGCAGAAAATAAACCCTGCCCAATTATGTATGAGCAAAACCCAAACAGCAGTGTGGGCCTCTGGAAGCTGCTGCAACAATGGGTCTCCAAGCTCCCAGGACACTGGGTTTCTGGCCCTGGACTTCTCTGGTGACCAGGAGCTGCCCTGCCCCCCACACCCTGCCTTCCTGCGCTGGCAACAGGGTGGAGGCACCCTGCCCATCATGCTGCGGGTGGGCCAGACACCCAGGGCTACGACGGGCGCAGAGTTTTGTTTTTCTTTATTTGTCTACATTCAGCTCAATTCAGATGTACTGCTTGAATGATGCAGACATACCAAAAAAAAAAAAAAAAAGAAACCCCACTCTTTCCCACTGGTTTTTAAAATAAAATCTTCACTTATAAAACTGAAACACTAAAGCATTAAAATACAGAAAGCTCGTTTAACTCACTTCACAAAAGCATTAACAGATGACGTATCCCTTCCATGACTATTTAAAGACAAACTGAGTTAACACTAACACCAATCGTAAATAGACAGAGGGATACTTAACTGCAAGAACTCAAAAAACTCTACTCAGACAAAGTTGTAATGGCAACTAACAAACCATTGAAGACACGGAGTCCCAAACACGGCTAAATATGGGTCACAGGACGGGTCACAGGGGTGACCAGCTGCACCTCACAACACGGCAACGTGGACAGGGGAGGGCGGAGCAGCCTGGAGAGGCCGGTTGACATGTTAACTGTGATGCATAAAACTGAATCTTACAACGGGAGGGTTAAGTGCAGAAGGTACAAATCTTCACCCACTCGGGGGCTTTATCTGTATTGGTAGTTCATGCTGTGGTCTGCATTTCTGCCATAGCCCCCTTGTGATGACTGGTAAGAGCTGGGAGGACCGCTGTAATTCTGGCCAGACCCTGGAGAGTTGTAGTTCGACTGTGAAGAGTAGCCTCCTAATGGAGAGAGGAATGGGTCAGAAGTGAGGGGCGCAAGACCCACCCGGTGGTCAGTGCTCAGGCGTCAGCCAACACTAGACAGAGCTGTGTCTGTCCATGAGATACAGCAGCAGAGCAGCCTTGGAAGTGCCACTTTGTTAAGTGCCTTTCCAGGGTCAGTGGGTCTAGTTCTCACAGGAGCCCTGAGAGGTGGGGCCATCAAGCAGGGCTTACAAGGAGTAGGGATCTGCCCAGTCACAGATGCGTCAGCCATAGAAGCTGTAATCAGGCGCTGCCAGAGGCTGAACTCACCACCCCCAACCAGAGTTCACACAGCAGGCTGTTTGGCCCTCACTGTCCTCAGCATTTTCCCCTGATGCTGCCAACATTTACAAGAGGGCAATTTCTGGACTTTCCTAGCAAGGGGCAGGGGGCTCAGGCTTGATTGCTGGTAGGGGAGCTGAGATCCCACATGCTATATAGCCAGAAAGTTTCAAGAAGTAAAATAAAATTGGGTCTTAAGAACCCCTGTGGGCTCTGTTGGCTCTGAGTTTAAGCCTCCCGTCACCCCACTGTGCCACCTGCTTCCCCAGGCCCACCTTGTTTGCCTTGGTATGAGGAGCCGCCCCCAGAACCTCCATAGCCCCCATGTGACCCTGGGTTGTAGGACGATCCGCCTGAACCGTAGCTGTTCCCGCCGCTTCGGCCTCCACTACCACTGTAGTCTGGAGAAGAGAAGACAGTGTGGTTAAGGGGCTGTGGCCATGACGTGGCTGGGCACGCTGTTTACCTTTGGCTGAGACCATAGGCCTTCGCAGAAATCCCTGTCTTAACTGTTTAAACTTGGCAACCTGTCCAACCATGAAGTGCCAGGGGTCACTGGAGTCCTGTAATGTCACCACGTTCTGAAGCCCAATTCCATCCTGCCTGCTCCAAGCCTCCTCCCTTCTCCCACTTGGCACCCAGTGACCCCTGCCGGGCCCACTCACAGACAGCACAGCTTCCTTAAGGACAGCCCAAGGACGCCCTAAGTCTTGTCGTGCCGTATCTCCACAGGAGGCGAAGAAGGGGGCAGTAACTGAGCCACTGCTGGGGGCTGTCTCCAGAGCCTAGCCCTGGAGGTGAGCTCGTAGCAGCTGGCCTGGCCTCACAGGCTCTATCTATTCTGGTGCCCCAGCCTCTGGAACCATGGAGAAGGCAACAAGGAGGGCACAGCAGACTCGGACTGGGAGACTCGTTGCCAGGGTTTTCCTGACGCCTGCCCTGTAGCCAGCGTCGCTAGGCTCTTCACCATGCCTGGGGAGGTGCTCTGCCAGCCAACTCACTGAATTTGCTCTCATAGCTGTAGTCAGATCCGCCTCCACCTCCAGGGGAGCCGTAGGAATTGGAGTACGAAGAGTAGTTGCCTTGTCCGTGATTGTAGCCTTTCTGCTTGCCCTGTGGGGGCCCGTAGTTGCTGTACTGGCTCTGGCTGTAGGACTGTTGCTGGCCTTGGTGGGGCTGGTAGCCTGAGCCATATGACGGCTTCTGTTGGCCCCCGTGAGGCTGCTTCTTCCCGGCGTGTTTTGGGGGCACTGGGGAGTTGTAGTTGTCACCTTGGTAGTAGGAACCGTAGCCAGAAGAGCCACCACCGCCCCCGCCGCCGCCACCACCGGCATTCCCCGAATGCCCTCCGTTGCTGTAGAACTGACCTAAACAGGAAGGCAGCAGGTCAGGCGGAGGAGGGGGAGACAGGGAAGGGCAGGAGGGGGGCGGTCGCAGCTGCGGGCCCTGAAGGCTGACCCACAAGCCCATGGCCCAGGCCGGGACAGAGGGACGGAGGCAGGACAGCGAAGAGTGGCGGCTCCGGTCCATCAGGCCGCCTGGTTGGGGCTGGCCCCAGCCTTCAGCTCCACTCACCCATCAGCTGACGACAACAATGGATCTTTGCCAAGCAGCGGCACGACAGCAGGCCGACAGCAGCTTTTGCAGCAGATGTCAACATTATAGTGAGATGGGCTCCAAGCGCGGGATGACATTCACGACTAGCTTGCTGCTACCCAGATGTCCCCAACAGTGACAGGAAAAGCAAAGCCCCACAGAAGCAGCCAGCTCCCACCCTGTCCTCCTCCCCTCGCCCCCCAACTCCCCGCTGTGCTGGGAAGAGGCTCGGCAGTCCAAGCCCTGTGACCTCAGGAGATATTCTGCAATGACGCCCCTAAAGCCAGAGCCATTCATGGAGGACTAGCTGGTCTGACCAATGACCTGGGATGTCTCCCGGGTGTGACTTCCACAGCCTCGTGGGGAAATCAAACACCAGAGTTCAGTTCCCAATGCCCAGGTGAGGCCTCCCACAGGGCACACCCCCTCATTCCCAGCACAGCTGCTGGGCACAGGCGGGACCCAGTGGCAGGACTAACAAGTGTGCAGCGAGGCCGCCACATTCTCAGGCCCTGAAGCAGAGAATGTCACGATGGATACCCGCTTCCCCAACGCTGGTTGCTAAGTATAGACCCTGGTTTGTTAACAGACCCCAACACTCAGATGGATCCATGGGGGATAGGCCTGATACGGCAAGGTGATGGAAGGCAGAGGTCAGGTCATGTGGGTGGCTCCCCGACCCAGCCAGGCAATCCCCGATGTTCACGCAGGGGCAGCAGAGCCCCTGGGGCAGGCAGACCTGGGCACACTACCTCTGGATGGCTACTGCCCCTGACACAGCCAGCCATTGTGTGCGCCTGGGATGGGGGAGGGAAGGGAATGCTCCCACACACCCAGTTCTTCCTTCCCATATTTAGCAGCAATAGTCTCCAGTCTTTTGAATGAGGTGAATCTGGAGTTCTCAAGGACCTTCCACCCACTGCAGATATATGCCTCGTACCACTGTGTCTTGAGTGGTTTGGACAATAATTTGGATAGAGCTAATTTGCCACGTAAGTTAACTTCCTCAAGACCCCTCCACTCAGCCCACCCAAAGGCAGAAACACCAGGGAGAAGGCCGTGTCCCCAATGCGAGAGAGAAAACATGCTTTGGTTCCTGGAGGAGGGGCAGTACCCCCTTGAGACTCCCCCTCCTCTCAGAAGCCCACCACCTCAGCTGCCCATGGCCTGCACTGAGTGCCTCCTCGCCCCTCCGCCAGCGTGGGGATGAATGAAGACGCCAAGGACTGAGGGCTTGTTACTTTAACATGTATTGATTAAAAAAAAAAAATAATAAAGGGGAGGGAAACTTTTCAACGTCATTTCAGGATAACTATTTCCTGGTATAAAAAGACATTATTCTCAAACAATAACGTTCTTAAAAAAAAAAAATACATCATGCAATCAAAGTTTTCAAAAGTTTCACTGAATGTTTCAAACCCCTGGGAACAAACTATGGAGTAACCGTTTTGACCAGTTTTTTTCCTGAATAAACGCAAAATCTTGCAAGTCAATGCGGAGGCAGGCTTTGCTGCAAGAAGAACTGTTGATCAGAGCCAAAACTACACTCGTTACCAAGAAGGACTCCTGCCAGGAAACGAGGGTCTCATTCAAAAGCCAGACGCCTTGGTGCACCTCTACATGCAGGGAGAAGCCCCCAGCTCAAGCCTGAAACTTCCGGTGAGAGGGCAGCAGCCTTCCAGGCCTTTTGGAACCTGTCATGGGAGCAGGCTGGCAGCACAGGATCCGCTGAGGGGCTTGGCTCCTCACTGGAGAATTAGGCATTATGTATTAGGCTCTTTGTACTTGGATATTTTTAAAGCCCCATTTAAAAGAAAAAGGAAAAAAGAAAAAGAAAAATCCTTAAGAATCCCATGCATTTGCAGTGATGAGTAGGACTTGCAAAATTCTACGTTCTCATTTCCTTAAAGCCTGTCTGTTTCTTGCACTAAGAGTGGAAGCACAGTTTTGATACCTTTGAGAGTTCACCTCTAGCTAAAGCAGCCACAGAATATCGCACTCCGGAACAAGAACCCACCAGAGCAGTTACAAAAGATGGAAGAGGTTAACTTAGCACAATGTACAATTCCCCAACGTTCCCAATGTTTCACATGCTTATGAAAAAAAAGGCAGATTGCTCTGGATTCGGATGTGGTGAAACTGTTACTGTCAAAGGCATCAAAGAGATTTGGAGATTTGTTAAAAGGTTAAAAATTCATACAAAACCTGCTGTAAATTAAGACAAAGGTAGATTAAAATGCATTATTATCTGTCTCTTAAATAAAGTAATGCTTTCCATAAAAAGCAAAGGTGGGCTTTTGCCTTGATGCTGACCAACGCTGGCTCTAGAATTCTGTGCAGTTCTGCACAAAAACGCATTCTCTGAAAAATTGTTTTCCACTTATTGTGAACTTCAATAGGACCAAGTTCAAAGGCAAATCACGATAAAAACTGCCATTGTCTTAAATTCTGCAGGCTAAGAGTTTCAGACAAGCTGCGGTGACAAGCCACGGTTGAGAAACCCAGTGAAGCACAGGGCACAGCACGGACACTTTGGGTTTTGGAGTTCGAGAAAATTGGAGTAAAAAGTTGATTTTGTGTGCAATACTTTTAGATGCTCTAGGAAGACCCAAAATCATGATAGCCGTAGCAGTCTGTGAAAAAGTCACCTACAAAAGGGGGAGACAGAGCAGAGAAAAAAAATTAGAATTCTTTTGAAAAAGGGCACAGAGCGCCACATTTGAAATTCATGTTTTAGATTTCTCTGCTCCTGTAACCCCCCAATGAAGGCTCCTTCTCAAGACAAGAGCTGTGCACTGTCAGGAAAAGCGTATTCACAGGTTTGGTGCTTCGCATGGCTTAAAGCAGAGAAATTTAAAATTTTGATTTTTAACGAATTTGCCAGTTAGTTATACAATGTGAGCCTTAACACTCAGAGTAAATTACGCTTCTGCAGCATGGGGGCGCTGGAGGACCACTTGCCCTAACACCAAGCACAGGTGCCAGCCGCCCATGAATCTCAGGGAGGCTGTTGCTGCTAATACTGCTGGGCCACCCTAGTCTAACTCAGGCCACGGGAGCTAAACTGCAGCTTCTTCCCAAGCTCAGACAAAGAGAAACACGCACTTACTGTAGCCAGCAGTCGCTGAGTTGCCTCCATACCCGTAGCTGCCATACCCGGCGCCTGAAAGGGAATGGACAGAGTCACCAGGGTGGGAGATGGTCTGCCCCACCCATGCCTCTTATGGCGGGGGTGGGGGTGGTGTTCCCACCCACTGCAGGGAGCAGGCCAGGCCCCCTGGGGACAGCGCAGGACAAGGTCCTCACCAGCATTCATGTAGCCTCCATGGTTGGCACCACCGAATCCTCTCCCTCTCCCTCGACCACGGATGTTCCCTCCTCTTCCTCGTCCTCGGAGGTTGGGGGGTGGGGGGTACTTCATTGTGCATGGGACCCCCCATGCCAAACGCAGGGTTATGTGGCTGGATGGGAGGAAAGACAGACAGCTTACATTCACCTCCCACTCAAATAACCAGAGAACACCCGCCAAGGAGAGAACACCCAGAGAATTCAGGGCCGGACATTCACCTTAGCAGCAAATTTTGGGCCACCTCTCACAGGCACAGGTGCTCTCTTCTTCTTGTTGGCCTCCAGGGAGAGAGGGGCGTCAGGGAACAGCTTTTCTAGTGCAGCCAAGGCGGCATATGCTTTGGCCACCTTTTTGTTTGAGCCAGCACCCTGAAACTTCTGGCCATCCACCTCGACCTGGGGAGAACAAATGTGTGTCAGAGGTGACCCAACACCTCCCTTGGGGCGGGGACCTCTCCAAAGACCCCAGGTCCCCATGGGAACCACTCCTGGGACCACTCACCTCCATGACGAAGCGTTTGTCATGGCTGCCCCCTGTCTCTGAGATGAGTTCGTACTTGAGGCCACGCCTCTTCTCGTTAAGTTCCATAACAGGGTTCTTGCCATGCTTGGTCAGGATCGGCCCCTGCTGTTTTACGTTCTCAGGGAAAACAGAAAAGAACACCAACAAACTCAGCTAAGGTCTTTCCAACAGGTGGCAGCCGCCCCTGTGTCTGAGGCTCTCCGCTCCACTCACTCTGCTGCCCACCCCACTGGAAACCATCCATGGGCTTGCCAGCAATGGGACCACCTCCACCCATACTGTCTCTTTCAGGGAAACAGCCTAGCCTAGACTACACGACTCCCGGGTGCAGCCCCCGATGTTGGGGCAACGCCAGCACAGGCCTTGACAGCTCACACTTTAACTCCGCCCCCCGCCCAGGGCCCTGTACTGGAAGGCTGTTACGCTTCTGGAGGAAGAGAACGAGGACCAATGACTGTCCTTGTTCAGGGGACCACGGGCCACTCCTGTGGGGCCTCATAGCACCCACCCTGTGCTCACCTCGGTGGTGGGATCAGAGGGGAAGGCAGCACTGGGCGTCGAGACGGCTTCCACCACAGGTGGAGGGGCCACCACGGCGGGCTTTGCCTCTGTCTCCTCAGCGGAGTCCTCCCCCTTGCTGGAGTCTCTGCCTTCAGCACCCGTGGGCAAGCCCATGTCCTGTAACACCTGCAGGAGGCAGAGACGCCATGTCCCCAGTGAGGAAGGGCTCACCCAGACAGGAATTCTCCCACATCCAGCACCCTCAATCAGCAGCTCTTAGGGAGGTATCCAGCCAACTGGAGGCACTTTGCTGAAGCTCCCAAGACCACCAAATGCCCACCCACATTTGGAGGCCTCATGCCCATCAATGAGAGCATTCTGGCTGTGTGTGCCTTGGCCACTGGTCAGGCCTCTGTTTCAGTGTTCCCATTCCCTCCCTCAGCCTCGTGCTTGAATAGGGGGCAGTGGCTCTCAATGGGTGTAAAGCTGAGGGAGGCGCTTCACCATTCCACTGCATTGCCGGCCACACTCACCTTCACAGCCACGTGCAGCTTGGCAGTCTTTTGGAGGGCCCAGAGGCCTCGAAGGAGCTCCCGTCCACCTCGACTGACATGGTGAAAATGGGGGCGTGCACTGGACCAGTCTGGGAAATTAGTTTGTACTGCAGCCCTGGTTTGAGCTGGTTCAGCCTCATCAGGGCGTTCATTGCTTGTGGAGGCTCTGTCTTCTCCTCTAGAGAGAACACAGTAATGCCGCTCTAGAATGCCAGTCAATTCTGACCCTGACAGGGACACTCTCCTGACTGCCTCCCCAACACACCACGTGGTGGAATGGGCAGGAGACCAGGTGGCCAAATGTGCTGAAGGCCTGCCTGCCCTGCTATCCAGACACATACCCTGACTGTGGTCAGCAGCTGAGGTGCATCCATCTTAGCTGTGTTCCATACCCATGCTAAGTTTTATCAATCCCCTTTATGGATCACAGCCTTGTCATGGTGAAGGGGCTTGCATAGCTCAAGGAAGCTATGAGCCATGCCATGCAGGGCCACCCAAGATTGATGGGTGGTGTTCTGACAAAATGTGTTCCACTGGAGGAGACTGGCAAACCACTCCAGCATTCCTGCTGTGAGAACCCCATAATCAATCACTCAAAAGGACTTCCACATCATATCCGGGAAACCGGAACAAAAGCAGGTATGTCACCACTTTGAGCTAAACCTTCAATGAAGCCAGATGGCAGCTAAAACAAGGACTATGCGCCAATGTTTGTACCTTTCTTCTGAATCTTCTTCTTCTTTTTGCTAGGAGACTTTTCCTCCCCATCTTCCTCCATGGGGCGTTTCATGGGCGTAATGGCGTAGGTGGTGCTGGGGGGTATTTGAACTGAAACGAGACAAGGACGGCAGCAGCTCAGACTCTAGCCTGTCCTCTGCCAGGAGCCTATGATGACATCACCGCCTGAGCCCAGGCCCGACGGCCTCCTTACCTGTATAGTCCACTGGGTTTTCATTCTTTGGTTTCTTGGGCATCTTAGATGGCAGAGGGTCCATACCCAGTACTTTATGGAGCTGGCCGAACGCAGCTAGTCGCAGCGCATGCTGGAGAAGGGGAAGAGGAATCTGACTCAGCCGCCCTGCACTCCCAGCCCTCATGTGTGCGCTCACTAATGCCTCCTGGAAGGGGTGGGAGCTGAGGTGGTTGCTAATGGTCTCCCCTATAACAGCAAGGGGTCCTCCGCCAGCCAGGGGAGGGCCTGATTGCCAGGGCCCAGCCTTGCTGTGGGGGAAGGCCAGCCTGTGACCACCCCCCTCAAAAGAATACAGGAGACCCCAACCTGGGGACTGGTTGCCACACGGAGCCACGGGGTGGGCCTGCAAGGGAAGGACCCCTGGAGCAGTCCGCACAGCAAATACGTCTCCCTGCTGAACTCGGGTGTCTAAAAACGGCACTCGAGCAGGCCAAGGTGGGGCAGGTGACAACCTCGCGTGGCGCCAAGGGAAAGAAGCAGCCCAGGTTGGGGCGCCCTGTATCAGGCCCGAGCCCCTGACCTTCGGGCCCCAAGCTGAGCCTACCCTGAGAATACCCAGTAATGGAACTGGAAGCCAGCGATTACAGACTGGGTAAGGGCTCACGTGGCAATGGCGACGACTATACCTGCGCACTCTGTGTGATATCTTCCCGTTGCTGTCTGTCTAGATGCCCAATAGCATCAGTGGCTTCTTTTTCACAAGGGTCATAAATGCCAGAACCATCTGAAGGCAGGAAACAAGGAAGATATGCAGAGGATTATCTTTTAGCATCTCGGAAGCGTGGTGCTGGGCTGAGGGAACCAAGTGCGTTACCCCCCACGCCCCATCCACACCCAGCTCTGGAAAACACGCCGGGCTCAGTGACCCACTCGGCGACCAGCCCGTGAGAGAAATAAGCCACTTGTGTCTCAGAGCAAGGAGCTCGCGTGGGAGTGGGTCACTACTGCCCCGGATCCGCCCGGAGTCACAGCTGTGGAGCCGGCACAGGGCTGGATATGATGGTGCAAGAGGGTAGTCACATGCTTCACCCCTGGGGGGACACGGGGCTGCTGCTGCCCTAACCCACTCAGGGGACCCGCCGGGAAGTGGCCTCGGGGCCTCAGTCCCTGTCCTTTCCTTTCCCTGCCACCTGCAAAGCACAAGGCCCCAACCTGGCATGACGATGCCCGAAGCCAGGCACTCCAGCACCCTCCGCAGGGCCTCGCCAGCACCCATGGGTCTGTTGGCTGTGCCGATGGACTTCTCACAGAGAAGCTCGAGGGGCTGAAAGGGAAGAGGGACAGTTAGTCACCAAGTCCAGGAGGGAGCAGGCTGACTCTGAGGCAGTGTCCCCCTGTGTGTGTGTGTGTGTGTGTGTGTATCAGAGTCAAGGCACTCCAAGTTCACAAGCCAGATTCACAAGCCAAAGACAGCACACCTAGAATGGAGCTCCACCAACTTTTCCGTAAAGGGACTGATGTTAAGTCTCTTAGGCTGTAGGGGCCAAGAATTGAAGCTGTGTACTTAGGTACTTAAAATGCAGCATTTAGAAAGATAAAAACCAGAGGGGATGTATGTATACTTATAGCTGATTCATGTTGCTGTACAGCAAAAACTCATACAACACTGTAAAGCAATTATCCTCCAATTAAAAATAATTAAAAAAAAAAAAAAAGCCATTCTTCACCATAAACTATAGAAAGAGGCAACTGGCCAAAACAGATCTGTGGGCCTCGGTCTGCTGACACTTGTCTCAGAGCAGCTACAAAAGCGTCTACACGGAGTGGAGGCTGTTCCAGTAAGTGCACCGCTGGCTGAGCTGTGCACCCTCCTCTGGATGCCTCTCAGCTCCACCCTGGGTGTGGCACTCAGCAGGAGCTCAACAAGCAGCTCTGATGGGATGCATCGGCCACACCCCAAAGGGCCACTCCAGCCTGCTGATCAGCAACACAGCCCTGGGGTCTGGGAGGCCTCTGCACACATGACCCAAGGTGACTACAGCTCCAAGGTGCCTTACCCATCCTCTGAGGGGACCCCAGGTGGGCACTCGGGTGCACAGGTCCCTCAGGACCCGGATGACAATGACACACGACTTCAGCCCGTTGGCTCTGGCCTGGAGGAACAAAGCACAGGCTCTTTACCCCAGGGCACCTCCCTGAACACGAGGCAAACATGAAAAACACAAGCCTCAGGGTGCTACTTTGTCAAGGGTAAACAAAGGTGAATGTTCACGACCATCAAGTGTGTGGTCGACAGCAACTCCACCAAGTGGACGGTAATAACGTTATTACTCTTGGCACAAAGCAGCAGCTCCCCACCTACTCGGTCACAAGCCTCCTTGGGGGGTGTGTCAAATTTGTCTATGCGTGCTCCTTTAGCAACCGCACGCCAGCAGGTGCTAAGTTCAGCACAGCGCTCTTCAACGTTACCAAAACTTTATGGTGAAAGTTAGCCAAGTTAAAACTTAGGAATTCTCTACCAAAAGACAAATAGAAGAACAAAATGCAAACCTGGAACCACTTGGCGTGTCGGAGGGACGCCAAGGCAGCAAGGCATTTCTGCCTGTCCAGAACGTCCGGGGGGTCGTTGACTGATAGCGTTTCTATTCATGGATGGAATAAGAAGACAAGGTACAGTTTGACCAAGGGGTTTCTGTCAGGTGGAAAGGGGATGTGGCAGCTTCCTAAAGGGCAGCTGAGGCTCCCAGAATCTCAAGTCCTCTCCACCCTTGACCAGGGAAGGAGATGCTTGAGCACACTGAACTCAGCCCCGAGAGGAGATTGTAAAAATCAGAGGCCCCCTCCAAAAAAAAAAGAAGAAGAAAAAAAAACAACAACCAAAAAACAAAAAAAAAAACAAAAACAAAAAGAAAAACAAAAACACAGTGGGAAGGTACTCTAAAAGGAACAATCCCATGGGGGAGGGGGACAGATAGGTGGACCCTATCTTCTAATAGATGGTTACCTTGCTTCCTCTCCCCAGGATCTCCCAATAAATGAGCTATGCTAAAAAATTCATTAGCAAAAAGAAAAAAACAAAAACCAAAACCGGGAAAAAAAAAAATAGGTGGGGGGGGTAGAAATGCACTCCCTCTCTGCCTCCCACAGGTCATCCCCTGAGGCAACTACGGCAAAGGGGACCACCTCCGCCCGCCAGGCGGGACTGCCCCAGCCCCAGCCCTTGACAGAGTCAGTCCTGTTGGTCAAAGGTCCAGCGTCCCTGAATTGATAAACTAGAGGGCTCTGGTGTTGAATCAGTATCGGAACTGAAGGGCACTGAGGAACCTCAACAAGGGTGTGCGCAAGCCTGTGCTGCAGCAGAACCGGGGCGTTTGTTGCTCCCACCACCTGTGTGTCAGGTGTTTGGATAAGGCCAGTCACCCTGACTTTCAGTCATGACTGAAAACCATCCACCCAGAGATGCAAAAGGGGCCCTGGGCGGACTCGGAATAGTGAAAGCATTAGCACTGTCCGAGGTTCCAGGATTTGGTCTGAAAATCGCTCCACTGTTAAAAAAAAAACTTTATCCAAAACTCTGCCCCAGCTCTCTGCATCTTGATCACAGCCACAGGTAACAGCAGCCAGTGGAAGAAGACAAACGAAGAGGCCCTGGTTCTACTGCAACACAAGCTGTTTGCACAAGTCCAACGTGATACTCATGCAGATACCATCTGGTTGTCTTCCGTACTTTAAAAAGCCTATAGTCACCGGGGACACGCTTTTCCAAGGCCAGAGACTGGCTCAACCGAAAAAACACCTTTAACACTGATAAGAACATCCAAGGATTAAGACAAACAAAGGTGGTGCAATCCTCTCAGAAAAGTACTACTCACTTTTAGTGCAATTGCTTTTTCAACCTCCCAGAACCGAAACCCAATGGGAGATGTGAGCTCGAGTAAAGGTGGTCAAAGCTACACCGCTAGCCTTTTATCAGAGCAATCTAAAACTTCATAGCACATTTTAACAGTGAGGGGATACCACAGTGCCAACACCCTGCTGGCCTTTCTCAGCCTCCCTACCTCCAGCTAATACTTTCTCCATTTCTTCTCTGACAACAGGGGAGGTCAGGTGGATGGTCAGGGACAATGGAGGCTCTTTTGTGTTTTTTATCACAATCGCAGCGTCATCAACAGATTGGAGTATTTCATACTTGTCATCTGTGACAGCCTATAAAAGAAAATGCAACTGTCAAACACTTGCTTCCCAAGACCATCAACAGTTCTTTTGAACTCCTGATTACAACTACAGGCCAACTTCTTGGGTTGTGACTGACAGCAGCGCCTTCCACTAGGGGTCAGAACGCCCTCTTACTGGACAGGTCTTTGGCCATTTTCCAGGTACTCCAGGGAGGAGATGACTACTTAGCAGAGGAAGCTTTTTAATACAACGTTAAGAGTTAAGGGTCTGAGAGGAGATGGCCGTGTGATATCCTCACTGTGTCACTTGGGAGTCACGTTAAGTTTCGACAGATCACTCCATCTCATCAAGACTGTGGTTTCTGATTTGTAAAACGGACTTAGGGACACGACCAACACCCAAGGCGGCAAAGGAACTGAACCGGACACGGCACAGAAAGCACAGCGCCCAGTGCGGTGTGGGCAGCCAGCCACCGCTGTCTGCATGCACGGACAAGCAGCTATCACAGGGTGTGGAATGAAAACTGCGGGCTACAACAGTTTCATATGGCAACTCTGAAAGCACGTACTTGCTGCAAATGCATGCTACAAGGGTCTATAAAATGACGTTCATGCCTGTAACTTCTGCTTTCTTCTTTATACCCGTTTATATGCCCTGATCAAGAAAACTTGAGTATTTATGATTTTCGTCAAAGAGGAAAAAAAAAAGTTTTGGGGAGAACAAAAGGCACTGTAGAGAATCCAAACTGACTTTTCTCCACCTCAGCATTATTATAAGTGCCACAGATCACTCTTGGTGGCGGGGCCATCCTGTGCACTGGAGGACCTCGGAAAGCCTCTCCAGCTTCCACCTACAGATGCTGGTAGTGCCGCACCCACTCTGCTGAGATAACTTAAACTACCTCTAAACTCACTCCATGTCCCCTGGGTGCAAAATGTGCTCCAGTCAAAAAACACTCATCTATACGATAAATATATACTTTCTTGGGACTTCCCTGGTAGTAGAGACTCCACACTTTCAATATAGGGGGCGCAGGTTCAATCCCTGGTAGGGGAACTAAGATCCCGCAGGCCGCATGGTGTGGCCAAGAGAGAAAAACGGGTAAAAAAAACACCTTTCTTTGTATCTCTCTATAAACACTCTATGGAAATGGTCTTTCCTTTAGAAAGATTTATGTCAACTTAATTTTCTATACTTAATATATTTTTTAATAGATAAAGACGGAAACTAACTTAAAAAACTATCACTAAAATAAAAAGTTCAGGGCTGCCTTCCCTTTCAACAGCTCCCCAAAGCCTTTCCACACTGCATTAGCTGCTGATTTCAATTCTGACCTCTGTCCTGAATCCCGAGGAGTCAGTCACACGTGACAGATTTACATGGGAAAATGAACAGTGTATCTATGGGGTGAGAATTTCTACTTTCTTCTTTTCTTATCCTGTGGCTGAATCCAGGGTAATGTCCCCAGGAGGCACCGAGGGGGAGCGACACACAGACATTCTGAAGCCTAGACATCTCACCAGCCGGGGACGCGGGGTCAGTTACTGAGCTCCCCGCACCTCAGTCCCATCTGCTAGAGTACTTAAGATGATCAAGCTCCACCTCAGTGATCATGATGAAATGATGTGTGCAGAGCTCATCTGGCCTAGGGTCTGGTTTAGTCAATGCTCAAGAAATGCCAGAAGTTACTATTTATATAGTACTTCTGTAGTGAGGCAAATAAATCGGTTAAAAACAACTTTTTAAAAGTCCAAGTTTGCATTAAGGAGGCAGACTTGATAACTGAATATCCTTTGCAGCCACCCGCCCATCCATCCATTGCTGGAGTCTGGATGTGAAGGTCATGCCCAGTGCCACCTGGTGCACAGCAGGCTCCCAGCCCGCCGAGCTGCCAGGCGTCTCTGCAGCATCCTGTCGGGCAGCTACAGAAATGTGAGAACGGCAGGGACCAGGCTGGGTGTGGAGCATGCCTCCCAGGACACAGCACAGTTGGTCATGTGTTCCCCTGACCACCCTGCATCCCCAGTGGAAGTGGGCACACTCACAGTGAGCTGGATGGCCAGGTTGTCAGCCACCTTGTCCAGGAGGGCGGTTGTGGGCTTCTCCTTACACAGCAGCACCAGCTCCAAGTCCAAGTCCCCCTTGAGCAGTAGGCCCTTTGCCACGAGGCCAACACGCATCACTCCCCTCAGGGTTCTGGTCATGTGCTCTGTCTTCTGCTCCCTGAGAACAGCCCAACACAGGCCCAGTGAGATTCAGGCTGGCCAGAACCCAGGGGCCCCGGAAAGGCTGGCGTTTCTTAGAAAAAGGACAGGCTCAACCCTCCACTGGCCAGTCTCCCTAGATATAAGAAAGAACATCTTACAAAGCCAACCTACCCAGCCCCTTCTTTGCCCTCGTCTTCCGCGGGCACATCCACATTCTCAGACTCGGCATGGTCGCTACTGCCTTTCTCTTGCTCATCAATCCAGTCCGACACAGCTTTGAGAGCCCGCTCTGTGTGGGACACCATGTTCTGGACTGCCTCCAGCTCCTCTTGTGTTGGGTAAACGGAAGAGTGCTTTGCCATCACATGGCGATCATCATTCACAAAAATTCTCACTGGACGCTAGAGATGTGAAAACTTAGTTAAAAACGATGTAAGGAGACCAAGCAGCTTGATGCTTAATCTGTTCAGTTGTACAGCTCACAATTACACACATGAAAGTTAAGACTATATGAACACATCTGAAGATCTGAGAAGGACAACCGAACATAGCAGCCGTGCTTTCTCTAGGCCACGGGAAGAAGGGGGCACATTACACATTTCTGTATTACTAGAACTGTTACAGTACGTACTTAAAGAGTCTAATGAAAAATGACCATAAAACCAAATGCTTTGGGGAGGCAAGACAGGTGAAGGCTACTGAGAGGTACATACAAATTACCAAGTATAAAATAAATTAAAAGGACAAAAATGGACAGGATAGGGAATGTAGCCAATATTTTATAATAACTTTATATGGAATATAAATATGAAATGACTATTGTACACCTGAAACTAATATACTGTAAGTCAACTATACTTCAAAAAAAAAAAAAAGAATCAAATGCTTTAGGGCAACACCACAAACATTTTTGTACATGAATGAAGAAACAGTATCTATGATTAAGAAAATAAATTTCTTACCATTTTTACTTCTCTTTATCTGTAGTGTCTGGAAATCAAATTTTTGCTTATCTTTTCAAATTGTGACAGATTTCCTTGCTGTTATCAATACTTCAACTATCTATAAGATCAGAAAATCTTTTTTAGTTTCATGTATTTCATTGGTGGAGGAGTCTGAGCAGTCAGATAATCCCGCAGGAGGAAAGCGATGCTGCCTCAGGAAGGAGTCTGTTAACACAGTAGGACACATCTCTATTTCCAAGTAATCACTAACCCAAGGTATAAACAACTAATTATAAAACTCCCCCAAAATGAAAACAGCTGGTTTCTAGAAGCCAAGTTTGACTTGAGGCCCACACTAAAGATGATTTTTACTTTTTAAAAAAATCTTTCAACATTTCTCGATATGAAGTATGCCAACTTTTACAAATAAACCTATTACCAAGCCTCCCCAAATGGTATGGGTTAAAATGTTCAGCAAAATCTTGGTGTCTGGAGAAGGGAAAGAGAAGGAAGGAAGGTGCGAGCTCTGACCCTTGA
This sequence comes from Tragelaphus eurycerus, assembly GCA_935064755.1. Taxonomy (NCBI): domain Eukaryota; kingdom Metazoa; phylum Chordata; class Mammalia; order Artiodactyla; family Bovidae; genus Tragelaphus; species Tragelaphus eurycerus. The sequence goes on along the minus strand of CAKXYN010000058.1, from coordinate 1,773,513 downwards.
GGGTCATGAAGATGTGGAAGGAGGCCAGGAAACGGAGGGCCCCAGATGGCTGCTGTAGATTGGCGGGGCAGGACCTTCCAAAGCGCCGGGGGGGACGCGCCCCCACAGCATGTGGCCACCCCCGGACTCAGCTCTGCAGTGGCTGAGACCGCTGAAGAGGACAACACAAGTCTCCAAAACAAATGCAGCTATAATTACAATTTTGGACTCTAAATAACATGCTGGCTACAACCTACTCAATTCCCACTCTGTGCAAACAGTCTGGTCCACACTGAAATCTTCCAAATGAGTAAACAACCCAAAAAGCCTCATCAGCAGAGTAGGCAACAGACTGACTCCACCCATTCCATCCAACCACATAACAACTAGCCCCTTCCATCCACACCGGTTGTTACCAGCCAGTGCAGCAGGTTCATCTCAGAAAGGCATTCGCTTCAAGGATAAACCCTGACAAGACTAGCCCAAATGAGAATTTCCCATAATGCTTTAGGACTAGCTAACTATCTCATTGAAAACTTAGGGGTTGCCAACTAAAACCTGAAAATCTAAGGGTGGAATGAGAAGTGATACTCCTGCAGAGTCAGGCAAGACGACAGATGGGGTCTAATGCTTCATGACGGGGAGGGAGGGAAGGAAGAGGACTACAAGTCCCCGGGCTCAGCCCTGGCTGTGCCTGAGCCCTTGGTAAGCCACTCAGTATTCACCAAGTGGGAGCTTTTGCCACTACCTGTGTGGCCTTCAAGTTCCTTGGAGATTCCTTCAACCTGCAACATGGAATCTACCTTTCTACCTCTTCAAGGGGAGTGTGAAAATTAGATGAGTTGGCCTGTGGAAAGCATGGAGCACAAATCCCACAGATCCTAAAAAAAAAAGAAAAAAACACTGACTTCTACTACAAGAAGTACATCATCAGGTTGTTGTGGGGGCTAATAATAAGCACATGCAAAAGCACATCCTGGATAAGGAATGAATGACACTATGGCTATGTTTGAAAAGAACGTCTTTACCTCATACACATTAAAGATACACATTAAAGGTAAACATTAAAGGTAAATTTATGGCTTAAACTACACTCCTGGTTTTTGCTTGTTTTAAAATACTTCAGTGAGGGATTTCCCTGGTGATCCAGAAGGTAAAACTGCACTCCCAATGCAGGGCGCCTGGGTTCAGTCGCTGGTCAGGGAACTCGATCCCACATGCCACAACTAAGAGTTCGCGTGCTGCCACTAAGACCCGGTACAGTCAAATAAATAAAAATAAATATTAAAAAAACTAGGGGTGATGTGGGGAGTGGAGAAGGGAACCCTAGGACAAACCAACACTGGGAAATGTTAATACCATTTGAAGATGGAGATGGGTAGAATGGGGATCACTGTGCATGTCTGAAAATTTCCGTAACAGTTATTTTTTAAGTGTATAGCAAACTGAAGAATTCTTACAGAAGTGCAGCCATGGCAGGTAAGCTAAAATGTAAGCCAAATCTCAGAAAATAAATTCTAAACTGATAAGAAGCAGGCTGTCAGAAATCACAGCTGATGGTACACAGTCACCAGTCGTGGCCAAATCTACAATGAAACTTCCATCAGTCTGATAAAGAAGGATGATGTTTAAAACTGCACTGACTTAGTCAAAAGTATTCTCTGTGCACCTCCCCTGGACAGGCCCTGAGCCAGAGGCTGGGACGGTGATGAACACAGCAGGCAAGCCCCCCGTTCCTGTGGACCTGGCCACCCTAAAGGACAAATGCCTTCCCTCCAAATCCAACATGGTGCCAGGAGCCAATGCATCACCACTCTATACTTACCACTTCTTCATCTTAGTCTTCCTCCACCACAGATATCAGATACAGAGGCTTAAAAGTAACAGAGGGTTTAAACCAAGATCCCAAGGACCGAATACCTTTGAATTAAGGGCTCTGTAGGAATGATACTCGGAGAAGGCAATGGCACCCCACTCCAGTACTCTTGCCTGGAAAATCCCATGGGTGGAAGAGCCTGGTAGGCTGCAGTCCATGGGATCTTTACGAGTTGGACACAACTGAGCGACTTCACTTTGACTTTTCACTTTCATGCATTGAAGAAGGAAATGGCAACCCACTCCAGTGTTCTTGCCTGGAGAATCCCAGGGACGAAGAAGCCTGGTGGGCTGCCGTCTATGGGGTCGCACAGAGTCGGACACAACTAAGGTGACTTAGCAGCAGCAGCAGGACTGATACTGTCTAAAATCTTCTAAAAGGAGCTCCCAGAAGAAGTAGTTGATTCAGCACCTGATGCAGAACCATGGTAGGTGAGCCCAGGTCAAAATGCAGTATCAGAAAGCCAGGAAGAGACTTTCCTGGCAGTCCAGTGGTTAAGACTGCACTTTCAAAGCAGTGGGCATAGGTTTGATCCCTGGTAGAGGAACTAACATCCCACATGCTGTGTCACATGGTCAAAAAATAAGAGTTGGGAAAAAAAAGAAAAGAAAGGGAAGGAAGTGCTCAGTGATTACTGCTGGCATGTCCAAAGGACAAAGGAGCTGACCTGTGAGGGCTCCCACTAGCTATATTTGAGGCAACTGAGTATCAAAAACAAAAAAGGCCTGTATGAAGTTCTCCAGCACAGCAAAATACCCAAACTAACCGGCAATCGCCTCTGTGGGATGGTGGTAGGGACACCTGGGAAGGGTGCCAGGAGCTATCTGCGGTGGTGGTCACAGTTTGCATCTTGATAATACTGTGGGGGATATGCACTGACCAAAATCCACTGAATGGTATATGCAAGATCTGTGCATTTATCTCAAAAAACCCCAAAAAACTGTAAATAAATACTGGATTCCAGTTAATATGTAGAGGAAAGACCACAACTTTTTGCTACTTTGAAAAGTATCATAAAAATAGATACTGTTAACTCTAAGGCTTCCCAACTGGTGCAGTAGTAAAGCATCCACCTGCCAATGCAGAAGACACAGGGCTGATCCCTCAGTTGGGAAGATTCCCTGGAGGAGGAAATGGCAACCCACTCCAGTATTTTTGCCTAGAAATCTGACAGACAAAGGAGTCTGGTGGGCTATAGTCCACAGGGTCGCAAAGAGTTGGGCAGGACTGAGCATGTGTGTACACACACATTAGCTCTATTTCAATGAAAATAAAGTGGCTGAAAGATGAGAATAGAGGAGGAGAGAAGAGTGAAATACAACTGAAGTCAATGGCAGAACTTGGGTGTATAAACAGGCAAGCGTTGACTGTAAAACAGTGTCACCTTTTCTGTAAGTTTGAATCTTCTAAGAAAATGTTACAAATATATGACTAAAATGTATCCAGCACGTGAACAGTAAAGGAGTCCACAATGATACTTATTTGACACCAATGGAAACATCCACACCCCAACTCCCTCATGGAAGGGACCAAGGTTCACCCGGAATTGATTCTGGGGATCTCTTCGAAAAACGCTGATGAATCAAGACTGTCCAGAGAGAAAACCACCCTTGGGCCACTGGAGAACAAGAGAGCCACTGTGTAGAACATCAGCCCTCAAGGACATCTGGCCAACACCGAACGCTCCTGTATTATACTGCGGGGAGGCTTCCATCCACTGTCTTCACCCTGCAAACTCAGAGCATGTCTGTGCCTCTGCTCCAGCAGCTGCCTCCCTTGAGAGGCAGGCCCAAGAAGGGACCTCTAAAGAGACTCAGTGGGCTGAGGCCGGCTGTGACCACCACTCTTGGACCATCTGTGATCCTTTCACCCCCGGGCCTCCTCCTTTGAGCCAGAGCTTAATGGCAATACCTCCTGATTCAGGGGAACAAAGTGACTAAGACTACCTACCTATTCTAGACTACATTTAAAAACTGGAGGCAGGAATTCCCTGGTTGTCCAGTGGTGAGGACTCTGTGTTTTTACTACTGAGGGCCTGAGTTCAAGGCCTGGTCAGGGAACTAAGATCCCATAAACCACAAGGCGTGGGCAAAAATATTTAAATAAATAAAAATGAAAAAACTGGAATCAATGCTTTTTTGCTGAACAACAAAACGCGCCTCGCTTGTCTCTGTGTGACCCCAGATCTGTCATCCAAATCAGCCTATCAGAAGCCAGCTGCTCTGGTCCTGAATACCAGAGAATCCATCTCTCCTTTTCAAAATTGTGCTGCCAAGAAGCCCACAATAACCACCCATAAGCAACACTCCACTGCCCCCTGATGATCTAAATTTAAAGACAGGCTTTGAACTGTTCTTGCCACCTCAGTCAGAATTCAAACCGGGTCCAAGATGAAGCCTGATTTTTACCAGGCTCCAGCTTCTCTGAAAAGAAACCCAAGAAAGGAATGAGCAAAGAGCAAAGAATCAGGATCTTAAACTACCTGTGTGGTTTGGGATGTTCTAACACACAGCGATCAGGTTTCCTTCTTTTGTTCTCAAAAGCAGCCCACCCACAGCATGCAGAGTTACAGAGGTTTAAACCACAACATGCAGTGAGATGACCATCTTTCTGACCTCTCACTAGTTGGAATAGCCCAATCATGACGCTGGCAGTTGGGAAATAAATGTGCCCAAGTCAGCATGTGTGGATCAACAAACGTTTGTAGAACGGAATGAACAGGTGTGGTGACAACACCCTAAAAGGTATGGCCCCCACCTATCTTGCAGAGTAAACTGTACCCCCTCACCGCCATCCAGGGTATTTCACAAAACTAGAGCCCTGGTCACTCTGGGGAATACTCCTCTTGAAGGTTAAGTTAGTTGCCGTTGTGTCCTACTCTTTGTGATTCCATGGATTACAGCCTGTCCCGCTCCTCTGTCCATGGAATTCTCCAGGCAAGAGTACTGGAGTGGGTTGCCATTTCCTTCTCTAGATACTCCTCTTACAGAGACCTAATTAGGTTTTGAAAGACACAGGACCCAACTCAACTGCTGATTCCCAACCTCTGGAGATACAATCCTACACAGAAATGAAATAATACACACATGCAACTCTTCAGTGACTCCTTAAAAACTATTACAGACTCACATCATCAAGGACATATGGAAAATAACTTCAACAAAGCAACCCAGCCAGAAGAGGCCAATCTAAAATCTGATTACAGATGCCACTCTGAGAATTTTTAAATTCAAGACAAACCTTAAATTCAGTGCAATGGTTCCCAGCTCTGTCTGCAACCGTGTTTTTGCTGGTCCATAGGGAGGTATAATGGAGTAGGAAATGACAACCCACTCCAAGATTCTTGCCTGGAAGATTCCATGGACACAGAAGCTCAGCAGGCAAGTTACAGTCCATGGGGTCGCAAAGAGTTGGCCATGACTGAGCATAGCAAGCAGGGAGATATGAAGTTAGGAGTAAAGATTTTTCTCAAATATTTTCTTTCTTTGGCAGTGTAACATGGCATTCAGGATCTTAGTTTCCCAACCAGGGACTGAACCCATGCCCCTTGCAATGGAAACTGGGAGTCTTAACCACTGGACTGGCAAACTATCTCACAAATATTTTCCATTTAAAGGAATGTCCTTTAATCTTGTTTTCTTTCTATATGTTCAGTGTTAAAACATTCCTTTTGCTTATGAAATGGTGGTGATGGCAATGGGTAACTGATTAAAAAAGGTTTTAACTGGCAGATGCAGGTTGTTTCCCAAAATGTTTCTGCAACTCTTAACTGGTCTGTAAGACCTAGGCCTCCAGGTTCAGTGACACTGTGGAACATCCGAAGGCCTTAGAAACACAAGCCCAGGTTTGTACCCACTTGGGTTTTCCAATCTGGCCACTGTGGAATCTTCAACAAATCACTTTATCTTTTCAGAACTGGGTCAAAAATGAGATTGAAACACCGCCTACACCTCTCAGTCTCAAACAATAAGGATTACTGAGACATGGTGAGAAAATGCCCTACCAGCTGTGTGCTTAGTTGATTTTGACTCTGCCACCCCATGGACTGTAGCAGGTATCCATCTCCTCCTCCAGGGGATCTTTCCAAACCCAGTGATCTAACTCTTCTCTCCTGCATTGGCAGGTGGATTCTTTACCACTAGTGCCACCTGGGAAGCCCTATCAGCTGTAAAACTACAAATGCAAGATGCTGAAGGAGTCATTTCAGCTACTCTTGGATGAACCAATAGAAATGTTTTTTAAAATCTGCCTGTGAGAAGACATAATGTCACAGCAAAAAGGTTTAACAAAATTTGGAAAACTCAGCAGTGGCCACAAGATTGGAAAAGGTCAGTTTTCATCCCAATCCCAAAGAAAGGCAATGCCAAAGAATGCTCAAACTACCGCACAATTGCACTCATATCACACACTAGTAAAGTAATGCTCAAAATTCTCCAAGCCAGGCTTCAACAATATGTGAACCATGAACTTCCTGATGTTCAAGCTGGTTTTAGAAAAGGCAGAGGAACCAGAGATCAAATTGCCAACATCTGCTGGATCATGGAAAAAGCAAGAGAGTTCCAGAAAAACATCTATTTCTGCTTTATTGAGTATGCCAAAGCCTTTGACTGGGTGGATCACAATAAACTGTGGAAAATTCTGAAAGAGATGGGAATACCAGACCACCTGATCTGCCTCTTGAGAAATGCGTATGCAGGTCAGGAAGCAAGAGTTAGAACTGGACATGGAACAACAGACTGGTTCCAAATAGGAAAAGGAGTACGTCAAGGCTGTATATTGTCACCTTGTTTAACTTATATGCAGAGTACATCATGAGAAATGCTGGACTGGAAGAAACACAAGTTGGAATCAAGATTGCTGGGAGAAATATCAATAACCTCAGATATGCAGATGATACCACCCTTATGGCAGAAAGTGAAGAGGAACTCAAAAGCCTCTTGATGAAAGTGAAAGTGGAGAGTGAAAAGGTTGGCTTAAAGCTCAACATTCAGAAAACAAAGATCATGGCATCTGGTCCCATCACTTCCTGGCAAATAGATGGGGAAAGAGTGGAAACAGTGTCAGACTTTATTTTTCTGGGCTCCAAAATCACTGCAGATGGTGACTGCAGCCATGAAATTAAAAGACGCTTACTCTTGGGAAGGAAAGTTATGACCAACCTAGATAGCATATTCAAAAGCAGAGACATCACTTTGCCAACAAAGGTTCGCCTAGTCAAGGCTATGGTTTTTCCTGTGGTCATGTATGGATGTGAGAGCTGGACTGTGAAGAAGGCTGAGCACCGAAGAATTGATGCTTTTGAACTGTGGTGTTGGAGAAGACTCTTGAGAGTCCCTTGGACTGCAAGGAGATCCAACCAGTCCATTCTGAAGGAGATCAGCCCTGGGATTTCTTTGGAAGGAATGATGCTAAAGCTGAAACTCCAGTACTTTGGGCACCTCATGCGAAGAGCTGACTCACTGGAAAAGACTCTGATGCTGGGAGGGATTGAGGGCAAGAGGAGAAGGGGACGACAGAGGATGAGATGGCTGGATGGCATCACTGACTTGATGGATGTGAGTCTGAGTGAACTCCAGGAGTTGGTGATGGACAGGGAGGCCTGGCGTGCTGCAATTCATAGGGGCACAAAGAGTCGGACACGACTGAGCGACTGATCTGATCTGATCTGAAGTGGGGATTATCAAACTCTCTCTGCAACATGCCCTTCAGGCAGCAGAGTAAGTCATGTTAGAAATCTGAGGGGGAGAACAGAGACAACTTTCCCACATGTCCTCACGGGGAAAGCCTCAGATTTTTAAAAATCAGTTGCTAATTAAGGAAAAATCAAAAAATGACTGCGTCTCAAAGGATGTTAAACATTAACATAACACGCAGACTGTGAATTATTTTAAAGGGTAAGAGTTTCTTTTTTAAAATGTTTTATTTATTTGGTTGCCCCGGGGTCTTAGCTGTGGCATGTGAGATCTAGTTCCCTGAACAGGGATCCGATTCATACCCCCTGCAGTGGAAGCGCAGAGTCCCAATCAGTGGACCACCAAGAAAGTCCCAAGAGTTTCTTTTTTAAATGAAACTTTTCATCTTGTAGCTTCTTATGCAGCTCTAAGAACAGAACCATCTCCCATGTTCTCCACTCAGTTTCCCCCAATGGCAACATCTTGCCAGAGCTGGAGCACTATCACAATCACAATACTGATACTGACACAGTCACAGACTGCTGCGGTCACAAGGACTACTCCTGTTGACCGTGTATAGTCATACTCATGGTGCAGCAGTGAACACACTGTGTATGGTCAACCGCCCCCTACCCATGCTTAACCCCTAGCAATCACTAATCCACTGAAGGTTTCTGTAATCTTGCATTCCAAAAATGTTATATAAATGGAACTGTAGAGCTTACGACCTTTTAGGATGAGTTTGTCTCATGCAATGACTACCTCAAGATTCATCCAAGTTGTGTGTGTACTGACAGCTTGTTCTTTCTTACTGCCTCGTAGTATTCCATGATAAGGAACCATTCACCCACAAAAGGACAATTGGGTGGGTTCCAATTCTTGGCTATTATAAACATTAAGTGCCACTATAAGCCATGGAGCCAGGCTGCCCATTTCCGTATTAGGGAAATTTAAAGTTTTTTTAAAGAATTTTTAAATTTTTAAAGAATTTAAAGAATTATGAATACATAGTAAGGATTGAGTGAGTGAAGTCACTCAGTTGTGTCCAACTCTTTGTGACCCCGTGGACTATATAGCCTATCAGGCTCCTTCATCCACAGGATTCTCCAGGCAAGAATACTGGAGTGGGTTGCCATTTCCTTCTCCAGGGGATATTCCCAACCCAGGGATCAAAACCGGGTCTCCGGCACTGCAGGCAGATGCTTTACCGTCTGAGCCACCTGGTACTGCCATGCTTCATGGCAAAAACTCTACATGTACCATGGAAAAGCAAGCCTAACTTGCAACATTCATCCTTTAGACATACACATACCTCATGCACACTCTGATAAGAGGAAGAAATCAGTTCAAAAGAAAGCAGCAAAAAAGCCAGTGGCCTGGAGTATTATTCCAATAAGACCTTATCCTTGAGCATGAACTACAATACTAAAGGAAATAATATGAATGGCTGTTTCAAGGAAAACTACCCTGACCCTCAAACTGCCAATAGCACCATTTCTCATGAACCATCTAAGATTACTCAAAAAAAAAACAAAAACCAACCCACAAAAAAACAGAAAACTGGAGCAAATTTACAGACTGTACTAAACGGACACACATTCAACTTTGTAACTAAATTATCCTTTGTGATCATATACAGACAAGAAAATAGCCCTTGGTCAATAAACTCATTTCCCCATTAAAACTAGTAGCTACATTTTCAATTTCTTCACTATAGACATTCAATAAGAAAAAAAATTAAATTTCAACTAGACACTATTTCACAAAACATCTGAAAACAGCTGATGAAAAGTCTGACTGAATCTCCCAGTGTAATTTATAACAGGATCACCTATCAAGTGACGTCTAGGAAAAATCTCACAGGGATTTAGCAGAACATAAGGTGGCAAGAACCAATTCATTTAAAAAAGTCAGCACACTCACAAGGCTCCACAACGAACACACACCCACCCTGCATTCACTGTTATTTCTGTGGTGCTAGCACTACTGAGGCAGCACCAAATTGCCCTAAGTGACAAAGGGGGAAGCTAGCTGTTTCAGCCAAAACTGTCAAATGCTGGGCATGACACTAAAGCCAGCCTTGTCCCTTCAGGACCCTGAGCCCATTTCACTAACCAACAGTGTGTAGACTCCTGTCCAATCACTTGTTTAGTTGCTAAGTCCTGACTCTTTGGGACCCCATGGACTGTAACCTGCCATGCTCCTCTGTTCATGGGATTCTCCAGGCAAGAATACCAGAGTGGGTTGCCATTTCCTTCTCCAGAGGATCTTTCCAACCCCGTCTCTTGCACTGCAGGCAGATTCTTTACTGCTGAGACATCAGGGAAACCCCATCAAATCACCAACTGCCTCTAATTCTAAATCCTTCCACTGGAAGCAGAAATAAAATCTTTCTTGCCCAGGTCTTTGCTAAAATAAAAAGATGCCAATATACAAAGCTTAGAAAATCTAATTCTTCAGAAGATTCAATGAAAGCAATATTGAAATAAAATAATCACCATTTTGTGGGCCACATCTGCTAATACTAGGTGGTGACACTTTACACATCTTTCAGAACTGCACACAGTTAAAAGCAACTTGATGACAAAATGTAGCCCGTGGGCAAGTCCAAGGACATAAAAACCCAAGTTTGTGGGGGAAAAGAATCATTCTTCTAATATTAAAATGGTAAAATCTGGAGGAACTGAGGAGAAAGATGAGAAAAATTAAGAGGGAGCTGCCTCTGCCTAAAGAGAACTTCTAAAGCCTTTCTCAAAAGCAAGAACATTTCCAACTCTCACATCCTGCTAAAGCCCAAAGACAGACAAGATGCTGCCTATATTTACCCAAAAAGAAGAGACTTATATGACTTGCAAGGAAAGTTATGACCAACCTAGATAGCATATCAAAAGCAGAGACATTACTTTGCCAACAAAGGTTCGTCTAGTCAAGGCTATGGTTTTTCCTGTGGTCATGTATGGATGTGAGAGTTGGACTGTGAAGAAGGCAGAGCGCGGAAGAATTGATGCTTTTGAACTGTGGTGTTGGAGAAGACTCTTGAGAGTCCCTTGGACTGCAAGGAGATCCAACCAGCCCATTCTGAAGATCAGCCCTGGGATTTCTTTGGAAGGAATGATGCTAAAGCTGAAACTCCAGTACTTTGTCCACCTCATGTGAAGAGTTGACTCACTGGAGAAGACTCTGATGCTGGGAGGGATTGGGGGCAGGAGGAGAAGGGGACGACAGAAGATGAGATGGCTGCAAGGCATCACTGACTCAATGGACCTGAGTCTGAGTGAACTCCAGGAGTTGGTGATGGACAGGGAGGCCTGGCGTGCTATGATTCACGGGGTCGCAAAAAGTCGGACACGACTGAGTGACTGAACTGAACTGAACTGATGTGACTTGTAGACAGCTTGTTCTTCATCAGTGACTCACCCTACTTGTCCCTACCTGGCGAACTTAACCAGGGGAGCATGACACCATATTTGTGACATCAAAATATTACCAGCCACTCTTGCCAATGTTATTTTAATAAGAAAAATTTAAGAAAAAGAAAGGACAGTCTTCGATTTCTCACTCCCAATAATATGGGCATCTCCTCAAGTATCCTGGAAGATAAAGGAATTTTTCCCTACAGGTACTAGACAAGTCGAATGAGGAAAAGGAAACAAAAACTGCAAAGGGTTAGGTACCACTCCACTCCAGAGAGAGGGCAATTCCCAGGCTGGCCCAAGCTTCAGCAGAGTAGGAAGCCTCTGATAAATCAGTGCCCAGTGTTGGCAAGGCCACCTCTGGCAGTAATTGCCAGCCTCCAATCAACTCAGACAGCACTAGGGTCTGCAGAGATTCTATTCACAAAAGCCAGGGACCAAGAGCTGTCCACACGGCCAAGAAACAACTTAGGGCTACTGTCTGGAACAGTAGCACTTGCCTGTGCCCTGGGGCCTTTCCACCGCTATTCCAGCTGTGAATGAGCTTCAGATTCCCACAGTTCATTCACAGTCTGAGAGGCTGCTGTAGCCACATCCCACGAGACCACACACAAAGCATAGTGGCAGCCGCAGGGAGCAACCCGAACAGATTCCCAACCACAGATACTTGAGGGAAAGAGTAAGTCCTAAATTTTGAGAACCAACTTCAGGAGCACCTTGTGTTCTCCCATGGATTCCAAATATGCCACCAGACCACTCATTTTAAAGAGATCACAATCCTAAGCAATAACAAAAGATTCAGAATCCCTGGAATACCTGAGTCCATTAAAAGTTAATTGATGTTTCCTTGCTGATCAATCAAATCCCCTAGGCAGAATCCCAAGCAACTTTCAACCAGTTTTGGAAATGTTAAGAAAAGATGGCTTACTCTTTTAGACAACGACTGGGGGAGAGCATGCAGATGACTGTACACCCCGAATAATCCTCCCCCAGGCGCAGTATTACGGGACAGAATCTCAAGAGCAACCCTAGGAGTCTGTCCCTCAACTACTTGAGAAAATAAGGCAGAAACGGGTTTCAAGCAATCATGCTTCGGTCCCAATTTTGCAGATCACAGGACACTCAAATATCGCACCAGATCAGTTTTGGGGGAGAATGCAAGTCCTAAAGAGTCTGGGGGGAAAAAATCCAACATCAACGAATCGCCTGAAGAGAGAAAGCTTAAATCCTCCGCTAGATTTGGTTCCGAATCTAGGGGAGGGCTGGCTAGCCAGAGATTTGGGAACCCCAAGCACCTTTCCCTGCAATCCACCTAAGTATGGATGGGGTTCCAGGGAAGGGGTATGCCTCTCTGCCCCACGTAAGGACAAAGGAGGAAATGTTTCCCGCCTCAGGAACCTGGGACCCTCCTGAAACTCGAGGCGGGACTGGGACAAAGAGAAGAGGTGGAAGGGGGGTCGTCCTTGCATCGCGGGTCAGGATGCTCCGGGCCGGAGGGGGTGTGTGCTCCAGGCACGTGCGCGCGTGCGCCGCAACAGACAAAGCCCGGCCCGGGGGAGGCGGCGGCCGGGGGCCCGGTGCGCGCGCACCCCCCGCGAGAGGCGCCGCCGACGGCCGAGGGGCCGCGAGGGGGGGCGGATGCGCGCGCACTGGGCCCTCGCCGCCGCCGCCGCCGCCATTTTGTTTCCTCGGCACAATGGGGGAGAGTAACGGCCGAACGCGGGAGCGAGGCTGACAAGGGAGGAATGGGCCAGGCGCCGGGGCGAAAGGACCGGGCGGAGGTGGGAAGCGCGGGGCGCCTCAGGCCTTGTCACGGCTACTCCTTAGCGGAGCCCGCGCTGAGTGGGAGGACTGACAGGGGGGAGGAGGAGAGGCGGGAGCGGGCCCGGCCGCCGCCACATTGACGCTTACCTCGTCCGCGTCCCCTTCTCCGACCGCAGCCGCCGCCCTCCTGCCAGAGCCCACCGGGGTCTCCCCCCCAAAAGCCACGCGGTGCGCACCGGGCTGCTGAGTCCAACTGCAATGGCGAGAAGAGGAGGAGGAGCCGGGGCCGGGGGCGAGCGGGCGGGCGCGCGCCGGGGAGGTGCGAGAGCACGTGACCGGCTGGAGCCCCGCCCCTTCGCCGCTGCGTTGCCGCTCGACGCAGGCCCAGCCGGAAAGGGAAGGAGGGACAAAGAGAGTGAGGGCCCTAGTCACGTGTCAGAAACGTAGCTGTTACGTGGCGTCGGAACGGTTCCCCCGCCCCTTTCCACGCCTCTGCTTGATCATGTGACAGTGGCAAATTCAGAGTTCTCATTGGCCACGTGACAAGAACTGTTGTGCCTTTCCCTTGTCTGATTGGTAGGCCTGAGTCATGTGACAATACCGGCGCTCTTTTTTTCAATGGCAGTTTTTGATAAGCCTTTACCAGGTGATGCAGGTTGAGGGGCGGGTCCTCCTGCCGCTGCTAGATTACGCGCCTGCGCGGACGCCATCTTACACTAGAAGTACGTTGACGGAAACGACCCTTAGAAGCAGGCGTGTCAGCATCCTTGTAGTGGCTGGGTCTCGGTCGAAGTTTCATCGTTTCTAGCCGGGGCATTCGGGCGAAACTTTCTCCACACTGTCCACATCTTCACGAGAGGCCAAGCAGACTCGAGGTGCGTGTGCGAGCAACGGCCTGGCCGAGCTCCTCGTTGCTGTCCCTGGACTGGTCAGAGCGAACACCTCGGGTCTTTGGTGTTAAAACTTTATCCGATGTAGCGCCCAGTCGGATTGCCGAGCCTCCGAAGAGCAAAGCCGAGTCGGTCGGGATCTTCCAGTCCCCCCTTCGCAGATGGACAAACTGACGCCCGATCCAGAAAAAGACCGGACTGGAGGCTTCCCGGTCTTTCATGGGAGAGCAGGGACTGCGACAGTTGCAAGGCCAACTACATCTTGGGGCTTATAAGTAAAGTTATCCGGGACTCAGCGCCTTTTCTTTACAAGCCTGTTGTCGTTGACTCCTCCCGAGCGCTTTGTGAGATCCCTTCTTGCCTGGAGAATCCCAGGGACAGGGGAGCCTGGTGAGCTTCCGACTCTGGGGTCGCACAGAGTCGGACACGACTGAAGCGACTTAGCAGCAGCAGCAGCAGTTGTACAATATACCTAAACTAAACCCCGCTCCCCTTCAGTGTCGGCGTCAATTTCCTGGAGAAGGCGAAAAGTCGTTTAAGTGTTTATGCCCTAATTTTGGATCTTACTAACAAAAACGTAAGGAGGGAGCGGCTAGTTCAGAATGCAAGAACCAGTGTCGCCCAAAGTTTGAGTCTCCGGGTGTGACCAAGAATAGTACACTTCCCTGGACTTGCGTATCGTTATCTTCAAAATGGTGGTGATTTTTCTTAGAAGCACCTAGCATAATTCTTTGCGCAGAACAAATGCTCCAAAATGATAGTTATTGTTAAAAAGGTAAGGTGTAAAAATATGATTACAGAATGCGTGCATGCTGTACCCATTACTTTTATTTTGATTTACACTTAGGGTCTTGAACCAGTATCATTCACATGATACAAAATGTCAAATGTGCAAAAGAATGTAAGAAAACGGAGTCAGTTTGCCTCTTTCAGACACAAGAAATGTTCTTGGCAACCACTGTAAAGTTTTTTGGTGTATCTGTAGAGATGTTTTACTTATTTTTATCAGTGTTTTTCACGTAAATGATAGGCATTCAACATCTTGCCTTCCCCACCCCACCCCAACTTGGAAATCCTTTTTAAATAAAGCTTTAGGTTGAAGAATGTTTTGGTTAAATTAATGGGACATGTATTCAGACAAAATTAAGTTTAGATTGTTCCAGAGCACCATAACAATAGAGCTGATAATTTGGCTTTAGCCGAAAGTTAGAGATCAGCTGTGCCTCTGTATGACACTTGAGGGAAGATGAACAGAGGTAGGGCAACTTGACCAAGCTAACAGCGCTACCAAGTGGCAGAACGAGGAAGATTTCTAGTTTTCTGACTCTGAAGTCCTTAGACCTCTCTCGGAAGGGCCCCAAGGTTACATTTTCTTTTTTGCAAGTCACTCAGCTTGCAGAGTTTTAGTTCCCTGACTAAGGATCGAACCCGGACCCCCATCAGTGAGAGCACTGAATCCTAACAACTCATAGGAGGCAGCGTATTCCCAAGATTACATTTCTGAAAAACTGGCTTTTGAGTATCTCATTCTTCTAAGGCAGCCCCTATTAAATCTCTGATATAGGGGCAGATAAGATCATGACTAGGCTTCCCTGGTGGCTCAGTGGTAACGAATCCACCTGTCAATGCAGGAGACTTAGATTTCGGTACCTGGGTGGGGAAGATCTGGAGAAGGAAAATGGCAACCCATTCCAGTGTTCTTGCCTGGGAAATCCCATGGACAGAAGAGTCAGACACAACTTAGAGGCTAAGAGACAACAGTTGCTTTACAGTATTGTGTTAGTTTCTGCTGTACAGTAGGGTGATGGGTTCATACATGTGTACTGTTCAGTCACTCGGTCGTGTCTGACTCTTTGCAACTCCATTGACTGCATCACACCAGGCTTCCCTGTCCTTCACTGTCTCCCGAAGCTTGCTCAAACTCGTGTCCATCGAGTCTGTGATGCCATCCAACCATCTCATTCTCTGTCATCCCCTTCTCCTGCCTTCAATCTTTCCCAGCCAGCATTAGGGTCTTTTCCAATGAGTCAGTTCTTCGAATCAGGTGGTCAGAGTACTGGAGCTTCGGCGTCAGTACCTGCAGTGAATATTCAGGGTTGGTTTCCTTTAGGATTGACTGGTTTGATCTCTTTACAGTCCAAGTGGCTTTCAAGAATCTTCTCTATAACCACAGTTTGAGAGCATCAATTCTTTAGCACTCAACCTTCTTTATGGTCCAACTCTCAGGTACACAACTACAGGAAAAACCATAGCTTTGACTATACAGACCTTTGTCAGCAAAGTGTTGTCTCTGCTTTTTAATATGTCTAGGTTTGTCATAGCTTTTCTTCCAGGGAGGAGAAAATTTCATGGTTGAAGTCACCATCTGCAGTGATTTTGGAGCCCAAGAAAATAGAGTTTGTACTTGTTCCCATTTTTTCCCAATCTATTTGCCATGAAGGAATGGGATTAGATGCCATGATCTTAATTTTTTGAATGTTGGGTTTTAAGCCAGCTTTTTCACCCTCCTCTTTCACTTTCATCAAGAGGCTCTTTAGTTCCTTTTGATGTCTGCCACTAGGGTAGTGTTATCTGCACATCTGAGGTTCTGTATGTATATGTGTGTGTGTGTATGTATATATATACACACATATATACACATATATATTGTTTAGATTTCCTTCCCATTTAGGTCACCACAGAGCACAGAGTAGTGTTCCCTGTGCTAAACGGGGATAATCAAAAAAGCAAGAATTCCAGAAAAACATCTGCTTTATTGACTGCGCCAAAGCCTTTGACTGTGTGGATCAAAACAAACTGGAAAATTCTTCAAGAGATGGAAATACCAGACCACCTGACCTGCCTCTTAAGGAATCTGTATGCAGGTCAAGAACCAACAACAAGTTAGAGCCAGACATGGAACAACAGACTGGTTCCAAATTGGAAAAGGAGTATGTCAAGGCTGTATATTGTCACCTTTCTTATTTAACTTGTACGGAGAGTACATCATGCAAAATGCAGGGCTGGATGAATCACAAGCTGGAATCAAGATTGCAGGGAGAAATATCAATAACCTCAGATAAGCAGATGACACCACCCTTATGGCAGAAAGTGAAGAACTAAAGAGCCTCTTGATGAAAGTGAAAGAGGAGAGTGAAAAAGTTGGCTTTAAATTCAGCATTCAGAAAACTAAGATCATGGCATCCAGTCCTATCATTTCATGGCAAATAGATAGGGAAAAAATGGAAACAGTGACAGATTTTATTTTTCTAGGCTCCAAAATCACTGCAGATGGTGACTGCAGCCATGAAATTAAAAGATGCTTGCTCCTTGGAAGAAAAGCTACAACCGACCTAGACAGCATATTAAAAATCAGAGACATCACTTTGCTGACAAAGGTCTGTTATAGTCAAAGCTATGGTTTTTCTAGTGGTCATGTATGGATGTAAGAGTTGGACCATACAGAAAGCTGAGCACCGAAGAATTGATGCTTTTGAACTATGGTGTTGGAGAAGACTCTTGAGAGTCCCTTGGACTGCAAGGAGATCAAACCAGTCAATCCTAAAGTAAATAAGTCCTGAATATTCACTGGAAGGACTGAAGCTGAATCTCCAATACTTTTACCACCTAATGCAAAGAACTGACTCATTGGAAAAGACCCTGATGCTGGGAAAGATTGAAGGCAGGAGAAGGGGCTAACAGAGGATGAGATAGTTGGATGGCATAACCGACTCAATGGCATGAGTTTGAACAAGCTCTGGGAATTGGTGATGGACAGGGAAGCCTGGTGTGCAGCAGACCTTAGGGTCACAGAGTTGGACACGACTG
Source organism: Tragelaphus eurycerus (assembly GCA_935064755.1). Taxonomy (NCBI): domain Eukaryota; kingdom Metazoa; phylum Chordata; class Mammalia; order Artiodactyla; family Bovidae; genus Tragelaphus; species Tragelaphus eurycerus. The sequence continues at coordinate 1,756,112 of CAKXYN010000058.1, read as the reverse complement.
AGGGACTAAACTGAATAAAGTGTAACTATGTCAATCCCAGTCTCCCAATTCATCCCACCCTGCTTGCCTCCTTGGTATCCACAAGTTTGCTAAAACGGCTTTCATTGAGCATGGAAACTTCCTGGAGGCGACACCTGAGCTGAAAGCAGGAGGATAAGGAGCTAGCTGTGAAAAGAGCCAGGTGGTGCCAGGTTTCTGGCATAAGCCCTGGGGCCAGGGCGGTTGGATGAGGTCAGCCTAAGCGCATTAAAGAGGGCAGATTATGGCAGGGCCCTGTGGATTGCTCTGGCTTTCACTCAGTAAAAGGGATCCGTGGAGGGTTCTTGAGCAGAGGAAGTGTGTGAACTCAGATGTTTGCAGGCGCCCTTCTGGGCCTGTGGGGGAAACTGAAGGAATGGGGGCAGATGAGTTGATAATGAGGGCTGGGAGGTGAAAATACGGAGAGATGCAAACTGGTTTGGGCTTTCCAGGTGGCACTAGTGGTAAAGAACCTGCCTGCCAACACAGGAGACGTAAGACTCAGGTTCAGTCCCTGGGTTGGGAAGATCCCCTGGAGAAGGGCGTAACAACCCACTCCAGTATTCTTGCTTGGAGAATTCCACGGACTGAAAAATCTGGCAGGCATAGGGTCGCAAATAATCAAACACGACTGAACCAGATTAACACAAAAGTAGGTTTAGGAGCTATTTTGGAGGCGGGGTTAACAAGAGATGGCGGTAAGAAAGGAATAAACCCAAAAGATTGAGGTGAACAAGCAAACCTAGAGTGTCTGTACAGGATAGACACCGAGGGCTTTGAGGCAATGAGACTTAAAAATTCTCAGCCCCTTTCCTGCTGGGCGACCTTCAGAGACATTGCCAAACTTCCCTGCTCTAATGAGTGGGGACTGTATGTGTGCAGAAAATTTGGAAAACTCAGCAGTGGCCACAAGATTGGAAAAGGTCAGTTTTCATCCCAATCCCAAAGAAAGGCAATGCCAAAGAATGCTCAAACTACCGCACAATTGCACTCATATCACACACTAGTAAAGTAATGCTCAAAATTCTCCAAGCCAGGCTTCAACAATATGTGAACCGTGAACTTCCTGATGTTCAAGCTGGTTTTAGAAAAGGCAGAGGAACCAGAGATCAAATTGCCAACATCCGTTGGATCATGGAAAAAGCAAGAGAGTTCCAGAAAAACATCTATTTCTGCTTTATTGACTATGCCAAAGCCTTTGACTGGGTGGATCACAATAAACTGTGGAAAATTCTGAAAGAGATGGGAATACCAGACCACCTGATCTGCCTCTTGAGAAATGCGTATGCAGGTCAGGAAGCAAGTTAGAACTGGACATGGAACAACAGACTGGTTCCAAATAGGAAAAGGAGTACGTCAAGGCTGTATATTGTCACCCTGTTTATTTAACTTCTATGCAGAGTACATCATGAGAAACGCTGGACTGGAAGAAACACAAGTTGGAATCAAGATTGCTGGGAGAAATATCAATCACCTCAGATATGCAGATGACACCACCCTTATGGCAGAAAGTGAAGAGGAACTCAAAAGCCTCTTGATGAAAGTGAAAGTGGAGAGTGAAAAAGTTGGCTTAAAGCTCAACATTCGGAAAACGAAGATCATGGCATCTGGTCCCATCACTTCATGGGAAATAGATGGGGACACAGTGGAAACAGTGTCAGACTTTATTTTTCTGGGCTCCAAAATCACTGCAGATGGTGACTGCAGCCATGAAATTAAAAGACGCTTACTCCTTGGAAGGAAAGTTATGACCAGCCTAGATCACATATTCAAAAGCAGAGACATTACTTTGCCAACAAAGGTTTGCCTAGTCAAGGCTATGGTCTTTCCTGTGGTCATGTATGGATGTGAGAGCTGGACTGTGAAGAAGGCTGAGCGCCGAAGAATTGATGCTTTTGAACTGTGGTGTTGGAGAAGACTCTTGAGAGTCCCTTGGATTGCAAGGAGATCAGCCCTGGCATTTCTTTGGAAGGAATGATGCTAAAGCTGAAACTCCAGTATTTTGGCCACCTCATGCGAGGAGTTGACTCATTGGAGAAGACTCTGATGCTGGGAGGGATTGGGGGCAGGAGAAGGGGACGACAGAGGATGAGATGGCTGGATGGCATCACTGACTCGATGGATGTGAGTCTGAGTGACCTCCGGGAGTTGGTGATGGACAGGGAGGCCTGGTGTGCTGCAATTCATGGGGTCGCAAAGAGTCGGACACGACTGAGCGACTGATCTGATCTGATTTACAAAAAAGGCAACACTGGGGGAAATTTAACAAGGTGGAGCAGTTGGCCCAGATGTGACAGTAACAGCTGGCACCAGGGGGCAGTAGCGAGCAGGGTGGGGTGGCTTGGCCAGTCTGAAGCCACTTAAAACTAGATTGTGTGCCCAAGTGCTGGGCCCAGGACAAAGCGTGCCTGGGGGCACGTGTCCAGGCAGTGTGCCGAGGAGGTGGGCAGGTCACTGCCGCCTTCTGGAGTCTGGGGATCAGAGCCTAATAAGGGATATTTGTTCAGGAGAAACCCGAATGGCTGCATGGTAGAATTCAGTTGGAGGCCAGCAGACAGCGGGCTTCCTGCCCTCCCTCTTTCCCCCTGGAGAGAGTCAACCCAGCTCGGAGGATCTCAGGGTGGCTGAAGCTGGGGTTTCCCCCACCAGCCTCCCACTCTCCCCAACAAACACTCCAGGCCCAGGCGCTGTACAATAGGCACTTTATTAGTGGTTGGAATGCAGTTACACATAGGGGTGTGTGGACAGAATGGGGGAGGGAGGCAGGCAGGCACAGGAGACAGAAACCCCAGGCTGGGGTTTCTCCAGATCCCGGATCGGGGGGCCTTGAGATATGGCGAAGGGAGAACGGGCACACCAGTTCCCCCGAATTCAACACATTTGGCAAAAGGATCCTCAAAGTGAGGAGACTGGGGGTGGGGGGCGTCCATTTGCCCAAGGCATCTATCCCCATCCCCCCTTTCTTCGAAATCGTCCCTTGGGTGGATTCAGTTTCTTATCTCTCTTACAAAGAGAGGTGTGTCAATAAGTGGCAGGGAAAAGGGCAAATTTGGCCCGACTCAGCCAGCCAGCCAGCCAGTTTCCATTAAGCCGCTATTACCAACCTACTCCCTGCTCCCCACCAGCCTACCCCCGGCATCCCTGCCCCCACAACCTACCTCCCTCTTCTCCACCCCATCGACACCCCAGCTACTGCCTCCTTGGCCAGGAGACACCCCTACCTGGACACACACAGCGACACCCGCGGAGGGGACGTAAGAAAGCATTCTTTAGCGGCCCCATCTCAGCCGTGAAGACAGAGAAAAAGCTAACAGACCCTTTAATGCATGTCCAGGTTTTAAAATAAAGAAATGCCTGCAGTAGCCAGTTGTTCAGCCTGGAGAAAGGGTTCTGGCATCCTGGCCAGAGCAGACGCAGGTTACAATGGCCTTGTTGCAGCCACTGCTGTTGCAGACACAAATACTGTCCTGTCGTAAGAGGGGGCAGGAACCACAGGGCAGCCCACAGAGGCCCCTCACATGTTGGATATTAAGAAGCCCCACCTGGCTTCTCATCCCAGCTGATGGAGGGCGAAGTAGTGAGGTGGGGAGTTGCCCAGACAACTCCGACTGGCCCTTGGCATAAGAAGGTGATGCCCCAAATCCTGCAGGTTCCCTGGTGGTAACTGGATGATGGGTGGGGCAGGAAGGGGGCGGCAGTGATAGGACTTCAGGTCAGCCCGATGGGCTGGGGGTTCTGACCCAGCTGCCCAGCACCCATCACGAAACTTCCAGGGAGGATGGGGGCGGGGCCTCTAGGCCTCCGCCTGCCTCTTGTTGGTCTTGTTCAAGATCTTCTTGAGGGTGAGAGACATGAAGTAAGGCCTCTCGGGTGTCCCATCGTTCCTCTCCAGGTCCTCCACTGCGGAGAGAGGCCCCAGAGCAGGAGGCATGAGGGGAGCCCACGGGCGGGGGGCACCGGAGGATTGGGTAGGTGAATGGGGAGTGGGGTGGGCCAGAGAGAAGCCTCAGAAGGTTAGGAAGCAAGAGGCGCTGGGACTGGAGCAGGGTGGGAACGGGGGATGCGCACACACACACTGATTCCCACTCCCAGGCCCAAAAGCCCCGCATGCACCTGCCCTGATCTACAAGCCAGCCTCCCTCTCTACTCCTCGACTTCCGCCCGCTTCCCCTCCCTCCGCACTCCCCTTCAACAGGATGTCTCTCAGCTCGGGCGACATGAAGTAGGGTCGCTCCTGAGAGCCGTCATTTCTTTCCAGGTCCTCACCTGGGCTCCCCCAGGAACCAGCAAGGGGGAAAACAGGGTGGTCAAGAAGGGAGGGGATGAGGGAGGTTCGGGGCAGGGGGGTTTCAGGGAAGCCAGCAGGCATGGAGGAGAGGAAGAGAAAAGAGAAAATAAAAAAAAAATAGACGGAGAGACCAGAGTTAGTGGCAGCCACAGATGTCCCCCACAAAGCCAGAAACTCCAAAGCCGAGGGCCCAAGGGACAGTGTTCCAGCTGCAGCCTGACCAAATGACAAGAGAGTGGAGCAGCTCTGAACGCCGGGGAGAAGCTGGGGGGTGGGAGGTGGGGCAACCTGGGGCCCTAGGGACAGCCAGGCTCTGGGGAGGCTGCGGGCACCAGGTGGGCAGATGGGAGTCAGGGCCCAGCAAGGGTTGGGGGTGAGGGGTTACTCACAGAAACAGAGGAAAAGTGTGTCCACACACATGCCATAGACACTGAAGAAGCCATGGGCAATCAGGTAGGAGCCGATGACCACCGTCTGGGCAAAGGACAGACAAGCTGTTTCCACCCTTCTGCCCAAGGCAACCTCTACCCACCACCTCATCCCTTCCTAGCTAGCAGCATGCCATTTCCCTGCTGACAAGCCAGCCCCTCATTTAAGGCCTTTGGCTGCATTTTTTAGGGAATAATAGGTTTTGTCAGTATTCTTTTTAATTTTTTTGGCTGCACTACAAGTGGTGTGGGGTCTTAGTTCCTGAGCAGAGATCGAACTCATGCCCCCTGAATTGGAAGCACAGAGTCTTAACCTCTGGACCGCCAGGGAAGTCCCTAGTGCATGACAGCTGTAATGCCCACATCCCTATTAGACTGTGTCTGTCCCATTTATATCCCGCAGCAACCTGGAAACTCAGAGGGCCTTGGTAGGTACTTGATAAACATTGATTGACAAAAGTGAGCAGATTAAATAACTTGCCCAGAGTCACTCAGAACTAGCAAACAAAGAAAGAAAAATCCAGGTCACCAGCTCAGAGTCCTGCACTCAGACACTGTACTGCTCTTAGGGTGATGACTAAACCCTCAGCCACGGCCCCATCGTCTGCTGGCCCGATCTCACTCCCTCCACACCAACCACACTCATGTGCTCACTGTTCCTGGCACAGACCTGCCTCAGCTGTTTGTCCCCTCTGCCACAATATTGCCTGCATATCTTTCAGATCTTAGACATGACATCACTTCCACGGGGAAGCCCTCTAGACTCCCACACCTGCCCACATCCTCCACTGCAAGCTCTAACACTTGGTTCCCTGTAATTCTTCTTCTGGAACGTACAACTTTGCAAGCATACATCTAATTTGCATCATCATGGGCATGTGGAATATGTGGGATCTTACTTCCCTGAGCAGAGATCGAACCCATGCCTCCTGCATTGGCAGCATGGAGTCTTAACCACTGGACCACCAGGGAGGTCCCATGTCTATTTACTCCTAAACTGTAAGGCCTTTGAAGGGAAGCCCTCCCAGGTCATGCCCGGAACGTGGTTGTGCTAAGTCGCTTCAGTCTTGTCTGACTCTTTTTGCGACCCTATGGACTGTAGCCCACCAGACTCCTCTGTCCATGGGATTCTCCAGGCAAGAAGACTGGAGTGGGTTGCCGTACCCTCCTCCAGGGTATCTTCCTGACCCAGGGATCAAAACTGCATCTCCTTTAACTCCTGCACTACAGGTGGATTCTTTACCACTGAGTCACCAGAACATGGTTGGTACTTAATAAACGTTTGTGGCCTGAGTTAATCAACCATTCCCCACCTCTGCTTCCATTCACATCTGTCCAATTAGAGGAGCCCAGGCGAGTCCCGACATCTCCTTTCCCCAAACCCTGCCCACCCCCAAAGGTTCATACCACTACAGGGACCCAGTAATAATTGAGGGATGGTGCTGTGTCCTGCACGATCCTGATTCGGTGAGTGAAGAAGAAGAAAGCCAGGATCCCTGGAGAGCAGAAGGAAATGGAGATGGTTGAGGGTTCTGGATAAAGGAAATGCTTCCCTCACCACCAAGAAGACCCCAAAGAAGACATGGGAGCCGACAGCAGCTCACAAATGGCTTCCAACAGTCTCCAAAGCCAGACAGCACTCACCCACACTACCGACTATCAGAAGTTTGCCCAACAGGAAGAGGAAGTCGGTGACTTTATCCAGGACAGCCACCCTACAGGGGACAGTAAGAAGCAAATGTGACTGCTGGCTCAGGGCCTGGGGGAGGAGGGAGGTGGCCAGAGAAGGGTGTTTTTCCCTGACCTGATGATGTTTCTCATGAGCAGGAAGAAGGCGTTTCTGGCTGAGGTGCAGAAGTTGGTGCCGTAAATGGCAATCTGGAGGGAGGTGAGAGCGATGGATCAGCCCCACTGGGCCAGGGAATGAGAGCTCCTCCAGCTAGAAGCAGCTGGTGGGTTAGTTCCTGGTCCTAGGCTTACTCACCATGATGTAGGCATTTCTGTTGAGGAATTTGATGAATTTCTCCAGACACCAAAAGCAGCATTTGAGACAGCTCATGAGGAACTTTGCAAACTTGTTCTCTGCCGCTGGTAGATGAGAGAGATGCAGAGGTGAGAGGAAACCCCACTCGGCCTGGTAGGAGCCCCTACTTCCTTGTTTCACACATTTGGCAGAGTCCAGGACTCTTAGAGCCTCCTTCTCGAATAGACAAGGAAAGGGAGACTTGATTCAGAACCCTTGGGGTCCTGCCCTGCACGCTGGTAGGAACCAACAGTGACTCTCAGCCCAGTCCCCCAAAACAGGCATTCAGCCCAGCCTCGAAGATAGGAATAAGTGACAACCCACACGGCTACCCTGGTCCTGCCTCCCAGGCAGAAGCCAATCCTTGAGACCTCCTTGGCTCCACCCCAAAATACAACCAATCCCAGCCTGTCCGTCTCTTCAGGAACCAATGGCGGCCCCGCCTCTTGTTCCCGCCCCGTCAACGGAAAGAACTCCTTTCAATGGGCTCTTCCAGCCATTCCTCATCACAGGAACGAATCACGAAAGCCAAACTCTGTCCCAGCAATTTAGCCCCACCTCCCTTCAAGAATCAATCCTTTAGCCCCGCCCCCCCGTAGGAATCACGTCAACCACCTGTGGGCCATACCTTTCAAGCGCTGATCCAAGTATTCCAGTATCACTCGGATGACCTGCACGATGGCCAGAAGGAGGGAGCCAAAGGCCAGGGAGCCTGTGTGATACCTTTAAGCCGAGGGGGTGGTCAGTGGCCGGGCCAGGCCTCTTCCACTCCATCTTACCCCCACCCCCAGCCCACCTGGGTCCCCACCTGAGCGCCCGGCCAAAGGCAGAGAAGAGCGGGAAGGCAGGCAAATCATCCGGCTTGTTCATGGCCCAGTAGTAGGAGGCAAACGCCCCGGCTAGTGTGACCTGGCCCAGTGCCAGCACGAAGTTGGCCAGCCAGAAGAACATGAAGACGTTGAAGATCTGCAGGCCCAACAGGGCCCGGTGGTAGGTCGATTCACCACCATAGAAGGCGAACTGGCAGTGGGCTCCAGGACACAGGCGGGATTCATTGGAGGAGGGGAAGGTCTGTGGGAGGGATGCAGAGCCTGGTCAAATCATAGGGCCTTGTGGTTCAGAGTGAGCTCTGGGCATCAGGTCCAGGTCAGGTGGACCATGGGGTGGGACAGGAATCATGAGGAACTAAGTCAAGGAACTGGGAGTTTATAAGAAGGGCTTGCAAAAGGGGTTCTAAAAGCAGGATCAGAGATCGTTGTCTCAACGGGCATCAGGGAGGCAGGATAAACTATCATGAGGATCAATGGAGTGGCCATGTGGACAGATCACAAGTGGCAGAGATCACTGTGAAGACCACGGAGGGCAGGTGAGGGGCTTGTGAAAAGCAAGGACAGGGTTCTGGAAGCAAGAACTGGCCACCATTGGTGAAGAGAGGGCTGCAGTAGCAGGAGACGAAGTCAAGGGTGGGGGGAAGGTGAGTGGATCAGCACTTAGGGAGTAGGGGAGAGTGGGGGCCAGGCTGGATCCTGCCCCCCCACCCCACCAATGCCCCCTGCATCTGGCACAGGACATACAGCAGGCATCAAATGTTTGCTCCAATGGTCCCCAAGTGGGAACAAGAGATTTCAGATCATCTGTGGGCTATCAGAGAAACAGCCACCCCTCTATTTGGGGACACTCACCTCGGGGTTGCAGGTTTTCCCAGCAACTGGGCAGCTGGTTTCATTGAAGATCTTATAGACAGCTTCGTTGGAAGTGGACAGGAAGCTAGAAGCTTGTTAAGGAATCTAAGTTCAGGGCTTAGGGACCACAGGGGCGCATAGAAAAAGAATCCATTCCCACACCAGGTTCTGGCCTTGCCCCCAGGCTGCGGGTCATCTCCAGGCAAATTGGGCACTTTTAGCCATCCCTGGGGTCAGAGACCAGGATCTGATGGTGGATACATAGCAGTGCTAGCCCAGTAGGCAATGCAAAGGCACAGCAGGAAGAAGGTGACCAGTGGGTACAGCAAGGAGCACATCACGTATCCCACAGCCCTGGAAGGAGTAGAGACACAGACATCAAAGCCCGAGCAGCCCCCACGACTGCCCCAGCCTGACCCTCTGGCACCCCAGCACTCACCTGCTGGCTTCTTTGATGAGTGCGATGGCAATGAGAATTCTCTTCCGTAGAAAGATGAGCAGCAAGATGATAATAACCTCAATGATGCTCAGAATGATCACTGTGGGGGACAGAGGGTGAATTCAAGTCTGCCACCTGCCTCGGCTCCCCGCTCCCTCCCAGGCCTCACCGAGTGGGGAGCTGGGACTCACTGAAGGCCACCCAGGTCTGCCGCAAGTGCAGGTACACTTGGAAGTCCATCTGGAAGCCAAGGTCCACCAGGGAGACGTCAGAGCCGGCCTCACCACGCAGCCGAGCATATTCCATGTAGCAATGCAGTATTCCTGCACAGGGGAACCACTGTGCTACCACTGACCTCAGCCCAACCACCACTCCCCCAGCGCTGCAAAGCAGGTACAATCATACCCATTTAACAGAAAACAAAAACCAAGGCTGAGAGGGGGCTGCTGTTGCCTCAGGGCCTTTGCACTGGCTGTTCCTGCTGCCTGGTTCAGTCTCTCCCCAACTGGATCCCTTACATCATCTAATCTCTGCTCTAAAGTCACTTTCTCATGCAACCTTCTAGGATCCCTTTCCCCCTTTAGAATAATACCCTCTTACACTCCAAATTCTTATCCCCCTTCACTGTTTTGACATCCCAGAGGTTATCTGGTTTGTTTCTTGTCCATCTTGCCCATACCCTCCTGGAATATAAACTCCACAAGAGTAAGATCTGTCCTGGTGTATTCATTGCTGTAAGCCCAGGACCTAGAAGACTTCTCAGGACACAGTCATTCAATACAAGATGGATGAATGAATGAGTGAGCAGGTATCAGGGTTGTGTGACCTGAGGCTTTCCTGACCCCTCTGCATGCTCAGTTGCTTCAGTTGTGTCCGATTCTTTGAGACCCTAGGGACTGGAGCCTGTGAGGCTCCTCTATCCATGGGATTCTCCAGGCAAGAATACTGGAGTAGGTTGCCATTTCCTCCTCCAACCTGACCCCTCTGCCACCCTGTAATGATGATTCACAGGTGGGGAGGGAGGACATGGGTGCTAACATCCAGTGGGGCAGCATTAGGGATTTTCAGCATTCTCTTTAACTCTCTGTAGAAGAAAATTATAAAGTACAGATAACATACAAAAAGCTAGTCACCAGGGATTTCCCTGGTGGTCCAATAGTTAAGACTCCAAGCTCCCAATACAGTGGGATCAGGTTCAGTTCCTGGTCAGGAAACTAGATCCCATATGCCACAACTAAGAGTTCGCATGTCACAACGAAAACATCCCTTGGGCCACAACTAAGACCCAGCACAGCCAAGGGTAGCAACAAGATGGTGATAATGGTGGTGATTTAGTCGCTAAGTCATGTCCAACTCTTGCAGCCTCATGGATTGTAACCCACCAGGCTCCTCCATCCGTGGGATTTCCCAGACAAGAATGCTGGAATGGGTAGGTAGCCATTTCCTTCTCCAGGGAATCTTTCCAACCCAGGGATCAAACTCAAGTCTCCCGCATTGCAGGCAGTCTCCTGCATTGCAGGTTGATTCTTTACCATGGAGTCACAAGTAACAAAAGCAATAAAACTATTTAAAAAACAAAACAAAAAAGCTAACCACCTAAACTGCCAGCACCTAGCTAGAAACCACTATTAACATGAATATTTTGGGAATTCCCTGGCAGCCCAGTGGTTAGGACTTTGAGCTTCCACTTCAGGGGGCATGGGTCTGATCTCTGCTTGGGGAACTAAGATCCTGCATGCTGCACAGTGCGGCCAAAAAAAAAAAGAGGATATTTTAATGTCTGTGTCCCCGGTTTAGGTTGCATATCTGGCAAAGTTTAAATGAATAAACAGAACATGAAGCACTGTGTTCAGAGTCACAGGGCCCTTCCCCATCTCATTTACACCCTATCTTCTTCTCATCACGTCTCTGAACCGGTAAATACTAATTATTCCCATTTTATGGAGGAGGACATTGAGGCATGGGGAGGTTGAGTCACTTGCCCAAGGTCATAGAGCAAGGAACTGGAAGAGACTGTATTCAGACCCTGGGCTCTCTGGTGCCAGAGCATGTGGCCTTAACCACTGTGCTAGATGGTCTACTTGACGATGACTTTGCTGTCAACAAAATACAGATCCAGCCCTGTTTGGGAACGTCATGATCTAACCCATCACACATAAATGAGCACAGAAGTTGTTTCCAAGTGTCTGCTCTCATAAACAATGTCAAGATGAACATCTTCACAAATATTCCCAGTGAAAGACATAGAGTTTTTTTTTTTTTTGGTCATGCCTTGCAGCCTTCAGAATCTTACTTCTGTGATCAGGGATCAAACCCAGGGCCTAGCAGTGAAAGCACAAGTCCTAGCCACTGGACTACCAGGGCATTTCCTCAAGAGAAGATTCTGGGTTTTTTTTGGCTGTGGGATATGTGGGATCTTGGGTTTCCCAAGTGGCACTAGTGGTAAAGAACCTGCCTGCCAATGCAGGAGACATAAGAGATGCGGGTTTGATCCCTGGGTTGGGAAGATCCCTTGAAGGAGGGCATGGCAACCCACTCTAGTATTCTTGCCTGGAGAATCCCATGGACAGAGGAGCCTGGCGGGCTATGGTCCATAGGGTCACAAAGAGTCAGACACGACAGAAGTGACTTAGCACTGCATGCGCGATCTTAGTTCCTCAACCAGGGATTGAACCCACGCCCCCTGCATTGGATGCATGAAGTCTTAACCACTGGACCACCAGGGAAGTCCCAAGAGAAGATTCTTGATGGGTCAATGACAGCTCCAAGGGCACAGGCGCTTTGCAGACAGTGGGGAGGGGAGGACACAGGGAGGGAGAGACTTACCGTAGCCGAGGACCAGGATCACCATGACGATCATCACCCAGACCATAATGCCAGCTAAGAATCGGAGCAGGATGATGAACAGGAGGCTCAGCACCATGGCGATAATCAGGCCTCTGAGCGATAAAACGGGGACATAAGTGGATCCTGATCCCCTCACCAATCTCAGATAGGGTAGCTTACCTTCCCCTCTCAACTTACATGATAATCCAGTACCAGGAGACTGTGTAATCTTCAAATATCCTCATGGCCAGCTGCCGGGCCTCCAGGACTCCACTGGCCTTCCTGGGGGAGGGCAGACAAGGCTTAGGTAGGATCCCAATCCATGACTGGGCCAGCCCCAGGGATGCCCTGTTCCCTACCCCACCCCACCCCCCAGGAAAGCACAGCGCTGGCGTGGTGGACTGAGGTCCTCACTTGGCGCCTTCCACCAGCTCCGTGATGTTTTTCCGAGAGCCAAGCCCATCCTCGTAGGTCGTCTCGTTGCCCACCATGAGGACCCCCTTATAGGCATGGACAGCCGGGAAACATCGCTGGGCAACTATTCGGAGTTGGAGATGGGATCAGTCAGGTGGAGCCCCTGAAACCCCCTCAGGCCCCTCCCGAGCCCATGGGATCCCAGACTCACAGGGTTTGCTGGGAATGAGGACAGCGGGGCAGTCTCCATCTCGAAGGACTTCAGCCACACCCTGCCAAGAGACAGCACATGGTCCATCCTGCGGGCCAATACTCTGGACCTGCCTTTGCCCAGGCTCCCTGGGCAGTTATCCACTTACCTTGTTTTTCTGGAAGCCAGGTAAACAATACTTCTTGTAGTAGTCAAAGTCCTCAGATGCATGAGCATTCAGGTAGGTGAGGTAACGGCTGGGACATTTCTCCACACAAATCTTGGGTGGGGCAGGAGGCAGGAGTTGGAAGGGGTCAGAACAGACACCTGAGCCCCTCTTAGGACAGAGGTCCCACCCTCCTCCCCCTTATTCATTGAGGGGAGAAAGAGGGCTGGGAGAGAAGCTACTACTAGAGGAGGAAAAAGGACCTGATTGATGTAAGCGGGGGATAGGAAACGGGAGGAGAGGGGAGAAGTTACCTGGGGGGTGGGACACTGGAATTCCAGCAGGACCAGGGGGCTAGCACACTTCACGATGTTGAAATAAAACAGGAAGGGTTTGTTCCTGGGGTTGGGGGAGGGAGACGGAAACTGTCAAGACTTCTCCATCAGCCTATATGGAATTTCTTAATGAAAATAGAAATAACAACCATAATAACCACAGCAGCAACTTCATGCCAGGTGCTGTTTAAGCACTGGACATGCATTGACTCATCTAACCATCAGAAGAGTCCCATGAGAGTGGGAATGTCAGGATCCCCATTTCAGAGATGAGGCCCAGAGAGTCTGAGACACTTGCTGTAGGTCACACAGCCAGGGAATGGCACAGCTCATTTTGAGCTTGCCCATTTGCCTCAGCTGACATCAGATCTAGCACTGTCTCTTCTCTGTCTCTCCCCCTAATATGTGGGCCACCAGAGGACAAGACTCTGAATGTCTCATTTAGAGCCCTGTCCCCAAGGCCTAGAACAGAGGCTGGGGATGGTAGGAATTTTATACTTGTTGACTGGACTAGTGGATGGATGGAGGTGAGGGAAGCCTAGAACCTTCTCCCCAGTACTGAGGAAGCTCCCTCCAGAACCTGTAGGCCTCAAGGAGCCAACTCACTCATTTTGTGTGCCCTTCTGCCCGCAGAATTGGCCTCGGCTGTCAGTGGGGTAGATCACCTTTCGAGGGTCTCCATGGGTCCAAGCTGTGGAGGGATCCAGGAATGTTGAGGTGATGGGACTCCACCACCAGCTCCCCTTCTGCCCCAGAGGCTGTGGGCTGCCTGCACACCCAGGAACCGCCATCCCATCCCCTCCTTCGCTTACCTATGATGCCTACAGCTACATAACCCACGATAGCCAGGAAGAGGAAAACACAGCAAATGATATCTGTGCAGCCTCTGTAGAGGAAGAGACCGTATCAGTGTGGGAGTACTGGTGCCCTGGATACCATGGGCCCAACCTGCCTTGTGCATGCGTCCATGCTCAGTCAGCAGTTGTGTCCGACCCTTTGGTACCCTGTGGGCTGTAGCCCGCCAGGCTCCTCTGTCCATGGGATTTTTCAGGCAAAAATACTGGAATAGTTTGCCATTTCTTCCTCCACGGGATCTTCCCAACCCAGGGATTGAATCCGAGTCTCCTGCATTGGCAGGTGGATTCTTTACCTCTGAGCCACCTGGGAAGCCCTGTCATCCATGTGTTATTTGGATACACGTTCCTGAGTGGTACCAATGCTGTGTATTTTAACTATCAATGCCTTTCATTGCAGCACATTGACGATAGCCAAGATATGGAAGCAACCTAAGTGCCCATCCATGAGTGGATAAAGATGTGATATATGTGTACACAATGGAATATTACTCATGTGTGTGTGTCTGTGTGTGCGTGCACTCGGTCGCTCAGTCATGTCCAACACTTGGCGACCCCATGGACAGTAGCCCGCAAGGCTCCTCTGCCCATGGAATTCTCCAGGCAAGAATACTGGAGAGGATTGCCATTCCCTTCTCTAGGGGGTCTTCCCAACCCGGGGATTGAACCCACATCTCCTACATTATAGGTGGATACTTTCTCTCTTTTTTAAAATTTTGTCTTTTGTTTTTTATATCTGTTATTTTTGCATGTGCATTCTTTACTGCTGAGCCACCTGGTAACCCTGGAATATTACTCAGCCCTCCGTAAAGAATGAAATCTTGCCATTTGCACAACATGCAACAGACCTGGAGGATATTCTGCTAAGTGAAAAAAGACAGACAGAGAAAAACAAATAATGTATGCTTTCACTTATATGTAAAATCTACAAAACAAAACAAAACGGAAACAAACTCAGATGCAGAGCACAAACTGGCAGCTCAAGAGCGGAGGTAGGTGGGGGAATGGACCAAACAGGTAAAGGGGATTAAAAGTTACAAACTTCTGAAGAGGTACAAACTTCCAACTACAAAATAAATAAGTCATGGGAATGTAATACACATAGGGAATGCAGTCAAAAACATTCTAATAACACTGTATGGTAATTGGTCTTATTGCAGTGATCATTTCATAACACATGAAAAATATTGAATTACTACATTGTCCACCTGAAAATAATATAATATTGTCTATTAATTATAACTCAATTTTAAAAAGCAAAAAATAAAAAATAATTTTAATACCTAATGCTACACTATCCTCAATGCAGGTTGCAACATTGTTTAGCTCTCTTTTGATTAAGTGCCCATTTCGCTACATCCTTACCAGCATTATGGATTAATGTTTTTTAAAATTTAAGCTACTTTGTGGTGATCATTTTGCAATGTACAGAAATACTGAATCACTATGTTATACACCCAGAATTAATTAAGTGATGTAGGAAGGCAATGGAACCCCACTCCAGTACTCCTGCCTGGAAAATCCCATGGACGGAGGAGCCTGGTAGGCTGCAGTCCATGGGGTCGCTAAGAGTCGGACACGACTAAGCGACTTCATGTTCACTTTTCACTTTCATGCATTGGAGGAGGAAACGGCAACCCACTCCAGTGTTCTTGTCTGGAGAATCTCAGGGACAGGTGGGCTGCTGTCTCTGGGGTTGCACAGAGTTGGACACGACTGAAGCGACTTAGCAGCCGTAGCAGCAGCAGCAGGTCAGTTGTACTTCAAAAACAAAGAAACTAATTCATAGAAAGAGAGATCAGACATGTGGTTACCAGAGGTAGGGTTTGGGAAGTGGAAGAGGGTGTTGGATGAAGGTATTCAAAAGGTCAAAGCTTCCATTTGTAAGATAAATAAATACTAGTGATATAATGTACAACATGGTAAATATAATGTTGCATGATAAATTATGAAAATTGTTAAAAGAGTAGACATTAAACTATTTTTTAATATCATAAGATTAAATATGAGTATGATAAAATGTAAACCATACAGGGATGTACTTAATTAAGAACTACCTCCCACATAAGCTTCCTCTCCATGAGAAAACTCTGTTAATGATTTCTTGTGAGTTTTTTATCTACTGGTACAAGTGTTTTCAAAAAAAGTTTTTTTGGTTAACCCAGGTATGATTATGCTATACCCACAGTTCTTGTCTTGCCTTTTTCACTATTACATGGAGAAGGATCCATGTGAGGACTCAGAAGTCTCTTGTACATTTTAGCAGCTGTGTAATGAAATAACCCAAGGATGCACTGTAATGTATCTAACTAGTTCCCAGACGTGCAACTCAGATTGTTGGTTTTTGCCCATCTAGGCAAGGTTTGTGGAGAAGGAAATGACAACTCACTCCAGGATTCTTACCTGGAGAATCCCATGGACACAAGAGCCTGGTGAGACCCAGTCCACGGGATCACAAAAGTCAGACACTAGTAAGCGACTAACATACACAGGTAAGGTTTGGGCTTCCCTGGTAGCTCAGCTGGTAAAGAATCTGCCTGCAATTCAGAAGACCTGGGTTTGATCCCTAGATTCTAAAGATCCCCTGGAGGAGAGCATGGCAACCCACTCCAGTCCTCTAGCCTGGAGAATCCCCATGGATAGAGGAGCCTGGCGGGCTACACTCCATGGGGTGGAAAAGAGTCAGACATGACTGAGCGACTAAGCACAGCACAGCACAGGCAAAGTTTACTGGGAGAAATTTTTTCACATAATTTTAATTTCTGCAACGAAGAGCGGTACTTTTTTTTTAAATGTCATATTTCCTAATTCCCTTCAAAAAAAACTGTATCAATTAGTTTCACAGCAGAGTATGTGTCAATCTTTTTTTTTTTAACTGAAGTAACATTGCTTTATAATATTATGTCATTTTCATGTGTACAATGTTATATTCCTACTTGTGTATACCCTAGTGTGTCTATTTTTTTTTTTTTAAGTGTGTCTATTCTTAACTTCTGCT
Source organism: Tragelaphus eurycerus (assembly GCA_935064755.1). Lineage (NCBI taxonomy): Eukaryota > Metazoa > Chordata > Mammalia > Artiodactyla > Bovidae > Tragelaphus > Tragelaphus eurycerus. Next base: position 1,739,451 of record CAKXYN010000058.1, on the reverse strand, counting down.
AACCTCTGAGGGGGAAACTCTATTTGGTTCCTGTTTTACATTACATTCCTTTACTTTCCAGTGAGTTTGAGCATTTCTCCATAACTCCACTGTCTATAGTATTTCTGGTTCTATTAAATGATCTGTTCCAGTCTTTTGCCTAAATTGAAAAAAAAATGCATTTGTAAAGACTCTCTATAGGTGAAGAAAATTCCTTTCTCATTCTTGTACCACTCTTTTATCTCTAACTTGCAAATATGTATCACCAGTTTGTTGGAGAACAGATGTGGGTGTGGGTGTAAAGAAACAGGGGTGGAAGCAATGTTAGCTGACACTCCTCCCCTCCCAGGAACCCAGACCCCTTACCTGTTGTAAATGGGTCCTCTGAAGGCGGGGTCATACTTCTGCGGTGTTCCTGAAAATCAGAAAGATTGAACCGGGTGGTCCAAGATGAAGCTGGCAGACCACCCTTCCCCAAGATGTTCCCAGGGATGTCTCTAGCCACAGAGGAGTAAGATTCAGAGATAACTGTGGATTTTCGTGAACTGCCCGATTTATCACCTGGCGACCACTCACTGGAAGGACGGGAAGCGGGGCTAAAAAGGGGGCTGCCCGGGAGTCCGGTGGAAGGGGGAGGACCCAAAAATGGGATCTGGAGGAGGCTATGAGGCCAGACCTCTGGGATGCGGGAGTTTTGGAGGGACCTCCGGGTGGGCCTAGGGGCTGAGGGGTGCTGGCAGGTGATGCGGAGGCGGGGCGGGTACAGGCTGAGATCTGCCGTTCTGTGCTCCCCTCATCCCCCCTACCTCAGGTCCTCCCGCAGCTCCCTCCAAGTTGCCAGGCCCGCGTGCGCAGAGGGGGGCGCTGCCTACCGTGCTTCCCGTAATAAAGCTGCTGGTCCTTCCCCATCCCTGCGGGCGCCGGCCCCGACGGCGCCTGCCTGCCTGCTCCCGCAGCCGCTCCCCCTCTGCCCTCCGGTCCGGACGCGCAAACGTCCCCAGGGGAGGGACCGAAGGACCGACTGGCGGCGGCTCCTCCCAGCAAAGAGCCAGGCGGGACGGCCCAAACCGGTCAGACCGGCCCTAGCGGAGCGGCTGCCTCGGACCTACTGGACCCAGAAACGGAGGGAGGGAGGAAGAGAGGGAGGGGAGAGAGCGGGGGCGGGGCGGCAGCTGCTCCCGCCACTCACCCGCCGCCCAATTTAGCCCTCTCCGCCTGCCCGCCACCCCCTCCCCCCGCCCAGCCCCCACCCAGGGAACTCTGGCTTTACCCAATGGCCTGGGCTAGCCTCTGCCCCCGCAACGAGGTGACACAGCCCTAAAACATCTCTCAACCCTGGAAGGCACCTAATAATTGTCCCATTTTGCAGATACGGAAACTGAGGCATCAGTGTCTGGCCAGGCACCCCAAAACAGGCAGACGGCTGAATCCAAACAACCAATTATTCAGTCCATTTGGGCTGAATGCTCTCCAACCTGTGGGTGCATTTTTTAAAGAGTAAGTTCCAACAGTTAAATATTGAGACAGTCCATATAAAAATCCACACCCGTGTCTCCTGAGAACTCCCAAATTAGAAATGACAGCCCCTTCCCCTACCACATGCCACATCCCTGTCTGGCACTGCTCCCTGCTGGTTCCTTTGTGGCCCCCAAGCCTACACACCTCAGCTCGCCATCCCTGCACCCTCTTACAGCTGATAATCCTGAAGCATTTGCTTTGAAGAACATGCATTTATTGAGCACCTCCTGGGTACAGTGGCATTTGTGAAACCCAGTCTTGGGGAGCTGACGTCTACAGGGTAACCCTGGACTCAAATGATCCTGCCCCATCTGAACCAGAGGATACTCAGATCAGTGCCTTGTGTTCTCTGAGCCTCAACTTCCTCATCTGTGAAATGGGACTAAAGTGTAAAACCAAAACCAGCCACAATGGGGACTTCCCTGGTGGTCCAGATGTTACGAATCTGTCTTGCAATGAAAGGGACATGGGTTTGATCCCTGGTCAGAGAACTAAGATCCTACATGCCTCCAGGCAACTAAGCCCACTGGCTGCAACTACTGAACTCTCGAGCTAGAGAGTCTGTGTGCCTCAATGAAAGATCCTGCGTGCTGAAACTAAAACCCAAATAAATAAATAAAACAAAAACCAGCCAAAGACCAGGCATGGGATAGATGCCAAGTATACAGTTGGCATAGATGTACTGTATTGCCAGTAGAGGGGTATTCAACTGATGTGGAGGTACACGGTAGGTATGGGGTACTGGTGGTATGGGGTATATAGCTCATCAAGAGCTATACAATTGGGGGCGGGGTATAGGGCCAGCGTGGAGTTGTAAAGCTGGTAGGGTACACCCCCCTGCCCCAGCTATCTACCCCCACATCAGCAGTATGCTCCTTTGATCATGCTCCTGTTCAAACTGCTTCTCCCAACAGCCCCGAAGCCAGTTGCATACTACATTCAACTCTATAGTGACTGGGCCTGATACAATTGGTATGGGAGTGTAGGCAACAGGAAGAGATATCCAGGGTGGGGCACACAATCAGCATGGGGTTATCAATGTGGTCATACACAGTTGCTGTTCAATAATTATTGCTCCAAGTCAGGCACCCCCTGGTGGGAGTCTGGTCACCAGCTCAGCTTATCCCTAGAGAAACATCACCTCCTGGAACTCCCAGGTGGCTCAGAGGTAAAGAATCCACCTGCCGATGAGAGAGATGCAGGTTCAATTCCTAGTCTGGGAAGATCACCCCTCGAAGCAACTTAGCCGAGTGCCACAACTTCTGAGCCTGTGCTCCAGAGCCCAGGAGCCGCAACTACTGAAGCCCATGCACCCTAGAGCCCATGCTCTAGAACAAGAGAAGTCACCACAATGAGAAGCCCGTACAATGCAACTAGAGAGTAGCCCCCGCCTGCCACAACTAGAGAAAAGCCTGCACAGCAACAGAGACCCAGCAGAGCCAAAAATAAATAAACAATGAAAAAAAAAAAGAAAGAAATGTCACCTCCTCCCCAGTGGCTTCTAGCTGTCAAGGCCCCACTTGCCCCCTGGCCCACAAGCTTCAGCAAACAGGCGAGGCCCAAGGCTCCAAGCCATGCCCTTGGGTGACCAGGCCTCTCAAAGGAGCCTTGTGGTTCCCATGGTCCCTGCCAACTGAAAAGCAAACTGGTCCCACCCTGCCCAGGCAAGCGGTGCTCAGGCTGAAGCTTCTTCTCTTTCAGATGTGCTAGGTCCCCTGGGGACACTCCTGCAGACTCCAGCTCCACCCTGATGATGCTCAAATGTGAGTCTCTGGGGAAGGCCTCACCCCTGAACGGCACAGCCCTGTGGCACGTGCCCCCCTCAGCACCCCACACAGGGGCCTCATGGCGCACCTCCCATTCAGCACGGCTATATCAAACCACCATGGTCCCCCAGGCTGCTCTGCCCTCCTGGTGCTCAGGCCAGAAATCTTGCACTTCTCTTCCAGGATCCAAGAGCCTCTCACCTCCTCCTCGGCCCCCACCTTGTCACGTGGCTATCATTTCCTGCCTGAAGAGTGCAGGTGTCTTCACCCTGGTTTCTGAGTTCTCACACTTGTACCCGACTGTCTGTTTCCCTGGTAGGGCCCAGTGGAGGCAGTGATCACCCGATTCAGGGTATGTCCCTCCTCTGCCCTGAACCCTCTATGGCTCCCACCTCACTCTGAGCCAAAGCCCAAGTCCTCCCCATGGCCCACAAGGCTGTGCCCACTCTGCCCTGTCCCTCTCTGCCCTCAGCCCCTCCCACTCAACTCTTCCTTCTCCATTCCATTCACTGGCCTCCTGGTTATACTGTAGGTTATACTAATTACAGCTTCCCAGGTGGCTCAGCGGTAAAGAAGCCGCCTGCCAATGCAGGAGACAGTTTCAATTCCTGGGTCAGGAAGATCCCCTGGAGGAGAAAATAGCAAATGGCAATCCACTCCAATATTCTTGCCTGGAAAATCCTATGGACAGAGGAGCCTGGTGGGCTACAGTCCACAGGATCGCAAGTTGGACGTGACTGAACATGATACTAAACTATACTCTGCTATACTGTACACTGTTTTTTTTTAAACTTTTTCACTTTTATCAACGGTTGTGACTATGAGGGATTCATAAAATGTCACAAAACTCTATTTGCTATTGAACTGTCTACTACTTCTAAATAGGAGACAGACACTGGTACAGCAATTGCTTTTATGTGGAAAGTTAAATTTTTTTGAGAAAAGATTGACATATATATATATATTTGTTCCCTTTTTGAATTTCAATCCCCAAAATATTCCAGCAAAACAATAATAACAACAACAACAAAAAAAAAACAAGGGAAGTTGGGCTGGGTATCTGCTGCCAAGGATGGTGGACCTGCCACCATGAGCCCTCGTCCCCCTGGTTATATTATAAATACACCGGGCATGGTTCTTACATCAGGACCTTTGCATGGGCTGTTCCTTTTCCCTAGAGATCTCTTCCCTGAGAAAGCCACCTGGCTCCACATTTCTTTTTTTTATATTTGCTTACTTGGTTGTGCCAGGTCTTGGTTGAGGCATGTGAACTTTTAGTTGCAGCACATGGGATCTAGTTCCCTGACCAGGGATCAAACCCAGGATCCCCGCATTGGCAGTGTGGAGTCTTAGCCGCTGGACCACAAGGAAAGTGCTGCTCCACCTCTTTCAACCTCAAACATCACCTCCTTAGAGAGGCTTTCTCTGATCCTATCTAAAACAGCACCCTTTCCCCTGCTCCTGTTACCCTATTTTATTTTGTGTCTAACCACCTGCCACATCACTTATTTACGCATTGACAGTTTACTGTCTCTCCCCATGTCTGTTGGCTACACAAGGGCAAGGATTTCTGTTTTCTTCATAACACTGTCCCCAGTACTCAGCATTGCACCTGACACAGAATAGGCACTCAGTCAGGATTTGTTCAATGAATAACCGCAATATACCATTCATGTATATATAGCTAAGACTGAAAATAAAAAAATGCAGCTTAGAGTTTTCCAGATGCATGTATTTTTTAAAAATTAATTTGCATTAATTTTACACATAGAAGAACTGAATACATGATAAATATCCAGTGAGCAGGGAAAGGATGAGTCAGTCAGTTGCCTTGACTATGCGTTAGGGAGAAAATAGTTAATTCCATTCCCACCACACAGCAAAACAAATTCCACACAGATTAATCATGCATACAAATATATAAAACTCAAAACTTCAACAAGTATGGTGAGAAGATTAAAGAGCATATTTCTACCATCTGAAAGCAGGTGAAACTGGTAAGGTGGGTGGGGGAGAGAAAAAGGAGCACTAGAATTTTCTCATGTCAGCCAAATGGCAGCCTGATCGGCAGAGTGGAAACAGATAAGAACAGCTGGTGCTGGGACTTCCCTGGCAGTTCAGTGGCTAAGATTGCATACTTCCACTGCAGGGGGCACAGGTTCAATTCCTTGTTCAGGGAACTAGGATCCCACAAGCCACCTGGTACAGCCACAAAAAAAAAAAAAAAAAAATATATATATATATATATATATATATGACTTCCCTGGTGGTCCAGTGGTTAAAAATCTGCCTTGCAATGCAAAGGACGTGGGTTCCATCCCTGGTCAGGGAACTAAGATCCCACATGCTGCACAGCAACTAAGTCTGAGAGCCATAACTAGAGAGTCCATGAGTTACAAGGAATAGATCCAGCATGATACAAAGAAGATCCTGCATGCTGCAACTAAGACCTGAAGCAGCCAAAAAAAAAAAAAAATATATATATATATATATATGTATATGTTGCTATCCAGTGACTCAGTCATGTCCAACTGTCTGTGGCCCCATGAACAGTAGCCTGCCAGGTTCCTCTGTCCATAAAATTTTCCAAGTCCTACTCCATAGGATCTTCCTGACTCAGGGACAGAACCCACATTTCTTGCATCTCCTTCATTGGCAGGTTGATTCTTTACCACTAGTGCCATCCATATATATAAAACCCACTTTACGGGGAGGAAGCAAGTGGTCAGTTCCTACTCCAGTTTTGAAGGGTAAGTGGGAGCCACTGAGGGTGTTTGAGCAGGAGCATTATGAGGTCAAGCTAGAGAGGGGAAGACCCATGGGCGGGCAAGTCTCAGCTCTCAGGAAAATCGGTAGCCATGGATGGGACAGGTGGGCTATGGCTTTGCAGTGTCAACTTAAGTTATCCTTCCATAAAATGGAATTAAAGATGCAGAGAGAGGCACCTGGCTTAGCCTTGGCTCAGGGCCTTGCTTTGTGGGTGGCTCAGGAAATAAAAGAAGGAACATGAGTACTGTGGGGCTTCCCTCATGGCTCAGCAGTAAAGAATCCAACTGCAAGGCAGGAAATGCAGGAGACATGGGTTCAGTCCTTGGATCAGGAAGATCCTTTGGAGAAGGAAATGGCAACCCACTCCAGTATTCTTGCCTGAAAAATTCCATGGACAGAGGACCCTGGTGGGCCACAGACCATGAGGTCACAAAGAGTCAGACATAACATAAGTCTGCACAAGCATGCACAACTGGTATTGTCGTCTGATCTGTTCCATTAGCTCTTGTTTTAACATTAGCCAAGCGGGGTGGAGGGAGGGGCAAGGCGAATACTAATGATTTGATAATTGAGCCTGGTTCAAATACTGCAGGACAAAAACTTGCTGAATCTTTGCAATGACGATGCAAGATAATATGAACAGTAGAACGCCCCAGAGCCTCCATATTACTGTGTGCCAGGCAGTCTTCGAAAACATTACGTGGTGTACCTTGGTTCACCCGTATAGCAATTCTGTGAGGTTGATTCCATCACTGCTCCCATTTGACAGATGCAAGAACTGAGGCTCAGAGAAAAACAACATGCCAGTGGCCACAAAATGACGAGCAACAGAGCTGGGCCACCCAGCTACTGAGTTAGTGCTTCCTTTGGACGCTGTAAGCAATTACCACCAACATGGTGGCTCAAGACACAAATTTATGGGACATTCCTGGTGGTGGTCTATTGGTTAAGACGTCACCTTCCAGTGCAGCGAGTGCAGGCTTGATCCCTGGTTGGGGAGCCAGGACCCCACAGGCTTCACAGCCAAAATACTCAAAACATAAAACAGAAGCAATATTGTAACACATTAATAAAGACTTTAATAATGATCCACATTTTTTGGATCACTTGTTTGTTTCTTCATTATTTGGATCATTTGTTTCACTTGTTTTGAAAACAAGACACACAAATTTATTATCACAGTTCTAGAGATCAGATGTTCAAAGTGTATCTCACTAAGCTAAAATCAGGGCGTTGGCCAGGCTATGTTCCTTCTGCAGTTTCTCAGAATCTGTTTCCTGGGCTTTTTCCAGCTTTTTGGCTCATGTCCTCCTCCTCCATCCTCAAAGCCAGCATTCCCATCAAGCCTACATCTACTTCCATTGCTGCGGCTCCTCCTCTGACTCCCCTACCTCCATCTTTTCTTTATGAGAACTCTTGTCCTTGGGCCCATTTGGATAACTGAGAATACTCTCCCCATCTCAAAATCCTAAACTTAATCCAATCTGCAAAATCCCTTTTGCTGTGAAAGGTAACACATTCATGTTGTTTTAGTTGCTCAGTCATGTCAGACTCTTTGTGACCCTATGTACTGTAGCCTGCCCAGATTGCTCTGGGCATGGAATTCTTCAGGCAAGAATACTAGAGGGGGTTGCCATTCCCTTCTCAAGGGGGAATCTTCCTGGCCCAGGGATCGAACCCGAGTCTCCTGCTTTGGCAAGCAGATTCTTTACCATTGAGCCACCAGGGAAGCCCACAGGGTTCCAGGAATTAGGATATGGACATCTTTGCATCTGTGTTAGGTTGCTTCAGACATATCCAACCCTTTGCGACCCCATGGACTATAGCCCACCAGACTTAACTGTCCATGGGATCCTCCAGGCAAGAATATTAGGGAGGGTTGTCATTTCCTCTTCCAGGGGATCTTCCCCACCTCAGGGTTCTGGCATTGGTAGGTGGGTTCTTTACCACTAGCACCACCTGGGAAGCCCATGGACATCTTTGGGGTGGGGGTGGGGGTTGCTATTATTCTGTCTACTATGGCATCTTAATCATTTTCTTCACACTTTAAAAAGAATAATTTTTACTATCTTTTGGTCACATCATGCTGCATGCAGGATCTGCGTTCCCCAACCAGGGATCGAACCCAAGCCCCCTATGGTGGAAGCATGGCGTCTTAACCACTGGACTGCCAGGGAAGTCCTTATGTCTTAACCATTTAGGGCAGGAGTTGTCAAACCATCTGTCCCCCATTGCGCAAATCAGTCCACCGTGTTTTCATATGGTTCAGGGCTAAGAACAGTCTTTCTGTTCTCAAGCGGCTGACAAACATCACAAGGAGACTACTTTGTCACATTAAATTTGAATATCAGCAGACTTCCCTGGTGGTATGGTGGATAAGAATCCATCTGCCAATGCAGAAGACACAAGTGCGATCCCTGATCAGGGAAGATCTCACATGCCTCAGAGCACCCGAGCCCGAGCGCCACAACAACTGAGCCTGTGCTCTAGAGCCTGGCAGCCACAACTGCTGAAGCCCCCCCACCGCTAAAGCCCTGACTCCGAAACAAGAGGAGCCATCACAATGAGAAGCCAGAACAGAGCACAGAAAAGTAGCCCCCAGCGGTCACAATTAGAGAAAGCTCGAGAGCAGCTACAAAGACCCAGCGCAATCAAAAGTAAAGAAAGAAAGAAAATTTTTAAAAATTAAAATATCACCAACTATAAATCAAATTTGCTTGGCACACAGCCATTCTCATTTGTTTTCATATGGTCAGTGGCTGCTTGCTTTCATGTTGTCTGTTATCTGTGGCAGACTAGAGTAGCAGTCATAGATCGTATGTAAAAACATTCACTCTCTGGACCTTTACAGAAGTTCACTGCCCCCTGATCTCTAGGCCGTGAACCAACAGGTGTTGGGCCCAAGTCTGTGCCAGCGTGTTGTATGTGCTCTGCTTGTAATGGTAAACAGTGGTAAAGGCAAGCCATTCATTCCCTGGCAATACAGGTGGGGAAACTGACAAGCCCTTTCCCTTTGCAATCCGCTGTTTTCCTGTGTGGAGAATGGGGCTCATAGTTGCATTTGCTGGTAGGTGTTGCTAGGGCTTGATGCTCAGAAAGCACTTAGCAGGGGGGAGGAGGGTTCAGGATGGGGAGCACGTGTATACTTGGGGCGGATCCATCTCTATGTATGGCAAAAGCAGTACAATATTGTAAAGTTAAGCAAAATAAAATTTAATAAAAAAAAAAAAAAAGCACTTAGCAGGGGCTTCCCTGGTGGCTCAGTGGTAAAGAATCTACCTGCCAATGCAGGAGCATGGGTTCGATCTCTGATCCAGGAGGATCCCACATGTTGCAGAGCAACTAAGTCCATGCACCACAGCTACTGAAGCCCTCTTGGCTACAGGCCTGTGCTCCGCAGCAAAAAAAAAGTCACTCCAATAAGAAGTCGCAGCACCACGACACAGTGGCCCCCACCCACCACAACTAGGGAAGGCCCACGCAGTAATGAGGACCCAGGACAGCCAAAAATAACTAAAAAAATTTACATTAAAAAAAAAGAAAAGAAATGCTGACTAGGGACTTGTCTGGTGGTCCAGTGGTTAAAATTCTGAGCTTCCACTGCAGGGGGGCACAGATTCGATCTCTGGTCAGGGGACTAAAATCCCACATGCCACATGGCCCAAAAAAGTTGCTAACCAGGAACATGGTACCATTTGACAGAGGCAAACAGAGGCCATGTGCTCAGACCACATAAATGATGAGGGACAGAGCTCTGAATCAAACTGAGGCCCCTCTGGCTCCAACCCAGGCCTTTTGGGGGTAGGTACTGGGAAAGGCAGAGCTAAAAATGTGACTGTGGTCAGGGAGAAGGCATGGGAAGTCAAACCGTTAGATCAGGCTCCGGGAGGAGAGGCGGCTGTTGGGTCCCTCCCTTGCTGGGCATGAGGGCCAGCCCACCCAGTTCAGTGGGTGTAGGAGATAAGGGAACAGGCTGCCCAGCCACAATTCTAGTGGTCAGGACATTAAGTGCCACCCAGCCCTTGTAGCTTCTGGAGACAAGCCAAGTCCCCAAGGCCTCCGCCACACAACCCGGCCAGCCCTCCCCTGCCTTCCCAGAAACCTCTACCTGGGTAATGGACATCCCAGCTGCCCAGACAAGTCCCCTTGACAAATATTTCAGGACAGCAGCTGGGTAGGAAAACTAGAAGTGATTCTACAGACCACAATGCTAGGAGCAAAAGACTGAGCGCCTACTGTGTGCTAGGCATCAAAACAGAAATTTCCTTCTAGGAACTCACTTTATTATTTTATTTATTTTTAGTGTGCTGAGTCTTCCTTGCTGCATGGGCTTTTCTCTAGCTGCAGTGAGTGGGAGCTACTCTCTAGTTGGTATGGGCTTCTCATTTCGATGGCTTCTCTTGTGGAGCACAGGCTTCAGTAGTTGTGGCTCCTGGGAACTAGAGCACAGGCTCAACAGTTGTGACACATGGGTTAGGTTGCTCCTCACTATGTGGGGTCTTCCCGGATCAGAGATGGAACCTGTGTCTCCTGCATTGACAGGTGAATTCTTTACCAGTGAGCCACCAGCGAAGCCTTAGGAACTCATGTACTCCTTACAATGAAGGACTTTCCTGGTGGCTCATTGGTTTAGACTTGGTGCTTCCACTGCAGGGCGTGTGGGTTCGATCCCTGATAGGGGAACTAGGATCCCACATGGCTCGTAGTCAAAAAAAAAAAAAAATCCTTATAGCAAAGCTCTGAGGGCATGTGCTATGCTGTGCTTAGTTGCTCAATTGTCTCTGACTGTTTTGCGATCCCATGGACTGTACCCTGTCAGGCTCCTCTGATCATGGGATTTTCCAGGCAAGACTACTGGAATGGGTTGCCATGCCTTCCTCTGGGGCATCTTCCTGACCTGAGGGCATATTGCACAAGGAAGCAGAGACACAATGAAGCTTCTTGACTTGTCTGAGGGACACAGAGCCAGCAGGAGCTGAAATTTTGAACTCTGCTCCTGATACCATGCTCTTCTTTTTTTTCCTTCAAACCTTTTTCAATTTTTTTTTTTTGGGGGGGGGGGGCGGTCGCACCTCGAGGCTGGTGAGATCTTAGTTCCCTGACCAGGGAATGGAAACCAGGCCCTTGGCAGTAAAAATGTGGAGTCCTAACTATTTGAGCCTCTGTGCTGTAACTACTGAAGCCTGTGTGGTTAGAGCCTGTGCTCCATCCACAACAACAGTACCAAGCAATTTCCTCAATTTTTATTTTGTATTGGAGTATAGTTGATTTACAATGTTGTGTTGATTTCAGGTGTACAGCAGAGTGATTCAGTCGTACATGTATGGTTTAGTCGGCTAAGTCATGTCTGAGTCTTTGCCACCCCATGGACTGTAGCCCGCCAGGCTCCTCTGCCCATGGGATTTCCCAGGCAAGAATACTGGAGTGGGTCGCATTTCCTTCTCCAGGGGATCTTCCCAACCTAGGGACTGAACCTGCGTCTTCTGCATTGGCAGGTGGATTCTTTACCACTGAGCCACCAGGGAAGCCCTCAAGTCATGCTGTGCAGCCAAAAACAACAGTAACAACAGAAACAAACAGGGCTTCCCTGGTGGCTCAGTGGTGAAGCATCCGCCTGCCAATGCAGGAGACATGAGTTCAATCCCTGATTCAGGAGGACCCTACATGCCACGGAGCAACTGAGCCCGAGAGCCGAAACTACCGAGCCTGTGCTCTACAGCCCAGAAATTGCAACTAATGAGCCCATATGCCACAACTACTAAAATCTGAGCCCTAGAGCCTGTGTTCTGCAACAAAAGAAGCCGTTGCAGCCCCTGTACAGCAACTAGAGAAAAGCCCACACAGCAACAAAGACCCAGCACAGCCGAATAGAAATAAAAACAAGCAAGTGAAAACAGAGACCTGACTCCTCCCACGGCCCACAAAGCCCTACACACTCTGCCCACTCCCTCTCTGCCTTCACCTCTTCCTTTTCCACCCTTTTATCTATTCACTCCAGCTGCAGGCCCTCCTGACTGCTCCTTCTAGACACAGGAGACATGACCCTGCCCCTGGGCCTTTGGTAAGCCTTGCCTACAGCCTGAGAAGTTCTACAGGGCTCCCTTACCTATGCCTCTAGTGACCTCTGAAGAGTGACCTGTTTCTATTTGAAGTTAAACCCTGCCTCCAGGCCCAATAGATCACCACCTTCCCTCCTTCCTGATAAACTTTTCTCCAGAGCCCTTCTCTGAATGGAGAATTTTCTCCATTCGTCTTAGTATCTTATCTGGGGGTCCCTTGACAAGGTCAAAGGAAATGGCAACCCACTGCAGTATTCTTGCCTGGAGAATCCCATGGACGGAGGACCTTGGTGGGTTACACTCCACGGGTAGCAAAGAGTCAGAGACAACTGAGCGACTTCACGTTGACAAGGTCAGCTGGACAAGGGCTGGGTCTCCAGAGTCTAGGACAAAACCTGGCCCATGGTCCCTGCACAATAAATGTTTGCTGAAGGAAGTTAGGAACCAGTATGCTTATCAAGATTAAAAAAAAAAACTTCAGGGAGCCTTTAAACTAAGAAAAATCACTCTTCCCTGGTGGTACAGTGGATTAGAACCCTTCTGCCAATGCAGGAGACACAGGTTCGATCCCTGGTCCGGGAAGATCCCACAAGCCTCTGAGCAACTAAGCCCAGTGCCACAACTACTGAGCCCAGGTGCTGCAACTACTGAAGTCTGTGCTCCGAAGCAGGAGAAGCCACCACATTGAGAAGGCCACGCACTGCAACGAAGAGTAGTCCCCATCTGCTACAACTAGAGAAGGCCAGTGCGCAGCGATGAAGACCTAGCACAATTTTCTAAAAATAAATAAATCATTAAAAAAAAAATACAAAGGGAAAACCACTCTCCCTCTCACCCCTGGCCTAGAGCCATTACTTCCTCTCTGGGGGGCAGAGGACAGTTCCTCTCACTGGTTTCCCTTCTGAACACTGTCCACAAGTCACATACCCAGGCAGATTTCTAGCTTTTCAGTTCAGTTCAGTTCAGTCACTCAGTTGTGGAGACTCTTATTGACCCCATGAATTGCAGCATGCCAGGCCTCCCTGTCCGTCACCAACTCCCAGAGTTCACTCAGACTCACATCCATCGAGTCAGTGATGCCATCTAGCCATCTCATCCTCTGTCATTCCCTTCTCCTCCTGCCCCCAATCCCTCCCAGCATCAGCGTCTTCTCCAATGAGTCAATTCTTCACACGAGGTGGCCAAAGTACTGGAATTTCAGCTTTAGCACCATTCCTTCCAAAGAAATCCCAGGGCTTATCTCCTTCAGAATGGACTGATTGGATCTCCTTTCAGTCCAAGGGACTCTCAAGAGTCTTCTCCAACATCACAGTTCAAAAGCATCAATTCTTGGGCGCTCAGCCTTCTTCACAGTCCAGCTCTCACATCCATACATGACCACAGGAAAGACCATAGCCTTGACTAGACGAACCTTTGTTGGCAAAGTAATATCTCTGCTTTTGAATATGCTATCTAGGTTGGTCATAACTTTCCTTCCCAAGAGTAAGCGTCTTTTAATTTCATGGCTGCAGTCACCATCTGCAGTGATTTTGGAGCCCAGAAAAATAAAGTCTGACACTGTTTCCACTGTTTCCCCATCTATTTCCCATGAAGTGATGGGACCGGATGCCATGATCTTTGTTTTCTGAATGTTGAGCTTTAAGCCAACTTTTCACTCTCCACTTTCACTTTCATCAAGAGGCTTTTGAGTTCCTCTTCACTTTCTGCCATAAGGGTGGTGTCATCTGCATATCTGAGGTTATTGATATTTCTCCTGGCAATCTTAATTCCAGTTTGTGCTTCCTCCAGTCCAGCGTTTCTCATGAAGTACTCTGCATAGAAGTTAAATAAGCAGGGTGACAATATACAGCCTTGACATACTCCTTTTCCTATTTGGAACCAGTCTGTTGTTCCATGTCCAGTTCTAACTCTTGCTTCCTGACCTGCATACAGATTTCTCAAGGGGCAGGTCAGGTGGGGTCTGGTATTTCTAGCTGTACTTATCCCTTATTCTTCACTCCCCTTGTTTCCTTACACACCCCAGTCCCCACTTTGCTGCTTCACAGCCTAACATAATTAGACATTGTTTCCCCATCAGCAAGGTTAGACCTACTTCATCTTACAAGGCAACATAGTAGCCCATTCTAGGAACAGTGCCTTTTCTCATGAAACCAGCCCAAGGAGCTTTAAAAAGATACAGATGCCACACATACACACAGAAATAAACAGTCTAAGCTCTGGAAAGTCTTTCTGGCTGCCTTACCTCCCGGGCAAGGACAGTGAGCTGAGAGCATATGAAGAGTTCTTTCACTTAGAAACCTAAAATTTTCTGTGCAGTTGAGGGCTTATTTTTAATTTTCAGCCCTAGCCACCCCAGTAGAGAGAATACATTAATTTTCTTCTTTTTTTTTTTTTTTTAAAAACAATTTTATTTATTTATGATTTGGCTGCACTGGGTCTTAGTTGTGGCACATGGGATCTAGTTCCCTGACCAGGGATTGAACCCTGGCCCCCTTCATTGGGAGCTTGGAGTCTTAGCCACTGGACCACCAGAGAAGTCCCCATTAATTTTCTTATATGACTTTTTCCTTGGGACTTTCCTGGCGGTCTGATGGTTAGGACTTGGCACTTTCACTGCAGGGGCCTAGGTTCTAGTCCCTGGTCAGGGAACTAAGATCCCACAGCTCACCTGGTATGGTCAAAATAATGAAAATTCTCCCATTGGGGACTGACTGGGAAGGGGCAGGAGATAACTTCCTTATCAGGAAAGAAGGTTCTTATCAGAGATCTGCACATTTTTTCCCTAAGGGTAAGGTGTTAAAGACTTTAGTCTTTCTGGTTAGTATATTGCCTTTCTCATATATTCTTCTTCTTTCAAGAACCACTTAAAAATATAAGAGCCATTCTTAGTCCTTGGGCTTCCCTTGTAGCTCAGTTGGTAAAGAATCTGCCTGCAAGGCAGGGTTTGATTCCTGGGTTGGGAAGATACCCTGGAGAAGGAAATGGCAACTCACTCCAGTATTTTTTTTTAAATATTTATTTATTTATTTGGTTGTGCTGGCTCTTAGTTGCAGGATCTTTGATCTTCATTGCCGCAGGCAGGATCTTTAGTTGGGGCTTATGAACTTTTAGTTGCGGCATGTGGGATCTAGTTCCCTGACCAGGGATTGAACCCAGGCCTCCTAAACTGGGAACATGGAGTCTTAGCCACTGGACCACCAGGAAAGTCCCCCACTTCAGTATTCCTGCCTGGAGAATCCCATGGACAGAGGAGCCTGGCAGACTACAGTCTATGGGGTCACAAGAGCTGGACACGACTTAGAGACCAAACCATCACCTTCTTAGTCCATTGGCTCCACAAAACCAGGTTCCAGTCAACAATATAAATAACAATACTTAACACTACTGAGCTGAACCCTTAAAAATCGTTTTGATTGTAAATTTCATGCTATGTATTTTACTCCCAAAAAATTTCTTAATTAATACTGATAAGCCTTCCTTGGGCATTAGGAGATTCTGGGAGATGGTCATATTTTCCACCTGATCTGGGTGCTGGCTACCTGTGAAGACTCCTGGAGCCTCATACATTTAGGGTCTGTACCCTATTAGGTATGGATTTTCAACCTCAATAAAATTTTAGGGAGTGCCCTGATGTCCTCGTGGTTAGGATTAAGTGCTGTCAGTGCCGTGGCCCAATTTCAGTCCGTGGTGCGGGAACTGAGATCCTGCAAGCTGTAAACATGGCCCAAATATAAATAAATAAAAATAAAATTTCATCTTAAAAAAAAAGGTTTAAAATAGTCCCCTTGATTTGTTCAATATAAGGGGTCCACCCACAAATACACAACCTATTGCAACCATCAACAACAATTAAGCAGGATTTCTAGGAACGCGATGTAGAACAGGAACACAGTGTAAAACACCTTTCATTCAACAAATATTTGTTGAGCACCTACTATGTGCTATGCGCAGACACTGTGGATACTTTCAAACCAAACAGACATGTCTGACTCATGAAGCTAGCTGACATTTTTGTAAAAAGGCATTACAAAAAAATCACTAAATAAAGAATTTGTATATAATTGCATGTGAAGTCCTAAGCCTAGACTCTGTCTGGAAGAGAAAACAAGATTTTGTAACATGGATGCACGAAGGAAGCATGATGTGGGGGATGGAGAAGAAGAATATTTTTCTTAATAAAGCTTGCATCTTTTGTCTTTTGAACCACGCAAATGTATTATCACTTCCTCCAAAAAAGCTGTAATTAACAATAACCTCTCCCAACAGTATTTTTAAAAGCTCAGATGCCAGAGCCCTCTTACTGGCTGAGTTGAACTCTCTAGCAAATGGGGCCTTGGAATCTGCTTTTAAAACAAGTACCGTGGGCAGCCTTCCCTGGCAGTCCAGTGGTCAAAACTCCGTGCTTCCAATGCAGGGGGCATAGGTTCAATCCCTGGTCAGGGAACTAAAATCCCACCTGCCTTGCAGCGCGGCCAAACAAAACAACAAACAAAAAAATAAGCACTGTGACTCCTTTCTCAGTCCCGCACCCCCAGCAGAGTCTATTGTTTTAGGTTCTAGAATATTTTTCCATGCTGCTCATGCCAAGGGTGGGTTGGAAAGGGTGGCAGTGAGCCTTGCTGACATCCGTCGGGGCCAGGAGCCATTTCCTGGCTTCCTCAGAGACGCTGCCTTCCTCGAGGTATGATGTGTAATAGGGAGGAAGCTTTCTGTCCTGCCCAGTCTTATCTAAGTGTATGTCCTGACAAAGAGGGCTGCTTCCACATCAGCTCCTATAAAAATCCATGTCCTCAGGATCACCAGTCCCAGAGGCCTCCTGAGTGTCTCCAGATAACCAGGCACTGTGCAAAGCACTTTTCACCTGCCAGTACAGTCTGCCCAGCCCTACTGATGAAAATACCGAGTCTCAGAGAGGTCACCAACTCACCTACAGCCATACAGCTCGTATGTATCAGAACCAACCAGGATTTGAGCCTCTATCAGTCTGACATAACCCCCTAAATTCACAGTGACTGATAGGAAGGCACCAGAGTACAAGGGAAGTATAGGGGACCCACTCTTTCCAAAGCACAATTTCCCAAGGGAAATCTCCCTGTTTTCTGGCAGGGACTTCACAGGGCAGTGCGAGGACTCTAGATTTTTGGTTCTGATGAGAATGAACGACTTACAAACTAAGCAAGATATCCCCATCATCACACCCACCCTTCACAGCCACTTCAAGGAGTCAAACCCTGTGGCCCCTCTGCAGGAGGTGCAGGCCTGGCCGCAAGACCTGTCTCTCATTCTGAAGTCTCCATCTCACACTTCCCTGGACTTCACAGAGAGAAATCATGAAGCAACAGTGTTCCCTGTAATTTGCTGTTCCCTCTGCCTGGACCACACTTTGCTTAAATCTTCCTATGGCTGGCTCAGTCTCCAGCCGTTGGTCACCTAAAATAATCCCAGATGATTCCGCCCCCAATACACACAAACACACACACACTAAAAGACAGACACACACACACACAATGTCCTGTTCATTGCCTCACAACACATACAACAACCTAAAATGACTTATTTATTCAAGAATTTTTCCACTCTGTTCACTGCTGTAGTCTGTGTCTAGACACTGCCTGAGAAAAGGATGCTCAGTACATACTTGTCGATGGAATGTGTTTCTAATGCCCAGCACAAGGTCTGTTGGACACATAAGTCCCCTGTCTCCGGTGTGGTCCTGGCAGGTCTATGGCTGGCTCCCTTTGGCCAAATACTGGGTGAATCACATTATTGTCCCCAGGCTCGCCTCCCAGAGACCAAAGATACCAAAGGTGCTGCCTACAGACAGGCAGGACCCCAGGTGGAGACTTCCAGATCAGAGAAAGCCAGCCACACCCAAGGGACACACAGCACTGGGCAGCCACGGGGTCTAGGGTTTAGGCCAAAACCAAGAGTGAGGGGCCCCTCAGGAGGTCGGGGCTGCCAGCTTCAAGCAGGGAAGGGAGTGGCTGGGCAGTTGCCAGGCTCTTGGCTGGGCTGGGCAGGGAGAGCCTGGTCTATCTGTCTGTCTTTGCAGCCTCTGAAGGCCGCAGTCCCTGAGGAGAGGGAGGCACAGTTCTAGTCGGCTTGTTTTTCTTGATTATTTTTAAGTGGTTTCCGGCCCCCTCCCCAAGGCCCTTGGGTCTCTCACAGTTTCCAGGAAGTTTCAGTTGCACAAGGAGAGGTGGTTGAGCCCCTTTACGCCAGGGCAGTGCCACGTGGGGCGTGTGACCAGCTGGGCCCTGGGGACCCAAAAATGGAGAAGAGAAAAGAGAAACTGAGGACTATACACCCCTCCGTGGGAACCTGGGGAAGGGAAGCACCACAGGGCGTGGGTGGGGAGGAAGCCTCATCATTGCCCCATCCCGCGGACCCAGAGGCTAAGGCCGCCCTCAGAGGTTGGCCGGAGCGGGTACCTGTGGCGGGGACCCCTTCCAAAGGCGAGCAAGCCCCCCGGCCGCTGGCACAGGGCGGGGAAAGTTTCTCAATTGTTTCCTGCTTCCTTCCTGCCCCTTCGCCGGTGGCGCCCCTATTTCCGCCCTTCCCAGACGGCGGGCGAGACCCGATGGGTTCCCATCCCAGGACTGGGTCCGCCGAGACCTGCCTCAATTTCCCCATCTGACCGAAAGCCCAGGGACGGTTACTTCTAAGGGCGTGTGAGCAGGAGGAAGAAGTGGAGAAAGGGAATTGGAAAAGGAGGAGGATCTGGGGGAAGGCTGGGGCCCTGGTCCTTTTCTGAGCCCCGATCGCCGTGCCTCCCCTCCCCCGCCATGCATCCGAGCCGCCCAGATAACGGGACCTCCCCGAGCGGAGCATGCGCCATGCTTCCCCGCCGATCACCCGGAGGGGTAGCAGGGGCTCCCGAGAGGGGACGCGGGGCGACCAGGCTGGAGCAGGGAGTGTGGGCTGGGCGCAGAGCAGGATGCAAGGCCGGGAAGCAGGAGGAGGCCCTTAGCTGCAGCGCGGGTGTTTAAGATCTCGGATGTCCCTTTCCCAAGGCCCCCCAACTCATCAGAAGCGGACGCGGGCCAGAGACAACTCCTACCATAGGATCCGTCCTTCCGCTCGTCCACCATGGCCGCGGCGGGCGGGGAGGGGTGTCCGGGCCAGCGCGACCCCAGCCCGGCCGGGCTGGAGGCTCCGCTGGCTGCAGCTCCCCGCCCAGGGCCCGGTCCCGCCCCTCCCATCGGTCAGCCCCTCGCACTCCCACCAATGGGAGCCCCGAGAGGGAGGGGGCGGGACCCGGGGCGGGGCAGGGGCGGGCTCGAGAAGGGGTGGGGCCCCAACCTTTGTTTTCCATCTGGGATCCTGCGAGACCCTCTTGGTCCCTTTAGTGGCCAGGGGCAGATGTCATTCATGCAATCACCTATCCAACCATTCAATCGCCAAATAGATACTGAGCATCAACTGTGTGCCAGTGAACAGACGAAAAGATACATGTTTTTCATACATCAGATTGGCAAGAACTTTAGAGTCTGATAACATCAAGTGTGTAGTCAAAGCTATGCTTTTTCCACTAGTCGTGTATGGATGTGAGAGTTGGACCATTAAGAAGGCTGAGAGCCAAAGGACTGATGCTTTAGAACTGTGGTGTTGGAGAAGACTCTTGAGAGACCCTTGGACTGCAAGGAGATCCAACCAGTCAATCCTAAAGGAAATCAACACTGACTATTCATTGGAAGGATTGATGCTGAAACTGAAGCTCCAATACTTTGGCCACCTGATGTGAAGAGCTGACTCGTTGGAAAATACCCTGATGCTGGGAAAGATTGCGAGCAGGAGGAGAAGAGGACAAGATGGCTGGACAGCATCACAGACTCAATGGACATGAGTTTGAGCAAGCTCCTAGGGACCGTGAAGGACAGGGAAGCCTGGCATCCATGGGGTCAAAAAGAGTTGGACACGACTGAGCGACAACAACATCAAGGGAGGTGATCTGATGCTGTGGGTCTGAATGTTCTCTAGCAAAAAGATTAAATCCAAATTGTGCTCACCCTGTACAGTTCCTCTCTGTCACTGACCCTAGACAAACCAAAGCATGTATGTGCACAGGCAGTTAGTGCCAGAAGGTATTACCTGCAGTTTTGAACATTCTTGTATAAAATGGGGGAGAATGTGTGTGTGTCCACCAGTAGAGCAGAGCATGCAAACCCAGCGGTGTGCTCACAGAAGCGGGCAGCATTAAACAGATACAAACAATGCAGTCGGGCTTCCCTGGTGGCTCAAGTGGTTAAGAATCCACCTTGCAATGCAAGGGACACCCAGTTCAATCCCTGGTCCTGGAAGGTCCCACGTGTTTTGGAGCAGCTAATCCCGTGCACCACGACTACTGAGCCAGTGCTCTAGAGCCCTGGAACCACAACTACTGAGCCCACACGCTGCAACTGCTAAAGCCCGAGCATCTAGAGCCCGTGTTCTGCAGCAAGAGAATCTACCTCATGTGAAGCCTGTGTGGGGAAACTAGACAAAGGCTGCGTGCAGCAGCCATGAACCAGCACAGTCAAAAATAAATAAATAGATCTAAAAAAAAAAAAAAAAAAGCAGCAAAGAAAAGGAAAGAGGTCATCAGGGAAATGCAAATTAAAACTTGATAATACACAACTACACACCTACCAGAATAGGTGAAACTCAAAAGACAGACGGTACAAAGTGTTGGTGAGTATCTGAAGCAAACGGTGGCTCTCCTACACTACTGGTGGGGGTGTAAAATGGCACAACCACTTGGGAGAAAACCTGGTGGTTTCTTATAAATGAGCACCTACAGTATGACCCACATATTCTACTCCTAAGTATTTACCCAAGAAAAATAAAACTGAAACCACTCACAATAGAAAGACTAGACCTGCAAAAATGTGTATGCAAATGTTCACAGGAGCTCAGTAATAGCTTTATTCATAATGGCCCCTAGCTTAAAGCAACCCAATGGTCCATACCACAGAAGACTCCTCAGCAAGAAAAAGGAATGAATTATTATTGGAAAGTGCAACAGCATGGATGAATTTTTAAAAAGGGCAAGGGAGAGAGGCTTTCCTGGTGGCTCAGTGGTAAAGAATTCGCCTGCCAATGCAAGAGACACAGGTTCAATCTCTGGTCAGGGAATACCCCCCTTGCTGTGAAGCAACAAAGCCTGTGTGCCTCACCTACTGAGCCTGTGCTCTAGAGCTGAGGAGCCCCAACTACTGAAGCCTGCGCGCCTAGAGCCTGTGTTCCACAACACGAGAAGCCACCACGATGAGAAACCCATGCACCACAACTGGGGAGGAGCTCCTGCTTGCCACACCTAGAGAAAAGCCTGCACAGCAGAGAAGACCCAGAACAACCAAAAATAAGTATGTGAATAAAATTATATGTATACATAATACACACACACACACATATATAAAACCATTATGCCCGAAAAAGGCCAGAGACTTTACTATGAAGTCCTAGAACAGGCACAGCTAATCGACCTATGGCTACAGAACACGGACCAGAGGTGGCCTTTGTGGTTTGTTAGTGACTGGCAGAAAGGGTCAAAGGATGACTTCCTGGGGAGTCAGAAACAGGACTGAGGTTTACTGGGTGGGTTCAGTTCTTCACAGTTACTTGACATTTGCCCTTTCTTAATAGATGTTACATTTTAAAAGTGGAAAATATCTCAGCAGTTTAAGAAAGAAGGAGGTGGCCCTGCAGATTAGTACAAGAGTGGAGCTTAGTCAGTATCAGGCATGGTATCATGTGCATGAAATCTTTATCACCTTTTTCCAGTTGGGGAAAGTGACCATGTGAAGTCGCTCAGTCAGGTCTGACTCTTTGTGATCCCATAGACTGTAACCTACCAGGCTCCTCTGTCCATGGGATTTTACAGACATGAGTACTGGAGTGGGTTGCCATTGCCTTCTGCAGGGGATCCTCCCAACCCAGGGGTCAAACCCGGGTCTCCTGCATTGCAGGCAGACGCCTTACCATCTGAGCCATCAGGGAAGCCTGGTGGAAAAGTGACAGGGGAAAGTGACAGAGAGAGGTTAATCCATTTATGAAGTGTTTTGTTACTCCTTGCAACCATTTTCCAGTTGCAGAAAATGACACAGAGAGGGTAAGTAACTTACCCACAGACACAAAGTTAGTGAGCCCTGAGCTGAACAAGAATTTCAGTCCACACACTCCACACCCCTCAGCTGTAACCCTGCAGAGTGGTTGGGGCGAGTTTTAGGTCCTATCAGAGAGTATAAATACCAAGTTGTATATAGTATGGTATGTGGAGGAGAAAGATAGAGATGCCTCAAACAGATACAGATCAGATCAGTCGCTCAGTCGTGTCTGACTCTTTGCGACCCCATGAACTGCAGCACGCCAGGCCTCCCTGTCCATCACCAACTCCCGGAGGTCACTGAGACTCACATCCATTGAGTCAGTGATGCCATCCAGCCATCTCATCCTCTGTCGTCCCCTTCTCCTCTTGCCCCCAATCCCTCCCAGCATCAGAGTCTTCTCCAATGACTCAACTCTTTGCATGAGGTGGCCAAAATACTGGAGTTTCAGCTTTAGCATCATTCTTTCCAAAGAAATCCCAGGGCTGATCTCCTTCAGAATGGACTGGTTGGATTTCCTTGTAGTCCAAGGGACTCTCAAGAGTCTTCTCCAACACCACAGTTCAAAAGCATCAATTCTTCGGCACTCAGCCTTCTTCAAGTCCAGCTCTCACATCCATACATGATCACAGGAAAGACCATAGCCTTGACTAGACGAATCTTTGTTGGCAAAGTAATGTCTCTGCTTTTGAATATGCTATCTAGGTTGGTCATAACTTTCCTTCCAAGGAGTAAGCGTCTTTTAATTTCATGGCTGCAGTCATCATCTGCAGTGATTTTGGAGCCCAGAAAAATAAAGTCTGACACTGTTTCCACTGTTTCTCCATCTATTTCCCATGTAGTGATGGGACCGGATGCCATGATCTTCGTTTTCTGAATGTTGAGCTTTAAGCCAACCTTTTCACTCTCCACTTTCACTTTCATCAAGAGGCTTTTGAGTTCCTCTTCACTTTCTGCCATAAGGGTGGTGTCATCTGCATATCTGAGGTTATTGATATTTCTCCCAGCAATCTTGATTCCAACTTCTGTTTCTTCCAGTCCAGCATTTCTCATGATGTACTCTGCGTATAAGTTAAATAAACATGGTGACAATATACAGCCTTGACGTACTCCTTTTCCTATTTGGAACCAGTCTGTTGTTCCATGACCAGTTCTAACTGTTGCTTCCTGTCCTGCATACAGATTTCTCAAGAAGCAGATCAGGTGGTCTGGTATTCCCATCTCTTTCAGAACTTTCCACAGTTTATTGTGATCTCCACAGTCAAAGGCTTTGGCATAGTCAATAAAGCAGAAATAGATGTTTTTCTGAAACTCTCTTGCTTTTTCCATGATCCAGCGGATGTTGGCAATTTGATCTCTAGTTCCTCTGCCTTTTCAAAAACCAGCTTGAACATCAGGAAGTTCATGGTTCACATATTGCTGAAGCCTGGCTTGGAGAATTTTGAGCATTACTTTACTAGCGACACATGCAGGTAATAACAGAAAGAGATTTCAACAAGATAGAGGTTATCAGAAGGATCAGGGGGAGGGAGGAGGCAAAGGGATTTTTTCCTGATGTATCATTTGAAGTGTCCAGTCCAGTGGGATTAAGTATATTCACATGTTGCAACAACATCACTGCCATCCATTTCCTGAACTCTTTTTTTCTTTTTTGAAATGGAAACTCTACGCCCCCCACAACCCAACCCCAAGCAATAACTCCCCACCCACTTCAGCCACCCCTGGCACTCACCATTCTACTTTCTGTCTCTAGGAATTTGACTCCTCTTGCAACAGCCTGTAGGTGGAATCAGAAGGTATGAGATTTTATGTGATATATATATGTATATATGTATTTGTGTGTGTATATATATATATATATATATAAACCCTGGAGAAGGAAATGGCAACCCACTCCAGTGTTCTTGCCTGAAGAATCCCAGGGACGGCAGAGCCTGGTGGGCTGCCATCTATAGGGTTGCACAGAGTCGGACACGACTGAAGCGACTTAGCAGCAGCAGTAGCATATATATAACCACCATAGAAGTTTTTTTAATAATTTCATTTATTTACTTATTTTGGCTGTGTGGGCTTGTGGTGAGCGGGGGATTGCTCTTGTTTCGCACATGCGGCTCCTCATTGTTGTGGGTTCTTATAGCTCCGGACTCTGGAGCAAAGGCTCAATGGCCCTGGCACGCTGGCTTAGTTGCTCTTCGCATGTGGGGTCTTCCTGAATCATGGATGGAACCCACGTCTCCTGAATTGGCAGGTGGATTGTTTACCACCGAGCCACCAGGGAAGCCCCACAATAAAAGTTTTTAAACAGATTTTTAAGAATATGGTGTGACACAGCTATGCTGGGAGAGTCACGGGAGACTTGGAAAAGTGCAAGGGAGGAACCTGACCTAGTTGGGGTTGGGGGAGAAGGTCAGGAAGGGCTTCTGAAGAGAAGACCTAAAAGCTGAGTGAGAACTAAGTGGAGGAAGCAAGAGGGATGGGCATCATGCATTAAGCTGTCATGGGCTAGAGGAAGACAAAGAAAGAGGGGAAATGAAATTAAGGACGTCAGTGTGCTAAGTCTGTGAATTCAAGCATGCTTCATGGGAGAGGTCAACAGGGGTCAAACCTTGCCACACAGGACAGCTTGAGGGCAATGGGGCGCCATGGCTGATGCAAGGGTGAGGGAGGGCCAAAGAAGCTGTATCAGGGAGATCCCTTTAGTGCTGTGGATAAGGAATTAAGGGGGTGACTGGATAATGCTGACAGGCCTAAAAATGAGAGCCATCCTGTGCTGACAAAGATCTGCAAAGTTAAAGCTATGGTTCTTCCAGTCGTCATTTATGGATGTGAGTTGGACCATAAAGAAAGTTGAGCACCGAAGAACTGATGCTTTTAAACTGCAGTGCTGGAGAAGACTCTTAAGAGTCCCTTGGACTGCAAGGAGATTAAACCAGTCAATCCTGAAGGAAATCAACCCTGAATATTCATTGGAAGGACTGATCCTGAAGCTGAAGCTCCAATACTTTGGCCACCTGATATGAAGAGCCGATCATTGGAAA
Source organism: Tragelaphus eurycerus (assembly GCA_935064755.1). Lineage (NCBI taxonomy): Eukaryota > Metazoa > Chordata > Mammalia > Artiodactyla > Bovidae > Tragelaphus > Tragelaphus eurycerus. The sequence goes on along the minus strand of CAKXYN010000058.1, from coordinate 1,714,237 downwards.
GATCCTGATGCTGGGAAAGATTGAGGGCAGAAGGAGAAGGGGGTGACAGAGGATTAGATGGATGGATGGCATCACAGAATCAATGGACATGAGACTGAGCAAACTCCAGGAGATAGTGGAGGACAGAGGAGCCTGGCATGCTGCTATCCTCGGAATCACAAAGAGTCAGACACAATTTAGTGACTGAACAACGAAGAGGCAGCATCCCCGTAGGCTTTTAGAAGGAACTGGGACAGGGCCCCAGGCTCTGGGGACAGCGGAGGTTGCAGCTGCTGCAGGGTGGTTGGGCAAACAGAGCTGCTCTGTTCTCTGACTCCACGGAGGCTTTTGGGCTCATGAATTTTTCAGCCAAACAGACCTTGAGTTTCAGATTCCAGGGCGCTGGGCCCAGGCTTCTGGGTTCTGTTTACTGCCTGAAATCATCTGAGGGCCCTAAGAGAAGGGCCCTTGCAAGGTTCAATGATGCCCAGGCCTGACAAGTCCTCAGTCTACCAAAGTCACCTTCTGAGCAAGGGGCTGTGTGCTCAGCTGCTTCAGTTGTGACCCCATGGACCGTATCTCTCCAGGCTCTGTCCATGGGATTTTCCTGGCAAGAGCACTGGAGCAATGGGCTGGTAGGAGTGAAACCAACTGGTGTTGTTTGGGGCGGGGAGCTCCGAAGAGCTCTGGTACCATGGTCTTTTATGTCTCAGCACAGAAAGAATTCAGCGAATGGCAAAGTGATAGATAAGGGATTTATTAGAGTAGGATACATGTAAGGTTTACAAGCAGGTAGGTGAGGGGATGCCATGCCCTGAGAACTTAGTGGGCTACAGTTTTTATAATCAAAGGAAAACTGGGGACATGGAGAAGAATTTCTTTGTCTTTCTTGAGTAAATGTCATGCTTCTATCATCAGTTCCTCCTTCAGGTTTAGCAGGGGAGTTTTTTTTTGTCCCTACGTGGTCAAGTCTGGCTTCTCAGGTGACTCAGTGGTAAAGAATCCTCCTCCCAGTGCAGGAGATTAAGAGGTTCAATCCCTGCGTCAGGAACATCCCCCGGAGGAGGAAATGGCTACCCATCCTAGTATTGTTGACTGGAGAATCCCATGGACAAAGGATCCTGAGACAGAACCATTGGATGAGGACTGGGACTCAGCTCTCATGGGTCCCAAAGAGTTGGATGCAACTGACAACCGAGCATGCGCACAAAGACAGGGTCAAGCTAGGTCCACAAATTATTGTTCATTTGTGCAGAGAGCATGTCCTAGGGATCACTAACTTACTGAGCTCACTGGACAGGATGTGGGACTCATGCCACCATTGTTTTATTGTTTGAAGTCATGTCTCATCCTTCTGTTACATAAGCCAGTTTTGTTGCTAAGCAAGCCCACCTGACTTTGTGGTTAAGCAAACCTGATTTTTTGAGTAATCATTAATTTACAGGGGTCTCCCATATTTTTCTATTTATAATCCCCCAGTGGAATTAGCTATTTAATCATCTACTTCGTCCCTTTGGCTTCCCAGTTGGTGCTTGTGGTAGAGAACCTGCCTGCCAACGTAGGAGACGTAAGAGATGCAGGTTCAATCCTTGGGTCGGAAAGGCTGAGTGACAAAGCATGCGTGCACTTTGTCCCTTTTCTCTGTCCCTATCAGGTACAGAAAGGACAGATTTCTTTTGGGCAGAGGTGACATAAAACCTTGGGTGGGGCTTTGCAAGGGCTAGAATTTCCAGCTCTGTCTCTGCTGGCTGGGGGTGATTTTTGTACAAGTCATTCACTCTTCCTGAGCCTCAGTTTTCTTATCTGTCAAATGGCAACACCAGGTTCCTGAACTCAAAACATTACCTCCCACTTGGGAGACTTTTAGGGTAGCCCCTGGGTGTGCATGAAAGTGTGCTTAGCCTCTCAGACGTGTCTGGCTCTTTGCGACCCCATGGGCTGTAGCCCACAAAGCTCCTCTGTCCATGGGATTGCCCAGGCATGAATCCTGGAGTGGGTTGCCATTTCCTCCTCCAGGGGAATCTTCCCCACCCAGGGATGAACGTGCACTCCCATGCCTCCTGCATTGCAGGCAAATTCTTTACCAACTGAGTCATAGAGGAAACCAGCCCCTGGGTAAAGTGAGCACCACACAGGGGTTAGCTATTGTTAGTAACAGTAATGTGTGTGTGTGTACACACCAGATCAGATCAGATCAGTCGCTCAGTCGTGTCCGACTCTTTGCGACCCCATGAATCGCAGCACGCCAGGCCTCCCTGTCCGTCACCAGCTCCTGGAGGTCACTCAGACTCACATCCATCGAGTCAGTGATGCCATCCAGCCATCTTATCGTCCGTCGTCCCCTTCTCCTCCTGCCCCCAATCCCTCCCAGCATCAGAGTCTTCTCCAATGAATCAACTCTTCGCATGAGGTGGCCAAAATACTGGAGTTTCAGCTTTAGCATCATTCCTTCCAAAGAAATCCCAGGGCTGATCTCCTTCAGAATGGACTGGTTGCATCTCCTTGCAGTTCAAGGGACTCTCAAGAGTCTTCTCCAACACCACAGTTCAAAAGCATCAATTCTTCGGTGCTCAGCCTTCTTCACAGTCCAGCTCTCACATCCATACATGATCACAGGAAAGACCATAGCCTTGACTAGGCGAACCTTTGTTGGCAAAGTAATGTCTCTGCTTTTGAATATGCTATCTAGGTTCATCATAACTTTCCTTCCAAGGAGTGTCTTTTAATTTCATGGCTGCAGTCATCATCTGCAGTGATTTTGGAGCCCAAAAAAATAAAGTCTGACACTGTTTCCACTGTTTCCCCAATCTATTTCCCATGAAGTAATGGGACCGGATGCCATGATCTTCATTTTCTGAATGTTGAGCTTTAAGCCAACTTTTTCACTCTCCACTTTCACTTTCATCAAGAGGCTTTTGAGTTCCTCTTCACTTTCTGCCATAAGGGTGGTGTCATCTGCATATCTGAGGTTATTGATGTTTCTCCCAGCAATCTTGATTCCAACTTGTGTTTCTTCCAGTCCAGCATTTCTCATGATGTACTCTGCATATAAGTTAAATAAACAGGGTGACAATATACAGCCTTGACGTACTCCTTTTCCTATTTGGAACCAGTCTGTTGTTCCATGTCCAGTTCTAACTGTTGCTTCCTGATCTGCATACACATTTCTCAAGAGGCAGATCAGGTGGTCTGGTATTCCCATCTCTTTCAGAATTTTCCACAGTTTATTGTGATCTACACAGTCAAAGGCTTTGGCATAGTCAATAAAGCAGAAATAGATGTTTTTCTGGAACTCTCTTGCTTTTTCCATGATCCAGCGGATGTTGGCAATTTGATCTCTGGTTCCTCTGCCTTTTCTAAAACCAGCTTGAACATCAGGAAGTTCACGGTTCACATATTGCTGAAGCCTGGCTTGGAGAATTTTGAGCATTACTTTACTAGCATGTGATATGAGTGCAATTGTGCGGTAGTTTGAGCATTCTTTGGCATTGCCTTTCTTTGGGATTGGGATGAAAACTGACCTTTTCCAACCTTGTGACCACTGCTGAGTTTTCCAGATTTGCTGGCATATTGAGTGCAGCACTTTCACAGCATCATCTTTCAGGATTTGGAATAGCTCAACTGGAATTCCATCACCACACAGAGCCATTGATGAGGACTGGGACTCAGCTCTCAAACTCCACAACTGAGGTTCAAATTCTGGCCCAACTCTTGTGTGGCCTTCGGCAAGTGGCTTCAACTCTCTGTGCCTCTGCTTCTTTCTCTGAGGGGACATGTGCTCAGAAGCAGTGGATGGCTCTGACAGCTGCTGTCCTCCTCCCTTCCTCAAGTCCCCTTTGGGGACACCCATCTCAGGGGCTGTAAGAATCCCTAGGTTCCCTCGGCTTGTGACAGTGACCTCTGGCAGCTTCTCTTGGTGCCTATGAGAAGGGGGAATACTGTGCAGTTGAGAGGGTTGTCTTGGGACTCCCCTGGGTTCAGTGCCATGGAAGAGGGCCTCATCTGGAGGTGAGGCGGGAATCTCAGGCTTCCTCTCCTGTTCTGACATCGAACTCGGGGCTGGGTTTGGCGGAGGAAGCACTACGCCTGGGAGAGCTGAATGTTGCCCCCTTGTGGCCTTGAAGGATTCTCCCTCCCTCTGAGGTTGTTCAGCTGCTCAGCCGTGTCCTACTCTTTGCCACCCCATGGACTGCAGCACACCAGGCTTCCCTGTCCTTCACCATCTCCCGGAGTTTGCTCAGTCTCATGTCCATTGAGTCGGTGATGCCATCCAACCATCTCATCCTCTTTCACCCTCTTCTCCTGCCCTCAATTGTGCCCAGCATCAGGGTTTGTCTAATGAATCAGCTCTTCACATGAGGTGGCCAAAGTATTGGAGCTTCAGCTTCAGGATCAGTCCTTCCAAAGAATATTCAGGCTGATTTCCTTTAGGATTGACTGGTTTGATCTCCTTGCTGTCCAAGGGACTCTCTGTAGAGCAAGATCACTCCAACCAGCCTGAGATTTATTTCCCCTCTCCTCCTCACCCCCAGCCTCACCTTCCCTACCAACAATCTTGGGGTGGAACCCAGGGTCCGCAATAGCTTATGAGTGGGGGTAGCATAGGTGGTGTGCCAGGCATTGAGTTATGCCCTGTAAGTCAGTGCTGTGCAGCATGAGGAAGCAGCACTATGGCTTTCACAGAAGGGGAGACTGAGAAACAAGAGGTGCCATTACTAGCCCAGTGCCTTACAGCCAACGGCAGAGTCAGGATTCAAACCCAGCCCCTGTATCCTTACCTGCCATACAGTAAACAGTAATAACAGCAAATAATAGATAATAATAACATGATTGAGTGTTGGCTGTATCCTAGGCACAGTTCCAAGCATCACGTTGCATGTCATCACTCAGTCGAGCTGCACTCTAATCTTATTAGAAAAGAGCATTTTTTTCTTTTATTGTGTTTTTTTTATTGTGTTTTATTTTTTCTTTTTGTCCTCTTCTTTTCAAGACTTAAAAAAAATTTTTTGGTGTATAGTTGATTTACAGTATTGTGTTAGTTTCAGGTATACAACAAAGTGATTCAGTTATTCATATACGTATATTCAATTTTTTTCAGATTTATTTCTCACGTAGGTTATCACAGAATATTGAGTAAAGTTCCCTGTGTTAATCAGTAGGTCTTTGTTGGTTTTCTATTTTATATATAGTAGTGTGTGTATGTTAATCCCAAGTTCCTGATTTATCCCTCCTTATTTTTTTCTATTTTTTACTTATTTTATTTGTGTGTGTTTTAATTGAAGTATAGTTGATTTACAATATCATGTTAGTTTCAGGTGTACAGCACAGTGATTCAGTCATTTTATATATATATAAATATATACATATATACATATATATATATATATAAAATTTCAGATTCTTTCCCCTTGTCGATTACTACAAAATATTGAATAAAGTTCCCTGTGTTATTCAGTAGGTTCTTGTGGGTTATAGGAAAGCACAGCTTTAACCACATTTCACAGATGTGCAAACCGAGATCTAGGGAGGGGAAGCTAGGGGCCCAAGGCCAGCCAGCTGGCTGCTTGCATACCCAGCACAAGATTCCAAGTGGCCGGCTCCAGAGCTCATGCCCTTAGCAAGCACACACAGCACCACCACCAACAGAAACAATATTAGCACCAGCTTTGGGCCAGGCTCTTCCATGGGACTTTCTCTTGGGTTGCCCCTGCTCTTAAGATCATTCTGGAAATTCAGGGATGGGAAGCCCATGAAACCCTTAACACACTTAAGGGCTCGGCAAATAGTTGCTGCCAGTAATGTGAACTTTTCATGTCACCATTTACCCTCAGCCCCTCAGACCTTTCTCCAATGTCAGCTCATTCTCTGATCTCCCCGCCGCATGGTCCCCCATTCGTTCTCCAACACACACAAACACATGCCAACTCCTTGCCTTCACTTTTTTTTTTTTTTTTGGCTGCATCATGCAGCTTGTGGGATCCTAGTTCCCTGACCAGGGATTGAACCTAGGCCTTTGGCAATAAAGCACAAAGTCTTAACCAGTGAACCACCAGGGAAGTCCCAGGGATCACCTGTTTGTTTGGTATTTTTTTCAAGTTGTATCTCTTGCTTTTCCTAGATAGAGAGCAGTGGAGTGGCTTTGTCTGCATCACCTAGTGCCGCAGGTGAAGTGAAAGTCGCTCAGTTGTGTCTGACTCTTTGCAGCCCATGGACAGTCCATGGAATTCTCCACTCAATAAATATTCACTCACTGAGTGAACCATTACCACCATAATAAAAGTAGCTTCCATATGTCCAGTCAAGCACATAGTAAGTGCTCAATAAATGTTGGTTGAGTGAATAATATAACAATTATAGTCATACTATATATATATATATATACTTCCCTGGTGGCTCAGATGGTAAAGCGTCTGTCTACAATGTGGGAGACCTGGGTTCGATCCTTGGGTCGGGAAGATTCCCTGGAGAAGGAAATGGCAACCTACTCCAGTACTCCTGCCTAGAAAATCCCATGGACGGAGGAGCCTGGTCCAGGCTACTGCCCATGGGGTTGCAAAGAGTTGGACATGACTGAGCGACTTCATTTTCACTTTCATAGTCATACTAATGATAACCATTTATCTTTTCAACATTTGGCCATTGTTGTTCAGTCAGTTAGTCAAGTCTGACTCTTTGTGACCCTATGGACTGCAGCACATTATCAGCATCTTAATGTCACATGCTGCTAAGTCATTTCAGTCATGTCCGACTCTGTGTGACCCCACAGACGGCAGCCCACCAGGCTCCCCTGTCCCTGGGATTCTCCAGGCAAGAACACTGGAGTGGGTTGCCATTTCCTTCTCCAACGCATGAAAGTGAAAAGTGAAAGTGAAGTCGCTCAGTCCTGTCCGACCCTCACCGACCCCATGGACTGCAGCCTTCCAGGCTCCTCCATCCATGGGATTTTCCAGGCAAGAGTACCGGAGTGGGGTGCCATTGCCTTCTCCGTTATGTCACATAGTAGAAGCTTATAAATATTTTGGAATGAATAAGAGTAACAATAGGGGATAGAAAAGATGTGATCCATATGTACAATGGAATACTACTCACCCATAAAAAGTATGAAATAATGCCATTTGCGGCAACATGGACTGACCTAGAGATTATCATATTAAATGAAGTCAGATAGTGAAAGGCAAATGGCATAAGATACCACTTATATGTGGAAGCTAAAATACGACATAAATAAACAAGAAACAGAAACACACTCACATAGAGAATGGTGCTGCGGTTGCCAAGGGGAAGGAGAGGAGGGAGAGGAAACAGTGGGAGTTTGGGATTAGAAGCAAACTATTATATTTAGAATGCATAAACAACAAGTTCCTGCTGTGTAGCACAGACAGCTATATTCAATATCCTATGATAAACCATAATGGAAAGTATATGAAAAAGAATATATAGTCTGAATATATATATATATATATAATATATAAAAGTGAATCACTTTGCTGTAGAGCAGAAATTAACACAACATTGTAATCAACTCTATTTCAATAAAATAAAAATTTTTAGAAGGAAAAACATTAGGGACTTCCCTGGCAGTCCAGTGGTTATGACCCTGCACTTCCAATGCAGGGGCTGAGAGTTCAAGCTTTGATCAGGGAACTAAGATCCCACATGCTTTGCAATGCAGCCAAAATAAATAAATAAATAAATTTATTTTTTATTACATATAACACTACATACATATTACATATAACATTAGAGCGTCCATCAACAGATGAATGAATACAGAAGATGTGATACATACACAATGGAATACTATTTAGCAGTAAAAAAGAATGAAATTTTGCCATTTGCAGCAACGTGTATGGACTTGGAAGACATTATGCTAAGTGAAAGAAGTCAGACAGAGAAAGACAAATACTGTATAATATCACTTATATGTAGAATCTGAAAAATACAACAAACGAATGAATATAACAAAAAAAGAAACAGACTCACAGATATAGAGAACGAATTAGTGGTTACCAGTGGAGAGGGGAGGGGCAATGTAGAGAGAAAGGGGAGCCACAAACCATTAGGTGTAAGATAAGTCACAAGGATGTATTGTACAACACAGGAAATATAGCCAGTATTTTGTAATAACTGTAAATGGAGTGAAAGTGTTAGTTGCTCAGTCCTGTCTGACTCTTTGCAACCCTATGGACTGTAGCCCACGAGGTTCCCCTGTCCATGGGATCCTCCAGGCAAGATACTGGAGTGGGTTGTCACTCCCTTCTCCAGGGGATCTTCCCGACCCAGAGATTGATCCCGGGTCTCTCACACTGCAGGCAGATTCTTTACCGTCTGAGCCACCAGGGAGTGTGACTTTTAGAAACTGTATAAAAATTTAAAAGTTAAAAAAAGTTTTGAAAGAATAACATTAGGAATAACAATAAAAACTACTTGGGGAATTCCCTGGCAGTCCAGTGGTTAAACCTCTGTGTTTCCACTGCAGGGGGAATGGGTTCGATTCCTGATCAGGGAACTAAGATCCCACTTGGCTCACCAAAAAAAAAAAAAGTCAGCTACGTTTTTCCTGCTGAGAGTGTAACTCACAGTTCTTGTCACTGAACGAAAGAATAAATTAATTAGCAAATATTTATGGCATGTATTAATTAATAAATTACACACACATTGAGCACCCAGCACTGGGCCCTGGGGACACAGACAGGAAAAGGACTAAGTCCCTGCTCTATTGGGGTGGACGTGATTGTGGGAAAGACAGGAGAAACCAGATGAGTGGTTGGGTGGATGGATGAATGGTTGGGTGGTTGGATGGATGAATGGATGGATGGATAGATATTCGGTTCCTTGGAGGGAGAATCGGCTGGTCTGGGGTCTCCGCCCATCCTCACTCCAGGGCGCGAAGGAAAAGTGAGGCGGGGCAGTTGTCACATCTTAAGCTCCGCCCCGCCCCGCCCCCGCAGCGTCTTCCCGTCGGCCGACAGCGCCGCTCACCTGGTGGCCCTCCCCTTTAAGACGCGCTCACCTGGGTCCTCACCTGCGCGCGGGTGCTTCCGCAGGAAGAAGGAAGCGGCGCCACCGTCGCCTCCCGGCACTCCCTCCCCACCCCCAGGTCCGCCGGCCGCCACCATGTCCGCCTCGGCTGTCTTCATCCTCGACGTCAAGGGCAAGGTGAGGCTGGGTGCAGGGAGTGGGAAGCCGACAGGTGAAGGTGGCGGCCCCTCCTTGCAGGCACCGAGGCCCCGGAAAGCTCTGGGGGCGTGGGAACACCCCTCCCCCAATTCCTGGGACTCCCGCGTCGAACCCCACCTCCGCTTTTACTAGCGGCGTGTCTGAGGGAAGGGGCTTCGCCTCTCTGAGCCTCAGTCTCCCTGTCTGTATAAATGGGAATAACAGAGGTCCCCACCCAAGAAAAATTAATACAGCCGTATGCAGTGTATACCACTTAGTACAGTGACCCTGCTGCAAACATTAGGCGTTCAAGCAATTGAAATTATTTCTATCACCGTCATCATCCACTGTACTTATATTTGGGGAAGAAAGCAGGGGCAGAAGACCGTACTTCGCCTGTGGGGCTGCCTTGTCTCTCTCTGGCGCCCCCTCCCACTCATCTTGTTCTATCTGGGGTGGGTTGCCCTGACCTCCTCCAGGAGATCTTCAGGGTCCAGGGATCGAACCTGCATCTCTTTGGTCGCCTGCATTGCCAGGTGGGTTCTTTACCAGTAATGCCACCTGGGAAACCCGGCAATAGTAACAGTGGTGATGAGAATAATATTCCTGATAATAAACATAGTTAGGGGTAAGATGTGTGAGCACCTGCTGGGTACCTGCTTCCTTCTAAACAGTGGACTAAACAACCCCCTCACGTAAATATTATTAAAATTAACCACTTGCTGTCTGCCACGCAGAGCTATATGAGCTATGAGTGATAAATGGATATAATCATCTTTCTTTTCTTTTTTCCTCTCTCTCTTCTTTCATCACCCCTCCCTCACTAATTTGGTGCCTATGAAACCTTGCTCAAGAGCAGGAATTCCGGAGCCAGGGCGTGTTGGCTCAATTCCCAGCTTCCTTGCTGGCTATGGACCGAGTCCATACCTCAGTTTCTCCATGTGTAAAATGGAGATAGTGAGACCGCCTACCTCACAGGGTTTTGGTGACAACGACATAAGTAAGCAAACATCCAGGTCTTAGCAGAGCATGGCTGAGGTCAGTGAGGGCTCCAGATGCTCTGGCTGTTACTGTCACGAGCCCATTTTGCAGAGGAGGAAACCAATACGCTGAGAGGCAGAGCCTTGTCAATGTCCCCTCAACCAGCAAGTAGGGTCAGAACCTGGCACTCTGATGCCCCGGGGCGGGGGGAAGGTCCCTGGATCCCAGCAATGACCAGACCTTCTCTGCTCATCTTCAGCCCCTGATCAGCCGCAACTACAAGGGTGATGTGGCTATGAGCGAGATCGATCACTTCATGCCTCTGCTCATGCAGCGGGAGGAGGAAGGCGCCCTGACCCCACTGCTGAGTCACGGAAGGGTCCACTTCCTGTGGATCAAATACAGCAACCTCTACCGTATCCAGCCACGGGCAGGCCCCTGGCGGCCTGGGGTGGTGGCATCTCAGGCCCAAAGATGATGGGCTGGGATGAGAGGTGCACGACATGGCAGTGGCTCAGGTTGGAGAGTGGGAGCGGATAGGGTGGCGTTCCCGGGTCTACGCTCCATTGGAACTCTCCAAATGCCGCCTTTCCTTAACCTCGCTGCCTGCAGTGGTGGCCACCACACTGAAGAATGCCAACGCCTCCCTCGTGTATTCCTTCCTCTACAAGATAGTGGAGGTAGGTTCTGGCCTTCTGTTGGCCGGCTTGTCTGTCTGTCCACCTGTCTTGCCCGTCTCTTTCGGGATCCATCCCACCTAGGAAGCCTTCCCTGAATTCCCCAGGGGTGCCACCATCAAAGCCCCATCACTCTGTTCTCATCAGCTGTTGTGGGATCAACTCTCCCTATGAGGCAGGAAGCAAGGAAGTCTCCGAGAGGGTGTATTGCTCAAATCTGAACCCGAGGATACTGGGTTCCAGACCCAGCTCCGGTGCTTACTGGCTGGACAAATTACTTCTCTCTGTGCCTCTAACCCGGGTTTAATCCAGACGGTCCAGTGGTTAAGACCCTATGCTTCTACTGCAAGGGGCTTGAATTCCCTGATCAGAAAACTAGGATCCCACCTGCTGCAAGGTACAACCGAAAAAAAAAAAAAAAAAAAGAAATACTATAAGCGAGGTTTAGTCCTGCCTCAGAGTTGTTTTAGAAAATAATTCAATCCAATTCATACCTCTAGAGCACTGAAAACAGTGCTTAGTATACAGTAAGTGCTTAATAAAGGTTTGGTATTGTTAGCATTACCACTAATGTCATATCATATGATCCCATAGTAATCTTTTGAACACTTGCTATATGTCATTCTCAATGATTGAGAAAGTACTTTTTTTTTAACTGCTCAGAATTTTATTTGGTAAACAAAGGATAGTACACCCCCAAGGTGTGAGGGCAGGCTGACCCTGAAGAAGTGGCTGAGAAAGTACTTTTTTTTTTTTTTTTTTTTGGTCACCTCCTGGCTTACAGGAGTTCCCCGACCAGGGGTTGAACTCATGCTCTTGGCAGTGAAAGGGTTGAGTCCTAACCACTGGACCGCTGGGGAATTCCCAGAGCAATTTTTGGGATACTTTTCCCAAAAGAGATCTGTATTGATTTGTCTCCTCTCTGCCAGGCAGAGGAGGGACGCACAGCTGTGTATAAGGCAGGCACGGTCCTGGCCTGTGCTCAGGAGTTAAAGGCATGAAGGATATTCAAGGGGACATTGTTTTAACCAGTGACTGGGTAGGTGCTAGTCTCACCCTGATACTCACAGGGGTCAAGGGATAGTGGAGGCTTCACCGAGGAGTAAGGCCTGTCACAAGGAGCCTGTGTGATGAGAGTATCCTGAGCAGTGAGCATAGCATGTGCAAAGGCCCTGAGGTGGGAACAGGAAAGAGGCCACAGAAGCTGGAGCAGGATGAGGGATGAGGTTTCCAGTATTGGGTGCATGACAGATTCTCTGCTAAGGAGATACTTACTAATTCCCAGGGGCTCCCGTCTGGGGGTCCCCCAAGTCCCAAGGGCCCCTGGATGGAATTCAAGGAATCCATGAACTTAGATGTATTTCTGTGTATTGTAACAATTTTCCTTTGCCATCTTATAGGGTTATTTTGGTGTGTTTTTGTTTTGACCATGCTGCATGGCTTTGCTTGTGGGATCTTAGTTCCCCAGCCAGGGATTGAACCTGGACCCTCAGCAGTGGAAGCGTGGAGTCCTACCCACTGGAGTGCCCGAGAATTCCCATATTGTGTCTTTTGTGTTGTGTGTGTGTGTATCTTTTATTTCATGCATTACAAACCTTATTCTGAGGTGGGTCCATTAACATCACCAGATACACGGCAATCCCATGATTCACACACCAAAAAATCATTCTGAGTCCTTCCAGTTCCGCTTCCAGAAAGTCTTCTTGGACCTCCCTGCCTCTGGGTTCCTACTTCACTTGTTTTCCTCATTATTGTACTCTACATGTTGGATAATATTAGTCCCCCTACCTGTCCATTCCCCTTCAAGACTGTTCCAGGAGGGCAGAGACTTTGTTGGCTTTGTTCACTGTTAATGTCCTGACACTGGTATACAGTAGGTACTCAATAGTTGCTTATTGGGTGGCTGGCTGGATGAGTGGGAACCCAGCCCAAGAGCTACACCAGCCACATCTCTGTGGGCGTTGGTCTCTCGCACCCCCAGGTATTCTCCGAATACTTCAAGGAGCTGGAGGAGGAGAGTATCCGAGACAACTTTGTCATCGTCTACGAACTGCTGGATGAGCTCATGGACTTTGGCTTCCCACAGACCACAGACAGCAAAATCCTGCAAGAGTGAGTGGGCCGTGGGTGGAAGAAATCTGGGGAGGGTCAGGGAAGTATCCTTGGGCCTATGTGCTCATCTCCCTGCACCAACCCCCCCCCCCCCCCCCCCCCGCCCACCGCCAGGTACATCACGCAGCAGGGCAACAAGCTGGAGACGGGCAAGTCACGAGTGCCACCCACTGTCACCAATGCTGTGTCTTGGCGCTCGGAGGGCATTAAGTACAAGAAGAATGAGGTCTTCATCGATGTCATAGAGTCCGTTAACCTGCTGGTGAGCCTCCACACCTCTGCCCCGCCCTCGCTACAGCCAAGGGCCAGGAGAGGGAGCTCTATGCTTGTTAACCGCCTCTCACATCACCAATGTTTGCATCCTCAGGTCAATGCTAATGGCAGTGTCCTGCTGAGCGAGATCGTGGGCAGTATCAAGCTCAAGGTGTTTCTGTCGGGAATGCCAGAGCTGCGGCTGGGCCTCAACGACCGTGTACTCTTCGAGCTCACTGGCCGTAAGTTTCTGGAAGGGGGTGCGAGGGGGAGCCTGAGACCTCACCTCATCTGGGGTGGGTGGTACCCGGAGACCTGCAGTCAATTCTGAAATAGTACTCGCTTGCCCTCTACTGGTCTTGACCAGTACTGCAGCTGCTCGTGCCTTAATGCAAACAACTCTGCTTCATCATTGAGTGCCAGGCACAAGGACATGGCAGAAAAGAAAAAATAATCCCTGCCCTCATGGAGCTGACGTTCTAGTGGGAGTAGGAGACAGAATAGCATTACATTTCTTCCCTGGTGACTCAGACAATAAAGACTCTGCCTGCAATGCAGGAGACCTGGGTTTAATCCCCGGGTCGGGAAGATCCCCTGGAGAAGGGAATGGCTACCCACTCCGGTATTCTTGCCTGGAGAATTCCATGGGGAGAGGAGCCTGGTGGGCTACAGTCCATGGGATCACAAAGATTCAGACACAACTGAACGGCTAACACTCACAAGATAACATCCTGACAGCAAGGGCCTGATTCCCTGGGGATCCCAGCTCTGTTCCTGGCCAGCTGGGTGACCCTGGGCGAGTTACTCATCCTCTCTGGGCCTCAGTTTCTTCATCTGTAATATGGGGGTGATCATAGCAGTAGACAGGGAAGGTAAGGATAAGGACCCTGCCCTGGGCTCCAGTGTCACCCCACTAACTCGGCTCTGAGTTTCAGGGAGCAAGAACAAGTCTGTGGAACTGGAGGATGTGAAATTCCACCAGTGCGTGCGGCTCTCTCGCTTTGACAATGACCGCACCATCTCCTTCATCCCGCCCGACGGTGACTTTGAGCTCATGTCCTACCGCCTGAGCACCCAGGTGAGGCAGGGTCGAGCCCTTGGCTAGGGGCGAGGGTTGACCCCAGAGCCTTGGAGAACTCCCTCTTCCTCTGTCTGCAGGTCAAGCCACTCATCTGGATTGAATCTGTCATTGAGAAATTCTCACACAGCCGCGTGGAGATCATGGTCAAGGTGGGCCCCCGGGGTAATAATTATAGTGCTCAGATCGCCCCTCCTACGCCCTCAGCAGTCTAACCATATCTCCCACCTCCCCCCCAATCATCACTTCCTTCCAGCCACGCAGGTCTCCTGGCTGGTTCTCAAACATGCCAGGCATGGTCCCTGAGTATCCCCTCTCCCTGGAGCACTCTGCCCCCCAGCCACCCAGATATCCCCCCGGCTCTTCCCCTCACCTCCTTCAGTTCTCTGCTTCAGTGTCACCTCCTCAGAGGAGCCTTCCCTGATTTCTCCACCTCCCTTCTTTGCTCTGTTTTCCCTTATTACTGAACCACTACCGTCTGACACATGACCCGTTTTACTTATTTAATTTACTTTAAAAATATACATTCATACTACTTTATAAATTTACATTTACATTGAAATTTACTTTATGAATTTGCATTTATATTCATATATGTATATAAACCATAGAGTGTGTTAAAGCTCAATGTTATCATTGTCATACCATATCATCATATCATACCACGCAGCTTAATTGAATGTGCCTGGCTCAACCAGCACCTCTGAACCCCCACCTGCCCCTTGCCCGATCATGGCTCCCCCCACCCTTGCCCACAGGTGATCACAATTTTGAATTTCATGTAAATCATTTCTTTGCTTTTGTTTGTAATTTTGCCACCCTCATCTGTAAACCACAAATACTTCATTCTGCCAGTCTTTGACCTTTATATCCATGAACTCTTACTGTATGACTTTTTTGTATAATTTGCTTTCTTCATGTAATGTCGACTCTTAAGAGGAATCCCAGGACCTGAAATGTAGGGCATCCATTTCGGTGACTGTAGAATATTCCGCCAGGAGAATCTTCTGTCCTGTATCTTGCGTGGGTTGTTTTCAGTTCTTGGCTCCTCCGGTTCACAGAGCCATGGATAGCCCTGTGCAGGTCCCCAGTCCCCCAAACAAGAACTTCTCCAGAACATATAATTAGTCCCTCCCTGCCCTTAAAAAAATTTTTTTTCCCAATCTCTTTTTTAATTAAAAAAGTTGGGGGGACGGGGGAGGGCACGCCATACTGCATGTGGGATTTTAGTTCCCTGACCAGGGATTTAACTTGTGCCCTGTGCGTTGGGAGTGCAGAGTCTTAACCACTGGACCACCAGGGAAGTCCTTAGCCCCCTTTACAGATGGGGAGAGAGGCCCAGAAGAACTCAGATGTCATTCATCTAGGAAGGGAGGGGTCACGTTGAACTTGGGTCTGCCTGCCTCAAGAGTCTGTGTTCTCAGATTTAACTTTGCTCCCCAGTCTTAGAGTCTCAGAGGAACTGGTACATGATATGGACAGTCACTGGGTAGGGGGGCATGGTGTTGGTGCTCCCCAAAGTCCCTGTCTCTACAGGCAGGGAGAAGAGAGGGGGCCACTAAAGCCGGTGCCTTCCCGGGACTTCTGTGATGGCCCAGCGGTTAAGACTCTGCAGTTCCAGTGTAGAAGGCCCGGGATTTGATCCCTGGTCAGAGAGCTAGATCCCACATACTGCAACTAAGCCCCAGCACAGCCAAATAAAAATATATACTAAAAAGTTGGTGCCTTTCAGAAAGAACATCCCCTGCCCTGTTTGCCTCCAGGTCCTGTGCACCAATCCTGCCTCTCATATATACCCACCCCCTGGCACCAGATGATTAAGAGCAGCTATCATAGTGCTAGCTACTGCACAGGGACACTTCGAGTCCTTGTGTTAAAAGCTTGCCCATGTCAAAATGGATCTGCTTCTAGCTATAATGTAATAACTTATTATCTGTAAGGAGAGCATGTGAGGCTCAAGTCAAATCTCTGTGCTGTGCTGGCTACCAGCTACACAACTCAGGCAAAGTGCTCTTTCTCTCTGGGCCTCAGTTTCTTCATCTGTAAGATGGACCTTTGGAATAGCTCCTACTTTAGAAAATTAGTGAGAGGGTTAAGTACTTGGCACAGGGCCCTGCACATGGTAGGGGCTCCATAGATGACAACTTTCAAATGAAAACTTGGAAATTCCCTGGTGGTCTATTGGTTAGGACTCTGAGTTTCCACTACTGGGGACATGAGTTTGATTTCAGACTGGGGAACTAATATTCTGCACGTTGCAGCACTGCTGAAAAAAAAAAAAAAAAGAAAATTCTGATAGACTGAGGGGTCCCATCCTGGCTTTGCAGGTGTGAGTGTATGAATCTTGACCAGGAGCCTTTATTCTCTTGTCTGTGAAATGGGCTGAGGTGAGCTTGCCCTAGGAACTGTTCAAATGAGGGATTACATTTTGAAGCAGGAAAAGGTATATGATACTTTACAAACGGAAGGCGCCAAAAGCAGAACTGCTGGAGTCTCTTGTGGGTGTGACTCTGCCCCTTGTTGGCTGTGTGTCTCCAGAGAAATGCCTAAATTCTCTGTGCCTCTGTTCCCTCATCTGGAAAATGGACAGGATCCATGGTCCCCACTTCTGGGCTCTTGATGAAATGGTGCATGGAAAGGGCTTGGGCTCCATTTGCATGAATGGACTCTTCACACCCCACATTCTCTCCACCGACAGGCCAAGGGGCAGTTTAAAAAGCAGTCGGTGGCTAACGGTGTAGAGATATCTGTGCCCGTACCCAGCGATGCCGACTCCCCTCGCTTCAAGACCAGTGTGGGCAGCGCCAAGTATGTGCCAGAGAAGAACATGGTTATTTGGAGCATCAAGTCTTTCCCGGTGAGCCTCGGGGATGGGCTGGGGAACTGGAGGACCAGCCCTTGAAGAGTGAGGGCGAAGTAGAGGATAAATCAGAGCCACATATGCATGCAAGTGGCTGTCCTTTGCAGATGATAAAACTGGATGATGGTTAAGCTCTCAGCATGGTTAAGCTCTCCTTGTCCTAGGTCTTGAGGAAACCAGCCCTGGGTTCAGATTCTTCACCCTTGTTTCTCTGAGCTTCCCAGCCTTGGGGACCCTACTTCCCCTCATGAAGCCTGAGCGTGTCCATCTGTGAAATAGACAGGATCATGCTACCCATGTCCTTGGGCTGCTGGAGGATTTGGTCTCTCTTTGGGATCTTGGTTGGGGGATGTTCATTGACCCCTGGAAAATGGGAGATGATCACCAGAAGGCCCCCACCTAGGCTTTGCTGTCAGAAGCTTCGTCTGTGAGTTTTGGCCAGGAGACTTTACTTTCTGGTCTGTCAAATGGGCTGAGAGCAAAGCCTGCCCCCAGGGGGCTGCCATGAGGAGTGGTCTGGGGTATAGGGGCCCTCAGTGTGTCTGATACCCCCATGTTCCCTCAGGGGGGCAAGGAGTACCTGATGCGCGCCCACTTTGGCCTCCCCAGTGTGGAGAAGGAGGAAGTAGAGGGCCGGCCCCCCATTGGGGTGAAGTTTGAGATCCCCTATTTCACTGTCTCTGGGATCCAGGTGAGGGAAGGGGGCAGGGTGGCTCCTCTCCTTGACCTTGGTGGGTCTCCCTTACTCTCATCTCTCGGCTTGGACCACCTCCATTCCCTGACTTGGCTCATCTCCTCCTTTACAATCATTCTTGTTTTTTTCCTGGAACAGTGTTGCTTTTTCTTTAAACAAACATTTTAATTTCAACTTTTGGGTGTGCTGGGTCTTCATTGTTGTGAGCTTCCTCTAGTTGCAGTGCTGCTGCTGCTGCTGCTAAGTCACTTCATTCGTGTCCAACTCTGTACGACCCCATAGACAGCAGCCCACCAGGCTCCCCCGTCCCTGGGATTCTCCAGGCAAGAACACTGGAGTGGGTTGCCATTTCTTTCTCCAATGCATGAAAATGAAAAGTGAAAGTGAAGTCGCTCAGTCGTGTCCGACCCTCAGCGATCCCATGGACTGCAGCCTTCTAGGCTCCTCCGTCCGTGGGATTTTCGAGGCAAGAGTACTGGAGTGGGGTGCCATTGCCTTTTCCGCTAGTTGCAGTGAGTAGGGGCTATTTTTATAATTGTGGTGGCTTCTCTTTTTGCAGAGCATGGGTTCTAGAGCCCGAGAGTTTCGGTAGTTGCAGAATGTAGGCTCAGTAGTTGCAGAGCACAGGCTTAGTTGTTCCTTGGCTTGCGGGATCTTCCTGGACCAAGGAAGATCCTGCATGTCCCACATTCCACAAACTCATGTCCCCTGTATTGGCAGGCAGATTCTTTTTTTCAAAAATAATTTTATTTATTTATTTTTGGCTGGGCTGGGTCTTCACTGCTGCACAGACTTTTCTCTGGTTGTGGTGTGTGGGCTTCTCACTGGTGGCTTCTCTTGTGGAGCACGGGCTCTAGGGTGCACAGGCTCAGTAGTTGCAGCATGTGGCCTCGCTAATTGTGGCTCCTGGGCTCTAGAGCACAGGCTCAGTAGCTGTGGCGCATGGGTTTAGTTGCTGCACGGCATGTGGGATCTTCCCAGATCAGGGATTGAGCCTGCGTCTCCTGCATTGGCAGGCAGACTCTTAACCACTGAACCATCAGGGAAGTCCCACTGTGTTGCCTTTTCTGCTCTCAGCCTGGGTCCCCTTCCCCTCCCCCTAACTTTGCCCTGTGCCTAAACTGTATCGTGTCACTTCTCTTAGAATGTGCCATCTCTCCCACTGTCCTGGACCACCTGATCTCCCCCACACACATACACTGTCCTGGTCACATCTTTGCCCTGAGCCTTGTTACTTCATTCCTCCCAGGCTGTGCTTTCTTATTCCCAGAAGTTGTGTTATGTTCCCCTGGCCCCAGCCTGCTCTCTCCTCCTTCCCTGGGCCACCTCCTTTCATCCCTTTCCAGGTCCGATACATGAAGATCATTGAGAAGAGTGGTTACCAGGCCCTGCCCTGGGTCCGCTATATCACCCAGAGTGGCGGTAAGGCGGCCTGGCTCCCTGAGATGACAGGGACAAGGAGATGAATGGGGATGGCCTTGGGGCTTTGAAACATCTTGTCTCAGAGGGCTCCAGAACTGACAGGCGTGGCCTCCTATCTTTGTCAGTGTGCCCTCCCGAGTCTTGGTTTGCCTATCTTTAAAATGGGGACAGTTGCCAGTTCCAGGGTAGTGGTGGTGGGGTTTGGATAAGCAACTGAACACACAGCAGCCTGGAGACAGGCATGTTGCTGTGGTTACAGTCACCATGTTTGAGCCCATCCTTAGCCCTGTTACATACTTGTCGGGTTGATCATGAGCACTAGGGGAGGGGATGGGTTGTGGATGGGGGTGCTGTCCTGTCTCCTTCCCCCAATTCTGAGATGGTCCCTGCTCATTGTTTCCCTGCAGATTATCAACTTCGTACCAGCTAGAAGGGAGAAGTGGGAGCCTGAACCTGGGCTGTCTTCTCCCCAGGCCCCAGCTGCAGACTCCACTAGAGAAGGAGGGAAGATGGGGTGTGTGTGTGTGTGTGAGGGCAGCACTTGAATTACTAGTTCATTACTCCCAGCACCCGACTTGTTCCTACCCTTTACCTTTACCAGTAGGCTGGGAGTGATAGTCTCCAGTTCTCAGACTCTCACCCCTCCCCCTCCTCCAATTTTATATGAAGAAATAGAAGAGGGGCTTGAAGTCCCCCTCACGAGTGCCTTCTTGCAGTGACCTGCCTTAGGAGGTGTGAGGAGTCCCTCCTCCACAGCTGCTGAGCCCAGAAGCCCCACTGGCCCATTTCTGAGTTTTAGGATGGCATTAAAAAGATGAATCTAGCTGCTGTTATGTACTTCTTGACTGGGCGCTGGGGATGCCAGGGGTGTCCTGGAGTGCTGGGATAAGAGTGGGCAACATATATCCATTTCTCAGCCCTGGTCATCTCTCAGCTGCTGCTGTTGCTAAGTCACTTCAGTCGTGTCTGACTCTGTGTGACCCCATGGACGGCAGCCCACCAGGCTCTCCTGCCCCTGGGATTCTCCAGGCAAGAAAACTGGAGTGGGTTGCCATTTCCCTGCTGCTGCTGCTAAGTCACTTCAGTCGTGTCCGACTCTGCGTGACCCCATAGACGTCAGCCCACCAGGCTCTCCTGCCCCTGGGATTCTCCAGGCAAGAAAACTGGAGTGGGTTGCCATTTCCTTCTCCAATGCATGAAAGCGAAAAAGTGAAAGTGAAGTCGCTCAGTCGTGTCCGACTCTTAGCGACTCCATGGACTGCAGCCCACCAGGCTCCTCCATCCATGGGATTTTCCAGGCAAGAGTACTGGAGTGGGGTGCCATTGCCTTCTCCCTAGGTCCTCGCAATTGCTCCCACCTTGGTCTCCCAGGCTGCTCTGGGCTTCCCTCTCCCATGACAGCCAGTTCACATCATAGCCACCAGAGGGCACCTATTAACTCCTAAACCAGATCGTGGCTCCTCAATACAGAAGTTTCCCAGGGTTTCACCCGTTGATTTTTGTCGTTCAGGGCAGCATGCGGGACCATAGTTCCCCCACCAGGGACTGAACCTGGACCTCCTGCAGCGGATGCGCGGAGTCTTAACCACTGGACCGCCAGGGAAATTCCCCATTCTTTTTAAAAAGTAAAAGTTCTCACCACAGCCCACAAGCCTGTTCAGCCCTCACCTCCTCACCCTTCTCTCCCTCTCTATACCTCTCTTCCTGGACTTACTAGACATGCTTACAGCTCAGGGCCTTTGAATCTGTAGCGCCTCCATATGGTATGTTTTCCCAGAGAGACACATGGCTCCTTCCCTCACCTTCAGGTCTCAAATCAAATGTCACCTTCTTAGGGTGGCCATGCCCGACCTATTTCAAAGCCTTCTTTTCCCAAGACACTATTATTTATCTCATTTTGTCAGCTCCACAGTGTATAGCACTCTGAAAATATTTATTGTCGTCTCCAGCTCTAAAAGGTAAGCATCCAGCAGCCAGGAGGCACTCGGCTTGCTTTCCACTGGGGTGCCTAGTACACAGTAGCGGGTCAGTAAATGTGTGAAGGCCCCGCTGTTGAAGGCCTCTGTTAAGAGCTTCCGACGCCACTCTCGCCTTCCAGGCTCACCCACGTGGCAGCTGGAGAATGAACTTTCTTCCACGCCCTTGCATTTGCTGTGCCTGGGCTGGCGCAATCTGAGCCAAACGTGATTCCTTTCTCACTCACCCCATTTCCTTGCTTTATTTTCCTCACGGTGCTTAACACGAAAATTAGTAGCTCGAATGCAGGCCCCCCAGCGCCAGGAACGGCTCTGGCACACAGTAAATGAATGAAATAAAGCACTCTGCACAGTAAGAACTAACAAATATTATCGCACCACATAATTCCAAACTGGGCGGCCCCACCCCTACCTCCCTTCCCCTCGGAAGTGCCGAGGTCCCGGAGCAGCCCGCGCTACCCTGCGCCTGACCTTTCTCCCCTGGGTCAGTTAAACGGGCCCTCTTTCCCGCCCGCCCGTCGCTTTTGAAAAACCGAAAACCCCGCCATTGTTCGCGGTTCACCGGTCGCCGCAGTTTGTCCAATGAGAAGCGGGCCCGCCCACGCCGGCCCGCAAAGGCTCCCTGGCAACGCATGGCCATTGGCTGCGCTGGCCAGGAGGGCGGAGCACTACAGGGTCGGGAGCTGGGCAACGCGGTTGGGCTACAACGTAGCAAGTTCATAAGAAAACAAATCCGCGGCGTTTGGGGGCGGGGCCGCGAGAGCTCTGGCTCCGCCCCCTAGCGGCCTGCTCCGCAGCGGCGGAGAAGCCGGCTCAGAACAGACCCCGCCCGTCGAGGAGGAGGGAGGGTGAGTCGGGGGGAGACCCGGCCCCCAAGGGGCGGGCGCCGGGCAGGGCCCTGCGGGCTAGCGGAGGGTTGGGCCCGGGCTCTCAGCCCCTCTCTACCCACCGTCTGACAGGGGGAGGAGCCGGCCGGGAGGGAGGGGGTCGCGCCCGAGACCCGGACGGGAGAGTCCGACCCGGAGCCTCGTTGCAGGCCGGGGACGCTGCGGGAGGGCTGTTCGGGCCAGCGCCGGTGGGCTCCCCCGCACTGACCGCCGCGGGGTGGGGTGGGGGGCTTCGCAGGCCGCCAGTATCGACATGCTGCTGGAAGAGGTCCACGCCGGCGACCGGCTGAGCGGGGCGGCGGCCCGAGGAGACGTGCAGGAGGTGCGCCGCCTTCTGCACCGCGAGCTGGTGCACCCAGACGTTCTGAACCGCTTTGGCAAGACTGCGCTGCAGGTGAGCCCGGGCCGGTTCGCAGACCCCTCCCCTCTTCTCACTTTGTTCCCGGTGGTAGCCGACTGAGGTCTGTTCCTGCATCTCTGGGCTGACTTGGCTCCCTGATGTCCCCTTTCTTAGGTGGGTGGTGGATGGGGTTAGGTTGGGGGAGGGGAGAACTTTCCATCTTTGGAGGATTCCTTGTTCTCTGATTGCGAAGGATTCGGTTTCCCTGGAGAAGTTCTTATTCCGTGGGTGAGGGTTCACCTTCTTTGGATCCGAGTTTCATGAACGCGGCTCCAATGTCTTGGAGCATCTATGGACGATCCGACCGCAGGAAGGAAGGATTCCTATTTCCAAGGTGTACCCATTTTCTGGGGGTTCTCTGAAAGGTATCCAGTTTCCTGTGGGGGAGAATCTCTATTCCCACGGGGTTTTCATACTGGCATATTTGGGGAGGGAGATACCAATAAGGGAATAGTCACAGATTACATGGGAGTCCCTGTTCCCTTGGGGACATTTACAAAAGGGGAACCCCATTTCATCAGAAAGCATCCCTACTATATGAGAGGGGAAAATTCCTTGGAGGAGTTTTAGATTCCCTGGCCATCTCCATTTCCTGGAGGGGACTGTTCTCTGAGGTCTGTTTCCTGGTGGGGTTTATATTTCCTGATGATTTCCCATCTGTGGGGAGAAGTGTCTCTGGTTCCTTGGGGAGGGTCTTAGGTTCCTTGAAAATTTCCACAGGGGCTATACCCTAGCGGGGGGTAACTCGTTTTTTGAAGGTCCTTATTCCCAGGAGATCTTGTTCTCTGGGGTCTCAACAGCTGCCTGGAAGTTTATGTTCCCTGGAGTTTTTCCTTCTCTTGAGAACCTTGTATCTGGCATTCTCAACTCCCGAATGACCCCTCTCTCCAGTCACCCGTTTCGCCGGACCTCCTCCTTTGGAGACTCCCTGACCCTTCTCTACTCCCATCCCCCCACCAGGTCATGATGTTCGGCAGTCCCACCATTGCCCTGGAACTCCTGAAGCAAGGCGCCAGCCCCAACGTCCAGGATGCCTCGGGCACCACTCCGGCCCATGATGCAGCCCGCACTGGATTCCTCGACACTCTAAGAGTGCTGGTGGAGCACGGCGCCGATGTCAACGCACCCGATGGCACCGGGGCGCTCCCCATCCACCTGGCAGTGAGAGAGGGCCACACGTCTGTGGTCAGCTTCCTGGCTGCTGAGTCTGATCTCCATCACAGGGACGCCAGGGGGCTCACACCCCTAGAGCTGGCACGGGGGAGAGGGGCCCAAGAGCTCATGGACATACTGCAGCGGCACACGGTGGCACCCCTGTGACCTGGGGCCACCCACTCCAGCAGCAGGACCCAGCTGAGTTCTGTGTCAGAAGAGGGAAGAAACACTTTCTCCCTTTGCTCCTCCTGCCCGCTGCCGAGGGGCACCGGTTTGTGGCTTGTTGGTGTTGATTTCTGGGGTGTGTGTGTTTGATGTGCATTTCTCTTTTTTTTCTCACCCCTTTCGGTGTGTCGGGCAGAGAAGGGCTCCTACAGGCAAACAGCCACCTAAACGGTTCAGTTTCCTCCACGCCTGCAGACTGAGTCCCAAGGGCAGAGAGTTTAAAACCCCAGCCCTCGAGAGTGAGAGAGTGAGGTCATCTCTTCCAAGGCTCTTGGAACCTGTCGACCTTGGCCGGCTTACGGAGAGACCTCAAGTGTGCAAACTGCTTTCCGGCATGGGGCGGGTGGAGTGTTCCAAATCGATAAAAGGGTAGTATGAGTTCATTCATATTTTGTTGAAAGCTTCATTTCCAGTCCCTTGTACAGCGTTTAAAAAAAGTCTATTTATTAAGCTTATGGAAAATATTGTTGTGTGTGTAATTTAATGTTTTTACCCATTAAATTAAGACTTGTGCATGACCACAGCGCTGGTGGCTTGTCATTTTTGAGGCCGCGATGGAGAGTCGCGTATCCAGGATGTTTGTGGGGATGGGCCCTGGGGGTCGAGAATCGTGGATGCTTTGGAGGAGGGGAGAGAGTGATAATTCCCAGGGCGCCAGGGGTGAGTGAGCTGGGTGGGGCAGCGGTTTACGCTGTCGGAACGGAAGGGAGGCAGGAAACCGCGAGTGGAGAAAGGGCCCCCAGATGTCAGCTGGGTGCCTGGAGCCCCGAGGGTGGGGGAGTGGGGTGGGCGGTGGCTGCAGCCTTCCCCGCAGAGGCGTGGCTCGTGGGCGGGGACTGCGGTCTCAGGGCCAGGGATCCCGGAAGGGCTGGGGGCACGGTTCTGTGCGGCCCATGAGGCTCCGCCCCTATTTAAAGTAAACTGCGTAGCCCCGCCTCCAGGGAGGCCGTGCTTTCCTGACGCGTGCGCGGTGGGTCGGAGAGCAGCCATGCCGGAGCCGCGAGGGTCGTCGCCCCTGCGGGTGAACGCGGCGTTCGCGGCGAGGTACGGCCGCTACCGTGAGCGAGAGGAGCTGCAGCGGCGTGAGTGCGGGGCGCATGCGCGTGGGGGGCCGGCGCGTGTCGGGCGGTCCGCAGGTGGGGTTTGATCTGGTCCCCGAGGCTCACCTGGGTGGGGGGTTCGCATCTTTGTCCCACAGTGAAAGATCGCTACGGGGACAGGCACAGCGGCAGCGACTCCAGCTCCGAGTCTGATTCCAGCGACGAGCACGTGGTGAGCTTCTCCGCCTCCGTCCTGAAGTTGCGGGAAGTGTGCAAGGGCCCTGTCTCATCCTGGCCCGGACTTACAGGGGGCAGCTAACCTCCAACCCTATCGCGCCTTCATCCTTGACAGTCTAACCATTTCTCCCTGTCTGCCTCTGTTCCCAAAATGGGGCATCCCTCTGCCCCGTGGAGTACCCAGCTTTTCCCCACTCCAGCCCTGATCTTCCCAGACTCAATGAGCCATCCAGCCCTTCCTCTCTGTTTTTCATATGCCTTCTCTGCCCACCTGCCCCTGTATCATCCATCCCTTATTGATTCCAGGAAGTACCACCACCCCCTTGCCTGCTACCTTTTTTTCGCTTCCTATTCTCTACTCATGTGTGGTCCACCCCCACGGGGTCCCCTCTCCCACCCATTTGACCCTCCCTCCCACTAAGATCGAGCCCTCCAGCCCTCCCCCCACCTGCCTCTACCCAACTGTATTCTGCCTTCTTCTAACCTGTACCTCTCCCTACACCCTAATTCCCACACCCTCTCAGCCCTCCTGCCCCTGTTGCTTACTGCCCCCATCACAGCCCCCTTCTGAAATCTGTCCCCACCCCCTTTTTCTGCTCTAGGAATTTGACCCCCAGCAAGAGCGTGACTTTTACAGGACTCTCTCCTTGTTGAAGAAGAAGGACCCCCGCATTTATCAGAAAGATGCCACCTTCTATCAGCGAACAGGTCTGGGGCTGCTTCTCATGGGGCCCTGGGTCCTCATTGCTTTAGAAGCTGTTGTGGCTATTTAATCTTTCCATGGTGGCTCAGAAAGTCAAGAGTCTGCCTGCAATGCAGAAGACCTGGGTTCAATCCTTGGGTCAGGAAGATCCCCTGGAGAAGGGAATGGCTACCCACTCCAGTATTATTGCCTGGGAAGTCCCATGGACAGAGGAGTCTTTCAAGCTACAGTCCATAGGGTTCAGAGAGTCCGACACAACTGAGCAACTAACACTTTCACTTTTTTATCATCTACAAGTCAGAACTGATTAGCAGAGGGACTTCCTTGGTCATCCAGAGGTTAAGACTCTGCACTTCCATCCCTGGTGGAGCAACTAAGATCCCATATGCCACGCAGCACAGCCAAAAGAAAAAAAAAGCTGATTACTAATCAGCCAAGAGTGTCCAGGGTTATGACCTGTTGTCACTAATAATGGCTGTGTGTCTGGCACTGTTCTGAGTGTGAATTACTCACTGAGTGATCACCACCAGCTATTACCAAGTAGTAGCAAGTGTGATGCCTATTTGATAGCTGGGAACTGGTGCCTCGGGGGTTTGAAACCTCCATCTGATTCTGGTCCAGTGCAGTTATTCTCTGCCTAGGGGAGGAAGGGGGTTGTGTGGGTGTGGGTGATGACAAATGTCTTGTGGTGGCCCTGCAGCATCGTCCTCAGACAGCGAAGAGGAGCCGGCACCTGAGAAGCAAAAGAAGGTGCAACCCATGTACCTGAAGGACTATGAGAGGAAGGTTATCCTGGAGAAAGGAGGGTGAGGAGACAGCCTAACTCCTCTGCTTCCACCTTCCCAGGGCAGGTGGACACATGGGGGACTTAGGGGCGGGGGTGGGAAGAAGCCAGTGACCCACCAGAGTTGGGGGAACCTCAGAGAACAGGAGGCTTGATGACCTGCCTGCATCCCACTGCCCCCACCCCCAGCTGGTGCTCTGTTTTTGAATTTTTGTCTCTTTTAATAATTTTTATTTATTTATTTATTTTTGGCTGTGCTGGGTCTTCATTGCTGCGAGGGCTTCTCTTTAGTTGCGGCAAGCAGGAGCTACTCTCTAGTTGTGGTGTGTGGGCTTATTGCGGTAGCTTCTCTTGTTGTGGAGCACAGGCTCTAGGGCATCTGGGCTTCAATAGTTTGGACATGTGGGCTCAGTAGTGGTTCCCAGGCTCTAGAGCACGTGCTCAATAATTGTGGCGTAAGGGCTCAGTTGCTCCAAGGCATGTGGGATCTTCCTGGATCAGGGATCGAACCTGTGTCTCCTCCTGCATCGGAAGGCAGATTCTTTACCACTGAGCCACCAGGGAGACCCCAGCTGTTGCTCTTAAGAGCCTCCTACCCCATGGTGACAAACAGGCCAGGGGGAGTCTGTTCTGAAACCTTCATCCTTCCTTGCCCAGCAAATATGTCGATGAGGAGAATTCAGATGGGGAAACCTCCGATCAGAGACTCCAGGTGTGTGGGATGGAGGCTGGGTGGGAGGGTTCGGAGGCTAAGGGGCCTATGGCAGGGTCTGAGGCCCGTCACTCTCTCTGCAGCAGACCTCGTCGAAGAGTTATGTGGAAGAACAGAAACAGCTGAAGGAAAGGTGAGGCCTAGAGCCGGCTGAGCTGCCAAGTGGAAAAGAGTTGAGGCTCTGAGGTTGGCGGGCCCAGGTTCAAATACAGCTCTGTCACTTAATGTGCCCACTTAATGGGCACTTGTGTGCCCTTGGGCCTGTAATTTTCTGTTCTCTGGGCCTCAGTTTCTGAATCTGTGAAATGGGGTTGATCATGGGCTGTATGTCACAGCACCGCTCTGGGCTGGTCAGGAGGAGCTCAGGGCTTATTAGTAGATAGGCCTCATCTTTGGATCAGCAGGCAGGGCCAGCGCACCCATCCTGAGGCTTGTTTTCTTGTTTGGGCAGCTTCCGAGTGTTTGTGGAGGACAGTGAGGATGAAGACAGTGCCGAGGAAGGTGGCTCCGGGTTGCTGCAGAAACGTGCTAAAAGCAAAGAGGAGAAGGTGGGTGCTCGGTCCCAGTGGGACGGGGGGTGGTGGCGGAGACGGGGCACCAGGAGTGTCCGGCAGATCCTCATCACTGGCCATCCCTCAGGCCCAGGAGGATGCTGACTACATTGAGTGGCTAAAGGGGCAGAAGGAGATTCAGAACCCGGACACCCTGAAAGAACTGGTGAGTTCCCATCCCTGGCCACCGACCCCCTAAACTTCCCAGTCTGCCTCCATCCAGCCTTTTCTTGGAAACTCACCCTTTGAGTGGCCAGTCAGGAGCACATAGTCTGTTCCTTTTCTTTTTTTCCCTTGCACCATGCGACCTTTGGGATCTTAAGTTCCCCAACCAGGGATCAAACCCGTGCCCCCTACAGTGGAAGCGTGGAGTCTTAACCACTGGACCCCCAGAGGAGTCCCCAGGAGCACATCCTTTGAGGATGGGGGCCCTGCATCTCTGGGCCTCAGCTTCTATATCTATAACATGGGGATTATCCCACTTACTTCATAGACTGGCTGTGAAGCTGCAGTCACTTACATCCACTGGCTGCCCACAGTCCATGCCCCCACCCTCCTGCTTCGCTAACCCTGAGGCCCTGACCTGGGTCTTATCACACACCCTTCACCCCTAGACTCACCTCAGGGAATTCTGGAACAACCCAGAGCTGGACGAGGGGGAGTGCTTCCTGCGAGATTATATCCTCAACAAACGCTATGAGGAAGAAGGGGAGGAGGAAGATGAGGAGGAGGAAGATGAAGAGGAGGAAAGGTAAGCGCCCCTGTCCCCCAGGGGCCTGGAGATAGCACTGGCCAGAAAGGAGAAGGCACTGGGTGTTTACTTTATCACACAGACAGTAATAGAATTTAGAGAAGGAAATGGCAACCCACTCCAGTGTTCTTGCCTGGAGAATCCCAGGGATGGGAGCCTCGTGGGCTGCCGTCTTTGGGGTCGCACAGAGTCGGACACGACTGAAGCGACTTAGCAGCAGCAGCAGCAGTAACAGAATTAGGGACTTCCCTGGTGGCTCAGTGGTAAAGAATCCACCTGCCAATGCAGGACACATGGGTTCGATCCCTGGGTCGGTAAGATGGCCTGGGGTGCTGGAGAAGACTCTTGAGAGTCTCTTGGACAGCAAGGAGATCAAAGCAGTCAATCCTAAAGGAACTCAACCCTGAATATTCATTGGAAGGACTGATGCTAAAGATGAAACTCCAATACTTTGCCCACCTGATGTGAAGAGCCTCATTGGAAAAGACCCTGATGGTGGGAAAGATTGAAGACAGGAGGAGAAGGAGATGACAGAGGAAGAGATGGTTGAATGACATCACTAACTCAATGGACATGAGTTTGAGCAAACTCCAGGAGATAGTGGAGGACAGAGGAGCCTGGCTTTGTGACCACGAGGTCACAAAGAATCAGATACAACTTAGCGATTGCACAACAGCAGCTGAGTTAGCCTATTTTGGGGGGCTGCACCACACGGTCTGCAAGATCTTAGTTTCCTGACCAGGGGTTGAACCTGTGTCCCCTGCACTGGAAGCGCAGGCCTTAACCACTGGACCACCAGGGAAGTCCCCAGAATCGGCCTTTCTTGAGGAGACCCAGAGTGTGGGCTCTGGAGCCAGGGGGCCCTGCTCCTGGACTTCCATGCCTCGGTTTCCCCATCAGTAAAATGGGGTAACAGTGGCTCCCTAGCAGAGCATTCTTGTGAGGATTAAATGTGTGAACACGCTGGTACATAGGCGTGTAGGAGCTCTGCTGACCCCCCAGCCCCACCCCATTCTCATCCCTCAGAATCCCCGGTCCCCCGGTCCAGCTGGCTGTGGATGACTCCTCAGACGAGGGCGAACTGTTTCTGAAGAAGCAGGAGGACTTTGAGCTCAAGTACAACTTCCGCTTTGAGGAGCCAGACTCTGCCTCGGTGGGTGGCCGGGCCGGGGGCTGGGGGCTGGGGAGGACCTGGCCGGAGGGTCCCAGGCCAGGGAAGGAACCCAGAATCATCTCTGGTGCCCACAGGTCAAGACCTACCCTCGGAGCATCGCCTCCTCCGTGCGCCGAAAGGACGAGCGCAGGAAGGAGAAGAGGGAGGAGACACGGGAGCGGAAGAAGAGGGTGAGTGGCTCTCAGGGTGGCCTTTGGGGGGACATGCAGCCTGCAGGGGTTGGGGGTGTTGCTGACACCCTCTGACCTGCCGCCTGCAGGAGAAAGCGAGGAAGCAGGAGGAACTCAAGCAGCTGAAGAACCTGAAGAGGAAGGAGATCCTGGCCAAGCTGGAGCGGCTGCGGCAGGTCACGGGCAACGAGACGCTAGGCTTTGAAGAGCAGGACCTGGAGGATGACTTCGACCCTGCCCGGCACGACCAGCTCATGCAGGTGCAGCCCCAGAACCCCAGCCTGGCTGTGCAGCTGAGTCCTCCGAGTGTGGCTCTGGAGCGAGCAGTCCTTTTCTGGCTCAGAGAAGTGACCTGACCTCTCTAATCCTGTGTCTCTTGTCTGTTAAGTGGGTCCAAACCGCAGCATTTACCTCGGGGCTGTGAGAAATACTAAATGCTAATCACCTTGGTAAATGCTCAAGGAACCACGGGCTGCTCTATTTTCTTTAAACACATTTATTGGGCCATTAGTGTTGATTGTCGTATTGGGAGGGGGGACACAGGTTCAGACACGGAAACAGGCAATGAGGCCTGGATGGGAGCCGCAGTGGGGACCCCAGGCACCAAAAAGTGGACCCAGACTCAGCCTGGGGGTTCATGGAAGGCAGAATAAGGATGAGTAGATGGGCTAGGTGAAAAGTGGAGTGGGTAGGTGCTGTGTAGTTGAAGTTAAACCTTCACTTTCTAGGAGCTTCTTAATCCTGAGCTTCAGGTTCTGTGTTTGTTAGTAGTTTCTGTCTTCTGGGGTGCTTGTGAGAATGCAGTGAGACACAGCCCAGTGTTGGGCATGTAGTAGGTGTTTATAAGTGGCACAGTTAGCAATATTTGCCTTTCCTAGCCAGTGGAACAGGGGGGCAGAAAGTGGGAAGGTCGATGGGGCAAGATGAGCCACGAAGTGGGGGTGGAGGGACCTAGACACACAGGGTTCTCCCCACATCAGGAGCTGGGTCCTGGGGGCGGTGCTGGGGAGCCACAGAAGGTGCAGGAGCACCAGTGTCTGGCGGGGAATGGGCCCTGCTGACTCTCCCGGCCCCGACCCTGTAGAAGTGCTTTGGGGATGAGTACTATGGCACCATGGAGGAGGAGAAGCCGCAGTTTGAGGAAGAAGAAGGGCTGGAAGGTGAGGTCACTTGGGGTACCAGGCTGGGTGTGGGGGGGTGCTTGGCCTCCTGATCCCCTGTTCACCCCCTGCCTGTCTGGCCTGAACCAGACGACTGGAACTGGGACACGTGGGCTGGGCCGGAGCAAGGTGGAGCTTGGAGCCAACAGGAGCCGCACTGCGAGGACCCCGACTTCAATGTAGGTGCCCTGGGCATGGGAACCTGTGGGGGGTGCCTCAGAGGGTCCCTTGGCAGGCCTGACCTATGTGTCCTGGCAGATGGACGCCGACTATGACCCCAGCCAGCCCTGGAAGAAGCAGCGAGAGGCCCCTTCGTTGGGCAAGAAGAAGCGGAAGTCGCCCTTCGCTGCAGCTGTGGGACAGGAGAAGCCTGTGTTTGACCCTGGTGAGGCCCAGGCTGGTGCCAGTGGGTGGACAGGGGCTCGCTGGGGCCCAGCACACCCCAACAGCCTGGCTCTGTCCCCACTCAGGGGACAAGACGTTCGAGGAGTACCTGGACGAGTATTACCGGCTGGACTACGAGGACATCATTGATGACCTGCCCTGTCGCTTCAAGTACCGCACGGTGGTGCCCTGCGACTTTGGACTAAGCACTGAGGAGGTGGGACCCCAGGGTACCTCAAGCAAGCGGGGATGCCCAGAACTGGCCATGCTGTGACACAGCCTATTTATTTCTTTATCTCCAAAACAAGAGGACCAACAGTGCTAATAATACTAGTAATATTGCCTGCCACAAAGGTTTCTGTGAGGCAGGGGCTCAAACAGTGCTCTGTCCACAGGAAGCCCCAGCAAACATGTTTTAATTCTGTATATTGGCAGCAGTGTGGCCATTAAGACTTGGCACCAGTTGAAATCTTGACTGGGCCACTCACCAGCTGTATAACTTTGGATGTATGACTTGAGGCTCTGTAACTTGGTTTCCCCATCTGTAAAATGGGCCTTATAACAGCCCCACCTTATGGCTATCAATGTCAAACAAATGTGCTTTGAATGTCACTGTGCCCTAGTCATGATGGCTGTGGATGCTTGACAGTAAAAATAGCCGATGATGATTGAGCTTATACCATCTGTATTCACTTCATCATCCTGATAACCTTCCAGTGGGTTCTGAGGGGGTTGCCCAACTCGTAAGTGAGGAGACTTAAGGTCTTAAGGTTGGGAACCTGGGTCTCATCTGTATTAGCAAAGCTGGTCATTGGCACAGAGACCCCTCCCCTGGTTTGAGTCTGCTGGGACCACAATGTACTGGTCAGGGCCCAGATTGTAATCTGACATTAGCCATTTCCTGGCCATGTGACTTGGGGTAAGGATCCCCTTCTCTGGGCCTCAGTTTCACCATCTGATGCCCCCAACCAAAAAACTTCCATTGGCCTCTGCAGAAATCAGTTCTTTCTCACCATCGTGACACTGCTGCCTGGTGGAACTAGCATTACCTTGCCTTGACCCATGAGCTGACTAAGGCTGAGTCAGGGCCCCCTGGGGCTCACTAGCAGGACCCCACCCTCCCTTCCCTTGCAGATCCTCGCTGCCGATGACAAGGAGCTGAATCGGTGGTGCTCCCTGAAGAAGACCTGCATGTACAGGTGATGGAGTGGGGCTGGTCTGGGTGCCCCGGGAGGAGGGGCAAGCAGGCTGGCAGGCAAGCATGAGCCCCATCCAGGCCACCCAGCAACAGACATGTCCGCTGGGGGCCCGCAGGTCGGAGCAGGAGGAACTGCAGGACAAGAGGGCGTACAGCCAGAAAGCCAGGAACGTGTGGAAAAAGCGGCAGATCTTCAAGTCACTCTGCCCAGAGGAGTGAGTATGGCTGGTGGAGGGGTGGGTTTCGGAGCCCTGTCAGGCCCAGGGTTTGAGTCAAGCTTTGTCAGCTGTTTGTCACATGGCCCTGGGGGTAGGGTTTCCTTTCCAATACCTGGGCATCAGGTCTTGGCTGGGCCATAGCTGTATGATGTTGGGCAAGTCATTTTCCCTCTCTGGGTCTGTTTCCTCATCTGCAAAATGGAGATACAGATGGCTCACTTCTTGCTGGGTTTTTCTTTTTTTTTGAAGATTAAGTAAATCAATTCATGTAGAGTGCTTAAAACAATAAATGCTGGATGGCTATTAGCTCTTGTTACTGTTACTATGCCTGTTATTTCCTGATTTATAAATCAGGAGTGCTCACAGAGCAGACAAAGCTAAAATGAGTTAGTTTTGTGTTAAGAGCTTAGTGTAGGCATAGGCTAAGTGATCAAGAGCGTCAATCCACCCAACTCCAGCTTCAGAGTAGAAAAATCCCAGTGTGGTATCAGACCCATGTTTGAGTGCAGGCAGGCCTCCAAATTGTTCTGGCTACTTCTCTGAGTTGCCCCTTTTCTCATCTGTAAAAACCGGCCTATAAAAATTGTGACCGGCCTGGGCTGATCCATGACTTTTCTTTCTCCAGGGCAGAGACGCCCACGGAAGCCACAGGGAAGCCACAGAGAGACAGAGCTGGCTCATCAGGACAGCTGGTGGCACTTGATGGGGCCTGTGGCAAGCGGTCCCAGCCTGAGAGCACCCCAGCAAAGGAAGAGGCAGAGCCTGTGACACCCACGGAGAAGCTGGCCCCCCAGAGGCGGAAGAGGGGCAAGAAGGCACGTCTCCTGGGCCCCACAGTGACACTCGGGGGACGTGAGTTCAGCCGCCAGAGACTGCAGGCCTTTGGCCTCAACCCCAAACGGCTGCACTTCCGGCAGCTGGGCCGACAACGGAGGAAGCAGCAGGGGCCCAAGAGCAGCCACTGAGCTCGAGGGAGCCTGCAGGGGCCCCTTTCCCTTCTTATCAACTGTATGGACCGTCGCATCTACCTGTAGGCTAGGGAGTCTTCCCATCTTAGATATGTGGAAGCTGAGGCCTACTCAACAAGCTTCCCCAGATGACTCAGGGAACCTCCCCGCAAGCCACCCTCAAATGCTGGGCCCAGCAATAGCTACAGTCAAGTCAAACGGCTTTATTAGCCCCCAGCAGCCACAGCCCCTCCTCCCTCCCACCAGCTCTTGGCAGGATAGGGGCTTTGTGACCAGTGAGGGGCATGGACGGTCCAGTGCAAACTACAGTACGGAGTCAGGCCCTGAGTGGGTGCCCTGGGGCCTCCCTCCCTGCCCCATGAGGAGGGCCCAGCTGGTGGGAGGCAGGTGTGCGGGCTCTGTTCCTGGCTGAACGGCCCCAGCCCGGAGGCTTCCTGGACTGGTCTCTCTCAGCTGCACTTGTCAGGGGGGAGTTCAAGCTCCCACACCTAACATGACATAAATTAAAAAATAAATAGGGTTGTGTCTTCTCCCTTATTCCCTCCCTTTATAAAAACACAAAGTCCTCAGAGCTTGGGCGTTTAGCCTTGAGGAGCCGGCCACTGCGAGGGAGCCGCAGTGTCTGCTGGGAGGGCGGGGAGCAGAGGTCATCCAGGCTGTGGTCCTGAGCGTGGCCCTCGACCAGGGTGAACATGGGGTATCGTTCTGTGGCTGAGGAGGAGCTGAGGACCTGTTGGGAGGAGAGCGAGCAGCTCAGTCCCGAAGCCATGGTAATTATCCAAGTAGATACAATTAACAGCCGTACTTACCAGGTGTTTCCTGAACTCAATTCCCATCCCTCCAGCGCAGTGAGCAGAGCAGCCAATCAGCACCGTCCGTACTCTGGCTACAGTGATTGGCTCAGTAATGAGCACGTGACCTTGGCCAACCAATGAACCACAGCCCTGGAATTTCCTTTCTCTTAACAACATGGGGCTCTTTCCACTGAACTAGATAGTGGGAGGCAGCTCTCCTGGTGAAAGAATCCCAGGTTCCCTGAGCTGGGAAGATCCCCTGGAGAAGGAAATTGCAATCCTCTCCAGTATTCTTGCCTGGGAAATCCCATACACAGAGGAGCCTGGCAGGCTACAGTCCATGGGGTTGCAAAGAGTCAGACATGACTGAGTACATGCACACACCCAGAGAAACTGGTGGTCATTTCTTGCTACCGTACGAGTAAATCCCTGATAGAACAACAGAACCAAAGGACAAGGCAGGTCCTGCCACTTCAGCCTCTGGAGACCAGCTGTTCCCTTAAATTTTTCATTTCATGACACTTTTTGCTAATCAGATCTAACCCAAGCTGAAAAACCCTGTAGGGCTCCTGCAGGATGATAATCCTGACAACATGGCCAGGTCTACTGGCCTCATGGTCTCTGTTCCTCTTCTGCTGTAGACCTACCCTTGCCCCCCCACCTCCCAGCACACCCGGCTCACCCTGGTCAGCTCTGAGCAGAGCGTCTCAAACTCCTTTCTGTCTCCAGCATAGAAGCCCACAGTACAGCTCGGGTCCATCTTGGCAAAGGCCATCTTGCGGGGTGAGGTGCAGTGGAAGGACTGGGGTGGATAGACGAGGGAGGCTCAGCGGGTTCCCTCCACACGCAACCCCACCCTGGGGATCCCAGCTTGCTCACCTCCAGCGGGAAGTCGGCCTGGCTGACATCCACGGTGGGCTGGCAGTAGTGTGGGTCCAGGTAGAGCAGGAAGTCATCTGTGGGGAGGACGTGTGAGGGTGGGGTGGCGGTGGAAAGGGGGTGGGGGGATGCGACGAAGCAGCATGGTGTGGGCCTACCCTGGTAGCCGATGAAGTACAGCGAGTGGCGGGGCTTGCCCCCCATAATGCCCAGGCACAGCTCTGAACGAAGGAGCTCCTGCAGGAAGGAAAGGGGGTGGAGTGAGGGCCCAGGGCAGGTGCTGTCAGGCACCCAAATGCCTTGCAAAACCCCAGGGGTTCTTCCCTGGTGGCTCAGTGGTAAAGAGCCCGCCTGCCAATGCAGGAGACACGGGCTGGATCCCTCCTTGGGGAAGACCCCTCATGCCACGGAGCAACTAAGCCCATACGCCACAACTACTGAGCCTGTGTTCTAGAGCCTGGGCGCTGCAACTGCTGAAGCCCGTGTCCTAGAGCCTGTGCTCCCTAAGAAGAAGCCATTGCAATAACAAACCTGCACACCCCAACAAAGAGTAGCCCTGACTCGCCGCAACTAGAGAAAAACCTGTCAGCAACAAAGACCCAGCACAGCCAAAAATAGATAAATAAAATCATTAAAAAAAAAAAAAAAGACAAAGGCCCAATGTGTGCAAACCCAAGCCGGGGCCCTGGGGGGTGGCAGTGACCAAGACAGACAAAACCATGTCCCCATGGAGCTTATGTTCTAGTGTGGGAGAATGAAGAACAAGAGGAGTAAGTTCTGTCATGTGTCAGAAGGTGGCAGCTCTCTGGCGAATAAAAGGAGGGAAGAAGGCTTTGCAGTGTTAAGCAGGGGGAGTCAGCAAAGACCTCACTGAGAGATGATGTTTCAGCAAACAGTTAAGGGAATTCAGAAATCGTTTTGGGAAAGAGCACGCCAAGTTGTGGGAATGGCGAGTGCAAAGGCCCAGAGGCAGGTGTTTTCTGAGAACAGAAAAGAGGCCTGTGTGGCTGGGGCAGAGTGAAGTGAGTTGGAGAGTGTGGGCAGATGGTAGAGGGCCTTGTGGGCTGTGCGGAGATCGCTGGCCTTTGTTCTGAGTGTAAACACACCAGGGTCTTTGCAGCCCTGCTGTTCCTTCTGCCTGAACGGCTACCCCCTGGCTTCTCATCTGCTTCTGGCCAGAGAGGGGCTTTCCGAGGCTGGGCAGCCACCCCCACCTGCCCTTCACCATGTTAGTTTTGGTTCCTTTAGCGTGCGAGTTGCAATGCCACAGCTGTTGACATGGTCCCACACCTACTGCCTGTCACTCCCCCACTAGAATGTCAGTTCCCAGAGGGCATGAACTGTTGCCTGTTCACCTCTGAGTCCTCAGCAGCTGAGAGGGTTTTTGGCACATAATAGGTGCTTCATAACTAATGGATAATCCAATGAAGAGACAAAGGAAGCATAAACCCCTAACCCAAGCTGAAAATGTCTGCAGGGCTCCAGTGAGGGGGGCGGTGCGGGGAGGCACGGGGGAGCCTGGCAGAACCTACCTTCACGCAGGGCACGTACACGGGGTTGAGAGTTTCTCCACCAAGCCGCACTGGTACCAGGATGACCACGGACTTCCATTCAGCCGTGGGGTCTGGCCGGGCCACCAGGCGTGCCACGTCTGCCTTGTATACTGCAAGGACAGGGTAGCAGGTCACGTTCGCGCCTGCCTTTCAAGTCTCATTGTATGAACCTCCATTCTTGGGGCCCAACCTCGTCTGAGCAACCTCCCTGGATGACACTCCTGTTGCTGGCAGAAAAGCTTTCCAGCATTCCCCACCCCCCGCCCTAAACTCCCTCAGACAATCCCAGGCACACCAGGCAGGTATGGACACCTCCATTTCACAGAGAGGGCAACTGAGGTCCTGAGATTATGACAAAGAGTGTAAAGCCAGGAGGGAGGTGAAGAGCTTTCCCCACAGCCCAGAGTGCCTGCCCAAGCCCGGGTCTGACCAGTCTTCCCCTCCTCGGCACCTGGGTTTGCTGAGATGGAAATAGGAGCCCCAAGCAGTTCATCAGTCAGCTGGATGTCCCTGTGTGTCCCTCAAGTTTCATCCGCTGGTCTCTGCAAATGGCTATGTAACCCCCTCCTGACTCCCAGAAAAGTACATTTAATCTTTCCTGGAGACAAGAGCTGCAATAGTCTGAATGTCTCAGTCGTGTCCAACTATGTGTGAACCCATGGAGTGTAGCCTGCTAGGCTTCTCTGTCCATGGGATTTTCCAGGCAAGAATACTGGAGTGGGTTGCCATGCCCTCCTCCAGGGGATCTTCCTGACCCAAGGATGTAACCTGCGTCTCTTAAACATCTCCTGCATTGGCAGGCAGGTTCTTTACCACTAGTGCCACCTGGGAAGCACCCCCCACCCCCACCCCCATCCCCCATTTCATATGTTGAAATTCTAACCCCCCTGAGGTGATGGAATGAGGAAGTGGGAGGTGATGAGGTCATGAGTGACATCACTGCCCCAGTAAAAGGGACCCCAGAGAGCATGCTTGTCCATTTTGCTGCCTGAAGATACAGAGAAACAAACCAGGAAGTAGGCCCCCAACAGACCCCCAAACAGCCAGTGCCTCGATCCTGGACTTCCCAGCCTCCAGAATTATAAAAAATAAACACCTTGTTTACAAGCCACCCAGCCTGTGGGTGCTTGTTTTGTTTTGTTGGCTATGGTGTGTAGCTTGTGGGATCACAGTTCCCTAACCAGGGATCAAAACCAAGTCCCAGCAGTGAAAGCACCTAACCACTGGACCACCAGGGAATTCCCTGGCCTATGGTATTTTCGTTATACCAGCCCTAACAGACTAAGAAAGAGGCTCTCTGTGAAAAATTACACCTTGCCCCAAACATCTATATTTTTTCATTAAAATGTATAGAATCTGTAGATTCCTTGATATCAATCCACAAAAGCTCCCTTTATAAACTGATTGGGAGGGCATAATAACAATGAGGGGGGTTTCCCTGATAGCTCAGTTGGTAAAGAATCCACCTGCAGTGCAGGAGAACCCAGTTCGATTCCTGAGTTGGGAAGATCCGCTGGAAATGGGATAGGCTACCCACTCCAGTATTCTTAGGCCTCCCTTGTGGCTCAGCTGGTAAAGAATCCGCCTGCAATGCAGGAGACCTGGATTCGATCCCTGGGTTGGGAAGATCCCCTGGAGAAGGGAACGGTACCAACTCCAATATTCTGCCGTAAAGAATTCCATGGACTGTATAGTCCATGGGGTCACAAAGAGTCAGACACAACTGAGCGACTTTGACTCACTCAATGAGAGCTAATACTCAGTGAATACTTACTATATGAGAAGTTCAGTTCTAAAAGTTACTTTTTTTTTTAGTTTAAGAATTTTATTTATTTTTGGTTGTGCTGGGTCTTCATTGCTGCTCTGGCTTTTCTCTACCTGCAGAGAGCAGGGGCTACTCTCTAGTTGTGTGCATAGGTTTCCCACTGCCAGTGGCTTCTCTTGTTGTGGAGCACGGGCTCTAGAGTGAGGGCCTCAGTAGCTGTGACACCTAGGCTCAGTAGTTATGGTTCTTGAGCACAGGCTCAGTAGTTGTGGCGCATGAGCTTAGTTGCTCTGTGGCATGCGGGATCTTCCTGGATCAGGGATCAAACCCATCTCTCCTGCATTGGCAGGTGGGTTCTTTAGCACTCTGAGCCACCAGGGAAGCCCCTAAGAGTTATGTTTATCACTGACTCGCTTAATCCTCATGAAAACCCTGTGAGGCAGAGGAAACCTGACTTTTGTATGCATTAGCACTGTTTACAAAGTAAAGTGAGTTGGGGCCTTCCCTGGAGGTCCTTTGGTTAAGAATCTGCCTGCCAATGCAGACACGGGTTTGGTCCCTGGCCTGGGCAGATTCCACATGCTGAGGGAACTAAGCCCATGCGCCACAACTATGTAATCTTGAGTGCCCGGAGCCTGTGCTCCACAACAAGAGAAGCCACAGCAATGGGAAGCCCATGCACCACTAGAGAGGAAAAGAGAGCAGCCCCTGCTCACCACAGCCAGAGAAAAGCCCACCTGCAGCAACAATGACCCAGTGCAGCCAAAAATAAATACTCATTCATTCTTTTCTAAAAAAACAGTGAGTTGCACCTGAGAAAGGAATTCCTTCTGTCCTTTATTCTATTACTCAGAGAAGCCCCTGAAGTCTGCTCTCCTGATTCCAGAGAGAATGGAAGGATCCTGAGCAGCACCCCCGCTGCCCAGTGTGGGCCTTCCAGTCCTTTCCAAGGATCCCTCTGCTGCAGACCTTGTTTCAGCCTCTGAGGAAAGTGGGTCCTAAGAGGCGGCGGAGGCAGTGACTGGCTCAAGGTGAGAACCTCTTACCTGCACAGTCCCTTACCTGTGCAGTCCTGAGAGACGTACACCACCAGGCGGGTGACCTCTGAACAGCTCTCCACTGCTTTCCTGGGGATGGGAGGAAAGGCCTCAGTTCCCTGGGGGGCACCCAGGGGCTCCCGCGCCCCCTGCCGCGGCCCTCACCTGAGTATGTGTGCCACCAGAGACGGCCCATACCAGTCGCCTGCCTTCTTGCCTGAGCCCTGCCCCAGCTCCACCAGCCGGTGTAGGCCGAAGGGGGCCCGGGGGTGGTCAGCGAACCAGGACACGATCTGCCGGTGCCGGCGCTCCTGCTCCAGCTCAGGGGCTTGGGCCCAGAGCGGAGGGAGCCACCGCGCGGGCCCCCGGCGCCGGCTGGGAGAGCCCAACCCCGGCGGCTCGGCGGGGCCCAGGCCTGCACCCTGGCACCACGTCCAGTCTGGGAGGGATGCAGCAAATAGTCAAATGGAGATGGCGTGGGGGGTGGGACAGTTCCCATGATTCACACATAACACTCTGATGCTCCATTAGAAACCTCGTGTTTAACTACACTGGTCACATTCCTTAAACTTAACTATTATTTTTTACATTT
Source organism: Tragelaphus eurycerus (assembly GCA_935064755.1). Taxonomy (NCBI): domain Eukaryota; kingdom Metazoa; phylum Chordata; class Mammalia; order Artiodactyla; family Bovidae; genus Tragelaphus; species Tragelaphus eurycerus. Next base: position 1,673,710 of record CAKXYN010000058.1, on the reverse strand, counting down.
TGGCTGCACTGATGCCATGTGGGAGCTTAGTTCCCTGACCAGGGACTGAACCTAGCCCCCTGCAATGGAAGCACAGAGTCTTAACCCCTGGGCCACCAGGAGTGAGTGAAAGTCGCTCAGTCATCTCCAGCTGTTTGCGACCCCATGGACTGGGGCCTGCCGGGCTCCTCTGTCCACAGAATTCTCCAGGCAACAATACCGGAGTGCGTAGCCAGTCCCTTCTCCAGGTGGATTCTTTACTGTCGTCTAAGCCACCAGAGAAGCCCTCTTAAACTTATTTTATAAACAACTCTCACTCCACCCCCAAACTTAACTTTACACACAATTCTAACAGGCCTTGAAATTCTTGGTTTACAAACCATTGTTAACACTGCTGACCTGGGGTTGGCGCTCTACTCCTACTGTGCCCTTCCGCCTCCACCACCGCTCACCTCTGGGCAGGAAATGAAGCAGAAGGCCCTGAGCCAGCATCATCTGCCCACTTCGTAACATGCACCCCCAGCCACAGTCTGAGGTCAGGCTGCCTCCCGCGAGGGGTGGGAAGTCCCGGCGGTATGTGAGCCATAGGCGGGATACAAAGTCCCGCTGGAAACGCTGGATATCACCTGCAAGAGCAGGCTTGTTAGCTACCACCAGAAACACCCCTTTGGGGCCTCCTCCAAGCCTAGTCAGGGGCCACCAGCTCACCCTCGCCCTCGAAGCGGTAGCGGCGGCCACAGAGATGGACACTGGAGATCTTGCTAAAGCTGGTCCGGCTTTTGACTGCCCAACCTGGGGAGACACAGGGCAGCCCCCAGCAAGATGAAACACTTGCTTGGCAGACACGCACCCTAACAGGACAGCAACAGCGCTTACATGCCCCCATGTGTGAGACGGGGACTCTCCTAGTTCTTATGTCAGGGTGGGCTCTTGGGGAATCTGTGCTACATTCCTCTCAGATGGAGGCGGGGCCCCTAGTAACAGCCACATGTGCTGCCTGTGCATGCTCAGTCATGTACACTATACCACCCCAAGGACTGTAACCCGCCAGGCTCCTCTGTCCATGGGATTCTCCAGGCAAGAACGTGGAAGTGGGCTGCCTGTTTCCTTCTCCAGGGGATGTTCCCCACCGAGGGAGCGAACCAATGTCCCTTGAGTCTCCTGCACTGGCAGGCAGATTCTTTATCAACTGCGGCACCTGGGAAGCCACATGCATGTCTGCCATTAATTTCAGGATGAATCAAAGCGGGTCTGATTATTGTACCCATTTTACAGAGGAGGAAAATGGAGGCACAGGAAAACAAAAAACTCTTGTCCTAGGTCACACTGAGGAGTCAACTGAGACTTGAAAACACATTCCCCTTTGGACCTGCCAGCCAGCGGCCCGCCCTGGGCTGGGCAGGGCGGGAGACGACCCACAGGTGACTCACAGGAGGGGAACAAAGGGTGGAATACTTGGCAACGGCAGGGTCCTGGCTCTCCTAGACTCCCAGCGATCTCCTAGCCCTGCCGGCCTGAACTTCAGCTCGCTCTCACGTCAGAATCGAACCCCCGGGCCCCGCCCCCTCCTCACCGTACTTGACGTTGTTCCAAGCGGTCAGGAACTTCGCCTTAAACTTGTCCACTTCGTCCGGCTCTCCGGGGCCGGTCCCGGGCGATGCAAGAGCGGGGCCGCTAGCTCCGGAGGGCCCCAGGCCGTTGGGGTCCGGGGTTCGGGGTCCCCGCGGCCTGCGGCCCTCCGGGCGGCGCGCGTCCTCCGGACTCCCGCTCCGGTACTGAGCGGCGGCCGGCGACACGGAGTTCATGGGCGCGCCGGGAGGGCGGACCGAGGGCCCCGGGGGCCGCGTGCGAGCGCCCCAGAGGCCAGGACGCGGCCGGGACGCGGACGCCTAGGAAAGTGCTAGTGGGGCCCCGGCGCGGCGACCAGGCCCCCGGGCCCGGTGCGGGACGCTATCGCCACCGCCGCCGCCATTTTAGCGGCCCTGGCCCCGGGAGGGAGGCGGGCGTGACACGGACGGACGCCCCGCCCCGGCCCGGCCCCCAGCTTGGGTCCCCAGCCCCGGTCCCGGGTGGCGGCGCTGGGGCCTCCTGACGCGGAGCCTCCAGGCAGCGCCACGCGACCCTCACCGCCGCCCGCCTTATCGCAGCGCCCAGACGCGACCGAGCCCCTGCAGGTACTTATCGGAGGCCCCTGAGCCGGGATGCCCCGCCCTGGTCCCGCCCCGCCCCCCGTTTCGGCCCCGCCCCCTCCAGGCGCTGAGGGACTGGCTACCCCCCTGCCCGCGAGGCGGGGCCCCTTATGCCGTTTGCACCTGCCCGCGTCCCCCAAGGGATCAGAGCGCCCCTCCGAGAGCTGCGCACCCAGGACCCGCCTCCACCGGGGGCCCAATCTGTGCGTGACACCCACTCACTCAAAATCCCCCTTCAAGCCACATCTCTACGTGCTTCAGTTTCCCCAGGAGCAAAAAGGGGCTCGAAAAACAACACAAATGAATCTTCCTAATTTTACTGAGGGAAAGACGCCAGACCAAAAATTTTAAAAGTGTGTACTCTATGGTTCTATTTGAACTCTAGAAAATGCAATCTCATCTATAGTGGTTGCCTGGGGGTTGGGTGCGGAGACTTGGGAGGGAGAGATTAAAAAAAAAGAACTAGGATTTGTTTAGTATTAATATCTTGATTATGGTGATTGCTTCCAGCTCAACGGATTGTGCACGTTAAAAGTGTGTGGTTTGTTGTATGTCACTTATACTCAATAAAACTGCAATAAATGTTTTCAATGCGTCTAACTCAGAGGAACAGTTTGGAAGACAGCTGAGTTCATCTCTCTAAAGCGCTTAGCATGGCATTTGAGGCACAGTTAGGGCTCAGCGAAAGCCAATCGTGACCTCACAGGCAGAATGAGTGTAGAGACCCTGGAAACCACAGAGAGGGTGGCCTCTAGTGGCCAGCTCAAGGGCTGTGTCCCCAGCCGGCTGAAGGAAGTGGGATGAAGGATCTGGACAAGGGGGTGTGATGTGAAGACCTGCCTCCTTTCTCAAATTCAATAGGTATCATCTCACCTCAGGACCTTTGCACCCGCTGTTGCCTCTGCCTAGACCTGTCTTCCCTGAGATATCTGCATGGCTCTCTCTCAGCCTCCTTCAGGATTTTATTCATATGTCATACCTGCAGTGTGACCATCTTCAAAATTCCACCCCATCCCTACCCTTGGGACCCTTCTCCCTTCCCTGCTACATATATTTTTTTTCCAGAGCAGTTATCATAAACTGATTGTTTGAGTAAGCTGGGGCTGCTATAATAAATAGGGCAGACTGGGCGGATTATGTAACAGACATTTCTTTCTTTTTTTTAAAAAATTTTTAGACATTTCTTTATTTATTAATGGTTGCACTGGGTCTTCATTGCTGCTTCTCAGCGCAGTAGCTTCTCTTGTTACAGAACACAGACTCTAGGCCCGAGGGCTTAATGGGCTTCAGTAGTTGCAGCCTGCAGGCTCTCAGTAGTTGTGGCCCACGGGCTTATTTGCTCCGTGGCATGTGGGCTCTCCCTGGACCTGGGATCGAACTCCTGTCCCCTGCATTGGCAGGCAGATTCGTATCCACTGGACCACCAGGGAATTCCCAGCCATTTATTTCACATACTTCTGGATGGTGGAAGTCCAAGATCAGGGTACCAGTGCTGCAGGGGTCTTGCTGAAGTCCCTGTTCCTGGTTACATCCTCACATGGCCTTTCCTTGGTGCATTGCACACAGAAAGAAATACCTTGTTTCTCTTCCTCTTCATAAGGGCATTAATCTAATTATGGGGGCTGTACCTTCAAAACCTCATCTAACCCCAATCAATTTCCAAAGGCCCCACCTCCTAATAACTTCACATAAGGAAGCTGGATTTCAAAATATGAATTTGGGAGGGGGGACACAAACTTTCAGACTAAAGCACTGATCTTCTATTTATATATAATTCTTATTATGTTATACCCACTGTCCCCACCACATCACGAGGGCAGACATCTCTGTCCATCTTGGTCACTGCTGACTCCTCAACACTCAATACGGGCCTGGCATACATAGGTGCTCAAGCAACTTGTGGAATGCAAGGAGAGTTTATAGCCTCTCGGGGGCAGACTGACTGGGGTGGCCACAGGTGAGCCCCTTCTGTTTGATTTCCTGCCTGGGCCCCCTCCCACCACAGCCACCGCTGTTGATGCAAACTGCCCACCTTGGCCAGGCAGGATGATAACCACTTGCACACGTGGTCTCACAACAGGAGATTCCAATAAAGAATACAGCGCTGCCGGCAAAACTAACCCGGAGAATTCCGGAGGAGTCAAAAGGAGGGAGGAGATGCCAGTCCATCATATGTCCTACCAATCTCCGAGGATCCTTTGCGCTGAAGTCCCTCTTGGCTGAGAGATTCAAACCACCAGGAAGGACCCTGAGTCAGACCAAATACGGGCCAAGCAAGATGACTGGCCAGAGACAACTCGGAAACTAACCCCATCATCATAAAACATGAGACTTCGAGCCACATGGTAGAGCACTTCTCCTGGGTTCCCTTACCCTGCCTTGCCAATAAAGTCTTCTGCTTTGTCAGCACGTGTGTCTCCTCAGACAATTCATTTCCAAGTGTTAGACAAGAGCCCATTCTTGGGCCCCGGAAGGGGTCCCCCTCCCCGCAACAGTTCCTGCATGGAGGAGGGCAGTGATTTACTGTGACCCTTAATTCCTTCCTGTTACCCCCATTTCATGCAAGTATAGCCACAACCTCAGCTCTCCACCTGGTGTCTGTCCCCACTCAGCATCCAGTTGCCACTTGTATCCCTCCTTGGAGGTCCTCCAGGCTCCCCAGGTTTGGTGCGCCCTTAATTGATCCTGTCTTTCACCACCACTGGCTTTTTCTCCCATGTCCTAGGCTCCCCCATACCCAGGCTTCATTGTCTCCCTTCCCAGGGTCTCTCAGTCCACCTACTAATCTGTTCATAATTGTCCTCATGTCCCCAAAGGGGCATAGGCTGCAACCAGGTGTCTTAAACAGATGATCTTGCTTCTCTGTACCTCAGTTTCTTCATCTGACAAATGGGGTAGTAATTGTTCTTACTTCCTAGGGCTTTGGAGAAGAATGAAACGAACATGCAAAACGCTTAAAACACAGCAACTACAACCGTACCATGAATTGTTACTGCTGTTGTCATTCTTACTCCCACCATTGCCCTCTGAGGTCTGGCCCTCACCACCACTGTTGCATCCTTCTTGATGGATGAAACTGAGGTATAGAGAAGCAAAGTCATCTGTTTAAGACACGTGGTTGCAGCCTATGCCCCTTTGGGGACATGAGGACAAATCCACACAGCAGTTGGAAAAAACTGTTCTTAAATATTTCTTTATTTATTTGCTGCACTGGGTCTCAGTTGTGGCATGCAGGATCTTTGATCTTTGTTGTGTCATGTGGGAGTTTTAGTCGTGGCAAGCAGGTTTGTTTCATTTATTATTATTGATAGTTGTGACATGTGAGGTCTTTAGTTGCAGCATATGGAATCTAGTTCCCCGATCAGGTATCAGACCCTGGATCCCCTGCATGGGGAGCTCAGAGTCTTAGCCATTGGACTACCAGGGAAGTCCTAGGAACATGCCTATATATAAAATTATTTTCCTGAACAATTTCCACCGCACACACAAAAATCTAGAGCAGCATTGTTCAACGGAAACATAATATGAATCTGCCTGGCCATTCAGGGGACACAGGTCTGATCCTGGTTGAGGATTTAAGTGGAGAAAGAAATGACAACCTACTCCAGTATTCTTGCCTGGAGAGTCCCATGGACAGAGGAGCCCGGCAGGCTACAGTCCATTAGGGTTGCAAAGAGTCGGGCAGGACTGAAGTGACACAGCAATCATGCGTTCATGAGGAACTAAGATCGCACATGCTGGGGCAACTGAGCCCAAGTGCTACAGCAAAAGATACCATGTGCAGGAATGAAGATCCCGCAACTAAGACCCGCTGCTGCTGACAAGTGCTCAGTCAGTCAGTCAGTCAGTTCAGTCGCTCAGTCATGTCCGACCCTTTGCGACCCCATGAATCGCAGCACACCAGGCCTCCCTGTCCATCACCAACTCCCGGAGTTCACTCAAACTCACGTCCATTGAGTTGGTGATGCCATCCAGCCATCTCATCTTCTGTCGTCCCCTTCTCCTCCTGCCCTCAATCTTTCCCAACGAGTCAACTCTTCTCATGAGGTGGCCAAAGTACTGGAGTTTCAGCTTTAACCATGTCCAATTCTTGAGACCCCATGGACAATAGCTCACCAGGCTCTTCTGTCCATGGGATTTCCCCGGCAAGAATACTGGAGTGGGTTGCCATTTCCTTCTCCAGGAAGACCCGTTACCACTAAATTAAAAAAAAAAAAAAAATTTAAGTGGGCTTTAAGCAGACAAGGTAGAGATCCCTGGAGGAAAAGAACCAAATACACCTTTTTGACATGAGCAAAGTGAAACTGAAAGTTATTCGGCCATGTCCTACTCTTTGCGATCTCAGAGACTGTAGCTCACCAGGCTCCTCTGTTCATGGGATTTCCCAAGGTAGGACACTGGAAAGGGTAGTCATTCCCTTCTCCAGGGGATCTTCCCAACCCGGAATTGGACCCAGGTCTCCTGCATTACAGGCAGATTCTTTACCGTCTGACCCACCAGGGAAGCCCTTTGGCTTAAGAGAAGCCATTTTTCCCCCACTAAGGCATTTTGTGATCTAAGCCTTGCTACAAGCTTGCCCTTGATCAAGTCTCAGTAATTAATGATCCTAAGGGAAGGAAAGTTAGAGAAACATACAACTGTTATCAGGCAAGAGAAGTAACAACAGTGAAGGTAATAAATTAGTTGTAAAGACTTCCAGTTCTGTTTCAGTAGTAAGGATTAGCCTGAAGCACTTTCTTGAAACATTTTGCAAAATTCAAACCTCCCTCAAGCACTCAACCACCAGATTAACTAGACCCTAAGATCAAATTGCCAACATCCAGTGGATCATTGAAAAAGCAAGAGAGTTCCAGAAAAACATCTATTTCTGCTTTATGACTATGCCAAAGCCTTTGACTGTGTGGATCACAATAAACTGTGGAAAATTCTGAGAGAGATGGGAATACCAGACCACCTGACCTGCCTCTTGAGAAACCTGTATGGAGGTTAGGAAGCAACAGTTAGAACTGGACATGGAACAACAGACTGGTTCCAAATAGGAAAAGGAGTACGTCAAGGCTGTATATCGTCACCCTGCTTATTTAACTTCTATGTAGAGTACATCATGAGAAACGCTGGGCTGGAAGAAGCACAAGCTGGAATTAAGATTGCCAGGAGAAATATTAATAACCTCATATATGCAGATGACACCACCCTTATGGCAGAAAGCAAAGAAGAACTAAAGACCCTCTTGATGAAAGTGAAAGAGGAGAGTGAAAAGTTGGCTTAAAGCTCAACATTCAGAAAACAAAGATCACAGCATCCGGTCCCATCACTTCATGGCAAATAGATGGGGAAACAGTGGCAACAGTGGCTGACTTTATTTTGGGGGGCTCCAAAATCACTGCAGATGGTGATTTTCATGGCTGTACTATGAAATTAAAAGATGGTTACTCCTTGGAAGGAAAGTTATAACCAACCTAGACAGCATATTAAAAAGCAGAGACATTACTTTGTCAACAAAGGTCTGTCTAGTCAAGGCTATGGTTTTTCCTGTGGTCATGTATGGATGTGAGAGTTGGACTATAAAGAAAGCTGAGTGCCAAAGAATTGATGCTTTTGAACTGTGGTGTTGGAGAAGACTCTTGAGAGTCCCTTGGGCTGCAAGGAGATCCAACCAGTCCATCCTAAAGGACATCAGTCCTAGGTGTTCATTGGAAGGACTGATGTTGCAGCTGAAACTCCAATACTTTGGCCACCTGATTCGAAGAGCTGACTTATTTGAAAGACCCTGATGTTGGGAAAGATTGAGGGCAGGAGGAGAAGGGGATGACAGAGGATGAGATGGTTGGATGGCATCACCGACTCAATGGACATGAGTTTGAGTAAACTCCAGGAGTTGGTGATGGACAGGGAGGCCTAGCATGCTGCAGTTCATGGGGTTGCAAAGAGTAGGACACAACTGAACGACTGAACTGAACTGAAGGAATAATGATGTTGACGTTTTCTAATCCTCCTAATTTCAATTAACTAGAGCTTGGACTAGGGCTTCCCTGATCGCTCAGTTGGTAAAGAATCCACCTGCAACGCAGGAGACTCCAGTTTGACTGCTGGGTCAGGAAGATCTGCTGGAGAAGGGATAGGCTACCCACTTCAGTTCTCTGGCCTGGAGAATTCCATGGACTATATAGTCCATGGGTCTCAAAGAATCAGACACGACTGAGCGACTTTCACTTTCAAAGCTTGGACTCTATTAACCTTTGTCCAAATTCTATGCTGAATTCTCCTTTGCTCAACCCCCTTCATGCATATGCACATAATCTTAGCATAAAAGGTCCCCAATTTTGCTGCTTTGAGAAAGATCCCTGGTTGTGTCTTCGGGCTCGACACTCACCAAGAGGCAGGTTTTCCAGTAACAGGCAGAGGATCTGAATAGTCTTCCGAAGAAGACATACGGAAGGCTAACTGGTATGTGAAAAGGTGCTTAGCAACACTAATCATCAGAGAAATGCTTACCAAAACCACAATGAGATAGCACCTCATGCCTGTTAGAATGATGATTATCAAGAAGGCAAGAGATAACAAGTGTTGGTGAGAATGTGGAGAAAAGGAACCCTTCAGCCCTGTTGGTAGGAATGCAAATCAGTGGAGCCATTATGGAAAACTCTATGTCAATTCCTCAAAAAAGTAAAAATAGGACTATCATATGATCCAACTACTTCTGGATATTTATCTGAAAAAAATGATGTCACTATCTCAAAAAGATATGCACACCCTCATGTTTATTACAGTATTACTTACAGTATTACAGTAGCCAGCATGTGGAAGCAGGCAACAAAATTTCCAGCCATGGATGAATGGATAAAGAAAATGTGATATAGGGGAATTCCCTGGCAGTCCAGTGGTTAGAGCTCGGCACTTCCATTCCAGGGCATGGGTTTGATCCCTAGTTGGAGAACTAAGATCCCACAAGCCAAGAAGTATGGGGAAAAATTATATATATGTATATATTAATATATAAATTTGACTGTATGGATCATAACAAACTGTGGACAATTCTTAAAGAGATGGGACTACCAGACCATCTTACCTGAATCCTAAGGAAATTGTGCAGGTCAAGAAGTAACAGAACTGAACATGGAACAGCAGACTGTTTCAAAATTGGGAAAGGAATCAAGCCTGTATATTGTCACCCTGCTTATTTAACTTATATACAGAGAACATCATTCGAAATGCTGAGCTAGATGAATCACAAGTTAGGAGAAACATTGCCAGGAGAAATATCAATAACCTCAGATATGCAGATGACACCACCCTTATGGCAGAAAGCAAGGAGGAGCTAAAGATGAAGGTGAAAGAGGAGACTGAAAAAACTGTCTTAAAACTTAACATTCAAAAAATGAAGATCATGGCCTCCGATCCAATCACTTCATGGTAATTGATGGGGAAACAACGGGAACAGTGACAGACTTTATTTTCTTGGGCTCCAAAATCACTGCAGATGGTGACTGCAGCCATGAAATTAAAAGATGCTTGCTCCTTGGAAGAAAAGCTGTGACAAGCCTAAAAAGCATATTAAAAAGCAGAGACATTACTTTACCAACAAAGGTCCATATAGTCAAAGCTATGGTTTTTCTAATAGTCATGTATGGATGTGAGAGTTGGACCATAAAGAAAGCTGAGCACTGAAGAATTGCTGCTTTTGAACTGTGGTGTTGGAGGAGACTTTGAGAGTCCTTTGGACAGCAAGGAGATTAAACAAGTCAATCCTAAATGAAACTAACCTTGTGTATTCACTGGAGGGACTGATGCTGAAGCTGAAGCTCCAACACTTGGGCCATCTGATGTGAAGAGCTAACTCATTGGAAAAGATGATGGGAAATATTGAAGGCAGGAGAAGGGGACAACAAAGGATGAGATGGTTGTATGGTACCACCGACTCAAGGGACATGAGTGTGAGCAAATTCCAGGAGACTGTGAAGGACGGGAAAGCCTAGCATGCTGCAGTCCATGGGATCACCAATAGTCAGACACGACTAAGCGACTGAACAACAATATAAATATATTCATATATATAAATTTATATTGTGTAAATATACAGACAGAGAAAGATGCTGCAGGATCTCACTTACATGTGGAATCGTAAAAAAACAAACAAACAAACTCAGATACAGAGAACAGATAAGTGGTTGCCAGAGGCAATGAGTGGTGGATGAAATCAGTGAACAGAGTCAAAGGTACAAACTTTCAGTTGTAAGACAAATAAGTCAAGGGAATGTCATGTACAGCATGGTGATTATAGTTAATACTGTATTGTGTTCAAAAGTTGCTAAGAGAGTAGTTCTTAAAAATCTTCATCACAAGAAAAAAAACTGAACTATATGTGGTGATTTAGTTGCTAAGTCATGTCTGACTCTTGCAACTCCATGGGTTGTAGCCTGCCAGGCTCCTCCGTCCATGGAATTCTCCAGGCAAGAATACTAGAGTGGGTTGCCATTTCCTTCTCCAGGGGATCTTCCTGGCCCAGGAATTGAACCCAGGTCTCCTGCATTACAGGCAGCTACAAGGGAAGCCCTTTATTGGAGTGGGCAGTTGTTCCTTTCCCCAAGGGTCTTCCCAACCCAGGGATTGAACCCAGGTCTCCTACACTGCAGGCGGATTCTTTACTGTCTGAGCCACCAGGGAAGCCCAAGAATACTGGTGTGGGTAGCCTATCCCTTCTCCAGAGGATCTTCCCGACCCAGAAATTGAACCTGGGTCTCCTGCATTGCAGGTGGATTCTTTGCCAGCTGAGCTACCAGGGAAGTCTGAATATGTGGTGGTGGTTTAGTTTAAGCGTTAAGTTGTGTCCGACTCTTTATGACTCCATGGACTATAGCCCACCAGGCTCCTCGGTCCATGGGATTCTCCAGGCAAGAATACTGGAGTGGGTTGCCATTTCCTTCTCCAGGGGATCTTCCCAACCCAGGAATCGAACCTGGGTCTCCTACATTGCAGGCAGATTCTTTACCAACTGAGCTATGAGGGAAGCCCAGAATATATCGTAGTGGATGTTAATTAAACTTATTGTGAACACTCCAGATTATACACATATAGCAAATCATACTGTTGCATAATTTAAAAATGAATACAGTGTTACATGTCAATTCTAACTTCATAAAAAAATTAAAAGAAGTGAAATTAATTTTAATACTATTTTGGGGGGAGGGGAGGAGCACATGGCTTGTAGAATCTTAGTTCCCCAATCAGGGATTGCAGGCTTCCCTTGTAGCTCAGTCAGTAAAGAATCTGCCTGCAATACAGGAGACCCGGGTTCGATTCCTGGGTCAGGAAGATCCCCTGGAGAAGGAGATGGCAACCCACTCCAGTATTCTTCCCTAGAGAATCCCATGGACAGAGGAGCCTGGCAGGCTACAGCCCATAGGGACGCAAGAGTTGGACATGACTTAGCAATTAAACCACCACCAGGGACTGAACCTAGGCCCTTGGCAGTGAGAGCACGGAGTCCTGACCAAGGAGCCGCCAGGAAATTCCCAATACTACTCTTTACTTAACCCAATATACACAAAATATGGTCATTTCAGCATGTAACAAGTATAAACAATTATTATGGAGCTGTTTTATCTTTTTTTGGTAGTGTTCTCTAAGTCTGATAACATTTCATGTGTGTTTTACAACCACAGAACATCTCGATTCAGACTGGCCATATATCAAGTTCCCCATGGCCATACGCAGCTAGTGGCTACTGTATTCATGCAGAAAACGTAACTACAGCCCAGGTGATGACAGGAGACGTGCCAGATACAGTTGGAACCCTGGGTTCCTCCCTCTATGTCCCCAGACAACCTCTGCCTGTGTCAGGGTGGACCACCTGGTATAAGGTTGGCATCCAGGCTGTATCTTCAAAGGTGCTGACTGCTCTTTTTAAAAAATTTTTTATTTATTAATTTTTTGGCTGTGCTGGGCCTTTGTTGCTGTGTGTGGGCTTTCTCTAGTTGCAGCAAGTGGGGGCTACTCTCTAGCTGCAGTGGGCGGTCTTCTCATGACAGTGGCTTCTCTTGGTGTACAGCAGAGGCTCTAGGGTGCATGAGTTTCACTACTTGTGGCGCTCAGGCTCAGCAGTTGGGGCACTCGGGCTTAGTTGCCCGCAACATGTGGGATCTTCCTAGACCAAGGATCGAACCCATGTCCCCTGCATTGGCAAGTGGATTCTTAACCACTGGACCACGGGGGAAATGCCCCTGTCTGTACCTTCAGACAGTAGCCACTACCTGCATGTGGCCATGGAGAACTTGAAATATGGCCAGTCAGAACTGAGATGTTCTAACAGAGTCAGCTAGGTGCTGAGTCTGCTCTTTGAACCCCTTCTCCTCTTTTCCCTCCTCCTCCTGCAAGGTAACTGCTTTAAGCAAACCAGATGCCAGGCACCCCCACTAGGCCACCCCAGGCTTGTCTGGATCCACCTGGGGACCACTATCTCAGGTTCCAAATAACAATGACTGTCACAGACCAGCCTGTCTTCTGGGCTCTATTGTTTCTCCAAAAAGGATGTGTTGAAATCCAAACCCCAGGTACTTACGGTTGGGGCCTTATTTGGAAATAGAGTCTTTGCAGATGTAATTAATTAAGATGAGATCAATACTGAACTAGAGCGGGTCCTGAGTCAACTATGACTGCTGTCTTTATAAGAAGAGAAGATAGAGATGCAGACAGACACAGAGGAAGGAGGTCATGTGAATAGAAGCCAAGATTTGGATGCTGCTGCTGCTGCTGCTGCTAAGTCACTTCAGTCATGTCCAACTCTGTGCGACCCCGTAGACGGCAGCCCACCAGGCTCCCCCATCCCTGGGATTCTCCAGGCAAGAACACTGGAGTGGGTTGCCATTTCCTTCTCCAATGCATGAAAGTGAAAAGTCAAAGTGAGGTCACTCAGTCGTGTCCAACCCTCAGTGACCCCATGAACTGCAGCCCACCAGGCTCCTCCATCCATGGGATTGTCCAGGCAAGAGTACTGGAGTCGGGTGCCATTGCCTTCTCCGCGGGTGATACACTTGCATGCAAACCAAAGAAGGCCACTAACCACCAGAAGCTAGGACAGGATATGGAATGATTCTCCCCTCAAGCCTTCAGAGAGAGCTTAGCCCTGCTGATAACTTTGACTTTGCACCTCCAACTCTCAGAACCTCCTTTGCACCTCCTCCCTCCCTGTGGGAGAATGTACTTCTGTCTCAAGACACACGGTCCGTGGGAATAGCATCCTTAGGAAACCAATATAGCCTGTTTATTCCTTCTCTTCATCAGGTCTTGGCTTGCCTATCGCATGCTCTTAGAGATCTGCTCTGACCTCCAGCTTGGGCCAGGCTCTCTTTATTCTCAAGCTCCTCCTAAAACAAATGAATTATTGTGGTGATGGTTTCAGTTGCTAAGTCATGTCCGACTCTTTGCGACCCCATGGACTGAAGACTGCCAGGCTCCTCTATGGGATTTCCCAGGCAAGAATACTAGATTGGGTTGCCATTTCCTTCTCCAGGGGATCTTCCTGACCCACGAGTTGAACTTGTGTCTCCTCCATTTCAGGCAGCTGCATTGCAGGCAGATTCTTTCACTGCTGAGCCACCTTACATCATTACAATCAACTGTGTCATTGCTTATTAATCCTAGCGTCTCCTGTGAGAGCAGAAGCTCCATGAAGACAAGAATCACAGTGATCCTAACTCCATTACTCTTTCAAGAACATCCCTGGCAAAGAATGAAATTCTGCTATTTGCAACTACATGGATAGACCTGAAGGGTATCAGGCTTTAGTGAAATAGACAGACAAAGCAAAAAGTTACAGGTGGGATCTAAAAAAGCAATGCAAATAAATGAATATAACAAAACAAACTCACAGATATAGACAACGAACTAGTGCTTGCCAGTGGGCTGGGGAAGGAGGGAGGGGCAGCATACGCACAGGGGATTAAGAGGTATAAACTACTCTTACAAAATAAATAAGCTACAAGGATACATTGTGCAATGCAGAGAAGATAGCCAATATTTTATAATGACTTTTTAAAAGAAATGTTTTGGCTGCACCACGAGGCTCGTGTAGTAATTCCCCAACGAATGACTGAACCCATGCCTGCTGCAGTGGAAGCATGGGGTCTTAACCACTGGACCATCAGGGAATTCCCTACAATGACTTTGTATACTTATTTTTGGTCGCACTGGGTTTTCATTGCTGCGTGGGCTTTTCTATAATTGCAGCAAGTGTGTGGGCTTCTCATTGCAGTGGCTTCTTCCGTTGTGGAGCACAGACTCTAGGGCGCATGGGCCTCAGTAATCCTGGCACGTGGGATTAGTTGCTCCAAGGCATGTAGAATCTTCCTTGAACAGGGATCGAACTCCTGTCCACTGCATTGGCAGGTGGATTCTTAACCACTGGACCACCAGGGAAGTCCTCCTACAATGACTTTAAATGAAGTATTCTACAAAAATACTGAATCACTGTGTTGTACATCTGAAACTAATATTTTAAATCAACTGCATTTCAATTAAGGAAAAGAAAGAAGAGGATTTCCCTGGTGGTCCAGTGGATAAGAATCCCCCTTTAAACGCTGGGGACACGGATTCAATCCTTGGTCTGAGAAGACTGCTTGGAGCTTCTAAAGTCAGTGCACCACAACTACTGAGCCTGCTCTCTAGAGCCCAGGTGGCGAGCTATAGCTACTAAAGCCCACACACCCCAGAGCCTGTGCTCTGCAACAAGAGAAGCCACTAGAATGAGAAGCCCACACTACTAGAGAAAGGTGATTCACAGCAATGAAGACCCAATGCAGACAAAAAATGAAATAAATTTAAAAAAAAGTGGGGTAGTTTTTTGTAGGTCAGTGACACCCCAATAAAGCAGAAGGAACAAACCACTATGGTAACATTGAGACACAGGAACAAAATTGCATTTAAGTGGAATCCAATGAGGTAGGCTTGTCTTCTGGTGACTGTATTTTGGCTTCAGTGCATGAATTTCATCCTGGGTTCCTCAGCAATTCCAGGAATGTTTCTGGAATGTTTCTGTGTCTCTCCACCCAGTTCCCATGCCCTTTTCTGCAATAATCCCCCCTCTCCCCAGGCTGAGCTGACTAAATTACACACTCTTGAAAGAAACACAAGTAAGTGCAAAGATGCTTTCTCATGAGAGATCATTTTCCTCATCAAACTTCCTTGCCTTGTTGGAGCCACCTTGTTCTGTCTTTCATGCTTCTATTACCCATGAGATTTGCATGAGAGAATGTTTTAGAAATGAACTCTGCTTGCATATGTGTGTTAGTCATGTCCGACTCTGCAACCCCATGGACTGTACCCTGATTGGCTCCTCTGCCCATGGAGTTTTCCAGGCAAGAATACTGGAGTGGGTTGCCATTTCCTTCTCCAGGGGATCTTCCCAAGCCAGGGATCGATCCTGCATCTCCTGCACTGCAGGCAGATTCTTTATCATCTGAGCCACCAGGGAAGCTCTCTGTTTACAGCTGCCTTTTTGGCTGCTGCTGCTGCTAAGTCGCTTCAGTCGTGTCCGACTCTGTGCGACCCCATAGACAGCAACCCACCAGGCTCCCCCGTCCCTGGGATTCTCCAGGCAAGAACACTGGAGTGGGTTGCCATTTCCTTCTCCAATGCATGAAAGTGAAAAGTGAAAGTGAAGTCCCTCAGTCGTGTCCGACTCTAAGCGACCCCATGGACTACAGTCCACCAGGCTCCCCCGGTACCTGGGATTCTCCAGGCAAGAGTATTGGAGTGGGGTGCCAATGCCTTCTCCCCTTTTTGGCTGAAAGAATGCCAAACTCTTCTTTCATTCAACAAATGTATCCTGGGGGGAGGTACAGATTAGGAGTTTGGGATTAAAATATTCACACTACTATAAATAAAATGGGGCTTCCCAGCTGGTGCTAGTGGTCAAGAGTCCACTTGCCAATGCAGGAGACACAGGAGACCCGGGTTCAATCTCTGAGTTGGGAAGATCCCATGGACAGATGAGCTTGGCGGGCTACAGTCCATGGGGTCACGAAGAGTCAGACATGACTGAGCTACTGAGCACAACCAACAAGGACCTACTGAAGAGGACAGGGAGCTATATGCAATGTCTTGTAATAACCTATGATGGAAAAAAAATCTGAAAAAGGATACATATACACATGACTGATCATTTGAACCCATACATATATAGACATATAACTGAATCATTTTGCTGTACTTCTGAAACTAACACAACATTGTAAATCAACTCTACATCAATAAAAATTTTAATTAAAATAAAAATTAAAACAATGCTATGAAAACGAAAACCAAAAAAAGCACAAGTGTATCCTGAGCATTTATTGTGTGCCAAGCTCTGTGCTAGGTATTAATAAGAACAAAAATATCTTTGTCTCCTCTTGGGGTTCTGGAGGTAAGATAAAGGAGATAGATGTTTTCTTTATTTTCTTTCTTTTTTTTCTGTACTGAGATGTAGTTGCAGCATGTGGGATCTAATTTCCTGACTAGGGATTGAATCCCAGCCCTTTGATTTGGGAATGGAGAGTCTTAGCCCCTGGAGTACAAGGGAAGTCCCAGGAGATAGATATTGAATTCATTACACAAATAATTACATAGTTAATGATTACAATATGGGTCACATAGGAAAATGAAAGCTTGCAATGGTGGGAAATAGTATAGTTCGTGGGCTGTGATTCAGGAGGACTTCTGAGGAAGCCTATTAGTCAGAAGAGTGACGTTAGTCAGAAAAGGTCAAATTTCCCTGCAGTAACAAACAAGTTCAAAGTTCAGTGGTTCAGCTCAACCAAAGTTTACTTCTCTCTCTTGTTACTTATCCTACATGAGCTGCAGGGGCTTAGCTCCACACAGTCATGCTGGTCCAGGTTGACCAGATATCCACCACCTTGTAGCTGCACCATCAGGAGGAAATCACTGTTTCAGTTGCTGTGGAGGGACAAGAGAGAGACTGGAGAAGTTTCTATGGGCTTTTTCATGCCTCCTCAGAAGTGACTGACATACAGAAGTGAAGTGTCATTTCCACTCACATTTTAATAGCCAGAAATAGTCAAGAGATTCATCGAATTGAAGTTGTTTTTCATTCAAAAGATAGTGATCTCTAAAAATGTTTACCATAGGAGCTAAAAGATGGTGGGAATTAGAAAAAGAGAGGAGGACTGCTCTGGTGGTCCAGTGGATAAGAATCCGCCTGCCAATGCAGGGGACATGGGTTCAATCCCTGGTCTGGGAATTAAGATCCCACAATGCTGCAGAGTAACTAAGGCCGTGCACCACCACTACTGAGCCCACCCACTAGAACCCGAGTGCTGCAACTGTTGAAGCCTACATGTCCGAGAGCTGGTGCTCAGCAACTAGAAAGAAAGAAAGTGAAGTCGCTCAGTAGTGTCCGACTCTTTACAACCCCATGGACTGTAGCCTACCAAGCTCCTCTGTCCGTGGGATTTTCCAGGCAATAGTACTGGAGTGGGTTGCCATTTCCTTCTCCAGGGGATCTTCCTGACCCAGGGATCGAACCTGGGTCTCCCAAATTGTAGACAAACATTTTACCATCTGAGCCACCAGGGAAGTAGGACAAGAGAAGCAACAAGAGAAGCTCCACAACTAGAGAGTAGCTTCCACTTGCCTCAACTAGAGAAAGCCCACATGCTGCAATGAGGACTCCACACAGCCGAATAAATAAATATGAAAAGAGAGGAAGGAAGTGCATTCCTGGTAGAACAAACAACACATTCAAAGACACCAGAAACAAAGAGACAATGGGTTGTTGTCCAGTCGCTAAATCATGTCTGATTCTTAGCAATCCCATAAACTGCCGCACACCAGGCTTTCCTGTCCTTCACTATTTCCCAGAGTTTGCTCAAACTCATGTCCATTAAGTTGGTGATGCCATCCAACCATCTCATCCTCTGTCCTCCCCTTCTCCTCTTGCCCTCAATCTTTCCTAGCATCAGGGTCTTTTCCAATGAGTCAGCTCTTTGTACCAGGTGGCCAAAGTATTGGAGCTTCAGCATCAGTCCTTCCGATGAATATTCAGGGTTGATTTATTTCAGGATTGACTGGTTTGATCTCCTTGCTTTCCAAGAGACTCTCTAGAGTCTTCTTCAGCACCACAATTCAAAAACATCAATTCTTTGGCACTCAGCCTTCTTTATGGTCCAACTCTCACATCCGTACATGACTACTGGAAAAACCCCAGTTTTGACTCTACAGACCTCAACAATGGAGACATGGA
This sequence comes from Tragelaphus eurycerus, assembly GCA_935064755.1. Lineage (NCBI taxonomy): Eukaryota > Metazoa > Chordata > Mammalia > Artiodactyla > Bovidae > Tragelaphus > Tragelaphus eurycerus. The sequence goes on along the minus strand of CAKXYN010000058.1, from coordinate 1,655,305 downwards.
TTCAAAATTCTGACAGAAAAGCATATTTCATCTAGATCACTATCTAGAGCCAAAATGTCAACCAAACGAGGCACAAGTAAAGACATTCCAAAACACGGAAGGGCTCAAAATTGTTCTCTCTAGTGCCCTTATGTTTTTGGAAATTTACTGTGGGATGAACTCCACAAAGGGCTTCTCAGGTGGCTCAGTGGTAAAGAATCCGCTTGCCAATGCAGGAGATTCAGGTTTGGTCCCTGGGTGGGGAAGGTCTCCTGGAGGAGGAAAAGGCAACCAACTCCAGTATTCTTGCCTAGAGAATCCCCATGGAGAGAGGAGCCTGGTGGGCTACAGTCCATGGGGTCGCAAAGAGTCAGATAGGACTGAGCACAGCACGGCAGCAGCAGTCCACAACAATGGAAGCGTAAACAAAGAGAAGACAGGAGAGTGAGGAAAGAATTCTGACTTAGGAAAGGGATAAAGAGAATTCCTGGGGGGTTTTCCTGGTGATCCCGTGGTTAAGAGTCTACCTTCCAATGCAGGGGACTCAGGTTCCATCCCTTGTGGGGGAACTAAGATCCCACCTGCCTTGGGGCAACTAAGTCCAAGCACTCTGGAGCCCATGCTGGGAAACAAACATCCTTCAAGGAGCAACTAAGACTCAACACAAGCAAAAATAAATTAACTGATTCGGGAAAAAAAAACCCAATTAAACAATAAAGAGAATTCCTAGGATCGTGACAGGAAGAAATCCCCAACAAAAAGGACCCAGGAGGAAAACAGAAGCTACGTCTATATTAGGCTTCCCAGGTAGCACTAAAGGTAAAGAACGTGCCTGCTAATGCAGGTGACATAAGAGACATGGATTCAGTCCCTGAGTCGGGAAGATCCCCTGGAGAAGGGCATGGCAACCCACTCCAGTATTTTTGCCTGGAGAATCCCATGGGCAGAGAAGCCTGGGGGTGGGAGGACTACAGTCCATAGGGTCACAAAGTGGTGGACACCAATGAAGCGACTTAGCAGGCACACATTCACCTCTAGATTATTGGATGAATTTTATCATATGGAAAACTGAATTGAGATAAGTTGCTACAACTTCTAAGAAAGAGAACCAAAGAAAAAAAAAGGAAATTAACTCCAGTGGAGAAATTACATATCATAATAATTACACTTCTTAAGGGTATCCTTCAAAAGGAAATTATATTTCCATAAAATCAATGAAAACAACTTGAATAAAATGGAGCTGTAACACTAAAAGAAAAAAAAACAACTTGGGCCACCAAGACACCAGATGAATGCATGTCTCATATTCAATTGATGACTCAGTGATACCACCTGATGGCTGGGAGGCATCTCAAACTCAACTGGCCCTAAACTGCTGCTACTGCTGCTAAGTCGCTTCAGTCGTGTCCGACTCTGTGCGACCCCATAGACGGCAGCCCACCAGGCTCCCCCGTCCCTGGGATTCTCTAGGCAAGAACACTGGAGTGGGTTGCCATTTCTTTCTCCAGTGCATGAAAGTGAAAAGTGAAAGTGAAATCGCTCAGTCATGTCTGACTCTTAGCGACCCCATGGACTGCAGCCTACCAGGCTCCTCCATCCATGGGATTTTCCAGGCAAAAGTACTGGGGTGGGGTGCCATTGCCTTCCCCGGCCCTAAAATTGATCTGAGCCTGTTCATGTGGGCCATTAGGAGTCCCCAAATCTTGCTAGGTTGTTTTTTAGGAATCTGAGATGGGAAGGTCAGGGAACAACAGAAAAGGCAAAAGTTAAATTCTGGGGGTTCTAAACTGAACTCCCAGAATTTAACTTTTGCCTTTTCTGTTGTTCCCTGACCTTCCCATCTCAGATTCCTAAAAAACAACCTAGCAAGATTTGGGGACTCCTAATGGCCCACATGAACAGGCTCAGATCAACTTTGGGTTGACCCCGCCCACATTTTCCAGCCTGACCAATCAGAGTAGTCCCTCACCCACCCAACCCAGCGCTAGGAGATTGGTTAAATTATGACATGTGATCCCAGAAAGGCCCACGGGATTCAGTACTGGGACTTCTGATGGAACCCTAGAGCAATTGGATATCTATTTCCAAATTGCTACTGAGTGGGAATAACGAATCTGTAGCACCAGGAAGAATCTCTGCCACCCAAAGGGGAGCTTGATGAGATGAAAGTTCAGCTGAGTCAAGAGGGAGTTGGATTTCTGGTGCTATCAGAGCTTCTTGATCCAGCCATGCCTGAAGTTAACCCAACTCCCAGATCCCCAGATTTTCAGCTACAGGAGTCAGTTCATTCCTATTCCTAACCACAGCCTCCATGCTTGTTTGAACTGTTTTTGAGTTGGCCTTACTTTTTTTTCTGGAACTTTCAGCTAAGCAAATCCTGATAAATACAGCCCCTACTCCGTGCCAGGAACTGCACTAAAGAGTTGACATGAGGGACTTCTCTGGTGGCCCAGTGGCTAAGACTCAGAGCTCCTAACGCAGGGAGCCCAGGTTTGATTCCCTGGCCAGGGAACGAGAAAAAGGAGAGTGAAAAAGCTGCCTTAAAACTCAACATTCAAAAAACTGAGATCATGGCATCTGGTCCCATCACTTCATGGCAAATAGATGGGGAAAACTGGAAACAGTGACAGATTTTATTTTCCTGCGCTCCAGAATCACTATGTACGGTGACTGCAGCCATGAAATTAAAAGATGCTTGCTTCTTGGAAGGACAGATCAGATCAGATCAGTCGCTCAGTCGTGTCTGACTCTTTGCAAACCCCATGAATCGCAGCACGCCAGGCCTCCCTGTCCATCACCAACTCCCGGAGGTCACCCAGACTCACATCCATCGAGTCAGTGATGCCATCCAGCCATCTCATCCTCTGTCGTCCCCTTCTCCTCCTGCCCCCAATCCCTCTCAGCATCAGAGTCTTCTCCAATGAGTCAACTCTTCACATGAGGTGGCCAAAATGCTGGAGTTTCAGCTTTAGCATCATTCCTTCCAAAGAAATCCCAGGGCTGATCTCCTTCAGAATGGACTGGTTGGATCTCCTTGCAGTCCAAGGGACTCTCAAGAGTCTTCTCCAACACCAGAGTTTAAAAGCATCAATTCTTTGGTGCTCAGCCTTCTTCACAGTCCAGCTCTCACATCCATACATGACCACAGGAAAGACCATAGCCTTGACTAGGTGAACCTTTGTTGGCAAAGTAATGTCTCTGCTTTTGAATATGCTATCTAGGTTGGTCATAACTTTCCTTCCAAGGAGCAAGCGTCTTTTAATTTCATGGCTGAAGTCACCATCTGTAGTGATTTTGGAGCCCAGAAAAATAAAGTCTGACACTGTTTCCACTGTTTCTCCATCTATTTCCCATGTAGTGATGGGACCAGATGCCATGATCTTCGTTTTCTGAATGTTGAGCTTTAAGCCAACCTTTTCACTCTCCACTTTCACTTTCATCAAGAGGCTGTTGAGTTCCTCTTCACTTTCTGCCATAAGGGTGGTGTCATCTGCATATCTGAGGTTATTGATATTTCTCCCAGCAATCTTGATTCCAACTTGTGTTTCTTCCAGTCCAGCATTTCTCATGATGTACTCTGCATATAATTTAAATAAACATGGTGACAATATACAAACCTATGACAAATCTAGACAGCATATTAAAAAACAGCAACATCATTTTGCCGACAAAGATCCATACAGCCCAAGCTATGGTTTTTTCCAGTAGTCAGGAATGGATGTGAGAGTTGGACCATAAGGAAGGCTAGGTGTCAAAAGATTGATTCTTTCAAACTGTGGTGCTAGAGAAGACTCTTGAGAGTTCTTTAAATTGCAAAGAGATCAAACCAGTCAATCCTAAATGAAATTAACCTTGCATATTCACTGGAGGGACTGATGCGGAAGCTGAAGGTCCAATACTTGGGCCACCTGATGGGAAGAGTTGGCTCACTGGAAAAGACACTGATGCTGGGAAAGATTGAAGGCAAGAGGAGAAGGAGGCGGCAGAGGATGAGATGTTTGGAAGGCATCATCGACTCAATGGACATGAGTTTGAGCAAAGTCCAGGAGATGGTGAAGGACAGTGAAGCCTGGAATACTGAAGTTCATGGGGTCGCAAAGAGCTGGACACAACTTAGTGACTGAACAACAGTGACGGGGAACTAGATCCCACATGTCACAACTAAAGATCCCACTTGCTGCAATTAGGACCTGGTGTAGCCAAGTTAAAAAAAATAGAGTTGACATGACCTATCTCATTGAACCCTGTGAGAGAGGGAATAATTAGGATTCTTATTTATTGATAAGGATACTGAGGTTCACAGAAATGAATCCATCTGCTGATTGCTGGAGACAATCCCAACCCACGTCTATCTGACCCCAAGTCTTGCTTCTCTGATCATGAGGAACAGTTGTCAGATTTGAAGATTCAAAGATAGACCATGGTATGATGAGGGGTGGGGAGGAGGGCAAGGGCCATTTGCCAATGACCTGGTTTGCTTGAGCTTTCTTTTTTCTCTTTTTAAATTGAAGTATAGTTTATTTCGGAGAAGGCAATGGCACCCCACTCCAGTACTCTTGCCTGGAAAATCCCATGGATGGAGGAGCCTGGTAGGCTGCAGTCCATGGGGTCGCTAAGAGTCAGACACGACTGAGGGGCTTCACTTTCACTTTTCACTTTCATGCATTGGAGGAGGAAATGGCAATCCACTCCAGTATTCTTGCCTGGAGAATCCCAGGGACGGGGAAGCCTGGTGGGCTGCCATCTATGGGGTCCCATAGAGTCGGATACGACTGAAGTGACTTAGCATCTTAGCATAGCATAGTTTATTTACAATGTTGGGTTAGCTTCAGATGTACAGAAAAGTGATTCAGTTATACATACATATATATCTTTTTTTCCCCCAGATGCTTTTTTTTTTTTTTTTGTAACTAATTATATATATGGCTGCATGGACTTCCCTGGTGGCTCAGAGGGTAAAGAATCTGCCTTCAATGCAGGAGACCCCTGGGTTAGATCTCTGGGTTGGGAAGATCCCCTGGAGGAGGGAAACCACAACTCACTCCAGTATTATTGCCTGGAGAATCCCATGGGCAGAGGGGCCTGGAAGGCTATAATCTATGGGGTTGCAAAGAGTTGGACACGACTGAATGACTAACACACACACATACAGGGTCTTAGTTGAGGCATCCAGGATCTTTGGTTGCAGTATGTGGGATCTTGTTTCCTGACCAGGGATTGAACCCAGGCCCCCTGCAGTGAAAGCACTGAGTCTAACTGTTGGACCACCAGGGAACTCCCCAGAATTGCATACTTTAAATGCGTGACTTGTGTGGTATGTTAATTATATCTCAATAAGGGTGTTAAAAATAAATAATGTCTGACATTTATCAAGTGGTTAAGCTCTGGGTTTGGGCAATGTGTTAGCTCTTTACACCAATAAGGGTGCTCGTATCACAAGATCACTGTGAGAACAAAAAGACTTTCATAACTTCATTTTACAGACAAGGAGACTGAGGTCAGAGAGGTTAAGCAAGTCACACAGCAAAATGATGATCAGACAGCAGAGGCCTGATATTTGAGGTCCACAGATCCTCCCTTGCCCCGCCCCCAGCTTCACCGCCCCCCTTCTCTTTCTTTCCCTTTGGCCACAATTCTGCCCTACTGACCTGATTTCTACTCACACAATCTTTCCAGCATCCAGATTTTTGCATATGCTGACTCAATCCTTCTGCCCAGCTGTTCTTTCCCTTCCCTTCCACAACCTAGTTTGTGAAATGAATGTCTAAGTGTGAAGGGGAAGAGCGAGAGCGAGAGCGAGAGCGAGAGAGAGAGAAGGCTCTGATTCCAAGTTTCAAGGCTCATTTGGAAGTGAGGGATGCATGGAGGGGTGCCCCTGCCCCCTCTGCCTCCAAGGGACTCAGTTCCCCCATCCACACCTGCAGCTTTTGGAGCCCTTGTTGTTGCTTAGTCAGTCAGTCATATCCAACTCTTCAAGACCCCATGGACTCTAGCCAGCCAGGCTCCTCTGTCCAGGGGATTTCCCAGGCAAGAATACTGGAATGAGTTGCCATTTCCTCCTCCAGGGGATCTTCCCTTCCCTCGGCCTGGGTTTAATCCTAGCAGTAACTGGGGACACATGTGTGGGAGGGTGAGGTCAGATTTTCCCCTGGGTAGCTCACAAGGTCCGAAGTGAGCAGGTGAGAAAAGCATGGCTCTGCCCAATTTGTGCCCAGCACCTGGGGACGAGGTGATTTCCCCCCTACCCCATCCCTACAAAGCTGCCTTCTCCTCCCCTCCTCCTCCCAACTCAAAGCCTCTTCTCACAGCCTTTTAAAATCTTTAGCACTTCCGATGGCAGGGTCTGGGGAAGGGGCAGCAGGCACCATATTGGGCCATAAAGGTGGCAAGAAGCCCCTGAAGCAGCCCAGGAAGCAAGCCAAGGGGACGGATGAGGAAGATAAGACATTCAAGCAGAAACTGAAGGAGCAGAAGAAACTGGAGGAGCTAAAAGCAAAGGCCTCGGGGAAAGGCCCTGTGGCCAGAGGTGGAATTAAGAAATTTGGTCAACAGTAAGCTGTTCCTTCGGAGAAGGCAATGGCACCCCATTCCAGTACTCTTGCCTGGAAAATCCCATGGACGGAGGAGCCTGGTGGGCTGCAGTCCATGGGGTCGCTGAGGGTCCGACACGACTGAGCGACTTCACTTTCACTTTTCACTTTCGTGCGTTGGAGAAGGAAATGGCAACCCACTCCAGTGTTCTTGCCTGGAGAATCCCAGGGACGGGGGAGCCTGGTGGGCTGCCATCTATGGGGTCCCACAGAGTCGGACATGACTGAAGTGACTTAGCAGCAGCAGCAGGAAGCTGTTCCTGTGTCTGAGGCAACAAAGACCCTTATTTCCATTCCTGTTTAAACATCTGGATTCCCTGCCATATCTGTTGCCACCTATAGCTAGAATGAAGTGTTGTCTTAGAACCTACTGTACATTTAAGAATAAACTTTGGTAAAAAATAAAAAAAAAAAAACTTTAATAAGGACATTCATACAATAGTACTATTCAGTCATAAAACGAAACGAAAGAAAAAAAGCGAAACGAAGGGACTTCCCTGGTAGTTCAATGGCTAAGGCTCCAAGCTAAGTGCCGGGGACCTGGGTTGGACCCCTCATCAGGGAACTAGATCCCACATGCCTCGACTAAGACTTGGCCCAGCAAATAAATAAGAATATAAACATTAAAAAAAAAAATTTGTGCTCCTGACAGCACAGTCAGGCATTTCAAGTTCAAATACCTTCAAAGGCCAGGCTGGCAATAGAAATATCCAAAGCGACCCAGCAAAGTGACCTGGGGTATATATCCACCCGAGGATTTCTCAGGCAAATGCTTTTTATGTATTTTTTAAAAAATTTTTTATTTTATACTGAAGTATAGCTGATTTGGGCTTCCCTGGTGGTTCAGACTGTGAAGAATCTGCCTGCAATGGGGGAGATCTGGGTTCAATCCCTGGGTGAGGAAGATCCCCTGGAGAAGGGAATGGCTACGAACTCCAGTATTCTTGCATGGAGAATTCCATGGACAGAGGAGCCTCGGGGGCTCCAGTCCATGGGGTCACAAAGAATCACAGACAACTGAGCAACTAATATTTCACTTTCATAGCTGATTTATAATGTTGTGTTAGTTTCAGGCGTATAGCAAAGTGATTCAGTTATATTCATTCTTTTTCAGATTCTCTTCCCATACAGGTTATTACAGAATATTTCCTGTGCTATACAGTAGGTCCTTGTTGATTATCTATTTTCTCTATAGTAGTGTGTATATATTAATCCCAAACTCCTAATTTATCCCCCCTCCTTTTTTTGATTAATAAATTTTATTTTTTTATAGCAGTTTTAGTTTCACAGCAAAATTGAGCAGAAAGTACAGAGATTTCCCATATACACCCAGCTCTCCCACCCCAAACCTCTCCCTCTATGGACATCCCACAGGACAGTAGTGTATTTGAACCACTGGTGAATCTACATGACCCATGAACACATCATCATCACCCAAAGTGCATAGTGATTTTTTTTTTTTTTTTTGCTGCATGCCACAGCTTGTGGGATCTTACCTGCCCCGACTAAGGATTGAACCTGTGACCCCTGCAATGGAAGCTCTTTGTTCTAACCACTGGACCTGACCAAGGAAGCCCCTCGTTATACTTTTCTTAACTGGAATTTTCCTGTCAGGAAGAGTTGTTCCTTCTCCCTCATCTTAAAATAGACTCACTCGTGTATTTAAATCGGTTTGGACTTGTGGTTACTTATTCTTCAGGTTATAATTCAATTCTAATGCTGTCTAGTTTGTTCAAATTGTCCCAGCTTTGGCCAGCAGGAGTTCTTTTCAGGCTGGCTCCTGTCCTTTTGCCTTTTTGATTTCTCCACTTCTGGCTCTAGAAGAGGCTCAAGTGTCCTTGTAGATTTTCTCTGCCCTAATCCTAGAAGCAGTCATTCCTCCAAGGAGCCCTGGTTCCTCCTCCTGGAAAATGGCATTCAGAAACCAGATCTGGATGTTGAGTGTACACATTGCTTCTAGGGTGCCACTGCTTCTGGACACATAGCAGACAGAGCTAGGAAATCTGTATACACTCAAACCTATATTTATTTAAAAAAATTTTATTGGAGTATAGCTGCATTACAATGTTGAGTTAGTTTCTGCTGTACAGCAGAGAGAATCAGCTCTCTGTATACATATCTACTTCTTTTTGGATTTCCTTCCCATTGAGGTCACCACAGAGCATTAAATAGAGTTCCCTGTGCTATACAGTCAGTTCTCATTAGTTATCTGTTTTATACACAGTATCAGTGGTGTATATATGTCAGTCTCAATCTCCCAATTCATCCCACCCACCCTTCCCCTGCCTTGGCATCCTATGTAGGTTCTCTGCCTCTGCGTTTCTATTTCCACCTTGCAAATAGGTTCATCTCTAACTATTAAACATCTCGTAATGATAACCCCATCTAGCACCACATTGCTTATTTGCAACTTCCTCTCCAACAGTATGAAAACTGGTTGTCAGTATCTACAATCTACGTACTTATTTGTTCAATGCTGGTACACAGCTATTCCCAAATTAAGCTCTACCCCTATGAGACACAAACTCACTCACCCGAGTACAGTGTTTCTATTCAGTTCAGACAGACGTTTGAATGGGAAACCTTGGAGCCAGGCAAACAAATCTTAAAGTTGTGAGGCAGAGTTGGCCCTCTGACCTACAGTTTGAGACACCACCTCCTCCCCTCCTTGCGGAAACATGACTGCTCTGGTCGTGGGAAAGTTGTCAGTTTGCAGCTCCCTGCAGCCACATTCAAGCCTCAGAACTGATAGGTGGGAGATAGAGATGGGGGATTGGGAAAGTCTCGCTGCAGCCTTCTGCCTCTCTGGATAGGTGGAAGTGTGAGGGGGCTGTGGGAGGCATTTTGCTCTTTTAGAGCCAAGGCTACAGCTCAGGGAGAATGGGTACAGATTGGGTGGAGCAGCCCCTGTGGGTGATGGCCCTGGCAGCAGAACTTGCCAGGCAGGTGTGCCAGCCCAGGCATGCATCAGGCGGGCAGGCTGTGGCAGGGGTGCCCTTCCCTGGGAAGAGACCAGGCATGGGTGGGGGGCAAGGGGTGGGGCAGGCTGGGTTGGTGGTGGTATGTGGGGCAGGTGGGGCCTGAGCTGAACCCCTTCTAATTCCTCCTCAGGGATACAGTGGTGCCCAGTAGCAGCTGTTCAGGTGTGTCCGACCCTATGGACTGTAGCCCGTCAGGCTCCTCTGTCCATGGGATTCTCCAGGCAAAGAATACTGGAGTGGGTTGCCATGACTCCCTCCAGGGGATCTTCCTGACCCAGGGATCGAACTCACATCTCTTAAGTCTACCTGCATTGACAGATAGGTTCTCTCCCACCAGTGCCCTAGCCAACATTTATTGAACACTCACCTGTGTCTGGAAGCTCCATTCCATCCCTTCCTCCTCAAGGGCATCTCTCAGAGTGGAAACTGTCACCCATTTTACAAAAGAGGCCACCAAGGCTCCGAGGAGAGTGTCACTTGTCTGGAGTCCTAGATTACAAAGTAACTGAGCCTGGCTCCAGACTCCAAGCTCTTAATCTTTGCTCAATGACTGGGCAGAAGCACAGAGAGGGCCCCTGCCTTCCTGGAGCTGGGAGTCCAGGGCAGAGACATATGATGTACCACGTGAATCAGTAAATAATGAAGGTCATTTCAGACAGTACCAACTGCAGTGTGAGATTGGGGAGGAGGGGGACACAGACGGGAAGGCCTCTCTGAGGAAGTGACTGCCTGGGAAGGGCTGGGGGGCAGGGTGTTCCGGTCACGCTGATACCCAAGTCCCAAGGTCTTGAAGAGTATGAGGATGTGGTGTGGGGCGACAGTGGGGCTGGAATAGGAAGAACGGAGATAAAAGAGGGAGAGACTGTGCCAGGCCTTGTGGGCCTTGAAGGCCTGGTATTTTTCAAATTTGGACTTTTACTCTGAGCCACATAGGGAGCCATGGGACCATCTGGAGCAGAAGAAGGCTGTGATCTTGTGGGATCTCATGCATGAAGTGGCACAAGTTGGGGGTGCTGGGCCAGGGACCCAGGGCCGGAAGCCCCCCTCCACTGTATATAGGGCCCGTGGGAGGTGAGATTGCCACTTGGGAGGTGAGAAGCAGCCACATTCCCACCCTAGGGTGTGGCTTCCCCTTTGCAGAAGAGGGTCATTTATCAAGCACATGGCCCTGACACTTAGGGGAATCTTCAGGGCTCATCCTCGATGGCTTGCGGGGGGGGAGGCTGGGGGCTCCAGCACTCAAATCTTACCACACCCACCCCACCCAACAACCATCTTCGCGCCCCCCAACTCTGGCTTCCCTGGCTGCGTTGCCTCAGTGCCTGATCTGTTGGAGCAGGCAAAAAGAAGAGAAGTCATTTAGTTCTGTTGACTCTTAGCGACCCTGTGGACTGCAGCCTACCAGGCTCCTCCATCCTTGGGATTTTCCAGGCAAGAGAACTGGAGTGGGTTGCCATTGCCTTCTCCAAGGGATCTTCCCAACCCAGGTCTCCAGTGTTGTAGGCAGACGCTTTACTATGTGACCCACCAGGGACGGAGCAGGGAAGAGTGGTTCTATTTGGAGCCACTGGGATCCCTAAGAGGCGACAGGAGGATGCAACCTAGCCTGGGTGCCCCAAGGGGTCTCCCTCCCTGGAGGCGCCCTTCTGACCCATCTGATCCATCCGCTGATTGTCTCTGGGTCGCCCTCACCCCACCGGAGGCCGAGGCCGGCAGAACCTGAGGCGGCCGGTGCAAAGGGCACAGTCCTAGCGAAGGTCGCAGCAGCCAGGCCCAGCCCCCCTTCCCGGCTGTGGCCTCTGATCGGAGGGAGCTTCCCAGCCTGGAAGCTCCTGGGAAGTGGGGGTGGCGGGTGCAGGGCCAGCTGGGACTGGCCCATTGGAGGAGCTGAGGCCTGGGAGAGGCGTGGGAGAGACACAGACGGAGAAAGACAAAGAAGCGACTGAGAGAGAGACACACACACACAGAGACGGGGAGAAACAGAGACGGAGAGACCCCGAGAAATCAGGAGGGAGAAACACACGGAGAAAGTGAGGGAGACAGTCATTCATTCCCTCACTCACTCCGCGGCTGCTTATTGGGCATGGGCTTGTGTCCAGGCCATGTCCAAGAGCAGACACAAAACTCTGTCCCGGTGGGGCTGACTGTCTGGTGGGGACACAGCCCAGAAACCTGATAACCGAGTAAATCACGTTGTCGAGAGTGATAAAGGCGAGAGATACGGGGTGGGGGAAGCGGGACAACCAGGGGGACTTAGGAACCAAATTCTTCTTATCTGGGGAGAAGATTCCCACAAGCATCTTGACTGCGCCTGCCCCTCCCCCACCCGCCCCAAACTGGGGATGGGAGAGGGGAAAGCGGGTGGGGCCTGCGCCCGGAAGCCGACGGCTCTATCTGTTGGCGGGGAGGGGAATTGAGGCTAAGGCTGCTAAAGACCCCTCTTAACCCGGGTTACCGGGGTTCCTCCGCCGACTGGACGTCCTTGGGGTGCAGCCCAGGAGGTTCAATCAGAAGGTAGGTGATAAAAGGGAAGGGATCAGTGCCCAGAGCACAGAGGGGACCCCTCTATTAGGTGTTGGGGGGACGGGGTGCGGGTAATAAACTCAGGTTGAGGCTGCCCGGGCTGAAGAACTCTCCCCCTGCTCGTGTCTCCGGATCCTCCCACCGCGACGGAGCGTCCCTGGGAGGGCCGCTCGGGCCCGGAGCGGGGAGCCGAGGGCTGGCCAGTGCCAGTCGGCGCCGAGAGCGCGTTCCGTTGCCGCGGCGGGTGGTACAGACTGGCAGACACGCGCTGGCAGCCGCGGGCTGGTAGCCCGTACCCCAAGAGGAGGAGGGGGCAACTGCTGGCGATTGCCAGCGCTCTGCCTTGGCCCCCCCCCCCCTCGCCTGCCCCCAGCCCCGCCTCCCGAACAGGGGCCTCTCTCTCCGCTCCCGGCCGCGCGACTGTCGAGCGCGCACTACCTGGGCGCAGGGGTGAGTGTCCACCACCGGGTCCTTTCGAGCGCGGGGTTCGTCCCGGCCCGGGGGTGGGGGGTTGCCCTGGCCACCACCCTTGTTCCCTTGGCTTGGATTTCTCGGGCCTTTCCCCAAGGCTCTTGGAAGGGGAAAACCTGAGATTTCGGGACTGGATGCGGGACCCGGGATGGGGGTGGGAGGCACCCGGAATGCCCCCGCCTCGTCCTCTCCCAGCCACACCACTGCAAGTTTCGCTACCTCACCCTTGTCTCCAGGCAAAAGGAGGAGAGGTGGGAGGTACACAGGCTGCGAACCACTGCGCAGTGTCCCCAGGGCAGTGAGTGTGACCCTGGGGTGACCCTCATCTGCGTGTATTTGGTGTCCCCTTCCCCCCAGCACGGCTGAGTCCGTGACTCGCTGTGAGTCTGTATTTGCGCCTGGTTCCCTGTGTGCAGCTCAAGCCCTCTGGGAGGCATTTGTTTCTGCCCTATTCAATTAAATCCGTTCCCTACCCCAGGCCCTGGTTTTCTCGTCTGTTCAGTGGGACTTCCGTGACTGTGTCTCAGTTTCTGCGTGGATGTGTTTGTGTGGAGCATGAAAATCTTTGTGTCTGCTTCTTTGCGAGGTTCTTTGTCTGAGCCTCAGTTTCCTCGTCTGTAAATGGGGGTTAAGGGGAGAGCTGCCCAGGGTATGTTAGAGCGAAGTCACAGTTGGGAGGTATTATTATACTTTAATGACGTGTATGTCCCTCTGCAAGAATCTATGAGAGGTGAATTCCGTCTGCTGCCCTCAGGCTCTGGCCCTGCAAAATGGGTGGAGTTTTCTCTGCTTTCTCACTGGGGTTTTGCAGCGAATGAAGAGGGGAGTTCACAGGGAAAAAACCTCTATGCAGCGAGGCGCGTAGATTGTGGGGTTCTGGGTCCCAGGGGGTGGGTGGAGGTTGTGAAATTGTGGCCTGTGAGACTAGGCATAAGATCCTGTCTGTGTGGAGGGGAATTTGTATATATCTTTCAGTGTCCCCTTGTCCATGTGTGAATGCACTTCCTTTTTTAAAAATTTATTTTTGTGCTTTCTTTTTTAAAAAAATACTTTTATTTTTGGCTGTGCTGGGTCTTTGTTGTTGCGTGAGCTTTTCTCTAGTTGCACCCAGTGGGGACTACTCTCTAGTTGCCCAGCTTGGACTTCTCCTTGCGCGGGTTCTTTTGTTGCAGAACACGGGCTCTAGGGCGCTCCGTTTTCAGTAGTTTCGGTGCGTGGGCTCAATAGTTGTGGCGCACAGGTTCAGTTGCTCTGCGGCCTGTGGGATCCTCCTGGACCAGGGATTGAACCCTTGTCTCCTGCACTGGGAGGAGGTGGATTCTTTTCCACTGGACCGCCAGGGAAGACCTGAACGTACTTTCATGGTTCCCTGAGAGGGTGTAACTGCGCATTTTGCCCTAGTTTGTGACTATCTGTGCACATGTCCTTGTCGATGTGTCACTGTATTTGTCCCTTTCTCTGTGTGGCTGCTTCTGTCTGTTTTTGACTAAGATGCCTCTGGATATCCGTGCCTGTGTATGAATTATTAGTGTCCCTCTCATGTAGGACTCTGTTACCCTGTCCCTTCGTGATATGATTTGTCTCCTTGTGTCGGCCTGTCTCCATGGACACCCCCCTTCTATCCCAAATTCCCTCTGGGCCCCGGCGTGCGTGTAGGGTAGGGAGTAGGGGGTTAGAACCCCCTTCCCAGGTCAGGTGCCGCTTATGCCTGCCTTTGCAGGCCGCCGGGGATGGTGCACATCAGGCCTGACATTGCTCCCAACCTCTCTGCAGCCCTGGGGCGGGCGGCCCATGGAGCCGGGGCTGCTGCGGCCCGCGCCGGTGAGCGAGGTCATCGTCCAGCATTACAACTACACCGGCAAGCTCCGCGGTGCGCGCTACCAGCCCGGTGCGGGACTGCGTGCAGACGCCGTCGTGTGCCTGGCCGTGTGCGCGCTCATCGTGTTGGAGAACTTAGCCGTGCTGGTCGTGCTCGGACGCCACCCGCGCTTCCATGCGCCCATGTTCCTGCTTCTGGGCAGCCTCACGCTGTCCGACCTGCTGGCCGGCGCCGCCTATGCCGCCAACATCCTGCTGTCGGGGCCGCTCACGCTGCGCCTGTCTCCCGCGCTCTGGTTCGCCCGTGAGGGCGGCGTCTTCGTGGCGCTCTCCGCGTCCGTGCTGAGCCTTTTGGCCATTGCACTCGAGCGCCTCCTCACCATGGAGCGTCGGGGACCCGCGCCTGCCGCCCGTCGGGGGCGCACGTTGGCGCTGGCGGCCGCCGCCTGGGGCTTGTCGCTGCTCCTCGGACTACTGCCAGCGCTCGGCTGGAATTGTCTGGGCCGTCTGGAGGCCTGCTCCACGGTCCTGCCGCTCTACGCCAAGGCCTACGTGCTCTTCTGCGTGCTCGCCTTTCTCGGCATTCTGGCTGCCATCTGTGCGCTCTACGCGCGGATATACTGCCAGGTTCGCTCCAAAGCGCGGCGCCTACGGGCGCACCCCAGGACTGGCGAGGGCGCCTCCATGCGCGCGCGCCACAAGCCGCGCTCCTTGGCGCTGTTGCGCACGCTCAGCGTGGTGCTCCTGGCCTTCGTGGCTTGTTGGGGCCCCCTCTTCCTGCTGCTCTTGCTGGACGTGGCGTGCCCGGCGCGCGCCTGCCCTGTACTCCTGCAAGCGGACCCCTTCCTGGGCCTGGCCATGGCCAACTCGCTCCTGAACCCCATCATCTACACGTTCACCAACCGAGACCTGCGTCACGCGCTCCTGCGCCTTGTCTGCTGCAACCGGGGCCCGTGCTGCCGAGACCCAGGTGCTTCCCGGCGGTCTGGGAGCGCCCCTGGGGCTTCCGGCGACCTGCACCGCTGGCTGCCTCCTGGCCTGGATGGCAGCTCCAGCCGCTCCGAGCGCTCCTCGCCCCAGCGGGACAGGTTAGAGACCAGCGGTTCCACCGCCTGCCCTGGTGCACCCACGGTCGCCGGGACCCTGGTAACCCCGCCAGCTACAGACTGACGCCCTTTGACCGCCATTGCCCTTCTTAAGAGCTCTTTTGCAGACTTTTTAAATACAGGAATTTATAGGAAAAAGCAGCCAAAAATGAAGAGAGTGGAGGCAGAAAAGACCTAGGAAAATATATTTTATTGACGCTAAACTCCACAGCAATGAACAAAACAGACAAAAATCCCTGCTTTTGTGGAATTGATGTTCTTGTGTCCGACTCAGAGATGATAACGGAGTGAAGAAGTGTGGAGATGATTCCGGTGACAATACAGTGATGCGATGGTGGTCAGGTGATGCCTTTTTGAAGAGGTGGTGACCTGTGATGTGAGCTGAGGTGATTATTATCCTGGGAACTTTTATTTTTGGCATGTGAGATCTTAGTTCCCTAATCTGGAATGAACCCACAATCCCTGCAGTGGAAGCAGGGAGTCCTAATTATGGACTGCTAGGGAATTCCCTGTCCTGGGAACTTCTGAAGGAAGAGCATTTCAGAATGGGGGAACAGCAGGTGCAAAGGTCTTAAGGCTAGAATACACCTGTGTGTTCTCCCAAAAGCAAAGATATTAGTGTCATTGGAGCAAGGATGGAGAGGCAGAGAAGAAACAAAGACAGGAAAATAATGGGGCAGGTGGAGCAAAGCCTTATGGACCCAGGGGAGAAACTTCTTTTGCTCTGAGTGAAGTAGTACTCCTGGAAGGTTCTAGGCAGAGGAAGGACTTAATCAGGATCAGGTATTTACACCTGCCTATGCTCTCTGTAGAGAGTGAAGCCAGGAGAACTGGGTGATGGTAACTGCCTAGGGGAGTGATGACAAGGGCTGGGACGGTATGGATTCTCCACAGACTTGGGAGGGATTGGACAGAATTATTGAGGAATTGGGTGTGGGGGAGAAAGGAGTCAAGGACAGGTGTTCACTTTTAGAGGAGAGGCCAAAGACGGAGCACCCCAAAACTTGACTCTAGGAGACTCAGCCTGTTCCTCTGTGAAACAAGATTTTTTTGAAAGTAGTATCAGATCCTTCATAAAAGAATAAAAATATAATTGAATAATAAGAGTAATTACAGTTGATTTTACCCTTGGTGGCTCAGATGGTAAAGAATCTGCCTGCAATGTGGGAGACCTGGGTTCGATCCCTGGGTTGGGAAGATCCTCTGGAGGAGGGCATGGCAACCCACTCCAGTATTCTTGCTGGAGAATCCCCATGGACAGAGGAACCTGGTGGGCTGCAGTCCATGGGGTTACAAAGAGTCAGACACAACTGATTGACTAAGGACAGAACAGGACAGTTACTCCCATAGTATTCTAGGCCTGGGACATACCTTTTTCTCACCTTTCCTACAATCTTGTAAAGTAGGTTTTCTCACTCCCATTTGACAGATGAGGAGAATCCAGGAACTGAGTATTTTGTCCTATTTTCTGAGCCAGGATATTAGCCGAGGAGGTTAGGCTCCATGGTTCTAAGAGGTCTGTTAAGCCCAGACCAACACTCCTTTGTTCAAGGGTCTGTATTTTCAGCCAGGGGTGATATTAGGGCCCTCGGCTGTGCCCATGAAAGGTTCCAGGCGTCCTGACCACAGTTCCCAGCTGTTTCAGGCTCTCAGCTGTCCCCAGGCACATTCCTAACCTCAGTGTGGAGAGGCAGGCTGGAGAGGGGCAGGGTGGGTTTGCGGAAAGGGCCTGGGGCTTCGGGTTCAGATTGTGGCACACCACTTGCCGGGACACAGTGGAACTGCAGGCAGCTGAAAAGTACGTGGTGTGTAGGGGTGGGTGTGAGGGGCACTGACCAGCCAGGGGACCTGAGTTCCTGTGAGCCACACTCACACCATCTCTGCACACTGTAAGCACTGGGCAAACCAACCTATTTCCTAGAACACAAACACTCATTCCTGGGGTCACATGCCAGTGCGCTTTGAGAACTGATTCTAATTTCCTGCCTGGTTCCAGTATCCCCAGGCTCCTGTAATCTTCCAGAGCAACCTGAGCCACCCCACCCCATTGCTCAGTTGTTTGATGATGGTGTGCTAGCAGAAGAGTTATTTACTTGTTCACATTCTAAAAAATTCAAAAAGCACCAGTTCCCACTCCTGGATTTATACACTTGGGAAACTTGCAGAGCCATTCTGTGGGTAAATGAGCTGAAATGTAAATACATCTTTTTACACAACTTTAGCATTGCTCTCCACCTTGCTTTGATCGTTTAATAGTATCATCTTGGAAATTGTTGCATGTCTAGATTTTGTACTGTTAATTGGACCAGCCTAGGTGCCTTAACCGGGGAAGGCAATGGCACCCCACCCCAGTACTTTTGCCTGGAAAATCCCATGTACGGAGGAGCCTGGTAGGCTCCAGTCCATGGGGTCGCTAAGAGTCGGACACGACTGAGCAACTTCACTTTCGCTTTTCACTTTCATACGTTGGAGAAGGAAATGGCAACCCACTCCAGTATTCTTGCCTGGAGAATCCCAGGGACAGGGGAGCCTGGTGGGCTTCTGTCTGTGGGGTCGCACAGAGTCGGACACGACTGAAGCGACTTAGCAGCAGCAGCAGCAGCAGGTGCCTTAACGGAGAAGGCAACGGCAACCCACTCCAGTACTCTTGCTGGAAAATCCCATGGACGGAGGAGCCTGGAAGGCTGCAGTCCATGGGGTCGAGATGAGTTGGACACGACTGAGCGACTTCACTTTCACTTTTCACTTTCATGCATTGGAGAAGGAAATGGCAACCCACTCCAGTGTTCTTGCCTGGAGAATCCCAGGGACGGGGGAGCCTGGTGGGCTGCCGTTTATGGGGTTGCACAGAGTCAGACACGACTGAAGCGACTTAGCAGCAGCAGCAGTGGGTGCCTTAAACAACCAAAGTTTATTTCTCATAGGGCTGGAAGTCCAAGATCAAGGTGTCAGCATGGTAAGCTTCTGGTGAGAACTCTCTTCCTAGCTTATAGACAGCTGCCTTCTGGCTGTGTCCTCACATGGTGGAGAAAGAGATCTAAGATCTCTGGTGTTACTTCTGATAAAGGCACTAATGGAATCATGAGGGTCCCACCCTCATGACCTCATCTAAATCTACCTCCCCAAGCCCCCATCTCCAAATAATATCACTTATTTTTATATGTGGGCTCACTCAGTTGTGTCTGACTCTGCGACCCCATGGACTATAGCTTGCCAGGCTCCTCTGTCCATGGGGTTTCCCCAGGAAGAATACTGGAATGGGTTGCCATTTCTTCCTTCAGGAGATTTTCCTGACCCAGGGATCAAACCCTAGTCCCCTGCATTGGTAAGCAGATTCTTTACCACTGTGCCACCTTGGAAGCCCAAATACCATCATCTTGTTATGTTAGGGCTTCAATATATGATGGTGGGGAGGGGGCACAGACCATAACACTTTTTTATGTCACTTTATTTTTTAATTGAATAATTGCTTTACAGAGCATTTTTTTCCACATTTTAAAATATTGAGGTAAAACATTTACACAGTTAATGGCTTCTTTTTACTGGCTGCATAGTATTTCACAGCATAGATTACACCAGAGCCCTAGGGATGCACACTGTTAAATCCCAACATTTGGCATTTAAACACAGTATTGCAGTAAACATCTGTGTACATACATCCTCCTAAACGTGTGCAAGGGTACCTTGGATAAATCACTGCACATGTCACTGCTGGGTCTTAGGGCTTGTAGATGTTAATTTTGAGATATATCAGAGGTTTCCTTTGGCATGTGGAGAAGGGTGTGGGTTTGCTCATAGCCTCAGCCACTCCCCATAGAGTATTTGGCGATTATGCTATGGCGCCACCTCTGGAGCCACTCAGAACCACAGCTTCACCACCACCACCGACACGGGAGAAGTAAGGAACCCCACCCCAGCCTTCTACGCGTGGGAATCCCAAACCCAGAGCAGGGAGGCAGAATCTTCCAAATTCACCCCGGGGGCAGGCGGAATCCTTTCTTAGACCAGTATCTGTTCAGTCTAGCGTTTCATACAGAAGGACTCTTAAAAGAAAAGAAAAGAAAAAACCCCCACATAACATTTAAAAGTTAACTTTATATAACAAAGAGCATAAATGGAAAATCAGTATCACTGCCCATGGAAAATAACAATCATTCACATTTATTGAGCGCTAGCATTCTCAATTAGTTCTCCCAATAATCTACCAGGTAGGTGCCTGTATTGTTAACATCTATTGCTACGTGGTGTCCAACTCTTTGAGACCCCAGGGACTGTAGCTCACTAGGCTCCTCTGTCCATGAGATTTCCCAGGCAATAATACTGGAGTGGGTTGCGATTTCCATCTCCAGGGGATCTCTTCGACCCAAGGATCGATCCTCTGTCTCCTGCATTGCAGAAGGATTCTTTACCGTTAAGCCACCACAGAAGGCCTATTAACATTTTACGAGGAAGGAAATTGAAGCATGGAACGGTTAAATTATGGGTCCAGCCGCGCAGAGCTAGAGAGTGGCAGAGCCGGAGTTCGAATACCCAACTGCGGAGTTCGAATTCCCAACTGCGAGCTCCTCGAGCCTCCAGATTGGAGATAAAAAGTAAAAACAATGACAACCCCAGTAGGTAGGTAGATAGCTCTGCCTGGATCCTTCGGCCACCTGAACGTGAGGCCTGCACTGTGCGGAGTTAAAAGAAGAGCAGGTTGTGGGAAGCAGACTCGAGCTGAGACGACGAAACCCGGCGGATGGAAGGGACTGAGAAGGGGTGGGGGGACGGGCCTCGTGGGCTTAGCCGTGCGGCCTTGCCCGCCGCCCTATTCCTCACCCATGGGCGCCGGGCACCTGAGGGAAGGGCGGGGAATCACGACTCCTTCCCCGCCGCGCCCCTCTCCCCGCCTCCTTCTCGGGCGTCCCGAGGCTAACCCCCCACTCGACGGCCGCGACCCCGTAGGCCCCGCCGACCCAGAGCCCAGCCACAACCCCCTCCCCCGCCGCCCCGGACAGTGGAAGCGCTCGTGGGTCTTCAATAACGAAAGTCAGGCGGGAGCCGCCCCCGAGCCAGGCCACGGCCCCTCGGGCTTCCCGGAAGCTCGGTGCGCGGGTGGCACCAAAGTGCCCGGAGCCACCGCCGCGCCCCCTGCCATCCCCACCCCGCGGTGAGAGTATCGGAGGCTAAGCAGGTGAACGTGCAGGCGGCGGCGGGGAGGGGTATCCGGTGATCCAGGGTGCAGGGAAGCGCTGAGCCTCGAACCCGGGGCTTTGATTCTAGGCAGCTCCGACCACGCGGGCTGGGTGCGCCCAGAGCTGGGTCCTTGGCCCCGCCGCGATTACCAGCACTGCGGACGCCGCTCTGGGGCTGCGCAACTGGGCAACAGGGAGCGTGGGCGGGGAAGGGGGGTGGGGAGCGGCCCGCTGCCGTCTCCGCCGCCCCGAGGCCCGGGGCCGCGGGGACTTTTATTCTGACACGGCCGGCTCCCGGCTCTGCTTAGTCATGGTGACCTGCGCGCGTTCCGCGCCTCCCCCCTGCGAGCTGCGATGGAGGCGCCCGGGCCTGGGCGACGGAGGCGGAGCCCGAGCGCGGCCATGGCGGGGTGAGTGAAGCGGCCCGCGCCCGGGCTGAGGGCACCGAGGGTCTAGAGTGCCCTGCGACCGTGTCCGGAGGCCGGAGCACTGGGCGATGCGGGGCCCGGTCGCCTTGGGGTTTCCCGCGGCTCCGCGGAGGGCCAGGAGGGCGCGGCTCGCGTCCAGACCTTTTGTTGGACGGCGCGACAGGCGGCTGATTACTAGAGCGAGAGGCCCAGGAAGCGTCGCTCGGACGGAAGCCTGGGGATCCCGGGGCGTTTGTGGCGGGGGGGACCTTGGTCTGCGCCCCGGGGCTTGGGATGGAAAGGCCGCGGCTGGGTCACTTCCTCCCTTCTCTAGGCCTTGGCTGCGCCGGCGGGACATGCGCAGTCCCCCCCCCCCCCCCCCCGCTTCTTGGCGAGGAGGGGGGTGGGGGGGGTGGGGGGTGGGGGGAGAAGTGTCCAGTGCCCAGGGGGCACCGTTGACCGTTTGGCTAAAGACCAAGAGGCAGGCCCGGGCCTCGGCTGGGGAGAGGCGGCCAAGCAGTGTCCAGGGCACGGTGGAAGAGGAGGGTGCTCTGGCAGGCACAGTGGAGTGGGCAGTCAGCCAGCCACAGCTAACTGACCCCTGCATAGTGCCAGGCCCCAGGCGGACTGCAGGGGAGGCACAGGACAGGGTGGGCAGGACCCTGACCTACACAGGGCTACCTGCCCTCTGAATCCTGGGGCTCAGGGCCAGAGAGACCCTTCATCCATCAGCAAGCAAGCAAAGGAGCTAATTTCCATGCCTGACAAGTGGTGTGATGGAAATAAAACAGAGGAGATGACTCTGAGTGGAGCCCAGGGAACAATAAGATGAAGAACCTCTTGTAGATCCCCTGCCTTCTCTTTGCTTGAGTTTTTCAAACCCAGCTCACGCCCTGACCCTCCAGACTCCACAGGGTTCACAGACACCCTCCCTTTCCTAGTCTTTCTGTCTCATCACACTCTTCCCTGATTCTCCAGGTCAGCTCTCATTCTGCCTCTGAGTCTTTGCATTCACTGTTCCTTCTGCCTGGAAAGCTAACAACCATGCTCCCACCCACCCTCCCGCCCCACCCCCTTCATAAGTTCATCCTAGTCTCAGCTCCAAGACAGGCCTGGACTACCTGATTTTAAATAAACACCTGCACGCCACACTGTCACAATGCCGTTGTCATTTTCTTCATGACCCCCAAATCTTGCTTATTTCACTTATAGTCCTTTCCTCCTCAGTGTTGGCTCCAGGGGGGCTCATTGCGTGTCTGTCTGGCTCCTTGCTGTGTCTCTGGTGCCTAGAACAGTGTCTGGACATGCCCGAGAAATGTTGATGGGGTGAATGAAGGAATGAGTTGGACATGCTGTGAGAAGGGGTGGGCCCCAGAGAGCTGGAACAGAATGGGCAAAGGGAACAGGTGGATGGGAGCTGACTATGAAGGGCTTTGCAGGCCATTGAAGAGTTTGGTTTTACTCTTCATGCCACAGAGAGTGATGGGGGGGGATTCTGAGCAGGGAGGGGCACCATGTGACCTACGATTTAAGGTGGGCCCTTGGACTGGTGGGGCCATGGGTCAGTTAGGGAGCGCAAATGAACGCTGCTTTACACGAGCTTGGAAGGAAAACTGGTCTCAGAGTCACTTTATCTTAGAAAATAAAGCCTATCCCCCAGCCCTGTGCCCAGCCCTGTGCTCTCCCCCTCCAGGCCCCTGAGTGCCAGTGGTGGTGTTGTCCCTTGTCACCTGGAACCCCATGCAGCCGGAACCCAGGCCTAGCGGGGCCGGGGCCCATACCCAATTCCTGCCCCTGAGATCACAGCGCCCCGAGGGGGCAGGGGACACGGTGATGTACGCCTCCACTGAGTGCAAGGCCGAGGTGACGCCCTCCCAGCATGGCAACCGCACCTTCAGCTACACCCTGGAGGACCACACGAAGCAGGCCTTTGGCATCATGAACGAACTGCGGCTCAGCCAGCAGCTATGCGACGTGACGCTGCAGGTCAAGTACCAGGACGCGCCTGCCGCCCAGTTCATGGCCCACAAGGTGGTGCTGGCCTCGTCCAGCCCCGTCTTCAAGGCCATGTTCACCAACGGGCTGCGGGAGCAGGGCATGGAGGTGGTGTCCATTGAGGGCATCCACCCAAAGGTCATGGAGCGGCTCATTGAGTTCGCCTACACCGCGTCCATTTCCATGGGGGAGAAGTGTGTGCTCCATGTCATGAACGGTGCTGTCATGTACCAGATCGACAGTGTGGTCCGCGCCTGCAGCGACTTCCTGGTGCAGCAGCTGGATCCCAGCAATGCCATCGGTATCGCCAACTTCGCCGAGCAGATCGGCTGTACGGAGCTGCACCAGCGTGCCCGGGAATACATCTACATGCACTTTGGGGAGGTGAGTGAGGGGTGGGGACATGGCACCAGGGCTTCAGAGCAGCCTTGGGAGGACGGGGAAACAGACAGGTGGTCATCACCGTCTCCCCTTGAGAGGTGAAGGGTCAAGGCAAGGAGATGGAGAAAAATAGAGTTGAGCTCCCAGTCTACATATCTGTGACAAATCTGGGAAACAGCTGAAGAAAGTGAGACTTTCATGGGTCTCTGGGCTCCCTGGGGTCAAAGGTGGGGACAGAGGGCAGTGACCATGACAGCGGTTCCACCCTAGGCTGCCCTGAGCAGGGCCTGACGTTCCAGGCAGTCAGTAAATATTTATTGAACACCTGTGACGTGCTGTCAACTGCCAGTGTTTTCTTTAGTCTACAGAGTATTCTGCTCACACTAATGCTTGTTTCATTTTCATTTTTAAGTGGAGGAAGTTGTGAGTAGAGAAAATGAGTGCTTGTTGAGTATTTGGTGTGGGCCAGCCTCTGTTCTAAGTGATTTCCAGCCTTTAAATCTCTGAGTCTTCCCAGCTATCCTAGGAGGAGGTATGCTTTGGAGTGCCTTCCTGGAATTTTTTTTTTTGTCACACCACACAGCTTGCAGGATCTTAGTTACCTGACCAGGGATCGAATCCTGGCCCTGGCAGTGAAAGCGCTGAGTCCCAACCACTGGACGACCAGGGAACTCCCCCTTCCTGGAAATTTTTAAAATCATCCTCCTGTGGCTGGGACCAGCTAGGTGGACACTACCCTTGGTCTCCATGCCTCTCATTCTCTACCATCTTGGGGGTTGACCAGATGCCCCAAGAAGCTCTGACGTTAGTCTTAGGACTTATGGCTTCCAGGATGGTGGCCCAAGAGAAGGGTTGTCCCACTGACCTGCACAACACTGGTGTCAGGGGGTTGCCTCAGCTTGGGGTAACAGGAAGCTGGGATCCCGCTGATGTGGGGTGACTGAAATTATTTATATAGACCAGGGCCAGACAAGAAATATTTACCTTAGCAATAACTCTGCTATGAATTAGCAACTAATATAATCCCCCTTTTATAGAGGAAGAAAACCAAGGCACGGAGTGTTTTAGGTTTTTGCCCAAGGTGGTGCAGTTAGAAGGTAGTGGGCCAACACTGCAACTCAGGCTGCTTTCTTCAAGCCTGAATTTTTTTTTTCTTTCTAACATATTCTGTTGCTATTTCTTCTGATGTCAGTCTGCTCTTTTGAAAAAATAATTTCATTAAAAAAAGAAAAGAGTAACATTCTTACAGTTCAGATACAAAACGATACAAAATGTAAGAGGTAACGTTTCTTTTTCCCATTTATGTACTTACCTGCTATATGCCTGGCATGTAGTGTTAACTCATTGAATTCTCACACACTGAGAGTTTCATACTATTCAAATGCCTGTTTCTTTTCTTCTTTAAATTTTTGTTTATTTATGGCTGTGCTGGGTCTTCGTTGCTGCTCACAGGCTTTCTCTAGTTGCAGTGAGCAGGGCCTCTTCTCTGCGCTGTGCAGGCTCCTCAGTGCACTGGCTTCTCTTGTTGTGGAGCACGGGCTCTAGAGCAAGAGCTCAAGATTATGGCACATGGGCTCAGTTGCCCCAAGGCATGTGGTATTTTTCCAGTCTAGGTATCAAACCTGTGTCCCCTGCATTGGCAGGTGGATTCTTAATCACTGGACCACCAGGGAAGTCCCTCGAATGCCTGTTTCACACCTGAGGAAGCTGAGATTAGCAGAGGCAGATTGAATGTCTTGTCCAAGGTCCTAGCAGGGGCTTGGCGAGGGGCTGGGGGTGGGAGTGGAGAGAGACCTGTAAATCAGCCCATGACACTGTCGCCCTCTGCAGGTGGCCAAGCAAGAGGAGTTCTTCAACCTGTCCCACTGCCAACTGGCGACCCTCATCAGCCGGGATGACCTGAATGTGCGTTGCGAGTCCGAGGTCTTCCATGCCTGCATCAACTGGGTCAAGTATGACTGCGAGCAGCGGCGCTTCTACGTGCAGGCGCTGCTGCGGGCTGTGCGCTGCCACTCGCTCACGCCCCACTTCCTGCAGATGCAGCTGCAGAAGTGTGAGATCCTGCAGTCGGACTCCCGCTGCAAGGACTACCTGGTGAAGATCTTCCAGGAGCTCACCCTGCACAAGCCCACGCAGGTGATGCCCTGCCGGGCACCCAAGGTGGGCCGCCTCATCTACACGGCCGGTGGCTACTTCCGCCAGTCGCTCAGCTACCTGGAGGCCTACAACCCCAGCGATGGCACCTGGCTCAGGCTGGCGGACCTGCAGGTGCCCCGGAGCGGCCTGGCGGGCTGTGTGGTGGGCGGGCTGCTGTACGCCGTGGGCGGCCGCAACAACTCGCCTGATGGTAACACCGACTCCAGTGCCCTGGACTGCTACAACCCCATGACCAACCAGTGGTCGCCCTGCGCCTCCATGAGCGTACCCAGAAACCGAATTGGGGTGGGCGTCATCGACGGGCATATCTATGCCGTTGGCGGCTCCCATGGCTGTATCCACCACAACAGTGTGGAGAGGTGAGTGGTGGGGGCAGAAGGTGTGGGATCCGGGGGTTCTGCTAACATGTCCCCCGCCACTGGGATCTGAGGGTTCCTCCTATCTTTCTTTTTAAAATATTTATTTATTTTTGTCTGTGCTGGGTCTTCATTGCTGCACGCAGGCTTCCTCCAGTTGCTGTGAGCAGGGGCTACTTTTCGTTGTGCACAGGTTTCTTATTGCAGTGGCTTCTCTCATTGTGGAGCACAAGCTCTAAGCCCACCAGCTTTGATAGTGGCAGCATGTGGGCTCAGTAGTTGTGGCACAGGCTTAGTTGCTCCAAGCACATGAATCTTCCTGATTCAAGACACAGGGATCGAACCCATGTCCCCTGTCTTGGTATGTGGATTCTTATCTACTGCACCTCCAGAGACGTGTTCCCTCAATTGTTGAGTGCTTTTCTCTGTGCCTTGCCTTCAGGGAGTGGAAGCCTCAAGGTGAAGCTAAACTCCTGGGGGACGTATGGTCATGACCCTGGATGATGTGTCTTGGTCTGAGAACTGTTTACAGGGCTATCACATACCCATACAACGACTATTAGCAGATTTGGAAAAAGTTCCATCAGTTTGAAACTGTTGGAATGTTAATATGCTAATTTTGTTAAAACAAGACACCTCACTGCCATCTATCCACAAATAGTTGTAAGAAACACACATGTGAGGTCTATTAACGTGGAAGGTGCCCCCTTAGACGTGCCCTGTGCAGTACACAGTCTGTGTACAGTACAGCTGTGCGTGGTGACCCTGTGTTTGCGTGCATGCTCACTCAGTGTGTCTGACTATCTGACCCCATGGACTATATAGCCCGCCAGGCTCCTCTGTCCATGGGATTTCCTGGACAAGAATACTGGAGTGGGTTGCCATTTCCTCCTCCAGGGGATCTTCCTGAGCCAAGAACTGAACTGGTGTCTCCTGTGTCTCCTGCATTCATACAACACTTAGCTTAGGTGGTGGTCTGATGGAGCCATTTGAGTCCAGCAGAGGTGCAGGTGACCTTGAGCAGACGGGGGCCGTGACTCTCAGTTTCCTTGTCTAGAAAACGGACCTACTGATATCTTGCATTGTAGGGAATCCTTGTGAGAATAGAAGAGTTCAAGTAAGGGGCTTCCCAGGTGTTGCAGTGGTAAAGAATCCACCTGCTAATGCAGGAGACATGGGTTCTATCCCTGGTCCAGGAAGATCCCTCATACCTCAGAGCAACTATAAGCCAGTGCGCCACAACTATTCAGCCGGTGCTGTAGGAGCCCTGGAGCGGAAACTACTGAAGCCCGCCTGCTCTAGAGCCCACGCTGCACAACTAGAGTAGCCCCCACAGTGAGAAGTCTGCGCACCGCAACTAGAGAAAAGCCTGTGCAGCCAGGAAGGCCCAGCATAGCCAAATAAAATTATTTTTTTAATTAAAAAGAAAAAAAAACACAGTGGAATATCAGTGGGGGTCAGTGTCTCAGGTCAGGTGGGGCTGCTGTTGTCATTGCTACTCTGTTGTGGCAGGTATGAGCCGGAGGGGGATGAGTGGCACTTGGTGGCTCCGATGCTGACACGAAGGATCGGGGTGGGAGTGGCTGTCCTCAACCGCCTGCTCTACGCAGTCGGGGGGCTTCGACGGGACAAACCGCCTCAACTCAGCCGAGTGTTACTACCCAGAGAGAAACGAGTGGCGGATGATCACACCCATGAACACCATCCGAAGCGGAGCAGGTGGGAGGGGGCTGCGGGGTGGGGAGCAAGGAGGAGCACCCTCCCCACCCTGGGAGTGACGCTCATAGAGCTCCTTGCTCTTGGCTTTGTCTCTACAGGGCCCCTCAGGAGAGGGGAGGAAGGGAGATGGGTGACGGGAGAGGGGAGGGTGTCCCCCCAAGAAGGTGATGGCTGGGGCCCCCAAGGCCAGGTCCTGGAGTCACCCTCTCTGTGTCATCCGGTTTAGGAGTCTGCGTCCTGCACAACTGTATCTATGCTGCGGGGGGCTACGATGGTCAGGACCAGCTCAACAGCGTAGAGCGCTACGATGTGGAGACAGAAACGTGGACATTCGTAGCCCCCATGAAGCATCGGCGAAGCGCCCTGGGAATCACCGTTCACCAGGGAAGGATCTACGTTCTTGGTGAGGCCTGGGCAGAGAAGCCCACCTGGCCCCTTTCAGTAGGAGGGCTTCACATGCTTCCTTCCTTCCTACCCCCCCAACCCCCACCCCCTTGGAGTAGTGACCGACCATCCCTCCTGCCCTCCCTGCAGGGGGCTACGACGGTCACACATTCTTGGACAGCGTGGAGTGCTATGACCCAGACACGGACACCTGGAGCGAGGTGACCCGAATGACCTCTGGCCGGAGTGGGGTGGGCGTGGCTGTCACCATGGAACCCTGCCGGAAGCAGATTGACCAGCAGAACTGTACCTGTTGAACCGCTTCTGTTTCCTGACCGGAAAAAAAAAAAAAAAGGTCCGATCCAGAGTATTGTCGTTTCTGTACAAAAAAAAAACCAGGGACAAATGAAGAGGCTCCACAGCGCAATTCGTGGCCTCCAGAATGGGAGGCTGGGACACCACGGTGTTCCACTCACGACGTGAAAGAAAAGAAGGCTAGAGTGGGAACTCGTGAGCCTGCCAGTGCAGTCCCAGGAATGTCCAACAAGAGCCTGCCCAGGAGGTGGGCGCGGGAAGGACGGGCTCCCCAGAGAGAGGCCCCCCATACCCGCTACCCCAAGACTAGGCCTGGCTCCCCCACCAGCAGCCACCACCTCCCTGTGGGATGAAAGCAGGTGCTGGGGACAGGCTCGTTTTCATCCCGTGCATCTTTGTGATTATTTCCTAGAGGCCTGGGAAGAAGCCCACTGAGGCCTTGGGGGAAGAGGCCCCTCCAGAGGTGTGGACCCCAGGAATGGGCCTGTACATAGAAACCACTGGATTTCGCTGCCCGGACAGTGATTTTGTTGATAAATAGCCTTGTAACTTTCAGATGAAAATAAAGAACAAACTAACTAGTGTCTTCCAACCGGGCTTTTAGCCAGAGATCTCAAACCTGTGGGGACAGAAAGGACTCTTCTCCTGACATGCACTCAAGTCTTTTGATTTAAGGCTTGGATTCGAAATCAGTTTGTTATCTCGGCCCCGCTGAATTTTGATATGTAGGGCATCTTTCTCCACGTGAGCAAGCCACACAGGGCTCACTTTGTCTATCACTTCCAACTACTTTGAAGACAATGACCCAACTCCTTGACATCTCTCCTAGGGCTCCCTGAGATTAATTGCACACATGTGCAGTTTATATTTTCACAGTATATATTATATTATTATATTTTCACAGTTTATATTAAGGCAGAAGATCTCCAACGTGGGCTTCTCGGATGGCTCTGTGGTAAAGAAGCTGCCTGCCATGCAGGAGACTTGGGTTCCATCTCTGGGTCGGGAAGATCCCCTGGAGAAGGAAATGGCAACCCACTGCAGTATTCTTGCCTGGAAAATTCCATGGACAGAGAAGCCTGGCAGGCTACAGTCCTTGGAGTCGCAATTGAGTGTCTAAACAATAACTATCCCCAACATGCCTTCCAAATTCAGTGAAAGTCCATCAGGTCATATTTATGCACTTCAGTAACACATACCGAGGCTTTTGTTTTATTTAGGTGCCTGGGTATTCAAAAAACAAAGGGGTTCTTAGGAGTTTTCATAGGCAAAGGGCTCAATAGCTTGGCTCCTTCTGAACAGCCTGTGTGACGGAATTATGTGGCCTGGATCTTTTCTTCTGCCTGTCAACTCTATTCGTGCTGGGGGAGTGGAGAAAAGAATGGTCTCAACTGTTGGGGATTTCACAGATTCTTCCAAACAGCTTAGCGAGGGAACATTTGATTCTTTCCCTGCCAGCGAAAACATCCTACCTCCCACCTCTGTGGCTTCACTCAGGCCACCCAAAGTCGATCTTAGTTGTTGTCTCTAGTTGCCCACTTCTCTGGTCCTTGTCCTAAGATTTTTATGGAACAAAAAAATAAATCTAGGAATTCCCTGGCAGTCCAGTGGTTAAGGACTCAGGGCTTTCACTGCTGGGGCCCAGCCTCCATCCCTGGTCCAGGAACTAAGAGTCTGCAAGCCATGTGGTGAGGCAAAAAAAAAAAAAAAAAAGATTGCATTGAGTGGATGGGGAAAACTAGAAGTTGGAAACACATCTAAATAGTCTTAGCATTTGCAATGTATTTCTACATATTATTTGATCCTCAGTGGTGCTATGAGCTAAGAAGGGCAAGCCTGAGATTTTTTTTGAAAACCTTTATGCATTTGGCCATGTCGGATCTTGGTTGTGGAAGATCTCTGATCTTCGTTGAGGCATGTGGGATGTTTTAGTTGTGGCATGTGGGATTTAGATCCCTGACCAGGGAGCCAGCCTGGGGTCCCCTGCATTAGGAGCATGGAGTCTTAGACACTGGACCACCAGGGAAGTCCCCGAACTCTACCGATAAGAAGAGGTTCAGAGAAGTGACCTGCCCAAGTGGTGGGGTGCAGACTTGACCTGTGTGGTACCCCAAAGCAGTCCCTCTCAGCCACAACTTACTCCACCTGTGTGTTTGTCAAAGGGGATGTTACAGAAGTCCCATGGCAGCCCTTCCCTGGAGGTCCAGTGGTTAAGACTCACTCTGCACTTCCACTGCAGGGGACACAGTTTCAAGGTTCAGTCTCTAGTCGGGGACCTAATAGCCCACATGCTATGCAACTCAGCCAAAATAAGTAAGCAAATAAATGCACACGTGTGCTTAGTCATGTCTGACTCTTTGTGACCTTATGGCAGCATATGTAGCCCACCAGGCTCTTTTGTCCATGGGATTTTGCAGATAAGAATACTAGAGTGGGTTGGCATTTTCTTCTCCAGGGTATCTTCCTGACCCAGGGATTGAACCCATGTATTCTGTGTCTCCTGTATTGCAGGCAGATTCTTTACCACTTGAGCCATCAGGGAAGCCCAAGTAAATAAGTAGATGTGTAAGTAGGTCCTGTGGGATCAGTGTGCATAGCCAGAAACAACGATCTAATCTAGAATAGGGATTTACACGTAATGTGATTGTCAGAAGCCCCACAACCTACCCCAGAGTGCTGCTTCCTTTCAAAGGCATTAGAGTCGTGGCCTTGAAGTCAAGTCAACCTGATTCAGTAAGGCAGTTTGGGTAAACAGTTTTAGAAGTCAGGTAAACAATTTCCTATCTGAAAAAAACAGTACCTGGATGCCTACTTGGCGCTAGACCCTATATGAGCTGCTAGACCAACAAAGGTGAGTATTTTTTAAAAACATAATTGGAGAATAATTGCTTTACACTATTGTGTTGGCATCTGCCATACAACAACATGAATCAGGCAGCCATAAGTAAACATAGTCCCCTCCTTCTTGAACCTCTCCCCCACCCCACTTTAGGTTGTCACAGAGTACCGCTTTGAGCTCCCTGAATTATACAGCAACTTTTCCCATTAGCTTTACCTGTTTTATATATGGTAGTGTGTATGCTTTAATGCTATTCTCTCAATTCATCCCACCCTCTCCTTCCCCTGCTGGCCACAGTCTCTTCTCCACGTCTGCATCTCTATCCCTGCTCTGCAAATGGTTTCATCAGTACCATTCTTCTAGATGCCATATATATGTGTTCATATATGACGGTTGTTTTTCTGACGTAGCTTCACTTTGTATAACGTGCTTTAGGTTCATCCACCTCACTAGAACTGACTCAAATGTGTTCCTTTTCATGGCTGAGTAATATTGTGTATGTGTACCAAAACTTTTTTATCCATTGATCTGTTGATGAACACGTAGATTGCTTCCATGTCCTGGCTACAGTAAACAGTGCTGCAGTGAACAATGGGACACGTGTCTTTTTCACTTATGGTTTTCTCAAGGTATATGCCCAGCAGTGAGATTGTTGGGTCGTATGGTGGTTTTATTCCTAGTTTTTAAAGGAATCTCCATACTGTTCTCCATAGTGGCTCTATCAATTCACATTCCCACCAACAGTGCAAGAGGGTTCCCTTTTCTCCACACTCTGTCCAGCATTCATTATTTGTATGTTTTTTGATGATGGCCATTCTGATCGGTATGAGATGATACTTCTGAAGGTGAGTATTTATGTTCACTTTCTATTTCTGCAAAAAACAACTTGATTTTATGCCTTACTCTGCCAGGCATTGGTACTGACAGTGAACAAGCCCCAAAAGACCCCTGCCCTCATGGAAATTACAGCCTGGTGGGGGAGTAGGGTGACCAACTTATCCTAGTTTGCCTGGGACTTTCCTAGTTTGAATGCTGAAAGGCTGGCATCCCGGGAACCATTTAGTCCCAGTAAACCAGGTTCATTGGTTACTCTCCAGGTAAACCAGATGCTGAAGCAATATGAACAACTGTGTTGAGTGACAGACATGATTAAATTTGCACTTGATAGCTCTGGAAGCTAAGTGGAAATGGCAGGGGATAGAGGTACACTGGGAAAGGTTAAACAGCTGGCGTAGTAGCCAGGTAACAGGCTGGTGGTGTGGATCAGGCAGGTGGCTACGGGAATAAAGTAGAGTCTACAGGTGAATAGACTGCTTAGATAGGATGGATGAATAATCAGGAGTGCTCCTGGGTGGTTTTGAAGCTTAAGAAGCCAAGTGGAGGGGTCCTTGAAGGAATCTGCTGTTACAGAAAGAAGTGACGATGGTTTGGAGTGTTTTAGGTTTGTGGCCTCAAGATACGATTGTTTTTGAAAGGTACTCAATCATATTTTTCAAACCCTCAATCTTTGATGCTTCCAACAAATAGACACTGGCCTGTTTTCATGGAGCTAGTAAAATAATCCAACTTCCCTGGTGGCTCAGCAGTAAAGAATCCTCTGCCATGCAGGAGACTCGGGTTTGATCTCTGGGTCAGGAAGATCCCCTGGAGAAGCAAATGCAACCCACTCCAGTATTCTTGCCTGGGAAATCCGGTGGACAGAGAAGCCTGGCAGGCTATAGTCCACGGGGTCGCAAAGAGTCGGATGAGACTTAGTTACTAAACAACAATAAAATAATCACACTGAGTATATAAAAAGTAATTAATTTCTTAAGTAAGCTTTCTGAAGGACTGGAGCTCAACCTAGGTCAGATGCCTTGAGAAAGCATTCTTGAAGTGATTTTTTCACAGAAATTCAGAGTGTAAATTAGGTGAGGGAAAAGAGGGGTAAGATTCTGGACAGAGGAACCATCTGTCCTGTGGCACTGAAAAGCAAGTCTAGGTGAAGCTCTGAGAGGGAGGAGGAACAGGGTGTCAGAAGAGGCTTAACAGAGGTGAGGGAGGCAGACTGTGCAAGCCCAGTGCGCCACATAATTTTCATTTATTAAACACCTAAATACTGCCTTTTTAAAGTTAAAACATTACAGGGCTTCCCTGGTGACTCATTGGTTAAGAATCCACCTGTCAATGCAGGAGACAAGGGTCCGATCCTTGATCTGGAAAAATCCTGCGTGCCATGGAACAACTAAGCCAGTGCGCCACAACTATTGAGCCTGTGCTCCAGAGCCCAGGGACCACAACTCCTGAGCCCAGGTGCCGCAACTACTGAAGCCTGTGTGCCCTAGAGCTGGTGCTCTGCAACAATAGAAGCCACTGCAATGAGAAGCCTGAGCACCGCAACTAGAGAAAAGCCTGCATGGCCATGAAGACCCAGCACAGCCAGAAATAAGTACTTTTTTAAAAAGGTAAAACCTTACAGATAAAGCTGAAGTCTTACTCCCTCTCCATCCCAGCCCCTCTAAATCTTTAAAAAAAAAAATTAACAATCTTCAGCATTGTATGTTTTATGTAGTTCCTTACAAAAATAGCATAATGTTGCCTGTATTACTCTGCAATACAGGGTATTGCTTTTCCTGTCTCAGTAAGCTCTGTCTGTGGCATCACGTTCCTTTCACCAGCTACCGGATGTTCTGTTTTATCTTTCACTATTGACAGATGTTTAGGTTGTTTCTAATTTCTCAGAATTACAGATGAGGCAGCAACACCCTCTCTTAATCCTGACTCGTTTCTCCAGATGGGTGCTAGGAGGTGGAACTTACTAGGTCATGGAGTAAGCACAGTTTTCCTAGATGCTGGCAGATGACCCTCCAAAGTCCTTTGTATTCCTGCTATTTCTGCAAGTTTTTTTTAAACTTAATTTTAAGTTTTACATATTTTTTTTAAATGAGGTATATTTGATTTATAACATCATGTTAATTTCAGAGTGCAGCACAGTGATTCAGAAGCTCTTTGTAAATCTACACACAGAGGGTTTCCTGGTGGTCCGGTGGTTAGGAATCTGCTTTGCAATGCAGGTGACACCAGTTGGATCCCTGATCTGGGAAGATTCCACATGCCATGGAGCAGCTAAGCCGGTGCGCCACAAGTGTTGAGCCTGTGCTCTAAAGCCCGGGAGCCACAACTACTGAGCCCATGTGCCACAACTACTGAAGCCTGTACACCCTAGAGCCTGTGCTCTGCTACAAGAGAAGCCACTGCAATGAGAAGCCCATGCAGTGAAATGAGAGAGTAGCCCCTGCTCGCTGCAACTAGAGAAAAGGCCACCCACAGCTAGCAGAGCCAAAAATAAAAATTAATTAAAAAAATCTATACACAATCGAATGTATCACTTTTTTTCTTGATGGTTCTTCCTTTTGTGGCCTAAAAATGTTCGTTTTTATCTAGACCTTTTCTGCAGCTTCCTACTCACTTGTTAATTTATTGTCTCCTGCCCATAAATTCAATGCTTCTGCCTAAGTTAACCAAAATTAGTTTTCTGTTGGTTCTATTAGAACCAAGAATCCTGACTAATAGAGATAAGAAGAAATTTTGAAAAATATGTCTTAAAATATAAGCTTTGTTTATGCACTGCTTTTCTGTTTTGTTTTTTTTTTTAAAAAAACACATTAGTCTGCTTTGGGTCTTAGTGGCTGCACATGGGATCTTTAGTTGCAGTGCACGGACTCTCTAGTTGTGGCATGTGGGTTCTGGAGTGCTCGGGCTTCATAGCTGCAGCGATAAGGCTTGGTTGCTCATTGGTATGTGGGATCCTAGTCCCTGATTGAACCCAGACCCCCTGCATTACACAGGGGATTCTTAACCGCTGGACCACCGGGGAAGTCCCAGTTAAGACTTTCTGTACACTGTTGATGAGTAAGGGTAATAGTGTACATTGTTGTCTTATTTCTGACTATAATGTTACTGTTTCTAATGTTCCACCATTCAATCTGATTTTCTGTAATCCATGCTTTAAGTTTTGCCGGAAACTTTTAAATTCAGGAAGCTCCCCCTTGCTTTGTGCGTGCTAAGTCGTTTTGGTCGTGTCTGACTCTTTTCGATCCTATGGATTGTAGCCCTCTGGGCTCTTCTGTCCATGAGATTCTCCAGGCAAGAATACTGGAGTGGGTTGCCATGCCTTCCTCCAGGGGATCTTCCTGACCCAGGGATTGAACCTGCGTCTCCTACATCTCCTGCATTGGCAGGTGGGCTGTTTACCACTAGTGCCACCTGGGAGGCCCCCATATCTAGTTTGTTTTTTTTTTTAAATCATAAATGGGTGTTGGATTTTATAGACATCTCTCAATCAGTAGTTGGATGCCAAGAAACTACATTTCTAACAAGTTCCCAGTTGATGCTGATGCGGCTTGTGCAGGAACCATATTTGGAGACACTGGTGTAGAACAAGAACAATGGGTTAAAGGCAAATTCTGAGAAACAACATTTAAGGAGTAGAGGGAAGTAAGAGAAGTCCTGATAGAAACTCAACAGCAGCATAAAATTATGAGAAAAATCAAGAAAAGTACAGTGTCACAGAAGCCGAGTGGTGAAAATTTTGAGCACAAAAGTTTAAAAGAATCACACTATTGAATACAAAGAGGCTTCCCTAGTAAAGAATCAGCCTGCAGTCTGGGGGACCTGGGTTGGATCCCTGGGTGGGGAAAATCCCCTGGAGGAGGACATGGCAACCCACTGCAGTAGTCTTGCCTGGAGAATCCCACAGACAGAGGAGCCTGGCGAGTTGTTACAGTCGACAGGGTCACAAAGAGTCGAACACGACTGAGTGACTAAGCACAGCACCTTGTATACAAAGAGGCTGGACTTCCCTTACCGTCCAGTGGTTAAGAATCCACCTGCCAATACAGGGGACACAGGTGGGTTTGATCTCTGGTCCGGGAAGATTCCACGTGCTTGGGAGCAACTAAGCCAGTGCATCACAACTACATCCCATGCCTAGAGCACGTGGTTGGCAACGAGAGGTCACTGCAATGAGAGCTCTACGCAATGCAACTAGAGAATAGCCCCTGCTTGCCACAACTGGAGAAAGCCCACGCACAGCAATGAAGACCCAGTGCAGCCAAAAATAAATAAATAAAATATTTTTAAAAATAATCAAAACAAAGAGGTTCAAACACTCACTGGATTTGGCATTTGGACAGTAACTTTACTAAGAACCTTTTTGGTAGAATTGTGAGGGTTAAGCAATAAATGTTGCAAACATTTACTGAGTGCCACCTGAGAAATCCCATGGATAGAGGAGCCTGATGGGCTACAGTCCAGGGGGGTCACAAAAGAGTGAGACATGACTGAGGATGTACAGCAGAGAAAGAAAAATTAGAATAGCCACTGTTGCCAAGGAGACAACACTGAACCAGTGAAGGATGCTGAAAAAAGGAACATCTCTTTTGAGACATTTGGGTGAGAAGAGGCCAAAAAAAAAAAAAAAAAAAAAAAGCCTAAGTACGCATGACAGCTAGAAAGGAATGAAGGTTTCAGGGAGGGCTTGGGGTTTTGTTTTAAGATTCAGAAAACAGAGTGTATTTATAACCGAGGGAAAGTCCCAGGACAGAAAGAGAAAATGAAGATGATGGTGAAAGACAGAATGCACTCATAGTGACGACAAGCAAGTAACTTCCCACTCTTAATTAACTGGGCAATGTCGAAGATACCATTCGGCTCCATGAAGGCCACTACAGTTCTGGATGCTAAAGTATCTTGCTTTGTGCAGTTCAGTGCGCTTTCAATTCAAAGACTAATCTTCTTCTTTGGGAGTGTATTCTGGTGTTTTGGGTTTTTTTTTTTTTTTTTGGTTGTTGTTTTTTAATCAGGCAAAGGAGGGATTTATAACTTTCCACAAGGAAGAATATTAGGGATCCTGGTTTTAAAATATAAATGTAAGGGACTTGCCTCGTGGTCTAGTGATTAAGAATCTACCTGCCAATGTAGGGGGCATGGGTTCGATTCCTGGTCTGGGAACTAAGATCCCACATGCTGCAGAGCCACTAAACCCATGGGCCACAACTACTGAGCCTGCATGCTGCAACTCCTGAAGCCTGTGAGCCCTAGTCTGTGCTCCCTAACAGGAGAAGCCACCACAGTGAGAAGCTCTTGCACCACAGCTAGAGAGTGGCTCCCGCTTGGTGCAACTAGAGAAAGCCCCCATGCAGCAACAAAGACCCAGCACATCCAAAAATAAAATAAAAATGTTAGTGGGAATATATAGTATTGTAGAAAATAGACTTTAAGAAAAATTAAAAGAAAAAAGAATACTGTAGAGGAAAGAGGCTAGGTTTAAGACCCATAAATGTCACTTACTAGTGACTGCTAATCCTCTTTGGGCCTCGTCTTCCTCCTCTCTAAGATGGGAAATAGTAACAGAATTTAGCACCTGGAGCAGTGAAAGTGTTAGTCGCTCAGTGGAGTCTGACTCTGTGTGACCCCATGGACTGTAGGCTCCTCTGTCCATTGAATGCTCCAGGCAAGAATACTGGAGTGGGTTGCCATTTCTTCCTCCAGGGGGATCTTATCGACCCAAGGATTGAACCTAGATCTCATGCAGGCAGATTCTTTTCCGACTGAACCACCAGGGAAGCACACAGTAAGAAAACAATAAATATCAGTTCAGTTCAGTTCAGTTGCTCAGTCGAGCCTGACTGTTTGTGACCCCATGGACTGCAGCATGCCAGGCTTCCCTGTCCATCACCAACTCCCAGAGCCAACTCAAACTCATGTCATTGAGTCGGTGATGCCCTCCAACCATCTCATCCTCTGTCATCCCCTTCTCCTCCTGCCTTCAATCTTTCCCAGCATCAGGGTCTTTTCCAATGAGTCAGCTCTTTGCATCAGGTGGCCAAAGTACTGGAGTTTCAGTTTCGGCTTCAGCCTCAGTCCTTCCAATGAATCATTCAGGACTGGTTTCTTTTAGGATGGACTGGTTGGGTCTCCTTGCAGTCTAAGGGACTCTCAAGAGTTTTCTGCAACACCACAGTTCAAAAGCATCAATTCTTCGGCACTCAGCTTTCTTTATAGTCCAACTCTCACATCCATACGTGACTACTGGAAAAACCATAGCTTTAACTAGAAGGACCTTTGTTGGCAAAGTAATGTCTCTGCTTTTTAATATGCTGTCTAGGTTGGTCATAGCTTTTCTTCCAAGGAGCAAGCATCTTTTAATTTCATGGCTGCAGTCACCACGTGCATTGATTTGAAAGCCCAGAAAAATAAAGTCTGTCACTGTTTCCATTGTTTCCCCATCTATTTACCATGAAGTGATGGGACCAGAGGCCATGATCTTAGTTTTCTGAATGTTGAGTTTAAAGCCAACTTTTTCACTCTCTTCTTTCACTTTCACCAAGAGGCTCTTTAGTTCCTCTTCACTTTCTGCCTTAAGGGTGGTGTCATCTGCATATCTGAGGTTATTGATATTTCTCCCGGCAATATAAAACAATAAATAGAATTGTATTGAATAGGAATGAGGTGAGTACTAGAAACCTGAAATACTAACATTAACCTGAGTTATTGGAAAAGACCCTGATGCTGGGAAAGACTGAAGGCAAAAGAAGGGGATGACAGAGGCTGAGACGGCTGGATGGCATCACCGACTTGATGGATGTGAGTCTGAACAAGTTCTGGAAGTTGGTGATGACAGGGAAGCCTGGTGTGCTGCGGTCCATGGGATAACAAAGAGTCAGACACAACTGAGCAACTGAATTGAACTGAAAGTTAGATTGCAGAGGTGGGAGAAAGGTTCAAGAGGGAGGGACATATATTTATCTATGACTGATTCATGTTGATGTATGGCAGAAACCAACACAATGTCATTAAACAATTATTCTCCAATTTAAAACAAATACTTTTTTTCAAAAGAATGATAATGATAACATGTAATGACCTCAGTGCACTATACCTGCATTACTTAAGTCCTCACTGGCTCTCATAACCTGTAAAAAATCAGTGCTTCCACCAACCTACCCATCTTATTTTGGTTTTGTAGCTCCCCGAGACCCTCAGCTCAGTCGGTAGAGTTTGCCTGCAATGCAGGAGGCTGGAGTTCGATCCCTGGGTTGGGAAGATCCCCTGGAGAAGGAAATGGCAACCCACTCCAGTATTCTTGCCTGGAGAATCCCATGGACAGAGGAGCCAGGCGGGCCACAGTCCATGGGGTCACAAGAGTTGGACATGATTTATCAACTAAGCCACCACCAAGACCCTCAGGGCTGATAGAGAAGTGTGGTCTAAAAGAGTACAGCTCCCTCTTGTGGGCCCTTAGGTGAGAAGAGAAACTACAGAGAAAAACACAAGATTGGATGACCCTCAGAGAGTAGAATGCCCTGACCTTGTCTTGGTCCTATTTTTTTTTTTTTTTCCAAATTAGGATTCTCCAAAACCTCTGGGAAAATTATATTTTTATAAATGAAAAACAACTTCAAATATGTACAGGAAGTTACCTATTTAAAGGGCTCTCCTAGACGAGTGAGTAGAATTGAAACACATATATTACCATATGTAAAATAGACAGCCAGTGGGAATTTGGAGCTCAACCCAGTGCTCTGTGACCACTTAGAGTGGTGGGGGATGGGGTAGGGGGAGTAGAAGGGAGTTTCAAGAGAGAGGTGACATATGTATACCTACAGTTGATTGAAATTTCTGTATGGCAGAAACCAATACAGCATTGTAAAGTAATTATCCTCTAATTAAAAATCAGTAAAAGGAAAGGAGCTAGGCAAGTAAAAAACATTAAATACATAAATAAAGGACTCTCCTACATTTATATGTATGAATGAGTCCCTTTGCTGTCCACCTGAAACTATCAGAACACTGTTGACTGGCTATGCTGCTGCTGCTAAGTCACGTCAGTCGTGTCCGACTCTGTGTGACCCCATAGACGGCAGCCCACCAGGCTCGCATCCCTGGGATTATCCAGGCAAGAATACTGGAGTGGGTTGCCATTTCCTCCTCCAGTGCATGAAAGTGAAAAGTGAAAGTGAAGTCACTCAGTTGTGTCTGACTCTTCGAGACCCCATAGGCTAGCCTACCAGGCTCCTCCATCCACGGGATTTCCCAGGCAAGAGTACTGGAGTGGGGTGCTATTGCCTTCTCTGTTGATTGGCTATACTCCAATATAAAATAAAAAGCTTTTTAAAAAAGTGAAGGGCTCTCCTTCCTGTGAGCCCCAGCACCAAATCCACACCTCAGGGTTGTAACTTTGATTTTGCTGTGCTGTGCATGCATGCTCAGTGATGTCTGACTCTGTAACCCTATGGATAATAGCTCGCCAGGCTCCTCTGTCCATGGAATGCTCTAGGCAAGAATACTGGAGTGGGTTGCCATTTCTTCTTCCAGGGGATCTTCTCTACCCTGTGATCAAACCCCCATCTCCAGCATCTCCCACATTGGCAGATTCTGAGCCACTGGAAGACCACCAAATTTTAAGTAGGACGCCCAGGGACACTTTTCAGACTATACATCCCAGGATCCTCTGGGATTTCACCAGCTGATTTAGACAACATTGTGGGAAATTTGAAACTACAGCCCAATACTGATGTCAGCTACTTCTTTGCCTTCACTAGCTCTCAGGTTCAGGATCAGGAAAGATTAATAGTATTAGGCAAGGAGTTGGTGTCTCTTAAGTCTCAGCTATTGCAGGTGCTTTTGAACTGTGGTGTTGGAGAAGCCTCTCGAGAGTCCTTTGGACTGCAAGGAGATCCAACCAGTCCATCATAAAGGAAATCAGTCCTGAAAATTCATTGGAAGGGCTGATGCTGAAGCTGAAACTCCAGTACTTTGGCTACCTGATGGGAAGAGCTGACTCATTGGAAGAGACCCTGATGCTGGGAAAGATTGAAGGCGGGAGGAGAAGGGGACAACAGAGGATGAGATGGTTGGATGACATCACCGACACGATGGACATGAGTTTGAATTGGCTCTGGGAGTTGGTGATGGACAGGGAAGCTAGGCGTGCTGCAGTTCATGGGGTCACAAAGAGTCGGACACGACTGGGTGACTGACTGATTGCAGGTGGAGTCTCTTTCATTTCTAGTCCATGTCTTCTGCTTACTGATCATATTTCACCTTTTATCATCTTCCAGTTCTTCTAAGGATTCACCTGGTGAAGAGATGAGGCAGGACCAACAAATATTTCAGTACGAACCACATTCCAGAAACTGTGTAGATACAACTGGGAGCAGAAGACATGGTTTGTGCCCTCCAATAGCCTGTGATCGACCTAGGTTCCATCTCTGGGTTGGGAAGATTCCCTGGAGAAGGGAATGGCAACCCACTCCAGTATTCTTGCCTGGGAAATATCATGGACAGAGGAGCCTGGCAGGCTACAGTCCATGGGGTCACAGAGTTGCACACAACTGAACAACTAAAATACACAGCCTGTGGTCAATGTGAGTGGGTGGTGGACAGTTCTTTGCATTTCATTAATGTACAACCAGAAACTTTCCTAGAGGA
This sequence comes from Tragelaphus eurycerus, assembly GCA_935064755.1. NCBI lineage: Eukaryota > Metazoa > Chordata > Mammalia > Artiodactyla > Bovidae > Tragelaphus > Tragelaphus eurycerus. Next base: position 1,613,637 of record CAKXYN010000058.1, on the reverse strand, counting down.
GTGCTCTAGGAGAAAGTAGCTTGCACAAGTCATAAGCAAGATATTTTTGGCTTTTATTCACGATTACTCTTCTATTCTTCATCTTGTTCACTGTTTTATTTACTGGCACACAATAGGAGCTTCACCCATATTTGAACACTGAGTAAATTCTTTTAAAAATACTTATATCTATTTAATTTATTTATTTGGCTGTATCAGATCTTACTTGCCACCCATGGGATCTTTAGTTGCGGCAAGAGAACTCTTAGCTGTGGCATGTGGGATCAAGTTCCCTAATCAGGTACTGAACTTGGGCTCCCTGCATTGAGAGCATTGAGCCTAAGCCACTAGGGAAGTCCCAAGTAGATGAATTCTTGATCACAATGGATGTATAAGAAACATTTGTGAATGGAATTGGTGAGGTCTCCAAGGGGGTAAATTTCACCAACTCTGTGCCAGAGTAGAACTACTTAGCCTATTCTGATTTTAATTCAACCCAAGAAGTCCTTTTGACCTTTCTTTAATCGTTACCATCAGCTTCCTTGGAACTTCATGGAACAGAGGAATCGCTCTTTCAGGTAGCAGCCAGCACATATCCAGCTCAGTAAGTACCTGCTGATAATGTCAGGAACCGTGAGAAGCTCTTGAGGAATATTTTAAGGCAACTTTAGATCTTTCCTCCAGCTCCCATTTGAGGAGAAACAGCCCCAGTTCCTTAAAAAATTTCTCAGGGGACATGGTGAGTTCCTTTATCTAATTTCACTCCCCCCCCACCCCGCATATATTTTGAGGGTGATTTGAGTCTTGCCTTCCCTCTCTCCCCAGGCGCAGGAGGGAGCTTTGGAACTTTTCTGTATGGGGACCACGGAAGCCCTTGAAAGGGTCCTTCTCGAATTGCAAGGGAGGATGAGATTGCCCTCAGAGAGAAGGGGGTTATGGGTCCTTTCAGGGTGTGGGGATGGCTATGACGACAAGCCATCAGGATGGGAGGGGCAATGCCAGACCCTTTCTCAGGAAGAAGCAATGAGGACCCTTAGGAAGGGGGTGGATGACCCTCAGGGGTCCCATTAGGAAAGAATGACATGGGAGGGGGCCTCTCAAAAGAGGAGCGACGCCAGGGTCGGTCTCCCCCAGGAAGAATACTGGGGGACCCATTAGGGAGGGGACCGACACCATGATTCCCTAAGGAAGTTGGAAAGACCTTGGCATCGCTCTCGGAAAAAAGAGATGTTAGGGTTCACACTTCAGGAGGGCGAGAGGATGCTGCGGCCCCCTCAGGAAGAGGGGAATGATGCCAGGGTCCCCCTGAGAAAGTGGGAACGGCGCAGGGGTCACTCCCAGGAAGGTAGGCAGGGAGTGACGCCAGGTTCCCTCAGGGTTCCTCGCACCTGCCGGGGTCCAAGCTCCTCAGCTCCGCTCAGTCCTCAGGTGCGAAAGGCTAAGCGGTCGTGCCTTTCATTGGCTGATTTCTTGGCTCAGGACAGCTAGATAGTCCATCGTAGCGCGGGGGAAGAAAACCTCCCGCGCGTCCTTGCCACGCCTACTACCCAGTTGGCGCGTGCGCAAACTTTCTGCCTGCTGTAGTTCCTCAGACCTACTCTGGGGGGCGCACGGGGGTTCTTTCGCCCAGTCCTACCTCCCTCGCCTGTGACCCATTTTATAACAGCACACACTTTGAAGGGCTGTTGCGAGTATTAAATGCAATGATTTATGTAAAATAAACACTGCCTGGCACAAAGTAATCGCCTGGCAAACCGATTATTATTTGCATTTTACAGCGAGGGAAACTGAGGCACAGAAAGAGTAAGTAATATGCTCAAAACTAGGTCATTAACTGGCAGTGGCAACCAGAATTCCAGTCTGTGTGCTTATCTACCATGGTTTGTGGCTCCCCGATAACAAATACTGGCTATTTCTTTCCTCTGATTATGAAATAACTTCCTCTTGATTATAAAAGGAATACATGCCCATCACAAAATTTCAGAAAATATCAAGAACTACACAACAGAAAACACTCTTTTAATCCCATCACTGGAGACACTTAATATTTTGATGAACAAACTGTCTTTTCTATGCACATACGTAAGATGGTATGATGCAGAACATTTTGAAGCCTGCTCCTCTCACTGTGAGCATCTTGTCATTTCAATAAATATAGACCCAGCTCATTGTTTTTAATAGGTGTATATTACTCCATCATACAGGAAACATAATTTAATGACTTCCTAAGTTTGGACATCTGGGTTTTTAATTCTTCACTATTCTAATCAAAACAATAGAATGGGCACTTGGTACTTGCAATTTTAGGTACCAGCTGGTTTTTTAGGAAAGTAGTTTTAAAAGTGCACGTCTGTATTGAATGCATGCAGCTACGTTTTTAATAAATATTGTCATACCACTCCCAGAAAGCTATATGTGCCAATTTCTACCAGCACTAATGAGCTATGAAAGTACTTCACCCACCCCTTGGATGGTCTGTCTTTTCATTATTTGCCAATAAGTGAAAAAAGGAAACTGTCTTCATTTTACTTCCTCATGTTTTCTGTCCTGAGAAAGGGGAAAATATTACCCACACCTCAGGATTTTGTGCATGTGAACTAAAATAGCAATAATAATATAAAAGTACCAAGGCAGCTGGGGTTTCCAAGGTGGCACTAATGATAAAGAACCTGTCTGCCAGTGCAGGATATGAAGAGAGACACAGGTTCAATCTCTGGGTCTGGAAGATCTCCTGAAGGAGGGCATGGCAACCCACTCCAGTATTCTTGCCTGGAGAATCCCATGGATAGAGAAGCTGGTGGGCTACAGTCCATGGGGTCTCAAAGAGTCGGACATGAGTGCACACATCAGGCAGCTATCATTGTCAAACAGGCGTTGGGTGAAGTAAGATTCCCACCTTATTTCCCCGAATTTTCTCAACACAGATCACGTCTCAGCCTCAGTTTCCTCATCTGCAAAATGACAGTGTGTGTCTCAAGAACAGTTGGAAAGCTGATAAAATAGTCTGAGTGATGAGTTGAGCACAAGGCAGGGCCCTCTAAAGGTTGGGCAAGGCGGAGCCATTTGCCCCAGAACCCTGTAGCCTGCAAGTGGCTGATGTCAACTTCAGAGAATGAACTGACTCCACCCCTTGCCAGGGCCCCTGTCCTGTTCAGATTACAGAGCTTCTCTGACCTTGCTCATCTTTCCCCAAGGAAAGATGAACTCCCCAACAGGAAAATTTTAAAGAGGCAGCTGACAGTCATATGCTACCTCTGTCCTTTGACCCACATTCTGACTGCCACCAAGTCCCAACTCAGAAGGCATATGGAACATCACACCTACCCGTTTACACTTGGGAACACTGAGGCCTGGCACAAGGAGGCTCAACCAATTGCTAATTGCTGCAGGCGAGGACTGATACTGTCGCCTCCTGACCCCCAGCCTGACACCCTTTCCCCAACTCTGCTTGCCTTTGGAACACCCTCGGGAAAACATCCATGTCTCCTCAATTCTTCTTGCGCAAAATTAAGATTTCCTGGCAACTTCTGCCTAGTTTTCCAGCTTCGTTCCTCCCCTCTGGGCCCAGGTTGGTCCCTGCTCCTCTAGGCCATGATATCTACACGAATCTTTAAGCCAAAGTCAAGCAGGCCAAGCTTCGTGTGCATTCCATCCTCTACATTAACTCTCTTGCTTAAGTGCCAATAAGGAACATTTGGATATAGTAGCCAGGAGCTGCATGTGGGTACTTAACGTAAAAGAAAATGAAAACTCCAATTTGATTGCACTAGCCTCACTTCACCTGGGGCTCAGTGCTTACCCTGTTAGATACTGCAGACACAGAACGTTTCCACCATCACGAAGTTTCACTAGCTCTCTCTAGTCTGGAACTTTTGTCCTTCCCATTTTACCAATGAAGCAACTGAAGGTCAGAGAGATCACACCGAAGGTCACACAGTTAGAGCTGAAATTCAAATTAATCCTTGGCCATTAGAGACAACTAGCACAGTAGGTGGTCATGCATGCATGCCCAGTCGTTCAGTTGTGTCCGACTCTTTGTGAACTCATGGACTATAGTCCTCCAGGCTCCTCTGTCCATAGAATTTTCCAGGCAAGAATATTGGAGTGGGTTGCCACTTCCTACTCCAAGGGATCTTCCCAACCCAGGAATTGAACCCAGTCTCTTGCATCTCCTGCACTGGCAGGTGGATTCTTTACCACTGAGTCACCAGGGAGGCTTGTCGCTCTTTCCTCAAATCCAGGGAAGCTGCTGTCATTGTTTCAGAAGACTCACGCTGTGAATATATACTGATCCCACCGAGCTTAAGGGCTTAAGTGCTGTGTGTGTACGTGTGTTTATTACACACCAGAGGCAGCCAGTATTCTAACCTGAAAGCCTGCATCACAAACACTTCCTCTATCTTTATCCACAAGGGAAGTTTTGCTTGTTAGCATAATGAATGGCAGAAACAGTTTTACTCGTGAAATCGAGGCTTCTTAATTACCCTGATAAAGGTTGGAAAATGGGTTCCCATGGGTGGGATTAACAGTATTCAAACATGTGGATTGTTTAAAATATATCTGAGACTCACTCACTCCCAACCTTGTATGAAGACACTAGAAAAACAAGGGCTAAAATGTGGCAGCCTGGATGGAAGGGGAGTTTAGGGGAGGATAGATACATGTGTTATGTATGGCTGAGTCCCTGTGCTGTCCACCTGAAACTATCACAACATTGGTAATAGGCAAAAAGTTAAAAAAACAAAAAAAAGCTAAAATGCCGAGCCGGTCCTGTGTGAACTTGGGAGGATTCAGCTTTCCTGATACACAGCATAAGGTTCACAGGCTTTAGGGTATTAATTTTCGTTGTTTTAATGCAGCATTGAGTGGGGCTTCCTAGGTGGCACTAGTGGTAAAGAATCCACCTGCCAATGCAGGAGACATAAGAGACTCGGGTTCGATCCCTGGGTTGGGAAGATCCCCTGGAGAAGGGCATGGCAACCCACTCTAGTATTCTTGCCTGGAAAATCCCCATGGACAGAGCAGCCTGGCAGGCTACAGGGTCACAGAGAGTCAGACAGGACTGAAGTGACTTACCACAGCATTGATGGTTGCAACACCATAATGGCTAGAATTCATGGAACTTTCAGATGTCAATTCTCTTGTGCTGGTGCATCAAGTTTACTGTCTTCACAGCAGAATTTGACCCAAGATCTTTTATCATGACCTGGCCACCAGATGTTGGAAGCGTGGGCAATCAGATCCTCTTGGTTTCCAGGAACAACTTCATGGTACCAGAAGAACCCGAGTTGCGTCAGATATGCTGCACGTTCAGAGAAACAAGGCTTACCTGGGTCTGTGTGCCCAGTCACATCCAACTTTTCTGACCCCATGGACTGTAGCCCGCCAGGCTCCTCTGTCCATGTAATTCTCCGGGCAAGAATACTGGAGTGGGTTGCCATGCCCTCCTCCAGGGGATCTTCCTGACCCAGGGATCAAACACTTGTCTCTTCTACTGGCAGGTGGATTCTTTACCTGGGTTTCCTAGCCTCCAAAAACTGTGTGGTCTGAACCCACACTTTATAACCCACAGCAGTCCCTGTGTCTGGACCTGGCCCAGGCCTGGGGGCTGCCTCTTGCCAATCTCTCAGAACCCCCTCAAGTTCTATCTGCCCAGGGAGGGGCAGGGACTGAGTCCATTCCTTACCCCTACCTGGCCCCAGACAGACAACTCCAAAGACACACCTTGAGAAATAGGATGAAAAAAGAAGCCACATTAGCCATGAAGATCGGTGAAACCCTTGGTTTAATTGGAGACAAGATCGAAGGGTTGAGTATCGATCAGCAGACCGACTGATTGATCGTTAAACTGGACAACACTTGAGCAGCTCCTGGGGTGGGGGGTTGGTCCTGGGCTCCCCTCCCCTGGGTCCCTGGGGACAGGGAGAGGGGCAGCTGCTGCCCAGCCCTCACCTCCCCCTCTGATCACATGACTCCCTGTTAAACAGCACTGAGTCCACACTTCTGGGGGTCTATGGTACAGTTCATATAATACAGCAGGAATGGAGACTCCCCCTGGGAGACCCCCCACCCCTCTTTCCCCTGACTGAGTCAGTGGGGGAAGGGCAAGTTTATTTTCCCTTTTTGCCTCTGTAGAATAATTTACAAACCAACCTTACAGTATGTACAAAAAAAAAAAGAAGAAAAAGAAAGAGAACCAAAAGAAAAGGCCCCCTCCGGTCGCCGGCTGGGACTGAAATTACTTTCGCTACAAAAATGAACCCTGTACAGCATCTTGGGGGTGCGAATGGGTGGTACTCCCCACAGGGAAGGACAGACAGATGGAAGGCTGGGGGAGCTGGGGGCTACAGTACCGTGTGCTCAGAATCAGAGGGGAGGAAGATGAGAGAGGCCGGTCCTGCCCAGCTGCAGAACCAAGCTGAGGGGCAGAGCGGATGGGGGAAGTGGGGGTCTTTCCTTCCAAATAGTCCCCCCATGGCTTGAAGAAAAATGGCCTTGCATCTGTCCGTTGTATTGCTCCAGGGAACAGCTAGGGGAAGACGGGGAGGCTTGGCAAGGTGGGGGATGAAAGGAGAAATGACTGATGCCAGGGTAGGGTGGGGTGCCCAGACAGGGGATGTGGGTGTACACCGTTATTGCTTCCTCCTAGGGCAAAGAGTTGGGGGAGGGCAGGAGGATGCTGGGGAGGGGGCGTACCCAGGACGGGAACTCTGGGCCTGGCCCCGCCCCACTTGAGGTGCAAGTGGGGGCCACTGCAACCCCCTCTCCTATGGCCGTGGGAATCATTAAGGCAGAAACAAGAGGAGAAGCAGCTGGAAGGAAGGGGGGTGGCTCCAAATCATCCCCCCTCTCCAAACGGAGAAAATTCAAACTGAAACCCGGAGTGGAAGAGGAAAGGGGTGACGGGTGGAGAGGGGAGTGGGATCAGGCCCTCCTCAAACCTCAGATCCCAGGGTGGTGGTGTGAACGTCCCTCTGACACCCTCCCCTTGCCTCTTGAAGCCCCATGGCTCCCTCAAGTCAGTATTGCCAGGTTTGTGCAAAATGAGGCGGAAGACTTCTGGGGAGGGGAGGGCAGAAAGCCAGAGTAGGACTGGAGCTGGGGCCCCCCATACAGTGGGCGACCCCTCCCCACCCCTAGGGCCCCCACCCAGAATGGCTATTCCTGGCTGGGTTCTAGAGACCCTCCCAAAATTCAGAAGTCTGGAGGGAGATTCTACACCAGGCAAAGAGCCCCAAGAGGCCGGAAGACTAAGCCTGGAACCTGGGCGATGGTGATGAGGGTGGGGGGCTGGAGAGGTAGGGTCAGTGGAGGGTGGCTGGACCTGGACAAGGGGAGCCGGGAACAGGAGCGTCTACAGTTGCTGTGTTTCATCCTTTTTTTTTTTTTTTTTTTCTTTTTCTAAAAATGTAACAATTAAAATTCCAAAAATAAAATCACTTCCGGGACCTCAGCCCCTGGTTCCCCAGCCCCCACCTCCAAAAAGAGGCCCCTGGGTGGGGGTGGGGGGAAAGGGGAAAAAAAGAAAAGAGAAAAAAACCCACTTTTCTGTTTTCTTTTTTTCTCAGGAGGCCCAAGACAAGAGTCTTTGAGGCAGTGGAGGAGGTCAGGGGGTGATGGTGGTGGTGGTGGCGGGTGGCACGGAGGCCAACCGGGTATGGGGGCTCACGCTCAGGTAGGGCCACCAGCTGACCCCCAAGCTCCAGGAGGTGGAAGCGCTCCAGGAGCGGGATCCTCGCCGGCTGTCCCCGTGCAGGCACAGCATGCCCTCTTGGCAGCCTGATGCTCTTTTTGGGCCCCCACCTCGGCTGCCACGGAGGGGAGGCCCAGAAGGCCCGGGTCGTCCTCTGGAGGGGGCGGTGTCCTCAAGGCAAGCGGAGCAAGGCTATCAGGAGACAGGGCAGGGATGTTGCGGCAGCCCACACAGATATCCACGGATGCGCCTCGGGGCACGGACACATCCTGGCCAGCTGCCACACTACCTGTGGAGTCCACTTGCCGGGTCAAGTACATTTGCTCTATCTCCACCTCCGCAGATGGATCCTGGCCGTCAACCTCCAAAGAGTCTTCAGGTGGGGAGGCATCCTGGGCCATGTACAATTCCTGAACTGCAACTGCACCCGGGGCAGTGCACACCTCCTCCTCCTCTTCCTCGTCCAGCGTCAGCTCGAACTGGAACTTATCAGGTGGTGGGGGGTGGCCCGGTCCCCCAGGCTCCTCCTCCGGGGGTGGCGAGGGGCTCTGCCGAATGGCACTATAGTACCAGTCCCGGTTGTCTTCCAGAGTGTCCAGGATCTCTTGGGCGTCTGGGTGGACCAAGTCAGCCCACGTCTCCCACAGCGGGTGTACGATATAGTCGATGAAACCCACCTGAGGGAGCGGGAAGGAAGCAGAAACCACAGATGGCACCACCATGCTGCGGGATCTGATAAAATTTAAAAGATGCTAATGCAGGGAACTTCCCTGGCCATCCAGGTAAGGTTAGGACTCTGCACTTCCATGGCAGGTAGACAGGGTTCGATCCCTGATCTGGGAACTGAGATCCTGCATGTCACGCAGTGCAGCAAAAACTAAATAAAAATAAGAGATACCGATACTATTTGACCTAGCAAGTTTGCTTCTCCAGATCCATCCCTGGAAAAACTCTTGTGTAAGTAAGAGGGGAAAAAATCACATATGAGATGTAAACGAAAACTGGAAACACCTCTATATATACATCAGTCGGGAATTACTTTTTAAAAATGGTGGTAAATCACAGATATTCATGAAAGCCACTCCGTTTTTTTTTTTGCCTCTCTGTGTGGCTTGCAGGATTTTAGTTCCCAGAATGCATATGTTCTTGGTTGCTAAATTGTGTCCAACTCTTTCAGATCCCATGGACTGTAGCCAGCCACACTCCTCTGTTCATGGGATTTTCCCAGCAAGAATATTGGAGTGGGTTGTCATTTCCTTCTCCAAGGGATCTTCCCAACCCAGGGATCAAACCCACGTCTCCTGCATTGGCAGGCAGATTCTTTACCACTGAGCCACCTGGGAAGCCCGTGGGGATACCACACAGCAGGGAAAAAAGATGAGCTTAATCCATGTGTAATAAGGTGGATAGATTTCCAAGTCACTGTTGGGAAGAAAAGGTAAGCTATGTAAAAATAAGTACATACTGATAGAATTTATACTTTTTACAAAGCTAAGCCCACAAACTATTCCTATTAAGTTATCTGTGAATATAAGTGCGTAACAAAACAAATAAATCTGGTTTTCATCAGGGGTTAGGGGGCTATGTGGATGACCAGGGGACATTTGGAAATGTCTGGACACAGTTTTGGTTATTACCACAGGAAAGGGAGAGTGTTTCTTGCATCCCGTGGGTGGAGGCCAAGGATACGGCTCAACACCTTACAATGTAGAGGGTGGGCCCACCACAGAGAACAAGCCATCCCCAAACTTCAGTAGTGCTGAGGCTGGGTAGCCCTGCATGGGAAACACACACACACCAAGACAGGAAGAGGAGATCTCACCAGGGAAGAGGCTAGAAGCAGGGAGAGTGAGAAACTCTCATGCTCAAAAGCTTTAATCCTGTTTATTTTTTTAGGCCAGCTGTACAGCATGTGGGTTCCTAGTCCTCTGACCAGGGATGGAACCCATCCCCTCTGCACTGGGAGGATGGAATCTTAACCACCAGACCTCCAGGGAAGTCCCCAAAGTGTTGTCTCTTACAAGACCGTGTTTCTGTCCCTTTTATTAAATAGGGAGATGACAAAGCTGAGTCATTTCACTTCATTTCAAAATCCATCAGGACTTCCTGGTGGCGCAGTGGATAAGAATCTGCCTGCCAATGCAGGGGATATGGGTTCGACCCCTGGTCTGGGAAGATTCCATATGCCATGGAGCAAATAAGCTGGTGCACCACAGCTTCTGGGTCCATGGCTCTAGGGCCCATGAGCTGCAACTACTGAGCCTGTGTGCTGCAATTACTGAAGCCCACGTGCCTAAAACTCACGCTCCACAACAAGAGAAGCCACCATAATGAGAAGCCCAGACACCTCAATGAAGGGTAGCCTCTGCTCATTGCAACTAGAGAAAGCCCACAAGCAGCAATGAAGACCCATGCTACAAAAAAAAACAAAAACAAAAACAAAAAAACACCAAAACTCAGGCCCAAAAGGAGTGGCCAGATCACAGGGAAACCAAGAGGCTGAATGGACATGAGGTCTGTAACTAACAGTCAGACGAATATTATTACTGATGTTATGGCAGTTGCAACAAATGAGTTAGATCTGTCTGGGCACAAATCTACAAATGGAGTTGGAGGCTCAGTTCAGTTGTTCTGTGGAGCAGAAAGTGTTACCTATTTCTCATCGTGACAGAGAAGGAAAAAACAAAGAAAAACTTGACATTGTGGATGGGCAGCTTAGGGCCTCCTGGGGGCCTTGGAGCTCGAAGCCAGGATGTGAGGTAGGGGGCTTTCCTTGCTCCCTTCCAGCACCCTGAGACTCTACCTGAGACTTCTCCACTGAGGCTGTGTGCTTGTCACACATGGGACTGATCTCCATGCCTCGCTCACGTTCGCGGTCACCCTGCTGGAAGAACTCGGCCATGATGCGGTCGGTCCACTGGCGGTAAAGCTCCAGCGGCTTGGTGGGGTTGCTAAGGTCTGCGCAGTGCACCATGTTCCGCAAGACCTGTGTGGGGTGGGGGACCTTTAGAGGCCATGGCCCCCAACCCAGTTTCAGGCCCCAGGCTTTCTTACTTTCCCTCTGGAAAGAGAGTAGGGGACGGTAGGGGCGCAGTGGGTAAGGGGGTAGATGGAGGGAGGAAGAGGAGGTGAGGGAAAAGGGAGATGAGTGGAGGAGAGAAGGGGAGAGATGAGAGTTGAGTGATGAGCAAAGGGCAGAAGGAGGGAAGGGAAAAGAGGCAGTGGGGGACACAGAGGTGTGGGAGGAATGGAGACAAGGCTGGATGAAGAAAGGGAAAAGGGGGCTTCTCTGGTGGCTCAGTGGTCAAGAATTCTCCTGCCAGTGCACAAGACACAGGTTTGATCCCTGGTCCGAGAAGACCCTACGTGCTGAAGGGCAACCGAGCCCGTGTGTCACAACTACTAAGCCTGTGCTCTAGAGCTCGGGAGCCTCAACTACTGAGCCCACATGCCACAGGAACTACTGAAGCCCATGCACCCTAGAGCCTGTGCTCTGCAACAAGAGAAGCCACCACAATGAGAAGTCTGTGCATCGCAACTACAGAGCAGTTCTCACTTGGCACAACTAGAGAAAAACCTACACAGCAATGAAGACCCAGCACGGCTATAAACAAATAAATAATTAATTAAAAAAAAAACACATTATGTTAAAAAAAAGAAAAAGAAGAGGGAATTGAGTGAGATGGGGGAGATGGGAGTTGGAAAGGGTTAGATGGCAGAGGAGAGAAAAGACAAGGAAGATGGGCAACCTGGGAGCTGGGGGCAGAGGCAGGGGCAGCAACCCAGACCTAAGGGAGGAAGGGAGGGAAAGAGTCCTTGTATGGTGTGTGTCGGGGGCACCTGGATGCGGTCGGAATAGTTATCCAGCAAGAGGACCCCGAGCTGGTCACTTTCTTAGTCTCCACCATGGTCTTCAGGTCAGCCAGGAGGGTCATGTGCTTGGACATATCCGTGGCCAGCACCTGTGGGCAAGGACTTGTCATGGGGGCCCTCGAAGCCTGGCCACCCTCCGTACCCACCCAACCCAAAGTTTCACTGAGCACAATCAGCCCCTGTGGAATTCCCTGGCAGACCAGTGGTTAGGACACCCCTTCAGCTTCCACTAAAGGGGGCACAGATTTGATTCCTGGTCAAGGAACTAAGATCCCAAATGCAGGGAATGGGGCAAAAAAAAAAAAAAAATCCAATCCCAACAACACCCTCCCAAAAGACGGCTCTCCTACTCGGGGCCTGTCTATCCCAGACTCAGACCAGACCCTCCCCAAATTCCCCTAGGCCCAAAGGCGACCTTCCACACTGTCCCCCTCCTCGCCCCGCCCACCATGTCGATGACCATCTTGCGCAGGCTCTGCCGCTGGCGCTTGCCGAGGTTCTGGAAGATGTCACAGTTGTCTTCCTGCAGCAGCTTGAAGCCCACGGCCAGGTGGTGATTTTCCAGCACCGACTCGTCGTTGTACATGAGCGCCAGTTCTGAATCTGGGTCCCAGGTCAGGTTGGGGAAGTCAGAAGAGACGACCCACCCAGGATGTCCCCCCGCGGGGAGGGGCCAGCGTAGGCCCTGCCCCCAACCCAGCGGGCCCCACCTCCAGCCCAGCAGGCCCCGCCCTCACAGAGGGCCGCTCACTGGTGTTGATGAGGAACTGATTGGAGACTCCAGGGTGGTCCACGTCGTGGATGGCCGCTGCGAAGAGGGCAGCGAGAATCTCCAGGTCCGTAAACACGGCCTGGGGGCGGAGCAAGGGGGTCAGAGAAAGGCGGGGGTTAGAAAGATGGGGAGTCAGAGAGACAGGGTAAAAGAGAAATCAGAGAGTCAAAAAAGATGGGGGTCAGGAGAGAGAGGAACAGGGTCAAAGAGAGATGGGAGGTCAGGGACCCAGGGTCAGAGAAAGAAACAGGAGATTCAAGATGGGCAGTGGGGGGAGGGGAGGCTGGAGAAACAGGGTGCCCAAGTGGTGCTCACATCCAACGCAGGTGTGGCCAGCAGCACATGGGTGGACTGCAGCACGTCGGCCGCGTGGAGGCTATTGTGGTAAGCCACATCCGGGTGGTAGTGGTCCTCTAGCGTCAGCATGTATGTCACCATAGTGTCCACCGGGATGCGGAATTTCTTCAGCAGGTCCCGTTCCTGCGGGCAGTGGTCGGGGGACGGTGACCCTCCCTGGCCCTCAGCTCCTCACCCCTCCCTCTCCCTCGCAACTGGCCTCACTCAGCCCGCCCTACCAGGAATCTCACCCTACCTGGAATATCGTGTACATGATGCAGCTGAGGGAACGGCCCCCAGCGTAATCTGACACGCGAAAGATGTTCAGGCCCCACTTGTTCAGGTTTTCCAGTTCCTGGTGGAGACGGAGGCCACAGGTCAGGAGCCCCTGAGGCCAGGACCCCCTAGACTCTCTTCTAGGAGTTCAGAGGTGTTAGTTGCTCTGTCTTGGCCAACTCTTTGCAACCCCATGGACTGTATGTAGCCAGCCAGGCTCCTCTGTCCATGGAATTCTCCAGGCAAGCATACTGGAGTGGGTAGCCCTTCCCTTCTCCAGGGGATCTTTCCCACCCAGGGATTGAACCCGGTTTCCTGTGTTGTGGGCAGATGCTTTACCATCTGAGCCAGGTATTCAGAACCCTGGTCTGAATAGTGGGACCATTATCACTCAACCAGTGGGTGATGGGCTCAGCAGTATAGAATCTACCACCCAGGTCCTACTGGGCCAGAAAATAACAAAGCAACCCCAGTGTCTTATTGAGTGCCTATAAGCTACCCAGCATTGCACTAAGTGCTTGATTTCGCATAGCAGGTGAAGGAACCCAAACTCCAAGCAGTGACAAGACTTACCCAAGACCTTACATCTCACAAGCGGCAAGGCTGGGATGTGAACTCAGTGTGGCTGACCCAAAAGCACAGTTCAGCCTCAGGTAAACTGCTCTTGGGCATCGGGAGAAAAGGAACATGGGCTAGTTTTCCATGTCTTCGCAGAATTCAGAACAGTGCCAGGGACTTCCCTGGTGGTCCAGTGGATTCTGCCCTTCCACTGCTGGGAGCGTGGGTTCAATCCTTGGTCAGGGAACTTAGATCCCTCATGCCCTATTGCGTGGCCAAAAAAAAGTGCCAGTACACAGTAAGTGCTTAATCAACACTGGGTAACTGCATATAGCACTGGCCATTGCTGGCACACAGAGGATTACAAGGAAAGTCAGCTGAGTGAGCTGCTGAGCTTGTGTCGAGTCCATTGTACAAATCAATGTGGGAGTCCTTTGGCCTAAGATTTCACAGAAAAGCCAGGAGGCGAATTCGGGTTTGGTCTGTAGTGGATGCTGTTGGATTCTGTGCAGATTCCTTCCACTGGTAAGCATGTCCATCCCCCAGCTGCTGGAGCTGTTATACATTTCACAGCTGTCCCTTCTCAAAAACCTGCTCTGGGGGGAACACAAAGATCTCACGTGCTGTGGTGGGCCAAAAAAAAAAAAAAAACTCCACAAAACTGCTTTTTCTGTGCTAGAGCTATGTAGAGGGGGTGAGGGCATTCACCCTGGGGACAGCCTCCAGTCAATGCCAAAAGGCCAGTGCAGCCAGCACAAGACTTTCCTGGTGGTACAGTGGATAAGAGTCTGCTGCCAATCCTGGTTCGATCCCTGGTCTGGGAAGATCCCACCTGCCACGGAGCAACTAAGCCTGTGAGCCACAACTGCGGAGACAGTGCTCTGGAGTCCAAGATCTGCAACTACTGAACCCATGTGCCACAAGTGCTGAGCCCACGTGTCACAACTACTGAAGCCCGTGTGCCTAGAGCCTGTGCTCTGTAACGAGAAGCTACTGCAAGAGAAGCCCATGCACTGCAACAAAGAGTAGCCCCCACTGCAACTAGAGAAAGCCAGTGCACAGCAACAAAAACTCAGTGCAGCCAAAAATTAACTAATTAATTAAAAAAAATAGGCCAGCAGGCTTGCCTTAAGGTGGTTCAACTCAGTGGTGCTGTTCATACTCCAGAGCCTCGTTGACTCCAGCTGAGACCACCCGCCTCTTTGCTCATTAGCTCCTTCCTAAACTGCTTCCTGGACTTCCCAGAAAGCACTAGTGGTAAAGAGCCCACTTATCAATGCAGGAGATTCGGGTTTGATCCCTGGGTGAGGAAGATCCCCTGGAGGAAGGCATGGCAACCCGCTCTAGTATTCTTGCCTGGAGAATCCCATGACAGACACACATTGCATACTGGTTCCTTCTCTCCTCCTTTCCTGAGAGTCTCAAAAGGCAGGTATACCGGAATCCTCATCTCAATCTGACCCAAAGCCCAGTCCTTCGCTGCCCCCGCCCCCAGAACCCTGCCCCTCCCTCTCCAGCCCCGCCCCCGCTGAGGCCCCACCCACTTGGGCTAGGAGTTCCTCTTGATCAGTCTTCACACCAAAGCGGGGGATGCTGGAATCGTTGAGGCTGCTGCTATGCATCAGCTTCTTCACCCCGGTTATCTGAGACATGGGCTGGAGCTGTGGCCCAGGGGCCGGGGGCTGCTGGCAAGGTCTCTGCCGTGGCGCTTGCTGTTTTTCCCGATCTTTGATCGTGGGTGATGGGATCTCCACTTCATTCCGCTTGTCTGTGGAAGACAGAGGAGAGGCAAGCATGGTTACCCCCCTGAAGCTCCCTCGTCTGGCTCTCAGACAGTGCCTGCCTTAACCCTCAAGCCCTGAAAATTCTCACCCAGGAAGGCAGACCTAGTCCTGGTGTCATGCTGTTGGTTGCTTATAGACTGGAAACCAGAGCAGAGGTAGGAATTCTTCTGGGAGGTGGTGGGCTGGAGTGGGGACCCCAGGGCCAGACGAGAGCTGTGGGGTAGCCCCAGTCCAATCACCAAGTTTGGCGAGGGGGTGGCATGGGAAATCAGGAGGCAGGGTCGGGGCACTAGAGAGGGCTTCTGCCTGCCTCGGATATGCAAGGACCCTTCTAGGGCTGGGAAGACAGCCCCGCGGTGACCCAGAGGGCTGGTGGGGGTGGACAGCGCTGGGAGGCAGGAAGGAAGGGTGGTCTCTGGCTCCATGGGCCCACCCTATCCCCTGGACATCAGCCTGCCTGGGGGCCAGCCCCAGAAGTCTCTTTTCCAGAGCTCTTTAGGCCTTCCAGAGTCCAGCAGGGCCACCCATTGTGACCTGGGTCCCACCATTCAATGACAGGGCCCAAGAGGGCTCATTTGCATGCTGTGCTCTTATTGGCTGGGTCTTCGGCATTCAGGCACATCACACACTCACTGGTGGGAATGTTTGAAACCTTCTTTCCAGCTTGGTTGGGGGGGCAGGTAGCCTGAATTGGGGAACTTTGGTGATCAATTCTGAAGGTGAAATTACCCTGACTTTGTCAGGGATAGTCTCAGTTAAGGCTCTTGGCTTCAGGATGAGGGGAAGGCTGACCTTGGAGGTCCTTGTGAGCTGAAGGGTTCCAGTGAATCTAGGGTATTCTACCTTTAAGTTTCTGAGTTAAGGAATTCTCCAGAGTTTGGGGAATCACTGTATAGGTTTAAGCTAAGCAAGAGAATCCTATTGAATTTGGGTATCTAAATTTTGGGGGTCTACTGAATTTTGGGATATTGTACCAAGTTTGGGCATCCTATTGAATTGGGGAGATTTCAGCTTGGAGGTTTTTTTTAAAGGTTTGGGGGTCTTTATGGGCTTTTAAGGGCAGGAATTCCCTTAAATTTGAGAATTCCACTGAGTCCGGGCATTTCTCTTGAGTTTGAGGGGTCTTCTGAGTTTGGGGCAAGGAAATTCAAGGTTGGAGATTCTACTCAATTTGGGGAGACTTTGAGTTTTATTTGAGTTTGGGGGTTTCTTGGGGTCCTTGAGTTTGAGAGTTCAAATGGGGTCCCACTGAGTTTGGAGGGACTTTGCAGCTTTAAATGTAGAGGTTCTATAGTAGTTGGAAGTCTCACTAAATTGGAGGGTATCAGAGTGTAGGAACTTTTGATGTGGTGACTTTGACCTTTGGGGAGGTGAGTCAGGGTCCCTTGGGCAAATGTGTGCAACAAGACCCAGGGTCTGGGGTGCCCCCCAACAGTCCAGTTATGCATCCCCCCCGCCACACACGCACACAGTGCTGCCCTTCACTCACCCAGGAATGTGGTGGAGATGTACTCAGAGACCTGGTTTCCTGACCTGCTCATCTCTGACAGGTGTGTGAGTTCACGGTTTAGCATCCTCTTGAACTAAGGTGAAGGAGGCAAGAAGGAAGGCATGATGGGGTGATGGCAGGGGTTGGGGGGGGTAAGGTCAGGCCTTCCCAAGAAACCTCTGAAGAACCCAGGAGCCCCTCTCACTTCTCTGCTCAGCCAGCACAGCCCTCAGCAGGCTGTGAGAGGGGAGGGGTCAGTCCTTCCTCTCCTCCCAGCTCTAGATGGGGGTCCCCAGGCTTGGGGAGTGCAGCCCTCCCTCTCTGAGGAAGGGGGCTTCCTATCACCATATTCCCTCTTTCTGCCCCCAAGGAGGAACCAGAGGGGCACCTGTGGAAGGGAGGGGCTCCTGCTTAACAGGGAGCCAATGGGGTGTCAGGAGAATCCCGTCACCATGGTGATGGGAGTCTCCTTAGCAACTCCCCCTCCAACCAGCTGCTGAGCTGGGGAAAAGGGGGCAGGCCGTGGGCCCCTTAACCCCTGACTTCCCAGACCTACCCCTGGCCCAGGTCTTCCCAGACAGGGACCCCACACCCCTGGGTCCTGGCCCCGCAGCCCTCTGCCTGGTTTGAAAGGAAGGAATGCAGTCCTGAAATTCTGGGTGAAGATGTTTGGCCGGGGCAGGGAGAAGGGTGAGCAGAGGAAACCCTAGTTCAGTCACTAGGGGAGGGGGGATTCCCATCATAGCCCCCTCTCCCCCAACCTCAGAGGGGTGGACAGATGCACAGATGGACAGGGGATGCCTAGAACCAGCCCTGGGGGCTCCTCTGGGTCTCCCCATCTCTCTTCACACAAGTGGCCGCTGTGACATTGTGCATGAGGAGAAAGGGCATTGGCTCCCCACCCCCAAGCTCCACCAAAGCGCCCCCTGAGCTGGAGCCGACTGTCCAGAGAGGCAGGAGGGACTCTTGGCAGGAAGGGTGAGCCTGCCCAGCCCACATCGGGAGGGGCACTCACTCCTCCCAGGGCTGCCAGAGGCCCTGGGCACCTATAGAGAGACAAACATCCACACACAAGATGGACTCACAAAGTCACACAACCGCACAGAGTCACAGACCCCCCATTTACACAGTGCTACACAGCCCCCAGACACACACATCAAGGAGCACACACAATAAAGCAGTCACTGAACTCAGGGTCACATGCCCCAGAAAAATCATGCAGCTCTGGGCTCATAAACATGGCCCAAAACACACCACCACAATCAGAACCATGTGATCTCGGCCAGGGCCATCCCCCAGTCCATGACCCAGGCACACAAGCCCACGGGCCTCAGGCAGCCCCCCACCACTCCAGACACACACACACACATGCACGCACGCTGACGGTCACACCCAGAGAGAGACCCACACCCCCAGCCACCCACCTTCCACACCC
Organism: Tragelaphus eurycerus; assembly: GCA_935064755.1. NCBI lineage: Eukaryota > Metazoa > Chordata > Mammalia > Artiodactyla > Bovidae > Tragelaphus > Tragelaphus eurycerus. Next base: position 1,595,442 of record CAKXYN010000058.1, on the reverse strand, counting down.
AGCCCCGGGCCACACACAGTCACCAGGCTTCATCTCCAGGCCACACACGTGCACAGATGCACACACAAGCCCAGACTGGGGGCTGGAGGGGTACGAGGTGGGAGGGCCAGAGCTGGGTCTCTTGCCCATCCTCCACCCTGAGTTCCCCTACCTGGTCCCACCAGCCCACCAGCCACGGCTTGGAGCAGGTCTCGCAGAAGAAATCCACCAAGGGCATCGTGGAGTCTTGGCCCCGCTCAGGGCTGCCGCACACAGAGGCTGGGCTTGGGGAGTCCCGGGGTTAGCAGCTATTGTGGCAGGGGGCGGGGTGCTGGGCAGTGGAAGGGGGAGCCGCGGAGGGGCCTGGGCCGGCCCAGCAGGGCTGGGGGGCTCCCTTCCCCTCCGCGCTCCCGGCAGCAGCCCTGGTTACATGGTCCGCCTGCCGTGGGCCCTGCTGGGTCCCCCTGAGGCAGCAGCAGTGGCTGGAGGTGGCCGGGGACCCCTGCCCATGGGGGGAAGGTGCAGGGCGAGGGTCTCGGGAGGAGGCTTCGGAGGCTCTGGGCTCCGTGTGTTCGCCTGTGTGTGTGCGTGTGCGTGCTCACTGCAGCACTGGCAGGCTGCATGCAATGTCAGGTGGTGCTGGGCATGGGGGGGCGTTAAAGGGGCACTGGAGCCCATGGGCCTCAGGCAGGACCCAGGTGAGGTTGCCAGGGATGGGCAGGGAGGCACACACACCCGGCAGAGGGCATGCCCCCCCAGCCCACCGCGGACACACCCAGCGACAGACACACACACCCACATGCTCCACACACCAACACAAGCAGACACAAATTCCACTCCACACCACTATAGTCAGACACTTGACAGACCTGACCACACTCTGACACCCAAATGCTTTCAGTCCTATGTTAACCACACAAACACACACACACACAGTCACAATTCTGTTGTTCAACACTTTTCTAGGTATAAAATGGAGCACACAGAGGTACAAATACCTCTAGACACCCATTCCCAGAATACGGACTCATAACCAGAAGTGCAGGAACACACTAAGGGATAAACACCCAGATACTGGACACACTTGCAGACACACTCAACACACCCACAGACACACTTGTAAACAAATATGGATACCCGTATGGCCTCAGACACAAATGTGCCCTGACTAATCTATAAGGGAATACGCACATTCACACCCACGGATCCACACGCACAGACCCCATTGTAGAAATACACCCGCAGACCTACATTCAGACACACAGTCACATTCTCAGATGCTCCACACATACCCTCAGGGACACAATTGCCCTCAGACTCACATGTTCCCAGACAAACCTCCACCCACGGGTGTGCGCACCCCCCCAGCACAGACGCCCCCACCTGCACATTCATTTCCTGACAGGCATCCTCCCACCAAGCTGTACAACTCCAGGCGGCATCATTCACATTGCCCGCTTCCTGAATGGCGCCCCCTGGAGTTGTGCAGTGCACAGTCAGCACAACTGTACATGGGGCCTTATACTCTCTCCTGTGGCCTTGCAAGCGCATGCACACACACACACACAGAGTCACAGACACATGGAGATACACACTCAGATTCACATCTGGACTAACTTACACCTCTAGACATACACACACCCCTGGTACAGCCCCCCACACTGACAGCCCCACATTGTCAGCTGTGCATACCCTTACCCCCTCCATAGATACACTTGTGCATGCCACTCCTGATGGATCTTATTGGGATACCCCCCACTCCCCTCCCCTCCTCCCTGCCCAGCACTGCAATCAGGTAACCGACAGTCATATAGCCACAGATACACACTTATAGACCATACAAACACAACCTGCTCCCCCCAGAAGAGAAGGTCACCTAGGGACACACACACACACACCCCCCCCCCCACACACACCAGGTCTACAGGAGGTACAAAGTCAGATAATACACACACACACCACACACACACATACACACACCCCAGGTCTACAAGAGATACAAAGTCAGATAACACACACACACATACACACACATCCCAGGTCTACAGGAGATACAAAGTCAGACAACACACACCACACACACACACACACCCCCAGGTCTACAAGAGATAGAAAGTCAGATAACACACACACACACACACATCCCAGGTCTACAGGAGATACAAAGTCAGACAACACACACCACACACACACACCCCCCCCCAGGTCTACAAGAGATAGAAAGTCAGATAACACACACACACACACATCCCAGGTCTACAGGAGATACAAAGTCAGACAACACACACCACACACATACACACACACACACACACACACCCCATACACACCAGATCTACAGGAGATACAAAGTCAGACAACACATACCACACACACACACACCCCAGGTCTACAAGAGATAGAAAGTCAGATAACACACACACACACACATCCCAGGTCTACAGGAGATACAAAGTCAGACAACACACACCACACACACACACACACACACACACACACACACACCCCATACACACCAGATCTACAGGAGATACAAAGTCAGACAACACACACCACACACTCACACACACACACACACCATACACACCAGATCTACAGGAGACACAAAGTCAGACAACACACACCACACACACACACCCCCCCAGGTCTACAAGAGATACAAAGTCAGATAACACACACACACACACACACACCCAGGTCTACAGGAGATACAAAGTCAGATAACACACACACACACCACACACACACACCCCCCATACACACCAGATCTACAGGAGATACAAAGTCAGATAACACACACACCACACACATACACACCAGGTCTACAAGAGATACAAAGTCAGATAACACACACACATACACCCCACACACACCAGGTCTACAGGAGATAGAGTCAGATAACACGCACACACCACACACACACACACACACACACACATACACGCACATCCCAGGTCTACAGGAGATACAAAATCAGATAAAGGACACCCAGGGTCTGACCCCACCCCACAGGCTCTAATCACAGGTGGACCACGCCCATAGCTAACCCCGCCCCCAGGCGTTGGCTCCACCCCGCTGCTCCTACACACCTTGTGGGAGGCCATCTCGCTGACCGAGCGGTAGGTCTGCATGGTTTCCAGCTGCTCCAGACACCAGTCCAGCTCCTCCAGTGTCTCTCGGGCCAACTGCTGACACGTCTCCTCTGGGGAAGGGGCAGCCGGGGCGGTGACTGCGAGGGTTTGCATGGAGACCCCCAGAGGTGATGGGGGCCCGTCCGATGAGTAGGGCGCTGGGAAAAGGGGCAAGGGACCCCGCACTGGGGCACCACGAGGGGCCTTTCTCATGCCTCTGGGCTTGGTTACCTGATAGCGTGGCCTTGCAGATGGGGGTTGGGCCGCCCAGCGGGGACCGCCTGCAAAAAATCGGCCCCAACCTCAGCCTGGCCCTCCCCGCATCTCTGCCTCCCTCTCTCCATGAAGAGTTCTGACTTTCCTTTTTATGAGCCCTCTCTGTGTATCCCAGGCATATTGCCATTTACTCTGCCCACTGCCTCTCACAGAGCCTCACAAAAACCCATTTTACAGATGAGGAAACTGAGGTTCATGAAGGTGGAGCCAGCTTCCTCAAGACTATATGGCTGGCTGGGTCAGACCCCATGTCTCCAAAGTCCCTGTTTCCCTGACCATCCCTCCCCCGAGTTCCTTGAACCCCAGGATAACTCTGCCCCCTTGCCCCACAGGGCTCCCAGAGGAACCAGCAGCTCTCAGCCTCACCCCTGCCCCCAAATAAGAACTACTTCTATTCAGTGAGCACTTACTATGTGCTGGGCAATATTCTAGCACTTTCTATACATCACCTTCTCAACTTCTTACAGCAGTTTCCAATTGACAGAGGCAACACAGGCTAATTGCCTGGCAAGCTGGCATCACTGCCAGGAGTGGCCCAGTGGCTGGGGTGGCTGGCCACTCATGACCTCAGCCTTGAGTGTCCATACCCCTCCATCTTTGTTTATAAAAGTTTCCCCGACTTAAGAATTTGAATTACAATGGTTTACTGGCTCAGTGGCAGCTGTTGGCTAAACAGAGGCTCAGAGAGGTCAAGTGCCTGCCTGAGGTCACACAGCAGCTGTGAGAGTTGGACCCAGGTGTGTTGAGCCTCATGATTACAGGCCCTGGGGCCCAGCCTCCACTTACTTGTTGCTGGGAATGGGCACATTGGTCAGGAGGGAGAAGTTGCTGCGAACGCTCCGGAGACTGGCCAGCACCTGGGTGGGGGGAGCCAGGGTGAGGAGAGGGGTCCACCCAGAGCGGGGAGCTGGGGCTGGGCCCCTGTCCCCAAGTGTGGGGGAGAGTCAGAGCCCCTTCCCTTCTTAGGGGAGGGGGTCTTACCTGGGCAAACGGCGTGACGATGAGGTCCTCTGCATGCCTGCAAGGACAGGGGCAGGTCAGGGGTCCTCAGAGTGGGGCTCCCAAGGGTCTGGGGTGGACAGGGGCTGGGGCTACCAGAAAAGCAAGTCCCTAGGGTGTCACTCTGTGGAGGACTGGGCCCCGGGAGGCTGGTGGACAGGAAGGGGGCTCTGGGGGTGGGGTAGGGGTGCTTATACCTCACAAGGATGGTCACGTTGCAGGGGCTCGTTCTGAAGGAAACGGTCAGGGAGAAGGGTTCAGGTGGGGCAAGGTGAGGTGGTGCAGAGACAAAAAGAGGGCGGTGAACACACCTCAGAGGCTGAGCTTGGAGAAACTGGTAGTGGGGAGGGGGCGGAGGTCAGGAGCTAGGGGGAAGGGGTGAAATGGATGCCTCAGTGGGTCGGGACAGGGCTGGAGGCTTCAGTGAGAAAGAAGAGGGCTGAGGAGATGGGGGTGCTCACACCTCTATGCTATTGTTGCTTAGTTGCTTCAGTCGTGTCTGACTCTGCGACCCCATGGACTGTAGCCCGCTGGGCTCCCCTGTCCATGGGATTTCCCAGGCAGGAATACTGGAGTGGGTTGCCATTTCCTTCTCCACACGCTACTATAGGTGGTCATAATAAGGGGGCTGGTTTAGGGAAGCCTAGACATGGGGAGGAAGAAGAGGGTCAGCCAAGGTGGACCCTCTGGAAATGGTGGCCAGGAGGGGCTCAAGTGGGGTTCCCTTGCTGGAGAGATGGGATAAGGTGGGGCCAGGCCCCTGAAACCAAGGGATAGGAGTGGGCATGGGCAGGTTGGGTGGGTGGGCACTTTTAGGGACATGGGTGGGGCTGGGCCTGGGCTCAGAGTGGCCAGGTGGCAGGGCAGAGACAGGGTGGGCACTCATACCTCACTGGGTGGGTATGCTATAAGGGGGTTGAGTCCTCAATAGGGAATAAGGGTGTTGTTTAGTTTTTGCCAAGGACCATGGGGTGGGGTGGGGGTTGGGCAGCCCCCGCCCCCCTTGCTGGGGCCAGGAGGCCTGGAAGAGCCAGCTAGGGGGGAGATGGCGGGTGCTCACGCCTCGCTGGTGACCGACGAGTTCCGGGACATGGTCTTGGGTGACATGTCATAGTCGCTGTCTGAGCGGTAGAGAAACGACTCCCGGCGCTGGCTGGTGGCCACCCCAGCATGCAGCACGAGGCCCGGGCTCGCCTGCGAGTCCAGCGGGCTGCGGCCTGGCGACGGTGTCGGTCCATTCTCCGCCTCCAAGCTGCAAGGGGTGGGCAGGAAGAGGGGTCAGGGGGCTGAGATGACATTGAGGGAGGGCGTCGAGAGGAATAAGGGGACCTAGGAAATTCCTGACAAGAGAGACAGATACCTCAGAAAAGGTGGGAGACAGGAAGTTAGAGAGACCACCTTTATGTGCTTGGTCCTGCTGCCAGAGCTAAGGGACACTACCGTGACCCAGACAGACCATGATCTGTGCCCCTCACAGACATGACACTGGGAGGGCTGGTCTAGAAACAGGCTAACTGAGCAGCACTGCACATCCCCAAAAGTTGTGGGGTCCGCCTCGCTCTGTTCTGTCCGTGGTACCTCAAAGCAATCAAATCTATTCAAGAATAATCTGTCTGCTTCATACCCATTCCTTGGCCAGCCTCCCCATCATCACTTGCCTGGGCCAGGACGTTTGTCTTTGCTCTAACCCCTAGCTGCTTCTGTCTATACCCCTGTCTGCTTCCCTCAGCAGCCAGAGGAAGCCTGTGAATACCTGAGTTGGGTCACATCCCTCCTCTGTTCAGAACCTTCTCTGGCTCCCAGTTCACGCAGAGCCAAATCCAAAGTCCTTGCTGTGGCCCCCAAGGCCCTGCCCCCATACCCACTATGCCCTTCATGGACTCTGCTACAGCCGTAATTGCTATCTGGCTGTTCCCTAAATATTCCAGAAACATTCCTGCCTCAGGGCCTTTGCACAGGCTGTCTCCCTGGCCCAGATCTCCAGTGGCTCCCCCTTTCACCTCCTTCAGGCCTCCTCTCAAATGCTGCCTCTTCAGGAACATTGCCTCCCTCAACCAACCCATCTGAAATGTCATCCCCTGCCCTTACATTTCATATTTCCCTTCCTTAAAATAACTACTACTTACCCAACACATTCTATGTTTTACTTCTAGGCTCTTTGCCCTCCCTTCTAGAACTAAGCTCTACAGAGCAAGGATTTTTGTCTGCTTTGTTCACTGCTGGATCTCTGGCTAAGAACATGGCCTGGACGCCCAATAAATGTTTACTGAATCAATCAATCTATGAATGAATGAATATACAGGCTGGATGGTGCCATCCGGGGAATTAAAACTAGGTGGGTGGCTGGAAAGGTGATTTTTAGCTGCTGTGATGGAGGCAGGTCTCTCTGAGGAGGTGATATCTGAGCAGGGCCTAAAGGATGAGAAGGAGCGGGCCATGGGTCAGGAGGTGGGAGAAAGCACTCCAGGGTGAGGGAACAGTAAGTGAAAAGGCCCTGTGGCAGAATCTGTTTTTTGTTGGAGGACCCGCAAGGAAATTGGTGTCACTGGAGTGGAGATATAGATAGATAACAGAGACACAGCTAAACAGAGGATACAGCAGAACTCCGTTCTGTTGGCACTGGCAAGACAGAGCCTCTGGATGAGGTAGGAAAAAGCTGGCTATGTCACTTCCCAAATGTACAACTTGGGGTGAAAGACCAAATTTCAGTTTCCTCTTCTGCAGTATGGGGGCAACTACTGCCTACCTCAGGTCATCCAGGTAACCAGCATTAACACAGGTAACATGCTCAGGATGGTGCCTAACAGGGAGCTCAAGAAACACTGGCAGCTGTAAATCTATCAATCCCACCTGTAAATCTATCAGCCCCCTAACTGTAAATCTATCAGTGTGCCTGGGGAGGGAACTCAGCTAGGCAATTGATATGATGGTTTGAGGATAAGTGTGGGGAGCTGTGTGCTTGTGACATGCTGTGTGACCTCAAGAAGGTCACTGCCCTCTCTCGTCTGTGACTGTTAAAATGAGGGTGTTAGACTGGTCAGCAGATTTCAGGCTGTGCTCTGGTGAGTACAACTGGGTAGGGAGAGAGGAAATAGAATCCTCCCTGCACTTTCTGGTCCTACTATTGAATGTCGGTCTAAGACTTTATTTGAATGTTCCCTCTGCTAAGAAATAAATCTGAGGGAATTCTCTTGTGGTCCAGTGGTAAGGACCCTGAATTTCCACCACAGGGGGCCCAGGTTCCATCTCTGGTCAGGGAACTAAGATCCCACATGCCATGTAGCCTGGTCAAAAGAAAAAAAAAAAAAAAAAATCTGAAATCTCCTAGACCAAGACAGCATTATTAGCTTCTATGCTGCTGCTGCTACTAAGTCGCTTCAGTCGTGTCCGACTCTGTCCGACCCCATAGACAGCAGCCCACTAGGCTCCCTGATCCCTGGGATTCTCCAGGAAAGAACACTGGAGTTGGTTGCCATTTCCTTCTCCAATGCATGAAAGTGAAAGTGAAGTCACTCAGTCGTGTCCAACTCTCAGCAACCCCATGGACCGTTGCCCACCAGGTTCCTCCGTCCATGGGATTGTCCAGGCAAGAGTACTGGAGTGGGGTGCCATTGCCTTCTCCCTCCAGCTTCTATACATGGACTCTTTTTCCTGGGCCAGCCCTGGGATGGGGGGATGGTGGGGAGACTTCACTGCCTCCATTTTACACATGAAGAAACTAAGGTTCAGAGAGGATGATTGGTTCCAGGTCACACAGTAGGGTCATGGTGCAGTCAGAATTCCACCCCAAGTCGTGGGATTCCTCAGATCAAAATCTTAACTGCTGTCCTCTGTTGATGACCCCCATCAGAGCACATTCCTCTCATTAGAGCAAATTTTTCCAGGGGCCAGGCAGCCAACATAAAAAGCAGAGTGGGGCTGGGGGCCCTGGGTTCCAATTTTAGGAAAGAAACCGGAAATTTTAAATAGTTGAAAACTCAAACTTCTTTTGAAAACAAACTTCAGAAAACATTTTAAAAACACTGAACACTGCTCTGCAAAAGACGCTGTCAAGAGAATAAAAAGACAAGCCACAGACTGGGAGAAAATATCTGACAAAGGACTGGTATCCAGAATACATAACAAACTCTGACGATTCGATAAGAAGAAGACAGACAATTTGGACTTCCCTGGTGGTGCATTGGTTAAGAATCTGCCTGCCAATGCAGGGGACACAGGTTCAAACCCTGATCCAGGAAGATCCCACAGACCACAGAGCAACTAAGCCCATGCACTACAGCCACCAAGCCCATGTGCCTAGAGCCCGTCTGTGCTCCCTAAGAAAAGCCACCGCAATGAGAAGCCCGCGCATCACAACTAGAAAGAGCCCTTGTGCGGCAACGAAGACTCAGGGGAGCCAAAAATAGATAAAATTAAAAAAGAAGACAACTCCATGAAAAAATGAGCAGAAGTATGGACAGTTCACCAAAGAAGATACGCAGATGGCACATTCGCACAGGAAACATCATTCCTCCTTAGGGAAATCCAAATTAAAACCATATAGTATCCCTTCACACCTACTAGGATGCTAAACAAACAAAAATTGACAAGGATACCAAGTGGTGATGACAAGGATTCATCCTTGTCACCACAAGGATCCCATCACCGATGGGAATGCCAAGTGGAACAGCCACTCTGGAAGACAGTGGGTTAGTTTCTTATGAAATTGAGCATACCCTAATTGTACAGTCTGACAACTGCACTCCTATATATTTACCCAAGATAAATGAAAACATGTCCGCTCAAGAACTTGCTGACTAGGGACTTCCCCGGTGGTCCAGGGGAAGGACTCCACGTTCCCAATGCAGAGGGCCCCAGTTCGATCCCTGGTCAGAGAACTAGATCCCACATGCTGCAACTAAGAGTTCACATGCCTCAACTTAAGATCCTGGATGCCACAACTAAGACCTGCCCAGCACAGCCAAAATGAGTATATATATATAAAAGCCTGCTGACTAGTGTTTATAACAGTTCTCTTCATAAACACCCCAAACTAGAAACAACCAAACCAAATGTACATCAACAGATGAATGGATAAATGGTAGCAGATCCATGCCGTGGAATGTGTGTGCGCTTGGTCCTTCAGTTGTGTCCAACTCTTGCCACCCCGTAGACTGTAACCTGCCAGGCTCCTCTGTCCTTGGGATTCTCCAGGCAAGAATACTGGAGTGGGTTGCCCTTTCCTTCTCCAGGGGATCTTCCTGACCTAGGAATTGACTCCAGGTAGACTCTTTACTGATTGAGCTATAAGGGTATTCAGCAATTTTAAAAAACACAAAAATAAACTACAGACCTTTGACTTTTTTAAATGGGGTGTTTTATTAGTGGCTTGGACTAAGATGGTTGTGGTGAGTTACTGAGAAATGGTTGTATTTGGAACATATATTTAAAAGAAAACCTAAGGGGTTTATTTATGAATTATTTGTACAGGATGAAGGAGAGGAGTCAGTGATTTCCTTGACTTATGATATGTCCTGATAAACCCATCATAAATCGAAAATATCACGATAGCCGAGGGCTTCCCTGGTTGTCCAGTGGTTGAGAATCTGCCTTGCCATGCAGGGGATCCCTGGTCTGGGAAGATCTCACATGCCACAGGACAAGTAAACCCAAGCATCACAACTACTGAGCCTGTATTCCTGAGCCCACAAGATGCAACTATTGAGCTTTTGTGACATGACTGCTGAAGCCCATGCGCCCTAGAGAAGCCACCACAAGGAGAAGCCCTGTGCACTGCAATTAGAGAGTAGTCACTGACTGCTGCAACAAGAGAAAGCCCTTGAGCAGCAACGAAAACCCAGTGCAGCCAAAAATAAATACATAAATTTGAAAAGGATAGAGAGCCTAGAAATAAACCTTCATATATATGTGGTCAAATGACTGTCAACAAGGAAGCCAAGACCATTCAATGGAGAAGACAGTCTTTTTAAAAGATGGTGCTGACACCCCACTCCAGTGCTCTTGCCTAGAAAATCTCATGGACAGAGGAGCCTGGTAGGCTGCAGTCCATGGGGTCGCTAGAGTCGGTTAGAGTCGGACATGACTGAGGGACTTCACTTTCACTTTTCACTTTCATGCATTGGAGAGGGAAATGGCAACCCACTCCAGTGTTCTTGCCTGGAGAATCCCAGGGACAGGGGAGCCTGGTGGGCTGCCGTCTATGGGGTCACACAGAGTCGGACACGACTGAAGCGACTTAGCAGCAGCAGCTGGGAAAATTAGTTACCCGTTTACAGAAGAATGAAGTGGGATCCTTACCTTATACCATATACAGAAATTAACCCCAGTAGATCAAACATATAAATATAAGGGCTAAAACTATAAAACTCTTAGAAGCTTCATGACATTGGATTTGGCAGTGATTTCTTGGACATGACATCAAAAGCGCAGGCAACAAAAGAAAAAATAAATTAGGGAGTTCATCAAAGTTAAAAACTTTTGTGCATCAAAAGACTATTCAGAGAGTACAAAGGCAATCCATAGAATGGGAGAATATTTTTTTAATAGTCCTTTTTTCTTTTTTCGGCTGCACCATGGGGCACATGAGATCATAGTTCCTTGACCAGGGATTGAACCTGTGCCCCCTGCAGTGGAAACTTGGAGTCCTAACCACTGGACTTCAGGGGAATTTCTGAGAGAACATTTTTGCAAATAACATATTTGATAAGGGATTCATGTCTAGACTGAGCTTCCCTGATGATTCAGACTGTCAAGACTACAATGCAACTCCTAAAATGCAGGAGAGCTGAGTTTGATCCCTGCGCTGGGAAGATCCCCTGGAGAAGGAAATGGCAAGCTACTCCAGTGCTCTTGCCTGGAGAATTCCATGGACAGAGGAGCCTGGTGGGCTACAGTCCATAGCATCACAGAGTCAGACACGACTGAGCGACTGAATGCACGTGCAATGTCCAGACTATATGAAGAACTCCTAAAACTCAACAACAACAAAACAGACAACCTAGTTAGAAAGTGGGAGGGAGGTCCCTGGTGGTCCAGTGGTTAGGGTTTGAAGCTCTCACTTCTGAGATCCTGGATTCATTCCCTGGTTGGGGAAATACGATCCCACAAGTCATGGGCATGGCAAAAAAAAAAAAAAAAGGGGGGGTATAACCCTTAAACATTTCTTCAAAGAAGACATACATATGGACAATAAACACATGAGAAGACGCTCAACATCACTGGTCATTAGGAAAATGCAAACAACCCCAATGAGATACCACCCATCAGGATGACTATTATTTTTTAAAAAAAAAAAAAGGAAAATAACCAGTGTTGGCGCGCATGTGGAGAAACTAGAATACTTATATACTGCTGGTGAGAATACAAAAAGGTGCAGCCACAGTAGAAAAGAGTTTGATGGCTCTGCAAAAACTTTTAAGTGCAGAACTACCATGTGGTCCAGCTAATCGCCTTCCAGGTATGTATACCCAAAAGAATCAAAAGCTGGGGACTTCCCTTGTGGTCCAGTGGCTATGACCCCACACGACCAATTTAGGGGCCCTGGGTTCAGTTCCTGTCAGGGAACTAAACCCCACTTGTGGCAACTAAAAGATTCCGCATGTGGCAACTAAGGGCCAACGCAGCCAAATAAATAATTTTTTAAAAAAGAAAGGAAATTCTGACACAGGCTACAACATGCATGAACCTTGAAAACATCACACTAAATGAAATGTCAGACCGAAAAGGACAGTATTGTACAATTCCACTTACATGAGGTCCCTGGAGGAGTCAAATTCATAGAAAAAAGAAAGCATGGTAGGGGCCGGGGGCTGGGGGAGGGGAATGGGAGTGAGTGTTCCATGGGGACGGAGTTTCGCTTTAGGAAGATGAAAGTGTCCTGGCAATGGATGGCGGGGAACAGTTGCACAACAATGTGTGTGTACTTAACGGCACTAAATTGTACAGTCAAGTTAAAGTGGTAAACTTTATTACATATATTTTACTACAATTAAAAAAAACCTGTCATGCAACAGATACTAAAAAGGTTGAATTTTGGAAATTCCCTGGTGGTCCAGTGGTTAGGGCTTGGTGCTTTCACTGCCAGGGGCCTGAGTTCAATCCCTGGTCAGGGAATTTAAGATTCCACAAGCAGCAGGGCACAGCCAAAGTGGGGGAAGAAAGTCAAATTTTACTATATGTTAATTTTTTAAGTCAATTAAAAAAAAAACACGAGTAAAAATACTCTTAGATCATGAACTTGGGCCTTTGATGATAATGCCCATTTATTGAGCACCTGCTGTGTATTGAATGCCAAGTTAGATCCTTTTAGATTTATAGGAATAATAAGGTTGTGGTTTAGTTGCTCAGTTGTATCCAACTCTTTTGTGACCCCCTGGACTATAGCCTGCCAAACTCCTCTGTCCACAGGATTTCCCAGGCAGGAATATTGGAGTGGGTGGCCATACCCTCCTCCAGGGGATCTTCCCCACCCAGAGATCGAACCAGTGGCCCTCGGATTCTTTATCCCTGAGCCAACAGGGAAGCCCCAATAATAAGATACTCAGTATTTGCCTTGTGCCTGGTACTATCTGTAATTTTGTGTGTTTGTCATTGTTTTGCTTTTTGGCCGCACCACGTGGCACGTGGGATCTTAGTTCCCCGACCAGTTCTCGAACCCATGTCCCCTGCATTGGAAGTGCAGGAGCTAATCTCTAGACCACCAGGGATGTCCCTCCTGGTACCATCGAAGTGCTTTGTACACATGAACCCAATCAGGTCTCCCACCAACCCTGCGAGTTGGGTTCTATTAATGTCCTGGGTCAATATGGAGGTTGAGGTGCAGAGAGGGAGCGAGGGGCTGGTGACCTTCCCACCTGTGAAAGAGGTCCTGTCTCCCAAGGTCCCGCCTGGATTCTGGGGCTCTGCTGAGTGCCACTGGGGAGGGGAGGAGAGGGACACATACCTCCATCCTGAGGACCTCAGCCCCACCCTAGGAACTGAAGTTGCAGTTGGGGGAACTTGAGACCCAAGCCCAAAGGACACCCAGCTAGACTTGTGGGCAGATCCCACAGCCCCAGGGGGACTCAGCTCACGTAAGCAGGAGCCCAGAGGCCCGGATGGGAAGAAGTTCTCTGGGGCCCTGCTGTTTGTGCTTCCAGGAGCGAATGCCCCCTGGACTATAGAAGAACAGAGAGAGGATCAGGTGTGTTGAACAGCAGCCTGAGAGGGACAGAAAGAGAGAGTGTGTGTGTGGAAGGGGCGGGAGCAGGTGTCTCAGCTACCCCTCAGAAACAGACCCAGAGCTGTTGGCACTCACTCCTCCCTGACCTGCCACTGCTCACAGTAGCCAAAGTCAGGTTGCAGGTGGCTCCAGCAATGTCCCAATGGGACCCAAAGCCACAAACCTGAGTCACAAGCAGCCAAAAGGCCCTGACCTCACAGGCACATACCCAGACGCTTCATCAGAAAGCAAACTGAAGGACTTCAGGGACTTTCCTGTTGGTCTGGTGGTTAAGACTTCCAATGTAGGGGGAGCAGGTTTGATCCCTGCTTGGGGAACTAAGAGCCTACAAGCTGCACGGTGAGGCCAAAAAAAAAAAAGGAAATGACTTGCCCAAGACTCTCCTTTGGACAGGCTGACCACTTGATGGCATTCAGATGGAGCTGCTACCTGCCTCTACTCCTCTGAGGGCCCTGGGCCCGCCCACCTGGGCTCCTGGAGCATCAAATTGGGCCCCTGGAGGACTGGGCAGCCCAGGGACAGATGCAGGCTTTGGAGTTCTGCCGCACAGGCTGATATGAAACAAACAAGCAGTGGAGGTGGAGGGGGCAGGAGAGGAGACACGTCCCCATTGGTCAGACTCATAGCGATCACAGTAGCCAACTGCTATCAAATGTCACATGCTAGGCACTCTGGAGTGCCCAGATGGGTCCTCATGCCCCATTTTCCACAGATAGAAACTGAGGCACAAATAGGATAAGTAACTTGGCTCATGGTAAAGCACGATTAGAACCAGGCCACCAGTCTACAAGGCTGCTGCCCAGTAAATCACTGGGTGTCTGTCTCCCCCAGGCAGGCCTGGCATCTCCCCGGGCTCCCTGCCCCACTCCACCTGACTCCCTCGCAAGAGGTGCCAGGCAGCCTTCATGGAAAGGCCTGGCATTTGCTTTGTGAAGGTCACACGGAGGTTGGGGGCGGGCGGTGGTGTGTGTCTGCCAGGCCGGCACATGGTGCCAGGTGACACGGCAGTTTGTGGGGCTGGTTTGCAAGGAGGGTCTGTATATGTGGGAGTCCAGGGGTGTGTGTGCATGCTCTGGAGCCCCCATGTGCATACACTTGTCTGTGTGGATCTGTGTGTGTGTGCAGGGTCTCTGTGTTGGAGTCTGCATGGATCTGTGTGTCTATGTGTGTGTGACCTTGGGAGAGGGTACCTGTGTGCTGCAACTGTCCCCGACTCCTCAGGGGGTATAAGGCATGAATGCTCCTGTGGGTAACACAGGGCAGGTGGAAATCGGTCCTGAGTGTGTGTTGCAGTGCAAGTGTGCTCCTGCAGTCAGTGTAGTGAGTGCAAGGGGGTGTGAGACCTAGGTTTCTGTGGTGTGTTTGTCACCACGGCCACGGTTCACCTGTGCTCCATCAGCCACAAGACCCATGCCTTGCACAGACCACACCAGGTGACCTCAGTTACCCTGTGTGGGGGTGTGTCTGCGTTTGTGGATTGTGTGCATCCATGCAAGAGCGCATGTGTGTGTCTGGGTGTCTGAAGGGGTCGATGCAGCGGAGCAAGAACAAGACTGGAGTACTCTGAGAATTCTGAGAACCTAGAGACCACTTCTCTGCCCTAGTGCTGTCCAGCAGATTCAAAATGCCCCCCTACCTCAGGTTTTCCAGCAGGAACCTCCTCCCCACCCCCACCCACCTTGGTTTTCAAGCCTGGCAGCCCCAGCAAGGAAGAAGAGAAGGTAAGGCTGGAGGTGCTGAGTAGACAGGGCTGGAGGGACCTGGCTTGAAGCCAGTGGCCTGGGAGTGGAGCCCAGGTGACGCGGGACACACATATTTGCTGCCAGGGTGAATGCCAGAAGCCCAGGTTTAGGGGCACAAGGAGTGTGGAGGAATCCTGGGTAGGTGGGAAGGGGGCAGGACCCAGTACCCATTCTGGGGGCCACCACCTGCAGGAAGCCCTAGGCAGCACCCAGACAGTTTAGGGCCAGAGAAAGAGGGTGAGGCTCCAGGCAGAAACTAAGAACCACTTTGGGGACTCCCCCAAGGCAGACTGCTCCCTGCACCCCCCACACACAAAACAGAGCCCTCCGGTGGCAAAGGAGGGGACTGGCCGCGGGCCACCCACCTGACAGATCTGCCTGGAGGGTACCAACAGGTGTCTTCTTCGCTGAAGGAGAAGTGGACCAGTGACTCAGGGCGCGCGGGAGGCAGTGCCAGGGCAGGGGGCCGGGGCCGGACCCGGGGTGCCGCACTGGAGCGCATGAGTGCCAAGCGCCAACGGCGTGCGCATGGGTACGACCGTCAGGCGGGGTGGCACGCACTGATCGCCAGGCCCGAGGTGTTTGCGGCGGCTACCGCCGGCGCCGCCTCCACACCCGCCCTCCCGGTGACCCCCCCAGGGACGTCCTCGGGCGTTCGGGCGTCCCCTCGTCCGCTGCCCCCGGGAGGACTCCGCGCCTGCCTCCTCCCGCGGGGGGCCCTGCGAAACTCTGCGCATACTTCCCGCTTGTCTCCCTTCCCCCGGGCCTCGGAGGGTGCCCCAGGCTCCGGTTTCCCGGGCTCCAAGCCCGCCTCTGACCCCGCCTTCTCTCCCGCTTCCCTGACGTCGAGCTGGGCCCGCTGGAGGTCTCTGAAAGCCGCGTGTTCCCCGGGGAGAAACGACTTGCCCGCGGGTGCAGTACAGGGTCCGGTGACATGGATGCGGGGGAGGAAGAGTTAGGGGCTTGAGGGGCGGCGCAGAGGTGAAGACAGACACAGAGAGAAACCGGAGACAGGCACTGACTGCCCCGCCCCAGCCCTTTCCAGCCCCAAGCCGGGCTCCCAGGGACCTCGACCCCCTCCTCCTGATCGTGCCCCGCCTCATCTCTTCCCCAAGTCCCCGGATTCGGGTTCTAAACAAGTTGCAGGCCGGAGAGTACGGAGGATGATGGGGGCTCCGGAGAAGCCCCCCGAGTCAGCCCCCGGCCTACCTCCGGGCCGCCAATCTGCAGTTTCCAAGATAAACGGGACACCGGAGAGTCACACCGGATGTGGCCTCCCGGCTCCGCACCCCGCAGGCTTACCGCCCCCGCGGCCCACTCTGGATCTGGGTACGAAGGGAACTTTCACTTGCCCTCTTTGTGCCTCCTGGCAAGGCAGCCCCCACAGGGCAGCGCTGGCCGCATTTCACAGGCCGTTCCGTTAAGGATAACACAACCTAACGTACGTCCCCAGATCATCCTGGGTGGCAGGTGGGCTCCACTCTGCCCCAAAGCCCGACCGCAACTTCAGGTCTGCACAGGAAGTGGGAGGCATGCGGCGTTTATTGAGCGCCTACTGCATGCCTTATCAGATGTCTCCACGGCAACCCTGACGGGCAGAGATGATTTTTATCGCTGCCCTGTGACGGAAGAGGAAAAAGTGAGGCTGAGCGAGCTAGTTGCGAGCCCCCAAACCCGCGGCTCGTCCCTGATGGCCAGGGTAGGGACTCGAACTCACAGTCACCGGCGCACACTTACCCTGCCCACGCCTGGCGGCCCAAATCCTGAAAGCCACGGAGAAGTCGAAGGCGCCTGCGGAAAGTTGGGGACGGGCTGGCAAAGAAGACCGGCGAGGCAGGCGGAGAACGTGGGCGGCGGGGCGCGCGCGGGGCGAGGGGCTCGGGCAAGAACGCCTCGTCCTCGGTGGCCGCCGCTGCCGCCGCCGGGAAGGCCTCTAGCTGTCGTTCAGGGATGCGACCCAGGCCGCGCGGCCGCGCCATAGCCTGGGGGGCGCGGGGCGGCCCCGCCTCGGCGGGCGCTGGAGAGCAGCGCCGCCCGCCCCGCGTGGCCCACGCAGGCCGGCCGCCCTACCCCGGGGCCCACGGGCCCCTCCCCTCCGGGCCGCCTCGGCCCTTCCGGCTATGCGCTAGGGCCGCCCCTAGGGCGGAGCGGGCCAGGGGCCCCCACGCGGCCGTGGCGGGGACACCCCACACACCCCGGGGGCCCCGGCAGTTCCCCTGACGTCCTTAACAATCTCCGGAAGCATCTCTACAAACTCTGGGGATGCCCCCTAGATTTCTGGGGTGCGCTCACACACCTCCCACGATGTTGAGAGGCCCCACAGACGTCAGGGGCCTGAGACTGAGAGCCCCACTATCCCAGGGAGTGCCTCTACTATCTCTGAGATGTCCCCACACAACCCAGAGATACCCCCCAAATTCCTGGGTTCCCCCACAAAATCCAGATGCCCTGAGAGACTCCCATAGACCCACACACACTCTCATAGCCCCCCGACGTCTGCTCTTTGTTTCTGAGACATTCCCACAACGCCCCAGGGCATGCCAAGAGTCACAGGATGCACCCACAAATATCAGAGGTGCTTTGAGAGCCCAGGAGAAACCCCTTCAGATCCCAGGACAATCTCTATGGTTCTCAAATGCCCACCATACCCCCTAGAGCATTCCCACCAACCCTGCATCATGTCGAGACCCTCCAAACACCCCAAGAAACCCCCACAGCTAGAGCATTCCCACAGATCTCCATGAAGGCCTCCCAAATCCCAGGGTCCCTCACAGACCTCAGGAATGTTTCCACAGTCCTTCCTGCCCCCATAGCTCCACAGCACCCCTGAGATGCCTCTAGTGCCGAGACCCTAACATAAACTCAAGGATGCCTTAGGATTCAGGGGATGTTTCCATAACTATGGGTATGCCACCAAAATCTTGGGGTGCCCCATGGACCCCAGAGGCACAACTAGATTCCTCTACAGCTCCTAAGACAGTCCTGAAACCCTGTGCTACCCCTGGAATCCAAGATGTACCCACAATCCTTGGGGCAGCCCCAGAATACCCCCCACAGCCTCCGAGACATGCCTCATAACTCTTACGAGACCCCCAGAAGCTCTGAGTGTGCTCACAGCCTCCAGACACTCCTAGGGCTCCCCCAGTCTTGCTACTCCTTAGACTCTCTGAGGTACTCTTTAGAATCAGGGCCCCCCTCAGCTCATGAGGTGGCTCCAAGAACCTGACCTCCCCTCAGCAGTGACTTCCATGGGGCCTAGTGGTGGTGGCTTTGCACATGCGTCACTGACTCTGTTGCGGTGGCATATTATCCCCTTTCACAGATGAGGAAACTGAGACTCAGAGAGGTGAAGATTCTTGAATAAAGTCAGCACTGCCTCTGCTCAGTCGCTCCAGTCATGTCAGACTGCGACTCCATGGACTGTAGCCTGCCAGGCTTCTCTGTCCATGGGATTCTCCAGGCAAGAATACTGGACTGGGTTGCCATTTCCTTCTCCAGGGGATCTTCCCAACCCAGGGATCAAACTCAGGTCTCTTGCATCTCCTGCATCGGCAGGTAGATTCTTTAAATACTGAGCCACCTGGGAAGCTTGAAAATCAGCTAACTAGTTATAATTCCAATGCCTACCCCTCCTGTCTGTGACTCTTTTGGGTTAGGGAAGGGGAAGAAGTTTAACATAAGAAAATGGGGCAAATCTCTAAACCTAAATCATCTCTGTGAATCTCTCCCCTTTCTACCTGTTGGCTCCCAAGTCAAGGGGCACTAAGCTGGACTACCTAGGCTTGAGTCTGGCCACCAGTATTTCTTATTCATCTGACCTTGAGCCAGTCACTTCATTTCACAGAGCCTCAGTTTCCCCACCTGTAAAATGGGTTCAATAACATGACACACCTCAGGGATGGACATGTAAAAGGCTCAGAGAAGTGTCTGGACATAATAAGCACTCACTGAATGTTAGTTACTTTTTTAAAGTTTGCTCCGACTACAAGTGCTGGGGCAGCCGGTGACACTTCAGGGAATTTTGAAGGGCTGATCGTCAGAACAAGCGGTCCTGGCAGCTGGTAGGGCCTTACCCAAAAATTCGTCCACCAGGGCAGCAAAGCTCATGACTGCCCACACCAAAATTTGTTCCCAAGTCCAAGGTTGGACTCCTCATCACACAACAGGCCAGTAAATCAAGAGATGAGTTGTTGGGGCAAGAAATATCGACATTATTTGGAAAGTCAGCAGGCCAAGAGGATGGTGAACTCATGCCCCAAAGAACCATCTAGCAATGATTATTATTGGAGAAACATTTATAAAGAGCTTATAATGTGTAAGCCGTGCACTAACCAGAG
Source organism: Tragelaphus eurycerus (assembly GCA_935064755.1). Taxonomy (NCBI): domain Eukaryota; kingdom Metazoa; phylum Chordata; class Mammalia; order Artiodactyla; family Bovidae; genus Tragelaphus; species Tragelaphus eurycerus. The sequence continues at coordinate 1,575,758 of CAKXYN010000058.1, read as the reverse complement.
GCTATAGACAATGGTTATGATGATAATGATGATATATCAGCTAACCTTCAGAATACTTCCTGTGCATTCACCACCTCTAGCTATGATCTCATTTAATTCTCACAAAACGCCCATGAAGTGACACTAGTGTCCCATTTTACAGACGGGAAATCTCAGTCTTGGAGAAGTACAGCCTGCTCAAAGTCACACAGCCAATGAGTTGGCTGAGCCAGGCTCTAGGTCAGTGGCTATCTCTCTTTATTTCATGACTGCCCCCTGAGTGCCTTTTTATTTATTTTAATATTTTTTTATTTTTTTTGCCACACTGCATAGCATGTGGGGTCTTAGTTCCCTGATCAGGAATTGAACCCATGCCACCTGTACTGGAAGCATGGAGTCTTTGTTGTTGCTGTTGCAGTGCTGGGGCTTCGTTGCCACAGGCTGGCTTTCTTGCTGTCAGCGGGAGCTACTCTCTACTTGTGGCGCACAGGTTCTCATTGCGGTGGCTGCTCTTGCTGGGGAGCATGGGCTCTGGAGCAGGGCTCAGTAGTTGTGGCTCACAGGCTTTAGATCACAGGCTCAGTAGTCGTGGCACACGGACTTAGCTGCTCTGCAGCATGTGGAATCTTCCTGGACCAAGGATCAAACTCGTGTCCTCTGGATTGGCAGGTGGATTCTTCACCCCTGGTGCTGTGTGCTCAGTCTCTTCAGTCATGTCCGACCCTTTGCAACCCCATGGACTGTAGCCCACCAGGCTCCTGTACCCATGGGGATCCTCCAGGCAAGAATACTGGAGTGGGCTGCTGCCAGGGAAGTCCTCCTGAGTGTCTTTTTAGATGCTCCCCTCCCCACCACAGTTGCCTCCTCCACGTAATAATGTTAATGGCATAGATATGCTGTATATCTATTTATATACTGGGTGTATATCCAGGCTTTATACATAACGCTTTTCTTCACACATCGCTCCAAGAACCAAATTTCACCCCCTGGAGGTGATGTCACCTTGTTGAGAATGCAGGGTTTCCCTATCTTGACACTATTGACATTTAGCACCTATGATTCTTTGTCCTGGAGGGCAGTCCTATGGGACAGTAGCAGCAGCAAACAGTCTAGCACCTCCCCACTGGATGCCAGTAGCAGCCCCCACACCCAGTCATGACGACTAAAATGTCCCCAGCCATTGCAGATTGCCCCTGGTTTGGAACTGTTGCTCTAAACCCACTAAGACCCATGCGCTGGCCACCAGGACCCTTCAGTCCAGGTTCAAACAAAAAGGAAGGGCCTTCATACTTACCTGCCCTCAGGGCTCCCTGAATTGTTTTGCTGATTCTTCAAACCAGACTTTGAGAAAATAGGGTTCACACTAGGCCCATTTCAGAGATGCGGAAGTCAAGCCCACCAATTCCCTGGTGATCCAGTGGCTAAGACTCTGCACCGCCAATGCAGGGGGATCAGGTTTGATTCCTGGTCAGGGAACTAGATCCCCTACGCTGCAACTAAAGATCCTGTGTGCCTCAGCTAAGACCTGGTGAAACCAAATAAAAATAAGTGTTTAAAAAGAGAGAGAGAGAGATAGGGAAGCTCAAGCCCCAGAAAGGGAAGTGACTTGGCAGGAGTTACTCAGCCTGGAAGGAGCACAGCTTGATTATGATTTTTTTTTTTTTTTTTTTTTTTGACCACACCACACAGCTTGTAGGATCTTAGTTCTCCCACCAGGGATCGAACCCTGGTCCCTAGCGGTGAATGCACCAAATCCTAATTGCTGGACCACCAGGGAATTCCCTCAATTAAGTGCTGAGTTGTCTGATTCGGAGACTGGAATTCTGCCCAACCGGGCCTTCATAGTTCAGTTTCCTTCCAGCCCTTTGATCTTTGATCTTTCCTAAGAAGTCAGATATAAACTGAGGTCTAGGGACTTCCCTGGTGGTCTCGTGGCTAAAGGTCTGTGTTCCCAATGCAGGGGTCCTGGCTTCAATCCCTGGTCAGGGAACTAGATCCCACATGTTGCAATTAAGACCCAGCACAGCCAAAGAAATTAATAATATTCAAAATAAATAAAATAAAGGGTTGGTCTAAAGCCAGCACTGACCCTGACCTACAAGGCCCTACATGAGCTGCTCCATCACTTCCCACCTCATTTCCTTCCAGCACCCCTTGCTCACTGTGCCAGTCACACCTGCCCTCCATGCTTTTCCTCCAGCATGTAAAACAGGTTCATACCTCAGAACCTTTGCTGTTCCCTCTGCTTGTTACCCTCATAGCATCTCCTCTCACTTCATTTAGGTCTCTGCTCAAAAGTCACTTCCTGAAAGAGACCTTCCCTGACTTCAGGGTCCCTCTTCTCTTCCTGTCCCATGGTCACCATCTGAAATTACTGAATGCCTTTCCGTGCAATTTCCTCCTCACTGGCTAGTCTGAGAACTCCAGGATGGCAGGACTGGGTCCATTGCATTCTTCACCACAGCCTGAAGATGCTCAATCGGTGTTTGTGAAATGAATGGCCCTGTTGCAGATGAGGAAACTGAGGCTCAGACAAGGGAAATCCTTTACTGAGGTCACACAGCGAGTCAAGGGCAAAGGCTGGATTTGGGCTCCTAGGAGTAAGAAAACAGCAGGCTCTGATGTATCCCCCCAAACTCTCTCCTCACCCTGAAATCTGCAGTTCCCCAAGGCCCTACCTAGTTTCTTCCAACTCAGAGGAGCTTGCTGGTCAGCAAGGGGGCACCCTGGCAGCCAGGGTTTGAGGTCTGGGGGATGCCCCCTTTCTCTCTCTCTACTGAGGAAGTGAGTTTTGAGGAAGTGCAAGTTCTCAAAACACCAGCTCCAGACTGCATGGCCCCACTGTCAGCCAGCTCAGCCTTACCACAGCCCTACTCAGATCTACCCAGGGCAGATCTTTTTCAGCCCCTGTTTACGGAACAGGAAACTGAGGCACAGAGAGCCGTGCTGGTCCAAGGTCCAAGGTCACACAGCGAGTCAGCAGTTAGGGCTACAATCTGAATCTCACCTACTGGTCTGTAGTCTCAGAGACTTGGTTTTTAACCTCAGCTCTGCCTTGCCCGTGACCTTGGGCAAATCACTTATCTCTCGGTTTCCTCGGCAGGAATGCAAAGCCAAAGATCAGTTCAGTTCAGTACAGTTCAGTTGCTCACTCGTGTCCGACTCTTTGCAACCCCATAAATCACAGCACACCAGGCCTCCCTGTCCATCATAAACTCCCGGAGTTCACTCAGACTCATGTCCATCAAGTCAGTGATGCCATCCAGCCATCTCATCCTCTGTCGTCCCCTTCTCCTCCTGCCCCCAATCCCTCCCAGCATCAGAGTCTTCTCCAATGAGTCAACTCTTCACATGAGGTGGCCAAAGTACTGGAGTTTCAGCTTTAGCATCATTCCTTCCAAAGAAATCCCAGGGCTGATCTCCTTCAGAATGGGCTGGTTTGATCTCCTTGGAGTCCAAGGGACTGTCAAGAGTCTTCTTCAACACCACAGTTCAAATGCATCAATTCTTCGGCACTCAGCTTTCTTCACAGTCCAACTCTTACATCCATACATGACCACAGGAAAAACCATAGCCTTGACTAGACGAAACTTTGTTTGCAAAGTAATGTCTCTGCTTTTCAATATGCTATCTAGGTTGATCATAACTTTTCTTGCAAGGAGTAAGTGTATTTTAATTTCATGGCTGTAGTCACCATCTGCAGTGATTTTGGAGCCCCCTCCCCCCCAAAAATAAAGTCTGACACTGTTTCCTCTGTTTCCCCATCTATTTCCCATGAAGTGATGGGACCAGATGCCATGATCTTCGTTTTCCGAATGTTGAGCTTTAAGCCAACTTTTTCACTCTCCTCTTTCACTTTCATCAAGAGGCTTTTTAGTTCCTCTTCACTTTCTGCGATAAAGGTGGTGTCATCTGCATATCTGAGGTTATTGATATTTCTCCTGGCAATCTTGATTCCAGCTTGTGCTTCTTCCAGCCCAGTCTTTCTCATGATATACTTACTCTGCATAGAAGTTAAATAAGCAGGGTGACAATATACAGCCTTGACGTACTCCTTTTCCTATTTGGAACCAGTCTGTTGTTCCATGTCCAGTTCTAACTCTTGCTTCCTGACCTGCATACAGATTTCTCAAGAGGCAGGTCAGGTGGTCTGGTATTCCCATCTCTCTCAGAATTGTCCACAGTTTATTGTGATCCACACAGTCAAAGGCTTTGGCATAGTCAATAAAGCAGAAATAGATGTTTTTCTGGAACTCTCTTGATTTTTCCATGATCCAGCGGATGTTGGCAATTTGATCTCTGGTTCCTCTGCCTTTTCTAAAACCAGCTTGAACATCAGGAAGTTCACGGTTCACATATTGCTGAAGCCTGGCTTGGAGAATTTTGAGCATTACTTTACTAGCGTATGAGATGACTGCAATTGTGTGGTAGTTTGAGCATTCTTTGGCATTGCCTTTCTTTGAGATTGGAATAAAAACTGACCCTTTCCAGTCCTGTCGCCACTGCTGAGTTTTCCAAATTTGCTGGCATATTGAGTGCAGCACTTTCACAGCATCATCTTTCAGGATTTGAAATAGCTCAACTGGAATTCCATCACCTCCACTAGCTTTGTTCATAGTGATGCTTTCTAAGGCCCACTTGACTTCACATTCCAGAATGTCTGGCTCTAGGTCAGTGATCACACCATCATGATTATCTTGGTAGTGAAAAGCCAAAGATGCGGGGAGTTAAAACGCAGGTTGGTGTTAGGAGGCCGTCGCATCGACATCAGCTTGGGCCAGGGCGCGCAGAGGCGAGCCAGGAACTCTGCGTCCTCAACTTCGCCGCCAAATTCCTCTGCATCCGCCAGGCGGCTGTCTCCACCACGCTCGGCCGGGGGTGGAAGATGGAGGTGGTAGCCTGGTCCCAACCTCGGGTGGGCGAGGACCTCACTCGCGAGCCTGCGGTCAGCCGGCCTGGCGCCCGCTCTCCCGGGCGCTCAATAAACATGCAACAATAATCCGGGGGCTCCGCAGCAGTGGCGGCGGCGGCGGCGGCGACTTTGCTCGACTCTGGGGGACTAGAGTCCCGGGGGCAGGTTCGGACTTGGAGCTCATACTCAGCCTGTGCCTCCCTTGTCACCCAGCAGAGGGCGCGCGGAGGGCGGGGCGCGAGGAGAAACCTGCTCTCAAAACACACGGAGGGATGTGGGGGCGCTAGTGACTGGGGGAGGCGAAGCCCCCGGTGGAAACCACTGGCCAGAGAGAGACCCCAATCTGGCTTCGTCCAACCCCTCCTGGGACCAGGCAGCGCCCCTATCGGCGGGGAGCGTCTGGAGGTACCCAAAAGGGGTCTACGCTGGCCTTCCACCTAATTGCGACAAGTTCCCCCACCTCACCACCAGAGTCCTCTTCCTCCCGCTCCATCTGCTTCTTGACAGATCGTGGTGGTGCCATGACTCAGCCCCACAGGGCGCCGGGAGCGCAGGCTCTGACATTCCCAGGTCTGGACGGGGGTTGCACATGCCATCTCAGATGGAGGATGGAGTGCCCTCTCTTTGGAGGTTCCTGTGATTCAAGTCTAAAGGGCTCTCCGGATCCCTTTTTCAGTGGCTGCATGAACTCTAACGTGGGTAGTACTGGAATCCCGCGTGTGTGCACCATTTCTGGGGAACTGAGCTGGCTGAATGCCCATTTCAAACGAATGCAGTTCCCACTGGCAGCCTCTGTTTCCCCTTCTTCCTTCTGCCTGGGGGTGGGGGAGGACGCTGGCACCAGTGCCCTCCCTCCAGTCGCTGGAGGCTGCACAGGCCCACAGCGGAACAGAAACCTGACCCCCTGCCGGGAAGTGGTTGAGGTTCCTGTTTTTCCCTCCCATACTAGAAGGGCAAGCTTCCCTGGTGGCTCAGATGGTAAAGAATCTGCAAGGCAGAAGATCCAGTTTCGATCCCTAGGTCGGGAAGATCCCCTGGAGAAGGGAATGGCAACCGACTCCAGTATTCTTGCCTGGAGAATTCCGTGGACAGAAGATCCTGGTCGGCTAGTCCATGGGGTCCCAAAGAGCTTGACATGACTGAGAGACTAACACACACTAGAAGGGCAGGGTCTACCTAGGTCCCAGCTCCTCTCCCAAATCCCGGTCCCTGAGTGACTGTCTACCAAGCACTTGCTGTGTTAAGTCCTTTACACACATCCCCAGTCTCACAGAACTCTCAAAATGAGCCCTACAGGGGACCGTCCTGGTGGGCCAGTGGCTAAGACTCTGCACTTCCAATGCAGGGGGGCTGGATTTAATCCCTGGTCAGGGAACTAGATTCCAAATCCTGCAACTAAGATCCAGCACAGCCAAATTAATTAATTAATTATTTTTTAAAAATGACCCCATGTGGTCCAGAGGTTAAGAATCCACCTTCCAATGCAGGTGACACAGGTTTGATCCCTGGTCGGGGAACTGGGATCCCACATGCTGTATGGGCAACTAAGCCCAAGAGCCGCAACAAGAGAGAAGTCCTTGCACTGCAACTAAGACTCAAAGCAGCCAAAAATAAATAAATGTATTTTTTTCAAATGACCCGCAGGAACAGCCTTGCTGTACAGTTCCAGGAACAGCCTCGCTGTACAGATGGGGAAATTGGTGCTCAGAGTGGCCAAGACACTTGGCCCAGGGTGCACAGGAATCAGAGGGGACCTGTGTTGGAATGAATTTTAGCTCTGCCATTTCCTGGTTGTGTGAACCTGGGTAAGAAGAACAGGCTTTGCCCCTCTGGGCCTCTGCTTCCCATGTGTCCAACAGGAATACCTCATGGATCACTGGAGATGAAGTGTGGAAAAGTTCCCGGCATGGAGCCCAAGAGCAAGCTATTATGAGTTGGACGCCACTAAGATAATGATGGTTATTATCACTCAGTCATTGTCCCAAGAGAGTCAGCACCCCAGAGACCAGGGTAGGAGGAATCTCTGGGGCCTAAAAAGGGAATAACGCTCTGTTCCTATTGCACCCTACCCCCTTGTGGGTGTCTCAGGACAGTGACCTGAGCCAGTTTGGCAAGTTGCCCCTGGTCTTTGGCATTTCCTGTTGATTCCAGCTTTGTTTTCCTTCAATTCCCTCCGGGAAACAGCAGGCTGTGAGTACTGGATCCATGACACTTGCTTCCTGGGATGGGGTCAGGGATGCTGAGGCTGGGGTGTGCCCTGAATGGAGGTGGGTGGGTGATCTAGAGGCTGTGGTGCCAGCTGGAGGTCCCCAGAGAAAGCCAGAATAGGAGGGTCCCAGCCTAGAGGGGCCTCCCTCAGGAACTCTGGGAGAGGCCTGCATCTGACTGCCCCAATGATGTTCCAAACTCCCATGGGAGTCAGACAAAGCACGCAGTCAAAGCCATGAGTCACACATGTCACCAGGGCACAAGGTCAGACACGAGCATCATAGGAACATTAGGTAATTAGAGCTCGGCACGCCAGGCAGTCAGAAGCACACCCCAGAAGTCAGAGCACCAACACCCAGGCACAGGGTACACAAGCATCCTAGAGCAGTGTCTCAATCACAGTGTCCCAGGCATGGACAGTCGTGTTGATACAATCACATGGCCCCCAGGAGTATACACATCACAGGGCAACCATCACTGCATCCCAGAGACACTCTGTCACAATCACTGCCCTACAGTCACTCTGTCTTAATGATGGTCCCAGGAGTCTGTCCTGAGTCTGTCACCATCACTGCCCCAGAGACACACCATCACCTTGTCATAATCACTGTCCCAGGAGCAGACAGTTACTCTGTGACACTCACCATGTCTTATGGGCACGCACAGTGACACAATCGCAATGTCCTGTGAGCACACACGGCCATGCTGTCACAATGACAGTGTTCCAATAACATGCACAGCCATGCTGTCATAATCACAGCATCCCAGGAGCACACACAGTCACCCTGCAAAGTCACTGTGCCCCAGGGCTACATGAAGTCACCGTCACAGTCACTGTACCAGAAGCACATAGTCACATAAGCACAGACCCGAAGAACACACAGTCATAGGGTCCCCCATCACCATGTCCCTGAAGCACACAAGTCACACAGACAACAATCACTGTCCTGGGAGCATGTAGTCAGCATGTCACAAACTACACTATCCTGGAAACCTGCACAGTTATGCTGTGACAGTCACAGGACCCAGAAACCCAGGCAGAGCATGAAGCCACAGCTAGCCATTCCCAACAGCTGGATGATCAACTCAGGTCAATGAGAGGGTACCCAACACATCTCATCACTGTCATCAGAGGAGGCAGGGACTCCCTCGCCCTATGTTGGGACTATGCACCCCCTGAATACTGCTCCTTCCCTCTAGACAGCTACTGAGCCTTAACATTCTTGGCCTGAGAGGGGACTCCCACATAGCACACAGCCCCCAAGATAGGGCTCCCTCAGAGGCCTCCTTTAGATTACTGACCCCAGCTGCAGTGCAAGTCCAGGAATCCCACTCTCAATAAGTTCTTGCAGGCTTTAGAAGGACTCTGAGAGCTTGCCAGTCTGCAGGAAGCATTGTGGTTCTAGCAGGCATCCCCCCTCCCCCGCTACAGAGTTCCCCAAACACAGTGAATCTAGCCCTTAAAACAGCACCCTCAGGAAAGCCCGGCAAGTGGTTCCCAGTCTAGCCATTGTCTTGCTCTGTCACCGTAGAGACCTAAAGTTGCAGCCTTCAACTAAGATCCCCGTTAACAACACACGCAGCATGGCGCCTCCTAAGTTGACCCCAGGATCAGCTTCAGTTGGACGCCTCGCTTGCGGAGCACGATCAGGGGGCCCAGGTCCTCGACGCCCCCGCAGAACTCCCCTTCGGTCCCCGTCAGTCACACTGACCCCACCCGCAGCATAGCGCCCCCTGCGGTCAGTGGAGAGAGTTGCGTCCTCTCTGCGCGCCTATCCGCTCCGCGCGCGTCCGCAGCTCGGAGTCTTACCGCTTGCAGCTGCCTCCGCCCGCGCTGCCGCTGCCGCTGCCGTGAAAGGACGAGGGCCAGGACATGCGGGATGTGCGCAGGCCGGGCCGGTCGCCGGTGTCCACGGCGTCGGCGCGCTCTATGGGCCGGTGTGGAGACCGTTCGGGCTCCGCGCGCTCCGCGCTGTCCGAGTAGCCGCGCTGCTGGATACGGATGGGGGTCCGCGGCTGCCGCCACAGGTGCTGGGGGGGCGGCTTCAGGGTGGCCTGGCCCTCCCGGGGCCCAGGCAGAGACAAAGACAGGCTCCTCTCCGAGGGGACGGCCGGGGGCTCCATGGCCCCGGCCCCCACCTGCACCCTAGGGGGCCCTGGCCTCTCCAAAACAGCTGAACCCTGTTCAGCTGCGCGCGAGCTGATGCGCCCGGGGTCCCGCAGGTGCGCCTGGCCTCGGTGGGGCCATGGCGTCCCGGGGAGAGACCCGGGGGCGCTGCGGGCCGATCGCCCCCGGGCCGGGTGCGGAGGTTCCCTGTCGGCGCCTTGGCTCTCCGCTCGATGCTCGGCAGCGCGCTCGGCGTTCAGCGTCCCGCTCGGAGCCAGCCCAGGCTCCCCCCGCCCCGTCCCGCCTCTCCCCGCCCCCCGCCCGCCGCGGCTGTCAGCACCGCCCCCTCCTCCTCCGTCCGGGCAGTGGGGGGCAGCCACCCAAGGAGGGGGCCCTTCCCGCCCACACAGAGCCCCGCTCCCCGCGGGGAGGGGGAGCCGGAACTCGGCTCTCTCCAGAGCTCCCTGCCTTAGTCGCGGTGCACACGGGTACCAAGGAGTTAAACGGTTAATCCGATCATGAAGGAGACACCCGACTGGTTGCCGGTGTGTCAGTCAGTCTGTCCATCATGGTGGGGGCGGAGCCCAGTGCGGACTTGTCCTCGCCGCTACCCCTGGCCAGGGGGAGCTGGTGAGGAGTGGTCCCGATTACAAGGACGCGGTCCCTGCAGCGGGCTGCGACGGTGTTCGGGGATCTCCTGTTGGTGGGTCGGGGGATGGCGATGGTGTGTGCCCGGGGCGGGATGTGCGCGCACGTGGCCTCTTCCGAGGGTTTGTCTGTGTTTTCGTTGTCTGCTCGAAGTGTGTGCGCGCACGTGGTTGGCTGCTGCGATCTGCCTGTTTATCTGGATTTCGCTGTGCGTGTATCTGCGTGTCTGTGTCTGAAGGAAGTGTGTGCACGTGTGCTGCCTGTTTGGAGGGTGTGCACCTCTACAGGGTCTGTTCTGGTGGCCTGGGAGCTGTGCCTGTGTTCCCACGCGATTGGGTGTGTACTGTGGGACCGGTCCGCGCTTGCGGAGTTCTGCACTCGACTCTGCCTCTGTTGTTTGACTGGTGTCTGAGAGAGTCAACGTGTGTTGGTGTGTGTGTGGTCAACCTGGGGCCGCTTTGAGATGTTTCCCTTTGGTTTCTGTGGCGCTCCGGGAGGATACCCGGTGGCTGATACCCCGACTGCCCGCCCACCTCTCTGTGCGTCGCTGCCTCTTCTAAAGCGCTTCTGCAGGAGGTAAACTGAGGCAGGTCCCGGGCAGCCGCGGGACGCACTCCCGTGCCCTTTTCAGGCGAGTAAACAGCCGCGCCTCCTCCCCGCTGCCCCCGCCGGCAGAGCCCCCCTTCCGGCACCTAAATCGGGAGTCGCCGTGACTCACGCTCCCGCCTCCCCCAGCGCCGCGCCGAGCGCGAGCGAGCAAAGAGCTAGCGGGATCCGAGAGCCCTCCCTTCCCCCCGCCCCGGCCCGGGACCGAGCCCTGGTGAAGGAGGCTGCGGGGCAGAAGGCCGTGTACACACCCTTGTGCCCCATCCCCCGCCCGTGCCCCGGCCGATGCGCGCTCGGATTAAGGAGCTCGGAAGCCAGTCCATGAAACCAGGCCCCGCCCCCGTGCGCCCCCCTCAAGGGCTCCCCCGGGCAGGCCGTGCCGTCTGCCACCGCCCTCCCTCCGCACTGTTCTTATTAAAAAAAGAGAGAGAGAGAGAAAGCTCCAACCCCCACAGCCGCTTTTCTCCCTGCCAGAGGGGGCTCCGGGCGTGGGCGAACGCGGAGCTAGAACCGCCCTGCCATTAGCAGCCGCTGAATGTCCCAGAGGCCAGAACTGTGTCCCCCGCTTCTCTCGGGGACCCTCCCCACAAGTGCATACCCAAAAAAGGCTTCTAGGGGATTCACAAGGGCTGTGATTCCTCCCCAGATCACTTGAGGGTCTTGGGTTGGACCAAATTCTTGGGGTCAGGGGTGTTGTTGGATTGGCCAAAGCTCAGAGTGGGGTAAATGGAGGTGGGGGGGGGCAGTCACAGCGGGGTTGGCAGAAAAAGGAAGGCCCAAGGCAGTGGGCAAGAGCAGGTCTCTGGATCTGTGGCCGAAGGAGGCTAGAGGGATTGGGAATTGGCCGGGGGGGGGGGGGGGGGGGGAGCGGGGGTCGTTAAGCCATTTGGAGAGGAGAATGACAGTCACTTTTTCCCGCATCTGGAAATGAATCATTGTAGCATGATCCAAGCAGAGACCCTGGAGCCCTCTGAGTAGACAAAGGGGTGGGTGGGGAGATTGAGGCTGCAGAGAACAGTGGCCTGAGGAGGGCAGTGGTGACAGGGCCCGCCAGCAGCCAGGACTAACTCAGTCGTCTGGCTTTCAAATTCATCCTTGGGCCAAGAGGAGGGTTGAAGTACCCTCTGAGGACCCCGGATGAGAAAGAGCAAGGAAGTTCAGTGTGAAGCTAGGCTCAGAAGAAAGAAAAATGCCAGTCCAGACCGCCTCCAGTGTCCCACCATCCCCTTTTAACACCTTGAAGAAGTGACATCCTCTTAGAAAGGGAAATAGAGGTGCACATGGATTGGTGGGATGTGTACTTCCTAACCTGTTCCAGCTTTCTGATTATGCGAGCATTCTTGCAGACTGGAGGGTCCAAACCCTTTCTGAAACCCTGCCCCTTGCTGGCGGAGGCTGCTGCAAAATGGAAGAAGGGGTTCCTCTAAAGGCTGCAAGAGGTGCCACTTGGGGGTGGTGGGATGTCACAGCCTGATCCACCAAGCTCCAGGAGAACTTTCAGCTGGTTTTGCAAAACTCAGGAAGCCAGGAGCCTGGAGCAAAGGAAAGGGCTGGTGGCTGGAGTTAGCCCAGCTGGCCCTGTTCCTCCATCCCGCCTCCCAGCCAGGTCCACCTCCCGCCTACCTGTCAGCTTTGGTGATGGAAATTCGTGGAGGGATCAGCAGCGGCAGAGTGGTGGGCCGGGGGAGGCAGAGGGACCCCAGGGTCCAAGGGCTCAGGCTCAGCCCAGCCTAGGCCTGGACCCGTGGAGAGGCGTCGGCGAGGGCGTCGGAGGTCAGCCCCCAGCATGTTGGCTCGGCCTGGCTCGGGGGTCTCTCGAGGCCTCTGAGGTGAGACAAGGGCGGGATAGGGGTACAGCCTGGTCAGGCAGCTCTGAGCTCCTCCCCCGCAGTAACGTGCCTCCCTGGCCATCTGAGAGAGGCGCCTATGGGGATTAAGGCTTCTGTGCCCCGCTCCCATCTTAGCATCCCTCTCACAGAGGGGGCGTTCCCAGCTCTTACCTCTGAAAGGTGCCCTTTCTCAGTCATAATTTTTGTGGGGTTCCCTTTTGATGTCTCCGTCCTGGGGCTTCTGGGCCCTCATGCCTGTAGTCCGTCCTCACCACGAAACCCTTCTAATGCATCACCACCCTCCACGTCTACGAAGCCTCCCAAATGTATGTGGCCTCCTCCCTCCCTTACATCTGACACCCTCAAGACCTTCACCCCCAGCAACTCTCCGCACTCACCCTACAATCCTCTCCCTATTGGGAAAACCCCTGGAAGGCCCTGCCTTCTAACCCTGGGCTAAGAGCCTCTTAATCCGGGCAGCAGCAGAATAATGAAGTCAAGGGAGTAAACTGAGGCACGAGGGGACAAGACTTGATGCCTCGAGGAAGAGGGGCCAGGCTTAGTGAGCAGCTGTGGTCACTAGGGGGCTCCTGACCCCAACCCAACCCAAACCTCGTCCCCAGCCCCGCCCCGCCTCTCGCACCTCGTCCCCGGTTCCGGCCACCGACAGGACACTGCGACTCCTCTTCATTTCGCCAAACTAGCGTGCCTCGGGTGCTTCATGTCATGCCCCGGCTAGTGCCTCCTACAGGACCAGGCCAAAGGCGTCTACCATCAGCGCCCTGGGGCTCCCCCTGCAGGCTGAGCATGGAATCCACCCCCGCCCCTCGCCAATTGCCTCTCCCGGGGCGTGACGTCAGCGGGTGACTGACGCACTGCCTGTTGGTGACGTCACACGCATGTTGCCAGAGCAACAGCTGACGCACGGCCGGGCTCTGAACAGTGTCAATGCCTAGATTGGCCACTGGGGGGCCGGGAGCCTCGGGCCCGGGTCGCCCCAGCCCCCACCGGTCCTCCTGCGGGGGCTTCCCCAGGCTGGGGATCCCTCAGAGAAGACCGGGAGCTCCCAGAGCCGGCCACGTGTGGCGCGTGGTCTGAGCTGGGGGCCGGAGGAAACGTCTCCTCCGAGCTGTTGGGATTTTATGCCTAAACCCGAAATAGCTCCGATGTGCGGGGGCCGGGCGCAGCGAGACGGCGGTTAGGGCACAGATGGGGGACGAGCAGGCAGAGGCGCGCGGAGACAGACAGGGACGCGTGGAAATAGAAACAGACAGACAGGGACACAGACGCAACTCCCGGTGATGAGTGCGCTCTGCTGCCGGCAATCCCTATCTAAAAGCTTGGGGGAGGGGAAGCCTGGCTCGCTCTACCTTTGCACCCAGGCGCTGCAAATTATGGCTGTGTGGCCGTAGGTCAGTGCATTAAACTCTCTGAGCCTGTTTCACCTCTATGAAATGGAATGATAATTCTTACAGGTTCTATATGAGAATTAAATGAGATCAGACCATATTGAATTCTTGAAGAACTGGCACTCAGTAATTGCTTAATAAATGCTATTGACATCTGAGCCTGCTGCTGTTCAGTCGCTAAGTCCTGTCTGATCCTTTGCGATCCCATGAACTGCAGCTCAACAGGGTTCCCTGTCCTTCACCATTTCCCAGAGTTTGCTCAAATTCATGTCCACTGTGTCGGTGATGCCATCCAACTACATGTCATCCTCTGTCACCCGCTTCTCCTCCTGTCCTCAGTCTTTCCCAGCATCAGGCGTTTCCAGTGTGTCGGCTCTTTGCATCAGGTGGCCAAAGTATCTGAGCCTGTGGGAGCCCATTAGAACCCACATCAGATCATGACCCTCCTCTGCTCAGAGCCCTCCATGGCTTTCACCTTCTTCAGAGGAGACATCAAAGTCCTCAACAAGAGGCTCACAGAGTCCTGTATAACGTCTCTGTCCTCATTCCTCCCACTCTCTCCTAGGCTCACTCTGCTCCATCTACACTGGCCCCTTGACTGCTTCTGGACACACTCGGCATTCTCTAACCTCAGAGCCTTTGCACTTTCTGTTCCCTCTGCCTTAAATATCCACAGGTCCCTCACATCTTCAGGTCTTTGTAACATCTCACCTTTTCAGTATTTCTCGCCTCCCCACTGCTGTTTAAAGTTGCTAGCCCCTCAGGATTCCTGAATTTTCTTACCCTGCTGTATTTTTTTCATAGAATTTATCACCTAAATACATCAGATCAGATCAGATCAGTCGCTCAGTCGTGTCCGACTCTTTGCGACCCCATGAACTGCAGCACGCCAGGCCTCCCTGTCCATCACCAGCTCTCGGAGATCACTCAGACTCACATCCATCGAGTCAGTGATGCCATCCAGCCATCTCATCCTCTGTCATCCCCTTCTCCTCCTGCCCCCAATCCCTCCCAGCATCAGAGTCTTCTCCAATGAATCAACTCTTCGCATGAGGTGACCAAAATACTGGAGTTTCAGCTTTAGCATCATTCCTTCCAAAGAAATCCCAGGGCTGATCTCCTTCAGAATGGACTGGTTGGATCTCCTTGCAGTCCACTATGTAATTCACTTATTACATGTATTGTTGGTCTTGTTCTACACCAGAACATCAGCTGCAGGAGGACAAAAATATTTTATCTGTTTTATTAATTACTATGTGTCTGGTGCCTAGAATTGAATTTGGAACATAGTAGTCTCTTAATAAGTTTTTGTTCAATGTCTGGTTATTATTTTGAGGACTCAAGAGCATATTTATTAAGTTCCTAGCAAGTCTACTATGGACTGGCCACATTACTCCCTGGCTCTTATTACTTTTTCTTGCCCTATAGCTCTAGCTATAGCACTTCAGTTCAATGTCAACTGGTAGAAATGAATATAAACATCATCTCACCCATGCAGTGCTTAGCACCAGACAAGCTCATGACAGACAGCTGTTGAACAAATGGATGTATGTATGAATATTGTTCAATGGTCACCTTCACTTCTCTACCAGACTCAATCAGTCAGTGTTCTGGGCTCCCACTGCTGCTTATTCTGCTCCTATTAAAGCACTCAACATTTGAGGTTATATTTTTATTCCCCACTACGGCTCTGTGAGGGCAGAAATGGTACCCATTCATCATGGTCCCCTGTGCTGCTGCTGCTGCTAAGTCGCTTCAGTCATATCCGACTCTGTGCGACCCCATAGACGGCAGCCCACCAGGCTCCCCCATCCCTGGGATTCTCCAGGCAAGAACATTGGAGTGGGTTGCCATTTCCTTCTCCAATACATGAAAGTGAAAAGTGAAAGTGAAGTCGCTCAGTCGTGTCCCACTCTTAGTGACCCCATGGACTGCAGCCCACTAGGCTCCTCTGTCCATGGGATTTTCCAGGCAAGAGTACTGGAGTGGGGTGCCTTCGCCTTCTCCATGGTCCCCTGTACATAGTCTCAATGTATGTTGAAAGAATAAGCGAGGGAACAAATTAGCATAAAGAGAAAGAGGCACCCTCTCTTCTGTGTGTAGACAGACCAGACACATATGCTCAGACAGGCAGAGAAAGGGTAACGTAGTAAGGACCAGGCTTCGGCTCCAGTGTTAACATTGACCTGTATTCAAATCCTGACTGTACCACTCCTCATTAGCTGTTTATCTGGGGGCAAGCTTCCCAGCCTCTTTGAGTTTCAGTTTCCTGATCTTCAGTTTCCATCGTAAAATGGGGATAATATTCCTACCTACCCGAGGAAGTTGTTGTGAAGATGAAGTAGTGCATGTAAGGTTCTGAGCACAGTGCCTGGTTCCTAGTATGTGCTCATGGAACAGTAGCCACTATCATAATAATATTATCACTGTTGTTGATTCAGTGGAGCTATAGACATATTCCCAGGTAACACTAGTGATAAAGAACCCTCCTGCCAGTGCTGGTTCGATCACTGGGCCAGGAAGATCCCCTGGAGGAGGGCATGGCAGCTTACTCCAGCATTCTTGCCTGGAGAATCCCATGGACAGAGGAGCCTGGAGGGCCACAGACCATAGCGTCCCAAAGAATTGGACAAGAAAGAAGCGACTTAGTAGCACATTAACAGAGATTCCTCCCATCCTCCCCCTCATCGCACTGGCCTCCTCCCTGTTCCTCAAACACTTTGAGCATATTTTGATCTTAGGGCCTTTGCGCTTGATCTTCCCTCCCCTGGAAAACCACCCTCAGATATCCTGTGCTCTTCCCACCTCCAATCTCCCTGACTCTGCCTTAATTTTGTTTTAGAATTATGACATTCTAACAAGATGTATCATTTGCCTATCCTTTTATTAGCTATTGCCTGTCCTTTGATTAAGACATGAGGTCAATATGTTGGTCTGTTTTGTCCCCTGCCAAATCTCCAGGATCTTGGACAATGCTGGTAGACAGTAGGTGCTCAACAAATGTCTCTTGAGTGGATGAATAAAACCACTTGACTCCCTTATCTCCTTCACCTACCTGCACAAAGTTACCTCTTTTCAGAGGCCTTCCGACATGGATGTCTCCCCCTACCCCATCTCCTTCTGCCTCTCACTCAGCTTTGTTTCTCTCCTCAGCATTCATCGCCCCTGGGGTATTATATATTTCTGTTTTTGCTTGCCTTACCCCTTAGTTCCATGAGGTCAGGGGATTTTTCTGTCTTGTTATAGGGCCAGCATCATGGACATATGACCTGAGCAGTCACAAAGGGCCCCATACTTAGAAGGTTTAATGTGCTACTGTCATGGTCTTGTTGTGGTCTAAATTCTTACATTAAAAAAATTTTTTTATTAAAAAATAATTTTTGGCCACTCAGCATGCGGGGTCTTAGTTCCCCAACCAGGGATTGAACCTACTCTCCCTGCATTTGAAGTTCAGAGTCTTAGCCACTGGACTGCCAGAGAAATCCCTTAATAATAACAATTTTAAACTGGGGTCTTGCATTTTCATCTGGTCCTGCTGCTGCTGCTGCTAAGTCGCTTCAGTCGTGTCCAACTCTGTGCGACCCCATAGACAGAAGCTCACCAGGCTCCCCCGTCCCTGGGATTCTCCAGGCAAGAACACTGGAGTGGGTTGCCATTTCCTTCTCCAATGCATGAAAGTGAAAAGTGAAAGTGAAGTCGCTCAGTCGTGTCCGACTCTTAGCGACCCCATGGACTGGAGCCTACCAGGCTCCTCCGTCCATGGGATTTTCCAGGCAAAAGTACTGGGGTGGGGTGCCATTGCCTTCCCCGTCATCTGGTCCTGGGCTCTGCAAAATTCTGTAGCTGATTCTGGCTGTATCCTCAGTGCCCAGAACAGCCCATGGTAGGTGCTCAAGGATTTGTGGAACGAAGGAAGGAGTGGAGGAGGCCAGGGGGCGGAGGTGGAGACACACACACGCCACCACTGCCTGGACACTTGTGCATCTTTGTAGAAATCAGCCCTGGCAGAAACCTGGGCATGGGAGGCAGGTCCTCAGAAATTGGCCTGAGTGTCCAGGAGGTGGGGGAGCCGCTAAACCTGCCTTCCTCCAACCCTGGGCAGCAGCCACTGAGGAGGGGGTCCAGATGGCCAAGTAGGCTCAGGGTGAGGAGGGGCCTCTTGACTCATCCAGCTGCTCAGTGCTCCTGGCCTGGCCTGACAGGAGCACTGGCTTCACCCAGCCCCCGCCGCCGTCAGGAGGACATGGCGATGGGTGGCCAGAGAGGGATGGAAATGACGATAAATGCTCTTGTCTGCAGCTTGCCCAGATCATTCAGGCCTAAGGAGGGACAGTGACTACCCAAGCTACATGCCTTGGAGCTGGGAAGGACTCTCAGCTCCACCCCCTCCCCACGGGGCATGTGTGTGTGCACGTGCATGTATGTGAACATGAGACTTTGTATACGGCTGTCCGTTTGCAACTGGACGGGTAGAACTCTCTGGGAGGTTGAGTATTGTGTAGATGAAAGCAGATCATACTTGCCAGGAGTGTGTGTATGTGACAAAGTGATACTACATCAGTCTATGTGGGCATAAGGCTGGCTGTGTGTGTATGTGTGTGTGTGTATGCACACGCACACATGTGAGGAGGGTGCATACATATGGATGCATAATCTTACACTGGTCAGAAATGTGGATTCTGGGTTCAGATCTTTTCACAGCCACCCCGTAGCTATGCAGCCTCAGGCACTTTTGGTTCTCCAGCCTGTATATGGTGTTTGCGTGACTACATTTGTCTGGATCAAAGTGTGTGTGTGTGTGTGTGTGTTTGAGGAGTAATACAACTCTTCTGGGAGGTCTTCCTTGATACCCATCCCAAAGTGGACTCCTCAATTTTTCTCTTTTGTGAATTGAACTGTTCAGCCGCTCAATCAGGTTCCATTCTTTTCGACCCCTGGACTGCAGCCTATCAGGCTCCTCTGTCCGTGGAATTCTCCAGGCAAGAATATTAGAGTGGGTTGCCATTTCCTCCTCCAGGGGATCTTCCTGACCCAGGGATGGAAACTGTCTCCTGTACCTCCTGAGTTGCAGGTGGATTCTTTACCACTGAGCCACCAGGGAAGCACAGTTTGTTGTTATATATTTATATTGTTGTTTCTTCACTGATTACTAAATGTCAGCTCCATGGGGGTAGGGGGTTTTGATCTGTTCACTGCTGTGTCCTGAGCACTGGGTACATAGTAGACACTGAGTAAATACCCTTTCAGTGGATGAATATAGGGCTGTGTCTGTGTGGTATGAGGAGAGAGATAGGGGCTGATAGATGTCATGGGTTCCTGGAGGGACCTGTGTTCAAGTCTGGTCTCTATTCTCTTCCATTCCCAGCTGTTCACAACCATTTCTTCAGCCATCCTCACTTGTATGGGAATGACAACATCCCATCAACTTCCTGTACTGCCTTTGATGACATCTTTCCCCTTTTCTGGGTCTAAGGGACTCACTTGCCTCATCTGTAACATGGGAGAGAGGATGGGTTGGTTCATGACTAGCCTCCTACCTGACCTAAAGCACTATGAAAATAGTTTCAATCAAATTCCCTCTTTAATTAATTCAATATTTATTATGCACCTATTGTGTACCAGGTACTCTTCTAGACTGGCCCTGCCTCCGTGGAGCAGAAAGTGAATGATGAAGGCAGATACAAATCATAAAATCTCATTGAATCTTGGACACCCTCCCCTAAAATCACTCTCCATGCCTCATGGAATTTTAGTCTTCACAGTCTAAAATCACTGAGGGGTTTCTCTGTTCACATACTGATCTTGCTCCCTCAGCAGTCTCCAGGGGCAGCCAAGCCGGGACCCAGCTTGTCTCTTTGGTTGCTGTAGTCTGACCACCCAGCCACAGGGCCCTGACATACAGTAGGCACTTGGAAAATACGTGTGGAATGAGCTTGAAAATAAATGACAGACTAATGCAGACTCGAAAACAAGACCTCCCCTAATCCTGGGTGAGTCATTACCCACTTTGCAGATGAGGAAATTGAGGCTCAGGAAGGCAAAGCCGTTTGCCCAGTCCCACAACCGCAGCTAAGCAGTGTGTGGCTGTGGGATGCAGCAGAGGAAGCTTGGGAGCCCAGAGGAGCATTCTCAGCCCCCCACCCCCACCCCAGAGATACCACACATCCAGCTGGAGATGCACTGATGGGGGGTGCGTGGTTGGGAGGGCGAGGGACAGTGCGAAGCAACTCAGGGGTCTCTGTCTCAGTCCCCAGGAGTGGAGATGCTGTGTTGGCAGGAGATTAGTAAACGCCTGGCGCTGATGGGGGAGCTTCCGGCGCCCTGTCCCCAATGCTGGGAGCTGGGGCTCCTGGGACGTTGATTCGTTGGGGCCAGGCAGCTCCAGTCTCCAAAGCTAGGTAGACACCCCCCCGCCCCCACCCTACCCCCCTCCCCCCAGCCTACCCGGGAATCCCGATTCGGGGTCCTCCCTATACACCCTCAGCTTGGAGGCCAGCCTGCAGCCCTCAACCGGCTACGTGGGGGGCCCTGACTTTCTTGGGGGGGCGATGGAATTCCCCTCTCCCCGCCCGGAGCCCCTCCCTCCCGGGCGCCAGGTCCCCCTCCCGGCTGCAGCCGTAGTCCAAAGCTTACCTTGCAGGGGGGCTGGGGAGGGGATGCCCCGCCCTCTCCGGCCTGGGGGGCGGGAGGGGACCGGGGTGTCCAGACCCTTTGTTTGCCGGTTATGTGTGTGTGTGTGTGTGTGTGTGTGTGTGTGTGTGTGTGTGTGTGTGTGTGATCGGGAGCCCCGCTGGGATGTAGGTCCGTGCGCGCGCGTACCCGGGCCTTGACGGCCGCTGTGATGCTGAACTGCCAGGGTTGGAAGAGGAGGAGGAAAGGGGGACTCCCCGCCCCCGCCCGCCTACTCGCGGGTTTGAATGGACCGTGAGGGGGAGGGGCGGCAGCGGGCGGGCGCTTTTGTCCGGATGGCCCTACCACTTCCCGGGGCCGGGGAATCCCCCACACCCCACCCATTTAAAGACCTTTACTCCTTTCTCTTCAACGCCCCCTCCAAAGGCCTGCTTGGTTGGGGGGAGTCTGGAAGAGGCGCCCTTCACTCAAGTGGCTGAATCTCCTCCCATTCTCCCTGTCCTCCGCCCTGCGCCCTTTAATCTGAGATAATCCTGGCCCTAGGCTGCAACGCAGCCTTTTATCCCAGTATCAAAGCGTGGGTAGGGATATATGAAAATGTGTGGCTGCAGTCGCCCAAGCTCAATGTAATGGAATTCTTAGAGTCCAGGACGAGGAAGGAGATCCCAGACGAAAGAGGGAGGGACTGCGAGGAGTCCCAGAGTACCTCGACGGAGAAAGACCCCCTGCGTGCGCACTTCCAAGCTCTTCCACCCCTCCCCCACCTGGCGCGGGGCACCAGCACTGGCCGCTAGTTAGACACTAGCGACACCCAGCGGACGCATGGGGAACCGCCGTGGACAGGCTCCCGAGGCCCGTTAAGTGCGGTCGGGTGATTCCAGAGCGGGCGTGTATGCGCGAATCCCCGCTAAGGAGTGGCAGAAGATGGGGGAGGCGAGAGGGGACGCTGTGGTCCGAGCCAGGGAAACACCAGGGCCACATTACCCCCATCTAGGCTCCTCGAGGGCAGGGCCACAACCTTCCTTCACTTAGACCCTCCCAGAGCAGGGCCTTGTACCCCTTGGACTGGGAAGGTCCTTTCCCATCAGGCACCATCTCCAGCACAAAGTCTGTCTTCACGAAAGACGGGAGCGAGGTCTTTTTGCCGAGGCCGAGCCCCAGCAGTGGGCTCAGGCTGACGTCACTGTGGCGTGGCTAAGAGGACAATCCTCTTTCTCAGTCTTGCCAACTGCCCCCTTTCCCAAGGCTGCCGTAAACGCCCACCGTGAGGTAGCGGGAGATGAGGGGGGCTAGAGGTTGGAGAACCCACCCGTAAGTCCCCAGGAGGGGCCTAGTAGAGGCCGGAAGCCCGATAGGATGAGGTCTCAGCGGACTCCCGAGAGCCGAAACACGTGCGCAGGGCTCTTTAAGAACTTGGTCGCCAGTGCCGCTGCTGAGGTTACTAAGGATGTGACGTCACGCGACGGTGGGGCGTGCTCGCCCCGGGCGGAAGCGGAAGGGGCGGGGCTCCGGAGGCTGAGTCTCAGTGCTGCCGCCGCCGCCGCCGCTACAGCTACCAGAGCCCTGGAGGGCTGGGCCCCGAGGCAAGATGGTGGACTACAGCGTGTGGGACCACATCGAGGTGTCTGACGATGAAGACGAGACGCACCCCAACATCGACACCGCTAGCCTCTTCCGCTGGCGGCACCAGGTAGAGCGCGCGCGCCCAGCCCCTTCCCCCACTCCCGGGACTCCGCTTCAGAGTTCTGACCCCTGATACTGCCCGGGGGGTCCAGCCATTGATACCTGGGATTACTCCCTACAGCCTGGACTTTACTAATAGCCCAGGGTTCCTCGATTCAATTCCGGGGCCATAGAATTGCCGGGGCCCCTGAGTTCCTTACCCGCGATGCCGGCGCCCCCCCCGCCCCTTTCCAGTTTCTTCTTGAAACTCCAGGTTGAGCTGTACGGCATCTTTTTAGAGTTTAGACTGCCAAGATAAGCTTTTGACGTGCCTCCCAATCCTGCTTGGGATCTTCCACTTACACCCAGATTTCTACCTCAGAATCTGGATCCTGAACCTAGTCGGGTACCCAGTTAAGATCTTGGCTGTTCCATGGCCCCTCCTAACCCCTGTGCTCAGTCGCTTCAGTCGTGTCCAACTCTGTGACCCCATGGACTGTAGCCCGCCAGGCTTCTCTGTCCGTGGGATTCTTCAGGCAAGAATACTGCAGTCGGTTGCCATTTCCTTCTCCAGGGGATCTTCTCAATCCAGGGATCGAACCCGCGTCTTTTATGTCTCCTACATTCGCAGGCAGGTTCTTTACCACTGGCCCCGTCTGGAAGTCCTCCAAAACCCTAGAGTTCCCGATAGTTTAAGTGTATTCTGTGACCTGCTCTTCTGGATCCTTATGGTTCAGATCCAGAAGTCTTACTCCTCTGAATAAAACAATTGTGTCTTCTCCTGAGATTTCTATTCCTGGCTTGGGACTCCAACCCACACCCAGGACCCCTCCCCTAGAACAAAGATTGGTACCCCCTCCCCCCAGGGCCCTCAGTCTCATCTAGGCCTGGAATTTTGAAACCTGGGTCCTGTTCAGAATGAACCACCACCTCCACCCTGATGGAGCCTCCAATTCCGGAGGCTCTCCTTCAGCCTTCAGTACTCTTAGACCCAATTTCCCATTACATCAGGAAACCCTACCCACATGGCTTCCTGCCCAGCCAGAACCCCTGCCCTTCCTTGGTACCTCACACCCAGTCCCCGCCCACCCCCGAGACAGACTTCACTGGGAACCTTTGCCAGCTTCAGAATGCCTCATTCAAACCCAAGTCCAGGACCCAAATCCACCCCATCTCCTTTCTGACCCAAACTTGGTGTGCTGTTCTCAAATACCCACAATGACTCTGCTGTTACAAGAAACCCTCCCATCCTGATTCCAGATTCACTGCCCCTTCTTTTATCTATTTTCCCCCAAATACAGACCCCCAGAATCCCAAGTCTGTATGTTCTTTCGACAGCCTGCAACCCCCCCATCCCCCACCCCCCGCCCAGCTGTGCTCATAGGCCAACACAATGACTCTCCTGAGACCTTGTGTGCTAACTTTTTGCTCCACCAACTCAGAACTCTTAGACCCACATTCCAGGGGCTGCTCTGCTCTCACGCTTATGGCATATACCGCCTAGAACCTTCCAGTTAGGAAGGCCTCATTTTATCTTCCCATGTATCAGCTCGCAGTTGTTTATCCAGAAACTCCTAGAAGCGCCCTTCCTCATCCTGCTGAGACACAGTAACCATGCCTTCATCTAGTCCCGGTTCTGGGTCCAACCCATTTCTTAAAGCAGCAGCCTCCTGGCTAGGGCTTCCCTGGTGGCTCAGATGGTAAAGAATCTGCCTGCAGTGCAGGAGACCAAAGTTCGATCCCTGGGTGGGGGAGATCCCCTGGAGTAGGGAATAGAGACCACTCCAGTATTCTTGCCTGGAGAATCCCATGGACAGAGAAGTCTGGCAGACTACAGTCCATGGGGTTGCAAAGAGTCGGATACGATTGAGTGACTAACCCTTTCACCTGGCTAGTGTACCTGGTGGGCAAGCCACTGGAGTGGAAAAAGAAAGTTCTAGCATTTCTCTCTTGCCACATGTAACGTTTTATGATGAAATATTGAAGCTCTCCGCAAAGCTCTAAAGCCCATTCTCAGGAACACCTATTCTGGTCATGTAGTTGATCTCTATCACCAGGTTTGGTCCTGCTGGTTTGGGAGGCCATGCCCGCTCCCATACAGCGACCTCCTCTCACCACGCCCGACTCCCTCCTGGCGCAAAACCTTTTCCTGTCCAACCTCTGAGGACCCAGGGCTGTCCTGGAGATGAGTGGAGGCAGGGAGCCTGGTGTCTCCAGCATGAGGTTCCGCTGCCAATGACTGGCAGCCTGGGCTCCAGCCCTGCCACAGGACGATCACTGCTTTGGGGGAGCAAGCCCCCTGCCTCCATGAGACTATCGTGAAAATGAAATGAGATTAGATCTGGAAAGAACTTGGCTCGGGGCCTGGGAGGAAAGAGTAAGCAATACCAAGAGTGGAAGAGGGGATTAGCCAAAAGGTGGCCTGGTACCCTTGTGAGCAGAGGCCTGCCCGACTGGGTTCATATCCTGCTCCTTCTGAATATCACTGACTTGCTGTGACCCAGTGAGGTGTTTTCTTTTTTTAATTAATTTGACCACACAGGGTCTTAGTTACAGTGTGCTGGATCTTTAGTTGCAGCATGTGGAATCTATTAATAGTTCCCTGACCGGAGATCGAACGGGGGCCCCTTGCATTGAGAGGACAGAGTCTCAGCCACTGGACCACCAGGGAAGTCCCCGGAAGTGAGTTTTGATCGCTGTGTGCCTCAGTTTCCCCAGGTGGCAGTCTTAACAGTACCTACCCAATAGGCTTGCTGTGAGAGCCACCTTATGAATTTAACGTGTGTACTGCTTGCAGGACAGCACTGGAACGTAATAAGCTTTGTGGAAACTTTAGCTCCTGTCATCATCATTGCTTGGATAATTCATGCTTATGGTAAAAAATAAAAAATAATCCCAAGGCTCCAGAAGGGGACAAGTGAGTCTTCCCAGTTCTAGCTCCCTGGCTCCCTTGCCCAGAAACAGCTGCCAATCCTGGTTTCTCATGGCTCCTTCCAGTGAGCTGGGCGGCATCCAGGTTCTGTGAGCCTCAGGTCCCCCCTCTTTGTGTAAGGCAGAAAACCGGGACACCTGTGGCCCCATCTCGCCACTGAGGTTTCTGCCCTGCCCAGCCTGACACAGCCTCTCCCGGAGGTGTAAAGCCCAGGTTGGGCAGGCTGCCACCCCCAGCAGAGCAGCTCCAGGAGGCCTTTATTTAGCTTTGGCCTCCCTGGCGACTGCTCAGAGGATGCCAGAGGATTTTGATGGCCACCCAGCAGACACCAGCAGTGTGGTAGGTTCCTGCTGTCCCTTGAAGCCAGCGGTGATGCCAGTAGCCCCTTTCAAGGCAGGGGAAGGCTTCAGAAGGACATGGGCCTATCGTCAAGAAAGGGAGGCAGCAGCGGCTGCAAGGCCTTAAGGGTCTTGTCCACCCCTTAACCAAATGGGAAAAGTGAGGCTCGTGATTAGCCATGTCAGTCCAGTGGGTGTGAGAGAAGGGCTCCGGTCTCCCGGTTCTCACCCATGTGTGCCTGGCCCTGTGATGGAGCCTGGAGATACGAGCTCGGGTAAAGCACAGAAGTAAGTTAGCAACCATTCTGGTGACCGTGGCCATGATGGTGAGGACAGTATGTTGCAAGCGGTTTCCTTGAGGTAACTCATTTAACCCTCATAACAACCCTGTGAGGCCCCCATTCCATAGGGCTTCCCAGGTGGCGCTGGTGGTAAAGAACCCGCCTGCCAGTGCAGGAGACCCCCAGAGTCGTGGGTTCGATCCCTGGTTCGAGAAGATCCCCTGGAGAAGGAAATGGCAATTCGGAGGAGCCTGGCGGGCTGCAGTCCATAGGGTCACAAGAAGTCCAACACGAATGAAGCAGTTTAGCACACCCATTTCATAGAGGGGGACACCAAGGCAGAGGGAGGTGTAAGCGACCTTGCTAAGGTCACATTGCCAGCAGGTGTGGAGCTGGGTGCTCTGATGCAGTAGCAACTGCTCCCAGTTACCAGGCATGTAGTGGATATCGAGCTAAGCACTTGAAGTGCACTTTCTTGTTTGAGCCCCAGTACCATCCCCAGAAAGGGAGACTGTCCCGTTGGACAGACAGTGATGACAGCAGCCAGTGTGGTAATGGGGCTGACTGCGCATCCAGCACAGCTCTGGCCGGTACAGCCTCTCTCATGTCTTCCAGTGCGGGCTCGTGAGGTTGGCACTGTTGTCCGTCTCTGACAGATGAGGAAACTGAGGTTTGGAAATTGGCCCAGAGACTCCAGCCATTATGTGGTGGCCGTGGGGTATGACCCTGGGTCTGGGGTCTCAAGGCTTTCCACCAGCATCTCATCATGTCACCACATGATCACCCAGGGGCCTTTGGGGCTCAACGACTCTAGGAGTCTCGCACTTGGGGAAGGCTTTGTTGAAGCTGAGACTTGTGGACAAAGCAGATGGAGCGAGGGGAGTTCCAGCAGGGAGGAATAGCATGTGTAGAGACTAAGAGGCAGGAGAGAGCTGGTGCATTCAGGGAGCCACAAGAGCCGGCGTTGGTCTGAAACCCAGCCCCTCAAGGAACATTAGTGCCATCTGGGCAGCTTCGGGCAGGAATTTGGGATCCCCTCTGAACAGGGAGAGCTGTGGTCAGATGATTGCATTTCCAGGACTCCTCTGGCAGCTTCTGAGCCTGGATTAGGGGGATGGTGATGGCATCTCTCAGGGTCCAGTGTGTGGCTCTGGGTTGAGCAGACACTGCAGGGAACCAGGGGCAGGTGATGGAAAGCTGTGGCACCTCTCAGTGTTCAGGCCATGGCTCTGGGTTGAGCAGACATTGCAGGGAGCTGGGGGAGGCAATGGGGAACTGAGGCAGGGGTGGACAGTGACAGAGCCCCATGATCCAATGAGAGGTCTGGATGAGGAAGCTGAGATGACATGCCGTCACTGAGCTTGGGGTGCAGCAGAAGAGTTCTGAGGAGCAGCGTCTAGGATGGGGGTATACAGGACTTTGGTGGGTACCACGCTGGGCTCCAGAGGCATGCTGGCCTGGAGACAGCTGAGTGGGCCCTGCGGATCCAGGTGCAGCACGCGGGGTGGAGCACATTAGAGGAACGACTGGAAAGGAAACGCGTGGTGATATGGTGGCAGAGAGGGAGGGAATGACTCACAGCAGGCCTCAGCTGGGGGCAGGAGGCAGGGGCGAGGGTCTTCCCTGAGGCAGGACACAGCAGAAAAATAGGTTTGGGGGAACTCAGGTGGGGAGTTCAGTCTTGGGCACAGACCTGGTGGTGCCTGTAAGACACCAAGACAGCAGTGGCTGGAGGGCCATGTGGCCAGGGTAGGGTGCCTGAGTGTTACTGAGGGTGCTCCAGGCAGGAGGGGAGCCTGAGACTCTGGGGAGAGGGGAGGCCTTCTTCCAGTGTGTGATTATTACATCCAACAAGTCTTTCTTAAGTCCCTGCTGTGCACCAGGTTCTTGGCTCTGGAGTCACAAGAGTGATCAGATCCCCCTCTTTGTGGAGCCAGTCTCCTTGGAGGTGGACAGCACCCAAAACAGGAGAGAGAACTGTCACAGAATGTTGTCAGGTGACAAGTGCTGAGGAGGAAGATCAGGCAGAGCAGAAGAGGGGGCGATTGTGATCCTCAGCAGCATCAAGGAAGGCCTCATCTGGAAGGGACATTTTTTTGAGTGCACTGCATGACTTGCAGTTCCCCATCCAGGGATTGAACCCTGGTCCCCAGCAGTGGAGCCTCAGAGCCCTAATCACTGGACCACCAGGGAATTCCCTGTAAGAGGCATTTGAAGATGATGAGGATGCAGGAGTTGGGGAGGTGAGGTGGATCTGAAGAGAGAGCATTCCAGGCCAAGGGAACACACAGGCAGTGCAAAGGCCCTGAGGCTTGAAGTGAGTTCGGGAAAAGGTGAGGCAACCATTGTGGCTGGAGGGAGGGGCCGAGCAGGAGGAGATGAAGCTGTGGAGGAGACTGTTGTGCTTGGCTTAATGGGCTCCGGGGAGGACCTAGGCTTTTGCTCTGAATGAGGTAGGAGTCATAGAAGGTTCTTATTTTTAAAAAATATTTATTTATATACTTGGCTGTATTGAGTCTTAGTTGTGGCACGCAAAATCTTTGTGCCACAAGATCTTTGATCCTGTGATTGCAGTACACAGGCTCTTTAGTTAGTGACCCGCGGACTTAGTTGCCCCAAGGCATGTGGGATCTTATTTCCCCAACTAGGGATCAAACCACTTTCCCCTGCATTGGAAGGCAAATTCTTATTCACTGGACCACTGGGGACGGCAGCCATAGAAGCCTCTGTGCAGAGAAGGGACCCACCCTAGCTCAGGCCTACCTTAGGGGTGAGAGCAGGAGCCAGGAATCCAGTGCGTGGAGGTTGGTGTGGACCTTCTCTGGGGTCATCCCAGGTGCGACTGTGGAGAGCCTGGGGCCGGGGACAGGGCCAGGCTGTTCCTCAGAGTGACGGGCCGTGCCCATCCCTCAGGCCCGGGTGGAGCGCATGGAGCAGTTCCAGAAAGAGAAGGAGGAGCTGGACAGGGGCTGCCGCGAGTGCAAGCGCAAGGTGGCGGAGTGCCAGCGGAAGCTGAAGGAGCTGGAGGTGGCCGAGGGCGAGGGCGGCAAGGCCGAGCTGGAGCGGCTGCAGGCTGAGGCGCAGCAGCTGCGCAAGGAGGAGCGGAGCTGGGAGCAAAAGCTGGAGGAGATGCGCAAGAAGGAGAAGAGCATGCCCTGGAACGTGGACACGCTCAGCAAAGATGGCTTCAGCAAGGTGGGTGGGGCCTGGGTGTGACGCGCAGTGGGCGGGGGCAGGGAGCACTGCGCAGGTCTAGGAATGGACGGATGCTGGCGGAAAGGGGGGTAGTGCCGGAGAGGAAGGGAGCAGGTGGGGGGCCCGGCTGGTGAGGCACCCCACCAGTACCCCTCCCTCTGATCTGCTCGAAGGCCCCAGTCCGAGGCCACACCTGCCACGCCCACGCCACACTGAAGTGCACGGCGCCGTCACCGCCTCCGCTGTGGATGGGATGGGCATTGCGGCCGCGGCCGGCCCGGCCAGGTGCGAGGCGCCCTGTGGCCGCAGCCTTGCCCCAGCCCACTCCCCTTCTCGCCTCACCACAGAGCATGGTCAACACCAAGCCTGAGCAGGCGGAGGAGGAGTCGGAAGAGGTGAGGGAGCAGAAACACAAAACTTTCGTGGAAAAGTATGAGAAACAGATCAAACACTTCGGTGAGTTGGGCCCAGGCTTGGGCTCCAGGTGGGTGGTGCGCGTGAGAGAGGGCTGGCCCTCTGCCTCCGGGAGGCCTTGGAGCACCTCGCCATCGCCTTCTGGCAGGCATGCTGCGCCGCTGGGACGACAGCCAGAAGTACCTGTCAGACAACGTCCACCTGGTGTGCGAGGAGACAGCCAACTACCTGGTCATCTGGTGCATTGACCTAGAGGTGGAGGAGGTGCGTGCAGACACTGCCGAGTAGGGAGTTGGGAGGGCCCAAAAGGCTCTGCTTTTTTTTTTCCTCTTATTTTTTAAATTCTATTTTCATCATTCATGTTTGTTCAGAACATTACAGTAGGCATGAAGGGAAAAAGAATACATTTTTAAACACTGTCTGGAGTCTAGTATAGGAAGCCATACCATTATCTCTTAGGGGAAAAAGGGCATTAATTTTACATTGAAGTTAAATATTAAGACCAGGGTCCAAGTAAGCCACGGATAAGGTCTAAGTGCAAGTTGTGTTTTCACACAGTGGGGGCTGGGGCTGGGGACAGGAGCCCACCACTCAGGGACACTGTCCTCCCTTGGCAGAAATGCGCCCTCATGGAGCAGGTGGCTCACCAGACCATCGTCATGCAGTTCATCCTGGAGCTGGCCAAGAGCCTCAAGGTGGACCCCCGTGCCTGCTTCCGGCAGTTCTTCACCAAGATCAAGGTAGGGAGGTGGTCCTCAGGGATCCAGCCTGCGGTCCACTGGGGGAGGCAGACACGGATCCACTCGGACTCAAGCCCCTGTGATCAGAATCTCATCCATCAGCCGAGGATTAGTCCGTAGAGGAGCTGGGTAGTGGGTGGCTCCAGTGGAGATTTGGAAAGCCGAGCTGGCGGGACGTGCTGAAAGTCCCAACCTAGATGAGGGCCGGAGTCATGGGCACCTGTGGGTTTCTTACCCGAACACCGGAAGAGCAGAGCTAGGGGAGATTCAGGGCAGACCAAAGGATGATCTAGGGCAGCTGTGTTGAGTTTGAGGCGCCTTCGAGACTCCACAGGAGGACGTGGAAGAGGTGGGTGTCACAAGTCTGCAGTATAAGCGGACATTCAGTCAGATGATTGTAAGCACAGGGGCATAAGGTTTAGCTCAGAGAAGACAGAGGCGGCTAGACAGAGCAGAGGAGAGACCTGAGCCCCAGTGTACCTGTGATTTAGTTCAGGACCAGCTGTGGGGAGCCGTGGGGCATCCCTGAGGACCTGCATTGGGAGGGTCCTGGGCTCCCCAGTCTTCCTGGTGAACACACTCCCTCCCCTGCAGACTGCCGACCGCCAGTACATGGAGGGCTTCAATGACGAACTGGAGGCTTTCAAAGACCGCGTGCGGGGCCGTGCCAAGCTGCGCATTGAGAAGGCCATGAAGGAATACGAGGAAGAGGAGCGAAAGAAGCGGCTTGGCCCCGGCGGCCTGGACCCCGTTGAGGTCTACGAGTCCCTTCCTGAGGTGAGGCTCCCCAGACCCTGGCAGGTGGCAGGTGGGCTGTCAGCCGGATCCCTGGGACTCAGGCCCTGACCCCACCCCCTGCACCCACAGGAACTTCAGAAATGCTTTGATGCGAAGGATGTGCAGATGCTCCAAGATGCCATCAGCAAGATGGACCCCACGGTGAGTAACCACACACCCAAGCCCACCTGGTCAGGCAATGTGTCTCCCCCACCTCCTCCAGCCCTGCTGACCACGTTGCTGCTGGCAGTGTCCCTCCTGGCTTCTCAAAAGAGCCAGGGAGGTTTTGTCACCGTGTGGCTGGCACACAAGACAGCCAGGCTTCATGTCCCATGCTGTCTCACCTTTATTGAGCAGCCGCTCTTTGCCCACCATCTAGATTGAGCGTCCCTGTCCCTGTGGGCTGTTTGTGAGCGCACCCAGCTGACTCCACCTTTGCCAGCAACTCAGAGTGGCCCGCTCCACAGTCTCAGTTACCCCATCAAACCAGTATCTCTCAAAAACATACTAACTCACAAAATATGTGAGGAGGCACTGGTGAACCTCAGCTCTTTGGAGCAGTAACAGCGCTGGTGGATAAGTACCCTGAATTTTAATAAACCTCTGTTTAAGCCCCTTCCTGCTGCTTGGCTCACTGGTTAGCCACACTGGTTCCCTCGTCTGTAAGATGAATCTAGTCTCTAGACCAGCTCAGGGTTTCTAGAAGCTTCTATGGGGATAAGCAGGTAGATCAAGGGTCTTCAGAGAGTCTGGCTCAAAGGTTCACTGCCTGTCTGTAAATAAAATTTTGCTGGAACCACAGCAGCCAGGCTGGTTTATTTTTATCTTATCTATAGTTGATTTTGTGCTGAAGCCATAAAACTGAAGTGTAATGGAATGAGAGGTTTTGACAGGGACCATGGGGCCTGCAAGCCAAAAATATCTGCTGTCCGGCTTTTTATTTTTTAAAAAAGTTTGCTGACCCTTGTTCTAGACCTGCACTTTTAAAATTTGAGTTGTTCATCCTAAGTTGCTTCAGTCATGTCTGACTCTGTGACCCCATGTAGCCTGCCAAGCTCCTCTGTTCATGGGATTCTGCAGGGAAGAATACTGGAGTGGGTTGCCATTTCCTCCTCCAGGGGATCTTTCCGACCTGTGAATTGAACCGGTGTCTTATGTCTTCTGCATTGGCAGGCAGGTTCTTTACCACTCGGATTCCCAGGTGGCTCAGACAGTAAAGAATCTGCCTGCAGTGCAGGAGACCTGGGTTCCATCCCTGGTTGGGAAGATCCCCTGGAGAAGGGAACGGCTACCCACTCCTGTATTCTGGCCTGGAGAATTCCAAGGACTATATAGTCCATGGGATCGCAAAGAGTCACACATGACTAAGCAGCTTTCACTTCACTTCTTTACCACTAGTTCCACCTGGGAAGTTAAATCTGAATTGAAGTTAAGTAAAATTCAGGGACATCTCTGGTGGTCCAGTGGCTAAGACTCCACGCTCCCAGTGCAGGGAGCCCAGGTTTGATCCCTGGTGAGGGAACCGGATCCCACATGCCACAACTAAGACTCAGCTCAGCCAAATAAATGTATTAAAAAAATAAAAAAGTAAAATTTCAAGCTCTGTCCTTGCCTTGCACCAATCACATTCAAAGTACTCAGTAGGCACCCACGTCTGGTAGCTGCCATAGCTGTGTTGGATAGCACAAATTACAGACATAGATTACAGTTTACCCTCCTCCCAGACAGCTCTGATGTAGAAAGAGCAGAAAGTGGGCTTGGGATGTGCAGGGGACGGGGGTGCCACCAGCAGGTGGCAGCCCAGCCTCACCCACCCACCCTTCTCCCCACAGGACGCGAAGTACCACATGCAGCGCTGCATCGACTCAGGCCTTTGGGTCCCCAACTCCAAGTCCAGCGAGGCCAAGGAGGGGGAGGAGGCGGGTACTGGGGACCCCTTGCTGGAAGCCACCTCCAAGTCAGGCGACGAGAAGGATGTCAGCGCATGACCTGCCCTGGCCGCTGCAGGCCCCTGTGCTCCCCTTTTCAGAAAACAAAAATAGATGCCATCTCCCCAGGTCCAGGCTTCCTCCGCTTTTGCTGCTCCCCAGCCGAGCCCGGAGGGGCCGTCCCACGCCCCTTCCACCGCCCCCCTCTCCCTCAGCCCTCATCCAAGTCTTTGCTTTGAGTCAAAGGGGCTTCACTGCCTGCAGCCCCCCATCAGCATTAAGCCAAAGGCCCGGGGATCCAGGGAGGGGCAGAGGTTGCCAGGTTGGTCCATGGGGTGGCGGTGGAGCCCCAGCTAAGGGGCCTGCTCCAGTCACTGTGGGCTCTATTTTCACTGTTCGCCCGCATCAAGTCTTCTATATAGTAAACAGCAGTTATCTTCCAATAAAGGATTTCAGATGCTCTGTGGGGCGTCACCAGGGCTGTGGGCACAGCTCTTCTCTTGGGGGTGGGAAGGGACCTGTGAGTGTTGGTGGTTGGGCCTGTGACACCCCTGGCTTTGCCCTCCAGCAAATGGGCTGTGTCCCCCATCCACACTCCAAGCTCTTCCATCACCTGGAACCCTTCCTGAGGTCACCTTTGGATCAGAGCTCTCACCCCATGCCCATGAAGTCTCTGGCTCCTCCCATTCCCCTAAGCCCCTCCTACCATCCATTTGGGAGCATCACCCTCCACTGTCTGACCTTCCACAGGGCCAGCTCTGCCTCCAAGATTGATCTTGAGTCTGTCCACTGCCCTTCACTCTCCACCCTGGTCCAGGACCCGTCACCTCTGGCCTGGACTCCTGTCCCCAGCCTCCTCCCTGTCTCTTCCACCCTCACTGGACCCCAACAGGCAGGGAGCGCCTGTGAACATGAGTCCCAGCACATCCTGCCCCAGAGCAGAAGCCTAAGTTCTTGCAGCTCACCGGGCCCTGTACCATCTGCCTGGTCCCCTCCCTGCCCTCATCACCTCGTGGCCTCCCACTGCCCCTCTCACCAACTCTCTCCTCTCTGCTCCTTGAGCACTAAGCTTCTCTATCAGTGTGACCTTGGGCAGCTTAGTCAGCTTCAGCATTCATCTCTGTATAGTGACAGAAATGTCTGTGCCTTCTTCCCAGGGTTGTGATGAGTGAATGAGATGAGCAGGTGGGCATAGCACCTGGTACTCAGATGCTCAAGATCTGGGCCCCAGCATGTCCCTGTCCCACACTCTGAACACCCTTCCCTGCAGTCTTCCTCTACAAAGTAATATTTGGGCCCCAGGAAAGACTTAAAGAAAATATCACAAACAAGGACACAGTTTTTAAGACCTGAAGTAATCAAGAATCCAGTTGAATCCCACTACCCACCTCTTCTGGGGGACACCACCACCTGGCCGGTGCTTCTCAGTCTGACCAGAGCTCTGGTCCCTCCTCCCAGAAGCTTCCTTGACCCGCCTTCTGAGTCATCCCTCACATCCAGCCATGTTGCTTCTTCACCTGCCTGGCTTTGCCAACCTGTGTATTGCTGTCTCCTTTATGCTGTGAGCACCACTTGGACACAAACTGAGTCTTGGTCCTAAGATGATACCAGCCACCCTCACAGATTCTGGCCCTCAGTGAATGCCTTTGTGCCCAAGGTGATTGCCACAAGGGGGCAATAGTGAACT
Source organism: Tragelaphus eurycerus (assembly GCA_935064755.1). Taxonomy (NCBI): domain Eukaryota; kingdom Metazoa; phylum Chordata; class Mammalia; order Artiodactyla; family Bovidae; genus Tragelaphus; species Tragelaphus eurycerus. Next base: position 1,541,476 of record CAKXYN010000058.1, on the reverse strand, counting down.
GCGAACAAGTTGTGTTGCCCCATGCTTTTCATATAGATTAAAATGGCAGAGACTTCCCTGGTGCTCCAATGGTTAGGGCTCTGTGCTTCCAGTTGGGGCGGGGCGGGGCAGGGTGGTGGGGGACGGGGTGGATTCAATCCCTGGTCAGGGAACTAAAATCCCATGCGTCACATACATGGCTGAAAAATAAAGATTTTAAAAGTATTTAAAAATGGCATGTGGGGCATCAGAGAATTGGGGAGACCCTCCTAAACCTCGTTTATCTGAGATCAATTCAAAATTGTGAGCTTTTTAATTCTTTGCCATGAAAACTTTCAGAGGTAGAATCTGTATTTCTGGCATTTCCTTTCACCTTGGCCTCCAGTACAATTCAGCACTGCTGTTACTGATCCTTGACTTAAAATTTCAATATTTTGTTCATCATGGATTTTTTTTCGCATTAATGGTGTTTTTGGAAAATATTACATTAAAATATTTATCTTGATTACTGAGTTGGTGACCTCTTTGTTTTCATGCCACATGTACCTCACCCTAGCCCTGTTTAACATTTAAAACATCAAATGATACTGAAATACAAAGTAAAGGGTCTTCCCTGGCAGTCCAGTGGTTAAGACTCTGGGCCTACACCGCAGTCAGTGGGTGTAGGTCCCATCTCTGGTTGGGGAACTAAGATCCCACATGCCCCATTTCCTTTGTGGCTCAGTGGTAAAGCATGCCTGCTAATGCAGGAGACAAGGGTTCAACCCCTGATCCAGGAAGATTGACCGGGCACGACATGGAGCAACTAAGCCCACGCACCACAACTATTGGGCCTGTGCTCTAGACCCCGGGAACCGCAACTACTGAGCCATGTGCTGAACTGCTGAAGCCAGTACACCTAGAGCCTGTGCTCTGCGGCAAGAGAAGCCACTGCGGTGAGAACCCCAGGCAATGCAACTAGAGAGTAGCCCCTTGCTTGCAACTAGAGAAAAGCCCACACAGCAACAAAGACCCAGCACAGCCACACACACACACACACACAAAATCCCACATGCCGCAAGTCAAGGCAAAAGCAAAAACAAAAAAAAATCCGGTTCCCTGCCCCCAACCACAGGAACCCACTGTCTCTGGTGTCTTGTGACTTCTTCCAGGCTTTCTCTTTGTAAGATCAAATGTAATCTTATCCCTTCCGTTCCTTTCTACACAAAGCATAACACAGTGCAGTCAGTGACGCATCTTCCTTTTTTCATTGAACCCTGTGGCCCCGCAGATCTTTTCTTATCAGTCCATCAGCACTTCCTCATTCTTTCTACTCTGGTAGTCTGTGTCATCTCAGCATTTATTTCACCAGCGGTTTCTTTGAATTAACGCTTGCACGTTTGTTCCCCTACTTTTACAAGTAATGCTGAGAGAAATACCCTCCTGCACCATTGCTCACAAGGGCAGACATCCTACCTAAAGAGTAAGCTCCCAGAAGCAGGATTGGCTGAGTCTTAGCAGCAAACAGAATCTCATCCAAAACGTTTCACTAAACATGTAATGATGGGGACTTCCCTGGTGGTAACAGCGGATAAGAAGGCTTCCCAGGTGGCTCAGTGATAAAGAATTCGCCTGCCAAGCAGAAGACCTGGGTTCAATCCCTGGGTCAGGAAAATCCCCTGGAGAAAGAAATGGCAATCCACTCCAGTATTCTTGCCTGGGAAATCTCATGGACAGAGGATCCTGGCGGGCTACATTCCATGAGGTCACAAAGAATCAGGCATGACTTAGTGACTAAACAAAAACAGTGGATAAGAATCTGCTTGCCAATGCAGGGGTCACCAGTTCAATTCCTGATCCAGGAATATCCCACAAGCCAAGGAGCAACTAAGCCTGTGTGCCGCAACTACTGGGCCCTTGTGCCTAGGGCCCGTGCTCTGCAACAGAAGAAGCCACTGCAATGAGAAGCCCACCCGCTGCAATGGAAGAGTAGCTCTGCTGCTCCTGCTGCTAAGTCACTTCAGTCGTGTCCGACTCTGTGCGACCCCATAGACGGCAGCCCACCAGGCTCCCCTGTCCCTGGGATTCTTCAGGCAAGAATACTGGAGCGGGTTGCCATTTCCTTCTCCAATGCATGAAAGTGAAAAGTGAAAGTGAAGTTGCTCAGTTGTGTCCCACTCGTAGTGACCCCATGGACTGCAGCCCACCAGGCTCCTCCATCCATGGGATTTTCCAGGCAAGAGTACTGGAGTGGGGGTGCCACTGCCTTCTCCAAGAGTAGCCCTGGATCACCACAAATAGGGAAAGTCCACACACAACAACAAAAACCCAGTGCAACTAAAAATAAATGCAGGTCAGGAAGCAACAGTTAGAACTGGTCATGGAACAACAGACTGGTTCCAAATAGGAAAAGGAGTACGTCAAGGCTGCATATTGTCACCATGTTTATTTAACTTATATGCAGAGTACATCATGAGAAATGCTGGACTGGAAGAAACAGAAGTTGGAATCAAGATTGCTGGGAGAAATATCAATAACCTCAGATATGCAGATGACACGACTCTTATGGCAGAAAGTGAAGAGGGGCTAAAAAGCCTCTTGATGAAAGTGAAAGTGGAGAGTGAAAAGGTTGGCTTAAAGCTCAACATTCGGAAAACGAAGATCATGGCATCTGGTCCCATCACTACATGGGAAATAGATGGGGAAACAGAGGAAACAGTGTCAGACTTTATTTTTGGGGGGAGGGGGGCTCCAAAATCACTGCAGATGGTGACTGCAGCCATGAAATTAAAAGACGCTTACTCCTTGGAAGGAAAGTTATGACCAACCTAGATAGCATATTCAAAAGCAGAGACATTACTTTACCAACAAAGGTTCGCCTAGTCAAGGCAATGGTCTTTCCTGTGGTCATGTATGGATGTGAGAGCTGGACTGTGAAGAAGGCTGAGCGCCAAAGAATTGATGCTTTTGAACTGTGGTGTTGGAGAAGACTCTTGAGAGTCCCTTGGACTGCAAGAAGATCCAACCAGTCCATTCTGAAGGAGATCAATCCTGGAATTTCTTTGGAGGGAATGATGCTAAAGCTGAAACTCCAGTATTTTGGCCACCTCATGCAAAGAGTTGACTCATTGGAGAAGACTCTGATGCTGGGAGGGATTGAGGGCAGGAGGAGAAGGGGACGACAGAGGATGAGATGGCTGGATGACATCACTGACTCGATGGGTATGAGTCTGGGTGATCTCCGGGAGCTGGTGATGGACAGGGAGGCCTGGCGTGCTGCGGTTCATGGGGTTGCAAAGAGTCGGACACGACTGAGCGACTGATCTGATCTGATCTGATCTGATATATATATATATATATATATATTTTTTTTTTTTTAAAGTGTAATGATGTGAGTGGGATAGGAGGACCAACAGAGTGGATTCATTTTCTGGAGCTGCTGTAGCAAATCACCACATTTACTGGCTTCATCACAAACAGATTACCTTACACTTGCACAGGTCAGAAATCTGACGTGGGTCTCTTTGTGCTGAAATCTAGGCACTAGCAAGGCTGTGATCCTTCTGGATGTTCTGGGTAGGATCCATTTCCTCTGTTTCCAACTTCTAGGGGCTGCCTCCATTCCTTGGATCACGGCCACCTCCTTCCATCTTCAAAGATGGCAAAGATGGGGACTTCCCTGGCTGTCCAGTGGCTAAGGCTCCCAACTGCCGTTGCAGAGGGGCTCAGGTTCGATTCCTGGTCAGGGAACTAGATCCCACATGCCACAAGTAAAGATCTCATATGCTGCAACTAAGACCCAGTGCAACCAAGTAAACAAATTCCTAGCCCCCCCAAAAAATGACAAAGATGACATCATGTCACTCTGACCTCTTTTTCTGCTTTCCTCTTTCACTTGTAAGACCTTTTTTTAAAAATACATATGTACGCTTTTAATTTTTATTTACTTATTTATTTTTGGTTGTGCTGGGTCTTCGTTGCTGTGAGGCTTTTTTCTAGTTGTGGCAAGTGGGGGCTACTCTCTAGTTGTGGTGCCTGGGCATCTATTTTTGTGGAGCACAGGCTCTAGTCACACAGGTTTCAGTAGCTATAGCACGTGGGCTCAGTAGTTGTGGCTCCCGGGCTCTAGAGCACAAGCTCAATAGTTGTCGAGCATGAGCTTAGTTGCTCCACGATAAGTGGGAGTCACCCTGGATCAGGGATTGAACCGATGTCTCCTGCATTGGCAGGCAGGTTATTTGCCGCTGAGCCACAGGGCAGTCCCTAAGGACTTTTGTGATTATCTTGAATCCATTAGGCTCATCTCCCTATCTTTTTTTTTTTCTTTTTTAACATGTAATGATTCAGGCATTTGCATATCATCTTTGTGCAGGGGCCAGGCTAATCTCTCTATCCTTCCAATTTTAGTATACATGCTGCTGAAGCAAGCTTGCTAATCTTTTTTTTTGGCCACGCCACATGGCATGCGAGATCTTAGTTTCCCACTCAAGGATGGAACCTGCAGCCCCTGCAGTGGGAGCAAAGAGTCTGAACCACTGGACCAACAGGGAAATCCTCATTTTAACTACTTTGATGAGGTACAGTTCAGTGGTGTTAAGTATGAGAAATTCTGTACCCATGAAACTTTTTAACTCCCCACTCCCGAAATATCTGTAATTTCGTGCCTGGCTTATTTCACTCAGCATAGAGTTTTCAAGATTCATCCATCGAGGAGTGTATGTCAGAAGGTCTCTCTCTCTCTCTTTTTTTAAAAGGCTTTATAATATTCCATTGTAGAATATATCACAGTATGTCCATCCATTCATCCACTGATAGACACTTGGATTGCGTCCACTTCTTGGCTACTGTGAATAATGATGCTATGAACTCTGGACGTGTAGGGACTTCCCTGGTGGTCCAGGGACTGAGACTCCGAGTTTCCAATACAGGAGGCCTGGGTTCAATCCCTGGCCAGGGAACTAGGTCTCCCATGCCACAACTGAGACCCCAACACAGTCAAACAAATATTTTTTTAAAAAACATGGCAGATTCATGTCAATGTATGGCAAAACCAATACAATACTGTAAAGTAAATAAATAAATAAAACATGGATGTACAAATATCTTTCTGAGTTCCTGCTTTCTTTGTATATACACCCAGAAGTGCAATTGCTGGATCACATGTTAAGAACCACTAAACCATAAGCAAGTTTTGAATTCAGTAATGAGTTGGATGTCAGGAGCCTGGAAGCAGAGTGGGGACTTGTCCTCAAACCCATTTTGTGCCTTTTTGATTTAGAAACTTGTGAATGAATTACTTATTTAAAAATAATTATCTAAAATAATTTTTAAAAAACATTGAAAGGAAAGGAAGAGCAGGATCAGCTTGTTTCCTGGAGCCATTGGAAACACAAAATTGAAGCTCACACAACAGTCCATGGCATATTAAAGTGTATAAAGGGGCTTCCCTAGTGACTCAGTGGTAAAGAATCCCCCTGCCAATGCCGGAGACGAGGGTTCGATCCCTGGATCGGGAACATCCCCTGGAGAAGGAAATGGCAACCCACTCCAGTATTCTGGCCTGGAAAATTCCATGGACAGAGGAGCCTAGTGGGCTACAGTTCATGGGGTTACAAAAGAGTTGGACATGACTGAGGGCATGCACTTACACACACAATGTGTACAACCTGAGTGATAGAGCAGTGAAATTAAAGAGAATGATTCACACCTAGATGGATGAAATTCATGAACAGGAACTCCAATGAACAAGCAAGTTAGGGGGCCCAACAGATAGATAGGAATTACATCAAGTCCAAGGACAGCGTCTCCTCCAGACCTTGGCCTCAGCTCTTCCCCCTGCCTGGTACACCCTGCCCTGACATCCATGTGGCTCCACTGCAGCTGCCACAGATCAGAAAGATGGATCTAGAACCCCCAGATCTCCAATGACATCGTCCCCTTCCTTGCTTTGCTTTTTCTATACCGTGTCACCATCTGCTACGCTATATATTTTTACTTGTTTATCCTCATTCTTGGCTGTTGTCCCATGTAAAAGTGCAGGGAATTTTATCTACTCTCTACTCTCTTCCCAGGACCTACTGGGCCGAGCATACAGTAGGTGCTCAAGAGGTATGTACTGATGAAATGAAAAGCAACCCTTCCTTATTGCTTTAGAGGGTGGAAGGAGAAACATCCACTTCCCTCCAGGAATGAAAATGGAAAGTGGAACTCTGAGATCCCCCATGGTCTTTATGCTGTTTTGTTTTTTGACCTGCGTGGATTGAATACAATTTTTTTTAAGTTTTAGAAAATTGAGATATAATCGATACAGAACATTTCTGTTAGTTTCAGGAATAACATAAGGATTTGATATCTGTATACCTTGTGAAGTGATCACCACTATAAAACCAGTTCACATCCATCACCATACGGAGATACACATTTTTTTTCTTGTGATGAGAACTTTTAGGATCTTCCATCTTCTTCTTGTTGCTCTTTGGTAGCTCAGTCCTGTCTGATTCTTTTCAACCCCATGGATTGCAGTACACCAGGCTTCACTGTCTTTCACCATCTCCCGAAGTTTGCTCACACTCATGTCCATTGAGTCAGTGATGCCATCCAACAATCTCATCCTCTGTTGTCCACTTCTCTTCTTGCCCTCAATCTTTCACAGCATCAGGGTCTTTTCCAGTGAGTCAGGTCTTCGCATCAGGTGACCAAAGTATTGGAGTTTCAGCTTCAGCATCAGTCCTTCCAAGGAATATTCAGGGTAGCAACTTTCAAATATACAATACAGTATTATTAATCATCACGCTGTACAGTACATCCTCAGGACTTATTTATTTTATAACTGGAAGCCTGTACCTTTTGACCACCTTTGTCCATTTCACCAACACCATTTCTTGCTGATTTTTAAAAAAATATTTATTTATTTATTTGGCTGTGTCTGGTCTTGGTTGTGGCATGTGGGATTTGTAGTTGCAGCATGGGGGACCTAGTTATCTGACCTGGATTGAACTATGGCCCCCTGCATTAGGAACGTAGAGTCTTAGCCACTAGACCACTAGGGAACTCCCAGGAATTTCCTTTCCTTTTCTTTTTTTAAACTTTAAAAACATTTCACTTATTTATTTTTTATTTATTTTTGGTTGTGCTTGGTCTTCATTGCTGTTCGGGCTTTTCTCTAGTTGTGGTGCATGGACTTCTCATTGTGGTGGCTTCTCCTGTTGCAAAGAATGGGCTTTAGGTACAAGGGCTTCGAAAATTGCAGCACATGGGCCTGTAGTTGAGGTTCCCAGGCTCTAGAGCACAGGCTCAATAGTTGTGGCGCACGGGCTTTGTTGCTCAGCAGCATGTGGGATCCTCCTGGACAGGAGCTCGAACCTGAGTCTTTTACATTGGCAGGTGGATTCTTTACCACTGAGCTCCCTGGGAAGCCCTTTCCTTTTCTTTTGATTATTCTCCATCTATGGTTGGTTGAATCCAGGATTCAGAGCCCGTAGATACAAAGGGTCTCATATATTCCATTGTATGGCTGTATTACATTTTGTTTGTTCATTCATCTGTTGATGGATGCTGGGTTTGTTTCTATCTGGTGCCTAGATGATGGTTTTATCTCCACATATGCAGATGATACCACCCTAATGGCAGAAAGTGAAGAAGAACTAAAGAGCCTCTTGATGAAAGTGAAAGAGGAGAGTGAAAAAGTTGGCAGATGGTGATTGCAGCCATGAAATTAAAAGATGCTTACTCTTTGGAAAGAAAGTTATGACCAACCTAGAAAGCATATTCAAAAGCAGAGACATTATTTTGCCAACAAAGGTCCATCTAGTCAAGGCTATGGTTTTTCCAGTGGACGTGTATGGATGTGAAAGTTGGACTGTGAAGAAAACTGAGTGCCGAAGAATTGTTGCTTTTGAACTGTGGTGTTGGAGAAGACTCTTGAGAGTCCCTTGGACTGCAAGGAGATCCAACCAGTCCATTCTAAAGGAGATCAGTCCTGGGTGTTCTTTGGAAGGACTGATGCTAAAGCTGAAATTCCAGTATTTAGGCCATCTCATGAGAAGAGTTGATTCATTGGAAAAGACTCTGATGCTGGGAGGGATTGGGTGCAGGAGGAGAAGGGGACAACAGAGGATGAGATGGCTGGATGGCATCACCGACTTGATGGACATGAGTTTGGGTGAACTCCGGGAGTTGGTGATGGACAGGGAGGCCTGACGTGCTGCAATTCATGGGGTCACAAAGAGTTGGACATGACTGAGCGACTGAATTGAACTGAAAGCTCAACATTCAGAAAACTAAGATCATGGCAGCCCATCCCATCACTTCATGGCAAATAGATGGGGAAGCAGTGGAAACAGTGGCTGACTTTATTTTTCTGGGCTCCAAAATCACTGTGGATGGTGATTGCAGCCGTGAAATTAAAAGACACTTGATCCTTGGAAGTAAAGTTATGACCAACCTAGACAGCATATTAAAAAGCAGAGACATTTATTTGCCAACAAAAGTCTGTCTAGTCAAGGCTATTGTTTTTCCAATAGTCATGTATGGATGTGAGAGTTGGACTATAAAGGAAACTGAGTGCCGAAGAATTGATGCTTTTGAACTGTGGTGTTGGAGAAGACTCCTGGGAGTCCCTTGGACTGCAAGGAGATCCAACCAGTCCATCCTAAAGGAGATTAGTCTGGGTGTTCATTGGAGGGACTGATGTTGAAGCTGAAACTCCAATACTTTGGCCACCTGATGCAGAGAGCTGACTTATTTGAAAAGACCCTGATGCTGGGAAAGATTGAGGGTAGGAGGAGAAGGGGACGACAGAGGATGAGATCGTTGGATGTCATCACCGACACAATGGACATGGGTTTGGGTGGACTCCTGGAATTGGTGATGGACAGAAAGGCCTGGCGTGCTGGGGTTCACGGGGTCGCAAAGAGTCAGACACGACTGAGCGACTGAACTGAACTTTTGGATGCCTGAAATATTTCATACTAAAATAGTTCTGGGGAATTCCCTGGTGATCCAGTGGTTAGGAAGTGCTTTCACTGCCACGGGCCAGGTGTGATCCCTGATCAATGGAAACGTACTCTGGTATTCTTGCCTGGGAAATTCCATGGACAGAGGAGCCTGGTGTGCTATAGTCCATGGGGTCAAAAAAACAGTCAGACATGACTCAGCAACTAAGTGACAACAGTGACCCACAAGTAAGATCCCACAAGCTGCGTGGCACAGGGGTAAACATCCACCAAATAGATCTACACATAGTGCAAAAGAAAGATCTCTAAGAAATATTGTGCAATAAAGAAGATAATAGAACTTGTTCTGCACCTGGCTCTGTTTTAAATTCTTTGCTTGTTTGGGTGCATGCTCAGTCCTGTCTGACTCTTTGTGACCCCATGGACTGTAGCCCACCAGGCTCCTCTGCCCCTGGGATTTTCCCAGGCAAGAAAACTAGAGTGGGTAGCCATTTCCCCCTCCAGGGGATCTTCCCGACCCGCAGCTCCCACATCTCCTGCATCGCAGGTGCATTCTTTATTACTGAGCCACCAGGGAAGCCCCATTTCCTGTGGAAACCAGCACAAAACGAACTTGCCTGTGGCTCCTCATGAGAAAGTTTAAGAGGCCATGTATTCACACACATACAGAGAAGGGTGTGGAGTTTCCTTAGAGGGATTCTAAATCCATCTCAAAGCTATTTGGGGGAGGAGGCTGATTGTTCCCTGAACCCTCCCATTCAAAAAGACACAAAGGGATTTTTGCTTTTAATTTATCAGCCCTTGACTTTTCCCAGGCTTGGTGGGAGCTCTAGGAAGGTCCCAGAAGACTGCTGAGTCTAGGGAATCCCCCCATTCTAGCTTCCTCCTAAAAAAACCCACTGGGGCAGGGTGACTAGTTGTCTCAAATTTAGCCTGGAAAGTCCCTGGTCTGGGAACTCCCCCTCACTTCTAGGCAAACCCCCTTAGTTGGTGGGGTAACGCAGAGCTTGTGTGCTGGGGCTGGACCCTCTCTGTGAAGTAGAGTTCAGCAAAGAGGTCACAGACGTAAGGGGCTGCCTGTGAGCTTTGCCAGTGGCGTCCGTGGCCTCTTTTCTCTCCAGCTGTCAAGCGGTGTGCTGCTGCTGCTGCTAAGTCGCCTCAGTCGTGTCCGACCCTGTGCGACCCCATAGACGGAAGCCCACCAGGCTCCCCTGTCCCTGGGATTCTCCAGGCAAGAACACTGGAGTGGGTTGCCATTTCCTTCTCCAATGCATGAAAGTGAAAAGTGAAAGTGAAGTCGCTCAGTCGTGTCCGACTCTCAGCGACCCCACGGACTGGAGCCTACCAGGTTCCTCCGTCCATGGGATTTTCCAGGCAAAAGTACTGGGGTGGGGTGCCATTGCCTTCCCCGAGCGGTGTGCTGATCCCCCTTTAAAAGAACCTGAGGGACTTCCCTGGCAGTCCAGTGGCTAAGACCCCAAACTCCCAATGCAGGGGGCCTGTGGTTGTTCCCTGGTCACAGAGCTTCCCTAGTGGCTCAAACTGTAAAGAGTCTGCCTGCCTGGCTTGGGAAGATCCCCTGAAGGAGGAAATGTCAACCCACTTCAGTATTCTTGCCTGGGAAATCCCATGGACAGTGTAGCCTAGCAGCCTACAGTCCATAGGGTCACAAAGAGTGGGACACAAATGAGCACTAACATTTTCGGGAACTAGGTACCACATGAGGCAACTAAGACTGGGCACAGCCAAATAAATAAATTAAAATAAATAAATAAATAAACATTAAAACAAAAATCTGAGAGAGTTCAAAGAATTCTTAGCACCCAGGCCTGGGCCCAACTGGCATCCAGGCTGGGAAAATGCAAACTATTATTAGAGTTTATTGTTATGACTGGGTTTATTACTATTATTGTTATTGGGCTTCCCTGGTGGCTCAGATAGTAAAGAGTCTGCTTGCAATGCAGGAGACCCAGGTTTGACCCTTGGGTCAGGAAGATCCCCTGGCAAAGGAAATGGCAACCCACTCCAGCATTCTTGCCGGGGAAATCTCATAGACAGTGGAGCCTGGCGGGCTACAGTCCATGGAGTTGCAAAGAGTCAGGCACGACTGGAGCGGTAACATTTTCACTGTCATTGATTTTATTAATCACCCCACCTAACAATTCCTGTTGGTCTGGCCTCTGGGCCCAGCAGAGGCCACACCCCATCTCATCTTGCTGGGGCTGGCTGTTGAAGAATCTGGCCCACTTCATTTCCTGCTATCGTGTGGTGCTAGTGGCAAAGAGGAAGCCGAGGTTGGAAGGCCATGGCCAGCTCTTCCTGAGTGGGGCAGGACAGTTGCCCAGGGCCTAGATGTCTCTGGAGATCATTCACTCCACCAGCTTCTTGGCACCTAAGGGTGCCAGGCACCATTACAAGCCCCAAGGACACTGTGGGGAACCACACAGACCCCACTCTTTTGTGGAGCTGACATTCTAGAATGGAAGTCAGGCCTGAAAAATCAGTGCTCAAAGAAAGTTCCAGTGAAGTAGACTATCATAAAGGCTGCTAAGCAAATGTAGCTGGTGAAGGAAACAGGAAAACAGACTTGTAGATTCAGAATGAGTAGCTTCTGGGAGGGTTGAGTGTTCTGGGCCTGGGTATTTGGTTTGTTTTATTGTTGTTCTCATTTAAACACTGGGCCTACAGCGTGTGTTAGTCACTCAGTCGTGTCTGACTCTTTGAGACCCTGTGGCCTGTAGCCCCCAAGCTTCTCTGTCCGTGGGATTTCCCAGGCAAGAATACTGGAGTGGGTTGCCATTTCCTTCTCCAGGGCCTATAGTGAAGCTCATGAAAATTTTCTTTCTTCTTCTTCTTTTGTAAAATATTTATTTTATCGGCTGTGCCAGGTCTTAGTTGCCGCATGCGGGATCTTTGTCACAGAATGTGAAATCTTTAATTGTGGCCTGTGCATTTGGGAGTGTAGAGTCTTAACCACTGGACCACCATGGAGGTCCCAAAGTTTTCTTTAAAAAAAATGTTTAGGATTTCCCTGGTGGTCCAGGGGTTAAGAACCCACCTGCCAATGCAGCGGACAAAGGGTTCAATCTCTGGCGGGGAAGATTCCATGTGTTGCAGAGCAACTAAGTCCATGAGCCACAACTACTGAGCCTGTGCTGTTTTCAATATAGCAGTGTATACATATCATCTCCAAACACCCAGTCTATCCTTCCCCTCAACACTTCCCCTTAGAATTCTTTCTCTTAAGTCAGTGAGTCGGTTTCTGTTTTGTAAATATGTTCGTTTGTATCTTTCTTCTTCTTTTTTTTTAAGATTCCAACTATATTCCATGTATTTTCCAAGGGATATAAGGGCTTCCCGGTGGCTCAGATGGTAAAGAATATGCCTGCAATGAGGGAGATCTAGGTTCAGTCCCTGGGTTGGGAAGATCCCCTGGAGGAGAGCATGGCAACCTACTCCAGTATTCTTGCCTGGAGAATCCCCATGGGCAGAGGAACCTAGAGGGCTACAGCCCATGGGGGTCACAAAGAGTTGGACAAGACTGAGCGACTAAGCACAGCACACATATAAGGGATATCATATATCTGTCTTTTTCTCTCTGACTTACTTCACTGAATATGATAATCTCCAGATTTAGCTATGTCACCTCATTAGCATAAACTCATGTATGGTTGCACAAGTTTATGATGAAACACGAAAGACATTCTTTTCACCTCTATCAGTCAAGATATTGGATAGGTTTTAGGAGCTCTGAGCCAGGGACTAAAGCCAAATGCTACAATGAAACACGATGCTGTCACCTCTTTCGCTCAGGAAGTTTCAAGAGTTGTCGAAGTTCTGTGCCAGGAATTAGGGATGAAGATCAATATATATTTCTTCTTATATCACCGTATCACACATGGAAGGGCCAACTCCCTCAGACAAGGGTATTGATGGGTCAAAGTTCTCAGGCTCATCTTTTATTTTTTATTTTATTTTAATTTTTTGGCTGCCTTGTGCAGCTTGCAGGATCTCAGTTCCCCAAACAGATTGAACTTCTGCCATCTGCACTGGGAGTTTGAAGTTTTAACCACTAGACCGCCAGGGAAGTTCCCTTCTCAGGCCCATCTTGTGTCTGCCCAATATTCTCATTCCAAAGCTCTGGGACCCCCTCCTCCCCAGTCGGTGCTCTCACCTTTGCATAAGAGATCCTTAGCATTTAAAGTGAAAGTGTTAGCAGCTCGGTCACGTCCGACTCTTTTCGACTCCATGAATTGTAGCCCGCCAGGCTCCTCTGTCCACGGGATTTTCCAGGCCAGAATACTGGAGTGGGTGGCCATCCCCTTCTCCAGGGGATCCTCCCGACCCAGGGATCAAACCCGGGTTTCCTGCATGACAGGCAGATTCTTTACCATCTGAGCTGCCAGGTTAGCATTTAAATGGTGTTACAGTGCTGTAACCCATACAATCAGACTCTGAGCCTGATCATTCATATCTATGAAGGATAAGAGATTGTGCTCAGATGCTCACAAATGCTGTGAGCCACGCAGGGAGACCAGACAGAGGTGGGGGTGGGCGGGGCAAGGGGAGGAGCCTCAGATCAGGACAGAAGCGACTTCATTGGTCCGGGAGAGTGATGTTGGGACTGGACCAAGTCGGGGCAGATTTTGCTGATGAACCATAGATGGATGTGAGAGAAATGTGAGATTTCTTTTCTGCATTTTGTTTTTTGTTGTTGGTTTTGTTTTAGCTGCACCACGGGTCATGTAGGATCCTAGTTCTCCACAGGGATTGATCCGCACCCCCAGCAATGGAAGCACAGAGTCCTAATCACTGGACTCCCAGGGAAGTCCTTCCTGAGATTTTTCGTAAAATTTTTCTCTTGAACTAACCAATATTTCTATATTTCTCTCGAGTTCTTCCATAGGTGGGCTGAGCAAACACAAGAAAATATAATACATTCTTTTTATTCTCCATATTCTTTTTTCTTTTGTCAGGCGAGTGTATGCTCCTCGGTTTTGTCTCGTCACAACAAAGATTTGGAGTGACGGACATTAAAGCCCTCGGCGTGTCACAGCTCTCGAGTCTTGGACAGACCGCGTTATAGCTCTTAGACAAATCAGTGTTCCGTGTTACAACTCTATTTTATTTAGATAATAACAGGAAAATCCATCCTCCAGGCGTGAAGGCATGTCGACCAAAAGTCGCGAAGAGAAGAGCGCTGGAGCGCCAGCGCGGGGTGGGGGTGGGGGAGCCCCAGGCCTTTGGCTCCTCTTTGTATTCCGCGCCCCCCAGCCCCCGGGCCTGCCATGTGTAAACTGGACCAGCCAGGAGTGCTGTTTGTTCTACCTGAAGCCCTCACTCCGGTCCTCAGACCTTCCTTTGTTCTATTTTCGAGGACTTTTCTCTTCCTTTATCTTTTAGCCACCGCCATTCTGGGACTCCTTTTCCCTATTCTAACTACCTAACACTTACTTTCGGGCCATGTCACTCAGCATGTGGGATCTTAGTTCCCTGACTAGTGAGTGATCAAACCAGGACCCGTGGAGGCAGGGAGCCTTAACCACTGTATCACCAGGAAAGTCTTATTCTATATGTTCTATATGTTTCATTCTCTGTTACGAAATATACAGACACTCTGGAGATGTCACCATATCAGTACAGAATTCTGCTTTTTTTTTTTTTTCCCCAGCTGCAAATGATTCTCTTGTCTGGGTGAATACTGTTAATTCCCCAGTCCCCAAGTTCCCAGCACTCACTATCCTCCAGGCTCTAGGCTAAGTTTCTGTTTACAACTTTACATTGAATCTCCATAGCTGCCCTGTGAAAAAGGGTCTGTTTTCCCCCCTGTTTTCTCAGACTGAGAAGAGTAGTCACGTGCTCTTGGCCACAGCTGTTGTGCCTCCAACTTCAGAAATAAACCTGGCTCTGCCCTTTGGTGCTTTGGGACTTAAAAAATTTCCTCAGTTCAGTTCAGTTGCTCAGTTGTGTCCGACTCTTTGCAACCCCATGAATTGCAGCATGCCAGGCCTCCCTGTCCATCACCAACCCCCGGAGTTCACTCAAACTCACGTCCATCGAGTCAGTGATGCCATCCAGCCATCTCATCCTCTGTCGTCCCCTTCTCCTCCTGCCCCCAATCCCTCCCAGCATCAGAGTCTTTTCCAGTGAGTCAACTCTTCCCATGAGATGGCCAAAGTACTGGAGTTTCAGCTTTAGCATCAGTCCTTCCAAAGAACTGGGTTCCAAAGAACCCAGGACCAATCTCCTTCAGAATGGACTGGTTGGATCTCCTTACAGTCCAAGGGACTCTCAAGAGTCTTCTCCAACACCACAGTTCAAAAGTGTCAATTCTTCAGTGCTCAGCTTTCCTCAGCCCCTGTTAAAGAAAAATTTATACTGACACTTGTTAAAAGTCGTTAACTAAACGAAATTTTTAGGTAGGCGTTTCGGGGGCTGGGGTCGGTTCTGAAGACCTCCAGTCCTCCTTTATGTCTTGGTGCAGAAAAGAATTCAGCAAGAGTCAGAGTGATGGATACCAAGTGATTTATTAGGATAGGATGCTTGTAAGGCTTACCAGTGGGCAGATGAGAGGGTGCCAAGCCCCTCAACTTAGTGGGCTACAGTTTTATAATCAAAGGAAAAGTGAGGAAAGGGGAAAGACCACTTTCTTCCTCATTCTTTTTTAAAATCATGTTTGTTATTATTATTTTTTAATTTATATATTTATTTGGCTATGCCTGGTCTTAGTTGCCACACACAGGCCCTTTTAGTTGCACCACCGGGGGATCTAGTTCCCCAACCAGGGATCGAGCCTGGGCCTGATGCATTGGGAGTGCAGAGTCTTACCCACTGGACCACCAGCAAAGTCCCACTTCCTCATTCTTGAGTAGGTGTTGTGCTTTGATCATCAGCTCGTCCTCCAGATTGGGCAGGGATGTTTTCTTGTCCCCACATGGTTAAGCTGAAAGTCATAACATAATGGAAAATTTATTTCACGTTTCAGTACAATGAGGATATTTACTTTGAAATGTCACTTTCCCATAAATTATTGTTTTCATGTGTGCAGAAAGCATGTCTAGAACTTGCTGAGCTCCCTGGGAAGGATGTGGGTCTCATATTGCCATTGTTTTATCATTTTGGAGCTTGCCTCATGCTTGTACTGCAAGCTTTGTTGTTAAGCAAGCCTGCTTGGTTTTGCGGTTAAGCAAACCTGTTTTCTTAAGTGACCATTAACTTACTGGGGTCTCCCATATTTTTTCTACTTACAGTCCCCTAGTGGGATTAACTATTTAATCACCTACTTTGTCCCTTTACTCTGCCCTTATCATAAATGGTACAGATGAACTTATTTTCAAAGCAGCAATAGAGACCCAGATATAGAAAGTAAACTTATGGATACCAAGGGGGTAAAGGGTGTAGGATGAATTGGGAAACTGGGATTAGTTACTGCTAGATAATTAATAAGAACCTACTGTAGAGCACAGACAACTCTACTCAATGCTCTGTGGTGACCTAAATGTGAAGGAAATCTAAAAAAGAGGGAATATATGTATATGCATAACATTTGCTTTGCTGTACAGCAGAAACTAACACAACACTGTCAAGCAACTCTACTCCAATTAAAAAAACACACAAACTGTCAACTTGGGGAAAAAGAAAAAAAGCACAACCTAAAAGTTGAGACTTATATTTTATTTGGCAGACAAAACTGAGGACACAGCATCTCAGATAACTCTGAGAGATTGCTCTGAAGAGGTGAGTGGGGAGCCAGGATATATTCAAGCTTTTACAACAAGGTTATTGTTAATTAAAGAAAATCCAATATCTCAAGTTAAAGAGTTCAGTGCTTTTCTATGTATGGGAAGATGCAAGAGTCTGAGCTCACTGAAATCATTCCTTTGACAGGCACCTCAGCTGACCTGTGCTTTCTCATTCTGAGTTTCCTCATGGTGCATCTCTGCGAGGGTGGCTGCAGCGACTTCCTAGGCGGCGCTTGTGGAAAAGAACCCACCTGCCTGTGCAGGATTCGTAAGAGGTTCGGGTTTGATTCCTCAGTCAGGAAGATTCCCTGGAGGAGGGCATGGTAACCCACTCCAGTATTCCTTCCTGGGGAAACCCACAGATAGACAGTCCTTAGGGTCGCAAAGAGTTGGACATGATTGAAGTGACTTAGCATGCACCCATGCATTGCAGTGACTGATGGTTGGATGGTGGGCATCCTGTTTCTATCCTGAGTCCCCTCAGGGCTCACCATCTGTGCGGCTGTAACGCTGATCTCTGGTAGCCTCCACCTGCAGCGGTTTGAAGCAGGGTTTCGGTTCCCCAGCCAGAGACTGAAGTCAGCCTGAGGCAGTGAGAACGCTGAATTCTCACCACTAAGACCATCAGGCCCTGGCCTGTCAGGTGTGTAGAAATTAATTTCCACACACCTGATTATTAGGAAGGAAAAAGAGTATGTGTGGATAGACACATAGGCAGGCTCAGAGTCAGAGTCACGCCCTTATGGTAGGTTGAATCACTTTTATGGTGCATGTCTTCCAGGTTTCCTTTGGCCAATCATCTTTCTTTGCCTGGTTCTGAGTACATATTTGGTTTATCTCAGTGTCCTCCCATGTGTGCATGCATCTCTTAGCCAAGATGGATTCCAGTGAAGAGGCTTATGGGTAGGCTGACATCATTTACTATGGGGTGACACCCCCTCCTTTTTGACCTCCAAGGAGTCTTTCTGTGCATGTATAGTTGGGGTTTCCTTGACTTGTTGTTCAGTCACCAGGTCGTGTCTGACCCTCTGTGACTCCATGAGTTGCAGCATGCCAGGCTTCCCTGTCCTTCACTATCTCTAAGAGTTTGCTCAAATTCATGTCTATCGAGCATGGCATCGGTGATGCCGTCCATTTCATCCTCTGTCACCCCTTCTCCTCTTGCCCTCAGTCTTTCCCAGCATGAGAGTCTTTTCCAGTGAGTCTGCCTTCACTCTTTCCCAGCATGAGGGTCTTTTCCAATGAGTCGTCTCTTCACATCAGGTGGCCAAAGTATTGGAGCTTCAGCTTCAGCATCAGCTCTTCCAATGAATATTCAGGACTGAATTCCTTTAGAATTGACTGATTTGATCTCTTTCCTGTCCAAGGGACTCTCAAGAGTCTTCTCCAGCACCACAGTTCAAAAGCATGAGTTCTTCAGCACTCAGCCTTATTTATGGTCCAACTCTCACATCCATCCATGACTACTGGAAAAACCATAGCTTTGACTATAAGGGACTTTGTCTGAAAAGTGGTGTCTCTGATTTTTAATTCACTCTCTAGGTTTGTCATAGCTTTTCTTCCAAGGAGTGTCTTTTAATTTCATGGCTGCAGTCACGATCCACGACTTGGAGAATGAGAAATATGTGGTCTCTATCTTTTACCTTGGCAAAGCTTAGCTCTTCTGTCTCCTGCTAATTTGGAGTATCCGTCCACAGGGGAGAAACCAGCCGTTTACCCTGAGGCCCATCTAGCTCCTACTCAATGTGATGGCTGCTGCTGCTGCTAAGTCGCTTCAGTCGTGTCCAACTCTGTGCGACCCCAGATGGCTGGATGACTGCAATATCCTTTGTTTACGCATATGGCAGGCAATATTTTTGACTCACAAAACAGTAAGGGAGACTATTGAGGATAACTGCAATGGGGGACTGCAACAGGGGAGAACATTGGGCTCAACTCTGAATGCAGCAAATACATCTGGGGATTGCCAGGCAAAGAGCAGAATGAGGGTGTGACAGAGGGAGGGTGGGAGGGGAGCTCCCCTGGTGGTTCAGTGGAATCCACCATGTAATGCAAGGGACACCGGTTCGATCCTCGGTTCAGGAAGATCCCAAATGGCGCAGAGCAGCTAAGCCAGTGTGCCACAACTACTAAGTCAGTGCTTTACAGTCCAAGAGCCTCAACTACTGAAGCCCATGTGCTGCGACTACTGAAATCCAAGCACCTAGAGCCAGCGCTCCCCAATAAGAGAAGCCTCCGCTGTGAGAAGCCCATGCACTGCAATGAGAGAAAGCCCGAGCAGCAAGGGCAACCCTTAGCTGATCCCCAAAATAAAATAAATAAATGAATAAATAAATCTTAAAAAAAAAAAAGGATAGGGGGATTCTTGCTAAACTGACCTCACAGGATTCTTCCTAAAGAGAGTATGAATATTTATACATCAATGGTGGAAACTGAAAAACCTGATCAGATATTAGGGGTCGGGGGATGACTGTGCAGGACAAAGACAGGACTGGGGCCAAGGTTGAGGGATAGTCAAGAAGAAGGCTCAGGGCTTCCCTGGTGGCTTAGGGGTAAAGAATCCACCTACCAATGCAGGAGATTAAGGTTTGATCCCTGGTCTGGGAAGATCTCACTTGTCACAGAGCAACCAAGCCCAAGCAGCACAACTATTGAGCCTGTGCTCTAGAGGCCGGGAGTCACAACTACTGAAGCCCAAGCACTCCAGAGCCTGTGTTCCACAACAAGAGAAGCCACAGCAATGAAAAGCCTGCACACCACAACTAGAGAGAGTAGCTGCCCTCTGCAACTAGGGAAAAGCCCATGCAGCAGCGAAGACTCAGGACAGCCAAAAATAAAAATAAATAAAATTATTTTTAAAAACAGAAGAAGGCTCAGAGGACTAAAGTTTGGGCAAGGAAAGAGTCTTTGTCACCTCTCTGTACCTCGGTTTCTTTTCTCTGAGAAGTGGGGATAAGAGATGCCAGAGGACTGACTGAAACCTGCTCCCCTGGCCAGGCTTGATAGTAACTACTTGAGTGAATTATTTTACAACAGGAGGAATGCAGAACAAACTACTATCAACCAGAAAGAAATCGGGAAAGGTCAAAAGGAGAGAGAAAATGCCAATACATACTCGGATCACCTCCCAGAATCCTTGCTAGAATTCATCTAGGCTGATCCACGAATGTGCCACCAGGAAGGAATCTGAGTTAGAATGATTGGCCAGAGACAACCCGGAAACTAACCCCATCACTGTAAAACCCAAGACTGAGAGCCATGCAGCAGAGCAGTTCTCCTGGGTTCCCTTACTCCCTCTCTTTTCCCCCGGGCGCCCCTTTCCAATAATATCTTTTGCTTTGTCAGTACATGCGTCTCTTTGGTAATTCATTTCCAAGTGTTAGAGAAGAGCCCACTCTCAGGCCCTGGAAGGGGTCCCTCTTCCTGCAACAAAATGAAATAATGTGTATGAAACGCTGAGTGCATAGCCTTCTCTGTAAATATAAATAGCAGCGACTTGTTTTGCAGGGATCAGAACTTGGATCAGGTGGGACGCTTGAGCTGCTACCTTGAGCAAAGAGGCCTCAGAGAACAGGATTTTGTTGTTCTTCAGTCACTCTTTGCCATCCCATGAACTGAAGCACGCCAGGCTTCCTGTCCTTAACTATCTCGCAGTGTTTGGTCAGTCTCGTGTCTATTGAGTCAGGGATGCCATCCAACCATCTCATCCTGTCGTCCCTTTCTCCTCTTGCCCTTAATCTTTCCCAGCGTCAGGGCTATGGGTGATCAGAAAAGGAATGTGAGCTGGTGGGCCCTGAATGCCTCCTCCAGAAGGCAGAGGTGGGGGTGATTGGTGGTTGGTGGGGTGTCTCAGCTGAGAAGCAGGGCTGGCCACGCAGACAGGGAGGAGAGGCAGGACGGCATGTAGGGCCACATGGCAGCGGGGCTGGAGGATTGAATGGCAGCCAGCTGCAACCTTGATCGCCGAGATGACGATCTGGCCTTGCACCAGGGTAAGGTCTGGAAGCCTGACTTGCTTGGATCGACGCCTGCGTGGGTGATTAAAGTCGCGGCGCCATGAGAGTCCACCCTCTCCCGCCCGAAGGGGCGGAGCAGGACAATGACCAATGAATGTGCCCGTTTCAGGCGGCCAATGGGAGGTGCTGTTCCAGGGGCGATCAAGAGGCCGCTGCCTCGGGCGGTGGGGCGGGGTCCCGGGTTGTAGCGAGTTCCGGGGAAAGGTTGAGTCTGGAATGGGGCTCGGGGGAGCACGCCAGAGAGATCATCAGGAAGGATGCAGCTGGCGGAACTGCCTTTTGCAGGAGGTGGTTAGAAGCCCCCACACTGCCTTGTGACTGATCGATGCCGGGTGGGTACACAGCGCGGTTCCTGCCCCTGCCAGCAGGGTTTGGAGGTTTCTGGCGGGGAGGTGGGGGTGCTTAGGGGGTTGGGGGCTGCGTACCTCGCTTAGACCTCATCTTCAAAGCTAGATCTGTGCTCAGAGGGGATGAGGAAGGTGGAGATGGTCACTACAAAAGCTCGATCCCTAGGATCTTATCTCAAAGATAATCTCATTTGTTGTTCAGTAGGTCAGTCGTGTCCGACTTTGCGAACACCTACCAAGCGTTTGCCAGGCCCCTCGCGGAGTCTTTTCTCTGCTTCAAGCTCATTGAATCCTCCCAGCAACCCTTTGAGAGAGAGACTATTTTATGCCTATTTTCCAAATGAGGAAACAGACTCCGAGAGAAGTTGATTCCTGACAAATCCGGGATTATGCAATTGCGATATTCTGTTTTTCTCTCATCACGGTCTTAAATGAGTAACGTCGCTCTACTTTCTGACGGTCCTTCTTCGGAAATACTTGGAGACCTCAGGAAGCCTGGACCCTGGGTCTGTCTCTCAAAAAGTTCCAGATTGTTGGGAAAAGAGCTGAACAGAGCCCCTCGGCCGCTCAGGGAGCCAACAGGGACCGGGGTCACTAGTAGGGGTAGATGTGGGAGGCAGGAATATTGGCTGAAAGAGATAAACGACTATAATTATTAAATTAATGATAATGACTTCATTCTTGAGTTTATCATATTTATTATTTGGTCATGCCTGATTCAAGATTTTTAATGTGTAACATACAGAACTGTGTTGAAACATCACAACCTAATTGACTTATAACTCTAGTTTTTAAAAAACGTAGGAAAAAATAACCATAATTACAATTTATAAAAAGTGTGAAGTGTAACAGCAGTAATCAAAATATGAGGTGGAGAATTAAAAATGTAAAGTTTACAAATTCTACTAAAGGGAAGCTGTTAGCTTAAAAGAGGGTATTGTCAGTGTGAGGTATGTTTTGTAAGTCTCATGACACATCTTAAACTTATTAAACTTAGGGTAACCACAAGGGAAAAATCCTGTAGTAATTTCATCCAAACACAGACAGCAGAATAAGAAACAAGGAAGAACCTGTTTACGAAACAACCAGAAAACAACAGAATGGCAATAGTAAGTCCTTACCTGCCCACAATATGTAACAGTAGTGCATAAGTCCCTTATGACTCTAGTTTAAAGATTTCTTTAAAAGGAATGTAGAAATGTCACAACTGTCTCTTCATGGCAACATTCTCAGCATGTCTATTTTCCAGATGGGGAGACTGAGGCCCAACACGACTAAGTGACTTGCACCTGAGTCAACACAGGTTTCACCCCCAGGTCTATCTGACCACCCAGGTTATTTTGGAAAGGTGGGTTCAGGGCGGACTTTTGTATTGGTGCCTTGTCCAGTAAAGGGGTTGGTGGTGGTGCTGTTCATGACTGATGTAGTGTGGGGGGCGGGTGTCGCAAACCCCAGCTCCATCAAACGGATGTGGAAACTGAGGCCCATGGAGGGGAATTGGGTGCCTAAGTTTGCACAGTGAGGGGTCCCAAATCTTTCCCTTTAGTCTGGAGGTGGGAAGGTTGAGGTACTAAAAAGGGCCCTCAAGGCTGAGGCCTGGGGGGTTGATAGGATGTTCCTTCACAGGCAGGCCAGCTGTCAAGAACATGCCTCTCTGCCAATGGAGGGCCACCACCAGGGGCAGGAAGCCCAATGGGGACGGAGCTCAGCCCATGGCCGCCAGAGAAGGCCTGAAAGTGCTTCTGCACTGGGCTGGCCCCAGTGGTGGGGAGACCTGGGTCACCTTCACTGAGCCCACACTGACTGCGGAGGATGTCTGCATCCACATCGCACACAAAGTCGGTGAGTCCCAGCCGTCGGCCCCATGGCGGGGTGGAGGTGCCAGCAGCCACTGGGCCCTGTTCATCCAGTTATCTGCCCATTCATGCATCCCGCGTTGAATGAGCACCTTCTGTGTGCCAACCCCCAATTACTGCCTCTGTAATTTGCAATCAGTTTTGTAAAAAGCTGATATTCTAATGAAAGCAAAAATGTTAGTTGTTCCATTGTGTCTAACTCTTTGCAACCCCGTGGACTGTAGCCTGCCAGGCTCCTCTGTCCATGGGATTTCCCAGGCAAGAATACTTCAGTGGATTGCCATTCCCTTCTCTAGGGGATCATCCCAACCCAAGGATCAAACCTAGGTCTCTTGCATTGCAGCTGAATTTTTATAGGGCTCAGCAAGAAATGCAATAAATAAGGAAACTGAATAGGGGCGAGAGATGATGGTAAAAGATTTAACACTTGGGGACTTGCCTGTTCGTCCAAAGGTTAATACTCTGAACTTCCACTGTGGGGATGGGAGCCAGGGTTCGATCCCTGATGGGGATCTAAGATGCCACAAGCCGTATGGTGCAGCCAAAAAAAAAAAAAAAAGATTTAAAACTTGAGGAGATAAGGGAGCAAGCCATAGGGACATCTGGCAGTGAGAATAGTAAGTGCAAAGGCCCTGACGTGGGAACTTGCTGGTAACTGTGAGAAGGCCAGTGTGGCTGTAGCCAAGTGAGTGAAGGGGAGGCAGGGATAGGTGAGGGTGAACAGATGATGGTGCCGGTTGTGCAGAGCCTTTTGGACCTCAGGGAACACTTTACATTTTACTGCAAGTGAGGTGGGAGCCGTGGAGGACTGTGAGCAAAGGAGGAACATGGTTGGACTCAAGGGTCAAAGACGCTCTGGCTGTTGTGGCGGGAATGGAGTGTGGTGGGTGAGGTTAGGAGCAAGGAACTCCAGGAAGGGAGATGATGGGTGAGAGGTCAGCCAGAGTCAGGTCTTAAACCTTAAAGCTTAAGAGCCTTAAACCCCAGAGGGAGAGTCTAGGGTTTAGACTTTTTCCCAGGAGCAGTAGGGAAACATGGAATGGTCATGAGAGCTTGCCGTGGATGTGCTCAGAAGTCTAATGTCTTCTGCCAGAGGAGGAGAGGGTATCTTCAAGGGGATTTCACTTACCTACCCCTTCCCCCAGGACACCCTCTCAACCTCCCTGCCCCACAACTGAATGAGGGCTTTCTGGTAGATTTCTATAACACTTTGTACTTTTCCACTGATGGCTGATTCTTTTTTTTTTTTTTTTATTGACTGCATCAGGTCTTAGTTATGGCACTTGAGATCTTTAGTTGTGACACGTTTGATTTAGTTCTCTGACCAGGGATAGAACGTGGGCCCCCTGCATTGGGAGCGCAGAGTCTTAGCCACTGGACCACCAGGGATGTCTCTGACCGTAAAGAAGTTAGACAGATTTGCTAGGCGTGTGAATCATGCCTGGTGAAGGTCCCGAGAACCTGATGTGTTTGAGGAAGCAAAAGATCTTAAGAAAAACTGGAATATCAGTTTTCAAGAATTTAGAAGGGAAACTAGAAATTGAAAGCAGAGCATGACTGTCTGGGTCCAGATCATGGTTGTTCATTGCTGAGGGGGTTGAGCTTTCTTATGAGGCAAAGGGGGAACCATGGAAGCTTTAAGCCAGAGAGTGAAATAGATTGGTTCTTTTTTTTCAAAGAATATCTTTCTCTAATATTTGTCTTTTGTTTTTATTTTAAATATTTATCTATTGGCTGCATCAGATCTTTGCTGCAGTGTAGGAACTCGTCACTTGTGGCTTGGTTGCCCTATAGCCTGTGGGACCATAGTTCCCAGACCAGAGATTGAACCTGCATCCCCTGCATTGGAAAATGGATTCTTAACCACTGGACCGCCAGGGAAGGCCCACAGATTGGTTCTTTAGGAAGCTGTCTCACAGGGAGGCGTGCTCCTTCTTTGGGGTGCAGTACACTTAGATGTAACGATTTTTTTTTTTTTTTTGGCCATGCCATGTGGCTTGTGGGATCTTAGTTCCCCAACCAGGGGTTGAATCTGGGTCCTCAGCAGTGAAAGCACCAAGTCCTAACCATTGGACTTCTGGGGAATTCCTGGATGCAGTGATTTTTGTAGAGCAATTTGGCATCATATAACCTGAAAACATTCCCTGAGGGCACACAGTTCCACTCCTAGATATGCACTCTACAAACACTCAGCTCATGTGTTCCAGGAGACACACACGAGAATGTTCAGAGCAGCCTCATTTGTTTTACTGAGAAATAAGAGGCCATCTCAAAGTCTGTGTAGAGGAGACTGCACAGATCAGTCGCAGTGTGAACACTGAAATACTATGCAGCCAGGAAAAAGAAATTCAACCACTGTTACATGTATCACGTGTGAAGCTTAAAAGCTATCATAGCCTGAAAAAACAAATTGCTGAAGGACACCTATGATATAACACCACATTCAAGTTTATAGCATTTAAAACTAGGTCATAGAAAATATGAAAATGATAAACTCTAGTTCAGGAGTATGGTTACCTCTTTGTGATAGGGGAGAGGAGGTGGATGTAGGTGGGGGTTTCAGTCGGACTTGCCAAGTTTTATTTCTTAGTGGCTGACACTTAGGTGATTATAAATTATTCCAAAAGAACTATTTTAGATACAGTTTTTAAGTGATGTACGTACAAAAAAAGATGCTTGGGTGGCCGGTATGGGGAATGACAAAAATCTGGAGCCTGAGCTGGGACTGGGTTTTGTATTTGAAAGAAGTGGGTTGATCCTAGACAGAATGAAGGGTGGAGAAAGGACAGGACTTGTGACCAGTCTGAGGGGGTGGGATGAGTTAAGGACAAAGATGAAATCCTGGCTTAGAGAACCATGCTGAGAAGGGGCAGGTCTGGGAACCTCAGATGAGATCTGTTTGGAACAAAGCACATCTCAGGGGGCCAGAGATATCTACAGGGTGACAGCCAGGGGTAGTTGGGAATTTCTCTGGAGCTGGAGTTCAGAGAGAGACAGGCCAAGGGCCAGCAGTCCTAAGAGCTGTGTTAGTCAGTCTATGTTAGGTTTGCTGTAGTAACAAGCAGCATCCCCCAAGTTCTCCTGGGTTAAGACAATGAAAATTTACCATAAGTCTGATAGTGAAAGTGTTAGTTGCTTAAACATGTCTGACTCTCTTCGACCCCATGGACTGTAGTCCACCAGGGCCCTCTGCCCATGGAATTTTTCAGGCAAGAGAACTGGAGTGGGTAGCCATTCCCTTCTCCAGGGCATCTTCCAGAGCCAGGGATCGAACCTGGGTTTTCCGCATTGCAGTCAGATTCTTTACCATCTGAGCCACCAGATGTAAGCATTTAATGCTGATGCCCTAGCATTTAATGCTGGTCAAATTGTTCCCCTCTATCTTGTAGCTTCACCACTAGGCATAAAGGGTCTCCAACATCCCTAGGGTAGGGAAGAGGACAGGAGAGTTTATGTCTAGACCTGGAAAATGTATATTCATTCTGCCCACATCCCATTAGCCAAAAAACTTTCCAGTGCCCTCATGCTAGCTGCAAGGGAGACTGGGAAATGTAGTTTTTCTGTGTGGCCACAGCATGGTCTACATATTGCATTGTCTTCTTTTGGCAGGGGAGGAGGCCAGGGAGAGGTTGTGAAGGGACACAGCAGGTCTGGGAGTCCACGAGGCTAATGGGAGCAGTTATCAACTTCCTGACTCGTTTCTCCCCTGTGCAGGCATCACTCCACCCTGCTTCAATCTTTTTGCCCTCTTTGATGCCCAGGCCCAGGTCTGGCTGCCTCCAAATCACATCCTGGATACCTCCAGGGACTCCAGCCTGACGTTGTACTTCCGCATGAGGTGGGCAAAGTTCCCTTAGAAGGCTTTTGTCCTCTCCCTTCCCTCCTCTGTCCCCACCTGCCAAGACTTGGCCTGAGTCCATACTAAACCTCGACTGCACCCCTTCCTTTCCTGTAGGTTTTATTTCCGAAACTGGCATGGCACGAATCCTCAGGAGCCAGCTGTGTACCGCTGTGGGCCTCCAGGGACCGAGACTTCCTCAGAACAGGCAGAGCAGGGGGTACAACTCCTGGACCCTGCCTCCTTTGAGTACCTCTTTGAGCAGGTGTGAGCAGGGCTGGGGAGGCGTGACTATTTGTGAGGGACCCTGGGCAATTGAGGAGCCCCCACTTCCCTCCAATTTGCTATAGGTAGTGGGTTTTAGTCATGCCATCTGGGATCCTTCGGCAACCTGAACAAAAGGGTTTTGGACTCTTAGGGTTGCAGGGGTAAGAGTACTGTGATTGATTAGTGATGTCTGTCACAGGCATAGGATTGGGCAGATGAGGCATACATATGGGGTCTCCCGCTTCCTGAAAGTAACCAGAAGCTGAGGAGTGAACAGGTTCTCACACCTCCCTTTCTGCCTGATTCCCTATCCCCAGGGAAAGCATGAGTTTGTAAATGACGTGGCATCACTATGGGAGCTATCCAGCGAGGAGGAGATCCACCACTTTCAGAATGAGAGCCTGGGCATGGCCCTTTTGCACCTCTGCCACCTCTCTCTCCGCAATGGTGTCCCCCTTGAAGAGGTGGCCAAGAAGACCAGGTATTTGGGAATCGGTGGGGACATTGCATAGGTGGGTGGACATGCCCGGGTATCTGAAGGCCAGGGTAGACCTTGCATACTGCCATGCCTTCATTCATTCAACAAACATTTATTGAGCACCTACTGTGTGCTGGTACTAGTTTTGGGTGTTGGACACACAACAGTAAACCAGGCAGACGAAATCTGTGACTTCTTAGAGCTCACTTAAAAAAAAAAAGAAGTGTATTTATTTTGGCTGTGCTCAGTCTTAGTTGCAGCATGCAGGATCTTTAGTTGTGGTGTGCAAACTCTTAGTTGTGGTACATGGAATCTAGTTCCCTGAACAGGGATCGAGCCCAGGGCCCCCTGCATTGGGAACACAGAGTCTTAGCCGCTAGACCACCAGGGAAGTCCCTGGAGCTCATATTTGATGGAGAAGACAGGCAATAAACGAAATACAAAAGTAAAATGTATAGTGTTTTTGATGGTGACGAATGCAATGGGGAAAAATTAAACTGGAAAAGAGGAAGGGGGTATCAGAGAATGAGGGGTGTACAGTTTAAATCTGGGACATCAGTTTCTCACTAAAAAGGTGACATTCACTTTCAGAGATTTGAAGGAAGTAAAGGAGGGAGCCAGGTGGGTATTTGTGAGAAGAGAATTTTCCAGAGGTATCAGCCAGTACAAAAGCCCTGAGCCTGGGCTGTGCCTGATGTGTTGGAGGAGGTATGGCTGGAGTAGAGTGAGCTTGCATGACTCCCTAGAATTCAAGGGAAGGGCAAGGCAGAAGTCTGGGGCATTACTCATCTCCACTGAGGTGAGGACTGGAGCAATCAGGGCACACTGCCTGGAGGAGGCAACCCTGCAGGTTTTTGTTTTTCTTTTTTTGGCTGTGCTATGTGGGATGTACCTTGTGGGATCTTAGTTCCCCCATCAGGGTTTGAAACCAAGGCTACAGCTATGAACGCGCCAAATCCTAACCACTGAAAACAGCCAGGGAATGTC
The DNA here is from genome assembly GCA_935064755.1 of Tragelaphus eurycerus. Taxonomy (NCBI): domain Eukaryota; kingdom Metazoa; phylum Chordata; class Mammalia; order Artiodactyla; family Bovidae; genus Tragelaphus; species Tragelaphus eurycerus. Next base: position 1,513,033 of record CAKXYN010000058.1, on the reverse strand, counting down.
CTAGGACCTGCATTTAAAGAAAACAAAATTGATTTATTTTATTTTTGGCTGCATCGAGTCTTAGTTGAGGTATATGGAATCTTTGTGATCTCTCTAGTTGCAGCATGTGGGCTAAGTTGCCTCAAGTCATATGGGGTCTTAGTTCCCTGACCAAGGATCGAGCCTGCGTCCCCTGCACTGAGAGGCATATTGTTGATGACTAGACCACCAGGGAAGTCCTAGGACCTGCAATTCTTTTTGAAATTATTTATTTATTTACTTTTGGTTATGCTGGGTCTTTGTTGCTGCGTAGGCTTTTCTCTAGTTGTGGCGAGCAGAGGCTACTCTCTAGCTGAAGTGCACGGGCTTCTCATTGCAGTGATTTGTTGCCAAGCACAGGCTCTAGAGCACAGGCTCAACAGTTGTGGCATATGGGCTTAGTTGCTCTGCAGCATATGGAATCGTCCCAGATCAGGGACTGAACCCCTGTCCCCTGCGTTGACACGTGGATTCTTTACCTCTGAACCACCAGGGAAATCCTAGGACCGCAATTCCTTTTTTTTTTTTTTTAATTTATTTATTTTTAATTGGAGGATAATCACTTCATGGGAAATAGATGGGGAAACAGTGGAAACAGTGTCAGACTTTATTTTTGGGGGCCCCAAAATCTCTGCAGATGGTGATTGCAGCCATGAAATTAAAAGACGCTTACTCCTTGGAAGAAAAGTTATGACCAACCTAGATAGCATATTCAAAAGCAGAGACATTACTTTGCTAACAAAGGTCCGTCTAGTCAAGGCTATGGTTTTTACAGTGGTCATGTATGGATGTGAGAGTTGGACCGTGAAGAAAGCTGAGCACCGAAGAATTGATGCTTTTGAACTGTGGTGTTGGAGAAGACTCTTGAGAGTCCCTTGGACTGCAAGGAGATCCAACCAGTCCATCTTAAAGGAGATCAGTCCTGGGTGTTCACTGGAAAGACTGATGCTGAGGCTGAAACTCCAATACTTTGGCCACTTCATGCGAAGAGTTGACTCACTGGAAAAGACCCTGATGCTGGGAGGGATTGGGGGCAGGAGGAGAAGGGGATAACAGAGGATGAGATGGCTGGATGGCATCACTGACTCGATGGACATGAGTTTGGGTAAACTCTAGGAGTTGGTGACGGACAGGGAGGCCTGGCTTGCTGTGATTCATGGGGTCACAAAGAGTTGGACACAACTGAGCAACTGAACTGAACTGAATTGCTTTACAATGTTCTACAAATCGGCCATAGGTATATACCCATCTCTCGGCAATTCTTAAAGCACATATTTTTCAATCCCTGTCGTGTTATCACTCTGGAGGGCCAGGGCTGTGACCACGAAGCCAGGATGCTGGGGAGCACAGAGGAAGCACCCTATCCAGCCTGGCGATCAGATGATGCTCCTAGGGTGACATTTCTGCTAAGACCTGAAGGTTAAGTTGGCTTTATCCAGATGTGGACTGCTTTGGCAAAGCACTGGAGGCAGAGGGAACAGCATATACAGAGGCCCAGAGGCAGCAGGTGGCAAAGGCCTGTTTCCAGGGGAATTGAATTTAGAGTGCAATTGCCCAAGTGCTGGAGTCAGCCAGGCACTAATCGGGGGTCTTTTTCCCTCCAGGTCTTTAGGGAGCCCTGGTAAGCTTGGGAATAGGGGCAAAAGACAGCTAGAACCTTGAGCTTTAGGATCTCTCTATTCAAAGGATGGGAAAAATGGCTTGGGACATGGAAGATAAGGCTTGTGTGTGTGTGTGTATTTGTTTAATTGCTCAGTCATGTCCAACTCTTTGCGAGTTCATGGACTATAGTCCCCCAGGCTCTTCTGTCCATGGGATTTCCTAGGCAACAATACTGGAGTGGGTTGCCATTTCCTTCTCCAGGGGACTTTTCCTAACCCAGGGATCAAATTCGCGTCTCCTGCATTGGCAGGGGGATTCTTTAACACACTGAGCCACTGGGGAAACCCAGGATGGGGTGTAGAAACCTGTAATCTGAATGGGCTATGCTGGGGACTTTGCTGGTCTAGGAATCCACCTGCCAATGCTGGGGACTTGGGTTTGATCTCTAGTTCGGGAAGATCCCATGTGCCACCCCTGTGCCAGAACCACTGAGCCTTCTCTCTAGAGCCTGTATTCCCCCAGAACAACCAAAAAACAAAAAAATACATACATACATAATAAAATAAATGGGCTCTGCTGGTGGGCGGTGCAGGCAGGAGAAGAGGTGAAGAGTACGGCTTTGTGAGGAGCAGAGGGGCTTCCCAGAGCTGTCCTTTTATTGATAATCATATTAATGATCAAAACAATAGTGATTTCTCTAGTAATAACAATAGCCAACACTCACATAGTCTTTATTTTGTGCCAATCAATAGTCCAAATTCTCTTGTCAGCCCTAGATGTGGGTACTGATTCCATTTTATAGATGAAAAGATGGAGCTCTTTAGAGCTTACGGAATTCACCCAATATCTGGAATTTGAGGCACACAGTCCCCTCCAGAGCCCTGGGCCCTGGCCCTGGCACCATTTGGCCTTGCTATGCTTGCGCTTTATCACATTTTCTTTCCACTTTCATAACAGCCTGCCTGCTTTTTATTGTTTGTACTTTAATTCAATTTTAATATTTTTTAGCTTTAATATTTTTGATTGAAGTACAGTTGATTTATAATATGTTAATTTCTGCTGTACAGCAAAGTGATTCAGTTATATATATATTTTAAATATTCTTTTCAATTATAGCTTATCACAGAATATTGAATATGGTTCTCTGTGCAATACAGTAGGATCTTGTTGTCTGTGCATACTAAAGCTTGCATCTGCTAACCCCAGCCTCCCACTCTGTCCCTCCCCCAACTCCCTCCCCCTGGCAACCACCAGCCTGTTCTCTATGTCCGTAATTCTGCTTCTGTTTGGTAGAGAAGTTTATTTGTGTCCTATATATTTTTTAATTATTAATTTTTAAAGTTTCTGGTTGCACTGTTTTCTTCATTGTGTTGTACAGGCTTTTCTAGTTGTGGTGCATAGTCTCTAGAATGCATGGGGCTCAGTAGTTATGGCACACAAGCTTAGTTGTGGTGTGTGGGATCTTAGTTCTCCAACCAGGGATCAAACCCAGGGCCCCTACGTTGGGAATACAGTCTTATCAACTGGACCAACAGGGGACTCCCTGTTGGGTTTTAGAATCCACATATAAGTGATATCGTATGGTATTTGTCTTTCTCCTTCTGACTTACTTCACTCAGTATGACAATTTTTACTTGCATCCATGTTGCTGCAGCTGACATGATTTCGTTATTATTCATGGCTGCATAGTATTCCATTATATATGTAAACCACATCTTTCTCTGCTCATCTGTCGATGGCATTTAGCTTGCCTGTTTTCTAGATGAGGCAGCTGAGGTTCAGAGAGTTTAAACCACTTCTCTGTCATGGCCCAGCCGGGGCCCCTGAACTGCCCCTCTTGGTCATCCCCACAGCTTCAAGGATTGCATCCCACGCTCCTTCCGGCGGCAGATCCGGCAGCACAACGCTCTGACACGGCTGCGCCAACGGAGCATCTTTCGCAAGTTCCTGCGGGCCTTCCAGCCGGGCTGCCTCTCCCAGCAGGTCGTCATGGTGAAGTACCTGGCCACGCTCGAGCGACTGGCACCTCACTTTGGCACAGAGCGTGTACCCGTGTGCCACCTGGAGCTGCTGTCGCAAGCCAACGGGGAGCCCTGCTACATCCGGGATGGTGGGCAGGCCCCTCCCGACCCCGGGTCTGAGTCTGCTGCCGGACCCCCCACCCACGAGGTGCTGGTGTCAGGCACGGAAGGCATCCGGTGGCGGCTGGTACCGGCAGAGGTGAGTGGGGTGCCTCTACCATCTAATAGTGGAGGGTGTGGGCTCCTGCTCAGCCTTGACTTTGGCCTCAGAAGGTGGCCATGGCAAAGGTGGTTTTCCCTACATGGCTCTGGGATATGTTTGTCTGTGAGTGGGGGTCTGTTGCTTGGATAGTGTCTTAAAGGCTCTAATAAGGCCTGCAAGCAAGAAATTAATTTCAGTCTTAATGTTCTGCCTAGCATTTCCAATGCATGTTGGTTCCAGAACCTTCCAATAATGCGACATTCTTCTAGTCTGCTGTGGAATTAAAAGTCTGTGGCACATATTTGATTACCTGATCAGCCTGGATAAGCTCTAGGCCAAGCCCATTTCCTTCAGCTTGGCCCTCAATAGAGGGACAGCAGCTGTCTCAACCCCATGGTGATGAATCCTCTACCTGCCCGCCCTGGGGAGCTGATGGCTAGGGTCTCTGCTTCTGGAGAACACTTTTGACCTCTGGGGCCAAGAGGGCTAGGAGCCCCCTTTCTGCCCTCCCCAAAGTTCCATCTTCTGGTGACTGTATCTCTCTGGATGGGTCCCCCGTCCAGCCCGTGACACTGCACTCATGGATAGATGCCCGAATAGGTAACCTGGCCATTCCGGCTTCTGCCTCTCCCCAGGGAGGGAAGGGCAGGAGGACTGAAGAGGCACAGCCCTGCTCTGTTCATCTGCCCCACTTGCTGGCTTCCAGGGGCCTGCTGATGGTGGTGCTGGTGGCAGCAGCAGGATGCCTGATGCGTCACCATCTGGGAAGAAAATGAAGGCCAAAGAGGCAGGCAGCGAGCCAGTGGACAGGCCTCGGGAGAGCCCCTGGTCCTACTTCTGTGACTTCCAGGACATCACCCACATGGTGCTGAAGGAACGCCACGTCAGCATCCATTGTCAGGACAACAAGTGCCTGGTGGGGCCTGGGGCTGTGGACTGGGCTAAGGGGGGAGATGCCTCTGGCCTGTGATGCCTGCCTGATGATCCCCCGGCCCACAGGAGCTGACCCTGCCTTCCCGGGCTGCGGCCCTGTCCTTGGTGTCGCTGGTGGATGGCTACTTCCGCCTGACCGCTGACTCAAACCACTACCTGTGCCACGAGGTGGCTCCTCCACGGCTGGTGATGAGTATCCAGGATGGTATCCACGGCCCCCTGCTGTGAGTGCCTCAGGGGGGTGGTGGTGGGGGTGGGAACAGGGCAGGAGGGGCAGCTACCGGCTGGACACTGAGCTCTAGGGACTGTGGAGTTTAAACGAAATGTGTGCACATCGACGTCTTAGTGTGTGCCTGTGCGTCTTGGGGTGGGAAGATCTGTGTGTCCACCCACCTGTGTGAGTGCACACTGGTGTGCAGACATTCAAGTCTCAGTGAGTATGTATCAGTGTGTGTGTCCTGGGTCTACATGCATGTGTGTGCAAGCATTTGTGTCTAGTGCATACACGTGTGTCTGTATGGGCCTGCGTGTACTGTGCAAGGATTCACTCATACTGCATTGTACATGCGTTCACATCAGTGAGTGCTCACATGGGTGCATGTGTGACCCATGCATGTGTGCAGGCAGAGGTTATGCAGGGAGAGAGGGCACCTGTAATGGCGTGGGTGCTGTGCCATTCTGAGAGTGGCTGGCTTTGGGACTGGGTCCCCATGCACGTCTGGATGTTTAACAGCTGTGTCACTGCTCTGGTGACTGCATTTGATTTTGTTTTGTTTCTCTTGTTGTGTTTTTTGACATTGCCATGAGGTTGTGGGAACTCAATCCCCCCGACCAGGTACTGAACCTTGAACCCATGCCCCCTGCAGTGGAAGCACAGAGTTTAACTGCTGGACCGCCAGGGAAGTCCCCCAACTGCATTTTAAATTGTCAGCACATATTTTCACACCTGACTGGTGACTTTTGCACGGCTGTGCGTTTCTCAGATGCCGGTGGCCGTTGAGATATACATGTGGGCGTTTCCACCCTGGAGTTGTAATGTGACTCACCCCTGGTGACTGCGAGGCACTGCGCATGCCTGCCTGGACGTGTGTGGCTGAGAAGGTTGAGTGTCAGGGCTTATAAGGTCACTGATGTGTGTGTGTGGCCATCCCGTTTGCTGCCAGGTTGGGGTTATGACTGTCAGCTCCTCTGGCCTTGAGTATCCCTTGTCCTACCTGTGACACTGGGACTAGCTGCCGGTTGGGGGGCGGGGTGCATCATAAGAGGTCTCACCCCTCCCAGCCTAGTCTGTACGCCAGAGGAGGGTGAGGCTTCCTTACCTCTCAAGGGGCTGTGGCCTCATGGAAGTCTGTGGGCCATGTCAGCATCATCTTAGTCCATTCAAATAGAATACCAATGGCTGAGTGGCTTAGAAACCACAGACACTTCTCAAGTTCTGAAGTCCAAGTGCAAGGTGTTAACAGATCCAATGTCTGTGAGAGCCCTACTTCCTGTTTCATAACCACAAGTTCATAACCACTTCCGGCTGTGTCCTCATATGGTGGAAGGGGTGAGTGAGATCTCTGGGGTCCATTTTTTGTGAGTCACTAATCCCATTGATGAGGTCTCTACCCTCATGATTCATCACCTCCCCCCAGGCCCACCTCCTAATGCCATCACCTTGGGGGTTACAGCTCCAACATAGGAACTGATTGTATTCTTTTTTAAACTTCTATTTATTTATTTAGTTTTGGCTGTGCTGGGTCTTCGTTGCTTTACTCAGGCTCTTATCTAGTTGCAGCGAGCAGGGGTTGCTGTCTAGCTATGGCGTGCGGGCTTCTCATGGCCAGGGCTTCTCTTGTTCTGGAGCACAGGCCCTAGGGCTAGCAGGGTTCAGTGGTTGGGGCTTGTGGGCTTAGTTGCTCCACAGCATGTAGAATTCTCCCAGAGCAGGGATCAAACCCGTGTCCCCTGTGTTGGCAGGTGGATCTCTATCCGCTGAGCCACCAGGGAAGTCCAACACAGGACTTTTAGGGGAGGCAAACATCCAGTCTGTGTAGCTGCTGCGGGGGCCCGTGGGGCTATGTCACCTCGCGGTTCCTGTTTGTGTTTATGACCGTGCTCACCTCTGGGTCTGGGATGTCAGCCCCTGGGCTGTTGTGTTACACTGGGGGGAGCAGCTGTGTCTGTGATCTTTGACCTTTGTGTGTGTGCCAGACTCTACTGTGTGTCACCCTGGGCATGGCGACACAAGTAGGAAGTAGGAAGTCATGAAACACCTGGAGTAACAGGCAAATTTGCCCTTGGAATACGGAATGAAGCAGGGCAAAGGCTAATAGAGTTTTGCCAAGAGAACGCACTGGTCATAGCAAACACCCTCTTCCAACAACACAAGAGAAGACTCTACACATGGACATCACCAGATGGTCAATACCGAAATCAGATTAATTATATTCTTTGCAGCTGAAGATGGAGAAGCTCTATACAGTCAGCAAAAACAAGGCCGGGAGCTGACTGTGGCTCAGATCATGAGCTCCTTATTGCCAAATTCAGACTTAAACTGAAGAAAGTAGGGAAAACCATGAGGCTATCCAGGTATGACCTAAATCAAATCCCTTATGATCATACAGTGGAAGTGAGAAATAGATTCAAGGGATTAGATCTGATAGACAGAGTGCCTGCAGAACTATGAATGGAGGTTCACGACATTGTACAGGAGATAGCAATCAAGACCATTCCCAAGAAAAAGAAATGCAAAAAAGAAAAATGGCTGTTTGAAGAGGCCTTACAAATAGCTGTGGAAAGAAGAGAGGCGAAAAGCAAAGGAGAAAAGGAAAGATATACCCATTTGAATGGAGAGTTCCAAAGAATAGCAAAAAGAGATAAGAAAGCCTTCCTCGGTGATCAATGCAAAGAAATAGAGGAAAACAATAGAATTGGAAAGACGAGAGTTCTCTTCAAGAAAATTAGAGATACCAAGGAAACACTTCATGCAAAGATGGGCTCAATAAAGGACAGAAATGGTACGGATCTAACAGAAGCAGAAGATATTAAGAAGAGGTGGCAAAAAAACACAGAAGAACTATACAAAAAAGATCTTCATGACCCAGATAATCATGATAGTGTGATCACTCACCTAGAGCAGACATCCTGGAATGCTAAGTCAGGTCGGCCTAGGAAGCATCACTTAAGAACAAAGGAGGTGATGGAATTCCAGTTGAGCTATTTCAAATCCTGAAAGATGATGCTATGAAAGTGCTGGCTGCACTCAATATGCCAGCAAATTTGGAAAACTCAGCAGTGGCCACGGGACTGGAAAAGGTCAGTTTTCATTCCAGTCCCAAAGAAAGGCAATGCCAAAGAATGCTCAAACTGCCACACAATTGTACTCATCTCACACACTAGTAAAGTAATGCTTAAAATTCTCCAAATGAGGCTTCAACAGTACGTGAACTGTGAACTTCCAGATGTTCAAGCTGGATTTACAAAAGGCAGAGGAACCAGAGATCAAATTGCCCACATTCGTTGGACCATTGAAAAAGCAAAAGAGTTCCAGAAAAACATCTATTTCTGCTATATTGACTATGCCAAAGCCTTTGACTGTGTGGATCACCACAAACTGTGGACAATTTTTAAAGAGATGGGAATACCAGACCACCTGACCTGCCTCTTGAGAAATCTGTATGCAGGTCAGGAAGCAACAGTTAGAACTGGACATGGAACAACACACTGGTTCCAAGTAGGAAAAGGAGTACGTCAAGGCTGTATATTGTCACCCTGCTTATTTAACTTATATGCAGAGTACATCATGAGACACGCTGGGCTGGAGGAAGCAAAAGCTGGAATTAAGATTGCCAGGAGAAATATCAATAACCTCAGTTATGCAAATGACACCACCCTTATGGCAGAAAGCAAAGAAGAACTAAAGAACCTCTTGATGAAAGTGAAAGAAGAGAGGGAAAAAGTTGGCTTAAAGCTCAACATTCAGAAAACTAAGATCATGGCATCTGGTCTCATCACTTCATGGCAAGTAGATGAGGAAACAGTGAATACAGTGTCAGACTTTATTTTTTGGGGCTTTCAAATCAATGCAGATGGTGACTGCAGCCATGAAATTAAGACACTTACTCCTTAGAAGAAAAGTTATAACCAACCTAGACAACATATTAAAAAGCAGAGACATTACTTTCCCAACAAAGGTCCATCTAGTCAAAACTATGGTTTTTCCAGTAATCATGTATGGATGTGAGAGTTGGACCATAAAGAAACCTGAGTGTTGAAGAATTGATGCTTTTGAACTATAGTGTTAGAGAAGATTCTTGAGAGTCCCTTGAACTGCAAGGAGAGCCAACCAGTCCATCCTAAAAGAAATCAGTCCTGAATATTCATTGGAATATTGCTGAATATTCATTGGACTGATGCTAAAGCTGAAACTCCAATACTTTGGCCACCTGATGCGAAGAACTTACTCATTTGAAAAGGCCCTGATGCCAGGAAAGATTGCAGGAGGGAGGAGAAGGGGCGACAGAGGATGAGATGGTCGGATGGCATCACCGACTCAATGGATGTGAGTTTGGGTAAGTTCTGGGAGTTGGTGATGGACAGGGAAGCCTGGTGTGCTGCAGTCTGTGGGGTTGCAAAGAGTTGAACACGACTGAGCGACTGAACTGAATTGAACCGAACTGGGAGTGGTGGGGTCTGTGGCTGGGCGTGTGTTCAGCTGCCATCTGACAGCTGTTTCCTCTGTGCTTGTGTGTGTTGCCTTGTTTGCCACGGTATCTGACAGTTATTATGCATGAGTGTGTGTCTGCTCCGTGTCTGTGTGAGTTTTCATGCGTGGGACAGTGTGACATTTCATGTGTGTGTTCAGACACAGTGTCTGACATTTCTCCCAGCTGGGAGTGTGCCCTGCTGGGCAGGTTTTATGTGTCTTTGTTGCCAGGCGTGGGTCCAGCAGTGCCCCCAGGTGCCCTAATGGTCCCCCACTCCCTACCTGCCACCCACCTAGGGAGCCATTCGTGCTGGCCAAGCTGAAGCCCGAGGCTGGCCTCTACCTTATCCACTGGAGCACCAGCCACCTCCACCGCCCTCATCCTCACAGTGGCCCAGCGTGACCAGGTGGGCGTGGGGCTGGGGGTCCTGGGCCGGGGCTGGGCGCACTCCCTGCCTGGATCCCTGCTCACCGCGGCCACCCCTGCTGCCGCCAGCTGCAGGCTCCGGGCACCAAGGGCTTGCGCCTGCGGAAGTTCCCCATCGAGCTCCGGGCCGGGACAGTCATGCTGGAGGGCTGGGGCCGATCTTTCCCCAGCGTGCGGGACCTGCGGGCCGCCCTGCAGGACTGCTCGGTGCGGGCCGGCGACGACTGCTTTTTCCTGCGTCGCTGCTGCCTGCCCCGGCCGGGAGGTACGGAGGTGGGGGCGCCTCGAGGGAATTGGGGTGGGGCAGGCCTCTCCCATCTGTGACAGCCCTCAGGGACTACTCCCACCCCCAGAGATCTCCAACCTCATCGTCACGCGGGGGCCTCAGGCCAGCACCAGACCGCTCAACCTCAGTCATCTCAGCTTCTACCGAGTCCGCCAGGAAGACATCACCCAGGTGCGTGGCAGGGGTAGGGGTGGAGTTTGGGGGGCTTGGATGGGGGTGGGGGGATGAGACTGGGATGGGGATGGGGGCGGGATGGGGGGAGGGGGAAGGAATCCTGCAGGTATGGGGCACCAGAGAGGCAGCCTTACGCTGTTGTCATGGAGAGCTTCCCCTCCACGTTCCCCCAGCTGTCCCACTTGGGCCAGGGCACAAGGACCAACGTGTATGAGGGCCTCTTGAGAGTGGGGGGCGGAGGCCCCGAGGAGGACAAGGCAGATGGCGAGGAACCCCCCACGCCCGCTGGGGACCGTGGGCAGGAGCTGCGTGTGGTGCTCAAGGTGCTAGACCCCAGTCACCACGACATCGCCCTGGTGAGTGAGCGCAGCCCGGGGGTAGGGGGCAGGATGGAGGGGTCTGCGGCCCCCTAATCCGCCCTGTCCCCTCAGGCCTTCTACGAGACAGCCAGCCTCATGAGCCAGGTCTCCCACGTGCACCTGGCCTTCGTGCACGGCGTCTTCGTGCACGGTTCTGAGAGTGAGTGGCCCTGTCCCCTGCCCCCGACACACAGACCCCCAACATCCCCGCCCCGTTGACAGCCCAGCCCCACTTAGACTCTTGACCTTCATCCTCATCCCTGACTGTCCACTGACCCCTTGACTATACTCCAAGCCCTGACTGCACCCTAATCTGTGCCTGTTCGACTCTCACCTACACCGTGAACCCTGTCTACACTTTAACCCTTACCTGCACCGTGATCCCTGGCTACACCCCAACCCTCCACCTCCACTCTGACTCCACACTGCATCCCACACTCCCTTTACCACCACACACCTCTACAGCCTCATCATTGTGTACCTTCTGACCCCTTCTATGCCGTGGCACCATGCAAACCCCAGCCTTGCTGGCCCCCCTGTCTTCCCAGAGCTCAGCCCCTGTTCCTCCACCCTGCCTCCTCTGCGTGTACTTCATTGTATAGGGCGGCCACGGGCAGCCCCCAGACCCAAAGCTCCATCTCTCCTGCTTTCTCCCCAATACTGGCCCGCGTGCTGACCCCGCACCCCTCCCAGTGCCCAGGCACCCCAGCCTTGGGGGATCCAAGTGTCGCTCAGGCTCCAACCTCCAGCTCCTCTCCCTCCGATCGTCTACCCCTCCCCCCGGCTCCCCAGGCCCCTCCTGACCTCCATCACTTACTCTCAGCCTCCTCTCTGCCGCAGCCCTACCCTGGACCCCAGTGCCACCTTGCACTTTGGCCTCACCCTGCCCCCACCTCAGCCTGCACTCCAGCCCAGGTTTCTCTTCTCCCTAAAGTCACTCCCAAGTCTCCCCTGGCGCCCTGCCCCAGGGGAGCCTCAGCCCGTGGGTCCTGCCCCCGGCACTCTGGAGGGTGTGCAGGTGTGCAGCATCTAAAGTGACCAGGCCTTTGCAGACATCATGGTGACCGAGTACGTGGAGCACGGGCCCCTGGATGTATGGCTGCGGCGGGAGAGGGGCCGTGTGCCCCTGGCCTGGAAGTTGGCAGTGGCCCAGCAGCTGGCCAGCGCCCTCAGTTACCTGGTGCGTGGCCTGCAGGCTGGGCCTGGGTGGGTGGTGAGGGCCAGGGCAGCCCCCGCATTCAGGGGAGCATGCTTGCTAAGTCACTTCAGCCGTGTCCAACTCTTTGCAACCCTGTATGGACTGTAGCCTGCCAGGCTCCTCTGTCCATGAGATTTTCTAGGCAAGAATACTGGAGTGGGTTGCCATGCCCTCCTCCAGGGTATCTTCCCGACCCAGGGATCGAACCCACATCCCTAATGTCTCTTGTATTGAAAGGTGGGTTCTTTACCATTAGTGCCACCTGGGAAGCCCCTGCATTGAGTATGGAGGCTTCAACACATCCCTCTACCCACTAGATCTTTCCATGAACCACCTCTGCTCACCCACCCCTGTGCCTCCCATGTCCCCCTGACTCCCCAGCTTGATATCCAAGACCCTAAGGGAGTTGCTTCTGTTTGCTCTTTCTTGCCATTCATCCTCAGCCCCCTTTGGTCCAGTCACCCATTTCCAGAACACCCTCTGTGTGCCAGGCTCTGTCTTAGGCCCTGGGGACCCAGGAGAGAAGAAAATAGGAAGAAGTCTCCGTTCTTGGGGGAAGCTGGCGTTTTACTTGGGAGGGATAAACAAGAAACACTGGGTTGGTCAAAAGTCTGTTCTGGCTTTTCTGTAGCATCTTACATAAAAAACTGAATGGACTTTGCCCAGCCCAATAATAAGTATATTACATGATGTGTCGGAAGGTAGCAAGAACTGTGGGGGAAAAAGCAGAGGTGGAGATGAGGATTTGCTGCAGTTTGGGGAAGAGGTGAAGCCTTAAATAGGTGGGTCGGGGAAGGTCTCACTAAAGGCACCTGGAGGTGATGTGGGGCAGGGGTGGGGGATATGAGGACATCTAGGGGGCGGTGCATTCCAGGCAGGGGGAGCAGACAATGCAAAGGCCCTGGGGCAGGAGTGTGCCTGACACGGGCTGATGACAACAGTGAAGTCCTCTGGCCTTTTGTCCCTGAGAGCCTTGGCCTCCAGTGCTGAGAAAACATGAAGGACTCACTGGGGACCTTGGACTGCCTTGTCACTATGACAATGTACTGCCATATCCATAATAACCACAGTTGTCTTTTTCACATGGGCCATGTGGGATGGGTAGGGGTAGGATCTACAGCCCCCAGTGACCATGCCCCCTTTCCACCCCACTCCAGGAAGACAAAAGCCTGGTTCATGGCAACGTGTGTGGCCGGAACATCCTGCTGGCACGGCTGGGGCTGGCGGAGGGCACCAGCCCCTTCATCAAGCTGAGCGACCCCGGTGTGGGCCTGAGTGCCCTCTCCAGGGAGGGTGAGGACCCAGGAGGTGCTGGACACAGGGATGGGCTGCCCCATTCCTTTACCTTGCTGACCTCTGACCCCGGCCCCCAGAGCGGGTGGAGCGGATCCCCCTGGACAGCCCCCGAGTGCCTCTCTGGTGGAGCCAACAGCCTGACCACCGCAGCTGACAAGTGGGGCTTTGGTGCCACCCTCCTGGAGATCTGCTTCGACGGCGAGGCCCCCTGCAGGGCCGCAGTCCCTCTGAGGTATGGCTGGAGCACCCCTGGGCCCTTCCCACAAAGAGGGCTGGCACCCTCCAAGGAATCCAGAGGGCACATTTTAGGGTTCAGAGCTGCCTCCCCTCTGGCTGTGCAGCCTCATCTTGCTGGGGCTCCATCAGTTTCATCTGTCAGTTGCAGTGAACTGCAGTCCCGACCTCATAACGTGCGTGTTCTGTCACTTCAGTCGTGTGTGACTCTGTGCAATCCTACAGATTGTAGCACACCAGGCTCTTCTCTCCATGCGATTTTCCAGGGGGAAATGCCCTCCTCCAGGGGAATCTTCCCCGATCCAGGGATCGAACCCACATCTCTTACATCTCCTGCATTGGCAGGCTGGGTCTTTACCACTAGCGCCACCTGGGAAGCCGCATAAGGTCATGGTCACAGCAGATAGTCACATACTTTATTTATTTTTATAAAGTGATAGTTTTTAATGTATTTATTATTATTGCTTTTTAATTTTTGGGTGCTCTGGGTCTTCGCTGCGATGTGCCAGCTCTCTGGTTGTGGCCCTTGAGCTCTAGAGTACACAGACTCAGTAATTGTAGCACCCAGGATTCTCTGGTTGTGGCACACAGACTTAGCTGCCCAGTGGTGTGTGGCATCTTTAGTTCCCCACCCAGGGATTGAACCCGTATACCCTGCACTGGAAGGCGGATCCTTAACCACTGGACCACCAGGGACGTCCCAGGTCACATGCTTTAGTTTTAGGCAGTGTGTCCAGGCTATCAAACAGGCTGTTGAGAGGAGGGGTTCCCAGAGGATGTGCCTGACCCAGCTGATGGTTGGGACAAGACTTCCCAGAGGAGGTTTTAATCCAAGTGCAGAAGTACCACAACGTCCCAGGCTGGGAAGGGCGGCCTAGGTGGCGGACACAGCCTGTGCAAAGGCTGGGAGGCTTTAGTGCATTCAGGGAGCTGAAGACCGTAGGAACTTCCTGGGAGTTGGTGGGTGGGGCCAGCAGGACCTGGCCAATTAGAGGCTCTCAGTCCCAGGCAGAGGATGCTGTTTGTAGAAACCAAGGTGGGTGAGGCCTGGCTGCCTCCTTTCTATCCTCAGAGGCAGGTGGAAATCCAAGCAGAAAAGGCCAAGGTTGAGATGCTCCAGTACAGCACAGTCAGCTGGACTTGGGTTCCAGTCCAGACTCTGCAGTGATGGCCAGCTCTGCATCCCTTTGCAGAGGCTCAATGGCCTCATCTGTAAAATGGGAATGACAGGAACAAGGAGCCAACTGGTCTACGCTCTCCCTCTGAGGACTTGACTCTGCCTCCTTCGAGCAGGAGCCAGGACTGAGGGGTGTACACTGACTCCTAATCTCCTCCCCACCAGAAAGAGCGCTTCTACCAGAAGCAGCACAAACTGCCCGAGCCCTCGTGCCCAGAGCTGGCCACACTCACCAGCCAGTGCCTGACCTACGAGCCAGCACAGCGGCCATCCTTCCGCACCATCCTGCGTGACTTCACTCAGCTACAGCCCCAGAGTGAGCACCACGCCAGGGCGGGGACACTGGAGGAAGGAGGGAGGGGGCTGGGATCCCTGCTGACACAGGCATGGTGTCCCCAAGTCTTGGTACAGTGGCTTAGAGTGTGTTTGGGTTTCTGATTCACTTAAGCAGAAAGGAGGGTATACCCAAGCTCTCCGTTTAAAAAATAAGTGTTTTGTTTTTTTTTTAAATTTTTTGACTGTGGTGGGTTTTTGATGCTGCCTGTGTGTGGGCTTTCTCTAGTTGAGGTGAACAGGGACTATTCTCCAGATGTGGTGCTTGGGCTTCTCATTGCAGTGGCTTCTCTTGTTGCGGAACACTGATTCTAGGTGCATGGGCTTCAGTAGTTGCACCATGTGGGCTCAGTAGTTGTGGCACATTTGGCTTAACTGCCCTGCAGCACATGAGATCTTCCTGGACCAGGGGTCAAGCCAGTGTCCCTTACATTGCAAGGCAGATTCTTAACCTCTGGACCATAGGAAAAGCCCCTCCCCGTGTCCCCCCCCCCCCCGTGTCCCCCCCCACCCCCCCCACCCCCGCTCCCAGTGTTTTGCTTGGGGAGAGCCACAACTTCTTTGGATGAATTAGACCCTGGCAAATGTTTTGGTTGTTAATGAAAAGTTTGTGCCTTTAACCTAATCTCAAAACATCCCAGGTGTCGGTTTTGGTCCAGTCAGCTATGCATTTTAGACACATGGAATTTTTCAGCCCTTGAAAAACAAGTTTCCTTGTCTGAAGGATCAGAGCTGGGAGGGTAGCAGTCATCGGCTTTCTGCGCCCGCAAGTATGGGCTCTTTGGGGGCGAGAGCGGTCGTCTGGACTCACCCACTGTGGCTCTTCCAGATCTCGCTGATGTCTTGTCTGTGAGCCCGGATTCACTGGCTTCAGATCCCACGGTTTTCCACAAGCGGTACTTGAAAAAGATCCGGGATCTGGGCGAGGTGAGGGCGGGGCCTTGAGGGCTGGGGGCGGGGCCTGGATGTCCAGGGTGGGGCCTGGAAGACCAGGGCAGGGCTTAGGCTCTAAGAAAGCTCTGGACTTAAGAGACCCTCAGCTTCAAGGGAGGCCCTGGGGAATTGAAAGGAAGGCCTCGGCCCCCATCAACAAGGAGCAAGCGGGGCCTAGGATTTTCCAAATAGACCTGCCTGGAAAGTGGGCTTGGGAAGCTGGGGTGGGGCTGACCCTCGTGCACACTCCGGCCAGGGTCACTTCGGAAAGGTTAGCCTGTATTGCTACGACCCCACCAACGACGGCACGGGTGAGATGGTAGCTGTGAAGGCCCTCAAGGCAGGCTGCGGTCCCCAGCTCCGGACGGGCTGGAGGCGAGAAATCGACATCCTACGCACGCTCTACCACAAGCACATCGTCAAGTACAAGGGCTGCTGTGAGGACCAAGGTGGGCGGGGCCCACAAATGTAACAAGGCGGGACTAGCGCTTGGGTGGGGCTTTGTGGGCGGGGCCAACATGACCTGGTCCTGACCTCCGCCTCTGAGTTCTAGGCAGAGGATGCAGTTTGTGGACACCAAGGTGGGTGAGGCCGAGCTGCCTTCTTTCCATTCGGAGATACTTTTCTGAGATCAGGATGGGTGAAAGCCATGTCAGCCCCCTTGCCAGGGGACGGGTCAAGATTTGATGGTCCCCCCTGAGGACAGGTCCTAGTGTGGACGGGTTTTGCCTCTCCCTCCCCACCTTGGGATTAGGGGGTGCAGGGTGGACAGCCCGTGGTCCTAGCCTCCACCAGCCTTATGGGCTGCCCCTCTCTGGTGTCAGGCGAGAAGTCGGTACAGCTGGTCATGGAATACATGCCCCTGGGCAGCCTCCGAGACTACCTGCCCCGGCACAATGTCGGGCTGGTCCAGCTGCTGCTCTTCTCCCTGCAGATCTGCGAGGTGGGCCGGCCTGCCCCTACTCCCAGAACCTGTCCCCTCTTTGGCCTGGCCTGAGCTTCCGATCCCCTCTGCTGGCATCAACGCATAATCCCTGGGCGGGCTCTCCATCTTTGTCCATCCAACCGATCATCCATCATCGGGCCACACCCTCGCCGGCCCAGATTCCCCCGCCCACGTAATTCCCACCGCTGACGTGGTCCCGCCCATCGCCTGGCTCCTCCTAAATCTCTCGCCCCTAGCCGGGGAGCGCCCTCTTGCGGCCCCTCCTCTGCTGTCCCGCTCCGCTCCTGCCCCATCTGCCGTCCTGCCCGCTTCTCACGCCTGGTTCGCTTCATCCTGGTCACGCCTCCTCAGGCCGGACCCTGCCCCCACTGATCCAGACTCTCCCCGCCCCCAGGGTATGGCCTACCTGCACACACAGCACTATGTGCATCGAGACCTGGCCGCGCGCAACGTGCTGCTGGACAACAACAGGCTGGTCAAGATCGGGGACTTCGGCCTCACTAAGGCCGTGCCCGAAGGCCATGAGTATTACTGCGTGCGCGAGGATGGGGACAGTCCTGTGTTCTGGTAACCAGGCGGGACCCAGCGGAAAGGGTGGGTGGGAGGTGCCACGGCTACCCAGAGCAGACAGGGTGGAGTAGATGGATGCTGGGGCCCCAGACAACAGGGCCTGGGTTCAGTGACCCTGCCCCTCCACTCTTAAGGGCCACAGGGCTCCTAAGCCTCAGATAAGGACTCCAATCTGGCCTGGCCCATGGCTTGAGTGCCCTTTCTCCCCAGGTATGCCCCGGAGTGCCTGAAGGAGTGTAAGTTCTACTATGCATCAGACGTCTGGTCCTTTGGGGTCCTCATGTATGAGCTGCTGACCTACTGTGACTCCAGCCAGAGCCCCCCTCGGTGAGAGCCAGGCCTACACACCAACCCCATGGGTGTGCCTCACAGTCCTGTTCTGTAAAGTTGACCACTTACATTGCAGAGGGCTTTGACTGTGACAGAAACTCACTCAAATAGGAATTACTAATTCTGCCATTTGCAAACGCCAGGGGGACAGTGGGGACATGGCTTGATCTAGATCATCAGATGTCATTCAGATCAGATCAGATCAGATCAGTCGCTCAGTCATGTCCGACTCTTTGTGACCCCATGAATCACAGCACGCCAGGCCTCCCTGTCCATTACCAACTCCCGGAGCTCACGGAGACTCACATCCTTCGAGTCAGTGATGCCATCCAGCCATCTCATCCTCTGTCGTCCCCTTCTCCTCTTGCCCTCAATCCCTCCCAGCATCAGAGTCTTCTCCAATGAGTCAACTCTTCGCATGAGGTGGCCAAAATACTGGAGTTTCAGCTTTAGCATCATTCCTTCCAAAGAAATCCCAGGGCTGATCTCCTTCAGAATGGACTGGTTGGATCTCCTTGCAATCTAAGGGACTCTCAAGAGTCTTCTCCAACACCACAGTTCAAAAGCATCAATTCTTCAGTGCTCAGCCTTCTTCACAGTCCAGCTCTCACATCCATACATGACCATGGGAAAAACCATAGCCTTGACTAGGTGAACCTTTTTTGGCAAAGTAATGTCTCTGGTTTTGAATATGCTATCTAGGTTGGTCATAACTCTCCTTCCAAGGAGTAAGCGTCTTTTAATTTCATGGCTGCAGTCACCATCTGTAGCGATTTTGGAGCCCAGAAAAATAAAGTCTGACACTGTTTCCACTGTTTCCCCATCTATTTCCCATGAAGTGATGGGACTAGATGCCATGATCTTCGTTTTCTGAATGTTGAGCTTTAAGCCAACTTTTTCACTCTCCACTTTCACTTTCATCAAGAGGCTCTTCAGTTCCTCTTCACTTTCTGCCAGAAGGGTGGTATCATCTGCATATCTGAGGTTATTGATATTTCTCCCAGCAATCTTGATTCCAACTTGTGTTTCTTCCAGTCCAGCATTTCTCATGATGTACTCTGCATATAAGTTAAATAAGCAGGGTGACAATATACAGCCTTGACGTACTCCTTTTCCTATTTGGAACCAGTCTGTTGTTCCATGTCCAGTTCTAACTGTTGCTTCCTGACCTGCATACAGATTTCTCAAGAGGCAGATCAGGTGGTCTGGTATTCCCATCTCTCTCAGAATTTTCCACAGTTTATTGTGATCCACACAGTCAAAGGCTTTGGCATAGTGAATAAAGCAGAAATAGATGTTTTTTTGGAACTCTCTTGCTTTTTCCATGATCCAGCGGATGTTGGCAATTTGATCTCTGGTTCCTCTGCCTTTTCTAAAACCAGCTTGAACATCAGAAAGTTCATGGTTCACATATTACTGAAGCCTGGCTTGGAGAATTTTGAGCATTACTTTACTAGGATGTGAGATGAGTGCAATTGTGCGGTAGTTTGAGCATTCTTTGGCATTGCCTTTCTTTGGGATTGGAATGAAAACTGACCTTTTCCAATCCTGTGGCCACTGCTGAGTTTTCCAAATTTGCTGGCATATTGAGTGCAGGCAGCACTTTCACAGCATCATCTTTCAGGATTTGGAATAGCTCAACTGGAATTCCATCACCTCCACTAGCTTTGTTTGTAGTGATGCTTTCTAAGGCCCACTTGACTTCACATTCCAGGATGTCTGGCTCTAGGTCAGTGATCACACCATCGTGATTATCTGGGTCGTGAAAATCTTTTTGTACAGTTCTTCTGTGTATTCTTGCCACCTCTTCTTAATATCTTCTGCTTCTGTTAGGTCCATATCATTTATGTCCTTTATTGAGTCCATCTTTGCATGAAATGTTCCTTTGGTATTTCTGATTTTCTTGAAGAGATCCCTAGTCTTTCCCATTCTATTGTTTTCCTCTATTTCTTTGCATTGATCGCTGAAGAAGGCTTTCTTATCTCTTCTTGCTATTCTTTGGAACTCTGCGTTCAGATGTTTATATCTTTCCTTTTCTCCTTTGCTTTTCACTTCTCTTCTTTTCACAGCTATTTGTAAGGCCTCCCCAGACAGCTGTTTTGCTTTTTTGCATTTCTTTTCCATTGGGATGGTCTTGATTCCTGTCTCCTGTACAGTGTCACGAACCTCATTCCATAGTTCATCAGGCACTCTATCTATCAGATCTAGGCCCTTAAATCTATTTCTCACTTCCACTGTATAATCATAAGGGATTTGATTTAGGTCATACCTGAATGGCCTAGTGATTTTCCCTACTTTCTTCAATTTCAGTCTGAATTTGGCAATAAGGAGTTCATGGTCTGAGCCACATTCAGCTCCTGGTCTTGTTTTTGCTGACTGTATAGAGCTTCTTCATCTTTGGCTGCAAAGAATATAATTGATCTGATTTCGGTGTTGATCATCTGGTGATGTCCATGTATAGAGTCTTCTCTTGTGTTGTTGGAAGAGGTTGTTTGTTATGACTAGTGCATTTTCTTGGCAAAACTCTGTTAGTCTTTGCCCTGCTTCATTCTGTATTCCAAGGCCAAATTTGCCTGTTACTCCAGGTGTTTCTTGACTTCCTACTTTTGCATTCCAGTCCCCTATAATGAAAAGGACATCTTTTTTGGGTGTTAGTTCTAAAAGGTCTTGTAAGTCGTCATAGAACCGTTCAACTTCAGCTTCTTCAGCGTTACTGGTTGGGGCATAGACTTGAATTACTGTGAAATTGAATGGTTTGCCTTGGAAACGAACAGAGATCATTCTGTCATTTTTGAGATTGCATCCGAGTACTGCATTTCGGACTCTTTTGTTGACCATGATGGCCACTCCATTTCTTCTGAGGGATTCCTGCCTGCAGTAGTAGATATAATGATCATCTAAGTTAAATTTACCCATTCCAGTCCATTTGAGTTCGCTGATTCCTAGAACGTCAACATTCACTCTGGCCATCTCTTGTTTGACCACTTCCAATTTGCCTTGATTCATGGACCTGACATTCCAGGTTCCTATGCAATATTGCTCTTTACAGCATCGGACCTGTCATTAGGAACCCGCTTTCTCCATCTCTTGACTCTGCTGTTCTCTGTGGTAGCTTTTTTTTTTTTTTTTCGCCACACCATGCAGCATGAGGGATCTTAGTTCCCTGACAGGGATTGAACCTGTGCCCCATGCAGTGGGATGTGTAGTCTTAACCACTGTTAGTATTTCTCAGGGCTTTCCAGGTAGCTCAGCTGGTAAAGAATCTGCCTGCAATGCAGGAGACTCCAGTTCGATTCTTGGAAATAGGCTACCCACTCGAGTATTCATGGGCTTTCCTGGTGGCTCTGATGGTAAAGAATCTGCCTGCAGTGCGGCAGACCTGGGTTTGATCCCTGGATTGGGAAAATCCCCTGGAGGAGAGCTTGGCAACCCACTCCAGTATTCTTACCTGGAGAATTCCATGGACAGAGGAGTCTGGCAGGCTACAGCCTATGGGGTCGCAAAGAGTCAGACACGACTGGGCCACTAAGCACAGCACAGCATGAGATCAGGTCAGATCAGTCGCTCAGTCGTGTCCGACTCTTTGCAACCCCATGAATCACAGCACGCCAGGCCTCCCTGTCCATCACCAACTCCTGGAGGTCACTCAGACTCACATCCATCGAGTCAGTGATGCCATCCAGCCATCTCATCCTCTGTCGTCCCCTTCTCCTCCTGCCCCCAATCCCTCCCAGCATCAGAGTCTTCTCCAATGAGTCAACTCTTCGCATGAGGTGGCCAAAATACTGGAGTCTCAGCTTTAGCATCATTCCTTCCAAAGAAATCCCAGGGCTGATCTCCTTCAGAATGGACCGGTTGGATCTCCTTGCAGTCCAAGGGACTCTCAAGGGTCTTTTCCAACACCACAGTTCAAAAGCATCAATTCTTGGGCGCTCAGCCTTCTTCACAGTCCAACTCTCACATCCATACATGACCACAGGAAAGACAATAGCCTTGACTAGGGGAACCTTTGTTGGCAAAGTGATGTCTCTGCTTTTGAATATGCTATCTAGGTTGGTCATAACTTTCCTTCCAAGGAGTAAGCGTCTTTTTATTTCATGGCTGCAGTCACCATCTGCAGTGATTTTAGAGCCCAGAAAAATAAAGTCTGACACTGTTTCCACTGTTTCTCCATCTATTTCCCATGTAATGATGGGACCAGATGCCATGATCTTCGTTTTCTGAATGTTGAGCTTTAAGCCAACCTTTTCACTCTCCACTTTCACTTTCATCAAGAGGCTTTTGAGTTCCTCTTCACTTTCTGCCATAAGGGTGGTGTCATCTGCATATCTGAGGTTATTGATATTTCTCCCAGCAATCTTGATTCCAACTTGTGTTTCTTCCAGTCCAGCATTTCTCATGATGTACTCTGCATATAAGTTAAATAAACATGGTGACAATATACAGCCTTGACGTACTCCTTTTCCTGTTTGGAACCAGTCTGTTGTTCCATGACCAGTTCTAACTGTTGCTTCCTGACCTGCATACAGATTTCTCAAGAGGCAGATCAGGTGGTCTGGTATTCCCATCTCTTTCAGAATTTTCCACAGTTTATTGTGATCCACCCAGTCAAAGGCTTTGGCATAATGAATAAAGCAGAAATAGATGTTTTTCTGGAACTCTCTTGCTTTTTCCATGATCCAGCGGATGTTGGCAATTTGATCTCCGGTTCCTCTGCCTTTTCTAAAACCAGCTTGAACATCAGAAAGTTCACGGTTCACATATTGCTGAAGCCTGGCTTGGAGAATTTTGAGCATTACTTTACTAGTGTGTGAGATGAGTGCAATTGTGCGGTAGTTTGAGCATTCTTTGGCATTGCCTTTCTTTGGGATTGGGATGAAAACTGACCTTTTCCAGTCTTGTGGCCACTGCTGAGTTTTCCAAGTTTGCTGGCATATTGAGTGCAGCACTTTCACAGCATCATCTTTCAGGATTTGGAATAGCTCAACTGGAATTCCATCACCTCCACTAGCTTTGTTCGTAGTGATGCTTTCTAAGGCCCACTTGACTTCACATTCCAGGATGTCTGGCTCTAGGTCAGTGATCACACCATCGTGATTATCTGGGTCGTGAAAATCTTTTTGTACAGTTCTTCTGTGTATTCTTGCCACCTCTTCTTAATATCTTCTGCTTCTGTTAGGTCCATACCATTTATGTCCTTTATTGAGTCCATCTTTGCATGAAATGTTCCTTTGGTATCTCTGATTTTCTTGAAGAGATCCCTAGTCTTTCCCATTCTGTTGTTTTCCTCTATTGCTTTGCATTGATCGCTGAAGAAGGCTTTCTTATCTCTTCTTGCTATTCTTTGGAACTCTGCGTTCAGATGTTTATATCTTTCCTTTTCTCCTTTGCTTTTCGCTTCTCTTCTTTTCACAGCTATTTGTAAGGCCTCCCCAGACAGCCATTCAAGTGGACCTTCCCTTAAAAAAAAAAAAAAAGCAAAGCAAGCCCACCCTCTGCTTTGGCCATGGTGGACCTAGCTGAGAGGAGGAGGATTTTTCTCTCTCCAGAATGATTCAGGACTCTGACTGGTCCAGCTTGGTTCATGTGCCCTCAAGGAAGCCAATCACTGTGTAGTTCTGGACCGAGAGGAGGAGCCTGTAGTATGCAAGGGCTTTATGCCCAAAGCCAGTCAGAGTGCGTATATAGGAGAAGAGAAAATAAGATTGTCGACAAGCAAAAACAATAGCTGGGAGGCTTAGTAATAACACCAAACAGCTAATCCAGACTTACACTATGAATATCAGTTTATCTAGGGACTTCCCTGGTGGCCCAATGGTTAAGAATCCTTGCTTCCAGTGTAGGGGGTGCAGCTTCAATCCCTGGTCGGGGAACTAAGATCCCCGATGCCACATGGTGTGGCCAAAAAAGAAAAAAAAAGTTTTATCCAACTTCACAATAACCCCAGGTGGTAGATTTGATTACCCATTTTACAGATGAGAGAACCAAGGCCCATAGAGGTGAAGTCATAAGTCTAAAGTTATACAGCTGAGAAATGGTGGTTGTTCAGCTGCCAAGACATGTCTGACTTCTTGCAACTCTGTGAACTGAAGCATGCCAAGCTTCCCTGTCCCTCACCATCTCCTGAAGTTTGCCCAAATTCATGTCCATTGAATCGGTGATACCATCCAACCATCTCATCCTCTTATCGGCTCCTGAGGGTCCCTTAGAATCCCTGCCATCCAGCTCCCGGCTCCTGACCTCTATTGAGGCAGCTCTATCTCTTAAAAAACAGCTGCTCTTGTTTCTTCTGTAGAAATTCATCGAGCTCATGGGCCTCACCCAAGGGCAGATGACTGTGCTGAGGCTCACGGAACTGCTGGAACGAGGGGAGAGGCTGCCACAACCAGAGAGATGCCCCTCTGAGGTGAGATCCTCCCTTCCCCTCCCCCACTATGGGACCAGGGAGAGTGGAGTTCACAACCTGGCAAAGCCAGCCTCCCCGACCCCCTGTGCCTTACCGCTACCCCAAGACCCCACCCCAGTGAACTGACCTTCCTAGACTTACTCTGTTTGGACTGCCATAACAAACTTTTTCCTTTCCCCAGGTCTATTGCCTCATGAAGGACTGCTGGAAGGCAGAGGCCTCATTCCGCCCAACTTTCCAGAACCTCGTACCCATCCTCAGATCATACCACGAGAAATACCAAGGCCAGGCCCCCTCAGTGTTCAGTGTCTGCTGAAGCCCACCAGCAGCTCTGTTTAAGGGGGTTGGAGCAGAGAGTACCCACTGAGAGCAACTCCTGGTCCTTAACCTAAGAGGAGCTCAAGATGGGAAGCCAGCCTCACCGACTCCCTGTGCCTTACCACTATCGGGAGACCCCACCCTAGTGAACTGACTTTCCTAGACTTATTCCGTTTGGACTGCTGTAACAACATACTGCAGACCGAGTGGTTTATAAACAACAGAAGTTTATTTCTCATGGTTCTGGAGGCTAGGAAGTCCAAGGTCAAGGCACCAACATGGTTGAATTTTGGTAAAGGCCCTCTTCCTGGTTCATAGCCTGTGCCTTCTCACTGCGCCCTCACGACGTGGAAGGGGGCAAGGAATCTTTCTGGAGCCTCTTTCATAAGGGCACTAATCACATTCATGAAGGCACCAACCTCATGGCCTATGCATCTCCTAATACCATCACTTCGTGTGTGTGTGTGCACACGCACACACATGCCCACTTACACGCATGCATCTGTATGCTCATTCATGTCCAACTCTCTGCAGTCCTATAGACGGTAGCCCACCAGGCTTTTCTGTTAATGGAATTTTCCAGGCAATACTGAGTGGGTTGCCATTTCCTATGCCAGGGTATCTTCCTGACCCAGGAATCGGGCCTGCATCCCCTGTGTCTCCTGCATTGGCAGGCGGATTCTTTACCACTGATCCCCCTGGGAAGCCCCATTTTTGGAATTTAGGATTTCCACATAGGATTTTAAAGGGACACAAACATTCAAATCATGGACCCTTCCAAAGTCATGAGCTTGACACAGACTCCTGAGGGACCCAGGACAAGGTGCTAACCAGGCCCTTGATTTTTATTCTTTTTTGGCCATGCCACTCAAAGCATGTGGGACTTTAGTTCCCCAGCCAGGGATCAAACCCATGCCTCCTGCAGTGGAAGTGTGGGGTCTTAACCACTGGACCACCATGGAAGTCCCGAAGCTGATCTTTCTGCACTCCCCTAGCTCCTGCCCTTTGAGCCCACTATCTCCCCTAACATGGTATAAACTGGTATTTCCTCTGCTAGAGGTGTGGCCCCTGGGCCCTTTTTCAGCAAGGATCTGCTCCCCTGAGGACCTCACCTAGGGCCAGACACAGCAGAAGTGGGATTCAAATCTTCAGCCTTTGCTCACCTCTAAATAACCAGCCAGCAACTAGACCAGTGCCTAAAACACAGAAGGCCCTCAAGATATATGTTAAATATATTAACAAAGGACTGGGGGGCCACATGCCATGTAGATAAGATTGCCCTTTTCTCACTGTGTGACCTCAGGCACATGGCTTCCCCTCTTTGAGCCTGAGCTCTCAACTATGAACTTGGGATGTTCTGCTTGCTGCCTCATTGTTGTTCAGTTCGACTCTTTGCAACCTCATGGACTGCAGCACACCAGGCTTCCCTGTCCTTTACCATATCCCAGAGTTTGCTCAAACTCACATCCATTGAGTCAGTGATGCCATCCTACCATGTCATCCTCCGTCACCCCCCTTCTCCTCCTGCCTTCAATCTTTCCCAGCATCAGGGTCTTTTCCAGTGAGTCAGTCCTTCGCATCAGGTGGCCAAAGTATTGGAACTTCAGCATCAGTTCTTCGAATGAATATTCAGGGTTGATTTCCTTTAAGGAGCATGATGCCCATGTGAGAGCTGGAGCATAAAGCTGAGTGCCGAAGAACTGATGCTTTTAAATTGTGCTAGAGAAGACTCTTGAGAGTCCCTTGGACAGTATGGAGATCATGCTGCCTTGTAGGACTAATGTAAAGAGCTAGTAAGGTCATCGAATGCTTAGCAGAGAGATATGCAAACAAGTGCTTAATAAACATTTGATATTATTATTAATCTGGTGTTTGCTCACATGTTTCTACTTAATGGGTGTTCTTGAGATGGGTCAGTTACATTGTGAAATGAAAGTCTGTCAGTCATGTCTGACTCTTTTCAACCCTATGGACTATACAATCCATGGAATTCTCCAGGCCCGAATACTGGAGTGAGTAGCCTTTCCCTTCTCCAGGGGATCTTCCCAACCCAGGGATTGAACCCAGGTCTCCCACATTGCAGGTGGATTCTTTACCAGCTGAGCTGCCAGGGAAGCTACATTGTGGAAGACAGTTAAATTTCTTTCCCCAGGGTCTTTTCAAGACCCTCTGCATTGCAGATTTCCTGGCTGGACAACATCATATGAATCTAGTGATGTTTTCTTTATATAACAGTTTTGCCCCCCCCCCCTTTTTTTTTTGGCCATACGTGCAACTTGCAGGATCTTAGATCTCCAGATCAGATCAGATCAGATCAGTCGCTCAGTCGTGTCCGACTCTTTGCAACCCCATGAACTGCAGCATGCCAGGCCTCCCTATCCATCACCAGCTCTCAGAAGTCACTCAGACTCACATTCATCGAGTCAGTGATGCCATCCAGCCATCTCATCCTCTGTCGCCCCCTTTTCCTCCTGCCCCCAATCCCTCCCAGCATCAGAGTCTTCTCCAGTGAGTCAACTCTTCGCATGAGGTGGCCAAAATACTGGAGCTTCAGCTTTAGCATCATTCCTTCGAAAGAAATCCTAGGGCTGATCTCCTTCAGAATGGACTGGTTGGATCTCCTTGCAGTCCAAGGGACTCTCAAGAGTCTTCTCCAACACCACAGTTCAAAAGCATCAATTCTTCAGCGCTCAGCCTTCTTCACAGTCCAGCTCTCACATCCATACATGACCACAGGAAAGACAATAGCCTTGACTAGGCGAACCTTTGTTGCCATAGTGATGTCTCTGCTTTTGAATATGCTATCTAGGTTGGTCATAACTTTCCTTCCAAGGAGTAAGCGTCTTTTAATTTCATGGCTGCAGTCACCATCTGCAGTGATTTTGGAGCCCAGAAAAATAAAGTCTGACACTGTTTCCACTGTTTCTCCATCTATTTCCCATGTAGTGATGGGACCAGATGCCATGATCTTCGTTTTCTGAATGTTGAGCTTTAAGCCAACCTTTTCACTCTCCACTTTCACTTTCATCAAGAGGCTTTTTAGTTCCTCTTCACTTTCTGCCATAAGGGTGGTATCATCTGCATATCTGAGGTTATTGATATTTCTCCCAGCAATCTTGATTCCAGCTTGTGTTTCTTCCAGTCCAGCATTTCTCATGATGTACTCTGCATATAAGTTAAATAAGCAGGGTGACAATATACAGCCTTGACGTACTCCTTTTCCTATTTGGAACCAGTCTGTTGTTCCATGACCAGTTCTAACTGTTGCTTCCTGACCTGCATACAGATTTCTCAAGAGGCAGATCAGGTGGTCTGGTATTCCCATCTCTCTCAGAATTTTCCACAGTTTATTGTGATCTACACAGTCAAAGGCTTTGGCATAGTCAATAAAGCAGAAATAGATGTTTTTCTGGAACTCTCTTGCTTTTTCCATGATCCAGCAGATGTTGGCAATTTGATCTCTGGTTCCTCTGCCTTTTTGAAATCCAGCTTGAACATCAGGAAGTTCACGGTTCACATATTGCTGTAGCCTGGCTTGGAGAATTTTGAGCATTACTTTACTAGCGTGTGAGATGAGTGCAATTGTGCGGTAGTTTGAGCACTCTTTGGCATTGCCTTTCTTTGGGATTGGAATGAAAACTGACCTTTTCCAATCTTGTGGCCACTGCTGAGTTTTCCAAATTTGCTGGCATATTGAGTGCAGGCAGCACTTTCACAGCATCATCTTTCAGGATTTGGAATAGCTCCACTGGAATTCCATCACCTCCACTAGCTTTGTTCGTAGTGATGCTTTCTAAGGCCCACTTGACTTCACATTCCAGGATGTCTGGCTCTAGGTCAGTGATCACATCATCATGATTATCTGGGTCGTGAAAATCTTTTTTGTACAGTTCTTCTGTGTATTCTTGCCACCTCTTCTTAATATCTTCTGCTTCCGTTAGGTCCATACCATTTCTGTCCTTTATCGAGCCCATTTTTGCATGAAATGTTCCCTTGGTATCTCTGATTTTCTTGAATAGATCCTTAGTCTTTCCCATTCTGTTTTTTCCTCTATTTCTTTGCATTGATCGCTGAAGAAGGCTTTCTTATCTCTTCTTGCTATTCTTTGGAACTCTGCATTCAGATGTTTTTATCTTTCCTTTTCTCCTTTGCTTTTTGCTTCTCTTCTTTTCACAGCTATTTGCAAGGCCTCCCCAGACAGCCATTTTGCTTTTTTGCATTTCTTTTCCATGGGGATGGTCTTGATCCCTGTCTCCTGTACAGTGTCACGAACCTCATTCCATAGTTCATCAGGCACTCTATCTATCAGATCTAGGCCCTTAAAGCTATTTCTCACTTCCACTGTATAATCATAAGGGATTTGATTTAGGTCATACCTGAATGGTCTAGTGGTTTTCCCTACTTTCTTCAATTTAAGTCTGAATTTAGCAATAAGGAGTTCATGGTCCAAGCCACAGTCAGCTCCTGGTCTTGTTTTTGCTGATTGTATAGAGCTTCTCCATCTTTGGCTGCAAAGAATATAATCGATCTGATTTTGGTGTTGACTATCTGGTGATGTCCATGTATAGAGTCTTCTCTTGTGTTGTTGGAAGAGGATATTTGCTATGACCAGTGCGTTTTCTTGGCAAAACTCTGTTAGTCTTTGCCCTGCTTCATTCCGTATTCCAAGGATATTGCCTGTTACTCCAGGTGTTTCTTGACTTCCTACTTTTGCATTCCAGTCCCCTATAATGAAAAGGACATCTTTTTTGGGTGTTAGTTCTAAAAGGTCTTGTAGGTCTTCATAGAACCGTTCAACTTAAGCTTCTTCAGCGTTACTGGTTGGGACATAGACCTGGATTACTGTGACATTGAATGGTTTGCCTTGGAAACGAACAGAGATCATTCTGTCGTTTTTGAGATTGCATCCAAGTACTGCATTTCGGACTCTTGTTGACCATGATGGCCACTCCATTTCTTCTGAGGGATTCCTGCCCGCAGTAGTAGATATAATGGTCCTCTGAGTTAAATTCACCCATTCCAGTCCATTTTAGTTCGCTAATTCCTAGAATGTCAACATTCACTCTTGCCATCTCTTGTTTGACCACTTCCAATTTGCCTTGATTCATGGACCTGACATTCCAGGTTCCTATGCAATATTGTTCTTTACAGCATCAGACTTTGCTTCTATCACCAGACACATCTACAGCTGGGTATACTTTCTGCTTTGGTTCCATCTCTTCATTCTTTCTGGAGTTATTTCTCCACTGATCTCCAGTAGCATATTGGGCCCCTACTGACCTGGGGAGTTTCTCTTTCAGTATCCTATCATTTTGCCTTTTCATACTGTTCATGGGGTTCTCAAGGCAAGAATACTGAAGTGGTTTGCCACTCTTTTCTCCAGCGGACCACACCCTGTCGGATCTCTCCACCATGACCCGCCCATCCTGGGTTGCCCCATGGGCATGGCTTAATTTCATTGAGTTAGATCTCCAAGCAGGGATCAAACCCAGGCCCACGGTGAAAGCACAGAGTCCTAACCACTGGTCCGCCAGGGAATTTTGTATAATGGCTTTTAAAATTAAATAATCAGGGAATTCCTGGTGGTCCAATGGCTAATCATCCACAATCCCAATGCAGGGGGGACTAGGTTCAATTCCCTGGTCTGGAAACTAGATCCTACATGCCACACTAAGAGTTCACAGGCAGCAACTAGAGATCTCATGTGCTACAATGAAGATTGAAGCTCCCATGAGCCAGCTACAAAGAACTGCTGCAGCCAAATAAATATTTTTAAAATAAATACTTAAAAAGAAAAAGGTTGATTAGGTTAATTTTTGGAGAAGGCAATGGCACACCACTCCAGTACTCTTGCCTGGAAAATCCCATGGGCGGAGGAGTATGGTGGGCTGCAGTCCATGGGGTCACTAAGAGTCAGACGTGACTGAGCAACTTCACTTTCACTTTTAACTTTCATGCATTGGAGAAGGAAATGGTAACCCACTCCAGTATTCTTGCCTGGAGAATCCCAGGGATGGGGGAGCCTGGTGGGCTGCCATCTATGGGGTCACACAGAGTCAGACATGACTGAAGCGACTTAGCAGCAGCAGGTTAATTTTAAAATAATTAAAATATTCAGTATAATTCTAAATCCTTCCCCCTCTTTTTTTTTTGAGGGGTAATTCAAGGCTATGGTTTTTCCAGTGGTCATGTATGGATGTGAGAGTTGGACTGTGAAGAAAGCTGAGTGCCGAAGAATTGATGCTTTTGAACTGTGGTGTTGGAGAAGACTCTTGAGAGTCCCTTGGACTGCAAGGAGATCCAACCAGTCCATTCTGAAGGAGATCAGCCCTAGGATTTCTTTGGAAGGAATGATGCTAAAGCTGAAACTCCAGTACTTTGGCCAGCTCATGCGAAGAGTTGACTCATTGGAAAAGTCTCTGATGCTGGGAGGGATTGGGGACAGGAGGAGAACGGGACGACAGAGGATGAGATGGCTGGATGGCATCACTGACTCGATGGACGTAAGTCTGAGTGAATTCCAGGAGTTGGTAATGGACAGGGAGGCCTGGCGTGCTGTGATTCATGGGGTCGCAAAGAGTCAGACACGACTGAGCGACTGAATTTACTGAACTAATATTGACACAACTACTGAAATGTTTCCCTCCTCTGTCTTTTAGCCACCATTTTCACCTCCCTGGGAGACAACTAATGTCATCAGGTTTCCTGTTCTGGCTTCCAGACACATTTTATCCAGACATAAGGCAATCTGTACACGTGTTTTCCCATCATTTACAAAAAGAATAATATGCACTGCTATCTAGAGCTCTAACCTATTACCCACCGCTAGCACCCACATAACAGGTCTCGGAGGCAAGCTTTCTATCTTGTGGTTGTGTTGTAACTTATCATTCAAAAGGCATCAGTGGCTTTCCCAGTGGCTCAGTGATACAGAATCTGCCTGCCAGTGCAGGAGACGCGGGTTCCATTCCTGGTCTGGGAAGATCCCACATGCTAGGAAACAACTACTGAGCCTGTGTTTTAGACCCTGGGAACTGAAACTACTGAGCCCATGCTCTGCAACAATGAGAAGGCCGGGCACCACAACAAAGAGTAGCCCCCTGCTCACCACAACTGGAGAAAAGCCCCGAGCTGCAACCAAGACCCAGTGCAGCCAAAAATGAATACATCTTAAAAAAGAAAGCGCTTAAGAAAAAAAAATATCAGTGTTTGTTCCCTGCCGAGGTTCGTGTAGTCATTCCTAATCCTTTGCTGCACACATGCTGCCGTTACAGTGAGTGACTGTATGCTCACATGGCTTCCCCCACGTTCAAGGGCATCTTTAAGATAGGTTCCCAGCGGGAACAGCTGCACGATCTAACCCAGTAGTTTAGAAAGTCGTTGTCCCCAGAAAATATTTTGATGGTTGATAAGGCAGGTCTCTCTTCATTCTTTTTTCAACATTATCTTGGCTCTTCTTGGGCAGCTTTTTTTTTTTTTTTTTTTGCATTCTTTTTTTTTTTTAATTACTTTACCTTATGGTTTATCACAGGATGCTGGGTAGAGTTTCCTGTCCTATACAGTAGGACCTTGTTGTTTCTCTCCCTATTTTTTTTCTTTTGTCCTACCCAGTTCCAGGGAGATTTAGAAGTCTGACATCTGCCAGTGTTCTGTAGACTTTTTTTTTTTTTTTTCCAGCCAGGCAGCAGGTGAATTTTTAGTTCCCTCAGGGATTGAGGAGGGCATAGCAACCCACTTCAGTATTCTTGTCTGGAGAATCTGCATGGACAGAGGAGCCTGGTGGGCTACAGTCCACGGGGTCACAAAGAGTCAGACACGACTGAGCGACCAAGCACAGGGATTAAACCCATGTCTCCTGCTGTGGAAACGCAGAGTCCTAACCACTGGACTGCCAGGGAATTCCCTGTAGATGTATTTTTTTTCTTAATTTATTTTCATTTAATTGAAGACTAATTGCTTTGCAATACTGTGTTGGTGTCTGCCATACATCAACATGAGTCAGCCATAAGTATACATGTGTCCCCTCCCTGTTGAACCTCACTTGCATCTCCCACTCCGTCCCATCCTTCTAGGCTGTGTATTTTTGATGTGTGTGTGGGAGAAGGTGAGCTCCTTGGTCAGATTCTTATCCATTCTATATTTAGTGGTTTGCATTGGGCAGCTGCCTTTTTTAAACTTTTATTTTGGACAACTTAAAGCATATTCAAAACCAGGAAGAATAATATAATGAACTTACAATTTCCAGGCAATAGTACTGGAGTGGATTGCCATTTCCTTCTCCAAGGGATCTTCCCAAACCAGGGATCGAACCCGGGTCTCCTGCATCGTAGGCAGATGCTTTACCGTCTGAGCCATCAGGGAAGGTTAAGCGTGCTGCTGCTCGTGGGCTGCTGTCTATGGGGTTGCACAGAGTCGAACACGACTGAAGCGACTTAGCAGCAGTAGCAGCAGCAGCACGCTTAACCTTCCCTGATGGCTCAGACGGTAAAGCGTCTGCCTACATTGCAGGAGACCCGGGTTCGATCCCTGGGTTGGGAAGATCCCTTGGAGAAGAAAATGGCAATCCACTCCAGTACTGTTGCCTGGAAAATCCCATGGACAGAGGAGCCTGGTAGGCTACAGTCCATGGGGTCGCAAAGAGTCGGACACGACTGAGCGACTTCATGTTCATGTGTTCATGTTACGTTTAACCAAGAAGGGCTTCCCAGGTGGCACTAGTGGTAAAGAACCCACCTGCCAGTGCAAGAGACCCAAGAGATGTGGGTTCAGTCCTGGAGGGCTGTGATTCATAGGGTTGCAAAGAGTTGGACCGGACTGAAGCGACTTAGCACACACGCACACTTAACCAACAGCCAGCATCAACAGCTTCTAATACTCATGGCCCATCTCTTTTTTTTTTTTTTTTTTTTGGCTGTACTAGGTCTTAGTTGCAGCACCCAGGAGCTTCATTGCAGCATGTGAGATCTAGTTCCCTGACCCGGGATCAAACCTGGGCCCCCTGCATTGGGAGCCCAGAGTCTTGGCCACTGGACCACCAGGAAAGTCTCCCCATG
This sequence comes from Tragelaphus eurycerus, assembly GCA_935064755.1. NCBI lineage: Eukaryota > Metazoa > Chordata > Mammalia > Artiodactyla > Bovidae > Tragelaphus > Tragelaphus eurycerus. The sequence goes on along the minus strand of CAKXYN010000058.1, from coordinate 1,479,527 downwards.
GCCAGTCTTGTTTCAACTTGACCCCTAACGCTGGATCATTTGGAAGCAAATCCGAGAAATCATGGCATTTCGTCTGTTAAAACTGGTATATATCTTGAGAGATGTTACCACAAGCAATAACTACAATGTCATTGTCACAACTGAGAAGTTCAAACAGTCATCCCTCAATATCATTATATAGTTTAGAGCGTTTAGATTTTCCCAATTGTCTCTTCAATATTTGATGAATGGTTGTTTACAGTTCATTCAAATAAAAATCCAAACAGGAGACTTCCCTGGTGGTTCAGTGACTAAGACTCTGTGCTCCCAATGCAGGGGACCTCACGTTCTATCCTTGGCCAGGGAACTAGTGCCAACATGTCATGACTAAGTCCCGGCACAGCCAATAGGTAATTAAAATCAATCAATAAATGTTTATTAACAACCCAAACAAGGTTCATGCACTGCTTCTGGTTGGAGGCAAGTTCCTGTAACTTTTGGGTTCCTCTTCTTCCTTTTCCCCCCTTGCAACATATTTGTTGAAGAAACTAAGCTGTTTGTACTGTAGACTTCACCAGTCTGATAGTGTCCTTGTGATGTAGTTTAACACATTCCTCTGTTCTCAGTTTGACCAACCAAGCATCAGGTTCCGAGTCCAGTTTGGGGGCAAGTCTCCCTCACAGAGGGCAGTGAGTCCTCTCAGCAGGTGACACTCAGGGAATGTTTGTCCCTCCTTTCGTGACACAAGCCGCCATCTGATCGATCAAGAGGCAGGCTTTCTTTTCCAACATTTTATCTGAACAGTTACAAACATTCAGAAAAGTTGGAAGAGGAGTACAGTGAATATTCACGTGCTGGGCTTAGTCGCTCAGTTGTGTCCCACTCTTTGTGACCCCATGTGCTGTAGACTGCCAGGCTCCTCTGTCCATGGGGATTCTTCTGGCAAGAATACTAAAGTAAGTTACCATGCCCTCCTCCAGGGCATCTTCCCAGGCCAGGGATTGAATCCAGGTCTCCCGCATTGCAGGTGGATTCTTTACCAACTGAGCTACCAGGGAAGCCCATAGGTTCCACAATTACCATGGTGCTAAATTTTCTTGATCATACTGTGTCTCTCCATCTCTCAATCCATCTCATGTTTTGGACACAAATCAAAATAGGTGGATATCACTTTATTTTATTATGAATGTTATGAATATGAATACTATAATTTTAATGATTTTAAAATGATTTAGGGGCTTCCTTGATGGCTCAATGGGTAAAGAAATGCGCCTGCAATGCAGGAGACACAGGAGATGTGGGTTTGATACATGGGTTGGGAAGATCCCCTGGAGAAGGGAATGACAACCCATTCTAGTATTCTTGCCTGGAGAATCCCATGGACAGAGGACCCTGGTGGGCTATATAGTCCATGGGGTCACAAAGAGTCGAACGTGACTGAGCAATTGCTGCTGCTGCTGCTAAGTCGCTTCAGTCATGTCTGACTCTCAGTGACCCCATGGACTGCAGCCTACCAGGCTCCTCCATCCATGGGATTCTCCAAGCAAGAGTATTGGCGTAGGTTCCCATTGCCTTCTCCAACTGAGCAACTGCTAAGTCACTTCAGTCGTGTCCGACTCTGTGCGACCCCATAGATGGCCTCCTACCAGGCTCCTCTGTCTCTGGGATTCTCCAGGCAAGAACGCTGGAGTGGGCTGCCATTTCCTTCTCCAATGCGTGAAAGTGAAAAGTGAAAGGGAAGTCGCTCAGTCGTGTCTGACTCTCAGCGACCCCATGGACTGCAGCCTACCAGGCTTCTCGGTCCATGGGATTTTCCAGGCAAGAGTACTGGAGTGGGGTGCCATTGCCTTCTCTGAACTGAGCAACTAACCACACACAAATGGTTTAAATATATAATTCTGTGGCATTAAATACATTCATGATATCCTATAGTCATCATCACAATCTGTTTACAGCACTTTTTTGTCTTCCCCAAAAAGAAACTGTCCTCATTAAATACTAACTTCCCATTTCCATCTCCTTCTAGCCCTCCTTCGAATTTCTCTATGAATTTGCCTATTCTAGGGACCTCATGTAAGTGGAATATTTCTTTGTTTGTGTCTGGCTTATTTCACTTAACGTAATGTTTGGAGGTTCATCCATGTAGCATGTTCAGAATTTCACTTGTTTTTGTGTGTGTTAGTCACTCAGTCGTGTCTGACTCTTTGCGACACTTGTTTTTAAGGCTGCATAATATTCCAGGGCGAAGAAGGCGCTGGCACCCCACTCCAGTACTCTTGCCTGGAAAATCCCATGGATGAAGGAGCCCCGTAGGCTGCAGACCATGAGGTCGCGAGGAGTCGGACATGACTAAGCGACTTCCCTTTCACTTTTCACTTTCATGCATTGGAGAAGGAAATGGCAACCCACTCCAGTGTTCTTGCCTGGAGAATCCCAGGGACAGATGAGCCTGGTGGGCTGCCGTCTATGGGGTCACACAGAGTCAGACACGACTGAAGTGACTTAGCAAGCAATATTCCAGGGTATGGCTATGCTTCAATTTATTTATCCATTCTTCTGTCGATGGGCAGAATTTGGGTTGCTTCCACCTTTTGGTTAGTCTGAATCATGCTGCTATGAACATTGGTGGGCAAGTATCTGTTAGAATCTTCGTTTTCAATTCATTGTTGGTGGTGATTTAGTCACTAAGTAGTATCCAACTCTTGCAACCACATGGACTGTAGCCCTCTAGGCTCCTCTGTTTATGGGATTCTCTAGGCAAGATTACTGGAGTGGGTTGCCATTACCTTCTCCAGGGGAATCTTCCTGACCCAAGAACCGATGCTGAGTATCCTGCATTGCAGGCAGATTCTTTACCGACTGAGCTATAGGAGAAGCCCCTTCAATTCTTTGAAGGTCTATATATCTGGGAGTGAAAATGCAAAATCATTCAATTCTATGCCTAACTCTTTGAAAAACAACCAAATTCTTTCTTACAGTGGCCGCACCATTTTATATTCCTGCCAACAGAATACAATGGCTCCGTTTCTCCACGTTGTCACCAACACTTGCTACTTCCTGTTTTGTGTTTTTGAGAGTCACCATAGTAATAAGTGGAAGTGCTATCACTGTGGTGTTGATTTGCATTTCCCTAGTGCCATCTATGGAGAAGGAAATGGCAACCCACTCCAGTGTTCTTGCCTGGAGAATCCCAGGGACGGGGGAGCCTGGCGGGCTGCCGTCTATGGGGTCGCACAGAGTCAGACACGACTGAAGCGACTTAGCAGCAGCAGCAGCGGCGGCGGCTCGTGATGTCAAGCATCTTTTTGCGTGTCTATTGGCCATTTGTATAGCTTCTTTGGAGATCTACTTGACTCCTTTGCCCATTTTTTATTTTTAAAAAAATATTTATTTATTTGGCTGCACCGGATTTTAGCTGTGACATGCAGGGTCTTCATTGCAGCATGTGGGATCTATTTCCCTGACCAGCGATAGAACCTGGGCCCCTGCATTGGGAGCGTGGAGTCTCAACTACTGGACAACCATGGAAGTCCCTTTTGCCCATTTTTGAATTGAGTTTGTCATGTAGGAATTCCTTACAATCTAGATGTTAATCCCTTATCAGTTATATGATTTGCAAATACTTTTGATTTGGGTTTTAGTTTCTCTCTTGGCACCATGTGGGAGGTGGACTTTTGGAGAGGCGGGGCAAGCAAGGAGAGATTTAACTGGGGCAGGAACTCCAGGTGAGAAGGGGGCATGGCCTCAAGGATGGGGCAAGTGGATGAACCCTGAGTGCTATCAAGGTCCTCAAGAAGGTCCCTCTCCGGAGCTCAGATCAGAGGCATGGGAGGCAGGTCAGAGGCCTGAGAGCTGGAGCTGATGGAGTAGGAGTGCCCACCTCTCTCTCTCTCTCTCTCTCTCTCTCTCACACACACACACACACACACACACACACATCCCCTTTCTCTTGGGATGAGGAGACCAGCTACCTGGAGGAAAGGGCAAGAGGGATGAAGACAGGGATAAGAACTCAGTTAAAAGTATCACCCTTGGCAGACGATGGCTCAAGATTTAGCTGTCCCTCAAACGCTCCACCTCTGTGCTGCACACAGGCAATTGGGAGAGCACCCGGAGATCTTCAAAGATTTGTTGTTGTTGTTCAGTTGCTCAGTTGTGTCTGACTCTGTAACTCCTTGGACTGCAGCATGCCGGGCTCCTCTGTCATTCCCTGTCTCCCAGAGTTTGCTCAAATTCATGTTCATTGACATGGTGATGCTATCTAACCACCTCATCCTCTGCCACCCGCTTCTCCTGCCTTCAATCTTGCCCAGCATCAAGGTCTTTTCCAATGACCTTGGAAAAGACCTTAGGTGGCCAAAGTTTTGGTGCTTCAGCATCATTCCTTCCAATGAATATTCAGGGTTGATTTCCTTTAGATTGACTGGTTTGATCTCCTTGCAGTCCATGGACTGTCAAGAGTCTTCTCCAACACCACAATTTGAAAGCATCAATTCTTCTGCACTCAGCCTCCTTTGTGGTCCAATCCTCACATCTGTACATGATGATTGGAAAGATAATGATCCCTATAGAAGTCACCCTGGCAGCCAACATAGAGCCTGGCACAAGTCTCCAGTAAATGTGGGCTCTGTTCATTGTCACAGTTTTACTCATCATAGGGGATCCTTCATTGTCACCCCCCAAATCTTTTATTTGCCTCCCAGGAATGTTGAGATCTCATGCTAACTCTTTGAAGCCCTGCCCAGAAGTCTGCCCATTGTTCCCTCCTTGAAACGTCACTTCGAAATCCCAGCCCTTTTCCTTCAAGGCCAGTGTCCAGATATTCCCATTAACTTCCTCTCTGGGAACAAAACAGCCTTCTTCACCTAAGTTCAACAGGAAGGAGATGTCTTACAACCTTCACCCCTGCCCCCCTCCAGGCTTTCCAATACTGAGAAAAAAGGAAGCCGATTGCACTAGCGCTTCCTGTGGGTTGATCTGGGGACAAGGAGTGTAACTGAGCTCTCTCTGAGACTCCTCCGAGACTCGCCAGCACTCTCCATTTCCCGGAGACCCTCACTGTGGACTCCCAAGGGGTGGCACAAAATATTCCCCTGCCCCTCCCTCATCCGGGGCAAGACGTGGCCCCTGGGCTTCTGCATTCTTAGCTGCAGTCACAGTTCTTCCTTCCCCTGGAGGTCCTGCCTGTTTGCCGGTACCCAGCGCTTCATTAAGGGAACTTCGTCCTCCAGGCTGGTCACCATGATGCCCTCAGGGCCACCGCCCATGGTCTACTGGACTTCGCTCATCTTTCTTCTTCTTGCCTGCTGTCTGTTGCCCACAGGTGAGGCCCAGTGAGCTGGGGAGGGCTGGAGATGGAGGGTTGCTGGGGAGGGGAAGGAGAACAGTGCACCTCACACCCTGCTGCCCAGGGCTGCGGCAACACTTCTTTGACTCAGGTCTGTCAGGGGGCTTCCCAGTATCCCTGGGGGAAAGTGGTGGCTCCTTAACTCAGCCTTCAGGGCTTCCTGAAGCCGGGTCCCTGCCTTTCACTTGTTCCCTGCCCCCTTCACAGCACAGTTACCCACCCAAACACTCATGCCTGTACATATTCGCTCCCTGCTCTATCTGGACTCTTGATCTCTGCCTATGTTCTTCAGTCTGCCAGGATCACTCTTGCCTTTCACTTGGCTAAATCCTCCTTGACCCTTTAAAACTGACTGTAGTGGTTCCCTCTAGGAAGCCTTTCTTGACTCACTTCCTCCTGGCCTCCTCCTCAACTCTCCTTGGTTCGTGATCCATCATCTGTCTTTCCCACTAAACTGAAACACCGCCGAAGGCAGAGACCTTCATATCTTGGCTAGGGGGGTGTTGAATGATGGAACCTGCAGCTGGGTGGGCTGGGGGGCACTGGAGCCCCCAGCAGAGACTCTGTTCATGCAGGTGCCCAGGGACAGACCTACCAGGTACAAGTGGAGCCGAAGGACCCAGTGGTGCCTTTTGGAGAGCCCCTCGTGATAAACTGCAGCTTAGATTGCCCCAGGCCTGGATTAATCTCTCTGGAGACAGCCCTCTCCAAGGAGCCCCACGGCAAGGGCCTGGGCTGGGCAGCCTTCCGTCTCACCAACGTGACTGGTGACACGGAACTTCTCTGCTCTGGCCTCTGCGATAAGTCCCAGGTGGTGGGTGTCTCTAAGATCACAGTGTATGGTGAGTAGCCGTGGCTGGAGGTGGGATGGCCTTGGGCAGTGGTGGGGCTAGATGACCAATGGTGCAGGGGAGCAAGGTGGGGCTGGGGCCCTGAATTTGCACAAATGGACCAGGACACTCAGTCAGAGCTCAGACCTGGGTGTGTGTGTGTGTGTGTGTGTGTGTGGAGAGAGAGAGAGAGACAGAGTCAGAGATAGAGGGGTACATCTCAACCACATGCCAAAGCAGCAGCTGTGAAATCAACTTACTTGGTTCTCAATAAGCATTTTGTGTGTGTGCACGCGTGCTAAGTTGCCTCAGTCGTGTCCGACTTTTTGTGATCCCACAGACTGTAGTCCGCCAGGCTCCTCTGTCCATGGGATTCTCCAGACAAGAGTACTGGAGTGGGTTGCCGTGCTCTCCTCCAGGGGAATCTTCCTGACCCAGGGATCCAACCTGCATTTTTGAGTCTCTTGCATTGGCAGGTGGGTTCTTTACCACTAGTGCCACCTGGGAAGCCCAAGAAGCATTTTAAAAATGATATTTCAGGAATTCCTTGGTGGTCCAGTGGTTAGGACTCCAGGCTTTCACTGCCAAGGGCCTGGGTTCAATCTCTAGTCAAGGAACTAAAACCGTGGAATGCTCTCAGTATGGCCAAAAAAGGGACATGTGTTTTACTCAATTTTTAAAATTTCTTTTAATATAGTTATTTATTTTGTTTGGCTGCATTAGGTCTTAGTTGCAGCGCACGGGATCTTTCTTCGTGGTGCACTGACTCCAGTTGTGGCACATGGGCTTCAGTAGTTGTGACATGCAGGCTCTGGAGTGCAAGTGACTCTCAGGCTTCTTTGCTCTGTTGCATAGGGGATTTTAGTTCCCCGACCAGGGATTGACCTCATGTCCCCTGAATTGCAAGGCAGATTCTTAACCACTGGACTACCAAGGAAGTCCCTACTTTTTCTTTTTCTGTATTTACTTATTTGGCTGCACTGGGTCTTAGTTGTGGCAGGTGGGAGGTAAGATCTAGTTCCCTGACCAGGGATCGAACCCCTGTGCATTGGGAGTGTGGAGTCTTAGCCACTGGACCACGAGGGAAGTCCCCTATTGCTTTTATTTTTATGACAGGTAATAAATTCACGTGGTTCGCAAATTTAAAAGTATTAAAAAAAAAAGGGGGGTCAGTGTCAAGTCTCCATTTACCTAGTGTGGGCTGTGAGTGGCTGTTGTTTTTAGTGCGGACACATAGGTGCTCACCCAAAAGCCCTTATGAAAGCCCAGGATGGGGAGGTACACTTATGAGCCTCATTTCATAGATGAGGAAACTGAGGCTCAGTTGGGGTAAAGTCACTTGCCAGGGTCCATGAACAGAGATGCCTGGAGTCCGGGTTTCAAATCCCTGCTCTTCACAGCTGAAGTCTTCCTCTCTGGACCTGATATCCCCGTTACCAGTTTCTTATGAATTCTTCCAGTTTCTCTGAATTTAAAAAAGACAGGGAATTCCCCGGCTGTCCAGTGGTTAGGACTCAGCACTTTCACTGCTAAAGGTCCAAGGTTCAGTCCCTGGTCAGGGAACTAAGATCCCACAAGCCACGTGGTGCAGCCAAAAACAAACAAAAAACCCAATAGACCAGGAAATAGCTGAGTACATCACTCAGGGTGCCGACGGTTTTGTGAGGCCTTAGAAAAGTGTAAACAAACAAAAGAACCCAATAGACTAGGAAATAGCTGAGTACATCCTCAGGGTGCCAACGGTTTTGTGAGGCCTCAGAAAAGTGTAGTGGACATCTGTAGCTGTGTGTATGCTCTTCCTGTGCATGCACCAGTGTCTGTATTCATGGTTGTGTACCTATATGTCTGTGAGCATGTGGATCTGAGCGTCCTTATCTTTGTGTGAGTGTACTTGTATGTCTACAAATGTGTTTGTATGCTGTGTGTGCCTGCCTCTCTGGACTTGTACCTTTAAAAAATAACTTTAAAATTTTTATTTGTTTTTGGCTGGGCTGAGTCTGCATTGCTTCAGAAGCTTTTCTCTCATTGTGGCAAGCGGGCCTACTCTCTTGTTGCAGTGCTCAGGCTTCTCATGGCTTCTCTTGTTGCAGAGCCCGGGCTGTAGGATGCGAGGGCTTCAGTAGTTGTAGCTCTTGGGCTCTGGAACACAGACTCAGTAGTTGTGGTGCACAGGCTTAGCTACTCCTTGGCATGTGGGATCTTCCCTGATCAGGGATCGAACCCATGTCTCCTGTATTGGCAGGTGGATTCTTTACCACGGAGCCACCAAGGAATCCCCTGGATTTGTATCTGTGTGTGCTTGCATATGTGTATGTGTCAGTATCTGTGCCCGCGTGTATATCTATGTGAGTATGTCTGTTTCTGAGCATGTGTGTGGCTGTCTGGGCCAGTATGTGTCTATATGTGTCTGTGTGTATTTCTGCACGTTTGCCTACGTGTGTATCTGGGTATCCCCGTCTGTGTGACTGTGAGATACCTCTGTCCAGTGCTGTGCAGGAGCCTATTTGTCCTGGCTCACAAGAGCCCAGTGGACTCATCTCTTCCCAACTCTGTGTCACACTGAGTGGCTTTAAATCAGCCCAAAGTGGGAGTATTTACACCACCGAAATTGGCAAATATTCCACATGGGGGCTCCCTCATCCGCCATAGAGAGCTCAGGCATAATTGGCATTGGCTACCATACAACTAGCCCTTGAATGGAGGTTAAGATGGGGGCCTCCTTGTTAAATACTCTAAAATTGTACATTTGTTGTTGTTCACTTGCTAAGTCGTGGCTGACTCCTTGCGACTCTGTGGACTGTAGCCCACCAGGCTCCTCTCTCCATGGGGATTCTCCAGGCAAGAATACTGGAGTGGGTTGCCATTTCCTTCTCCAGGGGATCTTTCTGGACCAGGAATCAAACCTGAATCTCTTGCATTGGCAGGCAGGTTCTTTACCACTGAGCCACCAGAGAAGCCCTATAAATGGTTAGTGGAAGCCAGTCTGCAGACCTGTGACAGCTTCAGAGCCAGGCTTCAGAGCTGCTCCCCCAGGGGAGGGCCAGGGTTTGGAATGTGTGCCTTTGAGAGCCACTGAGGCTGCAGCTGGGATTGGACCCAGCCTGGATCTGTTGAGTACCCCCAGGACTGTACAGAGCACCCTCAAGAGGCTGCCTAGGCCCTGAGCACTTGGGACAGACTGGGGAGGACTGGACCAAACTCTGGGAAAGGCCAAGATCAGAGTCCAGGCCAGAGGCTGAAGGAGGGGTCAGGGGACTTCCTAGATCTAATGTCATGGTGGTAGGTGGGCACACAGATCTGGAGTTTGGGAAACCCACTATCTAAGCCTGGCTCTGCCCCTTCCTGGCTGCACATCCTTGGGCAGACCACCTCACCTCGCTGGGCCTGTTTCTCTGTCCATAAAGGGGAAGAATAATAGAGGAGATTTCACTTGGTTGGTGTGTGAATGAAGGTAGATGACATTTGGAAAGAGGAAGGAAAACTCAAGATAAACAGGAAGTGTTATGATTACTATTAACATCATAAATGGCCATAAACTTTAATCCTCTTCCTTGCTTTTTTTTTCCCCCTTAACTGTGAACAGAAAAACTGATTCATTTCAATGCCTGCCAAGGAGTCCAACAAAACAGGAAATAATAATCATGCTGTTAATGATAATGGCAAACACATATACTAGCACACTTGTAAGTCCAGCAGGTTTATTAACCTGAAGTTCACAGTCTGCATTGGGCCACCCTGGGCTCCTCTCCACGGTGGGGTTTGCCCGGCTGGCTGGTAAGTTCTACTCTCCCCTTCACACACCTCAATTTAGGGTTCCCAAAGCGTGTGGAGCTGGCACCCCTGCCCCTCTGGCAGCCGTTAGGTGAACAACTCAACCTGAGCTGTCTGGTGTTTGGCGGGGGCCCCCGGGACCACCTCACCGTGGTGCTTCTCCGCGGGGAGGAGGAGCTGGGCCGGCAGCCCGTGGGAAAGGAGGAGCCTGCCAAGGTCACGTTCATGGTGCAGCCGAGAAGAGAGGACCATGGTACCAATTTCTCCTGCCGCTCTGAACTGGACCTGCGGTCCCAAGGACTGGAACTCTTCCAGAACACCTCGGCCCCCAGGAAGCTCCAAACCTTCGGTGAGGGAAAGAACTACAGACAGTGGGTGATGAGTGGAGCCAGAGTAAGAGTTCCCTGGCCACGGGAATTCCTGAGAATGGGGTGGCCTGGCCCTCAGGGCTTTAAGGAACACATGCCCTTGGCCATTGGGCAGGGGAGCCTCAGATGGGAGGCTCACAGCCTTGGAACTTCTGAAGAAGGCTGTGTGTGTTCTGGAAAGGGAGTGATGCAGGCCGCAAGGTATCCTGGGAAAGAAGGACCCTGGTTTAGGGGGATGAATGTCATGGGGAAAAGGGATCTCCACAGCTGTGAGACCTCCACCTGCTCACTTCTATCCTTCTTTCAAGCCATGCCCAAGACTGCCCCGCGTCTCGTTTTCCCTCGGTTCTGGGAGATGGAAACCTCCTGGCCTGTTAACTGCAGCCTGGATGGGCTGTTCCCAGCGTCGGAGGCCCATATTCAACTGGCGCTGGGGAACCAGATGCTGAATGCCACAGTAGTGAGCCACGCGGACACACTCATGGCCACAGCCACAGCGAAAACCGAACAGGAGGGCACCCAAGAGATTGTCTGCAACGTAACCTTGGGGGTCGAGAACCGAGAGACCCGGGAGAACTTGGTTGCCTATAGTAAGAGGGGGCGGAGCCAAAACTGCTCAGGAGGCGAGGGTGTGGGGCTGACCCGGGAACGTGACTACATGTAAGAGGAAAAGTGAAAATATCCGACTCTTTGTGACATGGACTGTATAGTCCATGGGATTCTCCGGGCCAGAATACTGGAGTGGGTAGCCTATCCTTTCCTTTCTCCAGAATACTGGAGTGGGTAGCCTATCCTTTCCTTTCTCCAGCGGATCTTCCCGACCCAGGAATCGAACAGGAGTCTCCTGCATTGCAGGCGGATTCTTTACCAACTGAGCTATCAGGGAAGTCCCACAGTAATAGTAGTAAAAGGGGGCAGAGACAAAATAACTCAGGAAACGAGGGGCGGGAACGTGAGGGCCTCCAGCCCAAGGGGGCGTGGCACACAGGCAAAGACTAAACCTGAGACAGGAGGGGCCTAAGTAACCCGAGAGGAGCCTGAGTGCGCGAAAGTGGGTGGGGTGAGGGCTGCAGAGTAGACGAAGGGGTAGCCTGGATACCCCGAGGGGAAGGACGCAGGTGGGGGCAGGGCTTCACCCAAGGGAGGTGTGTGGTCAGCAAACTCCTGGGCAATGCCCCGCCTTTAGGCTTCCAGGGACCCAACCTGAAGCTGAGTGAGTCTAACGCCACCGAGGGGACCCCAGTGACTGTCACTTGCGCGGCCGGCCCCCGAGTCCAGGTCATGCTGGACGGAGTTCCAGCCGCGGTACCAGGACAGCCTGCCCAGCTTCAGCTAAATGCCACTGAGAAGGACGACAGGCGCACCTTCTTCTGCAATGCCACCCTCAAGGTGCATGGGGTGACATTGCACCGTAATAGGAGCGTCCAGCTGCGTGTCCTGTGTGAGTAGGTCACGCTGACCTTTAATCCCTTGCTTCCTTGATTTAAGACTTGTCTCTCCCTTGCCCCATTGTGCCTCGGGTGTGTTGGGTGTGTCTGATCATTTGGTGGTCCCACAGACGGCCCCACGATTGACAGAGCTAAATGTCCCCAACGCCTGATGTGGAAAGAAAAGACTATGCATATCCTGCAGTGCCAGGCCCGGGGCAACCCGAACCCCCAGCTACAGTGTCTGCGGGAAGGCTCCAAGTTTAATGTGCCCGTCGGGATTCCATTCCTCGTCTTGTTAAACTACAGTGGTACCTACAGCTGCCAGGCGGCCAGTTCACGGGGCATGGACAAAATGTTAGTGATGATGGAAGTTCAAGGTGAGCTTCGGCAAGGCGTTACTTATCCTAGACGGGCAAGTTTAGGAGAGGCTGAGAGGAGCGTTATTCATTCTTCGCTTTTCCTCACAGGTCGGAACCCGGTCACTATCAATATCGTCCTGGGAGTGTTAGCGATGTTGGGCTTGGTGACTCTCGCAGCAGCCTCAGTGTACGTCTTTTGGGTGCAGAGGCAACGTGACATTTACCACCTGAAGCCAAGGAGCACCCGGTGGCGCCTCACGTCCGTGACTGTGGCAGAGGAGTTATCCTGAGCTCAGTGATACTCAGCAAAGACGACGGGGGCTTGGCTGTATCTATCTTCGAATTCTGAATAAAGGCTTTAAAATCCTTACACTGTGGCTTGATTCCATCTCGCAGCTTCGCGAGTCTATTGAGTGACATCGCGATAGCGGAAAAGGGCGGAGCCTGTAGTGCCCAGACAGGGCTTGAACACCGAGAGGCGGGCCGAGCCTTATCCAATGGACTGAAGGAGTCGAGGGGAGGCGGGGCTCCTCTTGGCCAATCGGCGGTCGCGTCCTCGTTGCCGCTCTATGCCGCTCCGCCCCGGCTCGCTGGTCCCAGAAGGCGCCGGGTTTCCCAAGATGGCGGCCGACGTGTCCGTTACTCACCGGCCGCCGCTGAGCCCAGAGGCTGGGGCCGAGGTTGAGGCTGATGATGCCGCGGAACGCCGGGCGCCTGAAGAAGAACTGCCGCCGCTAGATCCAGAGGAGATCCGGAAACGCCTGGAACACACCGAGCGCCAGTTCCGTAACCGCCGCAAGATACTGATCCGGGGCCTCCCGGGGGACGTGACCAACCAGGTATGGGGGGGGCCGTGTGGGAGCGTGGCGGGAAATACCACCGTGCGCGTGCGCGGGGGGAACCGGGCGACACCAACGGTGCATGCCCGGAGGGGGGTCGTCGGCTGTGAGTCCACGCGGGATCGGGAGAGACCAAGAGCGGGACGCAGGGGGTCGAAGATGGAGGGAGAAACCAACTTTGGAGTGAGGGAGGACGTTGCTAGGGGCGACCAGAGGCTTGGAAGGAGCCAAGTGATTGAAGGGGGCGGGGAATGGAAGGGGGCGGGCAGCTTTGGCCGTTTTGGGGGGATAGTGAATGGACAGCCAGATTGGGACAGTGGAATCAAGGACTCCAGTTGCTTCCTGCTCTAGCATGGAGTGATGGGATCTCATATCCATAAGCTTCATGGTTGACTAGAATGTGCCTTTCCATAGCAAGCGTTTTTCAATTCCTTTTAGGGGTAGATCGGAACTTAAGGCAGCCCCAGGGGTCTTTTTTCCTCAAAAGCCTCAGGATTAATTTGGAAAAATGGAGTCATCTCCTGTCCCCATGCCACAGGCCTGCAGAGAAGGAGAGGGCATTGTTCCATGTAGCCCTCCTTGGCTGATCCTTGGTAATCCCTGGGTGCCCTTCTCTTGGCGCCAAATGGGGCAGGACTTCCCAGTGCTCTTTGGACCCGGGAAGACTGAACCTAGTCTGCCCTACCCTTCAGCAATGGAATGGGTTCTTTGTCCCTGCTGTGGAGAATCCCTGCTCCCTGGCCCCTCCAGCACACCTGCCACTGGCTCTCTCTGCCCATGGGTGGTGGGACCCTATGAGTGTTGGGAGGGGTGTGACTTGGGGACAGATCTGAGACAGGTGTTTCTAGAGTCAGTCAACCTCCTACTGCCCACCATCTCCCAGCCGGAAGCTTTTCTCATCTCCTGCAGGGTGCACAGTGTGTCTGGCACTAAAAGGCCCCAGAGCCTCGCCTCCGCAGCTGGCTTGCAGGAAGCTGTCAGTAGGAGGGAATGGGGAGGCACGTGAAGCCACACAATGTGGGCTTATTAAGTACACAGGGTCCCCAGTCAGGTACCCAGGGGTGGCATTCCCACTGCTGTGCCCTGACCAGCTGCTTGACCTTTGACGATTTCCTTCACCTCTCTGAGCCTCAGTTTCCTCATCTACAAGATGGACTTGTTAATACTCCATTTGCAGGGTTGTTGAGTCAGTTTTGCAAACTGAGGTTCAGACGGGTTAAACAGCTTCCCTGTGGGCAGAGCGTGTTGTGTTGGTTAAAAGCATGGGTTCTACAGCTGAGCTCCCAGCCCTGCCAGGTATGGCTGCAATGGCCTTGGGCAAGCAACTGCTCTGAAACTCCGTTTTCTCACTTGTAAAATGGGGCTGGTGATTGACCTGCCTTCATAGCTGGTCCACGTGAATGTGCCACTGGGTTGCTCTCTTCATTTCTCCATGATTATCTGTCCTTTGGCTTGTCTCCACAGGAGGTGCATGACCTGCTCAGCGACTATGAGCTCAAGTACTGCTTTGTGGACAAGTACAAAGGGACAGGTTTGTGGGACCCTGGGATGGGGTGGGGTGGGCTAGTGGCAGGTGATGACAGTCCCTGAAGCTGGAGAGTCCTGGCCCAGTGTCTCCTGAACTTCAGGCCCAACGTTCAGCAGAGAGGAGGGCCATGAACCAGATGGGAGCCAATGGATAGGAAGGGCACCAGTTATTCTGGAGGACTTGAAGATCAGACAGGCCTGGTAGACTGGCCAGCAGAGGGAATGTTTGGGTTGGGGTCCCCAGTACCCAGGTATCTGCTGTAGCTGGAAGAGAAACAGCAAGGATGCCCCACGATGGGCACCCAAGATGAGGGACAGATTGGAGCAATAGTCTGTCCTGCCCTGGGTCTAGGAGACATGTCTCCTGAAATTACGATGCCTCCCTCTGGCCTCTCTGCCTCCACAATTTCACTCCCCTGCCTGCCTTCCCCGAGGCAGCCAGCTCTGATCTGATTGCAAATCTGATCAAACCTGGTCCTAACCCTGATCATGCTTCTGTCTCCTCACAACCTGTCTGAGCTCCTCCTGATATTACCTTGCAAAGAGGTACCTCAGCCTTTCTATCTCTTCAGGTGCGTAAGGTTCCAGGCTGTTTCCTCTGTTTTTAACGTCTGTTCCATTCAGGGCGGCTCCTCCCAGTGCTCAAGCACACCCCGTACCCCATCATAGCACTGACCACCCTAGGGTGTTGCTACTGACCCACTCGCCTGCCTCCACGTGGTCATCATTTCTATGGGAACAGGGACTAGTCTTGGCCCCCTGCATGGAGGATGTCTGTGTCCACTAGGCATCGTGCCAGGTGTTAAACCTGCCAAGGCCGTTGCCTGCAGTCTGTAACATGGACGAGAAGGAGCTGAGCATAGGTGACCCCTCGAGGCCTACCTGGTGGACTAGGGTTGTGGGTAAGATCTTGGGCCTCGGAGGCTAAGAGTCCTGGGTTCTTGTCCTGGTCTGTCCTCACTGTTTGGCCACAGGCAAGTGACTTACCCTCCCGAGCTTTGGTTTTCTCACCAGCAAATTGGATATGGCCTGTTGGAGTTGGCTGTGAAGCCAAAAGCATTAAAACATCTGAAAAACTGTGGGTGCCTGGGAGGCAGCCTGCCGGGGTCCAAGTTCAGGCTTCTCCACTTGAGCAGGGCACTGCTGTGTGCCCATTTCCTTGCTGGAAGGATAGTGGTTGAGAGGAGGAAGTTATTCCCATTTTACAAAGGAGGAAACAGACTTCAGAGCCACTCGGGGGCTGGCATTGAAACCCAGGCTCCAGGAACCACATGGGTAACCACTACCACCCGACATGGCATATCTTATGGAAAAACCCAAACAAACTTTTTGGCCAACACTGTAGTTCTTAGGATGGGGCCAGGCCCCCAGTGGGTGAGCATCACCATGGTTGTAAGGAGCAAGGCTGGAGGAGCCCAGGGACACTGGCTATTGTTGCTTACGGCTGGCGACTATTCCAGTCCGCTGGTACCCATGATGTCCTGGTGGTTCAGTATTCCTGAGGTCACGTGTGGTTTAGAGGGATGTGGGTGTGGGCGGACATGGGGTAGAGGTGCAGGCCCTCGGGGGGCCCCACTCACCCCATGCTCCCACCTGCCGCAGCCTTTGTGACGCTGTTGAATGGGGAGCAGGCGGAGGCTGCCATCGGCGCCTTCCACCAGAGCCGCCTGCGGGAGCGGGAGCTCTCGGTGCAGCTGCAGCCTACGGACGCCCTGCTCTGCGTGGCCAACCTGCCCCCCAGCCTCACACAGCAGCAGTTTGAGGAGCTGGTGCGGCCCTTCGGCAGCCTGGAGCGCTGCTTCCTGGTCTACAGTGAGCGCACTGGTCATTCCAAGGGCTACGGCTTCGCTGAGTACATGAAGAAAGACTCAGCCGCCCGCGCCAAGTCAGACCTGCTGGGCAAGCCCCTGGGCCCACGCACCCTCTACGTGCACTGGACAGATGCCGGGCAGCTGACACCTGCCCTGCTCCACTCCCGCTGCCTCTGTGTTGACCGCCTGCCGCCCGGCTTCAGTGACGTGGATGCCCTGCGCCGGGCGCTGTCAGCCGTCCACACCCCCACCTTCTGCCAGGTAAGCCCGCTGCCCGGTGCAGGGACCTGGGGGAGCAGGTGCGAAGCCCAGAGCACCTCGGAGGGGCCGTGTGAGTCACCTGCTCTCTCCAGTCTTCTGGGTTCCCTTTCAGTAAGGCAGCGGTGCGGCCACTTTGAATGGCGTTCTTGTTAGAAAGGCCATGTGGTACAGTGGATGACAGCCCAGCTAGGAGCCAGATGGCTGGGGTTCAGATCCCTGCGCACCCTCTGGCGACTTGCTTAACCTCCCCCTGAAAAATGCAAACAAGGCTACTTTTGTAAAAAAAAAAAAATGCTTTGAGACCCGCTCACCCTGCGTTCACATCCATCCCTGTGCTCAGGCCTCCAGACCCCAGGGCCAGCATCAAGGAGGCCACTGGAAGAGCCCTCCGCAGGTCACACATGGCCAGATCCCAGCCCTGCCCTGGGGCCCCAGACAGGTCACTCACTCTCTGAGTCTTGGTTTCCTTCCTACCCTTGTAAGTAGAGATTCAGCCCTCATGCGGTGGTTTAGGAAAACAGTCCCTGGTTCATTCCAGTCTCACTTGTCAGGCCCTTCTGTAAGGGTGCCTAGCCCTGTGATAGGTGCAGTGGGGCGAGAATAGGCCAGCCCCAGCTCTCAGAGAGCCCCCAGGTCCCCAAAGTGGACATTCCTTCAGCACACACTGGACACATCCCAGGACGGACAGCCAGGGTGGGCAGAGGCAGCCCAGGAGGCCCAGGCCACCCTGGAGGAGGCTGGGATATGGGCCCAGGGCCCAGGTCTGCTGCCGTGGGTGTTGGTGCCAGGGAACTGGTGTTATTAGGAACCCCACTTCTTGCTTGCTGCTGCTCGTGCAGCACGCCTACTGTGTGCCAGGCCCTGGATGGGACTCAGGACACAGGTGACATATACTTACAGTCAGCAGCCACTGACTGGAGATTGAAGGCAGCAAGGCCATGACCAATTACAGATTCTCTCTCTGGGTGTGGCTGTCCCCATCTAAGAACGGATCTGGTCCTGCTTTATGACTGAGTTATTGTGAATGGTTGCTCACTCATTCCCCCGCTTATGTATCTGCTGAATCCCCGGCCACGAGGTGACCGCCTCCAAGGAGCCCAGTCACACAGAGCATCCTTGTTGAACAGAGCCTGGGCTTGGGAGTTAACCAGGTCAAAGTCTGAGCCTCCATCCCCCTATTTAGGAGCCACACTGCTTCGATTGCCCTTTGACTCCTTTCTGTATTCATCGGATGAGATGGATGTGATTGTGAGAAGCAGCCTGTCCAGGCCTTGGTGCAGGGCCTGGCCAGCAGCAAAGGTGAAGTGTTCACTAGAGGTGGGCTGAAGGCCAGACTTGCCCTGCCTGGGCCAGTGGGCACTAGGCCCCCACCCATAGCCACCCTACCCAGTGGATCCAGCTGATGGTCTCATCTTACAGATGAGGAAACCAGGGGGCATGGATGGGCATTTGCAGTGACCTCCCTAAACTGGCCAGAAAGAGATGGACTGGGAGTCAAGCTGACCAGGGGCCCACGCTCTTAACTGGGCATCCCCGCCTCCCATAAGGGAGTTTGCTGCCCGTGTCAGGGGGCATTTTATTTCCGACATGATCAAAAGGAGAATGTGAAGGAAAGCCCATAGCAGCCTAGTCTGGTTCACTCTGCCATTTATCAACAGGTCAATTTATGTATGGATATATATATATATATATATGGATATATATATATATGGCTTCCCGGGTGGCTCAGTGGTAAAGAACCTGCATGCCAAGCAAGAGATGCAAGTTCCATCCCTGGGTGGAGAAGATCCCCTGGAGAGGGAAATGGCAACTCACTCCAGTATTGTCTGGGAAATCCCATGGACAGAGGAGCCTGATGGGCTATAATCCATAGGGTCGCAAAAGAGGCAGACACAATTTAGCAACTAAACAACAAACAAATATACATGTCATTTGTATTTATTCATTAAAAAAAATTGTGGCTGCACAGAACTGTTGAGATCCTAGTTCACTGCTGACCAGGGATCAAAACCTTGCCACCCTATAGTGGAAGTTCAGAGCCCTGACTGCCAGGGAAGTCCCTACATATTTTTTTTAAATATAAATTTATTTATTTTAATTGGAGGCTAATTACTTTACAATATTGTATTCATTTTGCCATACATTAACATGAATCCGCCATGGGTGTACATGTGTTCCCCATCCTGAACCCCCCTCCCACCTCCCTCCCCATGTCCCTACATATCTTAATTGGTTCATTTTGTTGCAGAATTGCTTAAAAAACTATGAGTGTTATGTAGTAGTGTTAGTTGCTCAGTCATGTCTGACTCTTTGCGACCCCATGGACTGTAGCTCGCTAGCCTCCTCTGTCCATGGAATTCTCCAGGCAAAGATACTGGGAGGTAACCATTTCCAGGGGATCTTCCCAACTCAGGGATTGAACTGGAGTCTCCTGAATTGCAAGGAGTTACTTCACCTGCAAAGTGGTTGTGCCGAGACCACCTGTATCTGGGGTGCAGTGAAACAGCACCTGTGGCCCCTGGCCCATGGGTGTGTGGGGCCCAGCCAGATGCTCTCCCAGGATCTGCCCACCCTGGGACAGCCCTGGACAAGTGTCTAGCAGCCACAACACCCTGAAAACCAAGAGTCTTGTCTGAGTTAAACTGACATGGGGTCATCTGTGGCCTTCCTCTTTACATCTTGCTGCTGAGCTATTCTCAAACTTGATTTCCAGGGTGCCCCAGGACCCCCTGGGGGTGACTGATACATAACATAGGGTATGTTTGGCTCCCTTTTCTCATCTCCAAAACAGCCTCAATCCTGGAACATAGGGACTTCTTTGGTGGTCCAGTGGTTAAGATGCTGTGCCTCCAATGCGAGGGGTTTGGGTTTGATCCCTGGCTAGGACTAAGATCCCATATGCTGTGCAATGTAGCTAATAAAATTAAAAAAAAAAAAAAGGCCTGGAATACATCCTCCTCACCAAATGACTGCTGTTAAGGCAGGTGAAGGGGCCTCTGGCTCACTCGTGATCACATTTCTATTTCTGCCACACACTGGCTGTGTGACCCCATCCTCCTGCCCAGCACTACCAGCCTTAAACCCGAGCTCAGTGACCATCTGCCTCACCATCAGACTGTGTGCCCTTCCCACCTGCACCTGTAGCATCCTCAGCCTGAGGTGTGCAATCGGGCTGAACTCCAGAGCTACCTGCTTCTCCCACCAGCCCATCCTCTCCAGGCCCTGCAGTGTGTACTCTGGAAACCCAGGCAACATCCCCAAGAGGCACTGGCACAAGGCCTGTTGGCTCTGACCAGTGGTGGGAAGCCTGGCTCTGCCCTCCCACCAGCAATGTGACCTTGAGCATGCTGACCTCTCTGAGCCTCAGTTGTCCCCTCTGAATAATGGGCAGGATACAGCCTCCCAGGGCTGTTGAGAAGGTTTGATGAGTTAACACAGGAACTGGGCACCAGGCAGCACAGGGCCCAGAGTCCATTCTCTCTCTGGGGGTTACTGTCATCAGAATCCTCATGTGGTCACGGCTGTCACTTCAGTTGATGGTGGTCACTGCCACCCTGGTGCTCACGACTATCTCTCCCCTCCACAGCTGGCATATGGCCAGGACGGGCAGCTGAAGGGCTTCGCTGTGCTGGAGTACGAGACGGCAGAGATGGCAGAGGAGGCCCAGCAGCGGGCAGACGGCCTGGCCCTGGGAGGCAGCCATCTGCGCGTCTCCTTCTGCGCCCCTGGACCCCCTGGCCGCAGCATGCTGGCTGCTCTCATTGCTGCCCAGGCCACGGTGAGTGCGTGCTGTGGGGGGCGGGTGCCCCAGAGGAGGGGCATGGGGAAGCCAAGGAGTCAGGCAGGGCTCTGAACTGCCCCTCTGATCCTCTCTGCAGGCCCTCAATCGGGGCAAAGGGCTCCTGCCAGAGCCCAACATCCTGCAGCTGCTCAACAACCTGGGGCCCTCTGCTTCCCTCCAGCTGCTGCTCAACCCCCTGCTCCACGGTGGCGCAGGTGGCAAACAGGGTAAGGCGAGGGAGGCCCAGCACTCAGAACTGGGCACCTCCTTGGACTCTTGCTGTCTGAGCTCCGAGTGACATGAACCCACAAAGAGGGTCTGGGATGACCCTCCCCAAGGGCACTGGTGCCCTGAGTCCCTTGCAAGGGGGCAGGGTCATGGAGGAGGGACTCTCCATCCCTGGGGGGTGAAGGGGGAACTCATCACCCAGGCTATTTCTTGGGATATGTCAGTTGTCCTCATGTTCTCAATGGGCCTAGTGCTGTGTTTCCTCGGGGGGGGTGCGGGGGGGTTCCACCACTGGACCACTTCATTTTCTGGGTCTCCCGCTAGGCCTCCTGGGCGCGCCCCCAGCCATGCCGCTGCTCAACGGGCCCGCCCTGTCCACGGCGCTGCTGCAGCTTGCCCTCCAGACCCAGAGTCAGAAGGTAACCTCAGGCCTGTGGGCCACAGGCTCCCTCCTCACACACATCCTGCAGCCCCTCATGATTCCATTTCCAGCACTGCTTCTGCCAACGGGTAGCTTACCATCTACCAGCTGTGGGCCCTTGGACTGTGTCCCTGGGGGCCTGGTTCGCAGGTGCTCAGGAAGTGACTTAGTGACAGCCAAGGCCCCACAGGGGAATAGAGGGGCCTCGTCCCCACCCCCTCAACACGCACACGGAAAAACTGACGTACCATACACAGGCGGCGCTAGTGGTAAAGAACCTGCCTGCCAATGCAAGAGACTTAAGGTAGGGAAGAGCCCCTGGAGGAGGGCACAGCAACCCACTCCAGTATTCTTGCCTGGAGAATCACATGGACAGAGGAGCCTGGCGGGCTACAGTCCTTAATGTCACAGAGTCAGACAGGACTGAAGCGACAGCGCACACATACATAGAAACATGCACCACCTTGTCCAGTTTGATTCACTGGGGCCAAGTCAGTGGCTCGGGTGTGTCTGAGGGTAGCTGACAGGTGAGGCTGTGGGCGTGGACTGAATCTACGTGTGGCTGTCATACACTACATCTCTAATCAGGGTGGTTGTGTGTGTTAGACGCTGTGCGTCTGTGACAATCAGCAAGGGGACTAGGTGTGAACCAGTGGACATCACTGTGTGAATTGCTGATGGTAACTAACTGTGGGTGACAGGCTTTGACCCGCAGAGCATGGCCCATGTTCCCGGGGTCTCCCCAGCACCTGGGCAGGCCCTGGCATGCAGGAGGCCCCTGGTCACTGTTGGCGGGTGGGTAATGGCCAGGGTGTCACAGACATTGGGAGATGCCCTGTGTGTCTGCCTGTGATTGGCTGTGGGCTGGGCCTGGGCCCCCTGTCTCATCTCCAGCTCATTATCCTCTGTCCCTAGAAACCTGGAATCTTGGGAGACTCTCCTCTGGGCACTCTCCAGCCTGGGGCCCAGCCAGCCAACCCCCTCCTCGGGGAGCTGTCTGCAGGTAATGCCAACTCCTTCCTCCCCATCTCTCGGCTTCATCCCACTTCCCCTTCCCTCTCCTCCCTGGGTGTGGTACATTCCCAGCTGTGCAGCTCTGGGCAAGTGACCTAACCTGTCTGAGTCCTGACCTGTCAGTTGTGCACATGGTGCCCGCCTCCTTGGGGAGCCACGGATGTCCTGGGAGTTGATGTACTTCGAGAATGCTGTTCAGTGTCCGAAACTTAGTGGCCCTAGTTCAAGCAGAGGCTCCCAGGCCCCAGAAGAAGGGGTCCTGTGTGGTTGGGCTGCTGACACCCTTTTTCTTTCTGTAGGAGGGGGCCTGCCCCCTGAGCTGCCACCCCGGCGAGGGAAACCACCACCCCTGCTGCCGCCACTGCTCGGCCCCTCTGGGGGTGACCGGGAACCCATGGGCCTGGGTCCTCCAGCACCCCAGCTTACTCCACCCCCGCCCCCGTGGGGCTCCGAGGCGCGGGCCTCAGAGGCCTCCAGAAAGACAGTGGGCCTCTGCCAACACCCCCTGGGGTAAGGCCCCACTCGGTGCCCAGCCATCACCCCAGCCTCCCACCCTGCAAGCTCCCCCCTGCCAGGGGCCCTCATGAATTTAGCCCTCCCACCACAGGTCTCTCTGCTCGGGGAGCCCCCAAGGACTTCCGGATCCCCCTGAATCCCTACCTGAACCTACACAGCCTGCTCCCAGCCAGCAACCTGGCGGGTAAGGAGGCCCGGGGCTGGGGAGGCGCTGGGAGAAGCCGCCGCCCAGCTGAGGGCCCCCCTGCCTCACCCCCCAGCCCCCGGAGGGCGGTGGTGGAGGTGGCGGCAGCAGCAAAGCCTTCCAGCTCAAGTCCCGCCTGCTCAGCCCCCTCTCCAGCGCCCGCCTACCCCCCGAACCAGGGCTGCCCGACAGCTATGGCTTCGAATACCCCTCAGTAAGTATACGTGGCCACCCTGGGGGCAGCCCTCCCAAAGGCCCTGTGTCCCAAGAGCACGTCATTCTCCAGTCCGACATCTTTCTAATACTGACTGTGCTGGGCTGGGCTGAGTGCACGGGAGACAGGAGGGAGCATGCCAGATGTAGTCCCTGCGCTCAAGTCTCTTGTCTGTCTGTCTCTGTGCATCATCAAACCCTGCTTCCTGTCAGTCTTTCTCTCCCAAGAGGCCTGTGGCCACATGTCTGCTTCTTAACAGATAAGGGCTCAGCCTCCTGTCTGTCTGTCTGTCCTCACTGCTCCCCTCTGCAGGCCCCATCTCGGTCCCTGGAGAACTGCTCCTTCTATCCTTCTGACTTCTAGGCCAGATGTTGCAAACTGGCCACATGTGTTGTTTGGCCCACACTGGATTATTTAAAAAATAACTGAGATAAATGCCAGTGACAAAATACTGAAACCACAAGAGTTCGCACCTGGGTGCCCTGCTTGCCTTAAAGATGCCAAGCTCCTGCCTCATACCTTCACAGCCCTCTGGGGTCCAGGTGCAGCCACCCCCTGGGACCAGGCACCGCTTCTGTGTCACTGCCCCACCTGCTTGCTGAGTTTGCCCCAGGCACTAGAGTGGGGCAGACTTCCTTCCCCAGTGACAACTGTGCTGTGGAGCTGAATTTGGGTGAGGTTGGTTATAGACACCCCCCGCCCCCCACACTCAACATGCTTCTCCCACTCATTCAGGATGTGGGACCTCGGCGGCTCTTCTCCCACCCACGGGAGCCAGCCCTTGGGCCTCACGGACCCAGCCGACACAGAGTAAGAGCCTCCCTGTCCATCCCACGTCCTGGGTGTATCAGTTAGCTCATGCTGCATAAGAAGCAGTCCCAGTACTTTGTGACTTAGAACAGGAAATATTTTATTATTCTCACTATCCTGTGGGGTGGGGGGTTGGGGGGTCAGTTCTCTGTAGTCATCAGGCAGTTAGCTGGGTCTTGCGAGTTCACAGTGGCTTCCTTCATGTATCTGGCAGTAAGTAGGCTGGGGCTGCAGCCCCGGCTGTAGTGACTTCCCTGCTCCACCTGGACTTCATCATGCAGCTGGCCAGCCTGTGCTCATGCATGTGCTAGTGGTCCTGGGGTTCCCCAGCCGAGGAAGGGCGGGCTGGCCCCTCTGCTGGCATTGTCACACACTCTCCTAGGGGCCAGAGTGCAGACTTGTTTGGGGGACCTCCCAAAGTGGGTGACACGGCAGTGACTTGTCTGACTCAGCCGGCCCCCTTTCTGCAGATGTCCCCCCCACCCAGTGGCTTTGGCGAACGGGGTGTCGGAGGTGGCGGTGGGCCCCTCTCCCACCTCTATGCGGGCTCACCCACGTCCTGCTTCACCAGCGGCCTGCAGGCTGGCCTCAGGCAGAGCCACCTTAACAAGGTGAGGTGCCGCCCTTGCCACCCCCTCCCCCCTGCCGGAGGACGCGGCCCCGGGGGCCTTCAGTGTCATGGCCAGGGCGGGTGGCAGGGGTCAGTTTTGCTCAGGGCTGAGCTAAATCAGGCCGTCCTCCTCAAGCCTTATGTCTTGCATGTAGTACTGCCCAGGCTTCTGGGCCTCTCACTTCCTCCCCCAGCAGCCCAGGGTGTGGGTGATGTAGCCCCAACCCACGGATGAAGAAACTGAGGCCCAGAAGAATGACATAATCAGCCCCCAGTCTCAGAGCTCATAACTGGCAGCAGCAGGATTTGAACATGAAACCCTCGCCTCTGCTCCAGGGGCTGCTCCCTCTCCCATCCCACATCTCCCATTTCTCCCAGGTGGTTGGCTCCTCCCCACTGGGCTCCGGAGAAGGGCTCCTGGGCCTCGGCCCTGGGCCCAATGGCCACAGCCACTTGCTGAAGGTACGGGCAGGGGGTGGGGACCGTCAGGGCTGGGGAGTGGTGGCCCCTGGGTGGCCCCTGACCCACCAGCCATTCCCCTCTGTCTCCAGACCCCACTGGGTGGACAGAAACGCAGCTTCGCCCACCTGCTGCCCTCACCCGAGCCCAGCCCAGAAGGCAGCTATGTGGGCCAGCACTCCCAGGGCCTTGGTGGCCACTACGCAGATTCCTACCTGAAGCGCAAGAGGATTTTCTAAAGGGCCAGTGCCGGAGATGCTCAAAGGCCTGCACCAAATCGCTTTGGGGTTTTCTGGTGTTTTGTTGTTAGTTTTCTTTTCCTTTGGGTAATAGAAAAATCTCTGAAAGACTTTGCTGACCAACCAGCAGGAGCCCAAGGAGTGCGGGGGGCATCTGGGAGCACTCTGCACCTCTGGCCTGCTCCCAGCGTGGAAACCCTGCAGCCTTAAGAGGGAGGGGCACCAGCCTGCTCTCTCTCCCCTCCCGCCGCCACCGTGTCCACCTGTGTCCGTCTCTCTGGGAGTCCCCTCCTGCCTCGTCGCTCCTGTATCTTGGCCTTTCGAGTGCCTTGGAGGTTTCCCTGACCTCCCGTGAGGATCAGAGACTGTCCCCCCTTTTCTAACTTTGACAATTGACTTCGGTTTCCTTTTCTAATTTTTATTATTTTTAAACAATCCAAGACGTTCCCTCCCTCCGCCCCCCAGCTCTGATTCCTTCAAGGCCCAGCATGTCTGGGCCTCCATTCCACACTTTCAGTTTGAAATGGCTCAGTCCTTTTTTCTTTCTCCCACACTTGTTGCAGGCATGGCTGTCTCCTGCCCTGGCCTGCCCTCTCTGGCCTGTACCCCAGCTCCGGGTCCCCTGGTCCCTACCATAGTCCCCTCTTCTTCTGATGCCTTAAAAGCCAGGCCCCAGACCCTGCTGGCCAGAGCCTCTCAGATGCTGAGCTCCGGAAGCTTGACTCAGGACCAAATGGCTCTGGCCTGGGGATCAGGCCCCTCTACCCAAGGTCCCCGATCGTGGGACAGTAGAAGGCCAAAGTTTTGGTCTTGGCAAACCAGTCCCACCAGCCGTCTCTGCCCAGGCCTAGGTGCGGGGTGGGCTTTCTCTGCCAGCTTAACCCAGTTCCCCTGCTGTCCTACTGTCTGTCGGGCATTGTGCATCTCACTGAGCCTCTGTCCTCTCCCCCATGTTGAAGATGAGCCCTGCCTTGTCATCCCCAAGCCAGATCACCCAGAGCTGGCCTCCCTGTGGCCCAGTGCTGGAAAATAAGACAAGGTGCAGATAAACTCTGCCCCTTCCCACCAGCAGGACCTGTTAGCCTGAGGTGACCCTGGGCTGTGACCCTGGCCAGCTGGGCCACCAGCTCCCCTCCCCTGACTCAGCGTCCACATCCACTCCGGGGGGCTGTCTCCTCCCCAATCTCACACAAACCTTTGCTGAATTAAAGTTTGTAAGTAAATGGTTTTAAAGAAAGCAGACCCGGCTGGTTCTTGGGACAATGTGCCTGGGTGGGATGTCTGGGATAGCCCCGCAGGTCTTGGCTCATCCGAGCCTGCGCACTGCCCTCCCAGTTTGGCAGCCTCCAATGGACTCACCTCCTTCCCGTGCAGCGACGCCAAAAAAAAAAAAGGCGCTTGTATTCGGATAATTACAGGGCCGTCGCTTCTAAACGCGCCAAGGCGCATGCTTAGTCTCTGGTCACGTGATGCCTGTCATGGCCGCCTCCGTGGCCTGGGGAGGTGTGAATGCTGGGTTCCTGCTGCGGGCTGCCAGGGGTGCCTGGTGGAGCCGATCTGGAGGTTTTTGGGGGTCCGGGGAGGCGGCGGCGCCGGCGATAGCCAGGAAATTCCGGGCAACAGGTACCTGGGGAGCCTCGGGCGGGCATCGTTAACCCATCGTACGCCAGCTGTGCCCGGCACGGCAGCTCACCCAACCGTGTTTTCCAGGCTCGCGCCCGGCGGGGGAAGAAGAAGCCGGCGGCCCCGAGCGGCCCGGGGACGTGTGAGTGTGGGAGCCAAGTCCCCCGTTAATAATAGCACGGGGTTCCTCCGGTCCCCACGTTGCCGTACAGCCTCATCCCTGTGTACCTCCTTCTGCATCACCCTATTTCCATGTCCCGTCAAACCCCAAACATGAGTTCCTAACCCTATATTCCACCTGGCCCCTGCGCCCATCATCCAGTTGAGGCATCTGCATTCTCATCTGTCCCCAGGGTGAACGTGGTGTTCGTGGACCGGTCAGGCCAACGGATTCCGGTGAGCGGCAGAGTCGGGGACAATGTTCTCCACCTGGCCCAGCGCCATGGGTTGGATCTGGAAGGTGGGAGCCGAGCATAGGGAATTGGAGATATCTTTATTCATTCGTTTAAAAAAAACACAAGTCAGATAGGATTCTCCACTACTTAATCTTGCACGGCTTCCCACCCAACATGGTTAACTTCAGACTCCTCAACAGGATCTCATCCCCTGCTCTCTTAATCTTTATTCATTCAGCAGTTATTTATTGAGCATTTAGTAGAGGTTCCTAAAACTCCTGACCGCCAGGAGCTTGTATTTTCTTCCTTTTTCCTCCCTCTTTTCTAGCCACACTGACTTGCTTGCTGTTCCTCAAATAGCCAAGTTCATGCCTGCCTCAGGGCCTTCGCATTTGGTGTTCCATCGAAAGTGCTTTCCCACCAGACCTTCTGGCTCCTCATCCTTCAGGTCTTGATGTAAATGTCATCTTCCTGACAATCTTACCCCTCTCAGCCCAACCGCAGTCCCTATGCCCCAATAACTCTATTCATATCAGTGTGCTGTATTGTCTGCTTAGCACTTCTCTTTGTTTAGTTTCCTTCTTTGTCGTTTCTCCCCAAAATGAGATCGGAAACCGTGTTTGCCTTGTTCACACTTATCTGTTGCTTCTCATGGTATTTAGATGTAGCAGGTATTAAATCAGTATTTGTTAAAGGAAAGATAATAATAGCAGACGTTACTTTAAGCCCTTTACCACATTTTGACTGACTGAATCTATTTCATGACAACATTATGCAATAGGAGAGAATGTTAACCTGTTTTATAGGTGAGGAAACTGAGCCCCAGGTTGGGCAGAGCTGGTGCAAGGTCAAGTAAGTGGCAAATCTAGATTCAAACCCAGCCTATCTTAGCCACTAACCTGTGCTACTCTTCTGTGAATATTGAACACATACTGTGTGCCAGGTAGCAATGTAAAACAGATAAGGCCCTTGTCATTTCACACCAGTTTCAACCTAATAGGGACAATAATCCCATGCATAAACATGTAATTATATCATGAGCACCTGGGAGAGTGGTCTTTTAAAAAGTGTATAGTGTTGGGTGTATGTATGTATGCATGGCATGAGTACATGCTCAGTTGTGTTGGACTCTTGCAACCCCATGGACTCCTCTATCCACAGAATTTTGCAGGCAAGAATACTGGAGTGGGTTGCCATTTCCTACTCCAGAGGATTTTCCTGACCCAGGGATCAAACCCACGTCTCTTGCGTCTCCTGCATTGGCAGGCGGATTCTTTACCACTGCACCACCTGAGAAGCCCTGGTGTATATAATAAGGAGCTGATTTAATCATTAGACAGTGGGGAGAGTTGGGGGCAGTCCTGGCAGACCTACCTTAAGTTCTGTTCTGGAATCCATTGGCTGGCAGTTCATGACAAAGATTAGAACATGGGTTTTCAAGGCACGTGGCCTGTGTTCAGATTTTTCTGTTGCCAACTGTGTGACCCTGAGCAAGTTACTTATCACCTTTCAGCCTCCTCATATATAAAGTAGGATAATTTAGTTCCTATCTCACCGGGTTGCTCTGAGGATTAAGCGGATTTCATGTGTACGGTGTGTAATACCTGGCACGTGGTTGGTGTGCAGTGAGTAGTTGGAATGATTCTCTGTCTCACGTGGTGAGGATGTTAACAAGCTGGGAGAGAGAGCTGAGAAAGACACCTGGGGATGACTTGAGTTTCGAGGCCCAGACTATTTCTTCTCCAGACAGGAAAGGTGGGCAACTTAGTCACTGCAGCCCACGGGGGAGAGTCTGCTGGGTCAGAAAGCTGTCTTGTAGCTCCACCCTCATGGTCTGACCTGTCTGGAAGAGAAAGGAGAATTCTGTCCTGTTTACTTAGAACAAGTATCTCTCAAGGCATCTACAACCTTCCAGGCTCAGTGCTGAATGCAGAGAGAAGAGGCAGGTTGACAGAGCACAGGGAAACCCAGAAATGATGGTGGTAACTTCAGATTGTGATAAATGCTGTCCAGAAATTTTTAAAGGGATAACAAGAGTTGGGGGAAGGACAAGAAATAGGAGATGGGAACTTGGAAGACAACTGAGTAGTGCCCCAAAACAAAAAGGCCTAGCTATGGAAAGACTGGAGAGAAGAGCATTCCAGATCAAGAGTATGCCAAGTGCAAAGGTCCTGTGGTAGGGGCTGAGCTTGGCATGGAGGAATTGAGCGAGGGGACTGGGGTGGCTGAAGGGGCTGGGTGCAGTGAAGTTGGAGAATCTCAAGGGCGGAGGTGATGAGGTTGGATTTTATTCTAGTTATGAAAACTGTTTTGAAGAGGACATTATCCGGAAGCCCAGTGCTCAGTCAGAAGCTTGGGAATGTGTCTGGGGCAAGCAGGAAACCCTCGACTCTGTACCATTCACCCCTTTATTTCCTGACCCCTTCTCCTGCTGCAGCACTAGATGCTGAGTGAGTCAGTCCCTCGGAGCATCAGGCAGCCCAGCAAAGTGGCAAGGTCACAGCAAGCGTTCACAGGCTACAGGGAACCTGTCTGGCCTGTCTCCTCTCAGCTACACTGAAGTCCAGTCCATGCTCATTAATGGTGCCCGGTGCCCAGCCTGGTCATCAGCCTGCTGGAGAGTTTGGGGGAAACCCTGAAGTCTGTTTGGAGAAGGCAGTGGCATCCCACTCCAGTACTCTTGCCTGGAAAATCCCATGGATGGAGGAGCCTGGTAGGCTGCAGTCCATGGGGTCACTAAGAGTCGGATAAAACTGAGCGACTTCACTTTCACTTTTCACTTTCATGCATTGGAGAAGGAAATGGCAACCCACTCCAGTGTTCTTGCTTGGAAAATCCCAGGGACGGGGGAGCCTGGTGGGCTGCCGTCTATGGGGTTGCACAGAGTCGGACACGACTGAAGCGACTTAGCAGCAGCAGCTGAAGTCCGTTTGCAAAACCTGTGTGCAGATCAGTAACAGTCAGCCAAGTCAGTGACAGGGTGGAGGATGCACAGAGTGGGCCTGCAGGCCTGGGAGGGAGAAATGAGAGTCACATGGTGAAACAGAGATTCACCGGATTCCTCCGTGGTCCAGTTGTTTTCATTGCCATAGACCTGGGCTTGATTGCTGATCCGGAACTAAGATCCCACAGGGCTGTGGGATCCCCACCCCACCCCCAAAAAAATAAGAAAGGGATTTTTTTTTTTAAGCCCTTCTCTGAATGGCGCTTGCCCAAGCATGGTCCCTCACCAACGGTCCCTCACTTGCCGCCCCCAGGGGCCTGCGAAGCTTCCTTGGCGTGCTCCACCTGCCACGTGTATGTGAGTGAGGACCACCTGGACCTTCTGCCGCCTCCTGATGAGAGGTGAGCAGGGCGGCCCCTCCCAGCTCTGAGCTGCAAGGCTTGGTTGCTGAGCCTCGGCATTCTGGGATCCACCCAGGCCATGGCAGAGGGAAGCCCCGGCTTTTCTCTCCCCTCCACCTGCTGGCGGGAGAGCTTCCCTTCTGGCCCCTGCCCCTGGATGCATTAACAACTACTGCCGCCCTTTACTCCAGGGAAGATGACATGCTGGATATGGCCCCTCTCCTCCAAGAGAACTCCCGGCTGGGCTGCCAGATCGTGCTGACGCCTGAGCTGGAAGGGGCCGAATTCACCCTGCCCAAGATCACCAGGAATTTCTACGTGGATGGCCACGTCCCCAAGCCCCACTGACACGGGCAGCTGGACGGTCCCAGACGCTGACGGCCCCAGGGCCAGGACTGGAAGAACAGCCAAGATGCCAGCCCAGCCCAGAGCACGGACAGATCGCAGAGAGATGGCGGAAGCACCCAGAAAGTCAAAACCCTGGCTTCAGAGAGATCCCATGTCCCAGCTCTGGTGGGGCCAGGGCCCCTAATGGGGCCGCCTCAACCAAGCTCCTGAGAATGGGGGTGTGGATAGGGGTGGAATCTAATTGGAGCGATAATAAAACTCTCAAAGATATCTGGCATCTTGAGTGTCCTTGGGGTTGGTGGGGGTGGGGTGCAGGCTCGGGTCTACAGCTGCATCTGCCAGACCTCCCCAGCTTTCCCCTATCACGGCGGTGATGGGCCAGCGGGAAACTGAGGCAGAGAGGTCTGAAGGCAAGGTTTCGCGAGCCAGAGGATCAGCATGGCAAGGCCCCGCCCCTCCGTCGCGGAGGGATTTGGAGGGCCCCAGGCCGCCCTTGGCCACAAGGGGTAATCACATAGTCTGAGCAGAGTCGGAAGGGAGAGAGGGACCCAGGCGGGCCTGAGGGTGGAGTCTTGGAAGCCCGTGCCCAACATCACCCGCTAGAGGCGCCCAATCCTACTGGCCCCGCCCCCTGCTCCCCCCAGGTGGAGCCCCTTGCACCCCCAGCCAGAAGCGGCTCCCCTACGCAGGTGGGGCTCATCAAGTTGGCCGGGCGTGGGCGGGGCCAGGCGAGATTTGGGAAGGGGGGCTGGGCTAGGACGTAATGGAGGCCGAGCCAGCTCCGGACTTCGCCATGCTGCGAGAGCTGCTAGCGCCGCCCTGCCTGAACCCCGAGCCGCCCCCGGAACCCACGATCCGGCAGGCACCAAGGACCCCAGGATGTCTCAGACCCAGTGGCAGGTGCGTACACGAGCAGCCCTTCCCCCACCTGGCCCAGTGGTCAATGGGTCATGATCTCTGGTTCCTAGGGTTACTCAGGGGTCAAAATGTTAGTTACTGGTACTTGCAAGGACGAGATCCTGGTCCCCAGGGATATTGGGGGGTCATATGGGGGTCAGAGACTGTGTAGTTCTTGCTCCGTGTCTTTGGGACCCTCGTAGTTGCTGCCCACGGAAGGGGGTGACCACACCGGCCATTGTCCCCAGGTCCTTCTGGCCTGCACACCAAGACTCGGTCACCGCCCTGCGCTTCCTCCAAGAGACAGCAGAGGAGCTGGCCCAGACTCCCTGGGACACCCAGGCCCTGGGGCCCTACTGGGAGCCGAAGGCCCTGGAGACCCTGGGACCCCTACCTCAGGCCAAGGATGACAAGAACATGCTGACCCCAGTCAGCCAGCAGAGCCCCAGCCTGGGGCCCCCACGGGCTCCCCCGACTTCTCCAGCCCAACCACAGAGGCGGCCCCGGAAGCAGTCAAACCCCCAGCGGGGTGCCGAAAAAGTGGACCCTCTCTTTGAGGGGGTGACCCTGAAGTTTCAGATAAAGCCGGATTCCAGCCTACAGATTATACCCAGTTACAGGTAGGAGCTGGCCTGGGCAAGGGCACCCTTTATGCAAGTAATAACAATAGCAGTGGGCCTTCCCTAGTGGCTCAGTGGTAAAGAATCCACCTGCCAGTGCAGGAGATGCGGGTTTGATCCCTGGGTGGGGACGATCCTCTGGAGAAGAAAATAGCAACCTGCTCCAGTATTCTTTTGCCTGGGAAATTCCATGGATAGAGGAGCCTGGCAGGCTACAGTCCATGGGGTCAAGAAGAGTCAGAGAGACGACTCAGCAACTAAACAATAATAATAATGCTGGCGGGTAGGGAGGTGCTCCCAGGCATTTGCTTATGGACTGCCACCCCAGCCCTGCATTACAAATGGCCTCATCTCTGTAACTGCCTTTCTCCTTTTTTTATTTATTTATATTTTTAAAAAACTTTTTTTGGCCTGTGGGATCTAAGTTCCCTGAGCAGGGGTGGAACACTCACCTGCCTGCATTGGATGCGCAGAGTTTTAACCACTGGCCTGCCAGGAAGTCCAAACAGCCTCATCTCTGAGCGAGATCTCAGGCTGATGACTGTTCCTGTCCTTTCTGCTATGAGCCAGTCAAAGCCAGGACTGAGCCAGAGTCCTTTCCTAGTGAAATGGCCTCACTATACCTGGGTGCTGCTGCTTCTGTTAGTTTTTCCTGCAATGATAATAGCTACCATTTGTCAGCCATGACACCAGCCATAGAGGTAACAGCACTTGGTGTGTATGGACTCGCTGAGGCCTTGTGAAGCCCACTTTACAGATGCAGAAATTGAGGCACAGAGGATGAAATCCCTTGTCACACAGCAAGGACATGGGAGAATTGAGTTTTCAACATGGCAAAGCTGGCCATAGGCTTACTGTCTCCTCAAATGATTATGTTTATGATTACTCATGAGGGGCCAGGCCAGGCCTTTCAGACATCAGATGCCCCCTTGGTCAGGGGAGAGGGGGCAGTGCCAGATGCCTTGATAGTAAATCTTCATTTGGGGGAATTCCCTGGCAGTTCTGTGGCTAAGACTCTGCGCTTTCATTGCTGAAGGCATGGGTTCTATCCTGGCTGGGGAACTAAGATCCCACAAGCCGCAATGTAGCCCAAAACTAAATAAATAAATATCATTTAAAAATCTTAATTTGGGGGCTGTCTGGGGCAGGATCCAGACCCTCTGTGCTAATGCCCTGTCTACTCCCCAGCCTGGCCTGCAGCAGCCGCTCTCCGGGGCCTCCCACTCCAGGCCCTGCCAGAGGCCCAGAGGCCAACCCAGGAAGCAGCGAGGCCCTGGGTGAGTCCTGGAGACTTAAGAGCTATAAATACTGGGGAAAGGTGCAGGGGGCAGCATTTTCTTTTCTTCCTTATGTTTCTCCCCATCCCGCTTCCCTATTTAGACCCATCCAGGAGGAGTCGCAGCATCCCCCATCCACTCAAGCTGAGTCACCCCCACCCCCGGCTTCCTCCTCTGCTGAGCTTTGCCATCTGTCTCCCTTCCTGGCTTTCCCTCTGTCTTAGATCTGGGGCTGGCTGGGAGTGTGTGTGGGGAGGCCTTCACAGAGAGCCCCCTCCCACCCACATATACACAAAAGGCCCATCCCACACAGGTCTCCTGAGCTCAGGCTCCTGGCCTCTGACCCCGCCCTTTGACCTCTGCCCTTTCAGCACCCCGCCGCTGTGCTTCCTGTAGGACCGAGACGACCCCTCTGTGGAGAGATGCTGAGGATGGTACCCCTCTCTGCAACGCTTGTGGCATCAGGTCCTCAAAATGGAGGAGGGGTTGGGGGTGGGGGTCCTCACTTGAGTCCCTGCTTAGCCAGCATGGGGTATTGGGAAAGCACCCACCTCTGGGAACGTGCCTCCCTCGTGGCAGTTTCTGGGCTCCCCCTGCCTGCTGAATGTCGCTTTCTTGCACCCCCATCCCAGGTACAAGAAATATGGCACCCGGTGCTCTAGCTGCTGGCTGGTGCCCAGGAAAAATGTGCAGCCCAAGAAGCTATGTGGCAGATGTGGGGTGTCCCTGGGCCCCCACCCAGCCTCAGCTCAGGAAGGGTAAGCCCTTCCTCACCCAGCCAAGCCTGTCCTGCCTCAGTTTCTCCAGGGGGAAAATGGGCTGAATTCCTCCTAGGGGGAAGAGCCTGAGTCTTGAGGGGTCCAGCCTACCTCCTCCCCATCCAGAGACCTCAGATGGAAGACCCAGGCCTCAAGGCCCCAGAGCTCCTGGTTGCGGGGTCACTAGCCCCCTCTTTGGCTCCTGCTTCAATCAGGCTTGGCTGAGCACCCCGCTCAGGAAGTGCTGTCAGCAGTGACACTCATATTGTTAATAGAAGTGACAATAAAGAATAGATCTGTTCAGAAGGGGCACTGTAACTTTGGGGTCCCACCTTGCGCGCCCTCACCTGCCTCTCCCCTGGCCCAGGAATGTGGGGAGGGGTTTTTTCACCAGGTTTTCCGAGGCACACACACAGTCATCTAAACAGCTACCAGCCTTCTGCCCCACAAGGCAGTCACCTTTGTTACAACATCCCATAGAGGGCAACCGCCAGCACATGCAGAGGCAGCACATTCAGAAAGACAGACACAAGGACTTCCCTGGCAGTCCAGTGGTTAAAACTCCATGCTCCCCATGCAGGAGACAAGGGTTCAGTCCCTGGCCAGGGAACTAAGATCCTACATGCTGTGCAGTGCAACCAAAACTTAAAAAAAAATTTTTTTTTAAAGACCCAAGACAGACACACACACAGGCTGGCAGGTACATGAAACACAGAGGAGATACATCAGCAGACACACGCATGCTGTCGCTCATCAGACACAGACCACACACAGGACAGAACGACACACATGAGGCACATGTTGATAGACACAGGACACACGCGCGCAGTACAGACACACACGAAAGACACATCGACGGCACATGGACACAATGGGCCCTTCATCTTGCAGCCCCACCACGGCCTGCAGAGTGTCCCCTTCCCACCTCCTTCCGCACACCTGTGTTTCCCTTCCCCCCACCTGTGTTTCCCTTCCCCCTTTCATGTTCTCTCTGACCCCACCAAAGAGTGTCCCCAGCCTGAAGCCAAAAGCCACATAGGAGAGACATGGAGCTCTGCCCTTGTCGCTAGGATATACAGGCCACCGCTACTCGGAAGGAAGGGCAGAGGGAGGGGTGGAGGGCGGAGAGTGTCAAGGATGGGCGAGATGATCCTGCTGTGGAGGGGTGAGTGAGGCCCGCTTGGCTTCAGAGGGAAGATAAGCCCCTCTGAGACCCCCTTTGTCTCTCCTGACTGAGCCTGTGGAGAAGGCCTGGGGCCAGATTGCTCAGCCCTCAGATCCCTGACTCACCCCATCCTGCCTTCCCTCGGCTCAGGTCGCCCTCCCGCACCTCTCATGTAGCTGCTACCTTCTCCTTTTCAGGGTTGGGGGGAGAGTGCTCTGCTCCGATACCACATCTTCAGAGAAGCCTTCCTTGAGCATCCAGCCTAAAATGGACACCTTCCCACCCCACATTAGGCTCTAGTTTAGCTTCTTAGAACACATCTCGCTCTTAGAACCTGTGGAGATTCTAAGAGGTTCAGAAGCTTCACCTCAGGACTTCCCTGGCAGTCCAGTGGTTAGGACTCTGTGCTTCCACTACAGGGGGTGCAGTTTCAATCCCTGGTTGGGGAGCAAAGATCCCACAAGCCACGTGGTGTGGCCAAAAATAATTTAAAAATTTAATTGTTTCACTTCTGTACTGGTCCAGGGTGTTTCGTTCACATTCATCTCCCCTACTGGACCATGACTTCAGAGATCCAAGGTCACCACCTCTGTGTTCTTGACCATGAGTTCCCCACCCCACCACCAGTGCCCAGCATGGAGAAGCTCTTGAGGGATAGATACAGCACACAAGGGTCTCAGATTGTGTGTCTCCAAACCCCTGGCTGTTTGTATCCACTAAGTTGTATCCACTAAGTCAGTGTTTATGGAGCCAGTACTGTGTGCCAGGCCCCCATGGGGCACTCAGTTGGGAATAGAACAAGGATCCCTGCTTAGCAAAGCCAATATTCTAGAATGATAGTAAGCAAATATTCAGTGAGGACTAATAGGATGTCAAGTAGTGATCATGCTACAGAGAAAAATAAAGTGGAACTTCCTGGTGGTCCAGTGATTAAGACTCTGTGCTTCCAAAGCAGGGGGCCTGAGTTTGATCCTTAATCAGGAAACTAGATCCCACATGGTGCAACTAAGATCTGGCACAGCCAAATTAAAAAACAATTAGAAAAGAGGGCTTCCCTGGTGGCTCAGGAGTAAAGGATTCACCTGCCAATGAAGGAGAAACAGGTTCAGTCCCTGATCTGGGAAGATCCCACATGTTGCCGAGTAATTAAGCCCATGGGCCACAACTACTGAGCCTGTGCTCTAGAGTCCAGGAGCCGCAGCGACAGAAGCCTGCCCTATGCTCGGCAGCAGGAAGGTGCATGCGTGCTAAGTCGCTTGAATCGTGTCTGACTCTTTGTGACCCCATGGGCTGTATAGCCCAACAGGCTCCTCTGTCCACTGGGATTCTCCAGGTAAAGAATACTGAAGTGGGTTGCCACGCCCTCCTTGAGGGGGATTTACCGGACCCAGGGATCGAACCCGTGTCTCCTGTGGCTCCTGCATTGCAGGCAGATTCTTTACCACTGAGTCACAAGGGAAGACCCCGCAATAAGGTCACACACAACAACGAAGAGTAGTCATGCTCACCGCAACTAGAGACAGCCAGTGCAGAGCAACAAAGACCCAGCTCAGCCAG
Source organism: Tragelaphus eurycerus (assembly GCA_935064755.1). Lineage (NCBI taxonomy): Eukaryota > Metazoa > Chordata > Mammalia > Artiodactyla > Bovidae > Tragelaphus > Tragelaphus eurycerus. The sequence goes on along the minus strand of CAKXYN010000058.1, from coordinate 1,442,544 downwards.
AAAGAAAGAATAAGAAAGTAAAATACATAAGGAGGTGAGGAGTTGGGGATGATACCATGTTCGCAGGGAAGGCCTCTCTGAGGAGGTGACCTCTGTGTAGAGACCTGATGGTAAGGAACCAGCTACGGAGGGTGAGGACACCTGAGGCTGAGGTGATGGCACAAGCAAAGGCCCTGTGGCAGGGAGGACTCTGTGGGACTCTGGAAACCTTGAGGACTCGGGTGAGGGCAGAGAGGTAAATAAAGGGGCGGGGGTACAGCAGGGATTGCACCTCGCTTGGGCCTTGTCGCCTCTGTACCTGGCACCCAGCACTGGCTTGGCCTCTGGTGCCCCCGTTTCCTGCTCTCACCTTTTCTCCTGAAATGTTGGGGTGGAGGGGCCAGCCTCTGGAGCTGGAGCTGTCCAGGCCTGCTTCCTTCTGGCAGCTCTGTGTTCCTGCTTTTGAGGGAGGAGGAAACGGGGCAGCGGAGGCACAGCTGCTCTCTCCTGCTGCTGCAGAGGGTGAGGGGGATGGCTGGTGGTGTGCTGTGGGGGATGGGGCACGTGGCTGGTACCCTCTATGTCTCTTCTGAATCACGATGGCCAAGTCGATGAAAGGCACGTTGGGGGACATCCCAGTGGTCCAGTGCCTAAGACTCCACCTTCCAATGCAGAGGACGTGGGTTTGATCCCTGGTCGGGGAACTAAGATCCCACCTGCTGCGGGTGCAGCCAATAAGTAAAAAATAAAATACTGAAAACAGGTTAGGGGTAAACTCCATTGTGGATGGCACAGGATGAAGGAAGCCTTGAGGGTGGGGCAGGGGTGTACTCTGTAATAGGAGGGACATCCCAGCGGCTGACACTCACAGACCCAGCTTTGTTTACCCATCCCTGCAGGGCCTGGGGGCCTAGCGGTGCCTAGACCCCTGGGAAGGGCCTCCACCCATCCAAGGAAGGCAGGCTCAGCTCTGCTCGGAAAGGGGCCTGGGGGAAAGCTCATGTAGCTCCCACCCCCAAACATCAGCCGGATTAGAAGGCAGCGCTGGGCGGAAGAGATAAGCAGCTGAAAGGGAGGAAGGAGCAAGGTCCCCACCCTGGCCCAAGGGTCTAGGGAGGGCAGGAAACGGGCCTGGAGAGCGAACTCCAGGGCTAGTCATGAAAAGGTGGCTTGGCCGTGCCTGACATGTAGTAGGTCCTCAAAAGCCAAAAGGCTTTTTTGAATCAGTAACCGGCAGGGCTGGGATTCGAACCCTGGATTGCTGAATCCCCATCGCAGACTGGAGCAGATGGAGCCGGAGTCCTTTATAAAAATTTTATTGGGGGAGGGGGTAGAAAATGCGGGGTGACGCCCCTAGAATTGAATACATAAATAAATAGAACAATAAATCAGCCCCCTTGTGAGTCTGGGCGGGGCGTCCCCGGCCCGCGGGGAGACGGGTGCGGGCTCATGCTGACGTCAGCTGGATGGCGAAGACCTCTCCCCCTGCCGGCACCTCCGACGTGCCCGCCGCCTCTGGTCCACCTTCAGCGCCTGCGTCCCTGCTGGCGCCGGCACCTGCGCCGTTGAGACACACGGCCTCGCCTGAGCTCTCGGCCTCCTGCACGTTATACTCGCCCTTCTTGCAGGCGGTGGACTGCACGTAGAAGGCCAGGCCGGCCCCCGCGGCCAGGAGTGCCGCGCCCCCCGCAGCGCCGCCCACAGCGACCCAGAGCCACGGACCTGCGGGGGGGAGACGCTCAAAGAGGATGACGAGCTCCGGGCTCGGTCCACACGCCAAGCCCCGGCCACTTCTGTCCCCTCCCCACAGGCATGAAGTCAGTCCTTATGCGCCTGGCAGGGAGCATCAGGGAACTCAGCTTTGGAGGAAAAGAGTGACCCCAGTAAAGGGCACCCCCAACTCTGGTGATCCCCTTGACCCATTTTACACACCACCCCATCACAGGGAGGATAAAAGCCCCTAACCCCAGGGATACCAAGTCAACCAACTCTCCTCACCCTCAAAACGATGGGGAGGGTGACCCGGTCATTCCTACTCCCCAGAAAGACCCCGGCCCCTAGGGATTTCCCCAGCGGTTGAGACTCCGCCTTTCAACTGCAGGGGGCGTAGTTTCCATCCCTGGTCAGAGAACTAAGAAAGCTCTCATATGGCAAAAAAAGTTAAAAAAAAAAACAACAAAACCCAACCCCACCTAGAGATACACGAAATGAGAGTGGGAATCTTGGGGTCCTCACCCCAATCCTCTTCTCTTGGTCCCTCTTCAACCCCCTTCTCCACAGAGACACAGTGGAGGCTGAATTGTATCAAGTCTTCACTGCTCAAAAGTTAATATAAAGTCCTTCCTCATAACAGTCACATCCTAGAAGGTTCCCTTTTTGACTCGTCAGCTCCCTGTACCTCCACTTGCCACCTCGAACCCACCATCAAAGCCCCACCCATCAGGGCGCCCCTAATTTCTACCCTAGTTCACATCAGTCTCATCTGTGGAGATGGAGAGGGAGGCAGGGGGTGGGATCGATAATACCAAGGCGCAGGTCACGGCCGCCTTCAGATCCCTCACCCCGCCTCCTCCCCATTGCCACTTACCAGCCACTCGCACTGTGATGCGCCGCGTGTGGCGCCCATGCGCGTTGGTGGCTGCGCACTCGTACTCGCCACCGTGGCTGCCCATGGCGCCAGCCACGCTCAGCGTGCTATTATTGCTCGACAGGCCAATGTTGAGCGCCCCCGGGGCGCGCGCCAGCTGATCTGGGCTGGGGGCCAAGCCTCGGCTCGACAGGTCAACGTGAAGTTCCCACCTGGCCGCACGCCTCCTGGAGGTGAAGCAGCCAGCTCGGCCACCACTGGGCGGTCTACAGGGGACAGGATGTGGAAGGGGGCCAGCTGCTGACCAAGCGCCCCCTTTTGAGACCGCCCCTCCTGAAATAAACAGGCAAGGATTCTGCCTTCCCGCAGAGTCCCCTCCCCCTACCACTGGCCTGTTGGGATTAAACTGAGCCCTGCTTCACTGAGTGGAAGGAGGTGGGGACCCAGGCCAGTGCCTTTCAGATCCAGAAACTGAGGGGAGCCGGCTTTTGTTCCCTAGAGTTTTCCTTTACCCTCATGTTAAGGCCGGGATTCCTTGTCCCTGGGAACGGGACTAGGAGAGGTGCCCTTGAACAACCCTGGGCAGTCCCACCTCTTCTATTCACTGTCCTGGAGACCGAGTGCCCTCTGGTGCTGCCCTACTCACATTCCACGCCCACGGTGATGATCCGGGCGTCCGTGCCATGTGCGTTGGTGGCCAAGCAGCGGTAAGTGCCCGCATCCTCTCGGGACACCCGCAGCCGCTGCGGCCGGGGCGCGCCTTCCCGGGAGCAGCTCACTTGAGGGGAGGGGGCGACCCCGGGCGGAGCAGGCCAGCGCAGCAGCCTCCGCGCCTTCCAGCCAAGACTGGTGACTTGGGCAGGTAGATTCATCCATTTGCGGTGGCGCTGCAAAACAGCCACGGGGTTGGGGGGGGGGGGTGGGGGGAGTGGGTCAGGGAGGGGCCGAGACCCGGAGCGCCCCCTACCCTCCGCCCGCCTGGGCCTCGCTCACACTCTGCGCTCACGGTGACTATCTTGACCATGGAACCGTGCCGATTGGTGGCATTGCAGATGTAGGTACCCGGTGCCAGATCACTAGGGATGCGGGGGGCTCTGGAACCTGGGTCTGGGGGTGCCAGCGGCAGCAGCACCCCCTCACTGGTGCCTCCAGAGCCAACACACTCCACGCTTGGCTGTGGCTTCCCAGCCACCTCACAGGAAAAAAGTCGCCCAGATCCTTCTACCCATGTCCAGTTGCTGGGGCAGCTCACCTCCTCAAACCTGGGGCCATCTGGGGAGCAGAGCAACTGGAAGTCAGTTATTCAAGGTTATTCTGACATGCCCCATCTTGAACCGTGTTGTCCCCACTCACATTCCACTGTCACAGCCACATTTTTAGCTGCCGACCCTTGAGCATTAGTGGCTTCGCAGCGGTAGGTGCCCGCGTGCTCCCTGGCCACACGCATTAGGCCCTCGATGACCTCGGCTCCCCCAAAGCGCACACAGCTCACGCTGGGTGGTGGGACCCCATGAGCCACACAGCTCAGGGAGACCTCTGTTCCTTCCAGCCAGGTAATGCGTTCAGGGCAGCCCACGCTGTCCAGCGCTGGTGCATCTAGAGAGGGGAGTATTGTTGAGTCTGGGGTTTAGTGGACAGTCTAGAGTCCCTGGACCCTTTTTTACCATCCTAGGCAGGCAGGCTACACTCTGCACAGGGACTGGCCACCGAAGCAAAGGAGTTTGGCACTGATCACTGTTTGACCCTCCCCAGTCTTTGACCTAAAAATTGTTAGCTGGTTTGGAGCACCCACCTTTCCAAAACTCAGCTCAAATGCCACGCCCCAGGCCCCTGTGCACACTCCCACCTCCTCCTCTCCGTCCTTCTCTTTAAGATCTTCCCATAACCCCGCTCACCACCTTTTCAAAATCCTGCTCAAAAGCACACCTTAGACCCTGTTTCCACACTCCTGTGTAGTCAGGCCACCCCTAAGACCTGAGAACCAGACAGAGGTGTGCCCCATGCACCCCCACTCACACTCCACTGTCAAGGTCACATCCTTGACCGCCTGGCCTTGGTCGTTGGTCGCAGTGCAGCGGTAAGTGCCAGCGAGCGCACGAGTGACCGGACCCAGCAAGCCCAGGGCCAGCACCGCCCCGCCATCGGGCCGTGCGCAGTGCACCGAGGGCTGTGGGTTTCCGCGGGCGTCGCAACGCAGTGTCTGCTCTGGTCCCTCCGGCCACGTCCAGCTCCTGGGACAGTCCGAATCGTCCAGCCGGGGAGCGTCTGAGGGCAGGGGCATATATATACAGGAGCCTAGACGTGAGAAAAGCCTCCACTTCCACGATACGGCCACAGATCGAGTAGGCCCTTGAGATGACGAGGAGGAAGGCGAGAGGTTAAAGGCCAACTCACATAAGACGCGCAGCTCTACGCTCTCGTTCTTACTCAGGGTCTCCCCGTCAACTTCGAGGGTGGCGTCGCAGAAGAAGCCACGCCTGTCGTCGTTCTCCGTGGCGTTTAGCTGGAGCTGGGCGGGCTGTCCCGGGGCCGCGGCTGGAATTCCGTCTAGTGTGACTAGGGCTTGGGTCTCCGCTGCACAGGTTACTGTCACGATCGTCCCCTCGGGGGCGTTGGGCTCGCTCAGAGTAAGGTGAGGCTCCGGGAAACCTGGGGCGGGGGGCATTGGCCGGGAGACCACTGACCGCGTCCCTCCCACCGCTCAAGGCTGCAGCTCAGAAACCCGAAACTTACCCCCTGCAGCCGAACAGTGCGTACAGTGCAGGTTCAGAAAAGCCCATCTTTCCAAGACTCAGCTCAAATTCCACGCCCCAGACCCACAGGTGGGCTGTTCAGGCTTCTCTTCCTTCTTGCCCCGCCCTCTTGAGGAGGTCAGGCCACAGATCTAGGTATCCTCGTCGGGTCTGCGATCTTGCCGTTGGGGCAGCTCAGACTCCACCTCTCTAGCTACTATCCAGTAGATAGTAGCTGCCCCGCCCCTTCGGGACTCTCGGGCCACGCCTATTCGGATACCACGGCCCCACCCACTATTGGCCCCTCCTTTCCCTTCCTCTGGCTCCACCCCCGAGGTCCCACTCTTACTGTAGACAGTCACGTTCTCCCGGGTCTCTCGGCTCTCGCCCCCCAGGGTCACGTTGCAGACCAGTTTCCTGGCTCCCTCCTGCTCTGCGCTAGCTGTGGCTGTGGTAGTGGCCATGAGAGCGTCCCCTTCGAGGGTGACATCGGGACTCAGCCTCTGGTCCCCCAGCGCCAGGTAGACACCAGCCTCCGAGACTGGAAACAGCCCACCAATGACGCAGCTCACGGGTCCTTCTGAACCCACTTCCAAGAGCCGAGGGGCAGTGAGGCGAGGGGGTTCCGGAGGCAGGACTGGTGGTAGAAAAACAGAGTTTGAACTTTTGTACCGAACGCTCAATATGCTCTAAGCGTTTCACATGTACTATAATATGGAATTATCCTCAAGGCAGAGAGGAAAATAACTTTCAGCTGGTGAGTGTTGGAGCAAGAATCAGAATTCTGATTTCTCTGCCTTCAAAATTCTTAAACACCAGCCCGACCCCTCTTGGGCCCTTTCTCCTCCTAGCTACTCACTGAAGGTTCGGAGCTCTCTGGGGGCTGAGCTGTTTTCAAACAGCCCCAGGCCATGCGGCCGAAGGTCCAGCTCAGCACGGCACGAGAAATTGGCCCCATGGTCCTCCCTGCGCGCCAGGACCGTGGCTGTGAGCACGGCGCCCCGCGCTCGGGGTGGCTCCCCCCCGCGAAGCTGCGGCGGATCAGCTCCTGGGTTCCCCGCAACAGGGTCAATGTGAGACTCCCACGAGGTCCAGCACCGGGGACCCTACAGCTCAGGGTGAAGTTCTCGCCCACTGGCTGCCAAGCTGGCAGCGGCACCAGCTCCACACGATCTGGCCGTTCTGCAAGGAGGAGGAACTATGGCTGTTGGAAATGCCAGGCTCAGAAGGACTTGGCTCGGAACTCCGGGGGACCAAGAAGGGGAGGGGGTGCAGATTCAGAGAGTGGGGTCTGGAGAAGAGGACCCCCTTGACCCAGGGAGCGGGACCTGGAAGGGAGGGAAAGTAGTGGAGTAAGAGCGTGGCCGCTGAGAACTCACGAAAAGTGCGAATGAGCCCACGCGCCTGCAGTGTGCGCCGCGCGCAGCGGAAGAAGCAGACGGGCTGAGTCTCCGGCTCGCGAATGTCCACCAGCTGCCGCGCCAGCCAGCGCAGACCCCTCTGGGTCCCATTCCGGCGCAGCGAGGTCTCCAGGCCACCGCGCTCGGGCCGTGGGCAGTTGGTGCTGCAGTTCAACCACAGTGATCCCCCGCGTTCCACGAGCGCCACTCGGGGCTGCAGGTCCGCCCAGAAAGGTTCCTGCGTGACGGCTGCTCGGAGAAACGCAAGCTTAGCCTGGGAGCCATCTCCCTGGGATCTACGTGCCCCTCTCTGCCCGAGTCAGGGATTCCCAGGAAAGGAGCAGAGGCCACAGCTGGGAGCCAAATCATGCCGAGGTCTCGGGTTACAAGCGCGCTCCCGCGACTCAAACCTCGAGGGTGTCTCTGGTACATGGTAGCGAAGAGTCCTGCTCTACAAGGTGCCAGGAGAGAGATGGGGAAATATACGAGGAGGGGAGAGATGAGAGGAAAGATGGGGGTCTCCAACGCACACAGCAATGCTGGGAGGAGGGGACCCCGGGCGGAGGAAGGGAAACCACCTGGTTCTCACTGTTCTCTCCAAGAGAAGGGGAGACTGTGGTTGAAGTGGAGGAGGTGTCGAAAGAGAAATGAGACTGAGTCAAGCAAGGGTAAGGGAGGATTCCAAACCCCGGTGAAGAGGTGAAGAGTACGGAAAGAGGTCTGGGGCTGGGCTCAAGAAAAGAACCGCGGGAACAGCCGACAGCCGATGGACTCGGTTGCCAGGGCTCCGAGCGGAGCGGAAACAGCGCCTTTGAGTCACGGCAGTAGGTGAGATCGGATCTTCGTTGATTTCGAGTAAGGAAGACGCCGTAGGGACTATAGTGCATAGTAGAACATAAGGAGGTACCCCGGGAGGGGTCAAGGGAGACGTGGGGTCTCCAGAGCTCGAGGATGGATGCAAAAGAGCAACCAGGATCTCGAAGAAGGTAGGGTAGAGACCTGGGCGAGCGAGAAGTCAGGAAGCTGGGTCTTCAGTGTGTGTTGAGGGGAAGAGGGTTAAAGAAGAAGGCCCCTGGGCTCAAGGTGGGAGCAGAAGCGTGGGAGCAAGGCGAGGGCGGAGAGGGGAGGAGCTTGTGGCCGCTTCTCGGGTCCAGGAACTCCGCCCCCACCCTGTCCACCCTCAGCCAGACCCGCTTACCTGAGAGGCTGAGGAGCCCCAGGCCCAGGGCAGCCCAGAGGGCGAGCAGCGCCCGGTGCAGCCCTGGCGAGGGCCCTGGCATCGCCGCCGCGGGGGAAGCGCAGGAGGCGAGGGGACCGCGAGCGCTGAGCTGGGCTAGAGGACGGCGCTGCGCGGCGGGTGGGGTGTGGAGGAGGCTGAGTTGCGCTCGGGGATTGGTTTAACGTTGGTAACTTGGTTTCCAAGGAGGGGGCGGCAGCAGAGGCGGCGGTAGGGGGCGGGAAGGCGAGCTTGCACGAGGCTACCAGCCTTGGTGAAGGCGTGCAGGCAGGAGCTAGCGACCCCCGGGGTCTACGTGGAGGCCGGCCCCATCGCCCGGAGCCTTCTGGGGGCGGCTGCGCGCTCCCGCGTCATCCCCGGCGGCGACGCGAAGGTTGTGGGGGATGCAGGGTTGTCCTTCGCAAACCCCCACCCACCACTTGCTTAGATTCCATAATAAGCTGGACTCCGAACTCCATCTCCATATTTAATCCCTCCCACCAGAGCCCCTGGAACCGGGGATTGAGCTGGGGGCTAGGAGAGATCTGAGAAGCGGAAGCTGAGAGTGGAAAGGTTCTAGGAGATTTCGAGATGGCTGGCTCACTGATCCTTTCCCTTTTAACCCCTGGGAGCTGAGAGTTACAGCCACGCCTCTAGTCTTTCTCTGGCTCCGCCCCCGCACGCGACAGAAGGGGCGGGGACGAAAGTGACAGCGAGTTGGGAACACGTGTGCGTGCTCGCTGCGTTCTCGGGCGTCTAAATTAGGGTCGGCTCGGCTCTGGGTCTTGTATTTACCCAGCGTGCAGCAGGCACGTGTCTGCGCGGCGTGTGTGAGCTGGGGCCGCCAAAGAGCTTCCCCATCCGCTTTCTGCGCGGCGGGTGGGGCCCTGGACCACACGGGCCTTGCCAGGCATCCGCTGCAGGTCTGGATTCTGTGTCCACCCGAGGCCAAGAGGCCAACTGTGATACTTTTGACCCTGCCTCTGGGCCCCAGATTTGGACGCTCTCCATGTGCCCACCTGGCCGGGTGACTATCAGGATATTTCCAGGCTGCGAGTCTATGACACACACCCGCCCCCTCCCACACACACACCATATGGTTGCACCTTCTCAGTCACCACCCGGGTATGTTTTCTGCAGATCCACATCCCTCAAAATATACATATGACCCCGCCCACCTGTGCCCTCCCTCTTAGAGCTAATGGTGAACTCCGGGGATTACTTCTCGCCCCGCCCCTGCCCTCCAGTAAAGTGCAAGGTCTAAAGGGGGCGGGGTAGGAAACTTAACATCCAATCAGAGCTGCTGTGTGGCAGCGCTGGAGCCAATCAGAAGAAGCCACACCAGGAAGCCGCCTTCTCAGATCTTGAAGCCCCCTAGAGCCCATGTTTTGCCCTTCTGCTCCTCACTGATAATACCAGGAGAGAGGTTCTTACTACACAAGCTGGCAATGCAGGGGGATTGGGGCTCCTGTATGGGAGACCAGAGTGAGGAAACCTCAAGGGCCCTCAGGGAGACAAGGAACTTGGAGAAAAATGAAAAGAGGCTAGGCCAAAAAAGACCACTTCAGTCATAGGAGGACTAATAGCCCTAATGGGGGAACTTTATGCCCAGGGGCAGAGCTGGCTGAGAAAGTCTTTATTGATTCAGGCAAGGTGCCACCAGTTGTCCCAGACTGCTATTTCCTCCAGTTCAGCCTGCATGGACCAATGCCTCTATGCCGGAGGCTGCATCGATAGGTTCTTTCGCAGACAGAGGGCCCCCACGACAAGAAAGATCCCCACAAAGGCTGCGATGGAGGTAGAGGCCAAGGCTATGGACGCAGGACTCCAAGCTGGGAATAGGAGGGGAGAATTCGAAACAGAGTGCTTGGAGGTGTGACGACCCCCATGGACATGCTCTAGCTTGGCCCGCGCCCCCTTTTGGGGTCGTAACACCTCCCCACTCCTCCCAGGATTATAGGGGTGCCTCACCGGGGACTGGCAGCGTCACGGGTGCCGAGCTACTGAGGACCACCAGGCCGTCCAGATTGAGGCGGGCATGGCAGGTAACGGGCTGCCCAAAGTCACCGGGCCGGGAGGGTAACAGGTAAGTCAGCGTCACGTTGGCCAGATCCCGGCCGGTGAAGCGCTCCAGGCTCTCGGAGTAGATGACTCGGCCACCGCGCCTCAGAGTCACCACGAAGAAGCCCACGGGGAAGACGTGCGTCACGTGGCAGCGCAGGGTGTAGTCACTGCCCATTAAGACCGGAGGCTCCAGGATCACGCTGCTTGGCTGTTCTAAAGCAAGAGGGGGCAGCTGGGCAAGGTCTGAGGGCTCCTCCTAGCGCGACTGTCAACTACCCCCCACTCCGTCCTCCTCCCCTCACCCCAGACCGGCTTGAGCCCTGTCCCTCACTGTAGGCTGTAATCCTGGCGGTGGCCCCCCGCGTTTCTCCCGCGCAGGTGACGAAGCAGTGCACGTCGGAATTCCAGGCCCTCACATCCAGCAGCTGGTAGGATATCCAGCGGGGCCCACTGAGCGTCTCACCCCGCCGCAGCTTGGTGCGGAGGCTGGAACCCTCCGGGAGGGGGCAGCTGCTGCTGCAGTTGAGCCACACTGAGCCCCCCAGCGGCACTGCCTTGAAGTCGGGGCTTAGGCGCACCCAGAACGGTGGGTGAGAGCTGCCCCCCGGGCTTTGCGTCCGCGCAACCCGACGCCTCCGCGCGCTCCCGCCTCGCGGGTAGGAGGGCGACAGCAAAAGCAGAAGCAAGACGAGGAGCAGAGACCCCATGGCAAAAAGCCCGGACTGAAGGGCTGGGAGCCAGGGAGTCACAGCTGGCTCTGGAGATAAGGAGGCTCGTAGCACCGCCTCCTCGGCCCCACCCGGTGGGGATAGTGGGGAAAGGGGGTGAGAGACAGAGACTGAGGGGCCCAGGAACCTTGCAGGATACACCCGACTCCCACAGCTTAACAAATGGACTCTCGACGCCATTCCAAACCAAACGTCATGTTTTTTTCTGGAGAGGGATTTTTATTTTCACTAAAGTCTTCAAGGCTTCCCTGGTGGCTCAGACGGTAAAGCCTCTGCCTACAATGCGGAAGACCGGGGTTTGATCCCTGAGTTGGGAAGATCCTCTGGAGAAGGAAATGGCAACCCACTCCAGTACTCTTGCCTGGAAAATCCCATGGACGGAGGAGCCTGGTAGGCAACGGTCTATGGGGTCGCAGAGTCAGACACGACTGAGCAACTTCACTTCACTTCAAAGTCTTCAAAGGCCCCAATAAGCCTCACATTTGGATTAGAGCCTGAGGGCTGGGCCTTGAACTCCCAGCCTTTTCTTGGAGCAGAAGTGGGAAAACTGGTAGAAAGGGCTCCAGCTGGACATGACACCTCCCCTCAACTCACACAAGGCTGGGAGAATGAAACAGCTTTATTAGCACAGGGGAGAGGCTTCCCACGCTGAGAGGGGCTACTCCCAGGCCTCTCCTTCCCACTGCCTGCAGGAATTTGGAACTGTGTGGTCCCACTGAGATGGAAACAGGAAGGGCAAGGCAGGGGCACACAGGGGTTGGGCAGAGTTTCATGTGACCCTGTGGTGTAGCTGTGAAGGACTGAGCACTGACATTTAGGCCTGCCACCAAGTGTCAGAATCCCATGGACAGAGGAGCCTGGAAGGCTACAGTCCATGGGTCGCAAGAGTGACACATCTTAGTGACTAAACAACCAAGTGTCATTGTGAGCAATAGCAGAGATGCATATGGGTGGAGAGGTGTCTTAACAGAGGTCAGCGCTAATTCTGGGCTATAAGGGCTCAGTGGGTCATCTCTGGGCATGTCACCAGCAATACCCTATCATCATTACTAATCCCTTTCTGGGAGAAAGCAGCTTGGCGGATGGAATGGGAAATCCTAGCCCCACTTACTCTTTTTGCCAGGCACTCTTGTGCAATGCATAGCCCCAATAGTTGTACCTGACGACCCTGAATGAGATTCGACTGAGAGCTCCCTGAGGGCTGGAATCAATGTTCTTGTTTACAAATTCTAGCCCCCATAGAAGGCACTCAATAAATAGCTAGTAGAAAAACCAGTGAATAAATATGTCATCATCAAGATCTGTGGACAGTAATGCCGGAGCTGGTTTCTGTTCAGGAAGTGTGGGGATTTGTGTTTCAATGCTGCATGTGTCTGAGCAGGGCCACATCTCTCTTCGGACTCTAGGGCCTCAGCACACGCAGCAGGGGGTGAGTTTCAATGTTTCCCATTTGAGTGTCCCCATGCTGGAGGTAAGGGTCTCCATCACACAGCCTCCAGCCAGGTCAGACTTTGACATCCGTCAGAGTCATGCCCTGAGTCTTGGCCCCTTCTTTTGTCTTAGTCCTGTGGCTCCAGGTCAGGTGTGAGGCCTGGGGGTCATAACTGTGCAGAGGCCATGACCCCAGATGCTATTTGTCCTGACTGAGTCCTCTATTTGGTCCTCTGGCGTCCAGGGAAGGTGGGTGTAGCTTAATGGCATGTGTCCACCATTGGTTGATGCAGCCCCATTTGTCATGGCTTGGGGAGCTGAAGAAGTCCTCTCCTGGGGTGGGCTCAGGGCGGCGTGGATTGTGCATTCAGTTTTAAGGCAGCCTCTTCTTGGGCCTTCCGGGCCTTCTGCAGCTCGTATTTCTGGATCTTCCGCTGGTAGTTATAGACATAACCAGCGGTGCCCAGAGCACCCAAGATGAGGGTCACAGTTACCACCGGAATGACAATGTCCAGGATATTCTGGCCATCTGTGGGGAGGACACAAGGCAACAGTGAGTGTTGAGCTGGCCAAATTGCCCCTGCCCTGCCCATCCCAGAACTCAAACTCACAGAGCACGTTCAGAACCACTTCACGGGTGACTCTGCCACGAGCGCTGGTGGCCCGACACAGGTAGGTGCCCGCCACCTCCCGCCTGACGGGCCTCAGGTCCCCGATAGGCAGTGAAGCCCCGTCCCCTTTCCGGCTACAGTTCAGCTTGGGGATTGGGTTCCCCCATGCCTCGCACTTCAGGGTCTGTTCCGAGCCTTCCTGCCACGTCCAGTTTCCCAGGCAATCCCGCTGGTCTAGTCGGGGGCCGTCTGAAGAAACACAAGATTCGGGGGGGTTGGTAGGGGTGATGGTGGGCCTTGGAGGGCAGGAGCTCTTAGGGTCTTGGTGGTTGGGGCTTGGAACTTAGGGGTCATTGTCCAGCGGCCTCACTCACACAGGACATGCAGTTCCCGGGTCTGGTGTTTGTGGACCACCTGCCCATCTATCTTCAGGGCAGCAGAGCAGGAGAAGTTGCTCCTGTGGTCGTTGGCACTGACGTTCAGCTTCAGTTGGGCCCTCGGACCCGGAGGCTCAGCTGAGACTCCGTTCAGCCTCACCACAGCTCCATCACGGGTCACACATTCCACAGTCACAGTAGTCCATTCTGAGACCTCAGGCGGGCTCAGGGTCAGGGTGGGAAGCGGGAAGCCTGGAAGTGAGACACACAGTGAGCCCCACCCCTGGCATTAGCCCCATCCCCTTGGAAGGCTCACTTGGGTTTCTACTTACTGTAGACAATCACGCTCTCTCGCGTCCTCCGGCCGTCCTCTCCCAGACTCACTGAACACTTCAAGGAATGGGTGCCCTCCTCATTTTCCTCCATCCAGGCCTTGGCCAAGACAGAGTCACCATCGTATGTGATATTGGATTCCAGTTTCTGGTCCCCCAGCACCAGGTAGACCTGAGCGTCCGAGGCTGGGAACAGTCCATCCAGCGTGCACTTCACCGGCCACCGTGAGCCTACTTCCACAACCAGGGGGGCCTCAAGGTGCGGGTCGGTCGGTGGCAGGACTGGCGAGACAGAGCCAGTATAAACAGGGGGCAGACAGACATTCTGAAGCCCTCTCCCAGGCCATTTCCATCCCCCCACCTGGAACGCCCTCTTCCAGGGAGACTGGCTAGGTCACTCTTGTCTCAGGACACACGTACCACTTGCCCTGGATCACAGCCTTTCCAGATCATCCTTCAGTGCAGGCACCCAGCCCAGAACATTCCACCCCAGTGGCCAAGAAGATGCTCTTCCCAGAAGCCTTTGCAATCAAGGTTGCCACTTTCTCAGCAGCCCCATGGCCAGGGACCTCTCCTTCCCAGGGACCCCGCATCCCAAGCAAGAAATCCCCCTCAGTCCATCTTCTCTGCTGGCTCCCCAGTGCCTCACCATAGGTCTGGAGCTTCCTGGGGGCCGAGGTGTTCTGGAAGAGTTCCAGCCCTTGTGACCGCAGGTCCAGTTCCCAATGGCAAGAGAAATTGGTGCCGTGGTCCTCTCTTCTCGGTTGCACTGTGAACATGACCGCGGCAGGCTCCCCTTTTCCCACGGGCTGCCGGCCAAGCTCCTCCTTCCCTCGGAGCAGCACCACGGAGAGGTGGTCCCGGGGGCCCCACCAGACACCAGGCAGCTCAGGTTGAGTTCTTCACCCACAGGCTGCCAGAGGGGCAGGGGAGCCAGCTCCACGCGCTCCGGGAACCCTGCAGGGGAAATAGGTGTTGTGTGAACAGGACAGGCTGGCTGCCTGCCCACAGAGGGTGTGTTGGGGCCTTGGACACACCTGCTCCAGGAACCTCACCACTTTTTCCCCACAACACTCCCCAAACCACCTAAGCCAGATCGGAATGTTAAGAGCTTCAGGATAACCTGGTGAGACGTCCCCAAGTGGTTGTGAAGGAGGCAAAACAACTCTTTATTCACTGCAGCATCTGAGAGTCACAAGTGGGAAAGGAACTTAAAGGCTATTGCCAGGAGTCCCAGCAAATAAATACAGTACATTTAAGCTGCCCAGTCTCTAGACTTTGCTATAAAAAAAAAGAAAACAAAACTTCTGTTCTTCCTTCTCTCTTTGGTCATATTTTTATGCATAGCATCTCTCACCTCTGAGTTACAAAATCATCGACTGAGTTCATTTGTTTCTCTATTACTCCTGCCATGGAATGTCAGTCCATGAGGGCAGGAATCTTTTTTTGTTCCCTGTTGTACTGTTGGCACACAGGAGGTGCTCTGTGTTTGTAGAAAGAATGAGGTTGGAGTACCCACACCTATTCGAGGCCTTTCGGAAGCCTGCTTCTGAAGGTTCCCAAATAAACTGTCTGATCCCCTGAAATGTCAAAAATGTAAGAACAACCCACAGATGCTCAAAAAAAAATACCCCCAAGTATCCCCTGAAACCACCATCTGTGGGCAGGGTATTCACAGGCCAGGGTCTCCATTCTGCATGAGGTAAGAATTCCAAGCCTGAATCTTCCTGCTAGTGGAAATTGCCAGCATGAGCTGTGGCTTAGCATTGAGAGCCCCCTGCTCCACCCTAGACTCCCCAAGGAGGGGTCTTGAGGCTTCCCACTCCTAGTCCCTTCTCAAGTGGCCCTGAAATGTCACTTAAACAGCAGTGATGTTGGGAGTTGGTTTTGGGACATGAGTTCACCTTCTCCCCAGATTGCCAACCCCCCTAAACAAAGCAAACTTTCCTTTTCCAACCAAAAAAAGAAAAAGCAGAGATCTTAACATGTTAGGAGCCTAGAGTCGATTCCTAGCTTTTCTGCTTCTTTGCTATGGGTTATGGGGGAGTGACTTGGCCACTGAACAGTCCCAGCCCTTGTGGCTATAGAAACCAAGCCTCAGTTTTCTAAGCTGTAAGCTGGGACTAATGAAGGTAGGAGTAATATTATTTTTTGGGGGACTCTTATTAATCCACTTCAGAAATTGAGAGAGTGACTGTAAATGGGCATGAGGTTAATTTTAAGGTGAGGGATATGACAGATACATTCTTAAAGTAGATTGTGGTTGTACACTTCTATAAATACACCAAAGCTCATTGCATTGTACATTAAAAGCTGTTAAAAAAGAGGGGGTGAGAAAACCCCCAGACATTCAACTCTTACTTCTGACCATCTGTTGCAAACCCTTGCTTGCAAAGCTGAAGGCCTCCTCAGATCACAGTCCCCAAATGGGACTCACATCTGCAAGCCTAGCTCCTTGCCCTGAAAGCCAGACTGGGGCAGGAGGTCTATTCCACTGGTATCTCTCCTTGACTCCCCATCTTTAGTCCCAAACTGAGTCCTGATTACTCCACCCTTCAAATGTTTGTCGGCCACTCCCTTCTTGTACGTGTCACTGCCCATGAGATGTGTGACCTGGATTGGGTCCACGGCCAGCTGCTCTCTGGCTTCCTCTAAGTTCAGCCCTCTGCTCTAGATCCTTGGCCTGCTTACACATCCTCCATGGCTCCCTATTTCCCAAAGGAGAAGTCTCAGCTTCACAGCCTGGCAGTTGAGGTCCTGCCAGACTCAGCTCCAGTGACACTGATCTTTTGATAGTCAATCCCTCTGGTTTCCCCAATCCCAGGCTGTTTGTTTCTCCACTCCAACCCTTGGCCCAGTCTGCTCCTTCTGACTAGAATCCCTGTCTTTACCAACTCTTACACGTCCTACAAAGCCCAGCTAGGGCTTCCCTCCTGCAGGAATTACAACTCCTTCTAGAGAAAGCTCAGCCACCCAGAGATGCTCCCTTATCTTTCCATTGGTGGTGGGGCAAGACCAAGCTACAGTGTCTCCTAGGTGACGCTTTGCTACTGGGTATGCCCATCTGTTCCATTTCACAGAGGTGAAAACTAAGGTAAAGTCTGGAACCCAAAGAAGGAGAAATAGAGTAGTGCAAGGACTCAAACCTGGAGGGAGAGGCTTTCAACTCTCAGGCTGAGAGGCAGACAGTTCTGTGAGGAGGTTTCTGGGTGGGGGTGTGGTTTCAGAGGCCACTGGGAATGTTTGGGGACTTCCCTCACTTGGCTAGCCGCTGCTCAAACATCCTTCAAACTAGAAACAAACCTGATATTTACCCCAAAGCTTCTTTGACACAGGTACTGTGAAGGCAGAATGTCCTTCAGGCCTCACTGCATCATTAAATCCTTCCAAGGAGGTTTCAAGTGAAAATCAATCAGGAGCCATGGGTTTCCCCCTCGCTGCCCCACATTGAGGTCACCCAGTTAGTGAGGACCCTACTGGGACTAGGGGTTTCCCAGGTGGCTCAGTGATAAAGAATTCACCTGCCAATGTAGGAGACAGTGGATGCTTGTTCAAACCCTGGTCAGGAAGATCCCCTAGAGTAGGAAGCAGCAATCATTCCAGTATTCTTGCCTACAGAATCCCATGAACAGAGGAGCCTGGCAGGCTACAGTCCATGGGGCCGCAAAGAGTTGGACACGACTAACACACACACACACACACACATGCACACATATGCTGGGACTAGAACCCAAGGCTGTCTAATCCCAAAGCCAGTAGGCCAGTCCTCTTTCTTTCCTCTTTTTTTATTTTCTTCTGTTTCATTTGAAATTCATGTCTCTATTTTTTTTACCAACTGAGCTATCAGGGAAGCCCAAATGAATAATATAGTATCCATGGAATTCTCCAAGCCAGAATACTGGAGTGGGTAGCCTTTCCCTTCTCCAGGGGATCTTCCCAACCCAGGGATAGAACCCAGGTCTCCTGCATTGCAGGCGGATTCATTTTTCCAGTAGTCATGTATGGACGTGAGAATTGTACCATAAAGAAAGCTGAGCACTGAAGAATTGATGCTTTTGAACTGTGGTGTTGGAGAAGAAGACTCTTGACAGTCCCTTGGACTGCAAGGAGATCAAACCAGTCAATCCTAAAGGAAATCAGTCCTGAATATTCACTGGAAGGACTGATGCTGAAGCTGAAACTCCAACACTTTGGCCACCTGATTCGAAGAACTGACTCACTGGAAAAGACCCTGATGCTGGGAAAGATGGAAGGCAGAAGGAGAAGGGGATGACAGAGGATGAGATGGTTGGATGGCATCACTGACTCAATGGCCATGAGTTTGAGCAAGCTCTGGGAGCTGATGATGGACAGGGAAGCCTGGAGTGCTGTAGTCCATGGGGTTGCAAAGAGTTGGACATGACTGAGAGACTGAACTGAACTGAACTGATTTATTGCTTACATTCATGTTAACTCACTGTCACATGTCAAAATGCCCAAAGGAAACAAAAGGTACACAGAGAAAACTAGACTCCCTGCCCTCTCCCAGAGGCCCCCAGCTTCTCTCCTCACAACCAGCTATTATTCTCATTTACTGTGTTTCCTCTCAGGGCTCTTTAATGCAGAAACACAGTCTTCCTCACCTAGCCCCTGTGGCTCTCTAACACTGTGATCGGTGTACTACTGATTCTGGACAGGACCTTACTTCTTTTGAACTTGACAGTACACCTGGAAGTTTCCATCTCATTCTTTTTTAAAAAACATTTTTAATTGTTATACTAAGAAGCAGAAAACCATAAAAAAGTAAATATGCAGGTTAATATAACTGCTTTAAGGTTAGGACTCTTGTAAATACTACTCAAGATAGAATTTTAGTCACCCCAGAAGTCCCCTAAATGCCCCCATCAACCACTAGCACTCTCTCTCTGCTAGAGTGACCACTACCCCACCTAAAAAGATGGAAACAAGCCAAATGGCCATCAACTAATGGGTAGATAAAATGTTCTACATCCATATGATAAAATATTATTTAGCCATAAGAGGAATTAAGTACTAATACATGCTGCAACATGGATAAACCTTGAACAGTTTGGTAAGTGAAAGAAGCCAGATACACCAGTCCACACACTCCATGATCCATGTAAAGGAAATGTCCAGAATAGGAAAACACAGAGACAGAAAGCAGACTAGTGATGGCCAGGGTTTGGGGAGAGTGGGCTCCTTCTTTTATACAGTTACATACTATTCCAGATCGAACTGCTTTCTTTCCCCAGTTCCCTACATTCGAGTGGCTTGTAAACGTTTGCACTTCCTGATCAAGCCACAGTGAATAACCCCGCCCCCTCTCAGTTCCCTCATGGATAGAACCATAGCCCAGTTCCCAGGAGTGGGCTTCTCTATCAAAGGACCCCCTTATGTGACATTTTTGAAGACTGCTGCCCCCTGCCCCACTGGAAGTTGTGCTTTTTGCGCCCTTATACTGTCAGCAATGTCCTAGGATTACCTGCTTCCCCACACTCTTGCCAGCACAGCTGTTATCAATCCTCTGGATTGTTGCCAATAAGTGAAAAGTGTCATCTCAGGGCTAATTTTAATTCTCATCTTTTTTTTCCCCTCTTTGGCCAAGCTGTGAGGCTTGCAGGATCATAGATCTCAGGGATTGAACCCAGTCCACGGTATTGAAAGCCCGGAATCCTAACCACTGCCGGGAAACCCCCGGCATCTTTTTCTAAAGAGTCAGATCTACGACTTTGTCATCTGTTTAAAGAGGCCTAGAGAGCCAGCATTCTTGAATGTTCTGATTCTCTGACCATACTCCAAAGGCACGCCCAAGGAAGTTCAAGGAAGAGTTCCAGACCAACAATGAGACTTTCCGAAGATAGACCCCCGCTCTTCAGTGAGACCCTGCCTTCACCCACCAAGTCATAAAGGTTGTTCCAACCTGCTGGGGACTCCCCTGTCCACCTCCCCAACACAGTCTGCCTAGTTCAGGCCCTGGACCCAGCCACTCACAGTATACGGTGAGATTCATCGAAGCTGATGTCTGTTTCTGGTGACAGTTTGAGTAGCACAACAGCTCGATGTCTTCTTGCACATCACTCAGTTGAAAAACCTTCCAGTTGTTCCCACGGTCCACTTCCTCCTTGTTTAATTCAGTCTCTAGGCCAAGCGCTGCCTTTTGGTCACAGGAGATACTGCAGTTGACCGTCAGGGAGCCTCCATGGGGTATGATGGCTTTTGAAAGATGTATTGATACTCTGGCACCTCCAGGCCCTGGAATCAAAAGAGGGGGTGGTCAGGCATGACAGCTGGGGCTCATCAATATTACTGCATTCAGCCCGTGCTGGGGACACAGCACTGAACAAGACAAAACTCTGCCTTCAGTGTGGGAGCCAGAAAAATTCATGAGCAAACAACATAATTAACAACTGATGCTGACAAGGGTTTTGGCAAAAACAAAATGGGATGAGAGAACAGACAGTGCCTTGGTGACTGGGGAATATGTGAGCAGAGATTAGGATGAAGAGCGGAAGCAAGCCATTCCAGAGAAAAGGAAAATGACCTCCAGGAATAGCAAGTACAGAGGTCCTGAGGCAGGGTGGCTGGAGCAGAGTAAGGGGATAAATTGGGGGGAAACAGGGTCAAGAGGATCATGCAGGCAGTGTTAAGCCATGCCAGGGATGTGGTCTTCATTCTGAGGAACTTCTGAGCAGAAGTGGAGGATTTTAGCAAAAGAGGGGCATGAAGTCAGTGTATGTTTCAATCCCAAGAGGTCAAGGGGAGGGAGCCAGCCCTTCAGGGGTGAAGGGGCTCCAATCAGGCTGGTCCCCCCTCCCTTGGACAAGTGGTTTCCCCTCTCTGGGCCTCACTTTCCTCTATCTATAAAGTGGGCAAACACAGTCACCACAACTTCTGCTGACACAAGCAACTCCTGGCACAGGGCAGGTAGGCAGTGGCTGCAGATAAGAAAGAGGGGGTCTGTTCTGATGAGCTCCCTCAGACCATGGCACTTTCAAAGCTGAAAAAATGTCTCTCTGAGCCCATCCATCCTACCTGCCCCCCCCCCCAAAAAAAAGATTTCTGCTTTCAACTTTGGGTCTACTCCATCTGAGATGGAGGGAAACAGCAGCTCTTTGAATTCTCTAAGGGTGATTCTGGAATCCTTCCCATTTCAGAAGGAAATTTTGAGATCGGAAGGGATGCTGGGCCTTCCCAGGTGGTAAAGAATCTGCCGGCCAGTGCATGAGATCCAGGTTCGATCCCTGGGTTGGGAAGATCCCCTGGAGGAGAAAATGGCAACCTGCTCCAGTATTCTTGCCCGGAAATCCCATGGACAGAGGAGCCTGGTGAGCCCTACACACAAAGGGAGGTTACTCAGCTAGAAAGGGGTAGACTCCAGATTAGAGTCTGAATTAGAACTCTTCGTTGAGCTGGTAACCACGGTGTGGATTTTTCACACTCCTGCTTTTCAAAGTGGCCAGCATTTGAGACCAGCTGTCCCGCTTCTCCTGGGCTTCTCCGGTAGCTCAGCAGTAAAGAATCTGCCTTAAATGCAGGAGCCGAAGGAGACACGGGTTCCAGTGTCCCAACCCAGTGAGGTTGGGAATTCAGGATTCTTGCTTGGAGAATTCCATGGATAGAAGAGCCTGGCAGGCTACAGTCCATGGGGTGGCAAAGAGTTGGACACGACTGTAGGAATTTAGCACAGCACACAGCAGTTCCCCTTCTCCCCTTCCTCCTAGCTGGAGGTGAGGAAGGGCTGCAGGGGCATCCCACTTCTCAACCTCTGCTCCCTGGGCAAGTCAGCCCTGGAATTCCCCTGAGCAGAGTCCTGGACTTCCCCCTAGGGACACGGGGTGAGGAACAGAATGTGCATGGCGGGGTGGGGGAGGGGGGTTCCAGTCTACCTAAAGGTTGGGGCGTGTGTCTACACCGTCAGACCACCTCCTGGGGCCAGGACACAATCACTGCGAGGTGGCCACTGTTGAACGTCTCCATTTTACAGCGGAAAACCTGTAGGTCCTCGGGAGGGGCAATCCGCAGTCGGAGAGCACAGGATAGAGCCATGAAGGGTCTGGATGGGAACCCTGGGCTGCTGACTTTCAATCGGTGCCTCTAACCCCAACTTCCCAGAAACACTGACCTAAATACAAATGGCCTTATTATTCCCAGCCGGTCGGGAGCCGGTCCTCCCACGGCTTCAGGGCGCACCTCGGATCCCGAAAGCTGACTCGACGGCAGCCCTCACCCCTGACTCACCTGGGAGCAGCGTCCCGAGCAGGGCCAGGAGCGCAAGCTGTGCTGCAGGGGCGGCGCCGGGAGCCATCGCAGGCGGAGGCGGAGCGGACCAGCTGGGGCGGAGGCGCGTGGCTAAGACTGTGGCGCCCAGGGTTTCGCGGATCCTTTTATACCTCTGGCTGGCCGAGGGGGGCCAAGGGGGCGGTGCTTCCCGGAAACCTCCTGCTTTCCCCTCCGGAACAAGGGCCCTGGCATTTCCGGATTGAGAGGGTGCCTGGCCGAAGTCGGGTTGTCCCCCTCGGTGGCCGCTCAACACCGGAATTTCCGAATTCAAGTCCTGAGGGCTGCCTGGCGGCGGCAGCCAAAAAATAACCCGGGGAAGGCTCCCGGAGCTAGGGTTCCTGTCCCCGGGCCAGGCTAACCTTGATTTTGCGTTTACACTGCGCTAAGAGCTTGATTGGATCCTGCCAACCACCCTGGACGGTTGGGACTGTTATCGTGTCCCTTCCACGGAGGGGTAGACTGAGGCTTCCAGCTTCGAGGGCATTCGAACTCAAGTCTAACTCCCCAGGGCAAGCAGGCCTCTAATCGAGTGGACCGTCCCTCGCTTCGGTGGGGGCCCAGGCTCCTCCTGGGGCGCTCTCGATCACGGTGCCCCTGCCCTGAGGGGCAAGTACCCGCCCAGATGACACCAAGATTTCTCGAGAAGCGACCGCAGCAGGCCCAGGCACTTCGAGGCGCCTGTGAACCCTGGAGGGGAAGACTCAAGGCGCATCACATCTGGGGCGCTGCATCCCCCACGGATGGGCGCTCCTACTCCCCCACTCATCGCTTCCCCTTTCGGCCTGGACCTCGGCCACGGGGGCGTCTTTACAGCTTCCAGGAAAAAAAAAAAAAAGAAGGAAGCCTCGTGGTTCTGACGCAGCGAGTTGCTGTTCCTAGGCTGCGCGGGGAAACTGAGGCCAAAGACCTTGACCGGGGCGGGGAGCGGGGGCGCTCGAACCCTTGCCCTAGGCAGGGAAACTGAGGCAGCTCCCAGGCCCGGAATGGGGGAGGAGAGAGGGCGCTCAAACTCCCGCCCTCTGCGGGCAGCTTCTGAAACTCCAACCCCAGTTGCCAGCACTAAATCTGTGCGGGTGTTCGCCCGGGCTTGTTCTATTTGCATTTGTAGGGAGGGGGCGCGGGATGCTGGGAGGTTCGGCGCTGCGCATTTAGGTTGCTCGCACGCCATCGCCCCCAGCTTCAGGCCACGCCTGCGCGGGTCATCCACAAACTCGGCAACCACCTTCAAGGCTGGGGATCCTGGAGTCTCCAAGCGAGGAGCCCCGCCGCCTAAGGCTTCCTGTTGTGGGGCGCGCGCTTCGTCGCCATGGAGACCAGAGAAAGGCCAAGAAGGTCGCGCGGCAGACGGGGAAGGGAGGATCATTCAGGGACGCTGGAGCCCTTCCCCCGGGGAAGGGGCTGCGAGTCACCGCGCAGCCAGAAAAGCTTTCCTCGCTGCTCCCAGATTGTTCCTAAGGAATTTCCACGGGGATCTTTCTTCTTAAGGGTGGAGGGTGCTGAATTCCCGCCCCAAACGGCCTGGGAAAAGGTGCCGAGTGGGGACCGGGGACGTCCCTCGGAAGGTCTGGGAAAATCCTCCGCTGGGGTCACTTTCCGGCGGGTTTTTAGCAAGTTCAGATCATTGTTTCTTTTGGCCCCAGCCCCAAGTGTGCGAGCGGAGAGCTCCCCCGCGCGGCCCAAGTTTTACGGAGGTTTCAGTTCAGTTCAGTTTAGTAGCTCAGTCGTGTCCGATTCTTTTCGACTTCATGAATCGCAGCACGCCGGGCCTCCCTGTCCTTCACCAATTCCCAGAGTTCACTCAAACTCATGTCCATGGAGTCGGTGATGCCATCCAGCCATCTCATCTTCTGTCGTCCCCTTCTCCTCCTGTCCCCAATCCCTCCCAACATCAGAGTCTTTTCCAATGAGTCAACTCTTCGCATGAGGTGGCCAAAGTATTGGAGTTTCAGCTTTAGCATCCAGTCCTTCCAATGTTTAAAAACCGTAAACCGTGGTTCTTCCTTCTCTAGCTCCACAGTGGCTTAAACAGTGTTGACAGCCTAGAGTGTGGACTCCCTTGTTGCTCAGTGATAAGAAATCCACCTGCTAATGGAGGGGACACGGGTTAGATCTCTGATTTGAGAAGATCCCACATGCCTCGGAGCAACTAACCTCATGCGCCACAACTACTGAACCTGTGCTCTAGAGCCTGGGAGCCACAACTGAGTCCCCGTCCTACAACTACAGAAGCCCAAGGGCCCTAGAGCCTGTGCTCCACATGTAGAAAAGCCACTTCAAGGAGAAGCCAGTGAACTGCAACTAGAGAGCAGCCCTCATTCTCCACAACTAGAGAAAAGCCCACACAGCAGAGAAGGCCCAGCACAGTGAAAAACAAAAATAAAATTTAAAGAACCTACTGTGTGCCAGGCATCATTCCAGGTGCTGGGGGCACAATAAAGAACAGAAGAGACCAAAATTCCTGCCATCATGCAGAAATCGTTATTAAAAGTAGGAGCAACAGGAACAAAAATAAAATACATAAAGGGACTTCCCTGATGGGCCACTGGCTAAGATTCCACTGTCCAAAAGCCCCAGCCCAGGTTCCATCCCTGGTCAGGGAACTAGATCCCATGTGGCATCACTAAGAGTTCACATGCCTCAACTAAAGATTCCCCAAGTGGAAGTAGAAGATGGAGGATCACCCAAGCAACAACTAAGACTCAACACAGATAAATAAATGAATAAATGTTTAAAAAATAAAACATATGGAGACGTAGCTTGTGCTTGGTGCTAAGAAAATAATAAAGCAGGGAAGGGAATAGGAAATGTGAGGGTTCAGAAAACTCTAAATAGAGCATCTTGGGAAAGACTGAGAAGGTGATATTGAACCAGGAATAGAGGGAGGTGAGGAGTGAATCCTGATTATATCAGGGAAGGAATGTACCAAAGTACACTGGATGTGCAAAGGCCCTGAGGTAGGAATTGACTTAAGGAAAAGCCAGGAGGCTGCTGTTGCTGGAGTGCAGGGAGGAAGGGAATTGGGGGAGAGGCAGGCAGGGAGGGAATGGGTAGAACATGGGCTGGGGAAAACTTTGGCTTTTCCTCTGAGTGAAGTGGGAGCTGTGGAGGGTTCTGAGGGGAGATACCCCTGACTCAGGCATTTACAGGTACCCTCCTGAGACAGCAGGAGCTACAGCGTGTGTAGGGGAGGTTTGGTGGAGGACAGGGTGGATTCAGGAAACCGGGAGCAATGATGGAGCCTGGAGTGGGCCATGGAGACTGGAGACATGGTCCAATATGGCATTCAATTTGGCAGCAGGACACATTGCACTTTTGGGACTTGGGAGCAGGGAGGAGTCAAGGTCAGCTCCTTGTCTTGCTCTGATATCCTGTAAGGGTGGAGGGCCATTTCCTGAGATGAGGATGGGATGATAATGAGGGACAGTTTGGCAGAAAAAACTTGCACTCTCTGTCTGCATTCCCTTTGTGCTTTCTTGAAAGAAAGGGAAGCAGATGCTCCCCCATCCCCTTTCCACAGCCACCAGGAAGGGCAGGGCTTCCTCCAGGGTGCCAGGCAGTCTCAGGAAGGGAGGAATGGCTCCAGTGCAGACCAGAGGCTGTGCACCAGAGCAGAAGTACCCAAACCCCACTCTAGGCACTGTGCCTGCTCGGAACTCATCCTGAGCTCAGGTGTGACCACCTTGCTATTCCCTTGAACTGGAATTCACTTCCTCTCATCCCTGATGGAGCCAGCCCTTTCTTGGGGTCTCAGCCTCCACTTACAACCTTTCCGGAGGACATCCCTGGTGGTACAGTGGATCAGAATCTGCCTGTCAATGTAGGGGACAATGGTTCCTTCCCTAGTCCAGGAAGATCCCACATGCCTTGGAGCATTTAAGCCCATGCACCACAACTACTGAGCCCAAGGGCTGCAGCTACTGAAGCCTTCACACCTAGAGCCTGTGCTGAACAACAAGAGGAGCCCCTGCAACGAGAAGCCGGCTCTCCCCAACTAGTAAAATGTCCAAGCAGTAACGAAGACCCAGCGCAACTATAGATAGATAAATAAATACATTCAGTTCAGTTCAATCGCTCAGTCGTGTCCAACTCTTTGCGACCTCATGGACTGCAGCATGCCAGGCTTCCCTGTCCATCACCAACTGCCAGAGTTTGCTCAAACTCATGTCCATTGAGTTGGTGATGCCATCCAACCATCTCATCCTCTGTCTTCCCCTTCTCCTCCTGCCTTCAATCTTTCCCAGAATCTTGGAAGTTTTTTTTTTTTTTTTTAAAAAAAAAAAACCTTTTCCCAATGCTCCTCTGGCCCCTTCCATCCTGGGCTACAGCCTAATCATTCCCTGTCACTTGCTCTAATGGCTTCATTACTGAAACTCATTCACTGGTTGAAATTCTTTTGGCTGACTTGATTATATCACTTCCATTTGCATGAGTGCCAGAAGGCCAGGGAATCTCTCAGCCTCAGCACCTGAGTCAATGTCCAGTCATTAGAGACAGATGGTCAATAGTATTGGTTGAATGAATGAACTTCACTTATTCTCTGAGCAGTCTGTACGTGCTGTTCTTCCAACCCAGGATTCCTTTCCCACTGCTTTTACGGAAGGTACTAGAGGATTTCATCCCCCAGCTTGTAACAGGGCTAGGAACACAAGGTCCAGATAGCTTTTTATCTTTTTATTTTTTTGGCTCTCAGGCTCTTCGTCTTAGCGAGCAGGCTTACTAGTTGCCACACTCAGGCTTAACTGCCCTGTGGCAAGTTCCCTGATCAGGGATCAAACCCACAACCGCTTCATTGGACAGTGGATTCTTAACCACTGGACCACCAGCAAAGTCCTCTTTCTTTCTTTCCTTTTTTTTTTTAAGCTGCACGTTTGCAAGAACTCAGTTTCCTGACCTGGGATTGAACCCAGCCCCCACAATGAAGGTGCCAAGTCCCAAACATTGGATCGCCAGGGAATTCTCAGCTATCTTTTCCAAAGAACAGCTTTGTTTCCTTCAGATAAATACCCAGGAGAGGAATGGCTGGAGCATACATTAATTCTATATGTTTATTGAAATAGAGTTGACTTATAATGTTTTGGGTAGTTCTATTTTTAATTTTCCAAGGAACCGAGGAACCTCCGTACTGTTCAGGCCCTAGTCTGAGTAACATTCCATTGTAAGGCCAAATCAGATTTATGTTTTTCATTCATGGAATGACTTTGGTAGTCTCCACCTTTTGGCTATTCTGAATCAGGATGCTATCAGCATTCCTGTACAAGTGTTTATATGAGCATCTTTTCATTTCTTTTGAGTTTCTACCTGGGAGTGGAAATGTTGAATCACATGGTAATTTCGTGGTGAACGTTTTGAGGAACCATGAGACTGTTTCTCCTGGCAGCTGAACCATTTTAAATTCCCACCAGCAACATACAAAGATTCCAGGGTTCCAATTTCTCCGCATCTTTGCCAACACATATTTTGTTTAATTATTATGGTGATTGTCATCCTAATGGATGTGTATTAGTGGCTCAGTCGTGTCTAACTATGTGACCCAATGTACTGTAGCCCACCAGGCTCCTCAGTCCATGGAATTCTCCAGGCAAGAACACTGGAGTGGGTAGCCATTCCCTTCTCTACGGGATCTTCCTAATGCAGGGAGTGAACCCAGGTCTCCTCTGCAGGCAGATTCTTTACTGTCAGAGCCACCAGAGTGGGAGGTGGTATCTCACTGTGGTTCCCCAGTCCTTCTGACATGTCCAGTGGATGAGCCCAAAACAGAGCTGTGATATGTGGCTATGATGTGCAAGGAACAGCAAGTGCTGAGGGGATAGGGCCAAAGGGCACCAGCCACCAGCTGTGACCTTGAGAGGCCACTTCCCCTAGTGATAACTTCATGGCCTCAGCTGCAGAAAGGGATAGTAATGCATCCTGCAAAGCGTGGGAGTGAGACTTCAATAAGACCATTAGGGATTGCTGTGGTGTCCAGTGGTTAAGAATCCACCTTCCAATGCAGGGGACACAGGTTCAATCCCTGGTCCAGGAAGACTCCACATGCCTCGGGGCAACTAGCTGGTGCAGCACAAATTCTGACCCATGCTCTAGAACCCCTGCTCTACAACAAGAGAAGCCACTACAGTGAGAAGCCCTCATGCCACAACTACAGAATAGTGTCCCCTCCCCACTGGCTGCAACTAGAGAAAGCCTGCAAGTACTAAAGACTGACCCAATAAAAAATTAAAAAATAAAAACGAAAAAAAAAACCCCAACATCGTTCATGGGATTTCCCTAGTGGTACAGTGGTTAAGAATCTGCCTTCCAATGCAGGGGACACAGATTCAATCTTCGCTCAGGGAGCTAACATCCCACATGCCCCAGGGCAACCAAGCCCTCAAAACTACTGAGCTTGTGAGCATTAGAGCCCACGTTCCACAATAAGAGAAGCCCACTCGCCCCAATAAAGACCCGGCACAGCCAAAACAATGAATAAGTAAATAAATAGATAAATAAAATTCAAAAGACCATTTTTGCACAGGGAGAACAGATAGCAGTAGTTGCAAGTTGTCTGTTTCCTTACGACTGAGCTCTGAGAATCCCACCTCAAACTTCCTGGTCAAGACCACAGACTTCCTCCTTTTTCCCCACGGATGAATTCACTTTCGCATCATGGTTCCTCATAACAGCCCAAGAGTGGAAAGCAAAACTGCGTGGCGTGTGGGTGTTGGTCGAAACAGAACTTGGCTCCTCCATCCACTCAGTTCAGTTCAATTCAGTTCAGTCGCTCAGTCGTGTCCAACTCTTTGTGATCCCATGGACTGCAGCACGCCAGGCTTCCCTGTCCATTAACTTCCGGAGCTTACTCAAACTTATGTCCATCAAGTCAGTGATGCCATCCAACCGTCTCATCCTCTGTCATCCCCTTCTCCTCCTGCCTTCAATCTTTCCCAGCATCGGGGTCTTTTCAAATGAGTCAGTTCTTCCCAACAGGTGGCCAAAGTATTGGAGTTTCAGCTTCAGCATCAGTCCTTCCAATGAATATTCAGCACTGATCTCCTTTGGGATGGACTGGTTGGATCTCCTTGCAGTCCAAGGAACTCTCAAGAGTCTTCTCCAACACCACAGTTCAAAAGCAGCAATTCTTCGGTCCTCAGCTTTCTTTATAGTCCAGCTCTCACATCCATACATGACTACTGGAAAAACCATAGCTCATTGAAAGTTTATTCTGTGGTAGACTCTGCCATGCCACTGGCTGCGAATCCTGCCTGGAACTCAGGTCCACATCAGCTTCACGTTCAAATCTCTGAACTTGGTGTTGGATGGGAGCCCAGGTCAGGCTTCTCCCAGCTGGAGGCCCTCCTAGAGCAGAAGGGCCTGGTCCCCCAGCTCTTGACCCTCTGTCTGTCCCCCTCGCCTCCTCTCACCAGCCTTTGGGTCTCTCCTACTGAGGTGTAAGGAGGCATCGCAGGGCAGTTCCTCCTGGGCTGGTGGCTTCCCCTTCCTTAGGTTCACCAGCAGTGTGCTCGTGTTCTGAGCAGCTTTTTTAGGTTTCTTCTTTCCTGGGTACATCATTGCTAGCTGGAGGCATCTTTTTTCTTAAATATATTATTATTATTTGTCTGCTCCAGGTCTTCCCAGGTGGCGCTAGTGGTAAAGAAGTCGCCTATCAATGCAGGAGACATAAGAGCCTGGAGTTTGATCCCTGGGTTGGGAAGATTCCCCGGAGGCAGGTACAGCAACCCACTCCAGTGTAGTTTGCCTGAAGAATCCCATGGACAGAGGAGCCTGGTGGGGGTACATTCTATAGGGTCACAAAGAGTCGGACATAACAGCATGCACACATCACCGGGTGTTAGTTGCAGCATGTGGGATCTAGTTCCTTGACCAGGTTTTGAACCCACGCACCTGCCTTGAGAGAGCAGAGTCTTAGCCACCTGATCACCAAGGAAGCATGAGATGGAAGCACCTCTGGTATGGGCTGTGGCTCTTTTCTCAGCCCTTGGGGTCAATCTACCGTCTCATCTCTCCTAGTGGGCATCCAGGGGTGTGTGTGTGTGTGTGTTAGTCACTCAGTCATGTCCGACTCTTTGTAAGCCCATGGACTGAAGCCTGCCAGGCTCTTCTGGCCGTAGGATTCTTCAGGCAAGAATACTGGAATGGATATCCATTCCCTTCACTAGGGGATCTTCCTGACCCAGGGATCAAACCCAGGTCTTCTGCATTGCAGGCGGATTCTTGACCATCTGAGCCATCAGGGAAGCCCTTCCACACCAACCACCACTAAGCAGACACCTTCACTCTACATCACAGCCCCCTTCCTCTTGCCCTCTGGATCTCTAGGATATCAGATCCCAGCCCCATCACCTCACTTGAGCTTTCTTAAGCCAAAGTCAGTCTCAGTCTTGGGTGTTCTGTCTTTAGGATATATTTCAAATGCTATGAAGTCTTCTTTCTCTCTGGGCTCTGGGTTAACCTATGTCCTAAAAGTATATGATAGGGTGTTGTTTTTTTTTTTTCTTCACTGCAGGGCAAGTGGGGTCTTTGTTCCTTGAGGAGGGATTGAACCCCAAGGAGCAGTGAAAGTATGGACTCCCAACCACAGGACCACCAGGGAAGTGCCAGTGTGATAAAGATTTGTATGCAGCAACAGCTCCCCTAAAGACATCTCTTCACCCATCTCTCTCTCTTTTTAAAAAAATATTTTAATTGCAGAGAATTTCAAAATAGGCAACAGTGAAGAGGACACGTGGTAAAGCCGCATGTGCCTGCTTCCACAGTCCACATGGCCAGTCTTGCTCCATCCTGTCATGGGTTCACCTACTTCTCTTCCCAGGCAGGGAGGGGGAAGTGCTGCCCCCAGATTGTGATCTTATTTAGAAACACGGTTTTTGCAGATCCTCAAGTTCAGGAAAGATCATTTGGATGGGCCCTAACTGAACATGACTGGTGCTCTTATAAAAAGGGGAAATTTGAACACACACACACACACACCCACAGGGACTATGCCGTTTGAAGATGAGGACAGAGATCATGGTGATCAATCAAATAAAGAAGTGCAGAGTGTTCGTCGCTTGGTCATATCTGACTCTGAGACCCCATGGACTGTAGCCTTTCAGTCTCCTATGTCCATGGAATTCTCCAGCCAAGAATACTGGAGTGGGTAGCCATTCTCTTCTCCAGGGGATCTTCAGAACCCAAGGATGGAACCCAGGTCTCCTGCATTGCAGGTGGATTCTTTACTGTCTGAGCCACCAGCAAAGCCCAGTGGATATGCAAAGAAATGCAAAGGACACCAACAAACCACCTGAAGATAGAGGACAGGAATGGGACAGAGCCTGCCTCACAGCCTCAACAGGAATCAGCCCTGTTGATACGTATTTTTTTCTTGGCTGGGCTACCAGGCATGCCGTTCCTTATCCAGGCCTTGAACCCATGTCTCCAGCAAATGGAAGCACAGAGTCCTAACCACTGGACACCAGGGACGTTCCAACCCTGCTGACATCTTTTTTTCTTAATAATGTTTATTTATTTACTAAGCTGGGTCTTCCTTGATTTGTGGAAGCCTTCTCTAGTTTCAGTGATCAACGGCTACTCTCTAGTTGCGATGCATGGGTTTATCATTGCGGTGGCTTCTTTTTGCAGAGCCCAGGATCTAGGTGGGCAGATTTAACTGGGGCACACAGGCCCAGCCGCTCTAAGGCACGTGGAAACTTCCCACAGGAGGGATTGAATCTGTGTCCTCTGAGGGATTGAACCTGTGTCCGCTGCATTGGCAGGCAGATTCTTAACCACTGGACCATCAGGGAAGTCTCCTGCTGACATCTTGATCATGGACTTCTGACTTTCAGAACTGTAAGATGGTACAGTTCTATTATTTGTTTGTTTTTTAAAAATCAGGTTACTACATTTATTTTATTAGTTTTTTTTTTTTTCTTCTTCTTTCTGGCTTTACCATGTGGCATGTGGAACTTACCCCACCAGGGATCCAACCCATGCCCCCTGCGGTAGAAGCAGTCGGTCTTAATCACTGGACTAGGAGGGGAAATCCCAGTCCTATGGTTGAAGCCCTCGTCTGTGCTACTTGGCTAAGGCAGCCTAGGAAATGAATTCACACATTATGCCCTGATTATTAGCACATCCTGACACCGAATCCTTCTTAAAATTATTTATTTATTTTTGACTGCTTGAGTCTTCATTCCTGTTCGTGGGTTTTCTCTAGGTGTGGCAAGCGGGACTAGTCTCCAGCTGTGGTTCACAGGCTTCCTTCCTCGTGGTGGCTACGCTCGGTGTGGAGCTCGGGCTCGACAGTGCAGGCTCAGTGGTGCACTGTAGTTTCTCAGCCACACGTGGAACTGTCCCGGATTAGGATTGAACCTGTGTCCCCTGCACTGGCAGGCAGATTCCTAACCACTGGACCACCAGAAAAGTCAGGGATCACTTTTTCTGATGCCTTTTTCATTCTTGATCTGGCCAAGGAATTGCAGTGTGGAGCGGCAACTTCTGACCTCTTTCTTCACCCTGTTCCCTGTTTTCAGCCGTGCTGAACCCTATTAAGCATCCCTATGACTAGGCTGGGAGCTGTCAGAGCAAAAGAATTGTCTTTCTTAGGGTCTTGGTTCCCTGTGGGACTGATGAGAGGCAGAGGGAGAGGCTGGTAATGATTTGGGTTTAGCTCAGCATTTCCCACTCAGCCTCTGTATCCTTTCCTACTACTTGCTCCAAATTGCTTTTTTACTTTTTTTTTTTAAATCAAAAAATGTATTGTTATTTCTAATGGAAATATAGTCGATTTACAATGATATGTCAGTTTCAGATGCACAGCAAAGTAACTCAGCTATGCAAGCAGGTATGTGAGATCTTAGTTCTCCAACCAGGGATCAAACCTGCACCGTTAGCACTGGAAACATGGAATTCAAAC
Source organism: Tragelaphus eurycerus (assembly GCA_935064755.1). Lineage (NCBI taxonomy): Eukaryota > Metazoa > Chordata > Mammalia > Artiodactyla > Bovidae > Tragelaphus > Tragelaphus eurycerus. The sequence goes on along the minus strand of CAKXYN010000058.1, from coordinate 1,409,916 downwards.
CACTGGGACTGTCAGATTTTTCTTTTTCTCTCGGTCAAATATGATGCTTTAAAGGATCACAATTTATGTCCATGGAGGACTTTTGAAGAGTGTGTTGTGAGCGCTGAAGCCAGTCCTGAGAGGCATCCCAGAGATGTTTTCAGGGAGGAGCTGCTCAGTCAATGAGTCACTGTGGTCACACGGCCGGGCCCACACACCAGATGGCCGTTTGACTGTAAAGACACTACCACTTTATTTTGTACTCTGTGTTGTGACTATTAAAGAAAAATAATAACTTGGGACATCCTTGACTCTATCTAGATACTAGATGCCAGCAGCACCCCCACCCCAGGGGGAACAACAAAAATGTCTCAGACATTGCTAGAAGTCCCCTGGGGCTGTGGAATCACCTGGGAAGAGAAGGGCCGATATAGCCCCATGAAAGTGACAAAGCAACGGCCTTGTCCTGGCCATATTTCCTCTGGGCAATATCTTACAATATCTCAGAGCCTAAAAGCAGCCCCAAATCAGCCTTTTGAAAACAGTTAAGTCATGGATGGGGCACATCAGAAGGGGTCCAGGGTGAAAATGCAGAGTCCTGGGCTCTGGAGGCAAATTCTGCAGGCCCTGGTAGGGCCCAAGGAGCTGTATTTCACAACCTCTCCACTTGAAAGTTTGAAAAGCATTTTCCCCAGCTCTATTAAGATGTAATTGACAAATAGAGATCAAATATACTTAAGGTGTACAACATGATGATTATATATATATATATATACCCACTGTAAAATGACTGCCATCGTCAAGCTAATACATTCATTACCTCACTTGGTTCTCTTTTTCATTTCTTGGCCATACCACACAGCCTGAGGGATCTTAGTTCTTCAACCAGCAACTGAACCTGCACCCCCTGCAATGGAAGCGCAGAATTTCAACCACTGAACCACCAGGAATGTCCTTAGCTAGCATTTTTTGTATGTATAGTGAGAACACTACCGTCCAACTACACGATGCAGTATTATTAGCTATCATCACCATGCTATACACTGAATCCTCAGAACTTACTCATCTAACAACTGAAAGCTTAAATCCTTCAATCAAATTTGCCCCCAGCCCCAGGCAACCACCCTTCTACTCTCTGCTTCTGTGTGTTTGATTTTTTAAAATTTCAAATGTAAATGAAATCATATGGTATGTATGCTTCTGTGTTTGGCTTATGTCACTTAGTATGATGGCCTCCAGGCTCATCCATGTTGTTGCAAATGGCAGGATCTCCTTCTTGATGGCTGAATAATATTTCCTGTGTGTGTTTGTGTCTGATGATCCCTTTCTTCTTTTTGGCCGCACTGAATGGCATGTGGCATCTTCCCCGACCAGAGATCAAACCCATGCCCCTCGCTGGGGAAGCACGGACTCCCAACCACTGAACTACCAAGGAAGGCCCTGTAGCACTTCTGCTTTATTCAACCATCCATTGACAAATGCTGAGGTTTTTTTCCATATCTTGGCTACTATGAGTAATGCCGCAAAGAACATGGGGGGTGCAGATATTTCTTCAAGAGAGTGATTTCATTTCCTTTGTATATATACCCAGAAGTGGGATTGCTGGGTCATATGGTGGTTTTACATTTAATCCCATGAAGAACCTCAACGCTATTTTCAAGAATGGTAATTATTTCCTAACATTGTGTCATATACGTGCTTTTATGGCTTGTCTCTCGTACTACCACGTAAGACCTCCGAGGGTAGAAAGAAAATAGAGTGTTCAATATGGACTTAGAGGTCTGAATTCTCTTTTAAATAAGCTTACTGAAGCAAAATTTAGAGGCCACACAATTTTCACTCACTTTAAGAACAGAAATCAATATTTCCTTAGTAAACTTGCCAAGTAGTGTGACTGTCATCACTATCTACTTTCGAAACACTTACATCATTCCAAGAACTCTCATGCCTGGTTCCAATTAATCCCCATTCCTGCCCTTCAACCCTAGTCAGCAGTCTACTTTCTGTCTCTATAGATCTGTCTCTTATGGACCTTTTATAGAATGGGTCATACAATTTACATTGTGTCTGACGTCTTCACTAAGCATAATTGAGTTCCATCATGTTAGTATGTGTCAGTATTTATTCCTTTTTCTTGCTGAGTCATACTCCATCATATGGATGAACCAGATTGTGTTGATCCATTCATCAGCTGATGGACATCTGAGTTGTTTTCACTTTAGGACAATTACGAAAAATGCTGCTGTACATATGCACGGACAAGTCTCTGTGTGGACATACCTGTTCATTTCTCTTGGATAGATAGCTGGAGTCAAATTTCTAGGCCACATTGTAAGTTTAGGTTTGCCTTTTGGAGAAACTGCTAAACAGTTTTCCAAAGTGGCAGGGCCATTTGGCATTCGAGGTTGGGATTATGAACATACCATTTTACAGACAGTGAAACCAGCGGAGACTTGTCAGGCGATCTGTGAGTCTACTTGGAGTGTCAAGTGTTGGAGCTGAGATTCAAATCTGTTTGTTTTTGCTTTTCACTTTAGAATATGCACTCTTAAAACTAACATCACAAATGCTGCTGACAATGAGTCACACCTACCCATCTCCATTTGCCTTTCATGACAGATTTAACTATTCTCAGACAGGACGCTTAGGGAAAGGCAGTAAATGTCGGATGTCTGAATTTGAGGAAGTACGTTTGCTTCATAGATACACGAGAAAGATGTAGAGAGTGTGAGGATGGAGAGATGGATTAGAAACCCTTTGAAGATGGCTAATGAAATGACAGGTCCAAGCAAATGTCCCTGGAGGATCAAATCATTAGGGAACAGTAAGAGAGTTTACAAAGGTAGGATCAGGTGGATGGCATGTGAACCTCTTAATCAGTTGTAGTCCTCAGAAACGCAAAGAGACAAGCAGAATCCTGTCCTCCTGGTGAGTGTCTCCAGCACCACCTAGAACGAATTAATAGCTTTCATTTCTTGAATTTGACTGGTGACAAAGGAACACGTTAAGTGACATAAGGGGATGCCATCAGCCAATATCAACCTATGGGAAACTGCAGGGCAAACAGCCTGCCTTTTTTTACTTTTTATTTTTTGCCTGACCACACAGCATGTAGGATCTCAGCACCTCAACTAGGCATTGAATTCCTTGTGCCTGCAGTGGAAGCTCTGAGTCCCTTCCCGGCCCCAAACTCCAGCACTCACAGAGCATGTTCACGACCACTTCCTGGGTGACTCCACCGCGAGCGCTGGTGGCCTGACACAGATAGGTGCCTCCCACTTGATGGGCCTCAGGTCCCCGATGGGCAGCAAAACCCCGTCCCCTTTCCAGCTACAGTTCAGCTTGGGGATTGGGTTCCCCCACGTCTTGCACTTCAGGGGTCTGTTCCGAGCCTTCCTGCCACATCCAGTTTCCCAGGCAAACCTGCTGGTCTAGTTGGGGGCCGTCTGAAGAAACACAGCAAATGGGGAGTGGGGGAATAGGGCAGATCAGGGATCTGGACACCACTCACCTTCTGGGTCTATGTGTAAGAAGACTTAGGCGGGAATTTGGGTAAGGGCCTCACCAGGGTGGGGACGGAGTGGGCCTTGGAGGGCAGGAGCTCTTAGGGTCTTGGAGCTTAGGGGTCATAGTCCAGTGGCCTCACATAGGACACGGAGCTCCAGAGTCTGGTGTTTCTGGACCACCAGCCCAGCCACCTCCAGTTCAGCAGAGCAGGAGAAACCGCGTCCGTTGTCCTGAGCACTGGCGTTGAGCTGCCATTGTGACCTCGGGCCCAGAGGCCCAGCCGGGGCTCCGTTCAGTGTCACCACAGTTGCAGCACAGGCCTCGCACTCCATGGTCACTGTAGTCCATCCTGAGACCTCGGGTGGGCTCAAGGTCCGGGACAGAGCCTGGAGGCCTGGAGGTGGGGCACACACACAGTGAGCCCCACCCCTGGCGTTCACCCCACCCCAGCATTATCCCGACCCCCCTCATAAGGCTCACTTGGGTTTCTGCTTACTGTAGAAGATCATGCTTTCTTGTGTCTTCCGGATCTCGTTCCCCAGACTCACTGAACACTTCAAGGAATGGATGCCCTCTTCCTTCTCATTTCTCTCGGTCCAGGCCTCAGCCAAGATGGAGTAATCATGGTACGTGATGATGGTTTCCAGCCTCTTGTCCCCCAGCACCACGTAGACCTCAGCGTCCCAGGCTGGGAACAGTCCATCCAGTGTGCACTTCACCGGCCACCGTGAGCCTACTTCCACAACCAGGGGGGCCTCAAGGTGCGGGTCGGTCAGTGGCAGGACTGGCGAGACAGAGCCGGTGTAAACAGGGGGCAGACAGACATCCTGAAGCCCTCTCCCGGGCCATTTTCATCCCCCCACCTGGAACGCCCTCTTCCAGGGAAACTGGTTAGGTCACTCTTGTCTCAGGACACACGTACCACTTGCCCTGGATCACAGCCTTTCCAGATCATCCTTCAGTGCAGGCACCCAGCCCAGAACATTCCACCCCAGTGGCCAAGAAGATGCTCTTCCCAGAAGCCTTTGCAATTAAGGTTGCCACTTTCTCAGCAGCCCCATGGCCAGGGACCTCTCCTTCCCAGGGACCCCGCATCCCAAGCAAGAAATCCCCCTCAGTCCATCTTCTCTGCTGGCTCCCCAGTGCCTCACCATAGGTCTGGAGCTTCCTGGGGGCCGAGGTGTTCTGGAAGAGTTCCAGCCCTTGTGACCGCAGGTCCAGTTCCCAATGGCAAGAGAAATTGGTGCCGTGGTCCTCTCTTCTCGGCTGCACTGTGAACATGACCTTGGCGGGCTCCCCTTTTCCCACAGGCTGCCGGTCCAGCTCCTCCTCCCCTCGGAGCAGCACCACGGAGAGGTGGTCCCGGGGGGCCCCACCAGACACCAGGCAGCTCAGGTTGAGTTCTTCACCCACAGGCTGCCAGAGGGGCAGGGGAGCCAGCTCCATGCACTCCGGGAACCCTTCAGGGGAAAGGGGTGTTGTGTGACAGGACAGGCTGGCTGCCTGCCCACAGCGGGTGTGTTGGGGCCCTGGACACACCTGCTCCAGGAACCTCACTATTTTCTCCCCAGAACATTCCTCAAACCACCTAAGCCAGATCGGAATGTTAAGAGCTTCAGGATAACCTGGTGAGACGTCCCCAAGTGGTTGTGAAGGAGGCAAAACAACTCTTTATTCACTGCAGCATCTGAGACTGACAAATGGAAAGGAACTTCAAAGTCTATTGCCTGGAGTCCCAGCAAATAAATACAGTACATTTAAGCTGCCCAGTCTCTAGACTTTGCTGTAAAATAAAAAGAGAATTCTTCCTTCTCTTTGTGGCCTTATTTTTCTCCACAGCAACTCTCACCTCTGACATACAAAATCATCAACTGACTTCATTGGTTTCTCTACTCTTCCTGCTGCCCAGGAGGGCAGGGATGTTTGTTTTGTCCCCAGTTGTACGGTTGGCACCCAGGAGGTGTTCTGTATTCGTAGAAAGAATGAAATAGAGCCACCCACACTGACTCGAGGCTTTTCAGGAGTTTCCTTTTAAGGGTTCCTGAATGAACTGTGTGATCCCCTGAAATGTCAAACATATCAGAACAGACACTCAAAAACGAAGCCGTGAATATCCCCTGAAGGCACCATCTGTGGGTGGGATATCCACAGACCGGGGTCTCCATTCTACATGAGGTAATAGAATTCCCAGCCTGGATCTTCCTGCCAGTGGAAATTGCCAACAGAGCCCCAGTGAACTGTGGCTTAGCACTGAGACACTCCCCAGACTCCCCAGGGAGGGGTCTTGAGTCCTCGAACTTCCAGTCCCTTCTCAAGAGGCCCTGAAGTGTCACTTAAATAGCAGCAATGCTTCGAGTTGGTTTTCGGACCTGAGTTCACCTTCTCCCCAGGTTGCCAGCATCAAAAAAAAAAAAAAAAAAAAGAGCAGTGATCTTAAAATGTCAGGAGGCTGGAGTTGATTCCTAGCTTCTCTGCTTCCTTGCTTTGGCCAGTGGGGGAGTGACTTTGCCACCCGAATAATCCCTGCCCTCAGGGTTAGGGAAAAGAAGCCTGAGTTTTCTAAGCTATAAACTGGGTCTAAAGAGAGTAGGGCTCTTGTTATTATTATTATTATTAATTTACTTTTAAATATTTATTACCTGGTGTGTGCGGGATCTAATTGCAGCATGCCAGATCCTTCCTTGAAGCAAGAAGGCTCTTCCCTGCGGCAAACCTCGCTTCTCTCTAGTTATGGTGGGCGGGATCCAGAGTGCTCAGAGTCAGTAGATGTGGTGCTTGGACTTAGTTGCCCTTTGGCACGTGGGATCATAGTTTCCCAGCCAGGGACAGAAACTTCTTCATTGGAAGGCAGATTCTTAGGTGCTGTACCACCAGGGAAGACTCATAATGCTTTTCTTCAGACTATTATTAATCCACTTCAGAAGTTAAGAGGGTGACTGTAAACCGGAATGAGGTTACTTTTAAGGTGAGGAATGTGTGTGCATGCTCAGTCATATCTGTTTCTTCACGACCCCATGGACTGCAGCCCACCAGGTTCCTCTGTCTATGGGATTTCCCAGGCAAAATTTCTGGAGTGGGTTGCCATTTCCTTCTCCAAGGTGAGAACTGCTGCTGCTACTGCTGCTAAGTCGCTTCAGTCATGTCCGACTCTGTGCGACCCCATGGACAGCAGCCCACCAGGCTCCCCTGTCCCTGGGATTCTCCAGGCAAGAACACTGGAGGGGGTTGCCATTTCCTTCTCCAATGCATGAAAGTGAAAAGTTAAAGTGAAGTCGCTCAGTGGTGTCCGACTCCTAGTGACCCCATGGACTGCAGCCTTCCAGGCTCCTCTGTCCATGGGATTTTCCAGGCAAGAGTACTGGAGTGGGGTGCCATTGCCTTCTCCGAGGTGAGAACTACATTCTTTAAAAAAATTTTTTTTTTCATTTATTTATATGGTTGTGCCGGGTCTTCATTGCACACACAGGATCTTTAATTGTAGCATGTGGGGTCTAGTTCCCTGACCAGGGATGGAACCTGGTCCCCTGGGAGTACAGAGTCTTAGCCACTGGGCCACCAGGGAAGTCCCTGCTATTCCCTTCTTGTACACACCACTGCCCACGACATGTGTGACCTGGACTGGGTCCACAGCTAGCTGCTCCCTGGCTTCCTGTAAGGTCAGCCCTCTGCTCTAGATGCCTGCCTGCTCACACACTCTCCATGGCTCCCTATCTCTGGAAGAAGAAGGACTCAGTTTCTCAGTCTGGCATTCAAAGTCCTGCCAAACTCAGCTCCAATGACACCAATCCATTGATATTCAGTCCCTCTAACCTCCCCAGCTGCATGTCAGTTTGTTTCCCCACTCCAAACTTTTGGCCAGGCTGTTCCTTCTGTCTACCCTTTAGAAAAAAAAATTATCCTTTAATTTTTGGCTCTGCTGAGTCTTCTTGCCGTGCGAGCTTTTCTACTATTGAGGTGAATGGGGGTGCTCTCTAGTTGTGGCGCACAGGCTTGTTATCGGGGTGGCTTCTCTGACGGGGATTCAGGCTTCAGTGTTGTGACCCACGGGCTTAGCTGCTCTGCACCATGTGGGATCTTCTCGGATCAGGGATTGAACCTGTGTCTCCTGCACTGACAGGCACATTCTTTACCACTGAATCTCCAGGGGAGCCCTGTTCCTTCTCTCTAGCATGCTTGTCTTTACCAACTCCTGTGCATGCTTCAAAATCCAGTTAGGGGCCTCTCCTGCAAAAATTACAACTCTATCTAGACAAATTTCAGCCACCCAGAGATGCTTCTTCATCGAAATACTGGCAGTGGGGCAGGACCAAGCTACAGTCTCTCCTAGGTGACCCTTTGCTACTGAGTGTGACTGTGTGATCCATTTCACAGAGGTGAAAACAAAGGCAAAGTCTGGCACTCAAAGAGGGAGAAATTTAGCAGAGCTGGGACTCAAACCTGGAAGGTGGTGCTTTCAATCTCAGGCTGAGATGCAGAGGGTCCTACGAGGAGATTTCCGGGGGGTTTTCAGAGGCCACTGAGATTGTTTGGGGACTTTGCTCACTTGGCCAGCAGCTGTTCAAACATTCCTGAAACCAGAAACAGAGCCATTGTTTGCCCCAAAGCTTCTTTTACTCAGGCACTGTGAAGGCAAATGTCCCTCAGGCCTCACTGCATCATTAGACCTTTCCAAGGGGGTCAAGTGAAAATCAATCAGGAAGTCATATGTGCCCCCTTACTCCCCCACATGAGCATCCCTCCAGCACATGGACTTAGTTGCTCACAGGCATATCTCGGTTCCCCCACTAGGGATTGAACTTGTGTTCCTTCCACTGCAAGGCAGGTTCATAACCACTGGATCACCAGGGAAATCCGTCTTTCTTCCTTTTTTATTTTCTCTTAGTTTGAATTTCATGTATCTATTTATTGCTTATGTCATGCTAACTCACTGTCACACTTCAAACATCCAAAGGAAATAAAAGTCACATGGAGAAAACGCATCCCCTGCCCTCTCCTGGAGCTCCCCTCCCACCTCGGTTTCTCTTGTCACAGCCACCTGCTTTTGCTGTGTTTTTGTCCAGAGCTCTTTAATGCAGAAACACAGCCTCTCTCTCCCTGCCCCCATGTCTCCCCAACACTGTGGTACCTTGACAGTCATTCTGGGCAGAACTTACTTCTTTTGAACTTGACAATACCTCAAATTTTCTGTCTCATTCTTTTACACAGTTGCATACTATTCCATGGGATGACTGAACCATTGTTTCTCTTCTCAACTCCCTATGTTTTTAAAAGATTTTTTAAAAATTTGGACCATTTTTAAGCTCTTTATTGAATATGTTCCAATATTGTCTCTGTTTTATGTTTTGGTTTTTTGGCTGTGTGGCATGTGGGATCCCAGTTCCGGACCAGACATCAAACCTGCACCCTCTGCACTGGAAGGTGAAGTCTTAAGCACTGGACCACCAGGGAAGTCTCCCCAGTTCCCTACATTTGAGTGACTTGCAAGCTATTTCCCTTCCAGATCAAGTCACAGTGAATAACCCCCTACCTGCTTCAGTTCCCTCGTGAGTGGGAGCACCTATAGGCCCAATTTCTCGAAGTGGGTTTTCTATGTCAAAGGACCCACACATGTGACATTTTGGGGACTGATGTCTGCTTCCCCACCGGAAGTTGTAACTCTTAGGACCCCCACTCTGTCAGCAATGTCCACAGACTGTCTGCTCCCCCACACTCTTGCCAGACCAGTTGTTACCTGCTTTTTGGATTGTTGACAATGTTTGGGGAAAAAAAAATCTCAGGGCTAATTTTAATTCACATCTTTTACTTATTTATCTATTTCTTGGTCTCAAGGCTTGTAGGGACTCACTTCTCTGACCAGGTACTGAACCCAGGCCATATCAGTGCCTCCACACTACCAGGAAACACACCACAGTGTTGTTTTTTTTTTAAAGAGTCAGACTTAGGACCCCATCTCACCTTATTAAAGAGGCTTAGAGAGACAGCATACTGGAACATTCTGAATCCCTGTCCATATTTGAAGGGCACTCCAAGGAAGTTCAAGGAAGGCGTCCAGATGATATCAGACTTTCCAAGGATGGGCCTCCTGCCCGTCAATGAGACGCTGCCTCCACTCACCAAGTTACGAAGGCTTTCCAACCTGTTGGGACTCCCCTGTCCACCTCCCTGACCCAGTCTGCTTAGTCCAGGCCCTGGACCCAGCCACACACAGTATACAATGAGGTCCATCGAAGCCATCATCACTTCACTGTGACACATTGAGATGCACAATGGCATGTGATCTTCTTGCACATCACTCAGTTCAAAAACCTTCCAGTTGTTCCTGCGGTCCACTACCTTCTTGGTTGATTCAGCCTCTAGGCTCAAAATTGACTTTTGGTCACAGGAGATACTGCAGTTCACCGTCAGGGAGCCTCCACAGGGTATGATGGCTTCTGAAGGATGTATTGATGTTCTAGCACCTCCAGGCCCTGGAATCAAAAGCAGGGGGAGGGGTCAGGTCTGACAACTGGGGCTCATCAATATTACTGCATCCAGCCTGTGCTGGGGACACAGCACTGAACAAGACAAAACTCTGCCTTCAGTGTGGGAGACAGAAAAATTCATGAGTAAACAACATAATTAACAACTGATGCTGACAAGGGCTTTGGGAAAGACGAAACAGGATGAGAGAACAGACAGTTCCTTGGTGACCAAGGAATGTGTGAACAGAGATCAGGATGCAGAGCAGTGCCGGGCCATTCCAGAGAAAAGGGAAATGATCTCCAGGAAAAGGAGCAGCAAGTGCAGAGGTCCTGAGGCAGGGTGGCTGGAGCAGAGCAAGGGGATAGGTTGGGGGGAAATGAAGTCAGGAGGATCATGTAAGTAGTGTTCAGCCATGCCAGGGATGTGGTCTTCATTCTGAGGAGCTTGAGTGGCCATGGAGGATATTAGCAAAAGAGGGGCATGGAGTCAGTGTCTGTTTCCCTCCCAAGAGGTCAAGTGTGAAAAAGCTCCAATCAGGCTGGTCCCCACTCCCCTGGGCAAGTGGTTTCCCCTCTCTGGCCCTCACTTTCCCCTATCTGTAAACTGGGCGAATACAGTCACCACACCACCCGCTAGCACAGGGCAGCTAGCCAGTGGCTGCAGGAAAGAAGGAGGGGGTCTGTTCTGATTAGCTCCCTTAGACCATGGTGCTTTCAAACTGAAAAAATATCTGTGTGAGCCCACCCATCCTAACCCTGCCACCCCCCCCAGACCCCCCCTCAAAATGATCTCTGCCTTAAGTTTTGGGTCTACTCCATCTAGGATGGAGGTGTGTGGAAACAGCAGCTCTGTGAGTTCTCCAAGGGTGATTCTAGGATCTTTCGCACTTCAGAGGGAAATGGTGAGACCTGAAGGGAGGCTGGGGCTTCCCTGGTGGCTCAGATGGTAAAGAATCCGCCTTCCAAAGCAAGAGACGTGGGTTGGATCCCTGGGTCAGGAAGATCCCCTGAAATAGGCAATGGCAACCAGCTCCAGTATTCTTGCCTGGCAATTCCATGGACGAGAGCCCCATGCAAAAAGGGAGGTTACTCAGCTAGAAAGGGGTAGAATCCAGATTGGAATCCCAATTAGAACTCTTTGTTGAGCTGGTGTGGATTTTTCAGTCTCTTACTTTATGACAGTGACCACCATCTGAGACCAGCTGTCCCCCTTCTCCCCTTCCTCCTGACTGAAGGTGGGGAAGGGTTGCTGGGGCATCCCATTCTCAACCTCTGCTCCCTGGACAAGTCAGCCCCAAATCCCCTGAGTAGAGTCCAGGACTTCCCCCAGGGGCACGGGGTGAGGAACAGAATGTGCATGGTCGGGTGGTGGGGTGGGGACCGCATTCTACCTAAGGTTGGGGTGACCCTCCTCACAGTCAGACCACCTCCTGGGCCAGGACACAACCGCTGAGAGTTGGCCTCTATTAACTTCACTTTAAAGCGGAAAACCTGTAGATCCTCGGGAGGGGCAACCCGCAGAGCAGTCGGGCCATGAAGGATCTGGATGGGAACCCACGGCTGCCACGGCTGTTGACTTCCAATTGATGCCTCTAACCCCAACTTCCCATAAACAGTGACCTAAGTACGAATCTCCTTATTCCCAGACGGTCGCGGGCTGGTCCTCCCACGGCTTCAGGACGCACCCCGTGTCTCCAAAGCTAACGTGACGGCAGCCCCCGCCCCTAACTCACCCGGCAGCAGAGTCCAAAGCAGGGCCAGGAGCGCAAGCCGCGCGCGGCACGGCGGCGCAGGGAGCCCTCGCAGGCGGAGGTGGGGCGGGGGAGCTGGTGCCAAGGAGCACGGCCAAGACTGGCGCCAGGGCTTCACGGGTCCTTTTATACCGCTGGCCAAGGGGGCGGAGGGGGCGGTGCTCCGAAGAAACCTCGCGCTTTCCCCTCCCGGACCCTGGCTTTTCTGGATTGAGAGAGTGCCTGGCCGGATCCTGCTTTGTCCCCCCTAGCTGGGCGCTCAGCACTGGTATTTCCGAATTGAAATCCTGAGGGCTGCCTAGCGGCAGCGGTCGTAAAACAAATGACGGAACTGCTCCTGGCGCTAAGGTCCCGTTCCTGAGCGGACCTGACCTTGATTGTGCGTTTACATTGCGCTAAGTAGGCAATGGCACCCCACTCCAGTACTCTTGCCTGGAAAATTCCACGGATGGAGGAGCCTGGTAGGCTGCAGTCCATGGGGTCGCGAAGAGTCGGACACGACGGAGCAACTTCACTTTGACTTTTCACTTTCATGCATTGGAGAAGGCACCCCGTGAGCTTTAAGCTGGCTTAAAATTCAACATTCAAAAAATGAAGATCATGGCATCTGGTCGCATCAGTTCACGGCAAATAGATGGGGAAACGATGGAAACAGTGACAGGCTTTATTTTCTTGGGCTCCAAAATCACTGTGGACGGTGAGTGTACCAATGAAATTTAAAGATGCTTGCTCTTTGAAAGAAAAGCCATGACAAACCTAGACAGCTTACTAAAAAGCATTTAGGAATCCTGACATGACTTTTGCCTACAAAGGTTGGTATAGTCAAAGCTATGGTTTTTCCAGTAGTCACGTATAGATGTGAGAGCTGCACAATAAAAAAGGCTGAGCGCCAGGGAATTGATGCTTTTGAACTGTGGTGTTGGAGAAGACTCTTTAGAATCCCCTGGGCTGCAAGGAGACCAAACCAGTCAATCCTAAAGGAAATCAGCCTGACTATTCATTGGAAGGACTGATGCTGAAGCTGAAGTTTGGCACCTGATGCCAAGAGCCAACTCATTGGAAAAGACCCTGATGCTGGGAAAGATTGAAGGCAAAAGCAGAAGGGTTCGACAGAGGATGAGACGGTTGGATGGCATCACCATCTCAATGGACATGAGTCTGAGCAAGTTCTGGGAGATGGTGAAGGACAGGGAAGCCCGGAGTGCTGCAGTCCATGCAGTCTCAAAAAGTAGGACATGACTGAGCGACTGAACAACAACAAGAAGCAGGGAAGATCCAGCAGAACCAAAAATAAACAAGTAAAAATTTTTTAAAGTTTTTTTTTTTAAAAAAGAGCTTACTGTGAGCCAAGTGTCATTCCAGGTGCTGGGGACACAGTAATGAACAGAATAGACCAAATTTCTTGCTGTCACACAGAGATCATTTATTAATAGAAGGAGCAACAGAAACAAAAATACAATATGTAAAGGTGGTCCTTTGGCTATAAGACTCTGCTGTCCAAATGCTGGGGCCCGGGTTCCATCCTTGGTCAGGGAATTAGATCCCATGTGGCATAACAGTTTGCATGCTGAAGCTAAAGATTCCCCAAGTGGACGCAGAAGATGGAATCACCCAAGTGGCAACTAAGACTCGACACAGCTATATATATGGAGATGTAGCTTGTGCTTGAAAAATAAAGAGAAAAATAAAGCAGGGAAGGGAATAGGAAATGTCAGGATTCCTAAAGCAATAAATAGAGTATTGTGGGAAAGACTGAGAAGGTGACACTGATCAAGAAACGGAGGGAAGTGGGGAGGGAGTCCTAAGAATATCAGGGAAGGAATGTAGCAGGCAGAGCTCAGTGGATGTGCAAAGGCTCTGAGGTAGGAACTGCCTTAAAGAACAGCCAGAAGCCTGGTGTGGCTGGAGTGCAATGAGGAAGGGAGGGAATTAGGGGAGAGGAGGGCATGGAGGGGATGGTGTAGAGCAAGGGCTGGGGAGAACTTTGGCTTTTCCTCTGAGTGAAATGGGATCCATGGAGGGTTCTGAGCAGAGAAGGGACACCCCTGACTTGGGAGATTACAGGCACCATCTTGAGACAACAGGATCTACAGTCGGGGGTGGGGTGGGTGGAGGACTGGGTGGAATCAGGAAACTGGGAGCAGTGGTGGTGCCTAGAGTGGGCAGTGAGGACCAGAGAAGTGGTTCAATTTGACATTCATTTTGGCACAGGGCACATTGCACTTGATGCCTGGTCCGGCTCTGATGTCCTGAGAGGGTGGAGGGCCATTTCCTGAGATGGAAAATGGGATGATAATGGGGGAGAGTTTAGCAGAAAAATGTGTGCTCCCAGTCTACACTCTGTGCTTTCTTGAAAGAAAGGGAAGCACATGCTCCCCCATCCTCTTTCCACAGCCACCAGGAAGGGCAGGGCTTCCTCCAGTGTGTCAGGCAGTCTCAGGAAGGGAAGAATGGTCCCACTGCAGACCAGAGGCTGTGCACCAGGACAGAAGTACCCAAACCCCACTCCAGGGCGCTGTGCCTGCTCGGAACTCATCCTGGGCTCTGGTGTGACCACCTTGCAGTTCCCTTGACCTGGAATTCACTTCCTCTCATCCCTGATGGGGCCAACCTTTTCTTGTGGCCTCAGCCTCCTCATAACAAACTTTCCCAAGGATTTGCCTGGTGGTACAGTGGATCAGAATCTGCCTGTCAATGTAGGGGACAATGGTTCCTTCCCTAGTCCAGGAAGATCCCACATGCCTCGGAGCATTTAAGCCCATGCACCACAACTACTGAGCCCAAGGGCTGCAGCTACTGAAGTCTTCACACCTAGAGCCTGTGCTGCACAACAAGAGGAGCCCCTGCAATGAGAAGCCGGCTCTCCCCAACTAGAAAAATGTCCAAGCAGTAACAAAGACCCAGCGCAACCATAGATACATACATACAAACATAAACAATTAAAATAAAAAAAAAACTACACCAGTACTCCCCTACTCGCTGGCCCCTTTCATCTTGGGCCACAGCCCAATCATTCCCTGTCACTTGCTCTAATGGCTTCATTACTGAAACTCATTCACTGGTTGAAATTCTTTTGGCTGACTTGATTATATCACTTCCATTTGCATGAGTGCCAGAAGGCCAGGGAATCTCTCAGCCTCAGCACCTGAGTCAATGTCCAGTCATTAGAGACAGATGGTCAATAGTATTGGTTGAATGAATGAACTTCACTTATTCTCTGAGCAGTCTGTCCGTGCTGTTCTTCCAACCCAGGATTCCTTTCCCACTGCTTTTATGGAAGGTACTAGAGGATTTCATCCCCTGGCTTGTAACAGGGCTGGGAACACAAGGTCCAGATATCTTTTTATTTGTTTGGCTCCCAGGCTCTTCGTCTTAGCGAGCAGGCTTACTACTTGCCACACTCAGGCTTAACTGCCCTGTGGCAAGTTCCCTGATCAGGGATCAAACCCACAACCGCTTCATTGGACAGTGGATTCTTAACCACTGGACCACCAGCAAAGTCCTCTTTCTTTCTTTCCTTTTTTTTTTTTTTTTTTTAAGCTGCACGTTTGCAAGAACTCAGTTTCCTGACCTGGGATTGAACCCAGCCCCCACAATGAAGGTGCCAAGTCCCAAACATTGGATCGCCAGGGAATTCTCAGCTATCTTTTCCAAAGAACAGCTTTGTTTCCTTCAGATAAATACCCAGGAGAGGAATGGCTGGAGCATACATTAATTCTATATGTTTATTGAAATAGAGTTGACTTATAATGTTTTGGGTAGTTCTATTTTTAATTTTCCAAGGAACTGAGGAACCTCCGTACTGTTCAGGCCCTAGTCTGAGTAACATTCCATTGTAAGGCCAAATCAGATTTATGTTTTTCATTCATGGAATGACTTTGGTAGTCTCCACCTTTTGGCTATTCTGAATCATGGTGCTATCAGCATTCTTGTACAAGTGTTTGTATGAATGTCTTTTCATTTCTTTTGAGTTTCTACCTGGGAGTGGAAATGTTGAATCACATGGTAATTTCGTGGTGAACGTTTTGAGGAACCATGAGACTGTTTTCCCTGGCAGCTGTACCATTTTACATTCCCACCAGCAACATACAAAGATTCCAGGATTCCAATTTCTCTGCATCTTTGCTAACATATATTTTGTTTAATTATTATGGTGATTGTCATCCTAATGGATGTGTATTAGTGGCTCAGTCGTGTCCAACTATGTGACCCAATGTACTGTAGCCCACCAGGCTCCTCAGTCCATGGAATTCTCCAGGCAAGAACACTGGAGTGGGTAGCCATTCCCTTCTCTACGGGATCTTCCTAATGCAGGGAGTGAACCCAGGTCTCCTCTGCAGGCAGATTCTTTACTGTCAGAGCCACCAGAGTGGGAGGTGGTATCTCACTGTGGTTCCCCAGTCCTTCTGACATGTCCAGTGGATGAGCCCAAAACAGAGCTGTGATGTATGGCTGTGATGTGCAAGGACCAGCAAGTGCTGAGGGGATAGGGCCAAAGGGCACCAGCCACCAGCTGTGACCTTGAGAGGCCACTTCCCCTAGTGATACCTTGATGGCCTTAGCTGCAGAAAGGGATAGTAATGCATCCTGCAAAGGGTGGGAGTGAGACTTCAATAAGACCATTAGGGACTGCTGTGGTGTCCAGTGGTTAAGAATCCACCTTCCAATGAATGGGACACAAGTTCAACCCCTGGTCCAGGAAGACTCCACATGCCTCGGGGCAACTAGCTGGTGCAGCACAAATTCTGAGCCCATGCTCTAGAACCCTTGCTCTGCAACAAGAGAAGCCACTGCAATGAGAAGCCCGTGCATCACAACTACAGAATAGTGTCCCCTCCCCACTCGGTGCCACTAGAGAAAGCCTGAAAGCACCAAAGACCAATGCAGCCAAAACAAAACAAATAAATAAAGAAAAAGTAAAAAAAAAAAAAAAAGACCACTCATGAGACTTCCCTGGTGATACAGTGGTTAAGAATCTGCCTTCCAATGCCGGGGACGCAGGTTCAATCTTCGCTCAGGGAACTAACATCCCACATGCCCCAGGGCAACTAAGCCCTCAAAACTACTGAGCTTGTGAGCTTTAGAGCCCATGTTCCACAATAAGAGAAGCCCACTCGCCCCAATAAAGACCCGGCACAGCCAAAACAATGAATAAGTAAATAAATAGATAAATAAAATTCAAAAGACCATTTTTGCACAGGGAGAACAGATAGCAGTAGTTGCAAGTTGTCTGTTTCCTTACGACTGAGCTCCGCGAATCCCACCTCAAACTTCCTGGTCAAGACCACAGACTTCCTCCTTTTTCCCCACAGATGAGTTCACTCTCGCATCATGGTTCCTCATAACAGCCTGAGAGTGGAAAGCAAAATTGCATGGCGTGTGGTTGTTGATCAAAACCGAACTTGACTCCTCCATCCACTCAGTTCAGTTCAATTCAGTTCAGCCGCTCAGTCGTGTCTGACTCTTTGTGACCCCGTGGATGGCAGCACGCCAGGCTTTCTTGTCCATTACCAACTTCTGGAGCTTACTCAAACTTATGTCTATCGAGTCAGTGATGCCATCCAACCATCTCATCCTCTGTCATCCCCTTCTCCTCCTGCCTTCAATCTTTCCCAGCATCAGGGTCTTTTCAAATGAGTCAGTTCTTACCAACAGGTGGCCGAAGTATTAGAGTTTCAGCTTCAGCATTAGTCCTTCCAATGAATATTCAGCACTGATTTACTTTAGGATGGACTGGTTGGATCTCCTTGCAGTCCAAGGGACTCTCAAGAGTCTTCTTCAACACCATAGTTCAAAAGCAGCAATTCTTCAGCCCTCAGTTTTCTTTATAGTCCAGCTCTCACATCTATACATGACTACTGGAAAAACCATAGCTCATTGAAAGTTTATTCTGTGGTGGACTCTGCCATGCCACCGGCTGCGAATCCTGCCTGGAACTCAGGTTCACATCAGCTTCACGTTCAAATCTCTGAACTTGGTGTTGGATGGGAGCCCAGGTCAGGCTTCTCCAGGCTGGAGGCCCTCCTAGAACAGAAGGGCCTGGTCCCCCAGCTCTTGACCCTCTGTCTGTCCCCCTCGCCTCCTCTCACCAGCCTTTGGGTGTCTCCTACTGAGGTGTAAGGAAGCATCGCAGGGCAGTTCCTCCTGGGCTGGTGGCTTCCCTTTCCCTAGGTTCCCCAGCAGTGTGCTTGTGTTCTGAGCAGCTTTTTGAGGTTTTGTCTTTCCTGGGTACGTCGTTGCTAGATGGAGGCATCTTTTATTTTTCTTCTGTGGCCTATCCTGAGCCATGGAAGCTGCACCCCTGCAGTGGAAGCACAGAGTCTTAACCCCTGGGTCACCAGGGAAGTCTTGAGATGGAAGCATCTTTTCTCTTAAATGTATCATTACTATTATTTGATGGCACTGGGTCTTCCCAGGTGACGCTAATGGTAAAGAACTCTCCTGTCAATGCAGGAGACATAAGAGCCTGGGGTTTGATCCCTGGGTTGGGAAGATTCCCTGGAGGCGGGTACAGCAACCCACTCCAGTGTAGTTTGCCTGAAGAATCCCATGGACAGAGGAGCCTGGTGGGGGTACAGTCTATAGGGTCACAAAGAGTCGGACATAACAGCATGCACACATCACTGGGTGTTAGTTGCAGCATGTGGGATCTAGTTCCCTGACCAGGTTTCAAACCCACACCCTCTACCTTAAGAGAGCAGAGTCTTAGCCACCTGATCATCAAGGAAATCTGAGATGGAGGTATCTTTGGTGTGGGCTGTGGCTCTTCTCTCAGCCCTTGGGGTCCTCCTATCCTCTCATGTCTCCTATTAGGCTTCTGTGTGTGTGTGTGTGTGTGTGTGTGTGTGTGTGTGTGTGTGCACGCCACTCAGTCATGTCTGACTCTTTGCAACCCCATGGACTGAAGCCTGCCAGGCTCCTCTGGCCATGGGATTCTCCAGGCAAGAATACTGGAGTGGGTATCCATTCCCTTCTCCAGGGGATCTTCCCGACCCAGGGATGCACTCCAGGTCTCCTTAAATTAAAGAAGACTTCTTTACCACCTGAGCCACCAGGGAAGCCCAGTGGGCTTCCATGCTGACTATCAATAAGCAGACACCTTCACTGCACATCAGAGCCTTTTGCCTCTCACCTTCTGGATCTCCTGGGGGTCAGTTCCCAGCCCTATTAGTTCATTTGAGTTTTCTGAAGCCTGATCAGCCTCAGCATGGGCATTCTGCCTTCAGGGATATTTTTCAAAGGTTGTGAAGACACTTTCCTCTCTGGGCTCTGGGTCAACCAATGTCGTAAAAGGATGTGATAAGGTTTGTTTGTTTTTTGGCCATGCTGCGTAGCATGTGGGATCTTAGTTCCATGACCAGGGATTGAATCTGGTCTCCGGAAGTGTAAGTATGGAGTCCCAGACACAGACCAACAGGGAAGTTCCCCTGTGATAGGCATCTTCATGTAAGAACAGCTCCCCTGAAGAAATGTCTTCACACATATCTATTTTTTTTTTAATATTTTAATTGCAGAGAATTTCAAAATAGGCAACAGTGAAGAGGACATGTGGTGAAGCCACAAATGCCTACTTTACACTACTCATGGCCAGTCTCTCTCCATCCTTCCCCTTACTCCCTGTCATGGGTTCAACTACTTCTCTCCCTAGAGAGAGAGGGGAACGTGCTGACCCCAGACTGTGATCTTATTTTGAAACAGGGTTTTTGCAGATGATCAAGTTCAGTTGAGGTCATTAGGATGGGCCCTAACTCAACTTGACCAGTGCTCTTATAAAAAGGGGAAGTCTGAACACACACAGACAACACCATTTGAAGATGAGGACAGAGACAAGGGTGATGGATCAAGCCAAGAAATGCCAAGGATGCCAACAAATCTCCAGAAGCTAGGGGAGAGGGATGGGACAGATCTTGCCTCATAGACTCAGAAGGAATCACCCCTGCCCACTTTTCTTTTTGGGAGGGGGGATGCTCCGTAAGGTGTTTGGGGATCTTAGTTCCCTGACCAGGGATTGAACCCATGCCCCCCTGCAGTGGACTGAGTCATAACCACTGGCTCACAAGGGAATTCCTGATCCTGCCAACATCTTTTTCTTTTTAACATTTTTTTTATTTTGTTGCACGTGGGACAAATCTTTAATTGTGGCATGTGGGATCTAGTGCCCTGACCAGGGATCGAACCGAGGCCTCCTATATTGGGACCATGGAGGCTTAGCCACTGGACCACCAGGGGAGTCCTCCAACCTTGCCAACATCCTGCTCTTGGACCTCTGGCTTCCAGACGTGTGAGATACTACAGTTCTATTGTTGAAGCCCTAGTTTTTGTGTGCTCAGGCATGTCCGACTCTTTGTGACCCTATGGACTGTAGCCCACAGGCTCCTCTGTCCATGAATTTCCCAGGCAAGAATACTGGAGTGGGTTGCCATTTCCTTCTCTGAGCGATTTCCTGACCCAGAGATCGAACCTGTGTCTCTTGCATCTCCTGCATTGGCAGGCGGATTCTTTACCACAAAGCCAGCTGGGAAGACCATCCTAGTCTGTTGTGCTTTATGGTAGCCCAGGAAACACACACATTTTATGCCCTGATTATTAGAAAGCACATTCTAGACCCCAGGTCATTTTTTCTGATGACTTTTTCCATCCTTGATCTGGCTAAGGGATTCCAGTGTGGATAACAGGTTCTGATTGCTTTCTTCACTGTTTCCTGATGGCCATGTTGTGGACAGCTGAGCCCCATTAAACACAGCTATGGGGAAACCACTAGACCATTCAGGTATGACCTAAATCAAATCCCTTATGATTATACAGTGGAAGTGAGAAATAGATTTAAGAGCCTAGATCTGATAGATAGAGTGCCTGATGAACTATGGAATGAGGTTTGTGACATTGTACAGGAGACAGGGATCAAGACCATCCCCATGGAAAAGAAATGCAAAAAAGCAAAATGGCTGTCTGGGGAGGCCTTACAAATAGCTGTGAAAAGAAGAGAAGCAAAAAGCAAAGGAAATATATAAACATCTGAATGCAGAGTTCCAAAGAATAGCAAAAAGAGATAAGAAAGCCTTCTTCAGCGATCAATGCAAAGAAATAGAGGAAAACAACAGAATGGGAAAGACTAGGAATCTCTTCAAGAAAATCAGAGATACCAAAGGAACATTTCATGCAAAAATGGGCTCGATAAAGGACAGAAATGGTATGGACCTAACAGAAGCAGAAGATATTAAGAAGAGGTTATGACCAACCTAGATAGCATATTCAAAAGCAGAGATATTACTTTGCCAACAAAGGTTCATCTGGTCAAGGCTATGGTTTTTCCAGTGGTCATGTATGGATGTAAGAGTTGGACTGTGAAGAAGGCTGAGCGCTGAAGAATTGATGCTTTTGAACTGTGGTGTTGGAGAAGACTCTTGAGAGTCCCTTGGACTGCAAGGAGATTCAACCAGTCCATTCTGAAGGAGATCAGCCCTGGGCTTTCTTTGGAAGGAATGATGCTAAAGCTGAAACTTTGGCCACCTCATGCAAAGAGTTGACTCATTGGAGAAGACTCTGATGCTGGGAGGGATTGGGGGTAAGAGGAGAAGGGGATGACAGAGGATGAGATGGCTGGATGGCATCACTGACTTGCTGGACGTGAGTCTGAGTGAACTCCGGGAGTTGGTGATGGACAGGGAGGCCTGGCGTGCTGCGATTCATGGGGTCGCACAGTTGGACACGACTGAGCGACTGATCTGATCTGATCTGATCTGATGGGGCTGGGTGCTGTCAGGACAACAGATGTGTCTTTCTTGGGGCCTCGATGTCCCTGCAGAGCTAGTGAGAGGCACAGGCAGAAGCTGGTAATGGTTTGGGTTTAGCCCAGCATTTCCCACCCAGCCTATGTACCCCTTCCTACTACTGGCTCTAAATAGCTTTATCTTCTTAATTATTTTTAAAAATTGAAATATAGTTGATTTACAATGCTGTGTTAGTTTCATGTGTATAGCAAAGTGACTCAGCTATACATGCATGCCGACCAGGGGTTGAACTTGCACCCCCTGCATTGGAATCTCAGAATCTTAACCACTGGACAGCCAGGGAAGTCTCAGACTTCTTTTTCCCTCAGTCAAATCTGAAACTTTAAGGATCACAATTTTTGTCCACTGAGGACGTTCAAAGAATGTGTTGTGAGCTCTCAAGGGACTCTCGAGAGGCATTCCAGAGATGTTTTTGGTGGCGGGCTGCCCAGTCAATGGGTCTCTTTGGCCGCCTGGGTGGGCCTGCAGGCCAGATGGTAGTTTCAGCCAACTCTAAAGAAACAGACCACGTTATTCTGTAGTCTGTGTTGTGACTATTAAAGAGATAACTTGGGGGGTGGGGCAGACTCAAGAATCAGTATGTTGGCTTGGTGTTTTTAAAAAACGTTTATTTGCACATTTACTGACCACATTGATCCTGACTCCGTGTTTAGGGAAAATCCCTGTGATGGAAGCCCCAGTTTCCACATTATACCCATTTGGAGAATCAGGCCCGTAGCTAGATGAAGGATGGTAATAAACGGGACCACAAGCCCCATCAGGGATACGAGCACTTGGTCAGAGTGCCTGGGATTGGGAGGCAGCACCAGTGGGTTCTCAGAGATGGCTGCTTCTCTGCTGTGCGCTCCCCGAGGCTGACTCACTCTGGCAAAGTTGATCCTGGGTCATTTCTACAAATGGGGTCTTGAGGCAGCTAGGCACCCAGGGACGCCCAGCACCAAGGGAGGTGCCGAATGGAATTATTCACAAAACAGCATCAGCTGCTGTGCTTCCCTCTTTGATTACAAAATAAAATGTATCTGACATGAAAGAGAGACGTGGGTCTCTGGTGAGCTGCCCTCTTTCCAGTATTGACGCCTGCTTGGCTGCTCTCTGGGTGTGGCCTCAGCCTCCCACTGGGACCAGGGGGCCTGGGATGGGGAGGCGTCTCCCAAGCCCATCCAGGGCTTAGCCTGGCTCAGAGCAGGAAGGAGGGTGGTCTGTGTGCCCTGGGGGGCACGGGGTTGGGGCTCAGGGGAAGTCTCGGTAGGGCAGGCGGAAGGGGTAGAGAGGTGTGTAACGTGAGTCATGCCAGAGCAGCTTCTCTTCCAGAAAGGAGACGGTGGGCAGGGTCAGGACCAGGGTCTGATGTTTGAGCATGCTGTGCACGTTCAGGCCTGGGGGGGGGGGGGCGAGGGGGAAAGGGGAGCGCAGTTAGGGCCAGCCCCACCATCCCCAACAGAGACACCACAGTCTAGTGTAGGGTCCTGAGCCTGGCAGCCTGGGTTCAAACCCTGGCTCAGCTGCTCACCCCTGGCAAGACCCTGGGCAAGGGGTGGTCCTCAGCTCGTCAACCTCAACCAAAACATCCAGGGTACCCCGACTCTGCCCTGTGCCAGGGAAGGGTTCCCACCTCACCTTCCCATTGGGGAGAAAAACAATAAACAGAGCAGATGAATAAACACGATGTACTGAGGCGGGTCCATGCGGCTATAGGGAGTGATGAGGGAGGGAGGGGAGGGGAGTGGGGGGAGAGGAGGGCAGGGAGTGCAGGATCTGTGGGCCTCCAGATAAGCCAGGTTTTTACCCTGAGTGATGTGGGAGCCCTGGAGGGTGGTGGGCAAATGTGCTCAGGCGCCCTCTGGCGGCCGTAAGTGGGACTGGCGGGGGATGCGGGATCAGGACGGATTGTGGCAGTTAGCAGGTGCCTGGAACCAGGGCAGAGGCGACAGAGTGGGGGCTGGCCCAGGGTGGTGAGAAGTTGTTGGATCCTGGACACGTTCATAGACAGAGCTGACAGGGTGGGCTAACAGACTGGAGTGGAGGAAGGAGGTCTTATGTGCCCTGATGACTGTGAGACCCCATGTGCTGCTGTC
Organism: Tragelaphus eurycerus; assembly: GCA_935064755.1. Lineage (NCBI taxonomy): Eukaryota > Metazoa > Chordata > Mammalia > Artiodactyla > Bovidae > Tragelaphus > Tragelaphus eurycerus. The sequence goes on along the minus strand of CAKXYN010000058.1, from coordinate 1,386,352 downwards.
CAGGAGGCAGCTGGGCCTGCAATCAGGAGGCCAAGAGAGGGCTCTGGGGACTAGTCAACCCCTCTATGGATCGGGGACCCTGCTCAGGTCAGCTCTGATCCTGTGTGTCTGAGTGAGGAGCCAGGTGGGAGCAGCCAGGGGGCCCTTGGACTCACTCCACCCCGGCACTGAAACCTAAGCTTGGACTGACGTGACCTCAGAGCGTTTTCTTAAGAAAGACATCATTCTCCCAGGCTGGGCTGGGCCAGCGGGGGTTGTGTTGGGAACACGGTCACTGCCCAGGGCTACTCCGGGACTGAGTCATAGATACAGGATGTGAACTGGCCTGAGGCCCTTTGCTCACCGATAGCCGGGATCAGGTTGAAGGTCTTGAGCCCGGATGTGGCTGCTACAACATTTTGTGGCATGTCCTCGTGTTCTCTGAAATAGAGGCCAGAAGGTGAGCTCTGCGCCAAGGACGGAGCCTGCCCCCACCGCCCCTGCCCAGTGCGGCCCCCTCACAAGTCTACAAAAAGGACAGAGTCGCCCCAGCGGCGGTAGCGGGCCAGCTCCATCAGGTACTGGGGGTCTGCAGTGGGCAACTCCAGGGAATCCACGATGTGCAGGTCGTCCTGGTGGGAGGAAAGGACGGGCTGAGTCTCCTACTGCCCCCCTGGGAGCCACTTGGGTCCCCCTGCAGCTACTCAGGCTCCCCCACCCCCACAGGCCAGATCCCAGCACACGTGGCTCCCGCAGGATCGGTGCTGTTACCTGGGCCAGCTTGACGGTCAGCGCCACCTTGAGGCCTTGCACCCGCACTTTCATGGGCAGCATGTAATAGTAGCTCGTGGGGCCCCGGGGGCCATGGGCGACACCTCCTGCAGGGGCAGAGGAATGTGTGAACGGGTGAAGGCCCCAACTGGGCTTGGAGGTCAGAAATCTGCCCCAGTGGTGGGCCCAGAGGTGGGGGGGGGGAGGCTGCTGGCAGCCAGGCTGAAGTGCAGCAAAGAGGGTGGGGGTGTCGGGGGGGTGGGTGGGAGGGGAGGATGGATCAGGCACCACCTGGGACAGGTAACTTTGCCTCAGAGGGGCCCGGTGTCCTCAGCCATCAACCCCTGAGTGAGGATAATTCTACTCGGCTGCTCCCCCTGCTCGGCCCTAGGAGGCAGCAGGGGACCTGATAGGATCCCTCCCTCGTTCATATTCAGACGGAGGCTTGATCGCAGAGGGAATCAGGGCTGTGTGGGGCAGCACAAGGGGATTCAGAGGGTTGGGGGGACCCAAAGAGGATCATGGAGGGCTTCCTGGAGGAGGCATGGCCCAAACACAAGGGAAAGTGAAAGCTGCGCAGTTGTGTCCTACTCTGCGACTCCACAGTCCATGGAATTCTCCAGGCCAGGATACTGGAGTGGGTAGTCATTCCCTTCTCCAGGGGATCTTCCCAACCCAGGGAAGGTTGAGAGGAATTGGCCAGGCCAATGGAAGATGACTGAGCCAGCTCTATCTGGTCAGGAAGGCATGGAAGGGACAGTGGGGAGAGGGGGTCTGCAGCCACCAAGGGCTGGAAGGCCAAGATGAGGGGCTCAGACTTCACACAGGAGCTAGGAGGCTTGGGAAGATCCCTCTGGGTGCTGTGTGATGTGTGGGCCAGGAGAGGTGAGCTGGGAGGTGGGACAGAAAGGGGCTGTGGCCGCGGCCTGATGAGAGGTTGAGGCCAGAGCTGTGGGGACTTGCAGGGAAGTGCACAGTCTCGCCAACCTCTGACCGCACACACATGGGCAGACCTGCTCACCTCCTCGCCAGATTGGGGAGCGGATGCTGCCGTGTCTGGCGCGCCCACTGCCTTTTTGCTGCCAGGGCTTCCGGCCACCTCCCCGCACCTCAGCCCTGGTCTTGGTCTTGGCGTAGCTCTGTGGGCACAGAGTGAGGAGGGAGTCAGGTTCACAGGCAGATGCCATCACAGCCGTAAGGCACCAGGCCCACAGACGGGGCCGTGAGCTGGGAGGACCGGCCTGCTGCTGGGGAGCTGGAGAGGAGGCACAGAGACTGGGGCTCTATCAGGACAAGCACAGAGTGCTTTGGGAGGGAGGGAGGGATAAAGAAGTCAAGAGCTCCCTCCTCTACTCCAGAAACGTCAGCCTCAGAAGGGCAGGGGCGCTGCTGCCTGGCACACAGTAGGTGCTATGTATTTTTTCAATGATTTCCACGTGGTTGTAATTAAAAGGATCCGTCTTGCAATGCAAGGGACACGGGTTCAATCCACGGTCCTGGAAGATCCCACATGCCTTGGGACAACTAAGCCTGTGTGCCGCAGCAACTGAAGCCCACCCCCTGCTAGAGTCCAAGCTCCGAAACAAGTGAAGCCACTGCAATGAGAAGCCGGTGCACCACAACAAAGATTAGCTCCTGTTCGCCGAAACTAGTGAAAGCCGGCGTGCAACAATGAAGACCCAGCACAGCCAAAAATAAAATTAATAAATATATATATATAAATATATATATTTAACAAAAAAAAGAAGAAAACAACCTAATTTTTAAAAAATGGCAAGCGGGGGAATTCCCTGGCAGTCCACTGATTAGGACTCTGTGCCGGGGGCCCGGGTTTAATCCCTGGTTTGGAAACTAAGATGCCACAAGCCAAGTGGCCAAAAAAATAGGAATAAAATAAAATTTAAAAAATGAAAGGAAGGTGGGATATGGGGAAAGATGTGGGGGTTAGAATCGGGGAGAGGTGTGGGATGGGGGATGCTGTGAGGCTTCCAGTGCCAGGCTGATGACTTCATTCCCAGGGCCATGGGGAGCCAGGCAGGGCTCACAAGACTCGAGGTGGCCACATGAAAGGCAGGGACCCTGACTGAGAACGGCATCTTCCATGCTCTTGGCACCAAATCCAAACACCCCACGTTGCCTCTGCTGACCTCCAGGGCCACCCTGGGCTCCCTCTCATCCCCCAGGCCTTTGCCCGTGCGGCTCCCACTCCCTCCATGCCAGCCCCACTGCCCCCTCTACCTACCTAGCTCCTGCCTATCACATCCCTGAGGTTAAATGCCGCTTTCTTCTGAGACAACTTCCCTAATGACACATTTACAGGCATGACTGCTTGACTCCCACTCTCCCATTCTGACTAGACTGGGAGCTTCATGAGGGCAGGGACCTTGCCTGTCATGTCCCCTAACACAGTGCCCAGTACACAGTGGGTGTTCAGAAAATGCCTAGTGGGAATTCCCTGGTGGTCCAGTGGCTAAGAATCCTTAGGAGCCTGGGGGTGGGGGTGGGCTACAGTCCATGGGGTCGCAAAGAGCATGCAGGCACAGCCTAGAGCTTCGTCAATAGAACTGTACGTCTCACACTTCTGGAAGCCAGAGGTCCAAGATCAAGATGTTAGCAGGGTTGGAGGACTCCCCTTGAGGTCCAGTGGCCAAGCCTCCGTGCTTCCAGTGCAGGGGGCCTGGGTTCAATCCCTGGGCAGGGAACTGGATCCCACATGCCACAGGAAAGACTTAGAGCAGCCCAACAAATAAATAAAGGTATGAGTATAATCAGCAATACATAAAAATAAATCTTAAAAAAATTTTCAGTGCTCACATTTAAGAAAAAAGAAAATGGCCCATTGGGGAATGGTTCAGGGGAGAGAAAATGGGGCCTGAGCCAGCCATCCAGAGAAGACACAGCACAGCTGTGCTCGGCCTCTGCCTCACCCCGCCAGCCCTGCCCGGGGCACTCACAATTCTCTTGAAGTTCTTCTGCCAGATGGCAACCTGGTGCAGGATATCCAGCCTGCGAAGAAAGGAGATATAAGAGGGCCGAGCGCACTTAAAACCCTCCCCGCTCCATGAGATGAGCACCCAGGCTCCTCCCATCCACTGCCAGGGCCCTGTGGTCCGCTCCAGTCCCTCTCTGGGCCCATCTCGCACCACCTCCAGCCCTGCTCCGTGTTGGTTCTGTCACTTCTTTACAGACTAGCTTGCCTCTCTGACCCTATGCCGTCCCGTACAGTGGATGGCCACGTGTGCAGCTACTGAAGCCCTGAAAAGCGGCCAGGACCACACGACAGTATTTCATTTTTTTAAAAATATTTATTTATTTTGGGTTTCCCTGATGGTTCAGTGGTAAAGAATCTGCCGGCCAATGTATGTTCGATCCTTAAGACAGGAAGATCCCACATGCCTAGGAGCAACTAAGCTCGTGGGCCATAACTATTGAGCCTGTGCTCTAGAGCCCAGGGGCCACAAGCATGGAAGCCTGGGTGCCCTAGAGCCCAGGCTCGGCAACAAGAGAAGCCACTGCAATGAGAAGCCTGTGCACCGCAACTACAGAGCAGCCCCTGCTCACCATAACTAGAGAAAAGTCCGTGCGGCATTGAAGACCCAGAGCAGCCAAAAATAAACAAATAAAAATTTTAAAATGTATTTATTTAATTGACTGCATCAGGTCTTAGTTGTGGCATGTGAGATCTTTAGTTTTGGCATGTGAACTCTGAGTTGTGGCATAAAGGATCTAGTTCCCTGCCCAGGCATCCAGCCCGGGCCCCCTGCACTGAGAGTGCAGAGTCTTAGTGCAGACCACCAGGGAAGTCCCAACATTTTAGACTTATCAGGACAAATGAAATATATTACTGAAATCAATCTTACTTGTCTCTTGCCTTTGAAAGAAAATGTGGCTACTGGAAGAACTGAAATTACACCTGGGGCTCGCATTGGACAGGGGTGCCAGGCTGGTCTGTTAAGGGTTGGCAAACTATGGTTTGGTTCAGTTCAGTTCAGTTGCTCAGTCATGTCCGACTCTTTGCACCCGTGTGGACTGCAGCCCACCAGGCCTCCCTGTCCATCACCAGCTCCCGCAGCCTACCCAAACTCATGTCCATTGCATCGGTGATGCTATCCAACCATCTCATCCTCTGTCATCCCTTTCTCCTCCTGCCTTCAATCTTTCCCAGCATCAAGGTCTTTTCAAATGAGTCAGTTCTTCCCAACAGGTGGCCAAAGTATTGGAGTTTCAGCATCAGTCCTTCCAATGAATATTCAGGACTGATTTCCTTTAGGCTAGACTGGTTGGATCTCCTTGCAGTCCAAGGGACTCTCAAGAGTCTTCTCCAACACCACAATTCCAAAGCAGCAATTCTTCAGTGCTCAGCTTTCTAAATCCAACTCTCACATCCATACATGACTACTGGCTTTGACTAGACTTTAACTAGCTTTGACTAGATGGACCTTTGTTGGCAAAGTAATGTCTCTACTTTTTAATATGCTGTCTAGGTTGGTCATAGCTTTTCTTCCAAGGAGCAAGCGTCCTTTAATTTCATGACTGCAGTCACCATCTGCAGTGATTCTGGAGCCCCCCAAAATAAAGTCTCTGTTTCCCTTGTTTCCCCATCTATTTGTCATGAAGTGATGGGACTGCATGCCATGATCTTAGTTTTCTGAATGTTGAGTTTTAAGCCAACTTTTTCACTCTCCTCTTTCACTTTCATCAGGAGGCTCTTTAGTTCTTCACTTTCTGCTATAAGGGTGGTGTCATCTGCATATCTGTGGTTATTGATATTTCTCCCAGCAATCTTGATTCCAGCTTGTGCTTCATCCATCCCGGCATTTCAAATGACGTATTTTATGGTTAGAAAGGCCAAGTCTGGCCTGCTGCCTGTTTTTGTAAATACGCTTGACTAGAACACAGCCACGCTCATCCACTTACTCATTGTGCACGGCTGCTTTTGTACTGCATCAGCAAAGATGAGTAGTTGCCATGGAGACATTACAGCCTTCAAAGCCTATAATATTTACTCCCTGGCTCTTTACAGAAGTTTGCTGTCCCAGCTCCAGACTGGAAGCAACATCAGCAACCTCAGTGCTCATTCACTGCTATATCCCTGACACCCAGAATGGAATGTGGCACCTGGTAAGTACTTCCTAAGTATTTACAGAATAAATAAAATGCTTTCTCTCTCTCTCTCTTTTTTTAACCTCGAAGCATGTGGGATCTTATTTCTCCAACCAGTGATGGAACCCATGCCCCCTGCAGTGCTAGCTCAGAGTCTTAACCACCAGGGAAGTCCCCAAATACATTGTTTTTATTTTTTTTTTCCTTTGGTCACCCCTTAGCAGATTGGGATTCTGTAAAAGCAGGGGACAAACCATACAAAAATAATAGTAATAAATTAATAGCAGTTATTATCTGCCAGACACAGTAGACATAAGAGACATCAAACTCCTTTGCAATTGGAAACTTAGTCCTGGGAGTTGGTCCATATACTGTTGAGTATATAGTTTACAAGCTGTGTGACCATAGGCAGATTTCTTAACTTGCCTGTGCTGTTTCTTTAGCTACAAAATAAGAATAAAAAATAATGAAAAGGAATTCCCTGGCAGCCCAGTGGTTAGGACTTTGCACTTTCACTATGGAGGGCCTGGGTTCACTCCCTGGTCAGTGGATTAAGAGCCCACAAGCCACATGGCCAAAAAAAAAAAAAAAAAAGAAATTAAAATAAAAATAAAATGCAAATAGGCTGAGCCAGACACACAGTATGGACTTAACCACTGTTAGTGCCCATTTTTGCAAAAACCAATAACAGCAACAATAATCAACATTTCCATAGACCGTATTATGGGCCAGAATTATCTAAAACCTCTTGAGGTTTGACAGAATGGAGACATCGAAACACAGGGGTAAGGTAGGATTCCAACCCAGTCACTCGGGATACAGAGCCCTGTGCCCTTAACCCACAGAGAACGTTACCTCTCAACCCTCACCTTCCCACAACTCTGAAGCAAGAAAAACCATCATTCCCTTTTGACAGCTGGAGAAAATGAGGCTTGAACCCAGGTCATCCTGATTCCTAAACCCCCGATCCTCGTCTCTCTGCCACCCAGTTCACCACTTCAGCTCCCACTGACCTGGGCGTCGTGGAGAAAATGTCTGGGTGCAGTTCGGTCAGACCCACGCGCTCCTGCTCATAGCCCTGCAGAGATTCAACCCAGGCCTGCACCGGACGCCGGTGCAGGGGTACCGGGAGCTCGCACCTGCGCAGTACGGGTGCCTGGGGACCTGGAATGATTGGGAAGTCAGGAGTAAGGGTCAGAGTTCCCAGTCGCCACCCTTCCTGGGGTGACCAAGCAACCTCACCTACGCTCGCCAAGGGTTCTGGTTTCTCCGCCGACTGCACTGCCTTTTCTGCCAGCGCGCTCAGGCCCTGTAAACGTGGGCGGGAATGAGAGAGAACCCCCCCGGGCCCTCCAACTTTTATCCTCCGACCCCGCCCTCCGTCCTCGGCCTCACCCGGCAGCCCCTGGGCAGAAGCCAGGCCCGGGCCCCGGCCCGGACTAGCTGCTGCATCTTCGCGTAGCTCTCCACGCTTAGAGAGGTCAAAGCTTCCTCTGGAGTCTCGCGTCGCCTCGAGATGACGTCACGTCCGCGACACCGCCTGCTCGGTTTGTTTTCAGCTTAGGAAAGCGGGGCATGCAAGATCGAGGACCGCGGGGCTCGCCTCAGCGTGCCCCCACCTCCGCCCCGAGACTAACCCCCGCAAACTCCAATTTTCTCTTCAGGCCTAAGAACCCTCTGCAACCCCGGGAGTGCGAGCCCACAGTGAGAAACCCGCCCCTTCTTCGGTCCCGCCCCCGAGCCTGAAGGAATCCAGCCAATGAAACCTCCCTACTCAAAGGACACGCTCTCATTCAGCCAATGAGCTGTTAAGTATGAAAAAAAAAAGTTCTGGGGCGGGCACTAAAGGGAATATGGCCAATAGTTGTTACGCTTTTATGTCGGCCACGCCCTCTAGGTCCCGCCCCATTGGGGCCCCGAAGACTCTAAGCTGCGGTTTCTGCAGGAACGTGAATTTTTGTTTGTTTAAATGCAGGGCTTTATCTCCCGCAGAAAGCCCTCAGGATAGGACCTGGAGGATAGATCCCCAGGTTATGTCCTCTTTCAATGCTTCAGGTTAGGGATGTGTCTCCCTCATCTCCTTGGCCAAGATGTCGCGTCTCATACAGCCCGAGTTCTCAGAGAGCACAGTGGGAAGTCTACAGATCCTAGCTTGCTCTCTCGTCCCCCCTCACAATAGAAATCCAAATGCTCATTTTAAAAAATAATTTTATTCATTTATTTGTTTATTTAGGCTAGTTCTTCCTTGGTGCGCGAGCTTTTCTCTAGTTGTGGGGCACGGGCTTCTAAATGCAGTGGCTTTTTTGCCGAGCACGGAGCTCGAGGCGACAGTGGGCTTCAGTAGTTGGAGTGCGTGGACTCAGTATTTGGGGCCTCTGGGGTCTAGAGCGCAGGCTCAATAGTTTTGGCTAACAGGCTTAGTTGTTCCGGGGCATGTGGGATCCTTCGTGACCAGGTATCGAACTCGTGTTTCCTGCATCGCCAGGCCGATTCTTTACCACTACTGAGCCACCAGAGAAGCCCCAAATGTTCCTTTTCTAGGTTCTTTGCCACGTTCCCCATCGGGCCTCCAGGCGGCGCCACGAGCACATAGCAGCCTTTCTTGCCGGGCTCAGTTCAGTTCAGTCGCTCAGTCGTGTCCGACTCTTTGCGACCCCATGAACTGCAGCACGCCAGGCCTCCCTATCCATCACCAGCTCTCGGAGGTCACTCAGACTCACGTCCATCGAGTCAGTGATGCCATTCAGCCATCTCATCCTCTGTCGTCCCTTTCTCCTCCTGCCCCCAATCCCTCCCAGCATCAGAGTCTTTTCCAATGAGTCAACCCTTCGCATGAGGTGGCCAAAGTACTGGAGCTCCAGCTTTAGCATCATTCCTTTCAAAGAACACCCAGGACTGATCTCCCTTAGAATGGACTGGTTGGATCTCCTTGCAGTCCAAGGGACTCTCAAGAGTCTTCTCCAACACCGCAGTTCAAAAGCATCAATTCTTCGGCACTCAGCTTTCTTCACAGTCCACCTCTCACATGACATACATGACTACTGGAAAAACCATAGCCTTGACTAGACGGACCTTGCCGGGCTCAGTTCAGTTCAGTTCAGTCGCTCAGTCGTGTCCAACTCTTTGCGACCCCATGAATCACAGCATGCCAGGCCTCCCTGTCCATCACCAACTCCCGGAGTTCACTCAGACTCATGTCCATCAAGTCAGTGATGCCATCCAGCCATCTTATCCTCTGTCGTCCCCTTCTCCTCCTGCCCTCAATCCCTCCCAGCATCAGAGTCTTTTCCAGTGAGTCAACTCTTCGCATGAGGTGGCCAAAATACTGGAGTTTCAGCTTTAGCATCATTCCTTCCAAAGAAATCCCAGGGCTGATCTCCTTCAGAATGGACTGGTTGGATCTTCTTGCAGTCCAAGAGACTCTCAAGAGTCTTCTCCAACACCACAGTTCAAAAGCATCAATTCTTTAGCGCTCAGCCTTCTTCACAGTCCAACTCTCACATCCATACATGACCACAGGAAAAACCATAACCTTGACTAGACGAACCTTTTTTGGCAAAGTAATGTCTCTGCTTTTGAATATGCTATCTAGGTTGGTCATAACTTTTCCAAGGAGTAAGCGTCTTTTAATTTCATGACTGCAGTCACCATCTGCAGTGATTTTGGAGCCCAGAAAAATAAAGTCTGACACTGTTTCCACTGTTTCCCCATCTATTTCCCATGAAGTGATGGGACTGGATGCCATGATCTTCGTTTTCTGAATGTTGAGCTTTAAGCCAACTTTTTCACTCTCCACTTTCACTTTCATCAAGAGGCTTTTGAGTTCCTCTTCACTTTCTGCCATAAGGGTGGTGTCATCTGCATATCTGAGGTTATTGATATTTCTTCCAGCTTGCGCTTCTTCCAGCCCAGCGTTTCTCATGATGTACTCTGCATGTAAGTTAAATAAGCAGGGTGACAATATACGTCCTTGCCGGGCTAGACCTGAGCATTTGGCTGCCAGTGCGATTTGGACCGAGTTCAGTGGCTAAGAACGTGTTTTCAGAGACAAATTCAGTGTACTCATCTGGAAGATGGGGAGGTTGTAAGATTTGATGAAATGATTGAGGCAAAGCATGTCATGCGTGAAACATGCAGAGCATTATTTTATTATTATTATTAATTGAAGGTGAGTTTTGTCATCAAATCAAGACAAGAACCAAGGCAGGGAAAGGGGTGGGCACTGGAGGACGTGAATGCTGTGCTAAAGATGTAAGACATTGTTTCTTTTCTTTTTTAAATTTTCATCTGATATATGACATATGGATATTTTTGTGAAGTATTAATGAAAATTTACAATGTTATATTTCATTGTGTACTCTACTCTTGTAAGAACTGTGAATGTGTGTTTTAAACTTCACACACTTTGCAATTTCAAAAGGTCTTTTAAATCCTTTATTTTGTACAGTCTTGTTTATTCACTTTATGTTTGCATAATTCACACATCTAGTAAAGAAAATTTCAAAAACTGCATAAAGAAAATTAGAGTGGATGAAAAATCTGTCTCCTCCAACCTCTGTTCCCTGCTGGGCCTGCCCCACACCCCTTTCCCTTCCCAGAATCCACCGCCACAACCAGCTGTGTCTCTTCTCTGAGAACCAGTTTATTATTTTACAGGCAGCTTTTCCAAGTCTGTCCCGGGCAAGAGAATTTAGATTTTATGTGGTGAAGGATGGGATGGCACTTAGTTACTTAATGATTTAGTGGGCACCTACTGTGTACCGCTGGGATAAATCCAACAGACACCCTTGAAAATACTCACAGCTCAGTGCAGAAGGCTGAGATCAGAATGGGGGAGGGAAGTCTATAGAGTCTCTGAGAGCTCAGGGGAAGAACACCTAACCCATGGGGGCAGGAGTCTCACAGGCGACTTCTCTGAAGCTGTAACCTGAGAGCTAAGGCTTAAAGTTCCATCAAGAGTTTGTCCAAAGGAGAAAATGTGATCCAGGCTGAGGAAATAGCAGTTGCAAAGGGCAGAAGTCGGGGCAGAAGAGGGGGGAGGAGGGAGGGTTGAGGGGGTGGCTGGACCTTCCTAATGGCCACAGGCTTTGTTTATTGACTCATTCATTTCTGTTGACCCCACCGGGCCTTTGCATTGTTGTACCTTCAGCCTGGATCATACTTTTCTTTCTCTTTAAAGGCTTTTTTTTTTTTTTTTTTTTGATGTGGACCAACTCAATGGTTATGAATTTGAGCAAACTCCAGCAGATAGTGAAGGGCAGGGGAGCCTGGCATGCTGCAGTCCATAGGGTCACAGTCAGGCACGAATTAGCAACTGTGAACAATAGCAGGTTTTATTTTTTGTTTTTTATTAGTCGCTCAGTGATGTTGGACTCTTTTTGACCCCATGGACTGTAGCTCACCAGGCTCCTCTGTCCATGGGATTCTCCAGGCAAGAATACTGGAGTGGGTTGCCATGCCCTCATCCAGGGGATCTTCCTGACCCAATCTCCTGGGTTGGGAGACTGGAACCCGTGTCTCCTTCTGCTCCTGCATTGCAGGCAGATTAACTGTCTGAGCCACCAGAGAAGCCCTTATCCTGCCCTATTTTTTTTCATCAATATTTATATTCTAATATATAACTTCCTGGATTTTTAAAAAATGTCTTTTGTCTGTCTCCCCCATTAGAGGAGAAATTTTGTCTCCTCCTTGGCAGAAACTTTGTTCTGTCTGGCCCCTGCAGCCAGTATAGTGCCTATAACACAATAGGGACTCAAAACATGTTTCTTTTTAAAAAAAATTTTTTTTTATATTCAAGTAGAGCTGATTAACAATGTTGTGATAGTTTCAGGTGGACAGCAAAGGGACTCAGCTACACATATACATGTATCCATTCTCCCCCAAACTCCCCTCCCACTCAAGCTGCTGCATAACATTGAACAGAGCTCCCTGTGCTATACAATAGATCCTGTACTGTAAGGATAAATGTTGATTATCCATTTTAGTTTTTACGTATTTATTTTAGGTTTACCTGGGCTGGGTCTTCGTTGCTGAACACAGGCTTTCTCTAGTTGTAAGACTGGGGACTGTTCCCTGTGGTGTGTGGGGTTCTCATAGCGGTGGAGCATGGATTCTTCAGCACTCAGGCTTCAGTAATTGCAGCATGTGGGCTCTAGAGCGCAGGCTCAGTAGTTGTGGTGCACAGGCTTAGATGCTCCATGGCATGTGGAATCTACCCGAACCAGGGATCAAACCCATGTCCCCAGAATTGGAAGGTGGAGTCTTATTCACTGTGCCACCAGGAAGTCCTGTTTTCCATTTTAAATATAGCAGTGTGTACATGTCCATCCAGATTCCCTAAATATCCTTCCCCCTCTTGAGTGAATCCCTTCATTCATCATCCTGATGTAGTGCTCAGACACTCAGTCGTGCCCGACTCTTTGTGACCCCATGGACTATATAGCCCACCAGGCTCCTCTGTCCATGGGGATTCTCCAGGCAAGAATACTAGAGTGGCTTGCTGTGCCCTCCTCCAGGGGATCTTCCCAACCCAGGGATCGAACCCAGGTCTCCCACATTGCAGGCAGAGTCTTTACTGTCTGAGTCACCAGGGAAGCCCTGATGCAGGTATGTTACCAAAAACAGAATCCTCTCTGTCTCTTGGGTCTCAGGATCTGTATCCCTGCTGAAGTCATGGGCAAATAAGGTACCCAATGAATGATTATTTACCCAATGACCCTGGAATCATATAGACAGGCTTGAATCCAGGGGCTGCTGCTAACTGGTCGGGTTTCCCTGGGCATGTGGTTAGCACTTTCAGAGTTCAGTCTCCTTATTGGTAGGTGGGACACCCACAACCTCTACCCTGACTAGCTGTGTGGTTGATGAGTTCTCTTTCTTTCCATCCTCAGCCCTCACAGTATCTCCCCGCTCCCTACAATGGAGAGAGCCTATAAATACGTGACTCAGATCACGTCCCTCCTCTATTCAGAACCCTCTATGGTTCCTTTTTCACTTAGGGCAAAAGCCAAAGTCCCCACTGGAGCCCACAAGGCCCTGCAAGACCTGTCCCCACTGCCTCCCACTGTCCTTCTCTATCCCTCTCTGGTTTCCAGTGTGCTGGTTGTTCTAGGCTCCCTCCGTGGCTGGGGGCAGAGGGAACATTGTGGGGGCTGAGGACAGAAACAAAGAGAACTCATCAACCATACAAATCATCACACGAGCGTTTGTGTGTGTCCCACCTCCCGATTAAGAAACTCAACTCTAAAAGTGCTAACCCTGTGCCCAGGTAATGCCTGACCAATTAGCAGCAGCCCCTGGATGCACTGGTTTTCTTACCAGAACCTGTCAGACTCACACTAGCCCCAGGGCTTTTGCAATAGTCGTGCCTTCTACATGGACCACTCTCCCCGAAATATCTGCATGGTTCACTCCCTCACCTCCTTGTGTGTGTTTAGTGGCTCACTTGTGTCTGACTCTTTGCGACGCCATGGACTATACCTCGTCAGGCTCCTCTGTCTATGGAATTTTCCAGGCAAGAATACAAGAGTGGGTTGTCATTTCCTTCTCCGGGGGATCTTCCCAATCCAGACTCAAACCCATGTCTCCTGCCTTGCAGGCTGATTCTCTACCCACTGGGCCAGTGGGGAAGCCCTCACCTCCTTCGGGTCTTTACTCAAATGTCACCTTCTCAGGTGACACTAGGTCTAAAAATCATGGCTCTCTTCCTACCCTATATATTTAATCCACCTTCCCAGTGTCATTGTTTCCTGAACTTCCACCACATCCTAACAGATGACATCATGTTCTTTTTGTCCTGCCTCTTGTCTATCTCCTCCATGAGAACATCAGCTCCCAGACAACAGAGATCTTTGTTTCTTTCACTGTTGGATCCCTTTGCTAAGAAGGAGAAGGGTGCCAGGCACCCAGAAGGTTTCAATACATAGTAATTGAACAAATAGAATGTAGAGGAAGCAGTTTGCACATGGCTCCCCCACAGGCATATTGATTGCAAGCCTTAATGAAAGGGTGGTAATGATTTTCAGACCTGCACACCGCGAAGCTCAAAGTTTGACCATTTTGGTCCAAGCCTGAGTAGAGGTTGAAGGTCAAGGTGTTCAGCCCTCCCCTGTGGCTCAAAGGTTCAATTGTAGTGGCCTTTGCCCCTAGTGGGCCAGCATCAATCCTTGCAAACCAGAGAGGGTCTCTGCTGGCGCCGGGCATGATAGCAATTTCGTCATTGTTATTCAATCACTAAGTTTTGTCCAACTCCTTGTGACCTAATGGACTTCAGCATACCAGTCTCCTCTGTCCTCCACTGTCTCCCAGAGTCTGCTCAAATTCATGTCCATTGAGTCAGTGATGCCATCTCACCATCTCATCCTCTGCCGCCCTCTTCTCCATTTGCCTTCAATCTTTCCCAGCATCAGGGCAATTTAGGGAGCATATACTGGAAACTGGAAGGTCCCCCAAGGTCTGGTCATTTCTAGCCTCCCATTGTTGTGCCAGGGTTTTCACAAGGGCAAGAGGTCAAGGCTGGGATATTGGGGGGCAGCCTTCAGATAGAAGATGAAGGCCATGGGTGCAGGCTGGATTGGGGGCTCTGACCTCTTGGGGGGAGCTGTTTAAAGTATACCCCCCTCAACTGCCAACACAGCTGCTGTTTTGCAACTCAGTTTGTGGGTAACGGCCAAGCAGGTGAGGAGGAGGAGTCCCCATGGAGGTTTTCTCCACTCCCCTCAACCCCTAGGGATGGGCATGATTTGCATAGATGTTTCCATTCTCTTCAGTTCAAGTGGGTGTTTGGAGCAGAAAAAAGGGCTCAAAACCAGCCTCCCAGTTTTGGGCAGAGGGTCAGGCCCCCGCAGGGCACATGGGCTCTCTCAGCCTCAGTTTTCCCTTCTGTAGAATGGGGGTATAGTTCCCCTTTCCTCATTTGGTTTGTGTCAGCCTTGAGCCTGTGTACCCTCAGATCACCCACTCCCTGTTCTGTCCCTGCCCCATGGTTAAGGTCTGACCCCTGCATAGGATAGCCCCTCTTTTTCCCACTGCTTTTTGCCCAGATTTAGTCAATGGCAGGCACCAAAGAAAGGCAATGCCAAAGAATGCTCAAACTACCGCACAATTGCACTCATCTCATACGCTAGTAAAGTAATGCTCAAAATTCTCCAAGCCAGGCTTCAGCAATATGTGAACCGTGAACTTCCTGATGTTTAAGCTGGTTTTAGAAAAGGCAGAGGAACCAGAGATCAAATTGCCAACATCCGCTGGATCATGGAAAAAGCAAGAGAGTTCCAGAAAAACATCTATTTCTGCTGTATTGACTATGCCAAAGCCTTTGTGTGGATCACAATAAACTGTGGAAAATTCTGAAGGAGATGGGAATACCAGACCACCTGATCTGCCTCTTGAGAAATCTGTATGCGGGTCAGGAAGCAACAGTTAGAACTGAACATGGAACAACAGACTGGTTCCAAATAGGAAAAGGAGTACGTCAAGGCTGTATATTGTCAACATGTTTATTTAACTTATATGCAGAGTACATCATGAGAAATGCTGGACTGGAAGAAACACAAGTTGGAATCAGGATTGCCAGGAGAAATATCAATAACCTCAGATATGCAGATGACACCACCCTTATGGCAGAAAGTGAAGAGGGGCTAAAAAGCCTCTTGATGAGAGTGAAAGTGGAGAGTGAAAAGGTTGGCTTAAAGCTCAACATTCAGAAAACGAAGATCATGGCATCTGGTCCCATCACTACATGGGAAATAGATGGAGAAACAGTGGAAACAGTGTCAGAATTTATTTTTCTGGGCTCCAAAATCACTGCAGATGGTGACTGCAGCCATGAAATTAAAAGACGCTTACTCCTTGGAAGGAAAGTTATGACCAACCTAGATAGCATATTCAAAAGCAGAGACATCACTTTGCCAACAAAGGTCGCCTAGTCAAGGCTATGGTCTTTCCTGTGGTCATGTATGGATGTGAGAGCTGGACTGTGAAGAAGGCTGAGCGCCGAAGAATTGATGCTTTTGAACTGTGGTGTTGGAGAAGACTCTTGAGAGTCCCTTGGACTGCAAGAAGATCCAACCAGTCCATTCTGAAGGAGATCAGCCCTGGAATTTCTTTGGAAGGAATGATGCTAAAGCTGAAACTCCAGTATTTTGGCCACCTCATGGGAAGAGTTGACTCACTGGAGAAGACTCTGATGCTGGGAGGGATTGAGGGCAGGAGGAGAAGGGGACGACAGAGGATGAGATGGCTGGATGGTATCACTGACTCTATGGATGCGAGTCTGGGTGACCTCCGGGAGTAGGTGATGGACAGGGAGGCCTGGCGTGCTGCAGCTCATGGGGTTGCAAAGAGTCGGACACGACTGAGCGACTGATCTGATCTGAAGGGTAGATTGGAGGGTGGGAGGATGGAACAAGCCAGAGTCGTTCTCCCCATTTGCTTCCCACATCATCTCCCACTGGACATAGCCTCCCTCTTTGTCAATTTTTCATCAACATAACCAATCCTGGTATTAAATCCTGTCTGTTTGAGATACTTCTATTTTCCTAAATTGACTCTGACTGATTTGAAGAGACCCTGATGCTGGGAAAGATTGAGGGTAGGAGGAGAAGGGGATGACAGAGGATGAGATGGTTGGATGGCATCACCAACTCAGTGGACATGAGTTTGGGTAGGCTCCGGGAGCTGGTGATGGACAGGGAGGCCTGGCGTGCTGCAGTTTATGGGGTCACAAAGAGTCAGACACGACTGAGTGACTGAACTGAACTAATGCAATGCAGTTGTGAAGGATTTTAATTTAAGATACAATTAAAAAAAAAAGAAGATGGAGAAGGAAATGGCAACCAACTCCAGTATTCTTGTCTGGGAAATCCCGTGGACAGAAAACCTGTCAGGCTACAGTCCATGGGGTTAAGAGAGTTGGACACAACGTAGCGACTAAACAAACTACATTTAGTACAAAATACTCAAATGGAAAAATGAGTAGGTTTATACCTTTATAAACCCAGTGAAATAAGCCAAGGATTCAAAAATTCTTTTAAGTAATGTACTAATGGTTAATTAAGATTCATATCTCAGGTCTTTTTCCTGGTTACATTTATAGTTATATTTGGAAGGGGGTTTTTTTTAGGTACATTAAAATGTGACCTGCATTTTAAAAAAAAATAGAAATTCTTTTTTTACAGTGCACAGTTCTGCAAATTTCCACAAACATATGTAGTCATATTACCACCACCACAATCAAACTATAGAAAAGTTCCATCACCAAAAAATTCCCCCATGCTTTTTTGTTGTCAGCCCCTCCCTCCACCCTCAGCCCCTATATATCTCTGGTTATTCATTGTCTGTATAGTTTGGCCTTTTCTGAAATAACAGAAGGGGAATCATACAGTATGCAGCCTTTTGTGTCTGCCTTCTTTCTCCCACCACAATGCATCTGAGATTCATCCGTGTTGTTCTACACCACTGCTTTCTTTTATTGGCTGCACCACGTCTTAGTTGTGGGATTTGAGGGCTTTTTTTTTTTTTTTTTTCCTAATGGAACACTTCATGAATTTGCCTGTCATCATTGCGCAGGGGCCATGCTAATCTCAGTATGATTCCAATTTTAGTATATGTGCTGCTGAAGTGAGCGCCACATGCGAGGTCTTTAGTTGCGGCAGGCAAACTGTAAGTTGCAGCATGTGGGATCTAGTTCCTTGATCAGGGATCGAATCCAGGTCTCCCACGTTGGGAGCCTGGAGTCTTAGCCACCAGACCTCCAGGGAAGTCCTGCCGCTAGTTCCTTTGAGAACCTGAAGTTTCAGATATTATATTCCTTAGTGGTCTTCCATGTGAAGATAAACTGCAGCATGTCTATTCATTTGTTAAAGGAGCTGCTGTGAGCTTCTGATGGGCTGATATTTACATAGGACTTGGGACCGTAAACTGGCGCATGATGTATGTGTCAGCTGTTATTACTTTGCTGGAGCGGGGCTGAAGTGGGCTACGGGGGTTGCCCTCCCTTCACTGCACGTCTCCCTCATCTAGAAGAGAGAGCCGAGCCTTCCCAGGCTCAACGGGCTGCAGCTCCATCTGGTGCCGACGTGGCAGGGGTGGCCTCCCCCAGCGGCCTCCCTACCCCATCCCTGAAGCTGAAAGTGGGCCTCGAGCCCATGGGTGGATGAAACGAGGCCACTGCAGCTCCACTGCCTGCCAAGATCAGCATCTGGAAAGCCTCTCTGCAGCTGGGCCCCTCCCCCGCTCACGCTGGGGTGATGATGAGAAAGTTGGGACCTGTCTCAGACACTTCTCCTCCTGCCAAAACCTGAGAGCTGGAGGGTGGGGGTGGGAGGACAGTGGAGGCCCAGGGTGCATCAAGGGACATTGTAGGCTTCATCCTCATAGAGGAGTTCACAAAATTGGGGGTGGAGACTTCCCTTGTGGTCCAATCGCTAGCACTCCAGGCTCCTGATGCAGAGGACCTGGATTCCATCCCTGATCAGGGAACTAGACCCCCACATGCTGCCACTGAAAAATTCTGCAGGTGACTACTAAAGACCCCACGTGCTGCAACTAAGACCTGGTACAGCCCAAATAAATAGATAAAAAATAATTTTTTAAATTGGGATAGGGTGGGATCAGAGGTCAGAAGGATTCCTTCACCTCTGGATTGTGAAGAACATTCTACACCTCACCAGTTGCTGATGTGGTTCTGAGCAATAACCACAGCCCTCCTATTGCAAGGCACCAGGGCAGGGATAGGGTGGGAGTGGGGGTGGGGGTGGGGTTCACTGCATTAGGAGTGGGACAGGGACTTGGGATAAAAGAAGAGCAGAGAGGGCTCTGGTTCAAAACCCACCACAATTGTGTGCCTCAATTTCCTCATCTTTAAAATGGGGTGATGTGGAAAGTGCAAAACTATGGGAACAGTGAAAAAAACCAATGGTTGTCAGTGATTAAGGATGAGGAGAGGGGAATGAATGGCTAGAGCACAGAGGGTTTTTAGGGCAGTGAAACTATCTGTATGATACTATAAGGGTGGATAGGTGCCATTATTTTTTCTTCCATTTTTTTCCCATTTTGTTTAGTCACTAAGTCGTATCTGACTCTTTTGCAACTCCATGGACTGTAGCCCACAGGCCTCCTCTGTTGGTGGAATTTTCCAGGCAAGAATACTGGACATCTTCAAGAATGTCCCTTGAAGATCCCCTCCTCCAGGGGATCTTTCCGACCCAGAGATCGAACCTGCATCTCCTGCATTGGCAGGTGGATTCTTTACCACTGAGCCACCAGGGAAGCCCATGTATCATTATACATTTGACCAAGCCCATAGAATGGACAACACTAAGAGTGAACCCTCATGTACACCATGGACTTGGGGGGGTGATAATGATGTTTGTTTGTAGGTTCACAAGTGGTAACAAATGTACTACTCTGGCAGGGGGGCTGTTGACAGTAGTGGAAGCTATGCATGTAAGAGGGGGTAGATGGGCCATTCTCTGTACTTTCTGCTCAATTTTTCCGTGAACCTAAGACTGTTCTTAAAAACTAAAGTCTAGGGACTTCCCTGGTGGTCCAATGGTTAAGTGCTTCCAATGCAAGGGGTGCAAGTTGGATCCCTGGTCTGGGAACTAAGATCCCATATGCCACTTGCTGCAGCCAAAAAATGAAAGAAAAAGAAAGTCCCTATAAAAAGTGGAATTATGATGATAACAATAATACCCACCTCCTAGGCGTGGAGGACTCATGCAGCCGCACCCAGCACAGTCTGTCTGTGTCTGTGAGCGTTAGCCATTAGTGTCGGGGCCCTGTAATTAGTGAAGGCTGCTCCAAGCCTCTTCCTTTTCTTCTTTTTCCCTTGCTTGGGAGCTCGGTAAGAAAAGGGCCTCATTTCCTTCCTCTTCCACTGTTCTCTCACTTAGAGATTCCCCCCCTCCCTGAGTCCCCGCCACAGAGAGGTTCCAGCTTTCCTCTAGACAAACCCCCCTGCCGCCCAGACGATCTGGGTGTCTACACAAGTAGTTCCCAGTTCTCTAGCCTGTCCCCTCAGCTGACCCGGTGTAGATCTCATACGGCCCCAGTAATGGGAGGTGAAGGGGGAGGCGGAAGTTGCTTGCGGGTGTATCTGTGTGTCCCTGGGGACATCACCTTTGTCTAGGCGCCACGGTACCCCTAACAGACGGCCGGATGTATCTGCAGCCTTGATATTACCCACACACTACCCCCTCCCGCAGGTCCCTTGAGAGGACGGCAAACTGCTGAGCCAGCCAAGGCGAGCTGGGGAGGGGGGAACTTCCTCTCCAGTCTCAGGTCCTCACAGAGGGCTAAGATTTCCGCTCTGATAGCTCCCTTGCAAGGAGAAGACCTGGTTTTTCTTGTGTGTGTGTGTGTGTGTGTGTGTGTGTGTGTGTGTGTTCTTGTCCTCTGTGGGTTGAACACCTGGTTTCTAGACTTTGCATGGCTGCACTTCATCTGGGCAGAGGATTCGGCGAGGTTTTGCTGAGGTTCTGAGTGGACCCCACCATCTAGCCCCAAAGCTAAGTGGACACTGAAATCTGAGTCAGGAAAAGGAGCAAAGTCACTCTTTGGCTTTTTAAAATCTTCTCACCAAAGCCCTGCTACCTCGTGTGTTAGAGCTGTTTGGTTTCTTCTGTCTCTTCCATTGGACTTTCAGTTTTGGATGGCAGAAACCAACAAGGTATCACTATAGCTAGCTCAGAGCATTCTCTGTTGCATTATATAAATATATATGCCACAGACATGTAACACTAATATATTGACTCTTAATATTGATTTCCTTATTGATAACTTAAATATGTGTATTCTTAATATAAATCCATTTCACAGTGACATGATGAATAAATAGCACAGGTATGTTTATTGATGATGTTATTGTTGAATTATGTTATTGATACTATTTGTTATTATTATTATAGAAACAATTTTACAGCTAAAAAGCTTGGTTATTTGTTACTTCAATGTGATTTTTCATGTCTTTGTAAATTTTTGAATTTGTAATACGAGCTAAAAACGTCAAACATTCCCTCCCCCCAGGGTACCCCATGAAAAGTCTGGTCCCCTCTCACCTGTCCCCCTGCCCCCTCTGTGTCCCTCCCTGAGGGTAACCACTGTGACGGTGTCTTGTGCCTCCCCCCAACCCCCCTGAGACGGCCTAATTGTCCACAGGCAAATGTGTATGTATTTTCACCTGTCCCCCTGTCTCTTCCCTGGAGGTAACCACTGTGACGGGGTCTTGTGCCTTCTCCCCAAGACGGCCTGTTTCTCCACAGGCAAATGTGTGTGTATTTATACAGTCCTTATAAATAAATATATCCAGAAACGCAGGCAAGCGAGCAATGCAAACTCATCTACATTGTGCTTTTTTCCATCTTACGTTGAAAACAGTTTCATATCAAGACAACTCCGATTTTCCTTTTTAATAGGCATAAATGGATCAACTTTAATTTCCTTTTTCCAAGTTTTGCTTTTCAACCTGATTTATGGAGTATGGTATGCATACAGAAGCGTGCACTAAACTTCTCTTTCTCTCTTTTTAATTGGCTGCATTTTGTAGGATTCAAGCGTTCATAATTTAAAAAAAAAATTTCGTCTTTTATGAGGCATGATTGACGTGTAAAATAGTAAGTTAAAGTGTACATCCAGGTGATTTGACATATGTATATACTGAAAGGATTCCCCCCTCATCCAGTCAATGAACACATCTTTCACCTCACGTTTTTATCTTGTGTGTGTAACAGCAGTTCAGTTCTACTCTCAGCAAATTTCAATTCTTTGATACAGTATTATCAACTGTAGTCACTGTGCTGTATATTAGATTCGCAGCCTTATTTATCTTATAACTGAAAGTTTGCACCCTTTTGCTAATCTCTCCCCATTTCCCCCACCCCCCAGCATCTGGCAATCACCTTTCCTACTCTCTGTTTCTATAAGTTTTTTTTAAAGATTCCACATATAAGGGATAGCATGTGATATTTAGGGGCTTCCCCTGTGGCTCAGTGGTAAAGAATTCGCCTGCAATACAGCAGCTGCAGGAGACCCTAGGTTGGGAAGATCCCCTGGAGGAGGGCATGGCAACCCACTCCACTATTCTTTCCTGGAGAATCCTCATGGACAGAGGAGCCTGGAAGGCTACAGTCCATGGAGTTGCAAAGAGTTGAACACAACTGAAGTGACTTAGCACGCATGTGGTATTTGTTTTTGTCTGGCTCATTTCACTTAGCATAAAGCCCTCAGATTTCATCCATGTTGTTGAAAATGACAGAATTTCTTTTCTCATCTGTGAACAATATTCCATTATGTATATGTGCATGTATATATATGTATATTTATATGTGTGTGCATTCTAAGTCACTCAGTTGTGTTCGACTATTTGGGAGCCCATGGACTGTAGCCTGCCAGGCTCCTCTGTCCATGGGGATTCTCCAGGCAAGAATACTGGAGTGGGTAGCCATTTTCTACTCCAGGGAATCTTCCCAACCCAGGAATTGAACCCTCATTTCCTGCATTGGCAGGTGGATTCTTTACCCTGGGGGAAACCGTATGTATAAATGAATCTTACATCTTTATCCAGTCATCTGTTGACAGACACAAGTTGTTTCCATACCTTGGCTACTGTGAATAATACTGCAACAGATGTGGGAGTGCAGATACTCTTTTATGTCATTTTGCTTTACAACACTCTTTACTGAAGTATATTAGACAGACGAGGAATTCCCTGGTGGTCCAGTGGTTAAGACTCCTCACTTTCACTACCAAGAGCCTGGGTTCTATCCCTGGTTGAGGAACTAAGATCCCACATGCTGTACCGCACAACCAAATACACACAGAAAAGTGTACCTACCTTCTCCCTCTTTTTTCTTACACTGTCTGGGTATCAGGGCTTCCCTGGTGGTTCAGACAGTAAAGAATCCACCTGCAGTGTGGGAGACCTGGGTTCCCTCCTTGGGTTGGAAAGATCCCCTGGAGGAGGGCATGGTAACCCACTCCAGTATTCAGTAATCCACCAAGAGTCAGACACTACTAAGTGACTAAGCACACGTCTGGGTACAAGCAGTCTAACTTTCAGTTTAATTGATCAATTAATTTTTTTGACCACATGGCTTGTGGGAATCTTAGTTTCCTGACCAGAGACTGAACCTGGGCCATGGCAGTGAAAGCCCCAAGTCCTAACCACTGGACCGCCTGTGAATTCCCTCAGCGTAACTTATTGTTGGAATAGGCCAAGTATGTACATGTTACAAAAGTCAAAAGATACAAAAGCACTCACAGAGTGAAAGTTATGTCCCTTCCATGCCCTCTCCCCTATCTTTCAGTTCCTCTCCCAGGAAATTTATCAGTTTCTTCTTTCTGTAATACTTAAGATATTCTGAGCAAGTATGTGTGCATGCTAAGTCACTTCAGTCGTGTTCAACTCTTGGTGACACTATGGACAGGCTCCTCTGTCCATGGGATTCTCCAGGCAAGAATACTGGAGTGGGTTGCCATTTCCTCCTCCAGAGGAAACTCCCTGACCCAGGGATTGAACCCAAGTCTCCTGCAGCTGCTGCGTTGCACGAAAATTCTTTACCACTGAGCCAGTGGGGAAGCCCTGAGCAAGTATAGTAGAACATCAACTTGGGACAGGGATTTTTATCTGTTTTGTTTCCTGATATATCTCCAGCCTTTTAAATAGTGTCTGGCACATGCAGGTGCTTACTGAATTGTGGTAAGTAAACATATAAGCAGATGATGTATTCATTTCCACAAATAGTGCCTTTCTGAATATAAGTTCCATGAAGGGAAGGACTTTTTTCCCTTTTCTGTTCACTGCTATGCCTGTGCGTGGGATCTTGGACACTCAGTCATGTTTGACTCTTTGTGACCCCATGGACTATAACCTGCCAGGCTCCCTTGTCCATGGAATTTTTCCAGGCAAGAATATGGGAACGGGTTGCCATTTCCGAAGGAGTGAGGGACATATCGTCTAGCCTCTGATTTCACACACACACATCAGTAAATGCAGATGGGCTTCATCTCTGCAGCCAGGCACACAGAAATGCCCAGGAAAAGCTCAATGGGAAAAAATGGGAAACTAAAGAACTGGCTAGGACTTCCCTGGCAGTCCAGTGGTTAAAACTCTGTGCTGTCACTGCAGGGGTCATGGGGTTTGATCCCTGGCTGGGGAATTAAGATCCCTCATGGCTCAGCCAAAAAGACTGGGACCCAACTTGAAAAGCAAGAATTAGCTTGGGCCTGCTGGTCGACCACAAGGAAGGTACTCCATGGACAGAGGCAGTGGAGGCTGCTGAGTGCTCCCCCAGTCTTCTAGGGCAGAGGGGCCAGGGCCTCAACTCTGGGGCCTTATTAAGGCAAAAACCAATCCATTCTTTGTGGCAGGGCCTAGCACATAGTGGGCTTCCCTGGCTCATTGGTAAAGCATCCACCCGTCAGTGAGTCCTGGGTCAGGAAGATCCCCTGGATAAGGAAATGGCTACCCACTCCAGTATTCTTGTTTGGGAAATGAAAATTCCAAGGAGGAGCCCAGGGCTACAGTCCATGGGGTTGCAAGAGTCGGACACCACCCTAGCGCCTAAACCACAGCCACCACCTAGCACATAATAGGAACTTGCTTATTTGTTGGATGAACACACAGTGGGCGCTTAATGCCTGTTCGTTGTGTTGACTTAGTAGGTGCTTTGTGGCTCCTTGCTGAGTAAGTAAGGCAATTCCTTGCCCTCCTACAATTCCAGGATCCCAGGCAGGGGCCAACAGTATATCTGCAATCCAAGACAGTTATTTCAGGTTGAGGCCACCTGGGCAGGAGCCACTGGACAGTACGGGTCTGCGTGACGTCATGCGTTGGCCGGTTCTCACGGGTGGGGGCTGGGAAGGGGCAGGGCTGGAGGTGGGGGTGCGGACAAAGGGACCCTGCGCGCCTCCCCCACGCCCGCCCTCGCGCGCGCCCCGCTGAGCTGATCACATCTGGAATTCATTGCTGCTGCCGCGGGCCGGAAAGGAGGAGGCGGAGACAGGGCGGGGCGAGTGGGGGCCAAGGCGGCTCTTCCCTCGGTGTCCCTGAGTCCCCAGTACCCAGCCCCGGGACGCAGTGGAGCCCGGCAGGCAGTCCCAGCCCCTGCCGCGGCCGTCCCGGGGGACGCAGGCGCCAAAGCCCCTCCGGCCCGGACAAGGAGCCGGATCGGCCTAGCCAGGTGAGCGTGCGTGGCGAGGGGGAGGCAGAAAGGGCGGGCCCCGGTCCCCGGAGGTCTCGGATCGGAGCTAGGAAAGCCCGCCAGGGGTCGGGGGCTCCCTGCGCGCGCACGCACTGCTGGTCCTCCGGCTGCACCCAGAGAGTGGTCATCGTGCGCCCTCTCCACGACCCTAGGAGGCCCCATTGCCTTGGCCGCGAACCCCCAGACTGAGTTCCCCGCCTTCTCCAGCGGCAGGAAGTTGGCCGGGAGGAGAAGGCGGAATCCAAGCGCTTTCGGTCGGAGACTGGGAGGCAGAATGGCGTGCACCCCGGACCAGGGGTTTGGGGACTGTGTATGGGGGGAGGGGAGGACGCCCCTCTTTGCTGACTCCGGCTGGACGCTGGCGAAAGGTGCTGCGCGTCGCAGTACAGCCAAGCCAAGGGGCGGGGCTCCGGAGGAAGGCAGATGCCCACCTCCTGCACTTCTGATCCTCTGCCTCAGTTTCCCTGAGTAGTTCATCTCTTCCAATCCTCCGCCCCGCCTCCCGTGGGGTCGTGGCTTTGTTCTGGAAGGAAAGTGAACCTGAGACTGCGTGGCTTCAGCGCCTCTTCTTTCACGTGGGGCCTGGGGATGGGGCGCGGGCGCGGGCACGCGTGGCGCGGACCCCACACGGTTCTGGGCCCAGACGAGCGTGGGAACCTAGCCCACTCCTTCGGGCACGAGTTGACTCATCGGGGATTTCCATCCCCTCACCAGACTCTTCTCTAGTCAGACACTCCAGGCGCCACGCACTGAGCCCACGGTACCCCGCGTGGCGCGACACGGGCGCGGCCTTCGGGATGCAGCTGTCGCTGGACCCCTCTCCCCGCTTCTCACCAGTCCTCTAGGAAGATCGAGGCGGGGCCCTGGGCTGGACGCACAGGCGTCGCCCACCCCCACTTGGAGACTTGGGGGTCCCCTGCGTGTGGCTGTCGCGGAAGAAAGGAGGCGCGGCCCCAGAGGCAGCCAGTGTGGATACCGTGCATTCCACCGCCAGATAAGGAGGCCGAGACTGCGGCCCGAGGGCGGGGGCGGGTTGTGCCGTGTCTCCAAGGAGACGCTGGGCTTCGCCTGGTCCGGGTGGCCTGCCAGCGGACCAGAGGTGTCTCCCGCCTCCTTTACTGTTGTCTGAGCCTGGGCTGAGTTTAGGAGCCTCCACCCTCGGGGGCCCTCGTTCACTTGTTCATTCATTCATCTATTCATCCATCTATCCATTCATCCATCCATCCCACACATTTTCTGAGTGCTTTCTAAGTATGCCAGGCATTCTTCCAGGGACTGAAGGATTTAGTTGCTGGCCTCTGACACACATTCAACCATGACAAAAACAAGAAATACAATGATAATTTCTGAAATTGGCAAGTGCTGTGAATATAATAAAAGATGCTGTGATAGAAAGGGCCTAGGGAAGGTGGCTAGGATAGCCTAATTGTTAGAGGCCACTAAACAGAAACCTGAAAGATAGGAAGGCCATGCCAGGTGAAGAAACAGCAGAGGCGAAAGCTCTGAGGTAGGCATAGGGCTGAAACGTGAGAGGCCAGTGTGGTTCAGTGGAATGGCTCTGGGGGAGAGTGGGAGGAGGGGAGGTCGGCAGGGGCCACTTTGAATACCGGAGAACCATGGAAGAGTTTGGAGGTGAGGAGTGACATATTGA
Organism: Tragelaphus eurycerus; assembly: GCA_935064755.1. NCBI lineage: Eukaryota > Metazoa > Chordata > Mammalia > Artiodactyla > Bovidae > Tragelaphus > Tragelaphus eurycerus. Next base: position 1,359,646 of record CAKXYN010000058.1, on the reverse strand, counting down.
AGCTATAAATTTAAAAGCTCCCTCTGGCTGCTGTCTGGAGAATGGCAGTATAGGGGGGTTTGGAGGCATGCACGTGAGCTTGGTCGCGTCTGACTCTTTGTGACCCCATGGACTGCAGCCTGCCAGGGATTTCCTCTGTCCTTGGGATTTCCTAGGCAAGAATACCAGAGTGGATTGCCTTTTCCCCCTCCAGGGGATCTTCCCAACCCAGGGATTGAAATGCAGGCAGATTCTTTACCACCGAGCCACCTGGGAAATGGAAACTGAAGGGAAACCGAGCCCAGGGGGATATCCTAGGGCAAGGGGCATGGGACCTGTGAATGCCCAGAGGAACAGTAACCACAGGGCATGCCCCCATAGAACTTGCGGGAGGGGCTCCTGGAAGCCACTGAGACTTCCTTCTGCCTTCCTCTCTCTTAATCTCCCCCTGAACAGTCTTGGTGTGTCTCGCTTTCCTTCCCTCCAAACCCCATCGCTTGTCCCTCTTGCTTCAGGCCTGGCCATTCCCCAGTGCTCAGCCTAGTGACCTCTCACTTAGCATCTGGGAGGTGACTGCCTTGGTGAAGGTGAAGAGGAGTCAGGCCCTGCGTTAGCCATGCCTGGGAGCCTGATGCAGGGAGGGGAAGCAGGCCAGGCCTGTATTTGCCTCAGGGTGACTGTGCCAGCTCCAGCCTCCAGACCCTGGTTCCTCTTTCTGGGAATCGTCCTAGTGGAGAAGAAAGAGGCATTCGTCTTCTCTAGCTAACCACCCCTCCTTCTGAGGCTATAAGAAGTGAGTGTAGTCTCCCAAGGAAGAAGACGACATTTTGGTCAGTCCCTGGGGTATGAGGACTGAAACCACTTCTTATTTATCTAGGAATCGGCCATAAATCTTTCTCTGGGCCGCCAGACAGGAGAGGGGTTTGAGGGGCGGTGCAGGGGGCACACTCTGGGCTTCTAGCCCACCAGCAAGGGTGCTTCCCAGACCTGCCACGGGCCCTCAATTCTCAATTATGATCCCCAGGAGGGGGCCAGTAGGCCAGGGCAGCCCGAGGGTGACTGGTCGGGGTGACCCAGCGGTCAGGCTGTGGTTCAGACTCTCCCCGGGGACATCCACACAGTCTTTAACAATGTCCTCGAAAAGAAATGAGCTCCAGCCGCCTGGAAAGAGCCCGCTCCGTAGTGCAAGCCATAGAGCGCCCCCAACTGGGCCAATCAAATGTCGAGGATGCAAAGCTCAGGCCAATAGGCCTGAGCTGCTCAATACTCGGGGATTGAAAATGAGCCAATCAGAGCGCGGGGCTGTTTCTGGCCTGTCGGTCGGTCTGGTAAGGCCGAAGACCTGGGCCAAGCCCGCTGCAATGGGCAGAGGGCATCGGGGCGCCTGGGCCCCGTCCGGCAGGGAAACAAGGGGCCTCTGTGTGGCTATCTGGGCGGAGCGACAGTCCCTGGGGATGCGCACAAGCCTTTCTCTGTTCCCAAACTAGGACGGATGTCCTTTTGCCCAGGGGGAGCAGCTGCCTCTATCAGGCCAGGGGCCAGGGCGCCCCTCCGAGGGGGTGTCCGAGACTGAGATGGCTGGGCGACCCCGGAAGCCCCTCATCATTCCCAGGCTCACTGAGAACCGGCCTAACCAGCCTTTTCTGGAACCGGTGCTCCTGGCATGCATGAAGTCCTTGCAAGGCATGTTTCCAGGGACTTGGGGAAGGTTGTTCCCGCACCCCCTCCCCGCCCCCCCCCCCCCATTAACTAACTGCTGGCCTGGAGCTTCCTCTTGCCCCCATGAAAGGCAGACCCTACACCAGTTCCTCTGAGACCACCTCCTGGCCCCCGCTCCAATTCCCAAGCTGGGGGAAGGCCATGGTATTGGCCTCTAACCCTCTCTGCCTACGCTCTCCTTCCAGCCCCCTCCCCCCACGGCTCAGTTTTCCTTGGGAGAGGGGGTGACTCAGGCTTTCATGGAAGGGAATACTGTCCCCCTCCTCTTCCCCGCGGGGCTGCACACCCCCTCACCACTCACATGACTTCGGCCCAGCTGCTCCATCCTCCCAGCCAGGACCTCCCAGACGGGTCTCCTGTGGCCCCCCCATCCCATCATCCCCTCCCAGCCTTCCCCACACCGGATGTGACTGGAGAGCAAGGACTCCACCCTGTGTGTTCCAAGGCCCTCACATCTGGATTTCATCCTGGCTAGGGAGGGGGATGCCACAGGGCCCTGCCCACCGAGCTAAGACCCTGTGTCCCAGGGCAGGGCTAGATGGTGCTGATGAGAACAGGCTGTTGTGGACTCTTGCCCAGCTGGCTCACTCAACATCCCCTCCCAAAAGACTGGGAGGAAGGCACCTAGTCCCTCCCTATGGTATGGCAGGAAGAGGGGAGCTAATAATATTAGCTAATATTTATTGTGAGCCTGCTATGTGCTAAATGTGCTGCATGTATCATTCAACAGGATTTTCCTATCACCCCTCTGAAATGGGCTTTCTTCTCCCCATTGCACAGATGAGGCCATTGAGACCTAGAGACCAAGCATTGAGTGACTTGGCCCAGCATCCCACACCATGTCAGATGTGGGAGTGGGGCTGAACCCTGGATTCCTGCAAGGTCTATGTCCTTGAAGAGGATGTGACCTCTGTGATGCTCAAACTTCGGGGCCGCCCTAGTGTCTCCCCAAAACCTTATCTTGGGAACACCCAGGGCCTCTAGGCTTAGACCCAGCCTGAAGTCCAGAGCAGTGGGTGGTAATGAGCAGGGGATGGTGCTATCAGCGACCAGCATCTCGCTGCCCAGGTTGGCAGGCGGCACAGGGCCCGAGGCTCCAGTGTATTCAAGAAAGGAGACAAGCCTCCAGGTTCTGGCTAAGACTCCCTCTCTGGGTGGGTGGGTAAGGCTTCTAGAAGTCCACTTCACATCTCTTATGCCCTTTAGGGGAGCTTCTGTTCCTTTGCAAGACACTGTAGAGGTTTTAGATGCTTTGGAGTGGGTCTCTGAGGCTCTGCCACTGACTAGTTTTGAGGCTTTGGGAAAGTGAATTGACCTCTCTGGGTTTCCCATTTGTAAAGCAGTGCTCATTTGCTCAGTCACTCAGTCGTGTCTGACTCTTTGTGACCCTGTGGACTGAAGCCTGCCAGGCTCCTCTGTCCATGGGATTCTCTAGACAAAAATACTGGAATGGGTTGCTATGCTCTCCTCCAGGGGATCTTCCCGACCCAGGGGTCGAAACTGCGTCTCTTGCCTCTCCTGCATTGTCAGGCAGATTCTTTACCACTAGTGCCACCTGGGAAGCCCCCCATTTGTAAAGCAAAGATGACAATAATTCTGACTTCATGTGACAGAGCTGGAACGTGAACCACAGCCTAGTCCAGAGTCAGCCCAGGCTTCAGCTACAGCACTGACCTGTCTGTCTGTGTTTTCTCTCTGCAGCATCAACAGCCCCATGGCCCCGGCTGGCTACTGAGCCCCACCATGGGCAGTGTGTACTCAGAGTACCTAAGCTCCAGCAAGGTCAGGGAACATTATAATTACACCAAGGAGAGTCCCGACACGAAGGATACGCCCTCCCGTCAGGTGGCCTCGGCCCTCATCATCCTCCTGTGTTGTGCCATCGTAGTAGAGAACCTGCTGGTGCTCATCGCAGTTGCCCGCAACAGCAAGTTCCACTCGGCCATGTATCTGTTCCTGGGCAACCTAGCGGCATCAGACCTGCTGGCGGGCGTGGCCTTCATAGCCAATACCTTGCTCTCGGGTTCGGTCACACTGGGGCTGACACCTGTGCAGTGGTTTGCCCGCGAGGGCTCTGCCTTCATCACGCTCTCCGCCTCTGTCTTCAGCCTCCTGGCCATCGCCATTGAGCGGCACGTGGCCATTGCCAAGGTCAAGCTCTACGGCAGCGACAAGAGCTGCCGCATGCTGCTGCTCATCGCAGCCTCGTGGCTCATCTCGCTGGTTCTTGGTGGCCTGCCCATCCTCGGCTGGAACTGCCTGGGCCACCTGGAGGCCTGCTCCACCGTTCTGCCGCTCTACGCCAAGCCCTACGTGCTCTGCGTGGTGACCATCTTCTCGGTCATCCTGTCGGCCATCGTAGCTCTGTACATCCGCATCTACTGTGTGGTCCGCTCCAGCCAGGCCGACGTGGCTGCCCCACAGACGCTCGCCCTGCTCAAGACGGTCACCATTGTGCTGGGTGTCTTTATCTTCTGCTGGTTGCCCGCCTTTAGCATCCTCCTCTTGGACTATGCCTGTCCGGTCCGCGCCTGCCCTGTGCTGTACCAGGCCCACTACTTTTTTGCCTTCGCCACCCTCAACTCGCTGCTCAACCCGGTCATCTACACGTGGCGCAGCCGGGACCTGCGGCGCGAGGTGTTACGGCCGCTGCAGTGCTGGCGGCAGGCAGCACGGATGCAAGGGCGGCGGGACAGAACCCCGGGCCACCACCTCCTACCCCTTCGCAGCTCCAGTTCCCTGGAGAAGGGCATGCACGTGCCCACGTCACCCACATTTCTGGAGGGCAACACAATTGTGTGAGGGGCAAGTGGGCTGACAGCCAGGCCACCTTGGCAGAGAGTTCCATGGAGAAGCTCCGGGGACCCGGGACAGAAATGGGGCCGAGGTGGGCGGGGGTTGCCAAGTAAGATGCCCCCATTTCACAGACCCGGGTGATGCTGAAGATTTTTCATGCTTGGGATGGTCGACTGAGGCTTTGACCAGTCAGATGGCACAGCGGCCCCAGGGTCCTGGGGCTCAGCATGGTGACCTCTTTGGAACTAGATTGTGGGGAGGACTGGGGACAGGGGTGGGGTGGGGGAACCTGGAAAGGGCCTGAGTGACAGCAGGCAGATGCTCTAGTGGAACACAGCATAGGAGCCATTTCCAACCCCGTCTGAAGGATGTCAGCATTTCACAGCGCTGACCCACCGCCCTGCTTCTGACTCCCCTCTCTGAATTTACCATCCCCCCTTACCACCTTCTTCTGGCCACCTCGGAGCCTACTCCCCTGGAACCACTGTGTCCCTAGGGGCTGGAGACCTCCTCTCTGACTTTTCTGGGCGGTCCTGGGGCTAACAGTTCCTGGCCTCAAATCCACAGCTTCCCCAAATGTCACCAGCTGCCACTCTGGCAACTTCTTCCCTGTCTTTTCTTCTCATTCTACAAGTGAGATGCCAGGAAACCACGTGGGGGGGTGGGGAACTAACCCCCATTCTCAGACCTCATCGACCAGATTGCACTACTGGGGGCTCAGAGGAGTCACCCAGGGCTGGGAAAACTGGTCTGGGGACCTGAGGAGGGCTCTCCCAGTGGGGCAGGGTGGAATAGGAGAAAGTTCTAGGGGAGCTGTAGACACCAGACCTCCGGCCCCCCATAAAATAACCACCCTCCCTCAAGCTCCACTCACACAGACCCAGCCAAGGTACCCAATCTAAGGCAGGACAGTCTTGAGCCTCCTGTGCCTGCTTTCCAGCTACATCAGATGGAGCACAGGGGGTGGGGGTACCAAGGACAATGGTGGGATACCCTCTTTTAACCCACTCCAGAAGGACTTTGCGAAATTCTGTGGCTGGAGGGAAGGGATATTGCGGTACAAACATGTATTTATGTGCGTCTATCAGTGTCTGTGCGTGCGTGTGTGTGTGTGTGTGTGTGTGTGTGTGTGTGTGTGTGTGATATCTGTGGTCCCCTCCCCTCGCCATGTCTCCCAGGATGCATGCTATTTTGTCTCCTCTCATCTGTATTGAAGCTGCCAAAGAGGGGTCTGGTCCCTGCACCGACCCCTGTGTCATTGCTGGCTTATCTCCCCACTGGAGAGCTGGGGTGCAGCTCACCTGGGGGTGGGGGGAAGGAAACTTCATGCCTGAAAGTGATTTCTTATGACTGCAAAGGCTGGGGGAGGGGATCTTTGGGGGGGCAAGGAGCCAGTTGGGGGCTTGTCTCCCCTTACACAGCTCCCCGGATGCCCCTCCTGCCGGAGACTCAGGCCCAGGCCAATAAACGGTTCAGTGTCTCTGGTGGTGGTTGTCTTTTGAGGCTTAAGGCGGCGGTTGCCCCATTAGCACCCTGGGGGTGGGTGGGGGCAGGGAGGGTGGCTGCTATCCAGACCACTCATCCTTTTCCAGCCTGCGGTTCATTCGTTCCCCCACCCCTCGCCCTGTCAGAGCCAGGATCTCAGTGGCTTCTGAGAAAATGGGGTAAATACTGACGTCCTCCCCACCCCTGGGCAGTTGTCTGGCCCCTCCCAATGATTAATTAGTCCCAGGACCTCTGTGCCATCCTTCAAAGAGAAAGTCTGGCAGGTGGTGGGAGCCCCCCTTCTTCATCCCAAGTGCACATTCCTCCCAGGGAGCTGGAGAGATGGTCTTGGGAGACACAGACTCAGATATCCCTCTAAAGCCCAGTGTTCCCTAAGTGAATGGCCAACCTCATCATGCACTTTCTTTTTTTCCCCCCTTAATTATTTATTTGGTTATGCCAGGTATTAGTTGTGACACGCAAGATCTATCTTTGTTGTGGCATGCCAGATTTTTAGTTGCAGCATGTGAACTCTTAGTTGTAACATGTGGGATCTAGTTCCCCGACCAGGGATAGAACCCTGGGCCCCCTGCATTGGGAACATGGAGTCTTAGCCACTGGATCACCAGGGAACTCCCCAGCAAGCACTTTCCAGGCAGGAAGACAGAATCCTCAGGAGGCAGGAGTTACTGATAAACTCCTTTTATGGAGATGAGGATTCAGAGAATTTAAATGAGCGGCTTAGGGTTACACAGCTGGTTGGGACAGTGCCTGGCTGGATTCTTTTTTTTTTTAGTAATCATAAATGTTCCTGTCTGGATTTGAACTCAGACGGGCTGACTCCAAATCCTACCAGTTCCACCAGTGGACCAGAGAAAGGATCCTCAATCCCCTCTTTGCCATGGAAGGAGTGGGGAGTGTGGGCAGCCAGGCCCCACCAGCACCCCACCACCACCACCCCCCCACCCCCGAGCCAGGAGATGCCCAGCTGGGATGCAGCTGAAAACTGCATCCGTAACTGGGCTCCGGGATGACACTCCCTTCTTTGTCCACAGGCATAGGGCCCAGCGGCTCCTTTGAAAATAGATCTGAAGCTTTGATGGGGAACCCAGGCCCTCAAACCAAAGTTCTGCCCAGCAACACCTACACAAAGCTAGGGCAGCCAGTGGAAGAGAGGAGTGGAGCGGATGGTGGCCAGAGACTGAGACCCGTGCATGTGCGTGCGCGCGCGCACACACACCCACACACACCCACCCCCATTGGAATTCCCCTTCCTCCAGCAGTTCAGAGACAACCTCTGTTTGGAGGTTGGAAGGAGGTTGTTGGGGTTGGGAGGAGGAAGAGGCACAGACCAGGCCAGAGTCAATAAATTTCCCCCAAACATCCACATGCTTCCTTCACCTCCTCTTTCCAGCCTCCGCTCAAGTGCCACCTCCTCAGAGAAACCTGGTCTGACCACCTTCTTCCTCTATCTTGTCCCTCACCTGCTTATCAGCTGGCAGAGTAATATACACTGGTCTTATTCAGTCGCTAGGTCATGCTGCAGTCTTTTGCGATCTCATGGACGTTAGCCTGCCAGTCTTCTCCATACATGGGATTTTCCAGTCAAGGATACTGGAGTGGGTTTCTATTTCCTTCTGCAGGGGATTTTCCCAGCTCAGGGATTGAACCCACGTCTCCTGCATTGACAAGCAGATTTTTTACCACTGAACCACCAGGGAAATCCGTTAGTAACTTAAGAGAAACTGATTTCTCACTCATGTACAAGAATTTCAGAGAAAATTGAACCTGGTCAAGAAGGATCACTTACATTTCAGTCCAGGCTCCTGTCTATCTATCTATCTATTCATACATACATCTACCTAAATATTTCACTTTTCCTAAGGACAAGGCATTCTCTTACAAAACCCAGTAGAATGGTCAAAATCAGCAAATCTACAAACCTTAATCAGATTTTACCAATTGTCCCATTGCCGACTTTGATAGCAGAAGAAAACCCCAGCTTGCTGTATTCACTTGTCTTTTTAGTTACCTTCAATCAGAACAGTTTCGGAAGCTTTGTCTTTTGTAAGCCTGACATTTTGGAAAAATATATGTCAGTCATTTGGAAGCATGTCCTTCAGCAGAAGTTTGATGTTTTCTCATGATTAGATTCAGGTTATGGATTTTTTTTTTTGCAGAAATACCAAAGAATTGATAGGTCTTTCTGATGCTGGGAAGGATTGGGGGCAAGAGGAGAAGGGGACGACAGAGGATGACATGGCTGGATGGCATTACTGACTCAATGGACGTGAGTCTCAGTGAACTCTGGGAGTTGGTGATGGACACGGAGGCCTGGCGTGCTTCGATTCATGGGGTTGCAAAGAGTCCGACACGACAGGACTGAGCAACTGATCTGATCTGATCTCAATTAGTTC